>CM061540.1:207751031-210191031 GCA_030864215.1 Capsicum pubescens | reverse complement strand
GCTTGAAGAGTTGGAGAGAGAAGAAGTTCTTCATCAGGATAAAGAAGGAAATAATGATTTTGATATGGATTGTGTAGAGCTGACCCCTGAAGAATAAGAATCATTAGCTAAAATCTGGAAAAAGAAAAGTTTGCTCATTCAAAAGCATAGAAAGAAGAAGAGCACCGCAGAGAGACGACCCACTATACCAAGAAATTTTGATAAAGACAAGGAGTTTACTTTAAAAAGAATGGGAAGACAGTTATCTACTTTGGGAGTGGATTTAATGGATGTAGATGACATTACGCCCAGTAAAAAGAAACGTAGGTCTAGATCACTTTCCATGGCAAGATCAAGGTCAATGTCACAACAACAAAATAAATTTGTTCCAGGAGAGGGCTTCAAGGACAAACCCCAGAAGAAAAGAGCTATTAAGATGTTAAAGAAATCTACTAATAAGAGAAACAAGGATGCTTGGCGAGGAGAGGCTGATAGAGTCATTCCCACTCTGAAACCAAAACATCTTTTCTTTGGAAAAAAATCAAATGGGAAAACTGAAAGGCGGTAGTGAGTAATGAAAAAAGAGAACCTTTATTGGACTGCCAGTTCAAGACTGCAACCTGGTGCAGTTTTATAATGTCAACACAAGACTACAGATTTGAAGTATTTAAATTTGTGCTGACATACCTGTGTTTACTGCCTTCTATTAGGCAATTTTGGACAAGATTTATGCATCTTATCTCTTCTTTAGCAACACAAAAGACCAAAATTAAAAGAGGGATTATAGGAAGCAATCAGATAAGGCAGAAATAAATAGCTACAGTTAAGCAGAAACACACCTCCAAGCATTCTATAATACACTTTTGCAGAGAAATGTTGGCACAATAACTTGTAAAATCCTCAAATGACATTGTTTTCTAAGTTATTAAATATACTAACAACTTTCAGGTAAAGTAAAAACACTTAATAGTTCATGCAATTTTCTGTTATATTAAGGTATAGGCCACTTGAGTTTCCACATGTTGGATGTTGAGGAGGTAAATAAATGGAATAGTGGGAACTCAGGGGATGAGTTTGATAGGACTAATCTGGTTGGCAATATCAAGCTTTTGATGAATGCTTAAGTGTAATACCCCGCATGTTTCTAAGCTAGGAAGTGAATAAGTATTCCTACGTATGAAATCTCCTATCTTGTGATTCGTACTTGAGTACATGACTTACAATGAATATCCTAGTGATAGGATATCTTATGATGCATTAAGCATGTTCACATGAGTCACTTAAGGTAATACAAGCTAAGAGTTTTTGAATCCATTAATTTTTAGTGTTCGATTTTGCAAGGGTTATCTTTGAAAGAGTATAACTTGATGTTAATGTGGTATTTTGGCTGATTTAGACCCACCAAATTGTAGATAATTGAATTAGCTTTCCAACGATACCAATTTTGCCTTAATCCAATACTCGAGCGAAAAGTTATGCCCATTTTTGTGAGAGACAGTAAGCATAGGCGATTGGGTAGGCGCCGCCCAACCCAAGCATAGGCGATTGGTTAGGCGCCGCCCAACCTAGCTTAGGCAATCACTTGGGCTCCACCTAAGTCAGTTCCAGGTGCCAAAAATACTCCGTTTTGAGTTATTTTAAGGGTAATTAAGTCTTTTAACACTCCTTACACGACCCTAAACTTAACCCTACGAAATATATAGCTTCTAAACATATTACAACCCTATTATCACCTCAAAGCTCATCATCCAAGAGCACTAAAATATAAAAACAACTAGGGTTGCATAACTAAGCTTGAAGATCTGATTTCAAGGAAATTCCTCCGTCAATCATCAAGAATCTTCCTTCTAAGGTATGCGTGAGTTGATTCATGGACTCCTTTCGTCCATGAAGCTCAAGAACCATCTTCTAAATTATGTATTATGATGTTTATGTTTTTAATAGTTGATGTTCATGTAGTTGGAGTTTGATGATGCCTAAGATGGGGTCTTTGTATGTTTTATGTGAGGATATGATGGTATTTAACGTATAAACATGTGAAATTGGTGGTTGAATATTTGAAATCTTGATGAATCCACCTATGCCTAAGATGTGCATGTAAGGTGTTTGTGAAAATACCTAAGGGAATAGAAATCATGCTTTTATGACATAATATGTCCTAAGTGACTATTCCATGTTCTAAGTTTATGTTCAACGTGAGCCCCATGCTATTGTCTTGAATTGAAGAAGTTGTGTGAGATGCTCATGATATTGTTGTGATATGGAATGACCATGTTATTGAAGCCATGCAAGTATATAGATTTTTTGTGCATTCCCGATCATGTGATAATTTGTTGAGAATCATTCTTATTATGAAATCCTTACTTATGATATTATGAATTGTGGACTCAAATCTTGTGATCAAGTCAGTCATGTGTATCAGTTTCCTTCCATCGAGTCCAGGGGGTACTTGTACCCAAAAACTATAACTGTGTGCCTAGAGCTAGTGTCATGTTTCAAGACATCCTCAGTCAAGCTATGTTCCATATATTGCAGTTAGTCATGTGACTCAGGAAAGACTCAGAAATCTTATGAAAACTCAGTACTCAGTAAGATCGACAAATCTCATGACTTAGCTAGATATTAGATGTTAGTAGTGTTCCGTCAGTCCAAGGAACTCATAATCAGTTCAGTTCAGTTAGTCAGTTCAGCACAGTTAATCTGTTCAGTATCTTTCAGTTGGGAGTTGGAACTAGCACCGAGCGAGTATCGGATGGCGGTTTCCCCGTTAGAGAGGTAGAACCATTAGCAGCAATCCCTGTACTCCAAAACTGCGTATCCAGCGCGGGACAGGAATCACCCGTAAGATTAAGGCTAAACTTGATTATTATATTTCCTTAGGCTTGATTTCCTATTCAGGGTCACCCGTTAAAGAGGCTTGACCATAGCAGAGGTCTCTACCTGTGGCATGGTATTGATACTCTTCCAGCCAGGGAAAAGATTGGACCCCACTAGTACAGTAGTGAGGCATGTCGGTTAGGTTACTACCTCCCACAGTTACAGTTACAGTTACAGTTACAGTTTCAGTATCAGTCTTCAGAATAGAAATTAGGAATCAGGACTGTCAGATACAGTCATCAATCTCAGTAGGGAACTCGGATAGTTCCAATGATTCCTGGACCATCCCATCAAATAGGCTTGGTCCCATATTTAGATGCTTATTATTATATCTAGAGGTCACCCGGCAGACAGGCTTGATCTCAATCTCAAAATCAGTCGAGTATTCTCATTATCAGTTTCAGAGATCACTCGTCAGCTAGGACTGATCTCAGACTTAGATGTTCAGATACAGTTTGGAACTTAGATAGTTTTCCTCAGAATTAGGACTATTAGATACAGTCATCTATGTCATCAACTATTTAGTATCTCAGTATCACGAAACTCATGTTGTCAGAGTTCAAACTTAAGTAGTCAGTATCTCCACGAGTTCTGTAGTAGTTTCGTATGTATATATGTATGTATTCTCATGTTCATACTAGTCAGCATGTTCATGCATATAAACCCCATGCATTTAGCCTACCCCCACGTATACTCAATACTTTATTTGTACTGACGCATTTGTGCTATGGTGTTTTCTTTTTATGTTACACCATAGGTTCTTAGGTGCAGATTCCAGATCAGCAGTAGCAGTTCAGTAAACAGTGAGTCCTCATCTTTCGAGAACATGATCGTTACATTTATTATTCCAGTATTTTAGTTTATTCTCAATTTAGGGAGTTAGTTGGAGACATGTTCCTTCAACTCCTTATTCAGACAGTTTAGAGGCTTTCAGACGATTATAGAGTTTTCAGATTTAGACTTTAGTATTTTTAGTTTTTTTTGGTATTGTGATACCACCTTATTTCAGATATCTTATTATTCAAGATTGAACCTTACGCCCTCTTTGTTCATGTATCTGTACATTATATGAATATTATGTAGTTACAGGTACAGATATCAGTCATGGATTAGCTTGTGGTCCTTCGAGGTCATGAGCACCTTGTAGCATTTCGGTTTAGCAAATTGGGGTGTTACAAACTTGGTATCAGAGTCTAAGGTTCAATAGAGTCCTAGGAAGTCTGAAAGCCGCATCTAGTAGAGTCTTGTACATGGGTGTGTTATGCGCCATATTTATGTACAGGAGGCTATAAGTTGTTTTAGGAACATTTTCCCTTCTTTCAATACTCATATCGTGCCAGTGAGCAAAAGCTCAAGTTGAACTCTCAGTTTACTCCTAGTTCGTCTTCTGTTTGCAGAACATGCCTCCTAAGAAGAGAATAGGGAATCAGTTAGCCCCGCAGCCCGCAGATCCTTTGAATGAGAATGTGTTACATGCAGAATTTTGGGAAGCTTTTCAGGCGCTAGCCCAAGTGGTGACCACTATTGTTCAGGGAAACCGATAGACTGCAGCCCTACCCCAGTAAGATGGGGATTCAGCTACAGCCAGAATCAGAAATTTTATGAGAATGAACCCTCTAGAATTCTTTGGGTCAGTAACTGGTGAGGACCCACAGCTGTATCTAGAAAAAGTAAAGAAGATCACCCAAATCATGCATGTGTCAGAGGAGGAGAGTGTGGAATTAGCGTCCTATAGGTTGAAAGATATTTCTCATGATTGGGTAGTGTTGTGGAAGAAGAGTAGGGGGAAGATGCAACTCCCATGACTTGGAAGATATTTCAGGATGCCTTCTTAGTTAAGTTTTTCCCATTAGAGATGAGAGAATCTAAGGTAGAAGAGTTTATAAACCTGAGACAAGGCTCCATGAAAGTGAAAGAGTATTGTCTTAAGTTCAACCAGTTATCTAAGTATGCTCCTGACTTGATAGCTGACCCCAGAGCGAGTATGAGTAAGTTTATGACTGGTGTTTCCGGGTTGGTATTGAAAGAGTAAACAATAGCTATGCTCAATAAGGACATAGACCTTGCTAGATTAATGATGTATGCTCAGCACATAGAGGCAGATAAGTCTAAGGAGAGGGAGAGATCTAATAAGAGATTCAGAGCAGGTAGTTACAGCTTTTCTCCGACTGGGTCATAGGGTGGTAATCGTTCTCACCATAGTCAAAAAAATTCAGCCCCTGTTCCATCTTCAGCTAGTATGCCCACACCTAACTTTGGATATGTTAGTCATGGTGTGGCGCCAGGCTCCAAATCCCAGAGTAGTGTTAGAAGTAAGTGTACTTATCTACTTTGTGGAGAGTGTTTCAAGAATCATCTAGGTGCATGCAGAGATAATAGCCAGGTATGTTTTGGGTGCGGTAAGCCAGGACACAGAATGCGGAAGTGTAGAGTGTTAGCTCAGAAAGGTAGAGATTCACGTGAGCAGGCCGCAAATCCGAGTACCAATAGTGGTCAGCGTCAAAATCGATTCTATTCACTCCAGACTCACCATGATCCAGAAAGTTTCCCCAACCTAGATTCGGGTACGTTACAAGTTTTTCATGATCATTGTATGCATTTTTAGATATCTTGCGCTCGTTTGAGCTTATGTTTCCACATGAATTAGTCAGTAACATTAGCAGGTCTAGTTTAGTTCATGCATCATGCATTAGTCTCAGCTCTCCAATGTTTAGTTATAATCTAGTTTGTAGATGCCTTGTGCATCACCCCAGTATCTCAGCAAGGTAAACATTCCTAGAGGGACATAGTGTCCCAAGGGGGAGATACCCTACCCTTTTCTTGATGCTTTCATGTTCTCGTTATAAATTAGTTATCAAGTGTCATGGCATAATCATTCAAGCTTTCAAGAGTAAACTCAGTCAGATATTCAGGCATTAGATATCCATGTTCAGTAGAGAAAGGACTATTTATCAGTAACTTCACTAATACATTTACATATCATGTCAGTCATGTAATCATGCATCAGATATGCATAGATTTAGTCTTTTAGTTATGCATCAAAAATGCATTCTCATTTTGAGAAAACTCACTTTATTAGAGTCCTCAGTCTTATATTCATGAATCAGTTTCCCATGCATCAGCTTTGCATGATTAGTATATTGTGCTCCGCTTTCAGTCATGTCATTCATGAATCCATGTTTCAGTAGTTTATTTCTTATACGTACTTTATCTTATCATCTCTCCCACCTCAATTAATTCTCATTCGAGGATGAATGTTCCCAAGGGGGAGATATTGTAATACCCCGATCGTTTCTTAAGCCTAAATCCATCTTTTGAGTGAATATGGATGACTTCCAAATTGATTTTTGTTTATCTCATTTTTTATTTCCCTAAATTCTACTTTCTATCATGTGGAGAATTGGATAAGCTTTCTATCAACATAAGATTCACCCGAATCGGACACCCGGTGAGGAAGTTAGAGCCATTTTGTAATTCCCCGAGACTCTAACCAATAGTGCAACCATGAATAAAGCTCTTGATAAATAAATTATAGTGATTTTTTTGTTTTCTAATCAAGTATGGTGTGTATTAAGGCCTTAAAGATGTCCTAATGATTGGGCGAATCAAAACATTCCTTGCCGATTGAATTCTTGGGAAGGATATTGGTATAGTCAACTTCAAACGAGCATATCTCTAATTATACTTGGAATTTTTGAGCTCATGACCTATCAAATATATATAATTTAATTATATTTCCAATGATACTAATTTCTCCAAAATCCAATATCGGAACAAAGAGTTACGCCCATTTTACTCCAGCATGTCAAGCTGGTAAACGGTGACGACGGTTCTTACGGGCTGTCACATTTCAGACGCCATTTTTGACAACGTCGTCACATTATAATGAAATATATGATGACATCTTCATCCCTGATCATAAAATCAAGAATTGGACCCCTTTTTGTGACGATCATTCGTGACGGCCTATCACGGACCTGACGGCCTGTCACAGATGGCGTCAAGTATATTTTTCTAGCAACTCAAGGACGTTTTTAAAAGGATATTTTGGTCGTTTTCACTCATTTTTAGACTCTATATATATACTAGTAGTAGATAAAACCTTCATTATCTCTCATTCTCTTCCAAGAAAAAGATCAAGAAACTAGGGTTTTCTTCTAAAATCCTAAATCAAATCTTCTCCAAGAAATTTAAGAATCTTCCAAAGATTTCACCAAGTTGTCCAAGAATCAAATTTTTCAGGTCAAAGGCATCAAGAAACTTATCTCAAAAGTTTGAAGAAGAGTTCCCAATCAAGCTTGTTCATCTTAAATCCATAATCCAAGGTATGTGCGGTTTGAACAAGAACGCTTCTTTCGTTCTTGTGCCCAAAGATTCAATTTCTACTATTAAAATCCATGATTTTGCAAAGTGTATTTACACCCAAATTACTTTAATTTATTATAGTTGAGCTATTCAAGATTGATACACATGACTATTTCATCATTTTATTTCTTAAATTGATAAATTATGCCATGAGTTGAATATTGTTATTATGAGTTGATGATTTCCGAATGATTTGAGATAAGAGTCATGATTTAAGATTTTCTATGAGAAGTTTGATTATTGAATATATATATTAATATTTGAGCTTGAGAGTCAAGAATGAGTTCTATGATGTTTTCTTGAAGTTTTTGATATTCTTGCTATTCTCATGTTAGAAGTGTCCTAACTCATCATTCGGGGATGAATGATACTAAGGTGGGGATAATGTAAGACCCCTTAAAATTTTAATCATTTTATTTTTGATCCTTCCATATGCATAATGTCGATTTTGGACTTGAATTATGTTTAGGTATGTTAAAAGGTGTTTTTGGAATGAAAGGGGTTTACGGTTATTTTGGGACCCCAATGCAGTGAGGGTCTGAAATAAGGTTGTTTAACCTCCGCAATATTAGAGTGGAATGGAGGCTAACTTCTAGGATATTGACGTGCCACGCCAGTGTTTTAATTTCATCTAATTTTTGTTCTTTTCACTTGGAGTGGGGGCTTTTGGTATTTTTAACCCACCCTTGTATGACCTTATAACATAAAATAATCCCATTTCCTTCAATTTTCAAAAATTAAATCATTCTCTTTTTCTCTCAAACTCAAAACCAAAGAACATTAAGGGTTTCATAGAAAATTCATTATCCGGGCTCTAAACTTCAAATTGTCTTCAATTTCTTGTGTGTTTCAGGCATGTGTCCCTTCCCTAAATTTTAACCTTACATTATGGCATCAATTGAATGATTTTCTTATGGTTTAAATTGTGGGTTTTAAAATTGGGTTGAGGAGTTTTAGTTGTTAGTGATTGAATTACTTGTCCCATGTTTTAAATTGATTATTCATGCTTTAAATTGAGATACCCATCATGACCAGGCCCTAGTTCGAGTTTTGAAAGGCCTGAACAACTTTTCTGACATGTGACATTAGTGTTTAACAAGTATATTATGGAAGTCATAAGTAAAGCATGACGATATCTTCAATGGAAAGTAGACTTCACTAGTTAATAAGAAAATCTAGGTTCCATAAGCAAGGTGATATGAAGTTCAAGATCTAAATATAATATATGGATGACAACTAAAGAATATATGAAGTCAATAAATAGGAGATAACAATATTTACTAGGACAAGACATCAACATACCTTAAATAAATGAAATTATACTAATCAAATCTAGACTCAGCCACTGTGAAGTAAGGAGGGGTTGGAAGTGATGAGCTTAACGATGCACCTATTCATGACCATGTTACCTTAATCTGCATCATGAAATGATTTAGATGAGTAATGTAAGTACATTAATTGTACGGTATGCAAATGGCAAGACAAAACATGACATAGCATATATATGAAACTGAAAGAATAAGTGTAGAAAGACATGACATGAGAAAGATATATATGCATAGATCATCAATTTCCATAGATAAGTACTTTTATTAGCATTTTAGTTTAATGTGAGAGTAAGTGGTGTAATTGATATAAATACATATATATACCACGAGTTATGTAGATTTGATCAATGCTCGATCAGCTAAGCATCTAACCACGAATGTCGCATGGGTTGATATGGTTTGTATATAGCAACATGAAAAACATACATAATTATCCTCTTTAGGAAAACATAAAGGAGTCGCCTGAACCAATGGAATAATACCTAACCTAAGCTAGTAAATGTAGTATCAAGCATTTATTTTTTGGACTTATGTCTTTTTTATTAACCATCTAACTCCTTTAAGCTCATATGATTTCTATTTTAGCATTTCTAACTAATATTCATAAGTAGCCACTTTAGGATCATAATCATAAGCTATTCACTTAGGATCATAATCATAAGATAGCCATTTTAATCGCATAATCATAAGTTATTTCATTTATTAACATCATAGAAGATTTATGAAAGATAGTATCATAATTTATCATGCCATAGTTCATAAGTTACGGATCTTCACAACTTTATGGAGAATGAGCTTTTGGATATTCATGTTGTCTTTGCATAGTTTATGATTTATAAGTTCATATGATCATGTAAGGAAATGTAGTTAAGAAAGTTCATACCATAAGGTCATAAATAATTAGTGATGAAAATCATATAATATGTCGTAAAATAAGAAATTTTGGAAAGAGTTCACCAATTGAGATTCATAAGGATTATGATGTTTATCATTTAGTTATTCCTTTGGAAAAAATTTCAAGACATTTTACATGATATGATATTTCACCACATTAATATTCATGAATTCATAAATTCCACTCTATAAAATTAACATAGATTAGGTTAATCATGAAGGACAGGGCACATGAGAAGTGATTTCATGACTTAACATATAGAATCGAAGAAGTTCCACAAAATGGATATTTTCTCTTAACCCCAACCTTTCCATGAATTTCTTTAAAACTAGGATAATTGAATCTAGAGGAATATGATAAGAAGAGATAGACACACATACCTTGAGAGGAGTGAGAATTTTCTTTTCAGGATAAGGCTCAACACATTGTGTTGCATATGGTAGTAGGTATGAAAGTGCACTGCATTGCCTACAATGGTGGAGGGGATGATTTTAATTTCTCTAAAGTTTGATTATAGGTGTGATGCATTTTCTGTAGTATTAGACGGTCGATATGTTTCCCAACATGGTGCCTTGTCCAGAAATGTACGAAAATTTTTTGTCTAAGTCTTCAAACTCATTCTGATTAATCATACAACTCAATTTCTAAGCTCTAAAAGTGCATGAGACATACAAACATATCTCAATATGATAGGTGTTATAATATCTTCCCCTGGGATCATTTGTCCTCAGATAAGGGGTCATGCCTAGAAGAAACATAGGAACTGAATTAAACATGACTCTCTTGGCTAACTTTGGAATAACACTATCTAAAATAAATTACTCTAACATCACGGAACATATACAATGAACCACCTAATAATACATACACATGAGTTCCATGAAACATAACACATATGACATAAATTTTGCGAAATCACAAGTATAGATTATGATTATTAACTTAAGAATCATCTCCTTGAGAAGTGCACAGTTAAGGAAACCTAGCTTTCATATCTCTCTGTCTTTCACGTAGCCTCTTTAATAAATTAGTTTCAGCATAAAACTATTATCGAATATAATTATTTTTCCCTTAACTTGCAAATTAAAAATCTATAAATTTAACTAGAACATCCTCATAAATTAAATATTCTTTCGCACCAATACTCTTTGTAGGAACCATAAGTGAGTGATCACTCATACACTTTTTTTGCATGAAGACATGAAATACGGTGTGGATGGATCCAATGTAAAGGTGGACTTAGATTTCCATTCTTTCCAAACTGCATGATGCTCTTCATAGGCAACTCTAGCTCATAGGCAACTTTTCCAATTGTCATGACCCGAACTAGGGTCTAGCCGTGACGGGTATCTCAAGAACACCATGGACTAGAGACCACCCCCATCGTCTAACCTCATGAGCACAAAATAATAATGATAACAATATGTAAGCCAATAAATAGTAATAAGAAGATGGATAAATAACTCAATAAAGCTAAGAGTTAAAACAATAACCAAACAACCCACATCTGTCCATAATAGCCTCTAAACCAAAATACCAAATAGGTTGGGACAAGCCCTCAACCATGACCAAAAGAATACAAAAGTACTGAGTCAAAATAAAATAATATGGAAATTATAAGGCCTTTTGAATGATGGATGCTCAACACTTCATAGATACTCAATGAACGTGTTAATCCACCTAATGTTGCATGGGATAAAACAAGTGTCTTCAAACCCTACATTATGATATAATGTAGCTTCCTAGGATAGTGCGGGGTGAGCGTTAGTATGTAACTCAGGGTAGGGATAATATAATGACATGTCCAAAACCAAACTAAACCACATTCATATAATCTAAATACATATATATAAGATGTCGGGATAGGGAACAAGGTTTAAGCATAGTATTTAAAACCATTATCCTAGACTGTGTATCTTTAACCATACTAAGGGTACCCACAAGCTATATAGGTTCAGCTCTCCCTACTGAAAGGGTCCCAGTGTGTGTTAGTTGCATGAACTAGGAAGAAGAGCCAAAGCCAATGAGGCTCCAACCATTCCAAGAATATATAAATATATATAATGTGTGAACTATGCACACAATCTTAAAGACCCCCACGCCGGCAAATGTAGTTTCCAGTATCGGTCTCCCAAGACCTCCACCTTCAACAGTGAGCTACACAACCCCCTCTAAGCCTAAATTAAAACCATTTTGCATGAAATTCTAACCATTTTCCCAGGATTCATTTATTAAGGCATTAACCACTTGGTATCATCATACCAATACTCTTGCAAGCAAAATCACACATACCAAATCAATTCACACAACTACATTGACTCCTAAAGTTCCATTAAAATCCAATCCATTGCCGCCAAGGCCATCCAAATCTATTTAAATAACCATTTATCCATTAATGCCATTCATTGAGTTTAAAAACAAGTTAAACCATGCAATTTTCCATATTTTAAATCAAATTAACCAAGTGGGTTGTGGTTCATGTAATTCCAAGACAAAATTTATCCAATTTGGGGAAACCCATGTTCCTCATTCCAACCATTTAAATAAAGTATGAATATATTCTTAAAATATCAATTTAACGAATGAATAATCAATTCAAGACATGGGATAAGTAATTCAATCAAAAACAATCAAAACCCCTCAACCTAATTTCAAAGCCCACAGTTTCGATCACATAAAAGTCCATCAAATTAATTTCACAATGTAAAAGTAAAGTTTGGGGAAGAGATACATGCCTGAATAACACAAGAATTTGAAATCAATTTGAAGTTTAGAGCTCAGATGATGAATGCATAGTAAAAACCTTAAATGTTCTTGGGTTTTGTGTTTGAGAGTGAAATAGAGAGGTTTCATCTTTGAAAACTGATGGAAATTGGATTATTTTATGTTTAAAAGTCTTATAAGGGGTATAAGGACCAAAATCCCCTCATCCCAAGTGAGAAAAAAACAAAACTACATGTATTTAACACCTTGGCATGGCATGCCAAAATCACAGATGTTATCCTTCGTGCCACGCCAGTATCGCAGAGGGTAACCTCTGTGACATAGCAATATCGCGGAGGCACAGTTTCTCAGAGTTCAAAATAACCTCAAACCCTTTCTGAAAATTTTAAAACTTTTTCAAATTACCCGTTTAACATCCCTAAACATAATTTAAATCATAAATTGGTATTACAAACACGAAAAGGCCAAAAATAAATTGATCAGAATTTAAGGGTCTTACATTATCCCTCCCTTCGGATCATTCATCCCTAAATGATGAGTTAGGACACTTTTTCCATGAGAATAGCAAGAATACACCAAAATCAAATGAAAAACTCAAAAAATGACAAGAGAAAAACAAAACTCGTACCTTAAACACTTTCACCCAACCCTAGGGAACGAGAATGGATATTTGGCCTTCATATATTCCTTAGTTTCCCACGCAACCTCTTTTACCTGTTGGTTTCTCCAAAGGAACTTCACTGAATCTACATCTTTGGTCCTCATTCTACGATCCTTCCTATCCAATATCTCAACTAGGACTTCCACATAAGACAAGGAATCCGTAACACCAACATCCATAACAGGCACTATCAAATAAGGATCATCCACATACTTTTTCAACATGGACACATAAACACGGGATGAATAAAACTCAAACTTATGGGTAAGTCCAACTCATAATCAACATTCCCAATTATTCTCAAAATTTGGTGTGGACCAAGTAACGAGGACTGAGTTTGCTTTTCTTCCCAAATATCATAATTTTTTTCATAGAAGACACCTTTAGGAATACCCAATCATTTACAGAAAACTCTAATTCTCTTCACCTCATATCCTCATAAGACTTTTGGGGACTCTGAAATATCCTAAATTTTGGATCTTGAAAAATTCTTAAGCTTTGAGCTCACTGTCCTAGTAACGACTCATTATACGAGTCATATGGGGTGGCTACAGGTTAGGTGACCCTAGTTGTAAGGTGTCCATTAGATGGTGGTTGGGTTTTATTTCTTGGTTATGACTTTATGGTATGAGTCTTTAGGGGTGGTGATGAGTCAAAAGGTCAAACCTTAATCAAATTAGAAATTACTGGCTTGACTTGGCTCTGAGTACGAGTGGCTCACTAAGAGTCGTAAGGATTGGATACGAGTGGTAGAGTTGAGTCATATGCCCTCCAGTGTCTAGTCCCTTGGGTTTTATCTTGGATACGACTAGACCATATGAGTCGTATGGTTAGGTCACGATTGGGGATCATGGAGTTGTAAGAAGGACAGTGTATGGGTGTCTAACTGACTATATAGGATATGACTCAAGGCTATGAGTTGTATGATGTGGTGATGAGTTAATAGGTCGACTGTGACTGAGGATGGTCTTTTTATAGTTTTTTAGCTAGGGGTACTTTAGACATTTCCTATTTAGAACCCTTAATACCCCACATCCCTATAACACTTTTTGGTTATTCATTACTTACTTTACAATATTAAATATCCTCTTTACTCTCTCAAAATCCTCTCAAGTAAACTTGACTAGGGTTTCTCCAAAGTGGTCATCTAATGGATTAAAGATCATTTTCTCTTCATGAATCTTTATAATTCAGGCATGTTACTCTTCCCTCGTCGTTATTTTACTAAAAAAATATGTATTTAAAGCATTGTTCATGAATCACTAATGGTGGTTTTGAAACCAAGGTTGAGGGGTTTGAATGAATATCATTGAATATTATTTTCTATGGTTTAAATTTTGATTATGCATATTTTAATTTTATTTTTGCACATGTGGGTGTATGGGAATGGTGATTTATATGAGGGTCATGTTTAAACCCCAAAATTTGATAAGTTTGGGTTTGATAATGGCATACCCTCAACCTATTTATGAAATTGTCAATGAGAATCATATTGTCACAAGTTGAATTATGTTTTTGAACTAAGTCGTTAGTATAACCATGAAAATAATTGACGAAGGAGTTTATAAAGGCTTTGATGGACATAAATTGAATTGAATTAAGAATTTTGTGGGATAAATCAGAATCCTCTAAGTAGTTTCAATAATAGAGTTTGAGGGGTACATGAGAATCCTCTAAGTGTTGGCTAATGACATAGCTTGCAAGCTATAGTCAGAATGATGATACAACTTTATAATGCCTTGATAATTTATTTCTAGAATTGGTGGATTGGTTATGTGCTAAATATTTTAATTCGGCAATAACGAAGGTTGTGATAGCTAGCGTGAAGGTATGAGTTTGATGGATGGCAACTGGAAACTCATGTTTTTTAATATGAGGGTTTGTCTTAGTGACCTTATGATTTTGGAGTCCATAGGAATCCCCCAAGTCTATACTTGTATATATGTATCACAGAGGGCGAAGGGTTCATAGGAATCCCTAGCCCCTATGATATCTCCGGTTCATGCGGCTATACGCACTAGGGCCCATTCATAGGGTAACACTGGATCCATATAGCCCGTGGGTGGATTATGATAGTAAAGCTACAAATCCAGGTTAAGATTTTAAATGCATGCTAAACCTTGTTCCCTATACCGGCACGATATATATGTATATATGTGATTTCATATGATTATTTGATTTTTTTAATGATGGCATTATTTATCTTTATCTCTGAGTTACATGCTAGCATTCACTTCGCTAACCATATTCGGGTGCTATATCCCCACATGATGCAGGAATCATCCATAATTTCATTCCCCCCTGCTCAGTGACTTGGATTCAAGGATAGCTTTGAGTTAGATTGAAGTAGTGAGCTTTCATACTTCGGAAAGCTCCATTTTATGCTATGGACTTCCTTATATCATTTTTATTTCTTTGGTTTTGGTTTTTTCTATGGTCGGGGGCATGTCCCGACTGGATATTCTTTGATTCTGGTTGGAGTCTTTGTTGGACTACTATGAGCATGGGTGGTACCGGTATTAGTGTTAGGATTGGTATTGGTATTGGTATTGGGATTGGTATTGGTTAGATATTTGGTTTTGGCTATTTGGTTATGGTTATAAACTTAATTTATTGTCTTTAGATTATTATTGTATTATCATGTTATCTGTTCAGAATAACATGGGGTATAGGGCGGTTAATGGTGGGGTATTAGGGGGTGGTTTCTGGTCCTGGTTGAAGTTGAGATACCCCACACGATTAGGCCCTGGTTTTGGTCATGTTAGATTCATATCAGAGCTCTAGGTTCATAGTCAATTGGGTGTCCACAAAGTCATGTCGAGTAGCATCTCCTTTAAGGGTGTGTAGCATGCCACACTTATAAAGGAGAGGCTACGAGGAATTTAGGAATATTTCTCTTTTTGTGTTCTATTTTCGAGTTGTACAGTCTAAGGTCCTGAAATCTTCTCTAATACCCATTTATTTGTATTTTAGATCATACCTCCTAGACGATCTGAAGTTCATGAAAACTCTTCTGTTCCACTAAAGGATAATGTTGATAGGACACATCCTACTTATGGGGTCCATAATCAATCTTGATTGTCTGTCTGGAGTTCCACCGGTCCCTTCCATTCTTTCTCGAGCTCCTCAGGCTGATGTGATGAATGTTGAGTTTCATCAGTCTATTCATATGTTGGCACAATTGGTAGCTTCTTAGGCCAAGCGTGGTGCTTCTGTTACTCTATCTTTTGAGGCCACGAAGGTTGGTCAGTTTATGAGGTTGAGCACTCTTGTGTTCACTAGTGTTTAGGTGGAGGAGGATACTCAAGGTTTTATTGATGATATGGAGAAAATATTTTGTGTTATGCATGCCACTAATATGGAGGGCATGAAATTTGATGCCTACCAACTGAAAGATACAGCCTACCAATGGTATGAGAAATGGGAACGATCTGGGGGTGACGATGTTAAGTCATTCCTATGGGGTATTTTTTCTAGTACTTTTCTGGACCACTTCTTTACTCAGGAGTTGAGGGAGGTGAAAGTGGAAGAGTTTGTTAACCTGAAGCGAGGTAAGATGCCAATCAAGGAGTACGCATTGAAGTTTTACTAGTTATCATGGTATGCTCCAGAGTTGGTTTCTAGCATGAGGGCTAAAATGAGAAAGTTTGCTTTTGGGTTATCCCGAGACTTGATTTTAGAGAGTAAGCTTGCCTTGTTAAACAAGGACATGGACATATCCAAGTTTATTGTCTATATGCAATAGGTTGAGGAAGAGAAGAAAAAGTAAGTAGAGATGAGGGAGAGACAGAGCAAGAATTTTAAATTTTCTAAGCAGGATGGTGGCCTATAGCAAAGTGGAAGGAATGGTGGAAAGAGGTCTAAAAAGAAGTGGGGCAATTCTGGGTCTTACTTGATGACTAGTTCTCCCTACCCAAATCCATCGAGTGAAATGCATTTTCATGATGGCGATAGTTATAGGTCACAAGGTGCTTAATCTCAGGCCAGTGGGGTCCAATCAGCTTCATCATATCCTCCCAGCAGATTTTATGGTTGATTACATCAGGGTTACTCTGATAAAGGTAAGGACAAGTTCTTTAACTCTGCTCATTTAGGGCACATGCTTAGAATCTATCTTTTTGGTAAGGTTGCTTCTGGGGCAAACAAGGTTCCCGTTTTCTCTTCTTTAGCTCTGATACCAAGGGGTGCCTCATCTGGATCTGGCACTGGTAGGAACTGACTCTATGTTTTCACTATTTTTTAGGAGTATGAGGCATAACCTAATGTCATTATCGATATGTTGAAACTCTTTTCCCGTGATATGTACTATTTACTTGATCTGGGATCCACTCTCTCTTATGTGACCCTATTTGTGACTGTGTATTTTGGATTCGGTCCCTAGAGTATTTCGAACCCTTTTTTTCTACCTAGGTGGGTCACTCTGTGGTTTCTCGGAGAGTCTATAGAGGTTGTGTGGTATCCATGGGTAGTCAGGAGACTTTGGTGGATCTGTTTGAGATAGACATGGTTGATTTTGATGTCATATTAGGGATAGATTGGTTACACTCATGCTATACTTCTCTAGGTTGTTGGACCCGTAAGGTCATCTTTAAATTCCCTAATGAGCCATTTATTAAATGGG
The DNA here is from genome assembly GCA_030864215.1 of Capsicum pubescens. Classification (NCBI taxonomy): domain Eukaryota; kingdom Viridiplantae; phylum Streptophyta; class Magnoliopsida; order Solanales; family Solanaceae; genus Capsicum; species Capsicum pubescens. The sequence continues at coordinate 210,173,581 of CM061540.1, read as the reverse complement.
AGGGTAGTTCCCTAGCTCCTAAGGAAAGTTTTATATCATATCTTAGAGCTTTAAGATTAATCTCCAAGGGGTGTCTCTATCATTTAGTCTGGGTTAAGGATTCTAACTCGGAGGGTCCTTCTTTACATTATTTCAGGTGGTGAATGAATTTCCTAAGGCCTTTCTTAATGACCTTACTTGTATTCTTCCCAATAGGGAGACTAATTTTTGGATAGATTTTGTTTCGAACACTCGTCCTATTTCTATTCCCCCATATAAAAGGCCTCCAACTGAGTTAAAAGATCTTAAGGATCAACTAAAGGATATTTTAGACAAGGGTTTCATCTATCCTAGTATGTCTTTGTGGGGTGCACCAGTATTATTTGTGTGAAAGAAGGATAGTTCCCTTCGAATGTGCATTGACTACCGACAGTTGAATAAGGTAATAGTAAAGAATAAATGCCCTCTTCCAAGGATAGATGATTTATTTGATCATCTTTATGCATCTAAGTTTTTCTCCAAGATTGATCTTCGGTTAGGGTATCATCAGCTAAATATTAGTTAAGTAGATATCCCTAAAACTGCCTTCTGTACCCGATATGGGCATTTCGAGTTCTTAGTCATGTCTTTTGGGTTGACTAATGCCCCGACAACATTTATGGACTTGATTAATAGAGTCTTTTATTAATTTTTGGATTTGTTCATCATCATATTCATAGATGATATTTTGGTGTACTCTAAGAGCGAGGTAGATCATGTTGATTACCTTCGCATTGTGTTGCTGACCCTGAAAGATCAGCAGTTGTATGCCAAATTTTTGAAATATGAATTTTGGTTGAACGTTGTCACTTATCTGGGTCATGTCATCTCTAGTGAAGAAATCATAGTGGATCTATAGAAAGTTACAGTGGCTAAGAGGTGGCCTAGACCCACGACTCTAATTGATATTCGAAGCTTTTTTGGTTTATCCGGTTATTACAGAAGGTTTGTAGAAGGTTTCTCTTCTATAGCTGCCCTGTTAACTAAGTTGACTCCATAAAAGGTAAAGTTCATGTGGTCTGATCCTTTTGAGGGTAGTTTTGAGAAACTGAAGTTGCCCTGCCTAAGGTTGATGAACTCTAGCACCTTAGCTTTTCTAATCTCTAGGGGAAAGAATGTCTCTAAGAATGCAGTGACAAATTCATCCCATTCTATAGGGCTTGCCTCATCTGCTCTTTCTGACTACCATTGCTTGAACCAATTATGAGCCACATCCTGCAACTGATATATAGCTAGCTCAGCACTCTCAACAGTAGTCATCCCCATGATGTCAGTCACCTTCTGAACCTGATCTAGGATTTCCTGAGGGTTCTCATCTGACTTAAACCCTAGAAAGGATAGAGGGTTCAATCAGGTGAAGTCCCAAATCCTGGATGGGGCTGAATTGGCCACTGGGTTGGCCGAAACGACAGCTGGTCATTCATTATGAGTAGCAACTAACTGAGAAAGAGTAGTGAATGCGGCCCTGAACTCTACATGAGAAACATGTTCGCCCAAAGGTTCTTCGGGCTGAGGGGCTGACTAATTCTCATTTCTTCTTTTAAAAGGCATGTTCTGTAGAAGAAAGGGAGAAATGGATTAAACTGAGAGTTTAACTTTGAGCCTATGCTCACTGGCACGACATGAATACTGAAAGAAGGGAAAATGTTACTAAAACATTTCATAGCCTCCTTCACATAAGTATGGTGTACAACACATGCATGTACAAGACTTTACTAGATGCGGTTTTTCAGACTTCCTAGGATGCTATTGAACTTTAGGCTCTGATACCAAGTTTGTAACACCCCGAATCTGGTACCCGGAATGCTACACGATGCCCATGACCCGAAGGACCACAAGCTAACCCATGACTAATATCTGTAAACTGAGCACTGAATAATAGTAATAATATCATAAATACGAAAATATGAACTGAAAGGCCATAAGGTTCAATATGAGTACATAACTGAAAAATATGGTATAACAATACAAAAACAACTGAGATAATTGTCTGAACATACTGTAGTCTGAAAGCCTCTAAACTATCTAAATAAGGAGTTGATGGGACATGTCCCCAACTAACTCCAACTACTAAAATAAATTAAAACCTGAAATAGTAATGTGATCATCATGTCCTCGAAGGATGAGGACTCACTGCTAACTCTGATCACTAAACTGGGATGCTACTGGTTCTATGGGGCTTGTGCTTTTAAACCTATGGTATAAGATACCATAGCAAAAATGTGTTACTACTTTAAATGTACTGGTATGCAAGTGAGGTAGGCTGAATACAATAGGTTCATATGCCTGAACAATACTACCTAACTTACTAACATGAATGTGAGAATATATTCATGCATACATAACTGTAACTGAGATCATGATAGGACTGGATACTGAGTTCTAACTACTGAGTCTACTGACATTGACATCTGAGTCACTAATAAGTAGAAAATAATATTGTATTACTGAATACTGAGGGACTGATACTATGTTACTGATACATAGATAACTGTGTCTGACAATTCTGATTATGAAGAACTTGTCTGGCTGACTGTATTTGACAGTCCTGAAGCTGAATGCTAATAACATAAGTTCTGATAACTGATATAACTGATAACCTGAGTGACTGTATCTGACAGTCCTGAATTTGATGGAACTAGTAACTGAATTTGAGATCAGTCCTATCTAGTGGGTGATCTCTAAATCTGATAATACCGCTACTGATTGACCATAGTTGAGATCAATCCTATCTAGTGGGCGATCTCGGAGTCTATTTATAATGATAAGGAGTGACTGTATCTGACAGTCCTAAATCTATACTACTGAGATAAATTGACTGTATCCGAAAGTCCTGATTCTGTAACTAAAACTGTGGGATGTATTCATCTAAACGAAATACCCCATACTAAGCTAACTAGGGTCCAACCTATAACCCCAGCTAGAAAGGTGTCAGTACCGCGCCACTGGTAAAGACAACTACTGTGGAGTCAGTCCTAATCTAGCGGGTGACCCCTGGGATCAGTCCTATACATTTGAATGCGCTAATGGGTGATCCCTGAGTTTGTCTGTCCTATCTAATGGGTTACATATCTTACCTTTAATTACTATATCGTTCTGTAACTTAGGGATTTCTTCTAGGGATCTCAGTCCTATCTAGCGGGTGAGTCCCCATCCCTAGGCTCGATCGATATTGAATCCTACTCCCATCTGAAAGACACTGAACTAATTAACTAAACTAAACTGATACTAGTGGTATTGTCTAGCGGAGTTAAATTGAATTTACTAAGTTTTATTGATTGACGGAATATACTGGGCTCTGAGGATTGACTTAGAATACTGAAGTTACAGAGATTACTGATCTACTGAAATTACTGAGATTTTTTAGATTTCCTGAGTCACATGACTGACTGAGTTTTATGGATCATAGTTTGACTGAGGAGATCATGAAAACATGACATGGCTCTAGGCACATAGCTAAATGTTCGGGCACAAGTACCCCAGGACTCGATGAGAAGAAACTGACATAGCAGGGCTTACTTGAACATATGACCAACAACACAATTCATAATTCATATATTGAAGAACTTCATCAAATATGTGATATGCATAAGTTTGTACATACATAGGGATTTTATGATATCATACTAGTTGGGCATTGTTCCTTTATCTAGGCATTTAATCATACACATGGTAGGCATAGCACATGTAGACAACATTATACAACAATTAATTATCATGATTCATCTCTAATTTCATCATCCTAGGGTTTATTTATAGGTTCACATGAATATACATCTATACAAATCAATTCCATATAAAATTGATCACCCAACAAGGATTTGCATTTAATTGATCATTCTCAACATAAACAAAACAAACCCAACATGAAATTCATAAATAAATCCATAAACTTAAACTTAGAAAAGAGATTCTCGGGCTTCATGGACGAAAGGAGTCCATGAATGAACACTAAGCATACCTTAGTTCATGACTTCGTAAAGATTGACGGTGAAACCTTCTAGAATTTGAATCTCCAATAAAAACCCTATCTTGTTCTTGAGTGAAACTTGAGAGAAACTAGTATATTTTTGATGAAGAATGGATAAATCATGAGTTATTGGGTTTAAATAGGGGTAGGAAATTGACCCTTTTAACCCATGGACACGTCTTTAATTTTTGAGAAAATTTCTTGATTTTCATCCTTGGCACGACGCGCCACTATTGCGTCAAGTCACTAGAAAGTGACAAATGGGAAATTGCACGGTGGAGCGATGTGGAGCTATCTCGTTGACACCTTGTATGCATCCTGAAAGTTTGGCGCGATGCACCACTATCGCGGAGAAACACTGGAAATTGACAATCGCCATTTGAGCTATCTCCACGACGTGCTGAAGGCTCAAATGATACATTGTTTCACTAAAAAGGCTCTAACTCTTCACCCGGGTGTTGGATTTGGGAAAATTTGGTATCGATGGAAAGCTTATTATATTCCCCACATGATAGAAAGTAAAAATATTAAAAATAAAACGTGTACAAAAGTGGATTAATCTTTCAAATAAAGCTTCTAACATTCTTAGAAAACTTTTCAAGCTAGAAAAAGTACAGGGTATTACAATATCTTTCCCTTGAGAACATTCATCCTTGAATGAGACTGAGTGAGAGGGAAAGAATACAAACTGACGTACATACTGAACATGACTGGTTAGAACATGATTTCATGACTAATATGACTGATGGATGTATATAACATACTGAACATACATATTTGATGCATGACTAATAAGCTGAATTCATGCATATCTTATGCATGGTTGATAATTGACTTATGAGTACATGAATGAATATTCTGATGAGCTAAATTTCTTATAGTGAGAATGCATGTCTAATACATAATTACATACCTGAACTGATATATGAATGAATGGCTGAATATGCAAGGGTACTTAGTACCAAGTTTGTGATGAACACTGAACATGAAACTGTGTAAGACTAAGAAGAATTGTTATCTTAACCGGAAATGCTAATGAATTTGAGATCGTCTTACTAAAAATACATGAGCGGAAATACGAGAACCTGGTTGAGTTTGGTCTGATACGTGACATATGATCTGAACAACTTGAATGGAACTGAGCCTCTGAATACTTGGCCCAAAGCTGAGGTTGGGACTTTGAGTGTCAACTTATGAATAACCTCTACTCTAAACAGGATTCTTTATTCGAATAGAAACTTTATTTAAGTCATGAGAACGTTGAGGAAAAAAAATGAGGTATGTCCCCCTTGGAACACTATGTCCCTCTAAGAATGCTCACCCTACTGAGATACTGGGGTGATGTACAGGGCATCCACGGACCGATTCATGACAGAATAACTCATGCTGAAAATCTTAAGCTAAAATGAGAGCAAGAGGTCTAACAGTGCATATCATGAGTATGAAGGACCTATAGCGTACCCGAATCTATGACGGGGGAATTTTCTTGATCATGGTGAGTCTGAAGAGCATAAAACCTATTCTAACGCTGACCACTAGTGGTACTGGAAGTGACACCCAGCTGGCGCAAATCTTTTCCCTTCTGAGCCCTTACTCTACATTCTCGTAGCATATGGCCTGGCTTACCACATCCATAACATACCTCACTGCCTACTCTACATACACCTAGGTGATTATTACCACACTTTTTGCAAAGTGGATAGGTAACACTCCGATTCTCACTATCTTGGGCCTCGGATCCTGGCGACCCATCACGACTGTCATTCCTGAACTTGGGTACTAGTGCACTAACTGTAGATAGAGATGGGACTAAAATTTTATGACTATACTAATTAATGGATACAACCCTCTGACTTAGTCTGAGAAAAGATGAAACTGCCTATCCTCGCCCACTTATTTTGTTTTTTCTCTATCTTGTTATTTTGCTCTTCTATCTGCTAAGCATGGGTCATAAGTCTGGCTAAAGTCATGTCACTATTCAGCATGGTGGATCTACACTCATTAACCATGTTATCATTAACCCCTGACACAAACTTACTCATCTTGGCCCTACTGTCTGCAACCACATGAAGGGCATATCTGGCTAATAGAGTAAACTTAAGAGAATACTCTTTCACTGTCATATTGCCCTGCCTGAGGTTGATAAACTCTAGAACCTTATCTTCTCTAAGCTCTAGGGGAAAGAACTTCTCTAAAAATTCAGGGACAAATTTATCCCATTCTATAGGCCTTACCTCATCTGCTCTTTCTGACTTTCACTGCTTGAACCAATTATGAGCCACATCCTGCAACTGATATGCAGCTAGCTCAGCACTCTCAACAGTAGTCACCCCCATGATGTCAGTCACCTTCTGAACCTGATCTAGGAATTCCTAAGGGTCCTTATCTGACTTAAACCCTAGAAAAGATGGAGGGGTTCATTCGAGTGAAGTCCCAAATCCTGGCTGCAGCTGAATTAACCACTGGGTTTGCTGGAACGACAGCTGGTCATTCATTATGAGTAGAAACTGACTGAGCAAGAGTAGTGAATGTGGCTCTGAACTCCGCATGAGAAACATGTTCACCCAAAGGTTCTTTGGGCTGAGGGGATGATTCATGTTTCTTCTTTTATAAAGCATGTTCTGTAGAAGAAAGGGAGAAATAGATTAGACTGAGAGTTTAACTTTGAGCCTATGCTCACTGGCACGACATGAATACTGAAAGAAGGGAAACTGTTCCTAAAACATCTCATAGCCTCATGTACATAAGTATGGTTCATAACACATGCATGTACAAGACTCTACTAGATGCGGCTTTTCAGACTTCCTAGGATTCTATTAAACTTTACGCTCTGATACCAAGTTTGTAACACCTCAAATCTGGTACCCGGAATGCTATACGATCCCCATGAACCCGAAGGACCACAAGCTAACCCATGACTTATATATGTAAACCGAGCACTGAATAATAGTAATAATATCATAAATACGAAAATATGAACTGAAAGGCCATAAGGTTCAATATGAGTACATAACTGAAAAATATGGTATAACAATACAAAAACAACTGAGATAACTGTCTGAACATACTGTAGTCTGAAAGCCTCTAAACTATCTAAATAAGGAGTTGATGGGACATGTACCCAACTAACTCCAACTACTAAAATAAATTAAAACCTGAAATAGTAATGTGATCATCATGTCCTCGAAGGATGAGGACTCACTGCTAACTCTGATCGGTGAACTGGGATGCTACTAGTTCTCTGGAGCTTATGCTTCTAAACCTATGGTGTAAGACACCATAGCGTAAATACGTCAATACTTTGAATGTACTGATATGCAAGTGAGGTAGGCTGAATAAAATAGGTTCATATGCATGAACAATACTAACTGGCTGACTAACATGAACGTGAGAATACATTCATGCATATGTAACTGTAACTGAGATTATGATAGTACTGGATACTGTGTTCTGACTACTGAGTCTACTTACATTGACATCTGAGTCACTGATAAGTAGAAAATAATACCGTATTACTGAATACTGAGGGACTGATACTATGTTACTGATACATGGATAACTGTGTCTGATAGTTCTAATTATGAAGAACTGGTCTGGCTGACTGTATCTGATAGTCCTAAAGCTGAATGCTAATAACATAAGTTCTAATAACTAATATAAGTGATAACATGAGTATGTGTATCTGACAGTCCTGAATCTGATGGAACTAGCTGAGTTTTGTACTGTATCTAAGTAACTTAATCTCAGATCAGTCCTACTTAGCAGGTGATCTCTAATTCTTATAATACCGCTACTTATTGACCATAGTTGAGATCAGTCCTATCTAATGGGGAATCTTGGAGTCTATTTATAATGATAAGGAGTGATTGTATCTGATATTCCTAAATCTATACTACTGAGCTAAATTGACTATATTTGACAATCCTAATTCTGTAACTGAAACTGTGGGATGTATTCATCAAACCGACATGCCCCATACTAAGTTAAATGGGGTCTAACCTGTAACCCCAGCTGAAAGGGTGTCAGTACCGCGCCACTGGTAAAGACAACTATTGTGGAATTAGTCCTAATCTAGCGGGTGACCTCTAGGATCAGTCCTATACATTTGAATGCGCTAATTGGTGATCCCTGAGTATGTCAGTCCTATATAATGGGTGACATCTCATACCTATGCTTTTTACATAGTTTTGTAACTTAGGAATTGCTTCTAGGTATCTCAGTCCTATCTAGCGGGTGAGTCCCCATCCCTAGGCCCTATCGGTGCTGAATCCTACTTTCATCTGAAAGACACTGAACTGATTAACTGAACTAAACTGATACTTGTAGTATTGTCTAGCGGAGCTAAACTGAATTTACTGAGTTTCGTTGATTGATGGAATGTATTGAGTTCTGAGGATTGACTGAGAATACTAAAGTTACTGAGATTACTGATCTACTGAAATTACTGAGATTTTTGAGATTTCCTGAGTCACGTGACTGACTGAGTTCTATGGATCATAGCTTGACTGAGGAGATCATGAAAACATGACATGGCTCTAGGCACACAGCTAAATGTTCGGGTACAAGTACCCTCAGGACTCGATGGGAAGAAACTGACATAGCATGGCTTACTTGAACACATGACCAACAACAAATTCATAATTCATATATTGAAGCACTTCATCAAACATGTGATATGCATAAGCCTGTACATACATGGGGATTTTATGATAGCATACTAGTTGGGAATTGTTCCTTCATCAGGGCATTTAATCATACACATGGTAGGCATAGAACATGTAGACAACATTATACAACAATTAATCATCATAATTCATCTATAATTTCATCATCCTAGGGTTTATTTATAGGTTCACATGAATATACATCTATACAAATCAATTCCATATAAAATTGATCACCCAATAAAGACTTGCATTTAATTGATCATTCTCAACATAAATAAAACAAACCCAACATGAAATTCATAAAGAAATCCATAAACTTAAACTTAGAAAAGAGATTCTCGGGCTTCATGGACGAAAGGAGTCCATGAATGAACACTACGCATACCTTAGTTCATGTTTTTGTAAAGATTGACGGTGAAACCATCTTGAATTTGAATCCCCAATAGAAACCCTAGCTTGTTCTCTAGAGAAACTTGAGGGAAACTAGTTTATTTGGGTGAAGAATGACTAAATCTTGTGTTATTGGGTTTAAATAGGGGTAGAAAATTGACCCTTTTAACCCTTGGACACGTCTTTAATTTCGGAGAAAATTTCCCAATTTTTATCCTTGGTGCGATGCGCCACTATCATGCCAAGTCACTGGAAAGTGATAAATGGGAAATTGCACGGTGGCGCGACGCAGAGCTATCGCGTTACCACCTTGTATGCAACCTGGAAGTTTGGCGCGATACACCACTATCGTAGAGAAACATTGGAAATTGACAATTGTCATTTGTTCTATCTCCGCGACGCGCTGAAGGCTCAGGTGATACATTGTCTCACTAAAAAGGCTCTAACTCTTCACCCGGGTGTCGGATTTGGACAAATTTGGTATCGATGGAAAGTTTATTCAATTATCCATATGATGAAAAGTGAAAATCTTGAAAATAACATGTTGAAAAAAGTGGATTCATCTTTCAAGAAAATCTTCTAATATTCTTGGGAAACTTTTCAAGCTTGGAAAAGTATGGGGTATTACATGAAAACTTGAACTTCTTACTCTGCCTCTCCTAAATCTATGCCTATTTCTTTTTTCATCCTCAACCTAATGCACATAAAGCATGAGCCTCAATATATCCATGTCATTGTTCAATAAAACAGTATTACACTTTAATACCAAGTCTCGGGACAACCCGGAACCAAACTTTCTCATCTTGGATCTCTAGTAAGACACCAACTTAGGAGACTATCCAGCCAACTACTGAAATTTCAATGTATATTCCTTCACACTCATCTTAACCTACTTCAGATTCACAAACTCTTTAGCCTTAACTTCACTCAACTCCTGGGAAAGAAATGATCAAGAAAGGCACCTAAAAACTTATCCCATAATACCGGCTCTGCATCATTACCCCTCAACTATTCCCACTCCTCATACAACTGATAACCTATATCTTTTAGATGATATGCAGCAATCACTACACCTTCAGAATCAATAGCATACATTACTCTATAAATATTTTCTATCTCATCCACAAAACCCTGAGGGTCCTCCTAAACTATAGAGACTAGAAGGGTTGAGGGATTCAACCTTATGAATTGGCCAACCTGAGTGACCTCAAATGAAGGATCAATAAAACCAACATGATCCTACTGATGAGACAGAGACGCCACTAATTGAGTAAGCAAAAAAATAGACCAAAGAAACTCTACATTAGAGATATCCCCTTGAGGTGGATGATAATAAGCATCACAACCCTGAGAAGCTTTAGGAGGACTAGTAGGGATAGGTGTAACACCACGTGGGGTGGCACAATCATGAGTAGGGTCCCTAGACTAGGTCTGCACTCCATACACAAGGTGAGTCCTATCCACATTGTCCTCAAGTTGGACAAAGTTCCCAGTTGAGCTTCTACGAACATTAAATCTTTGGGGAGGCATGATATGGAATGCGAAGAACAAGAAGTTAAAGAAGTTTCCATAACACTAGACTCTATAACCCAAAAATAGAACACAAGAAATGAAAACAATCCTAAATTCCTTGTAGCCTCATCCTTATAAGTGTGGTGCGCTACACACCTAAAAAAAGACTCTACTCGACATGACTTTTTGGACACCCATCGACTCTAAACCATGCTCTAAAACCAAGATTGTCATGACCAGAATAAGGGCCTGATCATTATGGGTATCTCAAGCCACCTTAGATCGGAGACCACCCTCATCGCCTTACCTCATGAGCATAAAATAATAATGATAACAATGCAAAAGCCAATAAATAATAAGAAGAAGATGGATAAACAACTAAATGAATCTAAGAGACAAAACAATAACCAACCAACCTATATTTATCCACAATAATCTCTAAACCAGAATATCATACAAGTCAGGACATGCCCCCAACCATGACCAAAAGAATACAAAAGTACTGAGTCAAAATAAAAGAATATGAAAATGATAAGGCCTTTTGAAGGATGGGGGCTCACCACTTCACAGCTACTCAAAGAATGTGCTAATCCACCTAACACTATATAAGGGTAAAATAAATGTCTTTAGACCCTACATTATAAAACAATATAGCATCCTGGGAAGGTTAGCGGGGTGAGCGCTAGCATGTAACTCAGGGTAGGGATAAATAATGCCATTTCTAAAACTAAACTAAACCATATGCACACATTGTATATACATATATATAAGATGTTGGGCTAGGGAATGAGGTTTAAGATTGAGATTTAAAACCATTATCATAGATTATAGCTCTAACCATCCTAAGGTCAGCTATGGGCTATATGGGTTCAACTCCCTCTGTTGAATGAGTCCTAGTGTGTGTTAGCCGCATGAACAAGGAAAATCTGAGGAAGGTCTAAAGCCATCGAGGCTCCAACCATTCCAAATATATATATATATATATGTATATATAATATATGAACTATGCACACGATCATAAATACCTCCATGTCGGTAAATATGGTTTCTAGTAGACCTCCACCTTCCACAGTGAGCTACACAACTCCCTTTAAGCCTAAATTAAAACCATTTAGCATGTAATTCCATCCATTTACTTGGGAGTCATTCATTAAGGTATTGACCACTTGGATATTCATACCAATATATTTGTATCTAAATTACACATGCCAAATCAATTCACACAACCACATTGACTGTCAAATTCTACTAAAATCTAATCCATGGCCACCAAGGCCTTCCAAATCCATTTAAATAACTATTTATCCATTAATGCCATTCATTGAGTTCAAAAAAAAAGTTAAACCATACAATTTTCCATATTCTAAATATAAATTAACCAAGTGGGTTAAGTTTCATACAATTCTAAGCCAAAATTTATCGAATTAGGGAAAAACCATGTTCCACGTTCCAACCATTTAATTAAAGTACCAATTTAGTCCTAAAAACCAATTTAAAGAATGAATAATCAATTCAAGTCATGGGACAAGTAATTCAATCAAAAGAAATCAAAATCCTTAACCTAACTTAAAATCCATTGTTTAAATCACATGAAAATCCATCAAATCAATGCCACAATGTAAAATTATAATTTGCAAAAGATATACATACCTGAAACATACAAGAAATATATAATCAATTTGAAGTTTAGAGCTCGGGATGATGAATGCATAGTTCAATCCTTGAATGTTTTTGGATTTTATGTTTGAGAGTGAAATAGAGGGATTTGATCTTTGAAAACTGATGGAAATTAGACTATTTTATGTCTAAAAGTCGTACAAGGGGTAAGAAGACCAAAAGCCCCTCGTCCCAAGTGAATAAAAATAAAACTGCACGAATTTAACACCTTGGCGTGAAATGCCAATATAACAAAGATTATCCTCTATGCCACGCCAATATCGCAGAGGGTAACCTCCATGACATGGTGATGTCGCGAGGCACACTACCTTGGAGTTCCAAAATATCCCTGAACCCTTTCCAAAAATTCTAAAACTTTCCCAAATTACCCTTTTAACATCCCTAAATACAATTTAAATCAAAAAATTGGTATTACAAATATGAGAAGGATAAAAACAAATAGATTAGGATTTTAAGGGTCTTATACCATTTCTCCTCAATACTTGGTAGTGGCCAATGTTAGGGGGACTAAGATTTTCTTTCTTTTTAAATTGCAAGATTCGCTTCATAGGTGAGATATTTAAAAACACTAATCATCAATAATATTAAATACCATGTCTCCTTGTCCCACATCAGAATAAAACTATTGATGTCTTTGTGAAATCTTTAACCTTTTCTGCATGATCTTAACTTTCTCCAATGTTAGGTAGATCAAATATATCCCCAATAGCTTAAACACCTCAGATTTTGGCCTTTGAAAATTCCCTGAACTTTGAGCTCACTGCCTCGGTAACAACTGGAGCTTAAGTCATAGGGTGTCCTGATGAGTCATTGGGATGAGTGTAACCAAACCATTAAGTTTATGGATTAATTCTTCACTAAGTGCAAGTAGATCACTAAGAGCCATAATGAGATGTTATGAGCCATTAGGTGTAATCGTAGAGTATCCATTTTATATCCCAAATTGGGTTTTATGGTGGCTATAATTAGACCATATGAGTTAATGGAAATTGTTTTGGCATGACATGTTACCTTTTAAGTGTAGTTAGTATGGCGATACCAACATTGTATGCCTTAATGTGGAATAAGGTTAAATAAATATGAATGTGTGATACTTGTTTTTAATTAGGCTATTATAAGGGTTGTGTAGATGAGTCGTGAAAGTGGATGTTCGAGTGACCAATACTGGAAACCACATTTGTTGATGCAGGGGTCAGAGTGAACAGGGAGGTTTGAGTCCCCCTTATTATTATTTCATGATTAAAGAGGTTCAACTCCCCCATAAATCATTATACGATTGGGTGTTCAAGTCACCTTGGTATATGTTGGAGGGTTTGAGTCCCCTGTGTGCATATATATGAGATTATTCTTTGGTTCGTATGGCTACACACATTGGGGCCTGAGGAGGGGGTGAGAGTTGGGCCCATATAGCTTGTGGGTACTATTATATGATGGTTTAGCTACATAATCTATGTTAAGGTTTTGAAAAGCATGTTAATCCTTTTTCATTAACTTGTCCTGTGATATACATATATATATATATCTATATGTATTTGATTATATTTATTGGTTTTTGAAATGATTATTAAACTATTTATCCTACCATTATTCTATCCTTATCCATGAGTTATATGCTAGTGTTTACCCCACTAACCATCTTTAAATGTTGTATCCCTATGCAATGCAGGAACTGGTCATACCTCTACCCCTCCTGCTGAGTGACTTAGAATTGGGATCAGCTACCGAGTCAAATTAAAGTGGTGAGATTTTATTTTTCAGACGGCCCTATTTCATGAATATGGTTTCCTTTACATTTTAAATATCCCTTTTGATTTGGTTTTGGGCTATTGTCAGGGGCATGTATCGATACTTTATGTATGTTCAATTTTGGATCACAATTTAGAAAGATTTATTTGGACTACTATGGTTATTGGGCGGTATCGGTCGGTCGGTTGGCCGGTTGTCGGTGGTTGGTTATGGACATACATTTAAAATTTCTTAGACTATTATATACTAACTTAATTTTATGTTTAAAATTCAATCAAACTTGAGGTGTAGTGTGTTTGGTTTAGCTAGGTACAAGAGGGTGATCTTCGATCCACATGATACTTGAGATACCCATCACAATCAGGCCCTGGTTTGGGTCATTACAAAGGAGGTACCAGAGCCTAGGTTTGGTTTTATTCGGTGTCCACTAAAGTCACGTCGAGTAGAGTCTCTTTTATGAGTGAGTAGTATGCCACACTTATATGTTAGCTGAGTGAGTAGTAGGCCCTCTTGATTGCCGTACTAGAGTTCCACTGGTCTCCTTTAGTCCTCCTTAAGCTCCTCAGGCTGATGTGGCAAATGCAAAATTTTATCACTCTATTCATATGTTAGCTCAGCTGGTAGCTTCTTAGTCTGAGCGTACAACTTTTATTACTCCATCTTCTAAGTCTATAAGGGTTGGCTAGTTTATAAGGTTAAGCCCTCTTGTGTTCACTAGTGTTAAGTTTGAGGAGGATCCTTAAGGTTTTATCAATGAGATAGATAAGATCTCCTAGGTTATGCATGATTCTAATGTGGAGGGTGTAAAACTAGCAGCCTATTAGTTGAAGGATACAGTATACTAATGGTATGAGAAATGGGAACAGTTTAGGGAAGATGATGCCGAATCCACATTGTGGGATATTTTCTCTAGTGTTTTCCTGGACTGCTTCTTTTCTTAGAAGTTGGGGGAGGCAAAAGCAGAAGATCTTATTAATCTAAAGAAAGAAAGGATGACGGTCAAAGAGTATGCCTTGAAATTCCATCAATTGTCTCGATATGCTCTTGAGTTAGTGTCTAGCATGAGGGATAGAATAAGGAAATTCACTTCTAGGTTATCCCGTGATTTGATTCTTGAGAGTAAGGTTGTCTTGTTAAACAAGGACATAGATATTTCTAAATTAGTTGTGTGTATGCAACAGGTTCAGAAAGAGAAGAAGAAGCAGGCGGAGATAGGGGAACGCAGAATAAGAAGTTTAGATTTTCTGATCAGGGTGGAGGTCAGCAGTAGAGCGATAGAGATGGTAAAAAGTGGTCTAAGAAAAAGTAGGGGAGTTTAGGTTCCTACTCTATTCCTAGTGATCCTTATTCAAAGTCGTTGGGTGATCATTGTTCCTAATATTTAGTGGGTTTAGGGCACAAGGTCCCTTGTCTCAGACTGGTGGGGCTCAGTCCGCTCTATCATATCCTCTTTATAGATTTTGTGGGCAGGTGCACCATGGGTTTTGTGAAGAAGGGAGGAACATGTTTTTTAAATATCAACATACTGGTCATTTGCAGAGGGATTGTCCTTTTAAGGTTGCTGGACAAATAAGATTCATGTTGCCGCCTTATCAGCTCCTATACCAAAGGGTGCTACTTCTACTTCTAGCACCAACACTGGCTGAAATTGCTTGTAGGCTCTTTCTACCTTCCAAGAATCTAAGGCATCTCCCGATGTCATTATTGGTATCTTATGACTCTTTTCTCATGATGTCGATTGCTTGCTTGATCCAGGGTCTACTCTTTCTTATGTGACCCCATTTGTGGCTATGCATTTTGTTCTTAATCCCTAGTGTATCCCTAATCCCTTTTATGTTTCAACCTCGGTGGGTGACATTGTGGTTACTAGAAGAGTTTATAGAGGTTGTGTGGTATCTAATGGTGGTAGAGAAACTCTGGTGGATCTGATAGAGTTAGACATGGTTAATTTTGATGCCATTTTGGGGATGGACTGGTTGCACTTATGTTATGCCTTCTTAGATTGTCGGACCCATAAGGCCATGTTTAAATTCCCTGATGAGTTGTTCATTGAATGGGAAGGGGGTTCTCTATTACTTATGGACAGGTTCATATCATATCTTAGAGCCCGGGAGTTGATTTCCAAGGGATGTCTCTATCATTTGGTCTAGGTTAAATATTCTAACTCAAAAGGTCCTTCATTGCAATCCATTCCTAGGGCTATTAAATTTCTTAAGGTTTTTCCTGATGATCTTCTAGGTATCCCTCCTAATAGGGAGATTGATTTTGGGATTGATCTTGTTTCGGACACTCATCCTATCTCTATCCCTTCCAATAGAATGGCTCTGACTGGGTTGAAAGAGCTTAAGGAATAGTTGAAAGACTTTCTTGACAAGGGTTTTATCCATCCTAGTATGTCTTTGTGGGGTGCTCTTACTTTGCTTGTGCATAAGAAGGATGATTCTCTTCGAATGTGAATAGATTATCATTAGTTAAATAAGGTTATGGTGAAGAATAAGTATCCTCCTTCTCGGATTAATGATTGGTTTCACCAGCTTTAGAGTGCTAGATTTTTCTCTAATATAAATTTTAGGTATGGTTATCATTAGCTAAAGATTAGCGAGGTGGATATCCCTAAGAGTGCCTTCTGAACTCGGTATAGTCATTATGAGTTCTTAGTCATGTCTTTTGATTTTACTAATTCCCTAGCGACATTCATAGACTTGATAAATAGGGTCTTCTATCAATTTCTTAGTTTGTTCATCATCATGTTTAAGGATGATATTCTAGTGTATTCCAAGAGTAAGGTGGATCATGCTGATTACCTTTGTATCGTGTTACAAACCTTGAAAGATCAGTATTTGTATGCTAAGTTTTTGGAGTGTGAATTCTAGTTGAAGGTTGTTACTTTTTTGGGTCATGTCATTTCTTAAAAGGGATCATAGTGCATCCGTAGAAAGTTGCAGTGGTTAAGAAGTGGCCTAAGCCTACGACTCCAATCGACATTCAGAGCTTCTTGGGTTTAGCCGATTACTATAGGAGATTAGCAAAGAGTTTCTCGACATAGCTGACCTATTGACTAAATTGACCCAGAAGAAGGTGAAGTTCTTGTGGTCTGACGCTTATAAGGGTAGTTTTGAAAAATTGAAAGATAAGTTGACTTTAGCCTAGTAGCATTATTGGTTTATTTTTATGAGGTCCTGAGTGAATCTCAAGGGTCCATTTAGAGAGT
Source organism: Capsicum pubescens (assembly GCA_030864215.1). Classification (NCBI taxonomy): domain Eukaryota; kingdom Viridiplantae; phylum Streptophyta; class Magnoliopsida; order Solanales; family Solanaceae; genus Capsicum; species Capsicum pubescens. The sequence continues at coordinate 210,156,390 of CM061540.1, read as the reverse complement.
TTTTGGCCCATTTCCTTTGCTATCATTTGTTGTTTTGTTGGTACATCTTTTTTTACTTTGAATTTATGACCCCTACAGTCGCATTCATGAAGTTTAAGTGATTTCTTCATCGTGATCGCATAGGGGGAGGTCGCAATTACAAAGCATTAGGGTGGGCGAAGTTGGGGTCGATTATTCATCATTGCATTCATGATGATTAGTAGACTAGGCTAGTTGCGATGTCAAAGTGGACCCTATGATCATAGTGAAGGAACAAGACCTAGTAGATTAAATAGTTCCTTATTGATCCAAAACCCCAAAAGCTTAGGAACTTGGTTTGAGGCACTTTAAAGAGAATTTCAAGATCTAAACCTTGGGTGAGTTTATAAATCATGATTTCAACATTTTTATTGATTATACTGCAAAATCATCTTCAAATATTTTCTTTTAAACTTAAGATTTTGGGATTTACCTGGAAAAGTGATAAATAAGTGTTTTGACAGTTTTAACTCAATTATATATAGGAATTCAAATTTAGAACTTTAAACCTTTGGGAAAGGTGATTTTTCGTTGAAATTTCAATTTTACTCTTTTATTTTTTAGGTGATTTTGGATCACGAACCAAATTATGTCAATGTAAGTATCTTTGGTCTTGTATTTACATGTAGATATCATATTTGATTAGATTAAATGTGTTTGGTAGTGATTCGAAGGAGTAGAGCTTCTATTTGATCCTTCAAACTATGGTTTGGCTTTTGCGGGTCTTTATTAAGGCAAGTTGAGATTTACCTTGACTATTTCTTGAGGTGTTTATGTGTTTTGTGCTTACTGTGTGCTTTGTGAGATACAAAGAGTTTGGGGGTCCCTCTTATATGAGATGGTGAGCATCTTTATGGGTACCAAAGTTTATTAATGGGTTAAAGTAATAAAATGGACATCTTGGTTGTTCTTTCTACTTGCTGATATAGCTATGGTTAATTATGAATAAATAGCTTATTGATCATGAATAAATTAATAGTGAGTATCTACTTAAGAGTCTAAATCATTTTTAGGGTAAATTGATAGAATGATTGGCATTTAGAAATCACTTCGGGTATAAATAGATTGTAATTATAAATAAGTAGTTAAAAGGGGAGTCTTAGTGTAATTACTATGTATCGTGAATGAAAGTGAAGTTGAGAACATGTTTGTTAATGAGTATAGTTTCCTTTTTAGTACTTGAGTCTAATTGTGTTATAATTTAGAATACAAAAAGTTGTCCTGTGAAGCAAGCTACGGTTTAGGTGAATTCTCTATATTTATATCGCTTTACTTATTATCATGACTGGGATGCCTACATAGGCCTTATGTTAATCTTATTTTTGTCATGTATGATTATCACTACTGGGATGCCCGTTTAGGGACTTGTGTGAACCTTATTATTGACTTGATTGATTATTATTATTATGATGCTTGTATGGAGGCTTATCTGAACTTTATTATTATTTTGATTGATTATTATTATGGTGGCCCTGTGAGAACTGGCATTGGTCTTGTTTGAACATTAGTAGTTCTTTATTTTATTTTGATGCTTATGTTGGGACTTGGATTGGTATCATTGATATATTATATGATTCTTTATCATTGTGTTGCCATGAGAGGACTTATGTCATGACTTATTGAGATTTGGATGATTTGAGTTCACTCATGCCATTGTTGAGTTAATTATTATATGTTGTTGATTTTTCTATGACCATGCATACTCATTCATCACTCGCTTTGATGGAGTCGATATTACTATAGAACTTAGATTCTTTCCAAAAGAAATAAAATATTTTATAAAATGCCTTAACTGAGGAATATGTCTGCAAGGTTGATTTTCTAGATTATGATTAGTATATGGGTTGCGAATCCCCCAGGGTCCTCTCCTGGAGCTTAGGCTTAGAAGGTGTATACAGGTTGTACATTGGCCATTGTATTTCATCTCATATCACAATATTATATTGGATTGCACTTTATTTTTGGTGATATTGTGGTTGTGATATTATTATATTTTGTGTATTGATTATGGCTTAATCCATTAAGACTATTGTGTCATATCTATTGGTTGTGAGAATATGTAATTTCTCTATCTTGCCTTAGATTACTGTTTTGAAATGAAGAGTGTGTATGTATGTATGTGTGTATATATATATATATACATGTGTTGGTGTAATTCTCCATGATGAGACTTGTTCTACTTAACTTGTTAGCCTTACTTAACTTGTATGATTCCGCGGTGATAGTTGTTATACCAGGATAGGCTGGAACTTTCTGAATACAAATTTATTTGGGGTAAAATAGATGGTTGGTGTATGGTCCCCGCCATCACTGTGAATTAGGATCAGTTATCAATGATGTTTGTTAAGTAAACGTGTTTGTACTCACCCTTGATTTTATTTCCCTTTTTTGTATCACGTCCAGGTATTGAGTTCCAAAATATCCCGGAACCTTTTTTGAAAATTCTGAAACTTTACAAAATTACCCATTTAACATCCCTAAACATAATTCAAATCAGAAATCGATATTACACACGTGGGAAGGTAAAAAATAGTTTAGTCGATGTTTTACGGTGTCTCACATTATCCACCCTTAGGATCATTTATCCCCGAATGATGAGTTGGGAAACTTTTAGCATGGGAATAGCAAGAATACACTAGAATCAAATGACAAACTTGGAAAGTGACAAGAGGAAAACAAAACGCATACCTTAAGCACTCATCCGAAATAGGGAACAAGAATGGATATTTGGCATTCATATCTTCCTCAGCTTTCCATGTAGCCTCTTTTACCTTTTTATTTCTACAAAGGACCTTCACCGAAGCTACATCCTTGTTCCTCAACCTATGAACTTGTCTATCTAATATCTCAATCGGTACTTCCTCATAAGACAAGGAATCCATAACACCAACATCCTTAACATGCACTATCAAAGAAGGATCACCCACACACTTTTTCAGCATGGACACATGAAAAGCTGAATGAATAGAGCCCAAACTCGCTGGCAAATCCAACTCATAAGCAACATTACCAACTCTTATTAAAATCTGATATGGTACAACATATTATAGATTGAGCTTCCCCTTCTTCCCAAACCTCATGGCTCCTTTCATAGGAAACACCTTCAAGAATAACCAATTATCTACTTCAATATCTAATTCTCTTTAACTCACATCTACATACAACTTTTGGTGACTTTGGGCAGTCTTAAGTGTTTCTCTAATCACTTTCACCTTCTCCATGAATTGGATGATCCAATTCAGGACCAAAAAACCTAGTCTCACCAACCTCAAATCATCCAATAAGAGACCTACACCTCCTACCATAAAGATCCTCAAAACGAGCCATATGGATGCTCAAATGATAACTATTGTTATACGCAAACTCAATAATAGACAAATGATACACCCAACTTTCCTTAAAATCAATCACACAGGCCACTATCATATCCTCAGAAGTCTGAATAGTATGCTCCACTTGCCCATCCGTTTGAGGGTGGAAAACAGTGATAAGGTTCACTTGTGTATCCAAACCTTTCTAAAATGAACGCCAAAAGTGAGATAAAAACTATGTACTTCGGTCTGAATGATGGACACTAGCACACTATGAAATTTCATAATCTTCTGAATAAACAACTTAGCATAATTCTCTCCTGAGTAGTTAGTCCTCACAGACAAGAAGTGAGTAGACTTAGTCATCCTATCCACAATGTCACAAATCGAATCATACTGACTACGAGACCTAGGAAGACTCGTAATGAAATCATATTTATCATCTCCCACATCAACATGGGAAACTCTATCTCTTAATACATGCCACCAACCCTCAAATTTGTAACCTTAACTTTTTGACAAACCATACACTTAGCCACAAAATTTGTCGTATCTCTCTTTGTATTATTCTATTAGTAGATTTCCTTCAAGTCATAATACATCTTCGTCAAACCTGGATGAACTCTAGACTCATGAGCCTCAATCAAAATCCTTTCCCGCAGTCCATCAACATCAGAAATATACAACCTACCTTGATACCTCAATATGCTATCTCCCCCAGTCCCGAAAGCCATAACCTTTTGTTGACACACATTATCCTTAATTTCCATAAATATGGGGTCCAAAGCCTACTTCTCTTTCACCTCAGCACCAAGAGATAACTTAACCACTTCCTAAACAATCACTCCCCATCCTCAGAGTCCAGAAAATGGACACCCAAATTAACCAACCAGTGAATGTCCTTAACTAATTATTTTCTCCTCATCAATGTGGGATAAATTCCCCATAGACAACCTACTATGAGCATCAGCAACAACATTAGCTTTACCAAGATAATAGTGCAAGCTCATGTCATAATCCTTAAGAAATTCAAGCCACCTCATTTGCCTGAGATTCAACTCCTTCTACGTGAACACATATTGTAATCTCTTACGATCCAAATAGATATCCGCATGCACACAATTCAAATAATGGTTCCAAATCTTTATAGCAAAAACCACAGCCACCAACTCTAAGTCGTGAGTCAGATAGTTCCTCTCATGAACCTTAAGTTGCCTGGAAGAATAGGCCACAACCTTACCATGCTACATCAAAGCACAACCCAGTCCCACATAAGACATATCACAAAATATGATAAAATAATTAGTACCTCAGGCAGGGCCAAAATTGGTGAAGAAGTTAACTTATCCTTTATTTTCTCAAGACTACCCTCACAATAATCAAACTACAAAAACTTAACCTTCTTCTAAGTAACTTTGTCAACGGAGCAGCAATAGACAAGAAACTCTCCAAAAACCTCTTATAATACCCAGCCAAGCCCAAAAAGCTTATAATGTCAATTGGAGTTGTAGGTGTGGGCCATTTATTAACTACCTCCACTTTTGTGGATCCTCCTTGATCCCTTCACTAGAGACTACATGCCCAATAAAAGTCACAGCACTCAACCAAAACTCAAGCCTATACAATTTTGCATACAATTTTTGATCCTTAAGAGTCTACAACACAATTTGGAGGTGATTGGCATGATCCTCCATACTCTTAGAGTACACCAAGATATCATCAATGAAAACTATCATAAACAAATCCAGAAACTGCCTAAAATTTAGATTTATAAGATCCATGAACTCGACTGGAGAATTAGTCAACTCGAATGACATCACCAAAATCTCATAGTGATCATATCGAATTCAGAAATTAGTCTTTGGAATATCAACCTCCCTAATTTTCAACTGATGATAGCCCAAATGAAGATCAATCTTAGAGAAATATCGAGCACTCTAAAGCAGATCAAAAAGATCATCAATCCTAGGAAGAGGATACTTATTCTTCACCGTCACCTTATTTAGTTGATGATAGTCTATACACATATGAAGGAACCCATCTTTCTTTCTCACAAAAAGCATGAAAGTACCCCACCGAGAAATACTAGGATGAATAAAGTCCTTATCAAGAAGATCTTTCAACTTCCCCTTAAGTTCTTTTAATTCAGCTGGAGTCGTCCTATAAGAAAGAATAGAAATAGGACGAGTATCCAGTAGAAGATCAATCCCAAAATCTATTTCCCTATCTAGAGGGATTCTAGGAAAATCATCGGAAAACACTTCAGGAAACTCATTGAACATAGGAAAAAATTGCAAAGAAGGACTCTCAGATTCAAAATCCCTAACCCAAAATAGATGACATAGACACCCTTTTGATATCACTTTCTATGCTCTAAGATAAGAGACGAACCTCTCTTTGTGCATTAAGGAACTCCCTTCCCATTCTACTACTGGTTCATTAGGGAATTAGAAACTGAATTTTTGGGTACTACAATCCAAAGACACATAGAATAAATTAAGGAAATACATCCTCTAGATCACATCAAAATCTACCATGTCAAGCTCTATCAGATCCACCAATATCTTCTTATGAAAGATAGACACCACACAGGCCCTATTGATTTTTATAGAAACAATAGACTCACCCACTGTAGTAGACATAGAGAAGGGGTCAAAAATATTTTTAGGACAAAAACCAAAATGCATAGCCACATAAGGGGCCTCATAAAATAGGGTAGAACCTAGATCAAGCAAATAGGAAACATCACGAGAGAAGAGATATAATGTACCAATAACAACATCTAAAATACCTCAGATTCCTAAAGAGTGACAAGGAATATAGATGACTTTAGACAATTTCGATACCAAAAGTAGCGTCTTTTGGCGCAGTAGCAGAAGATGTAGCAACCGAAACTTTATTAGCCCAGTGAAAACCTTGGCTAAAGGAAAATCACTCTGCATGTGACCCAGTTGACCATAATTATAACACTAATTCCTCCACTCCTAATAATAACCACAATGAATCTACCTATAAAAATGACAAGTAGGGTAAGGTGGGGCTGACTGAGCTCCACTAGCCTGAGACAGGGCATTCTGTGCCTTAGAATGAATAGACTAGTGGAACTCTGCATTAAAGATATCCCCTTGAGGAGGCTAATCATAAGCATCACCACCGCAAGAAGCCCAAGGAGGACTAGTGGGGACAGGTAGAACTCCATGTGGACTAGCATAATCGGGAGCGAGAATCCTAGACCTAGTCTGTACTCCATAAATAGGGTGAGTCCCCTCCATATTGTCCTCAGGTAGGATAGATTTTCCAGTATAATTCCTATGAACATCAGATCTTTGGGGAGTTATGATCTGAAATATGAGAAAGTCAGGAGTTAGAGAAGTTTCATAGCACGAGACTCTATAGCCCAAAAATAGAACACAAGAAAGGGAAATATTCATAAATTCCTTGTAGACTCCTCCTTATAAGTGTGGTGCGCTACACACACTTAAAAAGGACTTTACTCGACATGGCATTTTTGGACACCCAATGACTCTGAACCATGCTCTAATACCAAGCTTTTCAAGACCCAACCCCAGGCCTGGCTGTGACAGGTATATTAAGCCCACCATAGATTGGAGACCACCCCCTCAACCTAAACTCAAGAGCATAACAATTAACAATAAAGCAAAATACAAATGAATATATTAATAAAAAGGTGAATAGATAACTCAAAGAAAAACTATGAGTCAAACCAGCAACCAACAAACCCATATTTGTCCATAATAGCCTTTAAACCCTGAATAAAAACTAAGTTGGGGCATGCCCCCGACTATGACTAGCAAGAATCCTTAAGTACTGAGTAATTAATGAAAAAATAATGAAATGATAAGGCCTTCAGAAGGATTGAGGCTCACCACTTCACAGCAACTCAAAAGATATGCTAATCCACCTAGCGATGCACAAGATCAATAGAAAAGTCTATGGACCCTACATCATAAAATGATGTATCATCCTAGGATATTCAGTGATATAAGCACTATATGTAAATCAGGGAAAGTGATAACATAATGTCATGTCCAAAATCATCCAAAAGCATATGCGCATATTTATATGTACATGTATATGGGATATCGGGATTGGGTAAGGGTCATGAACATGAGAGTTTTAAAACCATTAACCTGGAGTGTTTATCTCGATTCATCCTAAAGAAACCTATGGTTATATGGTCCAGCTCCCCCTGCTGAAAGGGCCCTAATGCGTGTTAGCCATACGAACCAAGGAAAATCCATAGAAAAACTATAGCCACCATGGGAAATAGCTATCCCAAATATATATATCAAATGTGTTTCATACACACAATCATATAGACCCCTAACACTGACAAACATGGTTTTCGGTGTTCGTCCCCCCAGGACTTACACATTCACGGTGAGCTACACAACCTCTTTTAACCTTAAATTAAAACAATTTGCACTACAATCAACTAGAAACCAACGAGTTATTCATCAAGGCATTTACCACTTGGTATCGTCATACCAACATGCTTGCAAGCTAAATTAACCATGCCAAAACAATTCACACAATCGAATTAGATTCCCAAGTTCTATTAAAATCTAAACCATAGCCACAAAGGCCATCCAAATACATTTTTATTTCCCTTTATCCATTAATGCAATGCATTGGGTTCAAATCAAGTTAAACCATGCAATTTTTTGTAATAAAAATCAAATTTACAAAGTGGATTGAGGTTCATGCAATTCCAAGACAAAATTTATTCAATTTGGGGAAACCCATGTCCGCCATTCCAACCATTTAAATAATATATCAATTCCATCCCAAAAACATCAATTTAAAGTATCAATAATCAATCCAAAATATGGGACAAGTAATCCAATCAGTAACAACCAAAATCCCTCAACCCAATTTCAAAACCCACAATTTAAATCTCATGGAAGTCCATTCAATTAATGACACAATGTAAAATTAAAGTTTAAGAAAGATAAACAAGCTTGAAACATGCAAAAAATTAAAGTCAATATGATGTTTAGAGCCCGAATGATAAATGCATAGTGAAACCCTTGAATATTCTTAGATTTTGAGTTCTAAGAGAGAATGGATAATTTTTTTCTTTTAAAACTAAAGAAAAAAAGTCTTTTTTATGTTTATAAATCGTACAAGGGGTAAAATGACCAAAATCCCCTCACCCACAAGTGAAAAAAACAAAATTCGATGAAATTTGTACCTCAGCGTGGCACGGCCTTATCGCGGAGGTTAAACTCCATGTCACGCCAATATCGTGGAGGCTAACCTCTGTGTCAGAGTGATACCGTGGAGGCACACTACCTCAAAGTTCTAAAATAGCCCCAAACCCTTTCCTAAAATCTTAAAACTTTCCCAAATTACCCTTTTAACATTACTAGACATAATTTAAGTCAAAAATTGATATTACGCACACGAAAAGATCAAAATAAAGTGATTAAATTTTTATGGGTCTCACATAAAGGGTGTGACAGGTGTCATCACAGACTCTATTTGGGTCATGACATATACCTTTATCGCCTAGCCATTTAACCATATCATAAATTCCACAACTTTGAGTCATCCGTTGCACTAGCAGTGAGTGTGAAATTCTCTATACTAGAAATATCCTATGGAAATATCTTATTTGGCATCATGTTGATGCAAACTTTTTTGCCCGACTTCTTATTTATAATGACATAAGCTTCATAATCAAATTAAAGAGAATATACATCAGTCATTAGATTTCTAACATTCAAATATAGTATCCTAAATTAGGTATAAATTAAACATTATCCAATATTCTTACATTGTTATGGTTGTTGTTGACACCCATTGTGCCTTTTCCTTCAACTTGTATATTTTTATGTTGCCATGCTACACATTTTTCTTTTGCTTCTCACTAAGCTCTTGAAACAAAGATTTGGTGCCTACTGTAAAATTTATTTCTGGTCTTTATACTAACAATTAGCCTTTATATGCTTGTAGTTTTGGCAATGATGATGTTGAGTACCAATTTTTCTACTACCTTACTCATTGGTGCCCATTATTCCTTTCTCTACCTCTTCCACAGCCACGACCTTGACCACCATAGAGTCCTCCTCTTTCTTGACCTCTTATAGTGGTTGAGTCTTTCACTTGGAATTCCTTCTCTTTATTCTTCTCTATAGATCAATTTATTTTCACCTCATAAGCCTGAAGAGATCCCATTAGTTCATCAAGTAAAAAACTGATAAATCTATGGACTTTACTAAAACTGTAACTATATTATCAAATGTTGGAGTCAAGTTTCATAATACCTTTTCCATAATGGTTTGATCAATAACTTACTGTCACATTCGACTAATAATTGTTATTTCTCTTGACTAAAAAATCAGCAATAGATTCTCCTCCTTTCATCATCAAGGATTCAAAGTCATGCGAAAGCAATTGTGATCTCACCACAATAACCTTTGAATCACCTTGAAACTCCTTCATGTTTTGTTTGATCATATATTCGTGTTTTGAATTATAAGATTCATATTATGATTTAAATTTCATTATCTTGACTGGGATTGTTGAAAGATTTCAAGATGATTATTGAGCTTGAAGTTTTGTTATGAATTTCTATGAATTAAAGCATGGACTCTAAGTCCTTAGTACAAGTACTGAGTTTACAAGAAGATTATGCTCTTAAGTTTCATTGATAAGTTTCATAACATGATTTAAAGTAAAGATTGATCTTTGATCCTAAGATAAGATATGAAATCCATAAGTGTTCATCTTGATTATGATTTAAAGTAAAGAGAATTATAACTGGTTTTCATTCCATAAACCCTTATGTTATTTTAAGGTGAATTTCTTAAAGTATGAGGATATAAGTATCCTGGGAGTAGTATTTATCACTGAAAAGGAAATTTGGATAAGCATATCCTAAATTACTAGAAACTACGAGCCACGGTAGGTTAAGCTTTTATCTCAGTATGGATGAAGTTCAGTGATCACTTAAGTTAAGGTTCTATTCTAATGTAAAGGATAGAACAACTCTCCCCAACGTGGGTAAACTATTGAAATCCATAATAGCTCACATGGTTTATGTCGGTTAGAAGAATCTCCTATAAGAATGAATAAAAGTAAAGCTTTTAAAAACTAAGTGTTATGGCTCATAAAGTTTTATCCTTATGCTTCATTACTCATGTTCATGATTTTACAGTCTTTATTATTCAAGTTAAAGGTGAGTCATTTACACATAGCATGCATTATTTGAAAGTTTATATGTATATTCAGCTATCATTTCACTTATGCATTCACCCCCACATACTCAGTGCATTCCAAAGGTACTGACCCACATATATGTCTATGTGCTACATTGTCTTATAACGTAGGTTTTAGTACTAGTTTCCAGCAGCACGATTGACTATGGGCATCACCACCTACATCCTGACTTTGGGTGAGTCCTCATAATTCTAGGACCCAGTTGATTAGAATTTTGTTCGTAGATAAAAGTATTTTAGTTATTTGATTTCAGTTTATGTTTGGGCCAGCTGGGGTCTATCCCAGTGGCTCTCTGGTCATTAGCGGAGGCTTGTTAGACTATTTATGTTTAAGTTTAAAGAGTGTTTACAGATTTCCAAAGACTTTCAGTTAAAATATGAATTCATTTACTTTCAGAATCAAATATGTTAGTTCACTTTTCATATGAATTTTAAGTTAAGCTGACCTTATGGATTAGCTTGGGACTATTTATAATCTTGAGCACCGTGTGACATTCAGGGGTACTTCCGGACAGTAGGGCTGATTTTTATTTCTCTAAACTTTAATGACATCTGTTGCGTGTTGGCCTGCCATTACATTGCCCAGCATGATGCCTTGGCCTTGAACTTGTCCAAAAATTTAGTCTAAGTCCCAAACTCATTTTGATTAACTTCTAATTAATTTTTGGGTCATATGACTCAATTTTTAAGCACTAACAAACACACGAGATGGATTAAATAAGCATCGGGATACGAGGTATTACACTACACTATGACAAACAAACAAGTCATCACAATTATTATATCGAGTAATTACTAGGTGGTGTGATTACTATCCTAGTAAGTACACCTATTTCAATTAATAGATGGATTTCTAAGCAGATCCTAAGAGAATCCAAGAGTAGTCTTGGGAATAGGATTATCGTCTGCAGCTTAAGATTACTCCTTGGCTTAATATAGTAGTTGCTGAACTTAAGTAAACTGTGTCGGTGACTTCATTCTATTGTCAGCACCACAATCTCAAGGAGCCTCACACCTACCACTCTAAAATATATTTTTAATACATATTACAGTTATGACTCTTTTTCTTAATGATACAAACCAAAATAATGTATAAGACTCATATAATACTTGTTTTATTCATGAACAATACATTTATAATACATATTGAAGACATCACTCCTTCTCTTAGTGATATAAAATAAAATAATTTATAATACACATATAATACAAGTTTTATAACATATTTCATTAATAATATATTTGTAACACATATTTGAGACATCTCCATGTGATACCAATCAAAATAATTTATAACACAACTACAATACATTTATAATACAAGCACAATACATTTTTAATATATATATTATATACATCACTACTTTTTCTTAGCCATATACATTTTTAATACATATTATAGATATCACTCATTTTTTTCTGCTGAAAAGGGCCTAATATACTCTTTATGTATTGAAAATAAAACACAAATATCATTTTTCAGAATAGTTGGATTCACAATTTAATAATGTTTTACAGGCGACCTCATTATTAAAGAACCGATGGTGAGGTATTCCAGTGGTATTCTCTTATTAACCTCATCAGTAAAACACTACCAAATTGTGAATCCAACTATTCTGAAAAATTACAAATTGTGAATACCTTTAATAACTAGTGCAAGTTCCATCTCAGTGCAATTGTGACTCAAGAAGGACGTTTGTGGTTGTATTAACATCGTTTCATAAATAGATTAGTGTCTCAATTGTTGAGTTCCTATCAAAGCCTATCGACACTAGCATATTAATAGCGTCTTTTGGTGGCTCTAGGTGTATGAAATTAGAGCTAGGTAATTCCCATGAAATATTAGGAGAAAAGCAGTCATGTTAGAGCGTTCATAATTTTCAAGAAGGACCATTGAAGATTTAGATGTAACTGAAGTTGGTTTTCTATTGGAACACACAAAGAATCAACTCATTGTTGATTAATATGTCCTATCAATTCTTTAATATTTTGAACAAAAAAACTTCTCAATTCCATTAGTCCAGATAAATGTGAAATTTAACAAAATAAGTGAAAAAATTTAAAGCAAAACTTGTCTGATAAAACTCATCACATAAAATAAAATAAAAAATGAGATTCCAGAGTATGAAGAGCAGTTCACTTAGTTCAATCACTTGCATTAGCCATTTGTACATTGTAGTTAAAAAAAAGGCTCAGCATTTTCCAGTGGTCATGAAGGACAAGAAATGTTTAATCACTACCATAACCGAGGAAGAAATGTTACCAATGAGGTTAATCTAAGAAGACCATTGGAGCACATCACCACTAGTTCTTTAATGATAGGTTACGCCTCCAAATTTATAAAGAGTGACAGATATGTTTTGAAGGCTTTTGGTTAGGTAATTAAGTGGGAACTAGGTTGGGTCGGCTTATTTAAGTGAAAACCAGATTGTGTTTTGGGGAATAATTATTTTTTAATCAATTAAACTTTTAACCAATAACAAGCTCTCACATGTTAAGTTAGAATCTTAATCACTTATTTGTTAAGTGGAAAGGTATTTTAGAGTCATATAGATGGATGGAAGGGTATATTAGAGCCTAAAGGTGGAAGAAAGGTATTAGTGTATCATTTTCAATACTTGAAGATATATTAGGACCTTTCCCTTAGGTTATAACATATAATACAAGTTTTATTCATGAACAATACATTTATAAACATATTGCAAACGTCACTTCCTTCTTACTAATACCAACCATAATAACTTATGGCACGCTCATAATATATTTATAATGCATGCATAATATATTTTTAATACATATTACAAACATCATTCCAGTTTTAATACAATCTTCAAAAATTCAAATATTCATATCTTCAAAATCTCTATACCTTCAAATATTCATATTTTCAAATTTTCATACCTTCAAATATTCATATTTTCAAGTCTTGCTAAAATCAAGTCTAATCTTCACCAAACACCCTGGATATTTTTATTTTTATTTTATCTTTATACTATTATCTTTTGTATTTTTAGTTTTTGATTTTTTAATTTATTTTTTAGTTTCACATATTATATTTTATTTCATTTCTTCTTATTTTTTAACTTTTACTTCTTGTGATGTAATGATCATGTAATGACCCTCCAGGTCATTTTCTGTATTTCTGCACTATTTCATTATTTAGAGCTTTCCTAAAGCTGCCCCATGTCATTTATGACATGCTGGAGCTGATGTCATTTACTAGGTAGTTCATTTGGTTTTTAGAGTCAATTCCTTATTATGAAGTTTTTGTTGTTAAGTATTGGGTATCGGTTATAAACTATAGCTGAACGGTCTCGTATGCCAATTGTGACCATTCTATTATATTGGAAACATAGATTTTAGGCAAGAGGGGACCTTTAATTTGCATCTCGAGGCTTCCAAACTTATTTTAGGCTATTGGATGGATTTTGGTTAAAAAGTTCATGTAGGTGTGAGACCCACATTTTATCAAAAAGACCTTGAATGGAAATTTTGATAGCATTGTTGAGTCCAAAATGTTGAATTTGGTAGGTAATCCTAGTTCATTTGCGTTCAGAAGATTTTGAATGAATCCTAGGGGTCTGATCGGAGTTTTGGCACTTGGCCAAAACTGATGATGCATGCCAAAAATGGCCTTCGCATTCACTAAGACTTTGGCCGCATTCGTGAAGGCCACAGTAAATGGCTATCCCAATCGTGATGACCTGGCAGCATTTGCAAAGGTCAAGTTCATTGGCTATCGAGATTATGGGCTACTCTCCGCGTTCACAAAGGGTTATTTAGGTTGAATGTCCCATTCATCATGGGTTACCCGAGATCACAAAGAAAGGACCCTTAGCAGTATTTCATACTATGGAACCTAATTTTCTCTCATTTATTTCAAGTTTTAAGTTCATAAAACCCTAGGAAGCTGGGAAAATTATGGAGTTTGACCATTGGATGTTCGGAATGAGTTGGAGAGTTCGTTGGGATCATTTTCTCATTTAAATTTGTAAGTTTCCTCTAATTTCTTAATTAATTCTCCGATTTAAAGTCAAATCCCTAATATTTTGCGGGATGATTTTAGGGAGTATTTGTGCTCAAATTCTATCCATTTTTAAGGTAAATGATCCTTGAGTTTAGAGGGACGTTTTGGTGATTTTCAAAGTTGTTATTCCATAAACGAGCCCCACATGATATATTTAGCTTAATTTTGGACTCAAAGAATTTATGTGCATTATGGGTATGGGTAAATCATTATTTTGATAGTATGGCATCATTAGAAGTCTTCTCAGAATGAAAAAACTTCGATTTAATATATTTCTTGAGCTTCATCAGTATCTGAGTAGGCTAGGCTTACTTTCCTCATCGATTGAGTTTTATTATGGTATAAGTATTGTATTTTTTTAGATTCTGGTTGGGATTTATGGCTTAGACACATGTTTAGAGAAATTTGGAATATTTAGCTGGTTAGAGAGCTATTTGTAGGTAGAATGGACCCATTCCCATTTTCCTTGAGTTAAATCATTGACTTAGGACTCGTTTAGACTTGTCTAACCCCTAGCAGTAGGACTTGAAGGCCTTAGTCAAGTTTTGGTTAAAAATTGTCTTAGTCTAAACTTTTGGGGGTTAGTAGGGGGCCCCACCGATCCTCGTTCAGGTCAAATATCCTAATTATCTCCTTGTAAACTTAGGATGCCTTCTTTCATCACCTTGAAAATATTCTTAAGACTTAGTATAATTTAGACATCTTTTTAAACCTTGACTAGACTTGCTACCTTGTTCTTTCTTTAAAGACCAATTCAAGTCCCACACTTACTATTCACTTTTGATATTTAAAGATAGTTTTAATTCTGGAATTTACTATACACTTATGACATTAGAGTCTAATTTGAGTCTAACAATTATGATTCACTTATGTGGTTAAGGATCCGACTTGAGTTCGGTGATTATAGTGCAAAAGAGATTCAATGATGTGATTTTGATTGCTAGCTACTTTATGATTATTATTATTATCGTCAATGGTTCTCTCTTGATTGTATCCATCGAGCTTATGGGGGCTTAATTGGGTTATCTTTCTCTTATTTGTGCCTTCTAGGACTATGGAGGGTAGTTGGTGATGTTGGGTGTAGTTATGCACTTTAGCGTTGTTATCCTAGCTTATTTAGCCTAGTTTTGAGGACAATTCATATGATTTAAGTGTTAATGATGATATAAATAATCATTTAATTGTTCAAGTATGTGATTACAATGTTTAAAAGTGTTTTCAAATAAGTTTGGGTTCAAATCGATCATTTAGAGTCTAGACGAGAAAACTAATTTTACTAGCTTGAGCTAGGTGTTGTTCTAGTCTATCGCGAGGGATTCTAATGTGTCAAATGAGTTCACAATGGTTTTAGTATGTAATTATGTAGGGAAAAACTTGTTTATAGTGTTCAACATTCAATTAAAATAAGCCAAGAGTCAACAGTTTATTAAAGCGTAAAGTGGTCGAGACTAGTTCTTAGATTGAGTTTCTAGTTCACTATTGTTGAGGTTGTGTTGTGTTGAACTCTAATGTGTGGTGTTTGATCATTTCTCATTCTTGATTATTTGGCGTGGATGATATTTTGATGATATACAAGCTCAAAACCAAGCCAAAACAACACCACAAGGCAAGAGGAGGAGCGGTGGAATACTTAGACAAATATTAGAGAAATTGGCCAATTCCAGTGTGTGCGTGCGATATGCCCGCGTTGGCCCGGCCACAGACTGATATGGATCCCATGCAGAACCCATTGTAACAGTTCTCTAGATCTCGTGACACACCTGGCATTATGGTGCACCCATAGGCGTGACGCCGCCTCACCTACATTCGGCCAAAAATCACTCCAACTATAAATAAATCTTATGCCCACTTTGTTGAACACCTTTTGATGTCTAGGAGAATTGAAGGAGGATTCTAAACACTTTATTTAGAGTTTTTTATTCTTTAACTTTAGATTTTTAATAGATTTGATTATGTATTCAATTAGTTGGATCATGATCATGTCGATTAGTGGCTAAATGCCCCATTTCCGGAGTTAAAGCCTAGAACATGACTACTATCATTTTGAATTGATTTTGTTTGAATTGATTTTCATATTTGGTTATTTGTTTATCCTTGTTTTAACTATTTTGAGGATTCGCGACCCTTAGAATATACATATTATCAACCTTGTAATCTCGGGAGAGGGAATAGAAAGATAGAACGTGGGAATAAACAAAGTAAGGTTCGTATTTTTTTATGAAATGAGGAATTTGAATTAGTATATAGGACAGGGATGTACCTATAAGCCTTGCATGATTCATATGTAGGATGATAGCTTTAAGCACTTAATTGGATTATTATATCCTAGCTCAATGATATAGTTGTAATGTCCAAGTTAGGTAGACGATTAGAGGTTGGGAGACCATGATCATGCGAAAAACCCTACGAATAAACAACCAAGATAAGAAATCTAACGAATGAAGTTCAATAGCGTAGTATGATTGTTTAAAGTTCTTTAACCATGGGCTTTACTGTATTGATTGTCTTTAGTCTTTACTTTACGCACTGTTTAATTTAATTATAGTTTTACAAATCTCCAAACTCTTGTTGGTTACTTTGCATCCAGTTAATCTTAATAAATAAACTAGAATTTGATAGTTGTTGGAACAAGTCTCTATGGGATCAATACTTGGCTTTCTTTAAGGCCACTATATTACTTGGTGAGACCACGTACACTTACGTGTGTGCTTGGGCATTGTCAAGTTTTTGGTGCCATTGTTGGGGACTTATAAATTGGCAACTGTTTTATTTCTAGTTTTACTTTTTATATTTCATTGGTTCTTTACACTTGGTTTTGGTTTTGTATTTGTAGGAAATAGGTTTTTAGGCTAGTAAGATGGCAAGAGATCGAGAGTTGGTTGAACCAAGCCCTGAACCCAAGAAATGCTTCCATCAATGCATAAGAGAAGAAATCTTTCCTCCCCCGTATTCCTCAAATATAAGAAGATTAAGACACTCCTGCTCTCATGGCTGAAGAATAACCAGTCCGTCGGACAGTTAGATAAGTGGCAATCCCACTTTCAAATAATTTGATCATTGCTGGGGAAGTGAAGAATTGGTTGAATGCTGAGCCGACAAATTCAAGTACAATATGGGATAACTTAGCCCAGAGATTCCTCATCCAATTTTTCCCGTCTGGCAAGACTGGGAGACTTTGCAGTGAGATTGTGTACTTTAAATAGAAGCCAGATGAGGATTTCTATCATGCTTGGGAGTGGTTCAAATCTCTTCTATGGGACTTTTCACACCATCAACAGTCTAATGAGGTATTATCTCATACTTTTGTTGAGGCACTTGACCATAACACAAAAATTTTGCTAGATTCAGTTGTATGTGGTCAATCTCTGGAGATGAAGTATGATAAGATGTATACTTTATTGAACTGTATTGCTCAAGGAAATCCCGAGTGGAATTCAGACTCAAGAAATTCTACTAAAAAGATTATTGGTGTGCTAGAAGTGGAACAGTTTACCGTTATATCCGCTCAAATTACTGCTTTACAAAATCAATTGACTACGCAACTTAGTAACACAAAATTAGGTGCTACACAGCCTGCAGACGTAGTGAATGCAATTCAATAGACGAGTACTTGGTACATGGTGTGTGGAAATAGTGGTCATTCTGCAGATATGTATGATGTCAATCCTGAGTCAGTGATATTTGTGGGCAATGTTCAGAGGCCTAACTATGGAAATGCCTACAATCTGAAGTGATAAGCTCAGCCACTAAATCAACAATGAAATTCCTAGCAGCAGCAGTTTCAACTACCCCAAGCTCAAGTAAATCAGACCACAAATAGAAATTTAGAGAAGATGGTGAAACAGATTCTAGCTGCCTAATCAAAATTGGCATAAGATATGAAGAATTAACAGACCATTACAAGGAGCTTGGAGTTGCAGTTAGGTCAAATACAGTAGGCACAAAATACCAGGCCACAAAGTGGGTTGCCAAGTGATACTAAAAATCCAAAACAAGTTATGGCAATCACTTTGAGGAGTGGTAAAGAGCTTCATGAAGAACCTCAAAAGAAAACTATGGAGGTAGATATTGATTTGAGTCCTAAATAGGTAAATAACCAAGTTGCTAAAAATTTAAAGAATTTTGAGTACTCAAAAAAGAAAGTTGTTGAACAGGTAAGGGACGGACCACCACTACCTTTCCCACAGAAGTATATAAAAGAGGAAGAGGATGCATACTTCAAGAAGTTCTTTGACACATTCAGAGAGCTTCACATTAACTTACCTCTTTTAGATATTTTATAGGGAATGACCAAGTATGCTAAGTACTTAAGGGATGTGGTTTCTAATAAAGTTAAGTTGCAGGATGTTGAGGCGGTAACACTAACTGAGGAGTGTAGCTCTGTGGTGACAAAAAATATACACGAAAAGCTCAAGGACCCTGAGAAGTTTAATCTCCCCATTTAAATTAGTAATAGTGAGGTGGTCCACGCACTCAGTGACTTAAGGGAAAGAAAAAACTTGATGCCCTTATCTTTGTTCAACACATTAGACTTGGTAAAGCCTAGGCCTAGCTCTGTGCTACTGCAGCTGGAAAATGAGACCATAGCTTGTCCTGAAGGAGTCATAGAGGATGTTCTCATAAAGGATGGTAAATTTATTATTCCTATTGACTTTATTAATTTAGATTTTCAGGCAGATGAACAGGTGTCGATCATCTTGGGATGTCCATTCTTAGATCACAATGAGGTTAGAGAATGAAGAGGCAGTTTTTAAAGTGTACAAACTGCTTAACACGTTATCCCATTATAAAAACTTATGCATGATTACTCTAATTGAAGAAGATAAGTGCGGAGTGGTAGAGATGGTTCCACAAAAGACCTCTTCAGACTTTCTCATTGAAAAGCCTAATCCACCACCACCTAAGCCCAACATGATATAGATTGATGAGCCTGAAAAGGCTATTTGTGAAAAAGTTGTTGACCTTGAGAGTTCACACTCAAGAGGTCAGAAACAAATAAGAAGATAGCCTCTAAGTGTCAGGAAAAGAATAAAGGAATTTGGATGAGTCGTAGTTGGGTCATGTCGCGACACTAAATCAGGCGCTACTTGGGAGACAACCCAAGTTAAGTATGTATTTTTTATTTTTAGTTTTTTAATTTTTACTTCACTAGTTTTGGTCTTTGTTGAGTCACAGGTTGATGGGAAATATGAGTATCGAAAAACCTTAGCTAAAGAGCATGGTGAAGATTAAGTGTGGTGTTTTCAAACCCTCTTGATGTATAAAGATGCTACTAGCTAGTCCTAGAGGCCTCGAGGAGTATTTCTATCTTTACTTTTAAGTATACTTTAGGGACAAAGTAGAATTTTAAGTGTGGGGTGAGGAAATTCCTATTTTTAGGGTAAATTTAAAAAAAAATTATGTTAGGAATAAAGTAAGATGTTCTTATTGGTGCTATATTTGACTGCATGGTACAAGTGTTTTGGTTGTAAAGAGCATGTTGATTATGTGAATTACTACTCGTGAGACTCCTAGGCTTATGTTTATGACTCTTGTACTTGTTGGTTTAAAGATTGAATTCATGTGATTGTGTGGTTGAGCGTCTATGATGATCCAACTTGAGTTGAGCATGTGCCATATGCATGTTAGGTGTTGTATATTCCTTGTTGTATGTGATGCCTAGAACTTGTTTGGTGTGTGTGCAAAGCAAAATAAAGAATATGGGTTTAGGAGATAATATAGGCATTTCTTTTATAGCCTTATTTTATACTTGCTTTTGACCTACCATTGTGCATAATCTTAGTCAGCCCCATTGAGCCTTTAGCTTTATCTTTGGTTACTTTATCCGTAGCCTAATCCCTTCTTTGATTGACATTAATTTGATCCAAAAGGCTCATAAGTGCTTTAATGTAAAGATTAATTGAGTAAGTAGTTTAAAATTCAAGAGGGGGGAAGGTGAAATTGAAGTCCCTAAATGATAGTTATTGGTGTGTAAAGATATGTGTGTTGTGGTTGGGTGTTCAAGAAAGTTGTGCTAAAAAAATTCCCATTTTTAGCCCATGTGTGTTACAATGAAACTATTCTGGTTCAGGTCCTCTTTGGACATTGTGCACCTCGACTAAGGCAATTGCTTAATTTGAGGGTGGCTATCATAGGGGTGTGTAACGTATAATGGGTGCAAAAAAGGGTAAAATTGAATGATATGTACATATCACATTCCCACCATAGTGTATGTGAGTAAGCTTAATAAGATGGGGTGAAAATAAAAAATGGGGGTAGACAAAAGTGGTGTAATTTGGTTGCTAGAGTTGAATTGAATGTAAAATATGATGTATTAAAGCTCTTAGGGAAGATAGTCACTATTAAGCCAAAATAGTTCTTACCCATCCCTTAGCCTACATTACAACCCTTAAAGACCTATTTGATCTTAAGACTTAACCTTCTGATATTAGTGGAGTACTACACTAAGGGCAAGCTTATGGGTCATTATGTGTAACTTGTGAATTCCTTGTGAGAGTGAGTGTAACTTGATTGTCGTACCCATTCTGTGATAAATTGTATTTATATGAGTGGTTATGGGTAAATATCTTGTTGTGAGGACTCATATTTGATGAATATGGGTGATTTATAGGATGTCTTTTCTTGATCAATATGCATGAGTTTTCCACCTTGGTAAGTTAATTCTTGAGGCAAGGATGTTTTTAAGTAGTTTTCTTGAACGGTCAATTGTGTACATAACATGCTTAGTGTAGAAACTTGCATTCTGCGTAGTCATTGTAGTACTAGTTTGGGTGTCGTGCATGTAGTAGAAGTGTAGAGTCTCCCCAGCTTATGATTCTTATAGTAAAGAGTTGTTCGAGGACGAACAAGGCTTTAAGTATGGGGTGGTGATGTTGGGTATAGTTATGCACTTTAGCGTTGTTATCCTAGCTTATTTAGCCTTGTTTTAAGGACAATTCGTGTGATTTATTTGTTAATGATGATATAAATAAGAATTTAATTGTTCAAGTATGTTATTACAATGTTTAAAAGTGTTTTCAAACAAGTTTGGGTTCAAATCGATCATTTAGAGTCTATACGAGAAAACTAGTTTTACTAGCTTGAGTTAGGTGTTGTTCTAGTCTATCGCAAGGGATTCTAATGTGTAAGATGAGTTCCTAATGGTTTTAATGTGTAATTATTTAGGGAACAAATTGTTTATAGTGTTTAACATTCAATTAAAATGAGCCAAGAGTTAACAATTTATTAAAGCGTAAAGTGGTCGAGACTAGTGCTTAGATTGAGTTTCTAGTTCGCTATTGTTGAGGTTATGATGTGTTGAACTCTAATGTGTGGTGTTTGATCATGTAATATGCTTAATTATTTGATGTGTATGATATTTTGATGATATACAAGCTGAAAATAAAGGCAAAACAACACCACAAGTCAAGAGAAGAAATAGTGGAACACTTAGACAAATATTGGAGCAATTGACCAATTCCAGTGTATGCGTGCGATATACCAGTGTCCCCCCAGACATATCCCTCTATGGATCCCACTTAGAACCCATTATAGTGGTTCTCTAGAGACCACGACGCGCCTGGCATTACGGTGCACACATGGGTGTGACGTCCCCTAACCTCCACTCGGCTAAAAATCACTCCAACTATAAATAGATCTTATGCACACTTTGTTGAAACCCTTTTGACATCTGGGAGCATTGAAGAAGGCTGCTAAACACTTTATTTAGGGTTTTTATTCTTTAACTTTATCTTTTTAATAGATTTGATTATGTATTAAATTAGTTGGGTCATGATAATGTCGATTTGTGGCTAAACGCCCCCTTTCCAGGGCTAAAGCCAAGAACATGACTACTATCATTTTGAATTGATTTTGTTTGATTTGATTATCATATTTGGTTATTTATTTATACTTTTTTTTTATCTATTTTGAGGATTCGTGGCCCTTAGAATATACTTATTATTGACCTTGTGATCTCGGAAGGAGGAATAGGAAGATAGAACGTGGGGATAAACAAAGTAAGGTTCTTATTCTTTTATGAAATATGGAATTTGAATTAGAATCTAGGACAGGGATGTACCTAGAAGCCTTACTTGGTTCACATGTAGGATGATAGCTTTAAGAACATAATTGGATTATTACATCCTCGCTCAACGATGTAGTTGTAGTGTCCAAGTTAGGTAAACGGTTAGAGGTCGGGAGACCATGATCATGCGATAAATCCTACAAATCAACAACTAAGATAATCAATCTAACGAATAAAGTTCAATAGTGTAGTATGATTGTTCGAAGTGCTTTAACCCTGGGCTTTACTCTATTGATTGTCTTTAGTCTTTACTTTATGCACAGTTTACTTTAATTTTAGTTTTACAAATCTCCAAACTCTTTTTGGTTACTTCGCATCCAGTTAATCTTAATAAGTGAACTAGAATTTGATAGTTATTGGAACAAGTCTCTGTGGGATCAATACTTGGCTTTCTTTAAGTCCACTTTATTACTTTGTGAGACCACGTACACTTGCATGTACGCTTGGGCGCTGTCAATTAGGCTGTAGTTAAATTGTATTCCTTGGACTTTATTTACTTTGTTATTTATTATTTGTTAGCCAACGTATTAATTTAAGTTTGCCGCTTTAACCTTGAATTTAGTTTAGATTCTTTCATCTTTTATGCTTTTATTTTGATTTAACATAGGTGGCCGATGATGCCTACTGAGTACCCATTGTTTTGGTACTCATACTACACTTCTATATCTTTTTTCTAATATAGATCCGAGTATTAGTGACTGTCACTGACGATACATCCAACTTTCTTTTGGGACTCAGAGATAGGGTGAGTTTTTAGAGCTGAACCTAATTTTATCTCCTTTTACTATTTTTGGATGGTCTTTACTTTTGATACTATTTGTATAATAACATTATTTGGTGCTCATCTTTTGTATTAGTGACTCTTGTACTGGCCTTACTAGGTCATAAGATATTTTTCTTCTCTTTCTCTCCCATATTTATTTATGTATGTATGTATGTGTGTGTGTGTCTAAATATATATATATATATATATATATATATATTAATTAGTATGCTCAAACGTTATCACTTATAATCCTATTATATGATTAATTTAGGTATTTATCATACCTTTCACCAATTAGCCCATTACCTGGGCTATGATTTGGCTTACCTACTGGTGGGTTAAAGTAGGTGACATCATGACTCGCAAAATTGGGTCGTGACAAATTTGTATCAGATCCTAGGTTCACTAGTATTGTTGGTATAAGAGCAAGTGTTTAGTAAAGTCCTGTGGATTCTAATAATAATGATTGTTTCTTATCTACGGAGGGCTATAGGACATTCTTAGGATAATTTTACTTCTTTAATCATTTCATGCATATAGTTTGTATTGGTTTTTAAAATTCACATTGTTTCACTCTTTTGCAAATGGTCAGGATACGAGTTGCAACAATTAGAGAAAAGGACCTCGAGTCTGCGATTAGGGCTCTTGTTAGAGGTCGTGGTCGATGTTGGGGCCAAGATCAAGAAAGAGATTTATCTCTAACTAAGGTCTCGAATTGGGAGCCTTCACTAGAGCCTATTTTTGCTCCCAAACAAGAGATACTACCACCTCAACCACTGGTGGGCTCGGGAGCAACCTAGGCTCTAATAGTATTATTTCTTCTCATTTCTCAGAGATGCCTTGGTTTAGTTATTTGGTTTGGTTAGTGGTAAACCGTCAGATGTTGCTTAGTCTGTAGATCAGAGTGGTGTAGATATAAGGTTGCAGGCTATAGCTACGGCCCCTAGAGTTGAGGTCCCTCCAACATCAGTGGTTGCTCGGCTAGTAGCCACCCAGCCAACTATATCTATTGAGGTACAGAAGATGTTGGGTAGATTTCTAAGATTTACTCCACCTATATCTACTGAGGCTCTAGGTGAGGATGTATTTGATTTTTGATTACTTATGAAGATAGGTTTTGTTATTTAGGCCTAGTTAAGACTCGCGGGGTTTACTACACTACCTTTTAGTTGTACTTTGCAACTAGATATTGGTGGAGAGGTTAATTGACTCCAAGCTAGCTGGATTTTCTCCTTTGATATGGACTTAGTTCTTTGAGGTTTCTATGGAGAAATATATTCCCTACAGTCTTATAGAGCATTTGCGAAATCAATTCTTAAGATTAGAGCAGCGTTCGATAACCATTTTAGAGTATGAGGCACGATTCCATGAGTTGGCCAAACATGCTACTATTATCTTATCGATCTAGTATGAGTGGGTTCAGTGTTTTGTTAAAGGGATGAGACTTCGTCTTTGTATAGCTACTCAGAGTTTGGTTACAGTTGGTAGGACTTTTGCTAAGGTTTTTTATTATGCCCATACTATGAAGGAGATGCATCACAAGGCCAAAAGTGGAAGCAATAAGATATCACATCACCAGGGTAGTTTCAGTGGGAGCAAGAGTGGATCATAGTTCAAAGAAAGAGGTTCTTAAAGTATGTACCCTTCGTGTAAGTCTTATCAACACCAAGGTCAGTCTGGTAGTCATGTTCATGTGGCACTTCAGATTACTAATAGAGAAAAACCCAGTTATAGTGATTATCCTTGTTAGATAATGGATAGTCTTTGAGGAACACATATTCTGGGTTTTTTAATTGAGGTAGCTATTTAAGGTTAGCCGTATCTTCTGGTCAGAGTAGAGTGCTTAGGGCATGCTATGATTGTATGGTCATCGGCCATTATTCTAGAGAGTGTCCCCTGTGTGGGGCAGTTGTGTCTATAGTGTAAAGTGTTCAGCCAATTACAATAGTGCTTCCCTCGCTAGACATGGTATGCAGGGTCACAAAGATGGTCCCCAAGGTTCTTGGAGAGGTCCTCAAGCAGGTAGGATAGGTGGTTGGTTAGACACCAAGTCAGGCGGTGAGTATGGTTATTTGTATGTTATACCTAGTAGGCTGGAGGTAGAGTCTTTGGATATTGTTAATACATGTACAATTTTAGTGTGCCGCCAAATAGCTAATGCTTTATTTGATCTGAGATCCACTTGTTCGTATGTGTCAGTTTATTATGCACCGCTGTTAGAGTTATCTTGGGAGTCTTTATATGTGCTATTACGTGTATCTACTCCTAAGGGTGATTCTTTAGTAGTGGATCGAGTTTATAGATTATGTGTTATGACCGCTTAAGAGTTTGATACTCAAATTAATCTTATTGTATTAGATTTGGTGAAATTCTATATGATTTTGGGCATGGACTAGTTATCCCCCTATCATGCCATCTTGGATTGTTTTGCTAAGATCATTATTTTATCTATGCTTGTGATACCCCTAATTGTGTAGTAGGGTTCTATTAGTCGTGCACCAATAGGGATTATTCCTTATGTTTAGGCTAGGCAATTGATATCTAGGGGTTGCAAGCCTTATCTTGCTTATATTCATAATGTGACTGTGGAGAGTCCTTTACTTGATTTTGTTCCTATAGTTTATGATTTTCCAGATGTTTTTCCTACTGATCTACCTGGCCTATCTCAGGACCTTGGCCGAGGTCTCGAGGCGTTTGAGCATATTTTAAAGAATTAGATAGATTTTAGTAAAAAAAGGAACCTTGAGTGTGGGACCTATATTTTTGTCAAAATGACCTCTGATGGAAATTTCCACTATTCCGTTGAGTCTAAATACCAAGTTTGGTAGTGTACCATAGTTTATTTACATGCATAGGATTCCAAATAAATCTCGAGCACCAAATCAAAGTCCTTGTGAACTTAGAAAAAAATATTGGTACCAAGTTGTTGGTGCAATCGCTTAAGCGGTAGCCACTTTAACAGACAAGCACAGCTTAAGTAAAAGCGAGTTAGCTTGGCAAGGATTGGTTAAGTACTCTTTTTTTCTTAAGCGATGACCTATTAAGGGTCATTTGACTACATAATTAGCTACCGTTGATTTTATATAAATTCCCATTTCATTTTTAGCTTATTTCTAAGTGCTAGAATACTTCATTACTAGACCTGGGAGCTCAAAAATTAGTGAAAATATAATGACTTAATATTTTGGTGATTTATGTGAGTTAGTTATTTCTGTGTGATTTGACCATTTTATTCCTCCCTATTGTTGTTGTGACATTTTTGGGGTGTGGGAATGATTGGCGCGTTTGTGTTATTTATGTGAGATTGTGGATTTTGGTAGTTATAAAGGCTTTATAGTTGACTTTGGTCAACATTTATTAATCTATGCATCAAATAAAAAGGAAATCTCGGTGCTCTAAATCTACCGCTATGCGCGGTGTTCGGGGAAGGGCCCCACCACAAGGGTGTATCGTATGCAGCCTTACCTTGTATTTATGCCAGAGGTTGTTTCTAAGGCTTGAACCCGTGACCTCCTGGTCACATGGCAAAAACTTTACCAGTTACTCCAAGGCTCCCCTTCAATCTATGCATCAAATGGAAAAATAAAATGTGTCAGTAGATCTAAAATGTCTGATTTTAGGTTGGTAACATAGTTAGTGTGGTTTTATATCTCATTTTGGCCTTCAGTTTGGAAAGTTGTGACATTGAGTTTTGACGGTCAACTTTGTGAAAGAAATATTTTTTTGAAAATCTGATATCGACATTGAGTTTAGAGCATTGAATTCGATAACGTAGAGTAGTTTGTTTGCATTCTCGGGATCCCGAATGAATCTCGAGGGGTCCTCAAAGACTTGAAATTTTCCAAGTCTCCTCAGCTAGTGCAGCCGTGAAAGCGCCAATTTTGGCCGCTTTAGCGGTAGGCACTAAAATTCCACATGGCCATTTTAGCAGTCCGCTCTGCATTAGTGGTAGGAGCTAAAGAGGCCCTTGTCTGCTTTAGCAAACTGGCTCGCATTAGCAGGTACCACTAAAGTGGCTGTTTGATCATTTTAGTGACACTTGGTATCCATATATATAATATTTTCTCAATTTCTTTCACCATTTTTTAGACTTGGAGTTTTGAATTTTTGGGTGATTTCTTTCATTTTTAAGCTTGGGTAAGCTCAATATCCCTATTTCAATTATATTTCTTCGATTATTATCATTAGAATCTCGTTAAAACATGAATTTGAAAGTGGGATTTTGGGATTTTGTCCTGGAAGGCCAAAAATTGGTATTTTTTCAATATAAACCCCAATTTCAATCTATTTTCACTTGGTTATCTTCTGTGAGTTTCTTTAATCATGAAAATATATTTTTGGGACAAAGAAATTGAATTTACCCTTTTTTTTCAAAAATCCATTTCGGGAGTCCATTTTGACCCCAACCCAAAAATGAGAAATATGGATATCGTTGGCTTTCTTTTAATGTGTAGAATACATATTATATGTTTTAGTTGATTCTGGGTCCGCTCATGAGGAGAAATTTCCATGGTAGAGGCTTTTTGGATCGGTTTTTGGCATTCGAGGTAGGTTATGACTTAACTTTCTTTAAATTAGGTTGAGTAGTTAATATTGGTATAAAATCATGTTATAGGTGTGGGAACTAATCTTATAAATGGATTTATTATTGTGTTGTGCATGTGTGGGTCCTATGTTGTTATTTGGTGGTATTGAGACATTACATGCTATGTGTGACCGTGTGGGGTCTTGTATGATGTTGTTGGCCTTATGTATGTATATTGGTGGTACCTTTCTGGTGAAAACCTAAATTGAAATTTGTGTGGTATCAATGGAATTTTGGTGGTTGTGAGTATTTCATACTCATATTATATGCACTTGTGAAACTTTGGTACCACTGTGAAAATATTGGAAACACTGGATTGTAACATCTTTAAAGACCCTTTATTGAGGGATGTGCCAGAGAGGAGTTATGGATATTGGTATTGGATATTAGATTGTATATGGGTTGACGAAACCCCCTCTCCCTGGTCCTACCTCGGGAGCATAGCTAGGTTGGTGTATATAGAGGTTGTACGACAATCTCGAGCATCATATCATCATCTGCATTGCATTTCATACATATTATGTTCATTCTGTGTTGTATTATTGTCCTTGATGTGATATTTGTCTATTTGTATTTCTTTCTTATACTTGTATTTAGTATATGTGTATACTTGTGCTTCTTTCTCGTATTTGTATATGGTATATGTGTATTTTTAAAACTATTAGTGGATATGGTGTGTGCTACCATTTGGAACATTTTCTGATTGCAGGTGATATGCATATACTGTGTATTTTATATGCTTTATTTTATACTTTACTCAGTCAACCAATGATACCTACTGCGTACAAGTAAATTGTACTTACCCTTGTTTCACCCTTTTAGTGCAGATCCAGGTATAAGTGTGCCTCACGATAGCTGATTCAGGTTATATCTGGAGTATATTTGGGGTAACAGTTGGTCTATGTTTTTTGAGTTGGCCTACTACATCTTCTTATCCAATTCATGTTTTGTTTTGTATTTAAGAGACAGATTGTGATCCTTTTGGAATATCATTGTATCTTTTGACACTTGAGATGTATTTAGTAGTTCTTACATAGTGACACCAAGTTTGGGGATATTCTCATGGTATCTTTAGTTATGTACTTTCACTATTATCATATTTGTGTGGTTCAACTTTGTTCTAGAAGCCATGCTTTAGGTTTTGGTAGTGATATGTCATTTTATATCAATTTGGGTGATAGACTTACTTGTAAAGGCTTGTCGCGACAAATGCCATGTCACGACCCACTTTTCTTAGGTCATGATGGTGCCTACCATAACCCACCAGTAGGCAAGCCAACCCGTAGTCCAGAACGGCTAGTAACGGACTACTCAAAAATATAAGAAAAGAATTTGGAATATATGAAATAAAGACCAATACATAGAAGAATCCCAAAACTTGGTGGTATCAGTACAAGAGCTTCTAATATAAAATGAGTACAAAAGTGAAATATCAAGAGAAATACAATGACACAACTTATCTCCGAATACAACTTAGAGACTAGCCTAATACATAAGAGAGAGATAAGTAATACTCTGAATGTCAGGAGCTCACTCTAAGTCTCTGAACCAGGGCTGCTCCACCTGATGCACACATAAACGGCGATAACCCGTAATATGATCTGCAAGCTGCAAAAGTGTAGAATGATTACAAAACGAATGGTACTCAGTAGGCTACTTCCAACTGAGCTCCAAAGATAAACATATATATACAACATATAAATAGAATAGAAACTATACCCAAGAGTCCAGAAATCATATGACAAGTCAATAAGATAATAAAAAACTATTTTGTTCATGTCCAAGAGTCTAACATAATAAACTAAGTATCAGGGTGAACTATCCTGTTCTAGTTTTATTCAATATACGTCAATGCTATACCGTATATCCCAGGTCAATATACGAATAAAGAGCAAAAGAAAAATATATATAGTAATATACAAGGCGAAGAAGTGACTATACAACATGAACAACGAAGGAAAGGATATACGATAGTATCATAGCTTCATATATCTAGATATATATATAGGTATATATACATATAAACATGAGGTCATCTCAAAGCATAACCTATATCATCATATTCTCATTTTGAGACCTTATTATAATAGAATCGGGACTTAAATACTATCATACTCAGGGTTTCTAATCCATATGGCTAGAGATGAAATAATCGTGCATAATAATGCAATCATAAGATAGGAGAATCCAAAGACATGCCTAAAATCCCGATACCAGATCAAAGACCAATCTGTCATAAGCTATCCATAATAATGATCATAACAATGATAACAATAATATCAATAACAGCGTGAATAACAGGCTACTCCGGATAACTAAATACCTAGCGGAGCCTATGCATACCCCCACCGCCCCAGACTTGGAAGGTTAAATTAACATACAACACATAAGGCATATTCTTCACCCATATCTATGCAACCATCCCATACCGGTTAATAGACATAGGTGCATACTGGTGATAGGCAATGCGCATGCAGGAATGAATGCAAAGTACACAATCAATGTCACAAATTATCATAACTTTCCTCATCAGGAC
Organism: Capsicum pubescens; assembly: GCA_030864215.1. Taxonomy (NCBI): domain Eukaryota; kingdom Viridiplantae; phylum Streptophyta; class Magnoliopsida; order Solanales; family Solanaceae; genus Capsicum; species Capsicum pubescens. Next base: position 210,125,838 of record CM061540.1, on the reverse strand, counting down.
CATCATCATCGTAATCAACCTCCAGCCTTGCGGGGTATCAACATATCATCAATATACCCTCCGTCCTTGTCGAGTATCAACATTATCACAATAGTATCCTCTGGTCTTGCCAGGTATCAATATCATCATAATAGTATCCTCCGGCCTTACCAGGTATCAACATCATCATAATAGTATCCTCCGGCCTTGGCGGGTATCAATATCATCACAATAGTATCCTTCGGCCTTGCCAGATATCAATATCATCATAATAGTATCCTCCAACCTTGTCGGGTATCAATATTATTACAATTACCATTACCAAATAAGATACACTAAAATACTCATAAACATAGACATATCACCATAGAATATCTATCTAGTCAATACTTCCCAACTACTCATTATTAGTTAACCAACACTCATTATAATAACATCACTAGTTTACTAGTCATCACATAACCTCTAGTTATTAGCCTAAACATTATCCTTCACATAATCTTACTCATGGGATAGCAACTAACCTCTAGTTGTTAAATAGCCAACATCTATCATCTATTCAAGGTTCATCACAAGACCAAAATCGCTATTTATCCACCATTCATTATTATCAACTAATCATCCTATATCCTTTAATCATTACTAGATAACACATTACTACTTGTCACCTAACCATTCTTTATTAACTGACACCATTCATTAAATAACCCTCATTAGCTACCATGTTTCAACTAAGCAAGATTCTTTAACTAATATATTAGATTCCTAGCCATTAAGTGTTATAGTCCCCTAATAAAAAAGTAGTTAGCACATGGCTTAACCGTAAAACAAGAAGAGCAATTGTAAGATCACATTTCAGTTATAATCATATCATTTATAATGGTAAATAATCATGAACGTACCAAATCTATGCATGCCATCACCAGTATTCAATCAGTTGAATAATAAGCATCGTATCACATCTTCCTATGTCCCATACCAGATAGATGTGTATACAAATATATACATATTCATATTCATAAACTGTAATCACATCATTAATAGTGATAAATACTTCTCGGCTATTCAATCAATATCATAACACGGACCTTGGCCCATTAATTTATCTGAAATAATCGCAACATCATAATCGTGGCCTTAGGCCCATACACATATCTGGGACTCATATAAATAATCATATTTATAAGCTATAGCATATCTCTAATCATCTTACATATAGGAGGAATCTCACATATAGGAGGCATAATATCAATAAGCATGTAATCATCTATCACACAAGAGGCATCTCACATCTAGGAGGCATAATATATATAGATATGTAATCATCTGTCACATAAGACGCATCTCACATCTAGGAGGCATAATAATTATAGGCATGTAATCATCTCTCACACAACAGGCATCTCATATCTAAGAGGCATAATATATATATAGATATGTAATCATCTATAGGATATCTTATATCAATAGGTCATACATCAAGACTACGAGAAATATCACTTCTTTAGGCCAATTTACATATCCAAGAGGAACATCGTCTCTATAGGTCCAACAATCATGACTAAAGAAAATAGCAAATCTATAGGCCAATCATCAAGTCTAACAGGAAATAGCATCTCTGTAGGCCAATCATTAAGTCTAAGAGAAAATAGCATCGCTATAGGCCAATCATCAAGTCTAAGAGAAAATAGCATCACTATAGGCCAATCATCATATCTAAGAGAAAATAGCATCACTATAGGCCAATCATCATGTCTAAGAGGAAATAACATCACTATAGGCCAATCATCAAGTCTAAGAAGAAATAGCGTCTCTATAGGCCACATAATGTATCTAGGAGGAATATCATCTCTAAATGCCCAATATCACTTCCGCAAGGAGTATTATAACTAAACTAAAAAGCCACAACCGGGAACATCAATACAAATACCAAGTTACGAAGTAACCTTATTCTAAGGTTTACTAGCCTCATCTATGTCTAACATCCACAACTAAGTCCATAAGACTTAACATAAGCTTAGGCCTACATGGGTCGAACGATCCTATTTCTAATCCATAATCTCCATAATTAGGCACACTATCCCCCAAACTAGGCTAAGGTATCTAGTTCATCTTATAGATGTCAAGTAAGCCATATTCAAGCCTAAGATAACAACTTCGGCTAGAAACAAGGGTACTTAAGTCAACTCTACCCAACTTATGATTTCAAGACTACACACTAGTCCAATAAGGCTAAATATACAAATCATGCTTCAAATGCTAAAACTATAGTCCAAACATAGCATTATATCATATCCATGATATAACTAATATAAACTAAAGAGGTAAGGCAATAGGATACAAAAGGGTTATAAACATTCCATCTTACGGGTCCCTCATCTAATTCCCAAACATCAATAATCAAGGCCAAGTTATCCTACTCATAATAAAGCCTAACATATATATTCAAATACAACATATATCATACATAATCTATGAAGAAAAGTGGAAAGAAGCCTACCCATAAAACCTCACTTCATGCACCACATGCTTGTCTTCACTTTACAATTCTCAAAATTCCATCACACTATCAAAACCATAATCTACACATCAATACGAATCTAATGATACCCATATTGCACTATTATGCTTTAGGTCCAAAAATGATATCAAAACCCCAAGTGGGTCCCACATATGAAAAATGAGTTTTCGAAACCAACCCAATGTTCACACATGAATAAGGAATCATAACCCTCAAAGAATGGGTGAAAACTAAGCATACTTTGGACTAAAATCAATCCCCAAGCTAAATTGGGGTTTTGGATCCAAATTAAGAAATTCAAGCATGAATTCAAGAAATTCTTACCTTAATCTTGAAGATAATCATCATACAAGATGATAATTAAGCTCCCAAGTCACCTCTCATGACCAATTTTGAGTTATTACACTCATTTTGGGGTTTCTAGGTCTAAGTGGTGAAGGGGAAATGCCCCAAACGCATCTTGGGGCCTTTATGTATCCCCTACAGGTACTCAGATGTCGTAATCATGGTCCTACAGGCCACGATCACTCTACTCACGATCTCACTCTTAGTCGCGATCGTGGTTGCACCAGATGACAACAAACTCAAAAATAAGTTTTTGACCCTCGAAACTCATTAGGAATCAAAAGAATATGATCCAATAGTTAATTTCTAGTGTAAACCACATTTCAGATCAATTGGAATCATCAAAACTTTCATCGGAGATCTTTTAGGCAAAAAGTAAGTCCCTCACCTATAGTTTCATCACTTTTCATAAAATCCACTCAATAGCCCAAAATAGTTCTGGGAGCCTTGCAACCTGAACCAAGGGTATACCTAGCCTAAAATCAATTTTCCAAATGTGATGGAAAAGTTGGATTTTTAATCTGAGGTCTTTTCGACCAAATGTAGATCCCACACCCATTTTTTTCCAATTTTCAACTTTCCGACCAATAGGTCGAAATGTTATTGGGTGCATTGGAACCTAAACCAAAGGTCTACTTAGACTAAAATTGATATTCCATATCTGATGGCATAGTTGGAATTTGCATCCGAGATTGTTTTACTGAAGTTTTTGCCCAATGGTTATTTGGAACCAATGAAGATTTCAAAATAGGGAATTGGCTCTAAATACCAAACGAACTACCCGATAATGGAACCGTCAGTCCCAGTATATCATAGATGATTTGGGGTAAATATGAAGAATCTCAAATGGTAAATATAAGCATAAATATGGAAAATGACCCAACGGGTCATTACATGCCATCATGACCGTTAGATTTTGGGTCGGGACAAATTGGTATTAGAGAAACCAGGTTTCATTGGTCTTATCAATGTAAGAATGAGGTGTCTAGTAGATTCTCATAGATTGGTACATAGACATCTATATTTATCTTTGAGAGACTATAAGATATCTTTAGAAAACTTCCCTTATTTCATTTATATCATGTAGATTTTTTCCATACCTTATGTTCTAAATTGACTTTCACTATTTTTGCATAGATTATGATGATAGATCCTATAAGGATAGATATATGAAGATATCATCTGAGGAGAGGGCTCAGTCTAGAGGGTGAGTCGCAAATCGTGGACAGGCTCACGGTAGTGGACAGTTATGAGGATCTGACCCATCTAGAGGTAGTACTAGGGGGATATATCTTTAGCCTTGGGTTGACCATACTGGATAAATAGGGCCCACTCTGATCCCATAGAGTTCTTCTACCTCAGTCTTGGAGGGGTTATTGATTCACTTACTAACCAGTTTAGAGGGCGGGTGTTCCTTTGAGTATACTGGTGTTTTTCCAGCTTTAAGTATTGTACCTCTGTCTGTTCTAGAGTCTACTAATGGTGTTCTCTAATTCTGAGTGTGAATCCTTTAGTGGTACTGATTTCTTCTTGTGGTACTTCACAAACTCTAAGTGTTATTCCTCCTTCAGTGCCTGAATTTGAGTATGGTATTTTAAGATCAGAAGTTCAACCTTCTTCTATGTTACCTTCTCAGGTGAGATCTCAGGCATCCATATTTACTATGACTCCTATTATTATAAGTACTATTATGTCTTCTGAGGATCAAAAGAGGTTTGAGAGATTCACTTATTTGGGTCCTCCTTGGTTCAGTAGTTATGTAGGCGAGGATACCTATGAGTTCTTGATTGACTGTAATGACAAGAAGTTTCATAACCTTGGTTTACTTGAGTTATATGGGGTTGCTTATACTACTTACTAGTTAAGAGATATAGCCAGGGATTGGTGGAGGACACTTGTTTGTTGCAGACCTCTTGATTCTCCAAAGATGAGTTGGGATCAGTTTGATGTGGCCTTTTTGGTCAGGCTTGTGTCGTACAGTTTGAGGGATCAGATAAGATATGATTTTAATCGCTTGGACTATTACAGAGTATGACACACACTTTTATGCCTTGTCGATATATTACAATGCCAGCATTGCCACCGAGTCTGAGAAGATTTAAAAGTTCATAAACTGATCGAATATTTCTCTTTAGCTAGCTACGACTCACATGGTAGTATGGGGCATCATTTTTAAGTATAGTGGATAATTCTAAGATGACTAGGTCTATTATTTGAGGATTTCAGGGAGATGTTAAGAGGGTGCACCATCAGGGTGAGTTCAGAGGTCACATTACTCGAGGTAGAGTTTTTAGAGGTTTCAGTGGGTATCATGGCAGACTAGTACAGCAACCTTGTAAGGTTCAGGTAGTGGGTCTTCTATTTTAGTAGATCTAGGTGGTCTTTTAAAATACCCTAGGATTTGAACCCTAGTAAAATTCCTTAAATTTTGGACCTTTTGACTTGGTACGACTCAAATGTACCAATCATACTCTTGAATATTCCTTGTAAGATTTTCTAATGGTTCAATCATACCCTAGGAAGCATGTTAGGCTTGGATACTACCCAATATATGACTCACTAGGGTACGAGTCTCATAGGAGCATATGAGTTGTGAAGGGCAAGTTGTATGGTGCATGATAGTCTTAGTCTTGTGGAGTCTATCCTAGGTATGATTGGTGGATATGATTGGGGGTGTCACTTGTACCCTTAAGTACGATTTAGGTGGTAGATTCGTATAAAAACCAGTAGGTAAGGTCATGGTATGGTCTTGGGTACTAGTTAGGGTACCACTCGTACCCTAGGATATGAATTATAAGGGGAGTCATACCTCGGGACGTGACTTGTTTTAAGTTTTAAACCAAGGTTAGTTTGTATATTTCCTACTCCTAAACCCTTATGTCCTCACATTATATAGCCCTTGGTGTCCATCCATAACACTTGTTAAAGTTTTAAAACACTTCAATTACTCTTTCAAACTTACTCTTGAAGATTGGAGGTTAGGGTTTCTTCATGTGTTCTTCAAAAGGCTCAAAGGTTGAAATTTCTTCCATGAATCTTCATGTATAAGGAATGTACTCCTTTCCTCATTGTTATTTCCAACTAAAGGCATGTGTATTGTGTTTTAAATATTGATTTATGAATCATGAATGGTGGTTTTTGCAATATATATTGGTGGTTTTGAGGAATATGGTTTGGTATTAGTTTAAACTATGTTTTTACATGTTTTTCATAATGGTTTGCATATGTGGTTATTGGTTGGTTATGGTTTAATAAATGGGTCTTGAGTAATCCTAGTTATGGTAGTTTATGCATTGGTTTTGGTCTTGATATAGGTATGCCCTCAATGTGTATGATAAAATGCTTCAAAGAATGTTTTTACTCTATTTTTGAACTTTCATTGGAACTCTTGCATGGTTTGATTTGGTAATGGAACCCTAAATAGTTTTGGATGGTTTTTCATGGTTTAAATTATTTAGAAAGGCTAAGGGCTAATTGGTTATGCTTGTGGGGAACATGGAAGTCTCTCAAGTGATTTAATATAGTAAATGAGAAAGCACTTAAAAGTCCCCTAAAACCTATAAATGGTTGGCTATGGATGATACTTGCAAGTAAGGGTTGGTATCACGATACCAATATCAATGGCCTTGGTTAATAAATAAATAATGGTTTGGTTATTTGGAAATTGGTTTAAATTGGGCAACAATGGCGAGAGGTGTAGCTAAGCCGTGAAATGTGGATGTCTCGGGGGGACCAAAACTAGAAACTCATATTGTCGATATGAGGTTAGCCTTTGTGATCATGTGCATGATGTCACACTTTATTTTGGGTATGTACAGTCATCCCATGGGATACTTTCTTGGTCGTGAAACTACACGCACTAGGGCCCTTTCAGCAAGGGGAGCTGAACTCATTTAGCTAGTAAATGGTTTAGGACGTCAAAGTTACATAGCCCAGGTAAAGGTTTTAAAGTCATGCTAAACCCAGTTCCCTTTCCCATAATGGTTACGTATATGTGTATGGTTGTATGCATTATAGATGGTTTTACTTGGTTTTATAAATGGCATTATTTTATCCTTATCTTGAGTACATGCTAGTGTTCACCCACTAACCCATCTACTGGCGATTATATATGCACACTATGCAAGGATCGGCCATTCTACTTCTCCTACTTAGTGATTGGGTTCGGGTACATTCTATGTTGGATTAAAGTGGTGAGATTTCATAGTTTGAAAGGCATCTATTTCATGCCATAGTTTATTTTTTAGGTGTCTTATCTTTCATACACTATGGTTTTGGCTATAGTTGGGGACATGTCCCAGCTAGGTACTCTTTAGTTGGTCTAGAGGCTTTGTATGGACAATTGCAGACTTGGATATAGTATGGATGGTTTATGATATATATATATATACATATGTTGAATTATTACAATTGGTTTTGGTTACTGGTTTTCATATTAGTTTGGTTGGTTATTGGGTGGTTGGACTTGATTGGGTTTGTCTTAGTTGTAGAATTGTCCCAGAGTCACCACATGATTGGATACGCTATCTTGATTTATATTTAGACTTTAGCCTACTCAAGGTTTGCCTTTGGTGGTTGGTTGGGTAACGAGGGCGGTCTTGATCCTGGTGAGACTTAGGATTGCCTATTACGATAAGGCCTTGGTTCGGGTTGTGTCAAGTTGGTATCAGAGTTTTAGGTCTTGATGTCATAGGGTATCCACAAATTCATGTCGAGTAGAGTCTTGCTTATGGGTATGTCATGGACCGTACTTATAATCAAGAGGCTATAAGGCATTTAGGATGTTTTATTTTGTTGGTTATTCTACTTCAGGCTATGGAGTCTAAGGTCTTGAACTCTTCTCTGAATCTTTCTTGGTTAACTCCTTGGATCATATTTTCTCAATAATCTAAAGTTATAGAAACTTACTTGTTCTACTCAAAAATAACATGGATAGATCTAGTCTAACTCGTGGGGCACAGACCCAGTCAGGGGTCGAAGCCCAATCCTCATTATCCCATTTTCTTTATAAATTTTATGGTCGATCGCACCGTGGCTATTACGAGGTAGAAAGGAATCAGTATTTTGGTTATAGTTAGTTGGGTCTCATGTAACAAGGATGTTCCATAAGGGTTGCCGCTTCTGCAAATAGAGTTTTGGCTACTACCTTAACTCTGGCAATGGTCGGGATTATCTCAATGTTCTTACTACTCCTCTGGAGTTTGAGGCATCTTTTGATACCGATGCTAGTACATTGAAAACTCTTTTACTTATGGTGTGTATAGCTTACTTGGTTCAGGGCTCCCTCTCTTTTGGTGACCCCATTTATGGTTGCGTATTCTAGATGTGGACCAAAGGTTATTTTGAACTCTTTTCTTCCTCTGTTTCTATCCCAGTAGGTGACTCTTCAGTTGCCAAAAGAGTCTTTAGGGGTGTGTCGCATCTATTGGTAATAAAGGAGTCTTGGTGGATTTGTTTCACGGAAGTGATGGATTTTAATGTCATTCGAGGGATGGAGTGATTGCACTCGTGCTTTTCATTAATTAGATCATCAAACTTGTTAGACTCCTGATGAGTCGATTTTGGAATGGGATAATGGTTTCATTCCCTAGCTAATAAGGGAAAGGTTATATTATATCTTAGAACTTGGAGGTTGATCTCCAATGGGTGTCTTTATTATTTGGTCTGCGTTAAAGATTCTAACTAGGAAAGTTTTTCCTTAGTTTGGTTTCAGTGGTGGATAAATTTCCTGAGGTCCTTTCTGATGATCCTCATGGTGTCTTTCTAATGGGGAGGTTGGTTAGGGATTGGTCTAGCTTTGGATACTTGTCCAATTTCTATACCTTTTTTATAGAATGGTTTTGGTTGTGTTAAAGAATCTTAAGGAGAAATTAAGGGATCTCTTAGATAAAGGTCTCATCAGTCTTAATATTCCCCTGTGGGGTGTTTTATTCTTACATGCATAAGGGGAATGGTTTTACCAGGAAATAGATAGATTGTCGGTGGGTGACTAAGGAAGTTTGAGTGTCCTCCTTGTGGGGTGGACCATGCTTATGTATATTCTATAAGGGTACTTTACTAGTAGTACATGGTGGTTGGTAGATCCTAGGCTTGAATCAAGATGCTTGATTTTTATTAAAGAGAGTATGATAAGCTCGATAATAGAAATGCGGTAGTTGTGGAGCTAAACTAGTAGGTCAGATGAGGTTGATGATTTGGGAAATACAATAGTGGGGAAAGTTATAACCTCAAGGTGAGAGGTTGAGGGTGAACGGATTGATATGTATTGTGGGTCAAGTCATTAGATAGGTTAGATCATGGAGCTTGCATGTATCCTTGTCCCTATATTTGCATTTTATTATTGGCATGAAATTAATTATTAAATTCATTGTTTTGAATTTGGGTTTTGGCATAATTGAGGGCTTTGACATGATCACTCATTTTAATTGATTTCCAATGGATTAGGATGTATTATTCACGCTCTATTTATGTTTATGAACATTGTGGGGTGCATGGGAATATTAAATTAATTTTGGGGTACCATGGATTCCCCAATTACTTGGTTTTGGTCTTGAAAATTATATGTCCTCAAATTATTTATGAAATTTCCATTGAATATAATTTTGTCATATGGTTTGACTATTTTTAAATCTTTGCATTGCATAAATGGTTAAAGGAAAATGAAATGGTTTTGGTTGGATTCAAATGATTTCGAAAAGGCCTTGGTTGCCATGTTTTCATTTTGAATGGTTTTGGTTTAATTGAAAACCTTGCAGTCAATTTGATCTTATGGTTTTTACATGTCTATGTTGGGCTCTAGGTAGCATTGTGATAAAGGTTGGTGGTTAATCTAGAATTCTTTTTTAGCGGAGGACTTTAAGGGAAGGTCGAGTTGCATATTCTGATGATACTTTTCTCTCTTGATTAAGAGAGTACTCTACTAGTGTTTCATGTATTCATTTAGTGCTTACGCCTAAGGTTCACATTTTGCATTCGCCTTGTTCCCTGGATATGATCCTTGACCTTATGTTAAGTTACTTATGGTATATGTGGTTGTGTTTCTTTCGGTGTTCAGTCTTAAGCACTCCCTTTCGGTTTGGTTTGGTCAGGATGATACTCCATTATGGTCTAGGTGGTTGTTGTAAAGTAGTTCGTGCCTATGGTTCTATGTCTTGTTTCAGGGGTCTCTGTCTTGCCTTGGGAAGCATGGATAATTCTTGTACTTTGGCTTTTGATATGAATCTTCTTGGGCTAGAATGGTAAGTTCTTTGGGGCATAATGGTAATGTTTTAAAACAAGGGATGTAGAAGTCCCTAAGTGGGGGAGAGTCTAGGGTGACTACTAATAGTTGAGGTTTTGGAAGGTAAGGTAAGGTTATTGTCATGGGAAATGGTTAGGAAAAGAATGGGTGGTGAAAACCTTGTGAAGGTTGTAAAGGGTGCTAGATCTTTTGATAGATAGATCATACCGCGGGTATACAAGTCGTAGGCTTGAATGTTGTGATTGGTAGATATACCAATAGTTATATTGGGTACTTGAGATATGGTTGGCGGCTTCGGTTATAGTGGTTGGATATGGTTTGTCCATGTCTTTTACTTATGGTTTTCTTGTTATAATGGTGATAGAAGCGGGGTGGTGTTTCTGGATAGATGTACAAAGTAGAGCCTGATGGCCTAGGTTAACTTCTTTTATCATTGGATAGGCTTAAACATAGAGGTAGTGTATAGCTAGACTCAAGCTTTTGTGGTGGTGTGTCTTGGTAAATTCTAAATTGAATTGTACTTTCCCTTTAGCATGAGACCATTTATCTGGTAATCTATGCGTTATGTTGGGGTGAGCTGTGGATGCTCATTGGTTGGTTGGTTTCTTTGGATGGTATGGGTATCTCGGGTTTTTTGTTCTTTTGGGGAAGTCCCGATAAGGATCTTGGATTGGTAAGTTCATCGGTTGTGAACAAATAAGGTATGGCTTCGGTAAAGGTTCCATGGTGGAACTAAAGGTCCGAGAAAATCATTTGAGATATGAAAGTAGACATGGAGTCCAGGTATCCGTGTTGGTTCTTTGTTTTGGAAATCCGTGCATAAGGTGGGTGCTCATCAACACGTTTTTTTGTTTTCTAACTTGGTTAAAGGGGAGGAATGGTTTTTCTTGTATCTTTGTTTTCTAGCCTAGTTAGAGGTCAGGAAGGAGGTGTTGGTGAATAGATAATATTTGGGTTAGGTAATGATCTTCTCATCTTGGTCTATGTCCTTGTCTTCTATTTTTGTCGAGGGAAAGTTTAATGGGTTATCTCGTGCTTATTCCTACCCTTACCCATCATTCGAGGATGAATGATACTAGTGGGGGAGACTGAAACACCCTAGGATTTGAACCCTTGCAAAATTTCTCAAGTTTTGGACCTTTTGACTTGCTACGACTCAAAGGTACCAATCGTACCCTTGAATACAACTTATGGTGTGTCCTAATGGTTTAGTCGCACCCTAGGAAGCATAGTTGGCTTGGCTACTTCCCAAGATATGACTCACTACGGTACGAGTCGTATAAAGCATAAGAGTGGTGTAGGGTAAGTCGTATGATGCATGATTGTCTTAGTCTTATGGAGTCTGCCCTAGGTACGAATAGTGGATACAATTGGGGGTGTCACTTATACCCTTAGGTACGAGTTAGGGAGGTAGAGTCATATAGAAACTAGTAGGTAAGGTCATGGTATGGTCTTGGGTACGAGTTGGGGTACCACTCGTACCCTAGGATGCGAATGGTAAGGGGGGTCGTACCCCTAGACGTGACTTGTTTTAAATTTTAAGACAAGGTTAGTTTGGATATTTCCTACTCCTAAACCCTTATGTCCTTATGTTATATAGCCCTTAGTGGCCTTCCATAACACTTGTTAAAGGGTTAAAACACTTCAATTACTCTCTCAAACTCACTCTTGAAGATTTGAGGCTAGGGTTTCTTAATGTATTCTTCAAAGGGCTTAAAGGTTGAGATTTCTTCTATGAATCTTCATGTATAAGAAATGTACTCCTTCCCTCATTGTTATTTACAACTAAAGGCATGTGTATTATGTTTTAAACATTAATTTATGAATCATGAATGGTGGTTTTCAGAATATATGTTGGGGGTCTTGAGGCATATGGTTTAGTATTGGTTTAAACTATGTTTGAACATATTTTTGTTAATGGTTTGCATATGTGGATATTGGTTGGTTATGGTTTAACAAATGGGTCTTGAGTAACCCTAATTATGGTGGTTTATGCATTGATTTTGGTCTTGGTAAAGGTATGCCCTCAACATGTTTGATAAAATGCTTCAAAGAATGTTTTTACTCTATTGTTAAACTTTCATTGGAACTCTTGCGTGGTTTGGTTTGGTAATGGAACTCAAAATGGTTTTGGATGGTTTTGTATGGTTTAAATAATTTGGAAAGGCTAAAGGCTAATTGGTTATGCTAACGGGGAACATGGAAGTCTCCCAAGTGGTTTAATATGGTAAATGGAAGGGTACTTAAAAGTCCCCTTAAACCTATAAATGGTTGGCTATGGATGATACTTGCAAATAAGGTTTGGATACCAATATCAATGGCCTTGGTTAATAAATGGATAATGATTTGGTTATTTAGAAATTAGTTTTAATTAGGCAATAATGGAGGGAGGTGTAGCTAAGCCATGAAATATGGAAGTCCTGGGTGGACCAAAATTGGAAACTCATATTTGCTGATATAAGGTTAGTCTTGGTGATTGTGTATATGATGTCACACATTATTTTGGGGATGCACTAGTTATCCCATGGGATACTTCTATGGTCGTACAGCTACACGTACTGGGGACCTTTCAGCAAGGGGAGCTGAACCCATATAGCTCATGGGTAGTTTAGGATGGCAAAGTTACACAGCCTAGGTAAAGGTTTTAAAGGCATAATAAACTCGTTACCTTTCCCGGCATAGTTATGTATATGTGTATGGTTGTATACATTATGGATAGTTTTACTTGGTTTTATAAATGGCATTATTTTATCCTTATTCTGAGTATATGCTAGTGTTCACCCACTAACCCATTTACTGGCAGATATATACCCACGCTATGCAGAGACCGACCATTCTACTTCTCCTACTTAGTGATCGGATTCGGGATTAGTCGATGTTAGATTAAATTGGTGAGCTTTCATAGTTCGGAAGGCTTCTATTTTGTGTCATGATTTATTTTTTAGGTCTCTTGTCTTTCATAGACTATGGTTTTGGCTATGATCAGAGGCATGCCCCGGCTAGGTACTCTTTGGTTGGTCTAGAGGCTTTGTATAGACAACTGTGGACTTGGGTATGGTATGGATTGTTTATGTTATTTATATATATATATATATATATACATACGTTGAATTATTACATTTTGTTTTGGTTACTGGTTTCCGCATTGGTTTGATTGGTTATTGTGTGGTTGGACTTGATTGGGTTGGTCTCAGTTATAGACTTGTCCCAGAGTCACCACATGATTGGATGCATTATCTTGATCTACGTTCTAACTTCAGTCGACTCAAAATTTGTGTTTGGTGGTTGGTTGGGTAACGAGGATGGTTCCCAGTCCTGGTGTGACTTGGGATTTCCCATTATGATAAGGCCCTGGTTCGGGTCGTGTCATCTTTCTAGCTCAGTCATACCTCTTCATATTGAGTCGAGCCGTATAGGTTGCTATGCGTACGATGAGGTTAACCATTTGGCCAAGGAATGCCCCAGACATATATTTAGGGCTACTTTGGTATCGGCTATGAGAGGTGCAGGTTCTACTAGAGGTACACGGGGTAGAGGTAATGGTACCCGTGGTAGTAGTTGCAGGGCTACTCAATCAGGTGTTGGTTGTGGATAGTGCTATACTATACTCGCCAGACTAGAGGCAGAGGCTATCGATGCTATCATCATAGGTATGTCCCTATATGTTTTAGATTTGTACTTTTGTTATTTGATTTGGGATCGACTTTCTCTTATGTGTCTGAATATTTTGCTATGGGTTTTGATTCCTCTAGTGAGCCTTTTACCATGTTTATCTGTGTATCTACGAATATAGAAGACTCTTTAATGGTGGATCGATTACATTGATCTTGTACTATGACTTTTGCTGGGCGTGAGACTTATGTAGATCTTATTATCCTAGATATGGTAGAATTTGATGTTATCTTAGGTATGGATTGGTTAGCTCTTTATCATGTTGTCCTAGATTGTTATGCTAAGACCATGACCTTAGCTTTACCGAATGTGCAAAGGATGGCTAGGAAGAGTGTGCTTCATTCGGTTAACAAGAGAGTTATAGCTTTTTTTTAGGTTCGTCACTTGTTTGAGAGGGGATGTTTGTCTTATTTAGATCATGTTCATGATACTAATGCTGCTTCAGCTCCTTTTTTGGATTTTTTTTGTATTATTCGTAAGTTTGTGGATGTTTTCCCTATGGATCTGCCTGGTATGCCTCTGAATCGTGATATGACTTTGCTATTGAAGTTGAGCTGGGTACCAAGCCCATTAATATTCCTCCTTATTGGATGGACCCAGCAAAGTTAAAAAAATTAAAGAATCATTGCAAGAGTTTTTGGATAAGGGAATTATCTGACCCAGTGCATCACCTTAGGGTGCATCTGTCTTGTTTGTGAAGAAAAAATATGGATCTATTCATATGTATATCAATTATCAACAATTGAACAAGGTGATGATTAAGAATAAGTATCCTCATCCTCGTATTGATTATTTATTCTACCAACTTTAGGGTGATTTAGTGTTTGCAAAGATTGATTTGAGGTCCAGGCATCACCAGTTGAGGATTAGACCTTCGTATATTCTGAAGACAGCTTTTCAGACTCAATACAATTATTCTGAGTTCTTGGTTATGTCCTTTGGGTTGATCAATGCCCTAGTCATTTTCATGGAGTTAATGAACTAGGTATTTCGACCGTATCTAAAAAAATTTGTCATTGTATTTATAGATGATATCTTAGTTTATTCCAAGAGTAAAGCTGGACATGAGGAGTATTTTCCAATTGTGCTTCAAAGACTGAGGGGTGAGAAGTTGTATGCTAAGTTCTCTAAGTGTGAGTTTTGGTTGGAGTCTGTCTCTTTCTTGGGTCATATGGTGACCAAGGATGGTATTATGGTTGATCCAACCAAGATTACAGCAGTTAATGATTGGACTAGGCATACTTCTTCTATAGAGATGCGAAATTTTGTTGGTTTAGCAGGCTACTATCGGTGCTTTATTGAGGATTTTTCATTTGTTGCAACTCCATTAACCAAGTTGACTTAGAAGAAGATTTGTTTTCAGTAATCTGATGCTTGTGAGGTGAGCTTTCAAAAACTCAAGGATTTGTTGACATCAACTCCTATCTTAACTTTGCCCAAATAGGGCATGGAATTTACAATATTTTGTAATACTTTAGGTATTAGGTTAGGTGTTTGTTAATGTAGGAGGATAAGGTAATTGCGTATGCTTTTCGGTAGTTGAAGCCCCATGAGAGGAATTACCCTACCCATAATTTAAAGTTGTGCGCAGTTGTTTTTGGTTTGAAGTGGTAGAGGCACAATTTGTATGGAGTTTATTTTTCTCAATCATCATAGCCTTTAGTATTTATTACCCAGCAAGATCTTAATATGAAGTAGCATCGTTGGCTTGAGTTGCTTAAGGATTATGACTTGACTACTCTTTATCATTTGGGCAAGGCTAATATGATTGTGGATGCCTTGAACCAAAAATCGACTAGCATGGGTAGCTTGGTGCATCCTTTGACTCAAGAGAGACCTTTGGCCTTAGAGGTCCAGTCATTGGCTAATCAGATGGTTAGGCTTGATATTTTGACACCTGGGTGTGTTTTGGTATTTCTTGAGGTTAGGTCATCTTTGATGGGGTAGATTCGGGCACATCAATTTGATGATGTTTGGGTAAGAGTAATTAGGGATAAGGTGTTGAGTGGAAAGGATAAGGAAGCCTCTCTTGATCTAGATATTGTTTTGAGGATTTGAGGTTGAGTCTATATATCGAGGGTGGGGATTGGATTAGATTAGTTTTACAGAAGGCTCATTATTTTAGGTATTCCATCCATTCGGGAGTGACTAAGATGTACTGTAATTTGAGATAGCATTACTAGTGGGGTGGTATAAGGAAGGATGTAGTGGGTTTTATAGCTCATTGCCTATGTTACTAGCAGGTGAAGGCCGAGCGTTTGAGACCGGGTGGTTTGCTTTAGACATTACCCATTCCCGAGTGGAAATGGAAACGGATCACTATAGACTTCCTGACTAGGTTGCCTCATACTTCTCATAGTTCTGATAGTGATTGGGTCATCATGGACTGATTGGCCAAGTTTGCCCATTTTATTTTGGTTTAGGTTTCTTTCAATGCTGAGAGATTTGCCTGTATCTATATTCGTGAGATAGTTCATCTTCATGGTGTGCAAGTGTCTATCATCTTAGATCGAGGCTCAGTATTCACATCTCACTTTAGAAGGCTTTTCAGGGAGAGTTGGGTACCCAGGTTGATCTTAGTACAATTTTTCACCCCGAGATTGATGCTCAACCAGAGTGGACTATTCAGGTTTTGGAGGATATTCTCTTCTCTTGTGTAAGGACTTTGGTGGTTAGTGGGAGCAGCATGTAGCTTTGGTGGAGTTTGCATATAAAAAGAGCTACCATTCCAGTATTGTGATGGCTCCTTTTAAGGCGTTGTATGGTAGGTGTTGTCTCTCTCCAGTTGGTTGGTTTGTGGTTTCAAAGGTTAGACATTGAGGTACGAACTTGCTTCGTGAGTCTTTGGATAGAGTTTGAGTCATTCAGGATAGACTTTGGGTGGCTCAGAGTAGGCAGAAGTGTTATGCGGATCATAGACTTTATACCTTGAGATTTAGTGTTGGTGATTGAGTCTTCCTCCGTGTGTAGCCTATGAAGGGCGTGAAGAGGTTTGGAAAGAGGGAAAAGCTTAGCCCTAGGTATATTGGACCTTTTATGATTTTTTGAACTATTGGGGATGTGGCTTATGAGTTAGCATTGGCCCCAACTTCAATAGTTTTTTATTTAGTTTTTCATGTTTCCATGCTTTAGCGTTACATTCGAGATGATTCTCATGTCATTCATTGGGATTTAGTCCAGTTAGATGAGTGGTTGCCTTTTATTGAGGAGCCCATCTCCACTTTAGCTAGGGATGTGAGATGCTTGTATTCTAGAGTTATCTTTATAGTTAAGGTACAGTAGAGACATCGACCTGTAGATAAGTCTACTTAGGAGGTCAAGTCTGATATGCGTGGTTGTTATCTTTAGCTTTTCGTTGATTCAGGTATTTCTCTTGCCTTTAGTTCGAGGACGAACTAGATTCTTAGGAGTGGATGATTTAATAACCTGATTTTTGGTGATTTATGTGAATTATTTACTTTTGTGTGATTTGATCATTTCACCTCTCTCAGTGGTTGCTTTGTGGTATTCTGGGATATGGAGATGATTGGCACGGTTCCTAATGCATCTCGTTATGATTTATGCAGGATTGTGATTTTTGGTGGTTATTAAGGCTTTATAGTTGACTTCGATCAACATTTATTGATCTGTGCATCAGATGGCAAAACAAACTATGCTAGTAGATTTGAAACATCGTGTTTAGGTTGGTAACATGGCTGGTGTAGTTTTACAGCTTTTATAACTTATTTTGACGCTCAATTTGGAAAGTTATGAAATGGGATTATGGGGGTCAACTTGGTGAAAATAATATTTTTTTCAAAAATCTGATATCGCCATTGAATTCGGAGCATCGAATTTAACAGGGCAGCATAGTTTGTTTGCATTCTCGAGATCCCGAATAAATCCCAAGGGCACTGCAAAGATGTGGAATTTTTTGAGTCTCCACAGCTGGTACACCACTAAATCGGTGTAGCCGCTAAAGCGCAATTTTTGGCCGCTTTAGCGGGAGGCGCTAAAGCACCACATGGTTGTTTTAGTAGTCAGCTCCAGCCAGGCAAAGGCATTTAACGGTGCCTTATCCACTTTAGCGGGCTGGCTCTCATTGGCGGGTACCGCTAAAGTGGCCATTTGATCACTTTAGCGGCACCTGGTACCCATATATATAATATTTTCTCAGTTTCTTTCACCGTTTTAAAGACTTGGAGGTTGAGGTTTTGAGTTTTTCGGCTATTTCTTCCATTTTTAATCTTGGGTAAGATCCAAATCCTTAGTTCAATTATATTTCTTGGATTATTATCATATAATCTCGTTGAAAATTAAATTGGAAAGTGGGTTTGGGGATTTTGTCCCAGAAGGCCTAAAATTGGTATTTTCTCGATATAAATCCCAATTTCAACCTATCTTCACTTGGGTTTTCTTCTATAAGCTTCTTTAATCATGAAAAATATTTTTTGGACAAAAATTCTAGTTTTACCCTTCTTTTCTAGAAACCTATTTCGAGGGTCCATTTTGATCCCGACCTAAAAATAGGCAATATGGGTATCGTTGGCTTTCTTTTAACGTGTAGATTCCATATTTATATGTTTTAGTTAATTTTAGATCCATTCGTGAGGAAAAAGCTCCATGGTAGAGGCTTTTTGGACTGATTTTTGGTATTCGACGTAGGTTATGGTAGATGCTTTTTGGACAATATTTGTATATTTATATGTTTTAGTTGATTTTGGGTCTATTTGTGAACTTAGCGAACATGGTTTGTGAGAAGTTGTTGGTGCATCCGCTTAAGCGGCTAGGAGACCGCTTAAGCGGTAGCCACTCTAGCGGATAAGCACCGCTTAAGTAGAAGTGAGCTAGATTGGCAGAGGTTCCTTAAGTACTCTTTTCTCGTTTAAGCAGTGACCTATTAAGTGGTTATTTAGCTGCTTAAGTGGTTACCGTTGGTTATATATATGTTCCCATTTCTTTTCCAGGCTATTTCTAAGTGCTAGAACTTCATTGCTTGACCTGGTAGCTCAAAAATTAATGAAAATGTAATGACTAGATTTTTTGATGATTTATGTGAATTATTCATTTTCTGTGTGATTTGACCATTTTAATCCTCCCCATGTTTGCTTTATGGTATTTTTGTAGTGTGGGGATGATTGGCACGATTTCAGGTGCATTTTGGTGTTATTTATGTGATATTGTGATTTTTGGTGGTTATAAAGGCGCCATAGTTGACTTTGGTTAACATTTATTGATCTATGCATCAGATGAAAAAATGGACTACGCCAGTAGATCCAGAACGTTGATTTTAGGTTGGTAACATGATTGGTGTGGTTTTCTGGCTTTTATATCTCATTTCGGCCTTCAGTTCAGAAAATTGTAAAATTGAGTTCGGGGGTCAACTTTGTGAAAACAATGTTGTTTTTTTAAATTTGACAACTCCATTGAGTTTGAAGAGTCAAATCTAATAGGGTAGTGTAGTTCATTTACGTTCTCGGAGTCCCGGATGAATCCCGAGGGGGCCACAAAGACTTGGAACTTTCTAAGTCTCCTTAGCTAGTGCAGCCGCTAAAGTGCCACTTTTGGCCGCTTTAGTGACCGGCTCCAGCTAGACAAGGGCATTTTAGCGATGCCCTATCTACTTTATCGGACTGGCTCGCATTGGCGGATATCACTAAAGTAGCCATTTGACTGCTTTAGCGGCACCTGGTACCCATATATATAATCTTTTCTCAATTTCTTTCACCATTTTTGAGACTTGAAGCTTGGAGTTTTGATTTTTTGGACAATTTCTTTCATTTTTAAGCTTAAATAAGCTCGGGATCCCTATTTCAGTTATATTCCTTCGATTATTATCATTTAAATCTTGTTAAAACTTAAATTTGAAAGTGGGATTGGGGGATTTTAGCACGGAAGGCCTAAAATTAGTATGTTCTTGATTTAAACCCCAATTTTAACCCATTTTTACTTGGGTTTTCTTCTATGAGTTTCTTTAATCATGAAAAATAGATTTTTGGATAAAAGTTCCAGTTTTACCCTTTTTTTAGAAATCCGTTTTAGGGATTCATTTTGATCCCAATCCAAAGTTGGCTTCTTTTTATTGCGTAGATTTCATATTTGTATGTTTAGTTGATTCTAGGTCCATTTGTAAGGAGAAAACTCCGCTATAGAGGCTTTTTGGACTAATTTTCGGCATTCGAGGTAGGTTGTGGCTTAATTTTCTTCAGATTGGGTTGGGTAGTTAATATTGGTATAAAATCATGTTATGGGCATGGGAACTAATCATGAAAATAGCTTTATTATTATGTTGTGCCGGTGTAGGGGCCTATGTTGTTGTTATTTGGTGCTATTGAGACATTACATGATATTTGTCACCGTGTGAGGTCTTGTATGATGTTATTGGCTTTATGTATGTATATTAGTGAAACCTTTGTGGTGTAAAGCCTAAACTGGAATTTATGTAGGTATCAATTGCATATTGTTGTGTAGTTCATCCTATTGGCATATAATTACATTAGATTTGAATTATTGGCAATTTTAGTAGATTTTTGGCTCACATGGTTGGTATATTGGTCAGTTGTGGAAATTCTCATTCTATTTGGTTGTGAGCATTGCATTCTCATACTATATGCACTTTTGAAACATTGGTACCACTGTGGAAATACTGAAAACACTGCATGTGACATCTTTATTGACCCTTTGTCGAGGGATATGATAGAGAGGAGTCATGGATATTGGTATTGGATATTAGATTGTATATGGGTTGATGAACCCCCGGGTCCTACCTCAGGAGAATAGCTCGATAGGTGTATACGGAGGTTGTGTGACAACCTCGAGCATCACATCATCATCATCATCATTATCTTCATTGTATTTCATATATATTGTGCTTCTTATGTGTTGTATTATTATCCTTAATGTGATATTTTTCTATATGTACTTCTTTCTTATACATGTATTTGGTATACATGTATGCTTGTGCTTCTTTCTCGTATTTATGTATGGTATATGTGTATATTTTAGAACTGTTAGAGAAGATGGTATGGGCTACCATTTTCTGATTGCAGGTGACGTACCTATAGTGTGTATTTTATATGCTATATTTTCTACTTTGTTCAGTTGGTATATGATACTTAATGAGAACAAGTGAATGGTACTCACCCCTACTGCGCCTTTTTGGTGTAGATCCAGGTAGGAGTGCGATACACTGTAGCTGATTCAGGCGATATCTAGAGTATATTCAAGGTAGCGGTCGGTCTATGTTTTCGGAGTTGGCCTACTATGTCTTCTTATCCAATTCCTGTTCCATTTTGTACTTCAGATACAGATTATGATCCTTTTGGATAATTATTGTATCTTTTGACACTTGAGATGTATTTAGTAGTTCTTACACTATAACACCGGGTTTTGGGATATTCTTATAGTATCTTTGGTTATGTACTTCCGCTATTATCATATTTCTGTGGTTCAACTTTGTTCTAAAAGCCTTGCCTTGGGTTTTGGTAGTGATATGTTACTTCATATTAGCTTGGGTGATAGGCTTACTATCAAGGCTTTCCGTAACAAGTGTCATCATGTCCCTTAGTTTTTAGGTCGTGATAAGAAAATAACTAATATGAGCTGGTATTGAGTTGAGAACATTAAAGTGAAACTTATCCCTTTATTTTCTCGTAAGTTCTTAGCCAAATTCTCTATTTTATCCTTAATTATTCATCTAATATTGGGACTATTTTGGGGTAGTTATTGAGCTCAGATACACTCAGTTTTAGGGCAAGTGATCCTCAAGCTTAGAAGGAGCCTAGTGATGGACTCAACTCTCTTCCCGTTAGTAGGCCCTACTATTTGATTTTAGCCCAATTTCTGATGAGAGTGTAAATTTGCAATATGGGTATTGTTATTCTTGCCTTGATGACTAAAATATAATTTTGATAGCATGATAGTGTTTGGAGGCTTTTCGAGAGAAAAAAGCTTTAATATAAAGGATTTTGCATGCTTTCAGCGATATCCAGGTAGGCTAGGCTCACCTTTTTTTAGACTTTGCTCTGTTATGGTATTAGAGAGGCATTGTTCTAGTTGTGGGTGGGTTCTTATGGTTTGAATATTCATTTAGCAACTTTTTTGTTGTTTTAGCCTGTTAGGGGGCCTTAGTGAAGATTTTGATTGTGTTTTCCTTAAGTTAGCGGATGCTCCTCATTTACAACTAGACTTAGAATCTTTCGGCCTAGGGTTTGGGTTTAGAAGCCTTAGCCTATGTTTGGATAGATACATATCTTAGGTGGGTTCCCCGAGACTTGTAGTTTAATTTATTTCCCTTTTAAGGTAGGCTGCTTTAGGATAACATTCCTTTCAAACCAAAATGATGATAGAACTGCTTCATTAGACTGTTACCTAGGATGGGTTGTCTTAATTGCTATAGAATGTTTGTCAGGTATCCTTGACAAGTTAGAATTTCGACCTTAAAATGTGCTTTCTGACTTAATAAATAAAATCAAGCACTTCTCTAGTGATTAAAATCATGCACTTCTCTAGTGATTTGTCCTTCTAAAATAGGAATAATAACTAGATAAACTTTAGATGAATTATAACTCTAGGATATTTTTACATATTTCATACTTATAAGTTTCAGTTTGAGTCTGACATGGTATATTGGTTTAATTTTATTAGTTCGATTTTGAGTTTGGCATTCACTATTATTATTTATCCTTGGTTGGAAATTTAGGTTGGAGACCGATACAATTATAGTTATGACTGGAGGAAGAATATATGGTACATATATCGCACATATTGGCTCGTCTTACTTTCATCATTATTATATTTGCCCTTGTATTAGTAGTATTCCTTGCTTGTATCCATCTTGCTTATGGGAGTTCAGTTGGGTTTATTTTCTCCTTATGTGTACCTTCTGGGCTTATGAGGGTCTAGCTAGGTTATAGCTAGACATTTAATTCTATTTTTGAGTTAATTATATTCAATTTACTACATCTGCGTAGCATAGCCTATTATTTTCATCTCTGACCCTTACTTATTACATTTAGTATAGATTCACACATTATTTATACTTTTACTGTAATTGAGCTCAATCGAGCTATGATGCCTACTGAGCACCCCATATTTTTGTACTAATATACTTTTGCATCATTTTCCCTAGGGCAGATCCTATTATGAGTCATCGTCGCTAATGTCAACCTCGAGATGTGTTGTTGATCGGAGACTTAGGTGAGCTTTTAGAGTTCGGAGCTGATCATCCCCCTTCTACTTTCGTGATAGTCTTATTTGATATATATTGAGACTACTTTGTATATTTTAGCACTATCTAGTACTCCTTTAGGTATAGTGGCTCTTGTACTGACCTTACCAGGTTCTAAAGAATTCATTTTGGTATTTTTTTATCTTTTTCTTTCACTTGCATAGCATATCTAATTTTATATATATCCCACAACTACTCTTTCTATTCTTATTTCTCTCTCTTCCGCCAATTAGCCTGTTACCCACCATTTTGTTTTATGGTTTGACCAACGTGCTAGTAGGTTAAAGTAGGTGTCATCATGATCTGAGAAATTGGGTTGTGATAGTTTTGTATCAGAGCCTAGGTTCACTAGTATTGTTGGTATAAGAGCAAGTGTCTAGCAGAGTCCCATGGATTGGTATGATGATGTTTGTATCCTATCTTTGGGAGGCTATAGGATATTCTTATGGAAAAATAGCACAATTTTGATTTGTTATCATTCATTGTGTATACATTGGTTTCTAGATTCTCATTTGTTTCACTATTTCACAGATGGCTAGGACTAAGGTCGCGATAATCGAGGGTAAGGCCCTCGACCCTACAGCTAGAGCTCCAGCTAGGGGTAGTGGTAGAGGTAAGCCTTGAGGTCATAGTCAGGATAGAGTGGTGAGTTGATTATTGATCCAGAACCAGAGTTAGAGGATTTGCCGCCACAGCAGTCGGTGGGGTAGGAAAAAGCCAAAGCTCCACCAGAATTTATATCTTCATCTATTCTTCATGATGTTGTAATTCAACTATTGGATATGGTTGGTAGCTAACCGATAGATAGGCCCCAGACAACCGCTCAGGGGGAATCTTAGGATGGATTAGGTATATGGATGTCGCCTGCAACTGCGGCCCCTAAAGTAGAGATTTCACCAGCACTAGATATTCCCCAGCCAACAGCAACTCCACGACCTATAACTTCTAAGAGTAGAAGATACTGGTTGATTTCTTAGATTAGCTCAATCGGGGTTGCAAGAGCCTAGGAGAGGATGTATTTAAGTTCCTTACTGATTGTAAGGAGAAACTACAAAATTTGAGTCTGGTTGAGTCACATAATGTGTATTACACCATATTCCAGTTTGATCACACCACGAGGGAGTGGTTGAGGTGATATTTTAATTCCACACCAGATGGATCTCCTCTTATGCCATGGGATTAGTTCTTCCTCCTATGACATGAGATCAATTCTCTAATGCCTTCTGGGAAAAGTATATGCCTCGCAGCAGGGATGAGTGCTTGAGACATGAGTTCATAGTGTTGTAGTAGGGCTCTATCTTTGTGGAAGAGTATGAGTGAGGTTCTATAATTTAGCTAGGCATGCCATCATAATTCTACCTACTAAGTGTAAGAGAGTGGGGTGCTTCGTCAGGAGGTAGGGACTTCTAATTTGTATGGATACTCAGAGTCTGATATCAACATGAAGATCATTTATTGATATTGCTTATCATGATCACACTATAAAGGAGTTGCATCATGAGGGTCTTGGGGGCATCGATAAGAGACCTCATCAATAGGGCAATTACAATAGAAGCCATAGTTGTTCACGATTTAGGGCTACAGGTTTTCAAGAAAGATATCCATAATAGTGTTCATATCAATAGCAAGGTTAGTCTAGTGGGACCATTCACACAATACTATAAATTTTAAATAAAGGTTGATCGGGTTATAATAATTTCAGTGGTTAAGGTAGTGGTCAACCATCGAGGGGTATTCAGATAGGCCTTCAGTTGAGGTGGCCATTCTAGGTCAGCGGGACTTTTCCATCAGGTTAAAGTGGTTGGTACATGCTTTGATTATTGTGTTGTGGATTATTTTTCAAGAGAGTGTCCCTAACATAGGATAATTGAGCTTTTTGCACATAGTATTCTGCCGATCAGGTCAGTGCCACCCCTAGTAGGTGGTGCCTAGGGTCATAGAGATGGTCCCCAATTTTCTCGTGGAGGTCCTCAGGTAGGTAGGTTAGGTGGTCGGGTAGGCTTACAATCTAGAGATAGGAAGAGTCATCTATATATAGTTCCTAGTAGGTTAGAGACTGAGGCTTCGAATATTATTATTACAGGTGTGACTTCGGTATGCCATTAACCGACTTCTATATTATTTGATCTAGGCTCTACTTATTACTATGTTTCTACTTATTATGTATCTTAGTTGGGGTTTATTCGTGAGCCATTATCCGTGCCTATATGTGTAGCTACTCTTGTGGGTGAGTCTTTAGTAGTGGATCATATGTATAGATCTCGCATCATGATTATTCGAGAGTATGACACTTGGGGATGATCTTATTGTGCTTGACATGGTTGATTTCGATGTGATTCTGGGCATGGACTGGTTATCCCCTTATCATGTGATCTTGGATTTCTTTACTAAGACCGTTACATTATCTATGCCTAACATACCCCTATTTGTATTGCAGGGTGCTTAAAGTCATACAACGATGGGGATTATCTCTTATATTCGAGCTAGGAGACTATTATCAAGAAAGTGTATGTCTTACCTTACATATATTCATAATGATAGTATTGAGAATCCTTCGCTAGACTTTATTCCTATAGTCCGTGAGTTCCCAAATATTTTTATTACTGACATACCTTGTCTTTCTCCTAAGTGTGATATAGACTTTTCTATTAATCTTGAGTTGGGCACCCAACCCATTTCTATTACACCTTACCGTATGGATTTTGCCAAGCTAAAGGTACTAAATATTCAGCTTTAGGATCTTCTGGATAAGGGGTTTATTAGACTGAGTGTCTCACCTTGGGGTGCTCTTATTCTATTTGTGAAGGAGAAAGGTGGTTTTGTGCGTATGTATCAATTATAGGTAATTAAAAAAGGTGACAATGAAGAATACCTATCCTATGCCTCGTATCGATGGTCTCTTTGACCAGTTATAGGGTACAGCCGTGTTTTCTAAGATTGACTTGAGATCTAGCTATCATCAATTAAGGATTTGGGAAGAGGACATCTTTTAGACATCCTTCAAGACTCTCTACGATCATTACGAGTTTCTAGCGATGAGTTTTGGGTAATGCCCCAACAATGTTCATGGACTTGATAAACCATGTAATTAGGCTTTATTTGGAATCCTTTGTGATTGTATTTATTAATGACATCCTTATGTACTTGAGGAGTAGGGAGGAGCATGAGTAGGATTTAAGGATTGTGCTTTACACTTTTAGAGATCATCAATTTTTATGCCAAATTCTCAAAGTGAGTGTTCTAGCTTTAGCCTATAGCATTCTTGAAAAATGTGGTGTCCAAAGATGGGATTATAGTAGACCCCACAAATATTATGAATATGCGTGATTGGGTTAGGCCTACATCTCTAATCGAGCTCTGTAACTTTATAGGGTTAGCATGCTACTACAGACAACTCATTAAGGTATTTGCCTTTATTATAACACTTATGATCTGACTAACTAGGCTCGAGGTCCTATTTATGTGGTTCAATAAGCATGAGGCGAGCCTTCTGAAGCTCAAGGACTTGCTCACTTTGGCTCTTATTCTGACTCATCCAATTGAGGGTAAGGGTTTACAGTATATTATGATACTTTGAGTCTTGGTTTGGGTTGTGTTATAATGTATCAGGGTCGAGTTATAGTATATGTTTTAAGGCAGTTGAAGGTGCACGAGTGCAACTACCCCACTCATGACTTGGAGTTAGCGACAGTACTTTCGTGCTTAAGATTTGAAGGCATTACCTGTATGGTGTTTCCTACAAGATATACACTGATCACCATAGTCTTAGGTACATTATAACTCAAAAGAACCTTAATTCGAGGTAGTGCAGGTGGATTGAGTTGCTAAAGAACCTTGAGCTGGAAGACGATGAGTATAGGGCGCTTAGCCTTCTTTTCAGTTTGGCCTTGAACATCCAACCCTTAACTTACAAATTAATTCGACTTGATATTTCAAACCTAGGAGGATTCTTGCTAATATTAAGTTTAGGTCTGCTTTGTTGGAGTAGATTTAAGGTCGGCAGTTTCAGGATAGTTGATTGTGTGGTATTCGAGATCAAGTGCTGAGGGGTGAGTAAACTCTGAGGGTATTTTGAGATTTGATAGTCACATTTGTGTTTCGAGGGTAGGAGGTTTGATTCAGTTGATACTTCAGGAGGCCTATAGCTCCAAATACTCTACTCACCCAGGGTCGACTAAGATGTATAGAGACCTGAGACAATATTATTAGTGGAGTGGTATAAGAAGAGATATAGTAGATTTTATGGCTTGGTGTTTGTGTAGTCAGCAAGTGAAGGACGAGCATTTGATACCGGGTAGTTTTCTTCAGAGGCTACCCATTTTTGAGTGGAAATAGGAGTAGATTACTATGGATTTTGTTGGTGGTTTGCCTCATACTTCTTATGGTTTTGATAGAATTTGGTTCATCATAGATCAGTTGACCAATTTTACTTATTTCCTACCTATTCAGGCTTCCTACAGTGTTAAGAGGTTGGCTTGGATCTACGTTCGAGAGTTTTTCATTTTCACAGAGTGCTCATGTCTATTATTTCTGATAGAGGTACCAATTTACTCTACCTTTGGGAGGGCTTTTCAAGGAGAATTGGGTACCCAGATTGACTTGAGCACAAGTCTTCATCCCCATACTAATAGATAGCTTGAGCAGACTATTCAGGTTTTGAAGGAAATTCCCTAATCTTGTGTCATGGACTTTAGAGGTTAGTGCAAGTAGTTTATAGACTTGGTGGAGTTTGCCTATAATAACAAATACTATTTGAGTATCAAATAACGCTATTTGAGGCATAGTATGGTATGCAGTGTCTTCTGGTTGGCTAGTTTGTGACTTCAAAATCTAGGCCATGAGGTACCAATTTGGTTTGAGAGTCATTGGACCGAGTTTGGGTTATTCAGGATAGGTTACAGGTAGCTCAGAGTAGACAAAAGAGTTATAATGATTGTAGGCTTTGTGTCTTGAGATTTGGAGCTGATCATTGAGTTTTCCTTTATGTATCTCTCATGAAAGGCATAATGAGGTTCGGGAAGATGGGCAAGCTCAAACTCAGATATATCAGGCTATTCGAGATACATTGTTGAATTAGGAAGGTAGCTTATGAGTTAGTCTTGCCTTCAGTCTTTTAGTTGTACATCCTATTTTTCATGCATTAATGCTTAGGTAATACCTTTTGAATCAGTCTCACATACTCCAATGGAAGTCGATTCAGTTGGATAGTAGGTAGACATTCATGGAGGAGCTAGTCTCTATTCTACCCAGAGATGTTAGGCTACTGCATTCTAGAGAGATTCATTTGGTTAAGGTTCAGTGTAGACAGCATCCGGTCAAGAAGGCTACCTGGATGACCGAGTGTGATATACATACTCAGTAGCCTCATCTGTTCGAGCCTTCAGGTACTTCTTAACTCTTTACTTTACCGAACGCAAGTTCTTTTAGAAATTGATATTATAAAGACCCTCTAGGTCATTTTCTACCTTTTCATTTTTTTTTGTATTTAGAGTTTCCCCAAGTCATCTATGACTTTCTAGGACTGAAAGTTCGGTTACGGGCTAGTTCATTTGGTTTTCATTATCATTTTCCTTGTTTGGAGATTTTGAGGTTGAAAATGGTCTCGGACCAACACTTTAGGTAAATAGTCTTGGACGGCAATTCTAATGGTTCTGTTAGCTTCGAAATGTCAATTTTATGCTAGGGGAACCCTTAGCCCAGTTCCCGAGGCTCCTGGTCTTATTTTGGGTTATTGGGTGGATTTTGGTAAAAATGAAATCTTGGGTGTATGACCCATATTTTTATCGAAATGACCTCTGATAAAAATTTTGATGGTTCTGTTAAGTCCAAAATGCTAAATTTGGTAGGATAGCATAGTTCTTTTGTGTGCACATAATTCTGAATGAATTTCGAGCACCTGATCGGTGTTAGTTTAGACTTAGCGGTTAGTGCCAAGTTGTTGGTGCAAACTCTTAAACAGGTTGGAGACCACTTAAATGTGTAGCCGCTTTAGCAACTAAGCATCGCTTAAGCAGAGGCTAGCCAACTTGGCGAGGTCACTTAAGCGACCTTTTTTCGCCCTTCTCTAAGTGTTAAAATACTCTATTATTGGACTTCGAAGCTCAAAAATTAGTGGGAAATTGATAATTAAAGCTTAGATTGAGTTGGGAACATTAAAGTAGGCATTATCCCATCGTTTCCTCGTAAGTTCTCAGTCAAATTCTCCATTTAATTCTCTATTTTATCCTTAGTTCTTCATCTAATATTGGGATTGTTTTGGGGCTGTTGTTGAGCTTTTATTATGCTTAATTTTGGGGCAAGTGATCTTTGAGTTGAGAGAGGCCTAGTGACAGACTCAATTTTCAATTCCTTCTATGGGCCCCACTATTTAATTTTTAGCCTAAATCTGGAGAGTAAATTCACAAAATGGGTATTATTGTTCTCATCTGACTCCTAGAATATTATTTTAATGGCATGACAACAGTCAAAGGCTTCTCCAGAGAAAAAATCTCCAATATTGAGAATTTGCGTGCTTTAGGTGGTATTCAGGTAGTCTAGGCTTATTTTTCTTTTAAAGTTTACTCTATTATGATATTAGTCTGATATTGTGTTAGTTGTGTGTAGGTTTTTATGGTTCGTTCGGTAAATTTCTGGTTGTATTAGCCGATTAGGGGGCCTTAGTGAAGATTTTGACCGTGTTTTCCTTAAGTTAGTGGTTGCTCCTCTTTTAGTTCTAGACATAGAATCCTTTAGGGCCTAGGGTTCGGGTTTAGAGTCTTAACCCAGGTTTAGATAGATGCATGTCTTAGGCGGGGTCCTCAGATTTGTAGTTAACTTTATCGCCCTTTCTAAGGTAGATTGCTTTAGGATAGCATTCTTTTTAGAAGCTGAAATGATTATGGAACCGCTTAATTAGATTGTATGTGGATGGGTTGTCTTAATCATTATAGTATGTTTGTTAATTTCGATATCCTTGACAAGTTCGCATTTCGACTTTAAATCGCGCATTACGACTTAATAAATGAAATCGAGCATTTACCTAGTGATTTGGTTTTCTAAAATGGAAATAATGATTAGATGGACTTGATATTAATTATAAATCTGAGATATTACTATGTATTGCTTATTTATGAGTTTCGGTTCAAGTCTGACATCTGACATATTGGTTATACTCTATTAGTTTTGGTTTGAGTCCAACATCTAATATATTGGTTCCACTTCGAGTTTGGCATTCACTATTATTATTTATTTTTAGATGGAAATTCCGATTTATGACTGAAAAGAGTATTTTTATGACTAGGGAAAAAATATTCGGTATTCATATCGCACATCTTGGTTCGATTTACTTTCACTACTATTATATATAGCCCTTATATTAGTAATATTCTTTGTTTGTACTCACTGTGCTTATGGAGGCTCGATTGAGTTTATTTTATCCTTGTGTGTACCTTCTGGGCTTATAAGGGTCCAACTAGGTTATAGCTAGGCATTTAATTCCGCTTTTGAGTTACCTATATTCGATTTACCATATTTGCGTAGCATAGACTATTATTTTCATCTCTAGTTGTTACGATCTGAGGCTGCCCCTAGTCGCGACACGGTGATTAAGGCCACAAGTGACCCCAAGTTAAATCATGATCTGATACCTACAGTGATCACTAAATAAAATAATGATAAAGTATCGTTGAACTGATATAAATACCAATATGTCTGAATTACTGATAAAAGAACTGAAAACAAATTTGAATGTCTGAATATCCAATTTGACTATCTGAAAGCCTTTAAGACGTGAGGAGTTGATGGGACAAAACCCCAACTAACTCCGACTGACTGAACATAAAGAAATACTGAAATAACTAAAAATAACTTATCCTCGATGGATGAGTACTCACCACTACTGCTACTGAGAGGTACTGAGCTGACTAAGGGCGATCGAGAAATTGAGCATCCGAACCTATATTGTGAAATCAATATAGCGCAAAAGAGAGTATGCGATCAGTAATTTGAATGTACTGGTATGTGAGATAGGAACTAACTAAAAATAAATATGGATATTGAACATGGATGGATGAACATGTAAACAAATGCAAGACCAAGTAAAACATGTATTGAGATAATATGTAAAACTGAATAACTGATAAACTAAATACTTGGTCATGCAAACCTATACTGATATGACCTGAGTACTGAACTGAACTTGTGGGAGTTATCATGTTACCGACATGCCCCAATTTGAGCTAATTGGGGTCCAACCTATAACCCTAGTTGGAAGGGTGTCAATACCTTGCACGGGTACTGACACTAGTTGTGTGGATCCACTAATATGATATCCCGAAGTACTAAGGTGTCACCCTCAACTGGTAAGTTCTCCTAAGGGAGTGTCAACTCTCAACTAACAGGAAGACCTCTCAAAACCTACGTTAGCTACATAGTTCTGGAACTCAGGGACTGCTACTAAGGATCACACCCTCGACTGGCAGGTGAGTCTCCATCCCTGGGTTCATTCGGTGCTAAATCCTACTCCCAACTGAACTGACACTGGTTCTAACTAAAGTCAACTGGACATCACAACTGATAATGCTCAACATAATCATAACAAACCGAGCATGATATAAAAATCATGATCTGACTAACTTGTTACTTGTAATTCTGAAACATGTGTAAACATATAGGGATTGGGTGTTCATAACCCGCCAGCACTGAATAATACTTTAAATATAATAACATCATTTAAAACACTGTAAGGAAATTCATGATTCAAAGACCTATAACATAGTACATTCACTAAACTGATAAAATCCATGAATTTTCAATATGGGGATGTGTTAAACTTGGGAGAACAACATGCTCACATGGTCTAATTCATTATTTGAAAAATTGACATGATATTCATTGAACATGATGTGGGTGATTAAAATTCAAAGCATGTCATAACATAATTCACATGGGGAAACATATTGACATGGCTTGAATTTAAAATTACTAAGAAATCATTGAGTAAATTCATACTTAACTTTCAGTTCATGAAAAGAGGATAAAGATTTCATACTTGAATAAAAAGGGATTTTTGGGACTCAATGGGCGGAAGAAACTCATTGATAAATACCCCCACATACCTTAATTGCTTAAATTCTTGAAGAAAAAGCTTGAAATTGGACCTTGAATGGTTGAATCCTTGGGAAGATGCTTGAATTTACGTTCTTGGAAATGGTGATGAGTTACGTGTTAACTGATGGAAAATCTTGGGATTTTCAATTCGTGAATTAAGTGTTTGGGGAGAGGAAAAAAGACAAAAATACCCCTTTGAACATTTAATAAGGCTGCAAGAAAAACACAACCTCCGTGACACGTCGTGTTTCGTGGAGGTCCTGTCTCCGTGACACGCCAAAAATGCGGAGGCATTCTGCTTGCATGGTTTAAAAACACCCCGAATCCCTTCCAAAAATTTCAAAACTCTCCCGGATGACCTTTTTAATATCCTTAAACATATTTTAACTCAAAAATCAATATTTTGGACTCGAAAAGGCCAAAAATAAAATGTTCATATTTTTTGGGTCTTAAAATGGCTAAGTCTTTTGTACTTAGTGTGAATTAATGCCTTGGACCCCTTTAAACATGCGTCTAGGAGATGAAACGTGTCTAAAATTTTGCGGGGTATTACACTGACCTTCACTTATTGTCGTTAGTATAGATCCGCACTTTATGTATACTTTTACTGTAATTGAGCTCAAGTGGCCTATGATGTCTAATGAGTACCCCATATTTGACACTCATATTATACTTCTGCATTTTTTTCTCTGATGCAGCTCCTAGTACGAGTCATCACTGTTGACGCTGACCTCAAGTTGTGTTACTGATCGGAGATCTATGTGAGATTTCAGAGTTCGAAGTTGATTCGCGTTCATTTATTTTCGTGACAGTCTGATTTTGTATATCCTGAGACCATTTTGTATATTTTGGCACTATCTAGTACTCTTTTTGATATAATGGCTCTTATATTGACCTTACCAGCTCTTGGGGAATTCATTTTGGTATATTTTATCCTCTCCCCTCTCTTGCATGACATATCTATGTAATATATTTCCCGTTTGTCACTTATACTACTATTTTTGTTCTTGTTTCTCTCTCTCTCGCTTATTAGCCCGCTATTTATTGTTTCGAGCTATGATTTGACTTACCTACTGGTGGATTAATGTAGGTGCTATCATAACCTAAAAAATTAGGTCGTGATATGTGATTCAATGTAATTACTTGCATTTTTTTTCCTTTTTTGTATTTTCTTCATTTGGCATAACTGCGTTATTATTCTAATATTTGATTTAAAGTAGAACACATTATCAAATGAGATTATAGACTTATTTTCACTTTTTCTTTTGAATTTATTTTTACTTAATTTTTGTTGGGACTTATTTTATGTTATGTTTATGTTGGAATTTGATATGAGGGTATTATGTTAATTTTATTTTTACTGAATTTTTAATGTATGTTATATTTTTTGTTCCAATTTATTTGCTTTAGTAGTACATATTGACTTTTTTTTTTGTTTCCCAAGGTATCCCCACAGCCGGCAGCCGTGAGACTAATCCTCCGTTCTTACTGTCAGCACACTAAGTGGTAGGGAACTGGCCACAGAGTTTTTTTCATTCACCATAGAGTAAATATTGACTTGTTATTTCATATTGCATGCCATTCATTTTTTAGTTAGAATTGATAGATTATTTTTCTTGTCAAACATTTAAATAATTTTATGGTTATATTTATTATATTAATCTTTGTGTTAACTATGCCGTCCATGATGTTCTTATAAAATGTGTATTCATAGATTTAAAAATTAATTATATTAAATATTACTAACTAAAAATATATACATACATATATATTTATTTATTAATAAAGTTTTAAGAAATAATATTTATCTTAAATACCTAACTTTAATATTATTTATAATGACATATATTTGCCAAACATTAATTTCTAATTTTTATATGATTTATTTTTATTTTAAATATAAATATTTTCAAGAAATAATATTTATTCTTAAATACCTAACTTTAATATTATTTATAATGACATATATTTTCCAAACATTAATTTCTAATTTTTATATGATTTATTTTTATTTTAAATATAAATATTTTCAAGAAATAATATTTATCTTAAATACCTAACTTTAATATTATTTATAATTACATATATTTGCTACACATTATTTCTAACTTTTATATATTTATTTTTATTTTAAATCTAATTAACTATGTAATTATACATATGCAACAATATTGTAATTACATCATGACAAAAAAACATTATAACGAACAAACAAGTTATCATAATTACTCTATTGTGTAATTAAGAGCTGTTTGGTTATAGGATAACGCCCAAGTTAATACATGAATAACTTGGTTATTCATGTATTAATTTTATACATTGTTTCGTTTTCACATAGGATAAAAGTCAAGTTATTCATGTATTAATTTTATACATTGTTTCGTTTTCACATAGGATAAAAGTTATTCATGTATTAATTTTATACGATGTTTGACCGTATTTTAGTAATTCTATATAATTAATACTCACATAACTTATGAGAAAATTTATGTATAGTTTTATGTGGAGTAGAAAGTGAATAAGTTATATGATTTAGTGATATATGGATTGAATAACAAAATTACATATTTACCCCTAGCAATTCACTTTTAAATCTTTCAATTCACTGTTGTGGGAATTTTATACATATGATGCTTTATGCTTGCTTCAACAAAATGAATCGTTCAATCTTCTCAGATCCCTTACTTGTCTCCAAGTTTCTTTTCAAATTATCGACAGTAAAGCGAGTCCTTGGAGAATTTTCCTTGTTCGTTTCTTGAGTTGCCTCGGACGAGTTCAATCAATTTTGATTCATGTATTGTAAATGTTCATTAACAAAATCACTTCTAAATGCTTATTAATTTACAACAAATCGAAATAATTATAATGCATAAACAATAGTGCATGTATTAACTAATACTCTAATAATGCGTGTTGAAGTATCAACAACTACACATCATCATTCTAGGACAAAATAGAATCAAATCGTCAATATGGGACAAAATAGAATCAAAGAACGTGTTTGAGGTTCATAGAAATGAGAAGGAGTGAAGAAAATTTTTTTCTAAGAATGGCTTGTTCTAATTCCTATAAATAACTAAACTCTTCATAAATAATACGCAACCAAACGGCCCCTTATTACGATCACACTAAAGGTGTGTTTGGTATGAAGAAAAATGTTTTCCATGAAGAATATTTTTTTAAAAAATGTTTTCATGGAAAAGAAGTTAGTTTTTTGCTTATTTTCTTAAAATGATTGGTGAATGAAAAATATCATCTAGTGTTTAGTTGGTTAATGAAAAAACATTTTTCATAAGATACATTTTATTGTTTAGCTAAAGAGTAGAAAGTACTTTTTATAAAAATATTTTTTGACCTCAAAAAATTTTTTTTTTAGGTTGTGTTTAATATGGAGGATGAAAACATTTTTTTAGGAAAATAAGTTATTTCTTATTTATATTCTTGTATTTGATATGTAAGTAGAAAAATATTTTCTAAATATATTTGTATGTATTTAATAAAAAATAATAAGAATGAATAGGGCAAGAAATATTTTTTGAATCTTTTTGTTTATTTTGGGGAGAGAATGGTGTGTGGGGGTGGAGTCAAAATAAGTGATAGGGATGGAGTAAAAAAAAAGTGTAAAAAATTTTTTTTGAAAAAAAATAAAATAATAATTTTTTAGTGGTTGGAGGGGTGGGGTCCGGGGTGGGGTGGGGTGGGGGTGATGGCTAGTAAAAGTTTGAAATATTTTTTTAAAAAATTAAAGATGTTTTTTGGATCGGGAGTAGTAGTGGGGGTAGTAGTAGATTACGGAGTTGTTTGGTAAAGTGTATTGGCAAAACTAATGCATGTATTAATTAATGTGTATTATAAATACCTTATTTTATATAATTTTTAGTCTATGTATAACTAACACTCTATTGTGTATTAAGGTGCGTATTACTAATACCACTCATTTTCTTTGTATTAATAATGCAAAGTTTTTAATATATGCATTAACTTATTAAATGACCTTAATACTCCTCAATGTCCCTCTCAAAATATTTCATCATTCCTTTTCCTGCCATTTTTATTTGCAATAGTGAATTTTTTTAAAACATTTTACAATTTTTTTCCACCATTTTAATCTACAATAATGAATAATTGATTTAAATAATTGTAACATATTTTTGCTTTGCTTCGAGGGTCTTTAAAAAGATTAAAAAAAATTGAGACTATTTCTTAATTTTACGTCTTATATTTTATTTTTGTTTCGACTATGTTAATCTGTTGCTGTAATATTTCATACGCAAAGACGAATGTCTTGCAATTAATCCAAAACTTCTATATACTAGTTCAACAATACTAATTATATTTTAGATGACAAAAAAAATTTGTTGCAAAAAAGTGTACAAAATCAAAGAAGGGTATTTTTGTAAACAAACATTTATTTTATAGAAATTATGTAAGATGTATTATTTCTTATACATCAAACCAAATAATGTATATGAAATAATATATGTATAACTAATACAAGTATTATTAATACAAACATTATTAATACACTATAGTTTGCATTGATCTTATACACTCTACCAAATACCCCTAAGTATATTTTGAGAGTTATATGGACATTTCAATTTGAGAATAAAGTTGAAAAAAAGTCCTCTAAAATATTTTTCTTATTTTTTTTTTGGAGATAAATTATTTTTCTTAGATTTGTGAAACATAAGTTAATATGAAATATTTTTCACGGTATTTAAGTCAATCAAATATGAAAAAATTAAAAAATTTATACCAAACACACTGCAAGTGCAATTACTTTTCCAAACAGAGGTTTTAAACGACACGATTGCCAACAGGTTACAGGAGTATGTAAGACTGCTGACCCGGCTTGTTGCAGTTACCATTATGTCCTTCAACCCCGACTCGCCGTCGACGACCAACCGAGACTCGATTTTCCCTTCACAACCTTTCAACCTTCCCCGAACTCCGGCCCGGAGATTCTCTTCGCCTTACCCTCGAACAACGTTGTTTCAGAACTCTCTTTCTCCTCCTCCTCCTTCAAATTCTACTTCTCCTCTACGACGCCGTATTAGTCACCGGCACCGGATTGTTAAACAAGAGAGTTCTGTTAGAGATGAAATTCATAACAAGGCAAATGACGGCGGCGTCCTGTCAGAAGACTCTCCAAAGCCGGGAACAAAACAACATCGGTTGATAAGAAATTTGCCTGTTTATTTCGCCGCTTCACTGTTAGTCGGCAGGCGGCTTGCATTATTGCAGTAATCTCTCGCGCTCTCTCTCTCTCTACATTGGCTGATTTTACAAAATTATCCTTATTATTTAGAAGAACATTATAGGAAAAAATGATAACAATGGTTCCTTATGTTTTAGAGTAGGTTCAATCTAGTCCCTTAAATATTCCTTGAACAATTTTGGTTTTTAAGTTTGTCAAACATTAACACTTTAGTTTCCATGAAACTTTTACCAAACTGCATTTGTTAAATTTGACGTAAACTATAAAGGGAAAAGGGCCTAAAATGCCCTTTATCTATATGAAATGATATAAAGATATCCTCCGTCTACCTATGGGGCCTAAAATGTCCTTTTCGTCTATCTATTGGAGCTATTTTGCCCTTTTATTTAAGAAAAAATTATATAATACCACAACTTATCTTTATTAAACTACATAAAACCCCTATCATTTTTATTAATATTAACCAAATAAATCTTTTTCGTCATTCTAAATTGATCTGAAAAATATAAAAAAAACAATATAATTAGCTATTTTAAAAAAAATATCATATATATACATGGTCGTATTAGTTGGTCGTCAGATATAGTATATAAAATATTTATTTTTATAACAAATTCTAATATATAAAAAAATAATTATATATTGAATTTCCATATTTCTTATTTATTGTCTATTTTTATGAAAGCCTTTGTTCATTCATTTCTTATATACTATATCAAAACTTTATGTTTTTCATTTTTATTGCTTGTTTTCATGATGCCTTATAAATATATGGTATAACCATACCATCAACCATAAAAATTGATGGTATATTTATATATTATATAAATTATATTTATATCACAAAAAATACATGGTATATTTATACCATAAACATACATGGTATATTTTAGATATGAAAAGTTTATACCATGTAATACTGGAAATATATATTTATATTTAATAAATAATTTTTTAATAAAAAAAGTACTTCTGACATAATGAGATATACCATGAATATTTATCCCATAAATTATATCAAAAATATAATAATAATCGGACTTTGACGTAAATTATATTTATACAACAAAAATACATGATATATCTGTACTTTCAACATAATAATTTTTATTCCATAAATATTTATCCATAAAAAATTATGGTTAACCCATTACATTAAAATTAAAAATACACGATAATGAAATATTATTAGATGATTAACATACATGAAAAAAAATGAAACATACACGAGCAAATAAAGGAATACTTAGTTTATTTAAAAATATTTGAATTTTGAATATAAGAGAGAGAGAGATTTGAAAGCAGGGATTATCTTTTCCACTTTTAATTTGAAGATTGAAAATATATCTCTTAAATTAAGGTGAATTGATAATTAGTTATAACATTAAATTAGAAAGTATAATTATCTTTTCTATGATTTTTTTTTAAATGGCTATATATGTAAAAAAAAAATCTCTTATTTTTGTAATATTGAAAAAGTACTATTATTTATGTAATTAAGTTTTAAGGATGGCCTTTCACGTAATTTGCCTAAATAAAAGGGCAAAATAGGCCCATTAGGTAGACAGGAAGGGCATTTTAGGCCCAACAGGTAGGTGAGAAGGGCATTTTAAGCCCAATAGGTAGACGAGAAGGGCATTTTAGACCCAATAGGTAGACAAAGAGCGTTTTTGCACCATTTTACATAGCTGAAGGGCATTTTAGGCCCTTTTTCGAGATATAAAAGTAAAGGAGATTAACTGATACTCACATTTAGAGCAATAATTTTTGTAGTCTCTGTTATTTTTGATTTATTTCTTGAATCCATTGCAACTTTTTTAAGTGTAGTTTCAACCTTTTCATTAAAAAATTGTCTTTTTTAGTGTCTAGAGCAGTTCTTGTTTGCATATTTTATGATTTGATGAGACTTTCTTGGTGTTTGTGGTTAAATATTTTATGGGAAAAGACATAATTTCCCTACTGAACTTGTCGCCAAAAAACTCACTTTAATATTTAATTTAATTGGTAATTATTTACCCCCTTAACAACTTTTAAATGAATTATATTACCCCTTAATGGCTGACGTGGAAATAAAATAAAATAAAAAATTAAAGCGCGATTTTATTTAAAAAAAGTGTAAAAAAAAATTGGTGGGGCCCACTTTAAAATTTCCCGCCATTAAATTTTTCTCCTTCCTCCTCACACTCCACCACTCCATGTCGTCTTCTTCCTTACACCCCACCACCCCCATGTCTTCTCTTTTCTTTATTTCTTTTCTTTTTTCACTTCTATCCACCAAAAATCTTCAATCAAATAAATTCTTTATTTTTATGACAAAACAATTCAACTATCAAAGTGAAATAAATTCTTTATTTCTAATCCTTTTACCCTCAAAGTGAAACTTTTTGGTATTACAATGGCTATTTCAATTCCAAAAATTCTACACCAAGTTAACAAAATGCCAAAGAGCAAAAAAACATGATCACAACATTTTCTGCAAATGTAGTGTTTTCTAATGAAGGACTATTGACAGAGATCCTCCTTCGTGTGCCCGTAAAATCACTCGTTCGATGCAAATGTGTATCGCGAAAATAACATTCTTTAATCTTTAATTCCTTTGAAGAAGAAAGAATGATTAGGAGGGGGGTTGGGGTTGCAGGGGACTATTTGTAGATTGTAGGAAGTGGGTGGGTAGGGTTGGGTGGGAGGGAGCTGAACAAGAGAGAAAATGAGGGGAGGGGGGGCAGCAGTTGTGGGGGTTGGGAGGTGAAGAAGAAAGCTTGGGGTGGAGGAGAAAAGGATTTTTTTAACTTATGTATATATATATATATATATATATATATATATATATATAAAATCATATATATATGTATATATATTCCTTTTTGTGTGTGCTTGTGTGGTAATGACGTGGCAACGACGTGACACTGATTTGGGGGCGAGTGTATTACACTCTCCTTTGTGAGAGTGGAATTACATTTTCGGGGTGGTATGTAATTGACGCAAAAGTTGTTGGGGGTAAATAATTACCAATAAAGTTAAAAGTGCTAAAGTGAGTTTTGACGACAAGTTCAAGAGAAATTATGCTTTTTCCCATATTTTATTAATGTTCCTGTCAAGTCTAATAAAACATAAATTGTTAAATATTCCATGGAGACTAAATTGTTAACTTTTGTATAACTTAAAAGGACCAAAACTGTTCAGTACATAACCATCTACCAATTAAAAAAATTGTTTCTTACTACCTCAAAAATAGTAAAATTAACCAGTGCATACTCAAGGGAAGGGACTATTTGAACCTACTCTCAAATACAAGAGACCATTTTTTTTTGTTTTCTCTTGTTACTTGTTTTTTATAGTTTCATTTGGAGTTACATGTATTGAAAAGAAAATAGTGTAGTGGCATTTGTTTAAAAAGGGCTAATACATAGTTTATCCTCAAACATGTAACAAAATCCCTTTTACACATCCTCTTTCAGGAACAAACACATGAACATTTCAGGAAGTGTATCTAACCCACATTACTTTGGTATTTGATAATTTTCTTCCAAATAACTAACAAATGGAATTGTGACGTGTGTTGTTAACTAAAAAAAAGAAAACACTTAAATTTATTAAACAAAGAAACCAAGGAAGAAAAATGCATCACCACCTTAGCTGCTGTCGCAGGGGTGATTTTTCATGTCTGAGTTTCTGCTCGAGGTTTGCCCACTATGCGATAGTCAAGTCCCCAGTTGACTCAGTCTTCAACAATCCTTAAACTTTATTTTAGCATGACAAAATAAAGCTAAAGGCACAATCAGATATAGGAAAAGTCCCAACATTTGTATTAATTTCAAAACATACAAAGGACCCCTCACTCATTGTGACCACAAGTGGGCACAACCCAGTTCAATTTCAACTAGGCAGAATCACAAGTCGATTGCTGCCCTTACTCTCTTTTGAAACCCTCATTTTTCTTCATAGTGTTCCATAGTGGAATTCCTATTTCACTTCTTTCCCACCTAAATTCGTCTAAGATCAAGATTTCTTTTTTATAGCTCATAGTCCAAACTTTTGCTTACAACATTTGGACCATAGGCTTGACACCTCAAGTCTAATCCTGATTAATGGGCAGTTGACACTCAACTGGCATTCAAATTTCGAATTACAAAAGTTCTACAAGAAATAAGGAATCTGGCAATAAGCAATTACAAGAAGGAAACAACCCAACCGTTAACATTGGCGCCACATGTGCATGTGCTACCCAGCTCCACATACTCAAGGTCGGCTTTGGCGCCTCTTTTGAGTCAAGTAACACATTATAAAATCAAAAACAAAAAGAAAACACAATAATAAAATATTCATCTTGAAAGTTCAATTAATCCAAAATGAAAAGACTACATATAATGTAATTAATACAAATACAACACAAGAATATGGAACGTACATTATTTTTTATCAACCCAATTTTTTCTATTCATTTCACACTGTTTCACACCCTCCCACTCTTTGAACATATGTCGCCTCTGACGTTTCTACACATGCTCACCGCCAATGCACTGTCATCTCGCCTCACATCTTGGTTGCATTTTGCTTTTGTCATGCCAGCTCTTGTTTTCCTCGTGCCATTTTGGAGAGTTCGCCTTGCGTTGCCTTGTCGTTGTTTTCTTTAGCCTTTGCCATATGTTCGCCTTGATTTTCCCACTCCTGATCTGACCTTGACACATGCCACTACTCGTGCCGCCCAGTGTCTATGCCGTGCCATGGACGACACACTAATTTGTGGGTTTGTTGTCAACTTGGTAATGGCGCCTACATTACCCACATGATTGACTCGTCCCACACATAAGCCCATAACAAGGTCATTCATGACAATCCATTGTCGACACCATGCCATTTTTGAGTTAAAGGATTGAGCCCTTAACAACTGCTACTATTACACCTCTTTATGTAACTGCACCACCCGCCACATTACACCCCTTTCTTCATCGTTGCAAAAGAATACTCCACTATGACTACTAGCTCAAAAATCCCGACCTTAACATCCAGATTGATACACACAAACAACATATACCTAAAATCTTCACGTCCCAGAGCTTTGGCTCTTTAGAAATCTAATCATATCGAGAAAAAAGGACAAGTCAGAGAGGTTTAACTATAAACTGGAGCAATGATGGGGGAGAAAATAATGCAAAAGTGGAGGGGGTTGCAGAAAGGAAGAAGACAACACCGGCACGAGGTTTGGGGGTAAGAGAGGAGACAAGAATGGGGGAGAGGGTTAGATAGAAAGATGAAGGGAGCGGGGAAGAAGACACAAATAGAACCGTTTAAATGGGCTGGCCTAACTCAGCCTCAGTGGGATAGAGAGTTAAATAGGTTAGGATGGACGGCCCTTTTAACTAAAGGGCCTTTAAAATAGTATCCCAACCCAGCCCTCAGGCGCGGGCTAGGAGGGGTTGGCCCTTCAACAAAAATTAAAAGTAACTCGTACATGATAATGAAATGAAACGTGATTTATAGAAATTCACCAACCATATAAGTCTTCATTATACGATGATAATTAATATCAACCAAATGAAGAATAAAAAATAGCTAGCCCTAACTCTTCATGCTGCTTATGAGCAAAGAGAATTCAGAAGACCAAAGGGCAACGAATATGTATTTATGAATATGATATATCATATATAAAATAATATATTCATGTTCTACATTATATTACTGATGACTATT
Organism: Capsicum pubescens; assembly: GCA_030864215.1. NCBI lineage: Eukaryota > Viridiplantae > Streptophyta > Magnoliopsida > Solanales > Solanaceae > Capsicum > Capsicum pubescens. The sequence continues at coordinate 210,082,874 of CM061540.1, read as the reverse complement.
GACTGAATACGTAATTACTACAGTCTACTAGAAATGTCCTTCGTTATTTTTTTTAGTTTTTGTTTTACCTTGTTTAATTATTTTGGATTTTTTATTTGGTAAACAAATAAATAAATAAAATATTTTTTAAATTCACGGGCTGGCCTTTGAGGCTCACGCGTTAGGCCTCTGAGGTTGATGGCCAAGTGAGTGAGGCCTAAAAGCCTCACTTCTAAATTGGCTACAAAAACTTAGCGCAACCCCACTTAATTAAAGGGCTGGGTTGGGTCGGCCTCGGTGGCTAAGCCTATTTTGACAGGTCTAGACACATATGGGGAAAAGGTTGGGCAGGGAAGAAGTCATATAGGAGGGTGGGGTAGGAAAGAAAACTAAGTATGAGGGCTTTGTAATTTGTTTTTTAAAATTGGTGTGAAATGGTAAAAAGGAAAAATTATAAAATGCAAAAAATAAAGAAGTTGGATACATGAATGACACATAACTAAAGTGGTGTGTAGTAGAAACACTTCGTAAAACACTTGGTGTGTAAGACGTTTTCCATGATGGAAGGGCGTGTTAAAGGGATTTGGCTACAAGTTCAGGCGAGAAACTATGTATTAAGCCTTTAGATAAGGTTCAATAGCTTTTTTGAATTTTGTCAAAATCTTTTTTCAGTTAGTTGTTTCAACATTTCTCAAACTAAATGCCACCTTAATACATTCTGAATCTTTAAATTACGATTTTGCTATATTTTGGTTGCAGGTACTGGTGACTTGCTTTACATCTCTTGTACACAAAAACTTTTCTTTACACAATCAAGTTAGCGATTTGCAGGTAATTTGCAATATCAATATTTATTATCTCTTATAATTATGTATGTATTTAAGGCGTTAGGAAATTTTAGTTACGTTACATTGATTACTGTAACCATAAAATTATTATTTCCTCTAAAGGTTAAAATACTACAATGATCATATGGTTATGTTTGTCCCATTTTATACATAATCATTCTTATTTGAGAAGTTAAAATGTTTTTTTTTGTTGACTCCACTTTTCTTAAACATCCTATATGCATTTTAGTTTTCTTTTTTCTAAGGTTGGTTTGCACTACTCCTACTTATGAAGTTTCTTGATAAGTTAATCTGGTTTTAAAGGAAATATTGTGTTTGTTTTGGCCTATTTTGGTTGTTGGAAAAAGCTTGGTTGTTGAAGTAGCAAGTAGTTCAATACACTTACAAGTCAGAAAAATGCGTAGAGGTGTTGGTTGAGTCTTGGAATCATTAATGAGGATTAGGAACCTACTTTTGACTCAAAAAATGACGTAGTTCAGTCACAACAGGTTTTGTTGTCAGGTCCCTACCGTTAGCTTGTCGGCGCTAGAGAAGTGCATAGTTGCTACCAGCACTACTGTAAATGTCTTGAATGAGTAATCTTTTTATAGTTGTTTTAGAGAAAGAGTCCTAGAAGTAGTAAACTCTTCCTCTGTTTTTTCTATTTGAAGAAAGTGTTTAGAAATGTATGTTGATGCCCGACAATATGATAATGGGGTCGGGAGGATGATAGTGGAGGAAGATGCCTTACTGTTAACAATTACTGAGGAGGAGAGGAGATTAATGGAGTGGCTGGGGGAATTTGTGGGTTTTTCTTTTGGTTTGGTTTGGTTTGGGGGGGGGGAGGAAAGAGAGAATATTAGAGCTGTTTATTGACAATTGAAAGAGAAACAAGAAATTCTAGTAGGGTTGAAAGGGGTGAGGTTAGGGCAGGGAATGAGAAAAAGATAGGGGAAGGGCAACATGAGATGGGTAAATTGCGGTGTATGAGAGGAGGCAAGGTGGAGAGTGAGGGATGTGGATAAAGGGCAAGGGGAAGAAGTTGAGTGGTGGAGAGATGATTGGGGGGAGGGGGGATAAGGATATAGATATTGTTTATGGATAGTAAAATTATTTGGTGGGAATGTGAGGGGGTTGAATGGCCCTAATAAAAGGGCAACCATAAAGGTGAGTTTAAGGGGTTGAGGGCAATCTTATATGTTTTCAGGAAACTGAAACAGTAGGGCTGCCAGACGCTATTGTAAGAAGTTTGTGGGAGGTAGATGAGTGAGATATGAGTTTATTCCAGATCGCAGGAATGTTGAGGGATTTTTTTTTAACTATGAGACAAGAGGAAACTATAATTTATGCAAAGAAAGAAAATGGAGTTCTTGTTAGCAGCTATGATTTCAAAACTATGGGAATGGGGTGAAGGGGATTTGTGGCGGTGTATGGCCTTGTGGGGGAGAGTTAAAGGAAATTTTTTTGGGATGAGATAAGTATTATGGGAGAGTGGGACATTCCAGGGGTACTTAGAGGTGATTTTAGTACTATTCGGTATCGTGAAGAGAGGGATGGATACAGGATGATATGAAGATCTATGGAGGAGTTCTCGGTGTTTGCTGGTAATCATTCCTTCATTGACCTTCTTTGTAAGTATAATTGTGTCAAATAAGACTCTTGAACTAAAACCTTCTCAAAAAATAAATAAAAAGTAAGACTCTTTGAACTATCTACATAAGGTTGAGCTCTTATTTTCCAGATCATCTTCCAAGACCAATTCAAGTAATATTCATGACGAGGAACTGTAGTAATATATAGCCTTCATCTTCTTTAGTTATCAGTAGATTTAAAAGTGTGTAACATTACATTTATATTGATACAACAGTTCTGGGCTTTTGAGAAGTAGAATTTGACTAACGTGTATGCAAGATATTACTAGATCTGTCCCTAAACTGCTTACCTGTTTCTCCTTTTCTTCCTGTCATATCAGGATGAGCTTTCAAAGCTCAATATCATACTGAGACGCTGCAACATTTCAGATTCTATTGACATTATTGACTCAATGTCAGAGTAGAATATTTCTGGTGCAAGTTTGAAAACTACAGCATTGATTCTCTCACTCGTGATCCTGTCCCTTCCTTTTGTTTTTATTAAATATATGGAGTATATCTCTTATGTTAGAAGACCGTCGGACTGTACCACAGAGGAATTATCTCTGAACAAGCAGCTAGCTTACCGGGTAGATGTATTCTTATCATTTCATCCTTATTCTAAACCACTGGCCTTGTTAGTTGCCACTCTGCTCCTTATTTGTATTGGTGGCTTAGCACTTTTTGGCGTGACAGACGATAGCATAGCAGATTGCCTTTGGTTATCATGGACTTATGTTGCAGATTCAGGAAATCATGCTAATTCTGAAGGCATTGGTCCACGCCTAGTGTCAATTTCTGTTAGTTTTGGTGGAATGCTGATATTTGCCATGATGCTCGGGCTAGTTTTTGATGCAATCTCTGAGAAATTTGATTCACTCGGGAAGGGAAGAAGTGAAGTAGTTGAGCAGAACCACACACTTATACTTGGTTGGAGTGATAAACTGGTGGGTCCTTCTAATTAGCTAGAGTCTGTTCTTTCACAAGCTCGTATGTTCAAATGATTGGCATTCATTTTCCTTTCTCTAGATAACTGCCCCCAAACTGCTGACTAATTTTATCACTAGATCTGAATCGCAATCCTCCTAGTATGGTATTTCTTATTTTTGCATAGCTCAGAAGCCCTCTCTAATTTTACTTAAGATTTCCTATATCATTACTCCAAGAAAATAAGAGAAGCTCCAAACCTTTGAGGTATTCTTTTCTTTCTGTAATTGTCAATTGAGTGTGGCAGAATCAGAAGAACCACATTAACTTTTTATTACTTATTTGTCTGCCAAGTAGATTGATGCTATCTTTTATCAATTGTTCTAAGCCCCTTCCCAATTATTTACCATGCTCCATGAAAATAACAAGATTGACTAGGAAAACAGTCTTCATTATGTAAGGAATTGGAACACAATTGATAAAAATTGTTGAGCTTTGACTACTTGGCCTTGCAAAAAACTTAAATATTTTTTTAAAATTGGTTTAGTTTGCAAAATAAATAAATAAACACTTAAAATATACATAATGCAGCTGAGGTTTACTAATGTTTGCTGGAGATTTCTTAGTATAACTCTGTATTTTTTGGGCAACTTAAAGTGATTCGGAAGAAGTAATGGTCTCATTCACTAATAATATATCTGTATACTCAGGGATCGTTATTGAATCAAATCGCAATAGCTAATGAGAGTTGGGGGAACTGTTGTAGTCATGGATGAGCGAGATAAAGAAGAGATGGAACTTGATATTACTAAAATGGAGTTTGATTTTAGAGGAACTTCTGTCATATGCAGAAGTGGAAGCCCCTTGATTTTGGCTGACCTGAAAAAGGTATGCATTATTTTTTGCTTCCAAACATTTATTATGTCATCAAAAACCTTTCTTTCCTTTCTTATCATTGTATTGAATGCCATTTTCCTTCCAGAGATCTGATTCTATCATGCAATGCTTTATCGTGAAATTTCGCTAGTGTTTCTCTTTTCTGATTTTAAACAGCTTCTCATCAAAGGCCACTTCTTGTCTCATATTGATTGTTTAATAAAGGTTCCTGAAGTTGTCCAGAATTTGCAAGTTAAATAATCTTTTGAGCTCATTGGGTAAATTTGTAGTAGGTGTCTGTCTCTAAGGCTCGTGCAATACATCACAAAGTTATACAATTCTTTAAGAGTATATTCATCAATAAGATAAATTGGTTGACTTTGGTGTAAATTAAGCTTTAGATACTGTCAAGAACCTTTTTCCTCGGCTTATATTTGGAGCAGATGAACTGCATTCTATATTTATTATGATCAATATAATATAGGTTATGAAAATTGAATAGATTTAAGCACCCAAGTGTGTGGCCTAATGGCTCAATGAAGTTGGGTTGAGCACAACGAGGTCTAAGGTTCAATTCCCAACAGAGACAAACACTGGGTGATTTCTTCCCATCTATTCTTGCCTTGGTGGATAGAGTTACCTAGTACCTGTTGCTGGTTGGAGGTGGTAGGTATCCTGTGGAATTAGTCGAGGTGAGCGCAAGCTGAACCGGACACCACAGTATCAAAAAAGAAATTGAACAGATTTATATTAGATTGTAAATTTTCATACTGCAGAGATAATTGAGTTTGGATATTTGCAAGCAAAAATTATTAATGCCAACCTCACAACCTCTCAAAGGACACAAAAAATCTTTTATTAGATTCATGATAATCATTAAAAGTCTTGATAAATGGAATAAAAAAACTCGACGACTTCAACATTTAGTGGATCACATGAAGGAGATCCTCTTCTGCTTCGTAATTGAGGGATTCCAGGCATGGAATTCAAGCAAGCAGAACGTGGCATTAATAGACTTTCTAAGGTATAATTAATTTGGTTATTCAGGTCAAAGAAGCATCTTTGATGCACATTGTCCGACCAACAAGAAAGCCACAGAAGATTCTAGTAACTGGATGGAGACGAGACATTGATGATATGATTGTGGTGAGTTTGAATCAAAGCTCCTAATTCCTTTTCATTTTACCTGAATGCTGCAGGTTCAGAGAGGAAACTTGCCAAAGAACTTAATTACTCCAAAGACTACAGAGCGGATTCTTTTTGACACCACAGTATCAAAAAAGAAATTGAACAGATTTATATTAGATTGTAAATTTTCATACTGCAGAGATAATTGAGTTTGGATATTTGCAAGCAAAAATTATTAATGCCAACCTCACAACCTCTCAAAGGACACAAAAAATCTTTTATTAGATTCATGATAATCATTAAAAGTCTTGATAAATGGAATAAAAAAACTCGACGACTTCAACATATAGTGGATCACATGAAGGAGATCCTCTTCTGCTTCGTAATTGAGGGATTCCAGGCATGGAATTCAAGCAAGCAGAACGTGGCATTAATAGACTTTCTAAGGTATAATTAATTTGGTTATTCAGGTCAAAGAAGCATCTTTGATGCACATTGTCCGACCAACAAGAAAGCCACAGAAGATTCTAGTAACTGGATGGAGACGAGACATTGATGATATGATTGTGGTGAGTTTGAATCAAAGCTCCTAATTCCTTTTCATTTTACCTGAATGCTGCAGGTTCAGAGAGGAAACTTGCCAAAGAACTTAATTACTCCAAAGACTACAGAGCGGATTCTTTTTTGTGGTTGGCGACGAGATATGGAGGATATGATACTGGTAATCTTGTGAAGAGCCAACTGTATGCTTTCCTTACTCACGCAAGCTTTTCTCTATAGACTATGGGGGTAGAGATTTCTTGCTTGTTTTCTGTATCTTCCCACCTCCTCCTCAGCCTGTATATATGCTTCCAGGTTTTCTGATTTCTGAATATTTTCTCGTTCCATCTCTCAGTTCCAGAGAATGATGAGAGAAGCCCAGAAAGTACAAAGTATTTAAGATCTGAACAATTTTTGAAAAAATGATGCTCTGTAACTCCAACAAACTCAGCTACTCATTCTAGGTATTGGATGCCTTCTTAGCACATGGTTCAGAGTTGTGGATGTTCAATGAAGTCTCCGAGAAGGAAAGAGAAAAGAAGCTAACAGATGGTGGCCTGGATATTAGCCAGCTGGCAAACATAATACTGGGAAACCGCGAGGGCAATGCTGTTATACGCCGCCATCTAGAAAGTCTTCCCTTGGAATCATTTGACTCGGTGAGTAAGATTCACTAAATATGCAAAACAGATGCACTTTAGGTAAAATATAAAGTAAGTGTGTTCTGATGTTAACGACGCTCAGATGGGGGAATGGGATGGGTTTCTGTTGGGTTCGAAATCAAGAGGGCGTCATGCGGAAGCTATTAGTTGCAAACTATTGAGACGATAAATCAGACGAAAAGAAAAACAAACTAAAAACATGATGATTATATAGTTTGACCAATTGACCTACATATAAAAACTTAATATAAAAGAAAACATAAAACTATTAGAGAGAAAAAAATTTCCCAAACAAAACTCTTTAAACGACTACACTGTAGATGCTATCATGTTATGGTATGAGAAGGGAAATCTTTTATTTATAGATGTCCAAAACCTTTCCTCCAAGAAAGAGGTTAGCCAAATATGGAAAAGAGATTGTGATTGGTTACCGTCTTGCTAATACCGAAAAAGCAGTCATCAATCCACCGGCAAAAACAGAGAAGAAAATGGTCAGTTAAGGACGATTTTGTTGTAATAGCTGACAAGGAATGAAATATGGCAAAGGAAAAATCCTTCCAGCCAAGCTGAATTTCTCTTGCATCACTGATAATGCAAGATGCTGTCAGATATTTTGTCAGTCTCATCTCAAGTCGCTTGTTCAAATAAATGAGCTGCGGATGAAGATGAAAGAGCGAGCACTCCGCGTGACATTTTGGTTCAGGAACCATAGAATGATACAATTAACCAATTTTTGCCTCATAAGCTGTGATTGTTCGTTCAGTTTGTATACTAGGGTAATGGACTGGACAAATTTTCTGATGGGTTTCTCTAAAATGGCATACGTGGTAGAATCCTTCCTCATGGAAATTTGTATAATGTCTCTTTGTAAGGATGTCGATTCTGTTGTATATCAAACCGACAATGTGTTTTACCACATCACGGTATTAGCAAAACTACTTATGTTTAAAGATCATTTGCGTTACATCATTTCTTGGGCTATCTTTTGGGCATGCTAACACATCGTTTATTTATAATTAGTTTTTGCCTAGACAATAAAGATGTGACCTAAAGGCGATAACATAGAAAAGGGAATAGTCAAGGTAACTCCTCAAAACATTCGGTGGAACATGAGTTATCATGGTGGGCGTGTTTTGTTTTATCTCAAACACAAGATAAACTGCACCAGATTGGGGGACGTGTTTGGTTAAATTCATAACATAGTGCTTATAAGCTTTTCTATGGAATATCCAACGAATGTATAACATGGTACCCAATGTATGCATGCAATTTTTACTTATTCATTACAAAAAAGAAGAATCTCAAGGTTTTGACTATACAAATTTTATGGAGGTATTTATGTTGTTGATAATCTGAGTGTCTTACCTGAATCTACAAAATGGATTCCAGCAATATGAAAAGTCATTCAGTTGGACTATTACAGTTAGCTGCAAAACACTTAAATATTCTATGCTTCAGAAATATCAATGTTTTCATTGACGGAAAGCATAGTTTCAGGGAACGGATCTTGAATCTCTTCGCTATCTGGTTGTGATTGATGCTTAGCAGCAGCTTGCAACACCCTGTTTTGAACGTCAGTTGAAGAAGGTGAAGTTGGTAGTCCATTACGATTACGGTTTGTCTCCAACTTGCCAACTGCCCATGTCATTGGGACCAAAAGTTGCCTGGAAAAGTTAACACCGTAAGCATCCGTTTAATACCATCACAGCTTACAATTTGCAGTTACAACATAGTAAATATCTCGTATCACAAGCATGTACAAATTCTAACAATGTAATGGCGTCCAATGAGTTTTTGGCAAAAAAACATCCTTCAACTATGCTTCAAACTTAAAATACATTCTTGTACTACCATGGTGAACAAAACACATCCTTGAAATATCTAAAATTTAACATGTTTCATCTTACTATCAAACTCTGTTTAAAAAACTAACAGAATGATCGTTTTCTTCTCTGCATGAGCTCGGCCATGAGTGTGTTCGACTTTAGGAAGAGAAAGAGGGATGAGGCTAATTGAAAATTGGAGAATAGGGTATGATACTAGAGTTGAAAATTATACAAAGAAAATCAGCTTAACTTCAGTTGCATTGCTCTTGTTTCGGGCAGTCACAAGAATGCACAGAAACTAGCTTAGCTTCTAATTCCATGCGGCAACATTATAATGGTGGAGCTTAAGTAAGGATATTAAGATAAGGCTCCTCCTTGCACTGGCATACTATTTTGAATTTTTAATCAAACCCTGGTAGGTAGAAGCTCCCACACTACTCCACCGTCTAAATCCAACATGCTCAAAGCCTTATTGAAGTTAAGGTCCGTAGAGGATCTACAAACTCTTATTCATGCAACCAAATCACACTTGATCATTTTAACATGCAGTTGAATCACCTATGAATCATCGTTGTTTAGACAAAATATATGTATTTTTGCTGGATGTTGAAGACAAAGGGGGAGAAGACAAAGTAGCTGAAAAAGGTCATTTGTAGGGAAGTCACATGCATAGGCGCTTCTTTAGTCAAAACTATTAGTTTTTGTCAAGAAAAGTAACGGAAGGATGGATTTTGTAATAATTTGGATAATTCAGGCATGTTTTTTGCTCATGGTGGTATTACACGGATGTAGTTTAAGTTTGATGTAGTATTTTTGGCCAAAAACTCGTGTTCAACAGTGTGCCGTGATAAAAAAACAGATCTGGGAGGAAACCATGATGGTAACTGATAAGACGTCTGATCTGTCAAGATCTGATATGATCTCATCCTAGTACGGGCTATGTTTGAGTTATCATCATTTCTGCCATGTTAATGCATAAGATGTAAGAATGGAACTGTCTCATTGTACAAGTTCACAAATGGTACCGACATCTACTGTGTTTATTTGTCATAGCATATAGATGGAAGAGTTGTTTCTCCTTTCAAGTAAATTCCTATGTTTGTCATGTGCATATAGATTGAAGAGTTGCTTCTCCTTTCAAGTAAATTCCTAATAACTTTTCATTTTAATCAAGACGTAAGTATTTAATGAAAAGCTCAATGTGATTGAGTTGCCAAAGTAGTATCACATTTACAACAAGAATTCATTTCATTAATAACCCATATACGATATACAATGGGTGCATTAGTTATTTCTTCACTTTGTATTCTTTTAACCTTTATTCCACCTTAGCAAAACTTTAGGACTGTGGTTCAAAGGACAAAAATAAATAAACACTGTAAGAGATATATACACTTGACAGCAATTCAAGTTCATGAAAAGGGCTGTTACCTCACATCCTGTTTAAAATCTTCTGAATCCTCGTAAGAAATAATTCGACGGTATAAAGTCTAAAAACAAAAATAAATCCAGAATTTAGGAATTCAAGTATCAGCTTAACATCTAACAAATAACAAGCTTTTAGCAATGAAATTTTGAAAAATAATCATGAAATCTTCGTTTGGCTTTCCAACAACAGAATCCAATATGAAAAAAGTTTGTTCACTCATTTCAGTTAGTTGTTAGTGTTCGGACATAGGAAATTCTCTCTCCTTAAAGCATGAAGGAAGTTTATTTGAAAACTAGAAGAATTACCTGCCATAGGCCGAAAACTCCAACATATTGTAGTGTCTTCTCCCACTCTAGACAATAAAAAGGAAAAAATCTTAGTGTCTTCCATCAGGAGAACAAGCATCCAGTGATGCACTCGCAATGATTAAACAGAATAGAAGGCACTCCTTTGCCTCCTTGTAAAACTAAGAGAATTAAAAGCTCAATGAGGAAAGTGCACAAGGTAAGCTATAGACAACATTTATGAGGACATGAAAACCTACATTTCAATAAAAAACAGATAAACTGTTGGAGAGACTGCACTTCATATGACTAGGCCAAATTAGTTTGGAGATTTGAAACAGAATCTGATAACAGAACATCTTGTTTTATCACTAATTTTAGAGATCAAACAAGCTGCCCGAATATATTGAAACCCAAAGTTCCCATATGAAAAAGTGGTCTGCACAGCCTTGTCCTCCAGCATACTATTGAAAATTGAACGTTGGGTTGGAAAAGAAAATGTTTTCTTAGATTTTTGTGATACATAATTATCTTAGTTCATGAATTACAAGCTAATTGTATTACTCTTGGGATACATGTACTGTTTTGGTCATGAACCGGAAGAAAAGAAAAAAAAATAGAATTAAATTAAGTACATGTACTAGTCTAGGTACATGCTAGAAAAGTTCTATAAATACCTAGGTACTATAGCCATTTTATGAAAGCAAGTTGAGTGAAGTAAAGAAAAATGATTTCCTCCACCTGTCTTCAATAGAAAATGACATATAGAGAGTACTCCTCCGCCAATTTTCCAACACATATGATCAACCCAAAAAAGAAACAACAACTAAACTAAGTTAACAGAACATGGCTAAAAAAGCTGGATAACATCTAGTAACTGCTCCAATTTTTACTACAGTAACTGAGGCAATTAATCAACACTCCTCCTTGCTTCAGTTACTGCAAATTCCAAGTCTTTCTTTGAGAAATTCAAATCTGCTCTTTGGCAAGGCTTCAGTAAACATATCTGTCAGTTGAAGATCCGTCTTGCAGTACTTTAACCCAATCGATCCTTCTTTCTGCACGTCTCTGAGAAAGAATAATTTGATATTGAAATGCTTGGTTTTTGCATGAAAAACAGGACTATTTGAGATAGCAATAGCTGCTTGGTTATCCACAAACACCTTTGTGCACTTTTCTAGCTTTAAATTCAAATTATGTTGCACTTTTCTAAGCCATAAGGCTTGATTTGCAGCAGTTGTTGTTGCAATGAACTCAGCTTCAGCCGTCGACTGTGCAATAATTTCTTGTTTTTAGAGCACCAAGAAAATACACCTGAACCAAGATTAAAACAATAATCAGAAGTGCTCTTTATTTCTTTAGAAGAACCACCCGAGTCACTATCAGAATACCCATGCAACACGTGCTTCTGATTTGCATTGAACTTGATTCCAAAATTCAGTGTTCCCTTAACATATCTTATCACCCTTTTCGCTGCTCTAAAATGAGTGTTAATTGCACAATTAGTGAATCTAGATAGAAGACTTACAACATATAAAATGTCAAATCTAGTTGTAGTAAGATACATGAGACATCCAACCATACTTTTGTAAAGAGTCTCATCTACTTTTTCAGCTTCATCATTTATGCTCAACTTCTCCTTTTGACACATCAAAGTAGTTGTCTCTTTGCAATTTTCCATTCTGAACTTCTTCAAAATGTCTCTTGCATACTTCTTTTGACAGATGAAAACTTCATTTTGCTCTTGCTTGATTTCCATTCCTAGAAAATAAACCATTTCCCCAAGTCCGTCATCTCGAAAGCATGTTGCATATCTTCTTTAAATTTCTGAACAAGCTCATGATTGCTTCCCGTAACCAGCAGGCCATCTACATCTAGTGAAATAACAATAAGATTTGTTCCATCACCTTTAATGTAGAGACTAGCTTCGCTGAGCCTTTTCTAAAACCCAATTGTACCAAATGTTTATCAATCCTGCTGTACCAAGCTCTGGGCGCTTGCTTTAGTCCATACAAAGCTTTTTTGAGCTGATACACTTCATCTTCATGCCCTTTGACTGCAAATCCTTCAGGTTGCTCGACATAAATTTCCTCAAGATAGTCATTCAAGAATGCAGATTTAACATCCAACTGAAACACTTTCCAACCTTTTTGTGCAGCTATAGCCAACAATAATCTGATGGTTTATAGTCTAGCAATAGGAGCAAATGTATCAGAAAAATCAATACCAAAAAATTTAACCATACCCCTTTACAATAAGTCTAGCTTTGCGCTTGTTGATAGAGCCATTTGCATTCAGCTTGATTCTGAAAACCCCACTTCACTCCTATGACTTTCCTGTCTTCAGGTCTTTTCACAAGTTTCCAAGTCTGTTTCTTCTCAATTATGGTGAGTTCTTCCTTCATTGCAGCTCTCCATTTTGGATCTTTTTCTGCTTTGCAAAAATCTGTTGGCTCGAGAACAACCATGTTGCATCTCGGATAGATATCAGAGACTGATAGATATCAGAGAGTGATCTTATGCCTCTCACCGGAACATCATCCACCAATTCATCTTCTTTCAGCTAGGGTATTTTACTTTGATCTGGTTCTGCTTCTTCCCAGTTCCATTTTTCATTCTCCATGAAATACACATCTCTATTTATCAGAATTTTCCTTATATGAGGTTGGGAAACTCTGTAAGCCTTAGAAACAGTGCTATAACCCACAAATATTCCAGCTTCCGCCTTTTTATCAAGCTTATCTCTTTTACTCTGTGGCACATAAGTAAAGCACAAACATCCAAACACTTTTGAGATTTTTTAAAGAAGGTGTATAACCATACCAAATTTCAAATGGTGTCTTTCCTTCTAACGCTTTTATTGGAAGCCTATTGAGTAGAAAGACTGAGGTATGAGCAGTTTTTGCCCAATACTCTTTTGGCAAACACTTCTCGTGCAACAAACATCTAGCCATCTTCATTATGGTACGATTCTTCTTCTTAGTAACTCTATTTTGCTGTAAAGTATATGGAGTAGTGAGTTGGTGTTCAATTTCGGCTTCTTCACAAAATGTATTGAATTGATTAGATGTGTACTCCTTGCTATTTTTGGACCTTAATGATTGAATCTTACAACCACCTTGAGTTTCAATCCACTGCTTGAATTTCCAGAAGATAGTGGCAACCTCTAACTTGAACCTGAGAAAATAAATCCGACACATTCTCGTATAGTCATCAATGAAAACTATGTAATACTTACTCCCTTGAGTGACGGAGTTCGGTGAGGACCAACCAGATCTGTGTGGATTAATTTTAGCTTTTTAGTGGCTCTCCAGGTTGCTTTCTTGAAAGGAAGCCTTGCTTGCATGCCAAATTGGCAAGTTCTGCAATCTGGTATTTCGGCTTCAAGATTAGGCAGCCCTCAAACCAAATCTTTCTTTTATGAGTTTATTACAGCAGCATGGTTGAAATGTCCGAGTCTTTTGTGCCAAACTTGTGCATTGATATTAGTTGCAGAATAAGCTTTTTGCTCATGATCTAAAAGATCCAATGTAAAGCTCCTTCCCTTCATCATTACCTTGAATAAGTTTCTGCCATCTTCATCCTTGATTTGACAGTAATGGGTTCAAAGAGAAGTTTGAAACCATTCTCAAGCATCTGGCCGACACTTAACAGGCTATGACTAATATTGGGTACAAAAACACATTTTTGATTAGTTTTGTACTTGAGGAGCATTTCATTTCCACAGTACCTTTGCTTTCAGCAGGAATATAGTCTCCATTACCAAATTGTACTTTGGAAATTACTGAAGTATCCAACTCCTTGAAGAGAATCACGATCAAATGTCATGTGCTTTGTGCAACCACTGTCAATAAGTCATTTGTCACTCGAGCAACTAGTTGCTAAACATGTCGCTACAAAGAGTTGCTCTTCATCTTCCTGATTAGCTACCTGTGCAACATTAGTTTGCTGAGTGTTGTTCTTGCAAACCTTCTGATGATGTCCCATCTGCTGACATTTCTCACACTGCTGGTCTGGCCTTCTCCAACATTTGAACGGTGGATGACCCTTCTTTCCACAATGCTTGCAATGAGAAAAATCATGTTTCGCTCTCATATTTATCCGAGGAGAATGAGAACTTGAGTTTTCCTTTTTGTTCCACTTCTTTTTTCCTTTGTCTCCCTGGTTTGATTGGACTTTTGCAGGTAGTGCACCCTCAACAGATCCTTCTGACCTCATAAGTCTTCTCTGTTCTTGTGCTTGCAAAGAATTCAATAGTTTCTGCCAAACTAATCTATGACAGATCCTTAGAATTATCCAGCGAGGAAATAGTTGTTTCAAACCTTTCGAGGACTGTTACGAGAATTTTTTGAACCAATCTAGAATTAGGAATAGAGCCAAGTAATCTTACATTGTTGGCAATGTTGAGTAATCTATCAGAATACTCTTTGATTGTCTCTGAATCCTTCATCTTCTAAAGTTCAAATTCTTGGATCAGGTTAAGAGTACGCATACCTTTGATCCGTACATCTCCTTCATATTCTTTCTTTAAGAAATTCCAGACCTCAAAAGATGATTTCAATGTCATAATCCTGACAAAGATTTCAGATGAGATTGCAGCGAATAACGTTGCTCTAGCCTTTGATCTTCTTGTTTTCTTTTCCTTGTGATTCTTTATCTGCGCCATGGTTGGATTCGCAGGCAAGGGAGGAACTTTGTAGTCCTCAATAGCTTCCCACTGATCATTTGTCTCCATATGTGCCTCCATTCTTGCTGCCCAGACATGATAGCCTTTACCTTTGAAGACAGGTGGTGCTAGTGCAATGAAAGGAGTTTCTGAATCCATAGAAGGAACAAAATAAATGTGTTTCACTCAAATACATGTCCCTCAAGAAGAGAGCTCTTGATACCAATTTGTTAGAGTTTTAAGTTAACTTCAACTCTCAGAAACAGAACAAGGGCAAGAAAGAGAGAAGAATATTTGCTGCTGGAAAGATGTATTTTTCATTAAACTGAAATTGTGCTTAAATAGAGAAAAAATGCAACAACCAAAGCCTATAATTAAGCAACTACTTTGTACATGATTTCCACGATCAGCCACATCCTAAAAAACTGAACAACTAACATCTAAAAAACAACAACTAAACTAAGTTAACTATTCATGGCTAAAAAAGCTGGATAATGTGTCCAGCAACTGCTCCAACTTTTACTGCAGTAACTAAGGCAATTATCAACACTAGAAACTAGGAAAGCAATAAATTGAAACAAAGCAGTAAACTTGAACCAAGTTTAAAAAAAACAGAAAAAGATAATAAGTTGGAAGTTGAAAATGCCAATTGGCTAACACTCCTTGGCATTTTGTGACAAACACCAATTCTTTGCCTCAAATCTTCAAAATTTTCCTTTGGCAAAGACTTAGTGAAAATGTCAGCTAGTTGGTTCTTAGACGAGCAATGAACAAGCAACACTGCATTAGGTTGTTGGACTTCTCTAATAAAATGAAACTTGATTTTGATGTGCTTAGTTCGACCATGAAACACTGGATTTTTTGAGATTGAAATTGATGAACTATTGTCACACATGATCCTTGTAGCTTCGGTTTGTTCATGGCCCAAGTCTTTTAACATCTTCCTTAGCCAGATAGCTTGGTTCGCAGCAGATACAGTAGCTATGTACTCAGGTTTTGTTGTTGATTGAGCTGTAGTTTCTTGTTTCCTAGAGCTCCAACTAAAACAACTTGTCCCCAAACAGAACAATTATCCAGATGTGCTTCTGGAATCATCAACGGCGCAACAAAAAATCAATATCAAAGTAACCAACCAGATTCATTGTCACTTCCGCAGATACAACAACAACAACAACAGACCCAGTGTATTCCCACGGAGTGGGGTCTGGGGAGGGTAAAATGTACACAGTCCATACCGCTACCTCCGAGGAAATAGAGAGGTTGTTTCCGATAGACCCCCGACTCAAGATATAGAACAATATACCAAGGTAGCATAACAAAAATCAAAGGTAAGAAATAGTAACACTAGATATCCGAGAAAAGGAAAAGGAAATAGTAACACTTCTGCAGATGCTGGAAAAAAAATTTCAAACTTGCAGGTTCCATTAATATACCTTTAACACTCTTTTGGCAGCTGTGAAGTGTGTGTCTCTAGGTGAATGCATGAACCTAGAGAGAAAACTTACAGCAAATAGAATGTTAGGTCTACTTGCATTTAGATATAGAAGGCTGCCAATTAAGCTTTTATACATATTGCCATCCATTTTTTCAGAATCCTCGTCCTTGCCAAGCATTACACCAGTAGAGATTGGAGTACTCACAGGTTTGCAGTCTTGCACTTTGAACCTGTTTAGAATACCCGAAATGTACTTCTATTGGCATATAAAAATTCCATCGCCGGACTGCAACACTTCCATGCCAAGGAAGTACTTCATGACTCCAAGATCAGTTATTTCAAAGACTTTCTCCATTTCATACTTGAACCTTTGGATTAGTTCAAGTTTGCTTACTGTCACAAGCATGTCATCCACATAAATTGAAACAATTAAGGATTCACTCCCAGTGACTTTCACATACAAATTAACTTCACTTTGACTTCTAGTAAAGCCAAGTTGGTATAGAGGATTGTTCATCCTTTCGTACCATGCCCTTGGAGCTTGTTTTAGGCCATACAAGGCCTCCTCTAAGAGATAAATTTGATCCTCTTTTCCAGGAATTGAGAAACCATCAGGTTGCTCTACATAAATATCTTCAGCAAGCAAACCATTCAAAAAAGTCGATTTGACATTAAGTTGATGAATCTGCCAAGAACTATGAGATGCAAATGCAAGAATAAGCTTGATTGTGTTATACCTTGCTACTGGAGCAAATGTTTCCTGATAATCCACACCATATTGTTGTGTGTATCCCTTCACCACCAATCTCGCCTTATGTTTGCGAATTGAGCCATCAGGATTGAATTTTGTCTTTAAAATCCATTTTACACCAATTACCTTGCGATTTCTAGGCCTGTCAACGAGCTGCCAGGTTCCATTCTTCTCGATCATGTCTAGTTCAGCTTGCATAGCTCTCCTCCGTGCCTCGGAACCTTGTGCTTCAACTCTCATCTTGCAAGGTTCTGGGGCCCCACACTGGTATGTCTGTCAATTTTGCTGAATGATCTCTCAAGTTGAGAGTTCTGTCATTAAATAGAAAGACTTCTCCTTGTACATCCCTAAAGATCTGTCATGTATCCCCTAATATCTGTCATTCCTAACTATTACATCTCTAAGAATATCTCTTATATCTAAGTATTAAAAGCTATTTACATAAATATTTAAAAATATTACACATTTATAACTAAAATCTGTGTGCTGAAATCTGTCCAGATAGCTGTATATCTGTCTATCACTGAAATCTGTCTCTATTATCCCCCCCCCCCCCGAAATTGATTTCGATGAATCAAGAAGCATTAATTTTCCCACTAGAAACTGATGGCATTGCCGTGCCATGGATTTTGTAAGCGCATCGCCGCGATTTGAAGATCACTGGATACATGTGGAAGAGTACTGACTCTCTTATCTACACATTCTCTGATATAATAACAGTTCACTTCAATGTGTTTGGTTCTTTTATGATAAACTGGATTGGTGGCAATCTGAATAGCACTTGTGTTGTCGGCGTGGAGAGGAGTGGGATTAGATTGAGGAAATCCAATTTCTGCAAGTAAACCACGAAGCCAAACAATCTCGGAGCAAGCAGTAGACACTGCTCGATATTTAGATTCGGTTGAAGATTTTGAAACATGGTCTTGCTTCTTGCTCTTCCAAGATATCAAAGAATCTCCGAGAAACATGCACCAACCCGTGATGGAGCGACGGGTGTCAGGACATCTAACCCAATCAGAATCACTAAATGCATTAAGCTGAATAGGAGAACCACTAGGAAAGAATAATCCATGAGTAGATGTTCCCAAGAGATATTGAATGATGCGACGGACAACTACCAAATGTAGATGACGGGGAGCCTGCATAAATTGACTCACTTGTTGAACTGCAAAAGAGATATCAGGCTGAGTAATAGTAAGATAATTTAGGCTCCCAACTAATTGTCGATACAAAGTTGGATCAAGAAGAAGATCTCCTTCCTCGTGATGATACTTTACATTTAGTTCCAATGGAGTATTTACGGAGGAAGATTCTTGAAGACCAGCCAAAGTAATCAAATTTTGAGTATATTTTTGTTGGTTCAAGGACACACCTAAAGAATCATAATGAACTTCCAACCCTAAAAACTATGTAAGAGTACCAAGATCTTTCATATGAAAACAATCCTTTAGCTGCAGTTGGAGGCTAGTGATTAGTGAAGAGTTAGTTCCTGTGATAATAATCTCATCTACATACACCAGAAGAAGAACACAACCTGCAGATGTTTGTCGAAGAAACAAAGATGAGTAATATTTGATCTGCTCAAAAGAGAATTGAAGCAAAGTCAACCGAAACTTGTCAAACCAAGCTCTGGGAGCTTGTTTTAACCCATACAAAGACCGCTTCAACTTGCATACATCTGATGTAGGTGATGAGAACAAACCAGGTGGGGATTTCGTATAAATATCTTCTTTGAGATCACCATGAAGAAAAACATTTTTGACATCCATTTGATGAAGAGGCCAATTTTGTGACGCAGCACTGGCAATAATAGTGCTCATCGCAGTCATTTTTGCTACAGGTGCAAAAGTCTCATAGTCCACACCATACTCCTGTTTGTTTTCAATAACCACTAGTCGAGCCTTGTACCAATCAAGAGTTCCATCATAATGAAGTTTAATTGACTAAACCCATTTGCATCCAATTGGACAGACATTTGAAGGGCAAGGAACAATGTCCCATGTGTTATTTTCTTTAAGAGCCAAAAGTTCCTCTTTCATTGCTTTGTGCCAACATTCAAGCTTGAAGGCTTGTGAGTAACCTGTTGGAATAGAGATGGTGGATAAAGTAGAAGAAAAACCATACCATTTAGGAGTATGAGATACTCTGGTAGATCGCCGAGGAAGGTCAAGTGGAGCTAACCTTGAAGAAATTTCAGATTCTGGTTGTGGAGCAGTTTCAGGTGGCGGATCCATTTCGGAATGGGGTAAAGTTGGCCGACGTCATTCATACACAAATCCAGGTTTGAACCGCTTAGAAAAAAATGATAAATCCTCAAAAGGCGGAAGGAGAAGAGAAACAGAAGATCTTCTGAATCAACATGGGCAGGAAAGAAAGACTGATTTTCAAAGAATACAACATTTCTAGAAACAAAAAAATTGTTAGAACTTGAATCATAACAAATAAAACCTTTCTGTGAAGTACTATAACCCATAAAAGCACATTTAGTAGACTGAACAGAAAGTTTATTGCATTGAGAAGGAGGTGGGTGCACAAAACAAATACAACCAAATGTATGAAAACCATGGTAGCCAGAATACTTGTGATAAAGACGATAATATGGAGACTCAAGATTTAACACTTTAGATGGAAGTCTATTAATCAAATAAACAGTAGTAGACAAAGCTTCCACCCAGTATTTAGATGGTACAGATGACTCAATCAATAAAGTACGAGTAACATCTAAAAGATGATGGTTTTTACGCGCAACCACCCCATTTTGTTGTGGTGTATATGGGCAAGAGCGTTGTGAGATGATCTCTTTCTCAAGTAAGAAATTATTGAATTCATGAGACATATATTCTCCACCAGAATCAGATCTTAATATTTTGATACATGTAGAAAACTGATTCTCAATGTAAGACAAAAATTTCTTGAACATGGAAAACACTTCAGCTTTGGATCGAAGAAAATACACCCATGTAAACCGACTATAATCATCTATGAATGTCACAATGTACTTGAAATGAGCATGTGAAACAATTGGTGAAATGCCCCAAACATCACTATGAATTACATCAGAACACTTCGTAGCATGACTACCAAAATTAGGAAAAGGAAGAGTTTTACTTTTGCCTAATTTACAAGTAGAACAATCAAAGGAAGCAACTGAAAATTAATTTTTATTTCCTAATAGACCAGAATTTGATAAATGAGATAACAAAACAAAATTCGGATGTCCTAGTCGCTTATGCCAAACCTCCGTCTTACTAGTTGTAGGAGTATAAGCAAAAGATAGAACACAAGGAACGGAGAAGTGTATAGGAAATAATCTTCCAACTTTAGGCCCATTCACGATAATCGTCCTCGACACCTGATCCTGCACAAGCCAACCATTACAAGAAAATTCCACATCACAATTGTCATCTACTAATTGACCAACTGAAATAAGACTAGTGGAGAGCTTTGGTGATACAAAAACATTCTTGAAAGTTTGAGTAATATCCCCAATTTTGGTAATGGGTAAATTACTACCAATGGCCACCTGAATTTGTGAGAGACCATGATACTTACGAACATTTTTTAGCTCACTAGTTGAGTTGGTCATATGATTGGAAGCGCCAGAATCAACAAGCCAAAAATTAGATGTAATATCGTTACCTTGCCCCAAGGCTGATAGGGCTAACACAATCATTTGTTGTACCATTTCAGTAGTAAGAACATGTCCAATTGCCGGAGTAGCAAATTGGTTGTTAGTTCCTGTTGAATATGATTTATCAGAAGTGAAACCATTTATCTCCGCTTGGAAGGCATTGATCCTATGATTCTGAGGACATGTGGGACAATCCTTGATTATATGCCCGTGTTGTTTACAATAACTACAAAACTTCTTACCACAATTGCTCGCAATATGGCCATATTGCTTGCAACTATAACATTGAATTTTGCTCATATCCCTACCCTTTTCTTTTCCTTGAGCAGCAAATGCAACAAGCTGAACGTTTTCTTGAGTGAAAGCATTTTGTGTGAAAAGACACTGCTCTTCACGAAGTAATTCCCTAAAACAGATATCTAAAGAGGGAGACAGGTCTCGATTCATCAAGTTAGAGCGAACACTCTCAAATTCAGATCGCAATTTCATCAAAAATTGGTCTCTCTTGCTTTGCTCATAAACTGCTTGAATTACAGAGACAGATTCGGCAGGTAGTTTAGCATAAATAATATCAATAAATTCAGCCCATAAGTTCTGAATCCTAAAAAATAATGTTGAATAGAGAGACCTCCTTGAGAGTAATTAGCAATTCCATGCTCTAGCTGAAAGCGCCTTGTGCTATGGTCTTGATTGTAAACCTTTTGTAAGTAATCCCACATGGCCTTTGTTGTCTTGTATGGCCTGAGATTAAGAACAATAAAAGGGTCAATTGACCCTAAAATCCATGTCATCACCTGAGCATCTTTAATCTTCCATTGATCGAGCTTTGTAGAATCGGTAGGAGCAGGATCACTTCCATCTATATGTCCCCATAATTCTTTTTCGGTGACAAATAGTTAAAATTGAAATTCCCAGGCGGAGTAATTTTTTCCGGTGAAACTAACATGAAAGGACTCAAACTGATGTGACGTCATGTTCTTGACTAGCTAAGGGAGACGAAAACACAATGATACCAGAATGACCAAGACGAAATTCCTAAGATGCTTAGGACTGACAGTTAACAGTAAGCAATAAGCAGAACTAAGGCTTTAAAAAAAATCTAAAAGGAACCACAGATGAAAGATACTAAGAATCAAAGCTGAAAAGAAGGCTCTAATACTATGTCAATTTTGCTGAATGATCCCTCAAGTTGAGAGTTCTGTCATTAAATAGAAAGACTTCTCCTTGTACATCCCTAAAGATCTGCCATGAATCCCTTAATATCTGCCATGTATCCCCTAATATCTGTCATTCCTAACTATTACATCTCTAAGAATATCTCCTATATCTAAGTATTAAAAGCTATTTACACAAATATTTACAAATATTACACATTTATAACTGAAATCTGTGTGTTAAAATCTGTCCACAAAAACTGTCCAGATAGCTATATATCTATCTATCACTGAAATCTGTCCAGAAAATCTGCTGGACAGATATGATGTCTATTATCCTAATAACGTCATCCACTAGTTCATCTTCCGCAAGTTGAGGCTGCTCTTTTGAAAATAAATCAGAATAAGAGGTCGTCTGACTTTTCCAATCCTAAGCAGCTGCTTCTTCAAACTTCACTTCTCAGCTAAGAAATAGTTTTTCTGTTTTCAAGCAGAAAATCCTATACCCTTTGGATGATGAACTATAGCCCATAAATATGCCCTTCTGAGCCGTGATGTCCAGCTTACTCCTCTTCTGTTCGGGAATTTGATAATAACATATACACCCAAAGATTCTGAGATGGTGTAGTGATGGTTTGTTCCCACACCAAGCTTCATATGGAGTCATGTCATGCAAGGCCTTAGTGGCAATCTGTTCAGCAAATATACTGATGTATTGACTGCCTCCATCCAAAACTGATTTGGGATCCTTCTTTCAAGCAAAAGACACCTGGCCATCTCCATTACAGTCCTGTTCTTCCTTTCAGACACGCAATTTTGTTGTGGAGTGTATGGTAATGTCAATTGGCATTCAATACATGTGCTATTACAAAACTCCACAAACTGAATAGAAGTATATTCTCCTCCATTGTCAGACCTTAAAGCTTTAATACTGAGATTACAATGATTTTCTACTAAAGTTAACATTAAAGACTTCACTCTTCTGTTTAAAGAAATAATCCAAACACATTATGGTGTGGTCATCAATAAAGAGGAGAAAATATTTGTTACCACTCAAGGAATTTGGTTTCATTGGGCTGCAAACGTCTGTATGAATGATCTGAAGTTTCTGGTTAGCTCTCCATAGTTTATTTGCTTGAAATGGCAATTTTGTTTGCTTTCCCTACTGGCAGGTTTCACAAACTTGAGCATTAGAAAGAACTTCAGACATATTTTTCACTAGCTCCTTTTTCATCTCTGTGATACTTCCCCGATTGAAGTGACCAACCCTTTTGTGCCATAGGTTTGTACATGTTTTTGAAGTAATAGTGTAAGCCTGCTCAATTATTTTTCTCCCAATCAACAGAAACCATTCTGTTGCTCATCTTGACACAAAATAATTCTACTCCAGAAGGGTCAGAAACAACACATTCACATAAATGCAGTGAATAATTATTTTCAAGCATTTGTCCAACACTCAACAAATTTTGACTCATATCAGGTGTGTACAAAACATCAGAAATAGTTTTGATATCTGATATTGTTGAGATAGACGCTGTACCTCTGCCTTTGACTTCTACAACCTCACCATTTCCACTTTCACTATGAATTTGTAAGTGCCATCGAGGAATCTGAACATTTCAGCATCATTGCACAAGTGATGTGTGCAACCACGTATGAGACTGCAAAGAGTTGCTCCTCATGTGCATCTGCAGCTTCTGCTAGTTGTGCTTGCAAAGCTCCAGAGGCCTTTGTTTTGATTTGCAAACCTTGGATATGTGCACCACCTACTTACAGTTGCCGCATATAGCATCGAATCTCCACCAGCAGTACTTCTCCAGATGTGTAGTTTTTTTGCAATGTCTGCACGGAGGGAACTTCTGCTTCACATCTCCACTATTGTTTCCACCATCATGCTTGCCCTTATTCTTTTGGTTGAGTTGTTGCCTCCCTTTACCTAAATTTTGCTTTTGTACAAAGAAAGCTCCTTCAATAAACTTGTCCCATGTCTCATAGTCTTTTTTGCTCTTGTGCTTGAAGAGCACTCATTAGTTCACCTAATGAGAGTTTGTTCATATCCTTGGATTCTTTAGGAGAGGAAATCTTAGATTCAAACCTCTCAGGAAGAGTCATAAGAACTTTCTCCACAATCCGTTTGTCTGTAAATTCTTCACCAAGAAATCTAATTTTATTAACAATCAAGGAGATTCGATCAACATACTTACTGATTGTTTCATCCTCCTGCATATTCAGGGACTCGAACTCTCTTTTCAGATTCAACACTTGCATTTGACATGTTCTATCGCTGCCTTGATACTCTTCTTTCAACCTATTCCAAGCCTCTTTTGCTGTTCTACAAGTCATGATTCTATAGAACATGGAATCTGCCATAGCCATCTGCATAAACAACTTGGCTTTGGATTTCTTTGTCTTTTCTTCACCGTGGACTTGATCTGAGCGAAGGTAGGATTTGCTGGTAGAGCACAACTGGTTTATCTTCCGTCACAGTTTCTCAAAGTTCATAAGCTTCCAGAAAATCTTGCATCTTCACAGACCAGATTTGATAATTTTCACCGGTGAAAGTGAACGGTGGATTTAAAGGTAGGCTGCTGGATGCCATTTGTATTGTAGGTTAAAACTTTTTGGTCCTGTAAGACCAATTAGAGGCTCTAATACCACCGTTAAAACGTGAACTCTCCTAAGACTTAATTGAAGAATAAAAGCAGGAAAAACTTATAAAAATTCCAGCTTATCATTAATAAGAACATCTGAATTTATACAAGGAAAAAGATAACTACTTCCTATCTACCAGCCACTTACAAAGTGGATAGAAAAACTGAATCATAAAATGTGCCACTTACACCCATAAAGGGCCACTAATTCAGAACACTAAGAAACTAACTTTGACCAAGTCTTTTACTAGAAACTAGGAAAGCAGTAAATTGAAACTAAGCAGTAAGAGTGGCAACGGACCGGAACCGGTACCACCGGACCGGTTTAAACGGAACCGGTACCAAACAGCCTTACCGGAGTTTGTCGCTGGAACCAGTACTACCGGAACCGGAATACCGGACATTTTTGATGGTCTGCACCGGTCCGTTGGTTACCGGTGTTGTACCGGGTCGGACCGGACCCGACACCGGATCTGTACCGGAAAAGACGACCAGTTCACGTTTTTTTTAAATAACTTATATAATATAATATATTAACTTATATAACTTATAGTATTATATTTTATTAATATAATATATTAATATAACATTTTTTTATTAACTTTTTTTAATAAGTTTAAGTTTAATATATCTTAAAAAGTTTAAAACTTTAACTTAAAAATATATCTTTTAAGTTTAAGTTAATAAATATAACATGTTTTAATATATCTTAAACTTAAAAAATATATCTTTAAGTTTAAGTTAATATAACATTTTTAATAAGTTTAAGAAGTTAAATTATATTTATATAATTTTAAGTTATAACGTTAAAAATTTTCCCAACTTTATAAAATTAAAAGTATTAAACTTTTTTCCCCATAACTTCAAAGTTACAAATATAATTAAGGCATCAAACAAAAGACAAATTTTAAAATAAAATTAAGGCGAATAACCGTTATATTTATTCAAATTTCGTACGTTGTACATTTATTACAAATATTAAAAGAAAATCTAATTTACGCAGCCATCTTCTAGGAAGAGTTCTATTTGAGCTAGATCTCTACTCTAGAATCTTATTAATATTTATAACGTCCATAATATTCTAGGCGTAACTTTTCTATTTCTTCGGCGGATAAATTTTCCGGAATTGATTTTTTTCCTTGTTCCTCCATTGCTTACATTCCATCATCACTATTTTCCTCAAAAATTTCATCTATTTCGTCTTCAATTTGGGGCGATAATTTTGGGAGTCCAAAATTTCTTCATTCGGCATTGATCCAATCTCTAAATAATGCCGAAATCTCCAAACCATCCTTTGCTAACGAATATCGATGATCTCCAATTATAAATCTTCCTGCGCTAAAAGCTTGCTCCGAAGCTGTAATGACCTTTCAGGTCATTTTCCATATTTATGCTTATCTTCACCGTTTGAGCTTCTCTATAGCTGCCCCAAGTCAGTTATGACTTGCTGGGACCGACGGTTCGGTTACCCTAAGTTGCTCGGATTCGGGTGTGGGTATCCGAGAAGGGTGCGAATCCGAGAGTCGGATTCTTTAAAATATAAATTTTAAGATTCGGGGGTGCGAATTCGAGTATGGATACGGGTGCGGGGATTCGGCTAAAAAAAATCAAATATTATAAATATAGAGTTATAAAGGTATTCTAAAAATAAAAAGTTAACTATAATTAAGAGTACTTTTTCCTTTTTTCAATGTTAGGGCAACTTACGTTTAATTATATATTAATATATACAGTTTTTTTTATATCATAAAGAATATAAAATACAAAAGTCTGCTGCTGTCAGTTCAATAAACCTACATGCTACTGTCTTGTTTTAATTAAAAAATATATATTGGTAATATTAATTTTAATAAATATATATATAACAACACTAACAAATAAACAAATATTAATGTTGTTGTCTTGTTTTTATTAAACAAATATTAATAAATATATATATATATATATATATATAACAACACAAACAAATAAAACGCCGACGACGATGGCACATCGACAACGATGGATGATTGACGACGACGACTGAGGTGGGCCG
The DNA here is from genome assembly GCA_030864215.1 of Capsicum pubescens. Lineage (NCBI taxonomy): Eukaryota > Viridiplantae > Streptophyta > Magnoliopsida > Solanales > Solanaceae > Capsicum > Capsicum pubescens. The sequence continues at coordinate 210,056,443 of CM061540.1, read as the reverse complement.
ACGACGACGGAGGTTTCTCGGCGACGGCAACGGCGGTGGGACATCGACAACGCCATCTCTATTCTGGTGGTTGCTGGTCGGAATTTTTTCATTAAGTCGCCACTCGCCGGTTAATTATTCGATTTTTCCCCTCAAATTTCTTCGTTAATTTGGTCAACGTCTTCGAAATCGTTTGACCGAATCGGAGACGGCGGAAGCACCCGCCTCAGTCTCGTGTCGAGACGGGTTCGGCGGCAAAACGACCGAGTCTGAGTAACATAGCAGTTACCGAGCAATTTGTTTGGTTTTTAGAGTCAATTCCCTGTTTAGAAGTCTTCACTAGTTCCAAATGGCCACCGAGTGAAAACTTCAGTGAAACGATCCCGTATGCAAATTCTGACTACGCCAGTAGATTCGGGATATCGATTTTAGTTTAGGTAGACCTTTGGTTCGGGTCCCAATGCACCCGAGCTCATTTCGACCTATTGGTCGAAAAGTTGAAAATTTGAATAAATAGGTGTGGAACCCACTTTTTATCGAAATGATCTCGAATGAAAGTTTTGATGATTCCAATGAATTTGAAATGTGTTTTACACTCAAATTTCACTATTGGATCATATATTTTGGTTCTCGAATGAGTTTCGAGGGTCTAAGTTTTTGACTTTGCTGATGGCCCAAACAACAACTAGATCTCCAAAGCTGGTATGGATATTTAAGCACCCTATAGCCGCGTTTTTCACCATTTTTGACTCATTTTTGAGAGCCTAAAACCCTAAATGGGTATGATAACTCAAAATTGAGTCTTGTGGGTGTCTAGGGAGCTTGGTAAACATCTTTTATCATGATTATCATCCGGATTAAGGTAAGATTTTATCACTTTATTGGTGAATTTCTTAGTTCTTGACCCAAAACCCCAATTTAGCTTAGGGCTTGATTTATCCCTAAATTTGGTTTGTTTTCACCAATTCATTGAGGTTTATGATTCCTTGGTGATGTATGAGCATTGGGTTGGCCTCCGAAACGCGATTTCCGTACGTGGGACCCACTTGGGGTTTTTGGTGTTGTTTTTGGACCTGAAGCACAACAGTGCAATATGGGTATCGTTAGACTCGTATTGATGAGTAGATTATATTTTTGATAGTGTGATGACATTTTGGGGATTGTGAAGTGAAGACGAGCATGTGGTGCTTGAAGTGTGATTTTGCGGTTTAGCCTTGAGGTAGGCTTCTGTCTACTCTTCTTCATGGATGATGTATGATAGATATTACGTGTGAATGAGAATGTTAAGATTGATATTGGATAGAATGACTTAGTATTGATTATACATATAAGTTTGGAGATTAGATGGGGGTTTTGACCCGTAGGTTGAATTACTTAATACCCTTGTAGAATCTTATTGTCTTCTCCCTAGTTTGGGTAAATTTGTAGCATGGATATGATATAATGCTATGCTTGGAATATGGTTTTAGCATTTGAAGCATGATTTGTATATTTAGCCTTATTGGGCTAGCGTGATAGTTTTGGAACCGTAAGTTTGGTAGAGTTGACTTGAGTACCCTTGTTTCTAGTCGAAGTTACTATCTTAGGCTTTAATATGGTTTGCTTGATATCTAGAAGATGAACTAGATACCTTAGCCTAGTTTGGGGCAGAGTATGCCTAATTATAGATTTGAAGTGGGATCGTTCGACCCACTTAGGCCTAAGCTTATGTTAAGTCTTGTGGATTTAGTTGCGGATATTAGACATAGATGAGGCTAGTAAACCTTAGAATAAGGTTACTTCATAACTTGGTAACTTGTATTGATGTTTCAAGATTATGGCTATTTAGTTATGGTTATGATACTACATGTGGAAGTGATATTGGGCATTTAGAGGTGATATTCCTCCTAGATACATTATGTTGGCCTATAGAGATGCTATTTCCTCTTAGACTTGATATTTGGCCTATAGAGATGTTATTTCCTCTTAGACTTGATATTTGGCCTATAGAGTCGCTATTTTCTTTAGTCATGATTGTTGGACCTATAGAGATGATGGTCCTTTTGGATATGTAAATTGGCCTAGGGAAGCGATATTCCTCGTTGTCTTGACGTATGACCTATTGATATATGATATCCTGTAGACAATTACACGTCTATCTATATTATGCCTCCTAGATGTGAGATGTCTCTAGTGTAAGAGATGATAACATATTTATTTATTATGCCTCCTATATGTGAGATGCCTTCTATATGTGAGATGATTAGAGGTATGTTGCGGCTTATACATATGATTATTGATATGAGTTCCGAAAATGTATATGGGCCTAAGGCCATGATTATGATGTTGTGATTATTCCGAACAAATTAATGGGCCAACGGCCGTGTTATAGTACTGATTAAACATCCAAGAAGTGTTTATAGTTGTGAATGATGTGATTGCGATTTATGAATATGAATATGTATATGTTTGTATACACATCTCTCCGGTATGGGACGGAGGAAGATGCAGTATGATGCTTATTATTCCACTAACTGAATACTGGTGATGACATGCATAGGTTTGGTACGTTCATGATTATTTACCATTTTAAATGATGTGATTATAGTATGTGATCTTATGGTTGTTCTTCTTGTTAGACGGTTAAGCTATGTGGTAACTAGTTGTCTATTAGCTGAATATTACACTTGATGGCTAGGAAGCTAATATATTAGTTAATGAATCTTGCTTAGTTGGAACATGGTAGCTAACGATGGTCAGTTAATGAATGATGTCATTTAATAAAAGATGGTTAGGCGACAAGTAGTAATGTGTTGTCTAGTAATGATTAACAAAAATAGGACGAATAGTTGATATTAATGAATGGTGGATAAATGACGGTTTTGGTCTAATGATGAACCTAGACTAGATGTTAGATGTTGACTATTAAATGAATAGTGGTTAGTTGTTATCCCGTGAACATGGATTATATGAAGGATAATGTTTAGGCTAATAACTAGAAGTTATGTGATGACTAGCGAACTAGCGGTTTAATAATAATAAGTGTTGGTTAGCTAATAACGAGTAGTTGGGATGTATTGATAAAGATAGACATCTTTACGGTTATGAGTATATCGGCTTGTGTCTGTGCACCTATTATATGCCTATATTTATGTGTCGAGAGTTATGATGATACATTGGTACCCGGCAAGGCCGGAGGATATTGTGATGACATACTGATACCCGGCAAGGCCGGAGGATATTATAATGATATTGATACCTGGTTCGAGTCCGGAGGATACTATTGAGATGATATTGATCCAGCAAGGCCAGTGGATATTATGATGATATTGATACCCGGTTCGAGTCCGGAGGATACTATTGAGATGATATTGATTCCCGGCAAGGCCGGAGGATATTATGATAATACTAATACCCAGTTCAAGTCCGGAGTATACTATTGAGATGATATTGATTCCCGGCAAGGCCGGAGGATATTATGATGATATTGATACCCGATTCGAGTCCGGAGGATACTATTGAGATGATATTGATTCCCGGCAAGGTCGGAGGTTGATTACGATGATGATGGTCCTAATGAGGACAGTTATTATGAGTTGTGATATTGATGGTATACTTTGCATTCATTCCTGCATGTGCATCGCCTATCACCAGTATGCACCTATGTCTATCAGCCGGTATGGGACGGTTGCATAGATATGGGTGAAGAATATGCCTTGTGTTGTTATATGTTGATTGAACCTTTCGAGTCTGGGGCGGTAGGGGTACGCATAGGCTCGGCTAGGTATTTGGTTGTCCGGAGTATCCGGTTATTTATGATGTTATTGATATTATTATTATCATTGTTATGATCATTATTATGGCTAGCCTATGACAGATTGGTCATGGATCCGGTATTGGGATTAAGGTATGTCTTCGGCCTTTGCTATCTTATGATGACATTACGATGCACGATTATTCTATGTCTAGTCATATGAATTAGAAATCCTGAGTATGTTGGTATTGAATCCTGATAGTATTATAATGAGGTCTTAAAATGAGAACATGACGATCTAGGTTATGTTTGAGATGACCTCCTGTTTATATATATATATATATATATATATATATATATATATATATATATATATATTATATATATTATATATATATAGTCATATGAAGTCATGGTACTACCGGATATCCCATTCTTTGTTGTTCATATTGTATAGTCGTTCCTTCGCCTTGTATATTACAATATATCTTTCTTTCGCTCTTTATCTATATATTGACCTGGGATATACGGTATAGCTTTGGCATATATTGAATGTAGCTGGAATAAGATAGTTCACCTTGATACTTCCTTAGTCTTATTATGTTAGACTCTTGTACATAAATAGGATAGTTGTCCCTTGTTATTCTCATTGACTTATTACATGATTTATGGACTCTTGGTTGTAGTTTCCATTCTGTTTATATGTTGTATATATCTACTTTATCTTTGGAGCTAAGTTGGCAGTTGCCTACTGAGTACCATTCGTTTGGTACTCATACTACACCTCTACAGCCTGCAGATCATAGTACGAGTTATCGCCATTGATGTGTGCATCGTGTGGAGTAGCCCTAATTCGGAGACTTAGAGTGAGCTCCTAACGTTCGGAGTATTACTTATCTCTCTCCTATGTATTAGACTAGCCTCTAAGTTGTATTCAGAGGTAAGTTGAATCAGTGTATTTCTCCTTGATATATCACTTTTGTACTCTTATTATGTTTAGAAGCTCTTGTACTGATACCATCAGGTTTTGCGATTCATCTATGTATTGATCTTTATCTCATATATTCCACATTCTTTCCCTTATGTTATTGAGTAGTCCATTACTAGCCGTTCCGGACTACAGGTTGGCTTGCCTACTGGTGGGTTATGGTAGGCACCATCATGACCTGAAAAGTTGGGTCGTGACAGAAGCAACTGAAGAAGCTTGAGTTGATAGCACATCTCGAACCATCCTTGAAAGTTTTGGAAATTGTCTGATACAGGTCTTCCACCATGATAAAAGTTGTTGTTGTCCAGTTTCATCTCTAATGCTTTTCCGATCCTGAGAAAGATACGAATCAAAATCATTATTCCTACAACATTGAAGACCAAGTTCTTCACCTATCTAGTCATCTAAATCTTCATATCTACGTCTAGAAGTAGGAGGTTCGACCAGCGCAATATTTTGTTCCATAACTTGATACAAGTTATATAAACTCCTAGCTCTAGGTACTATGCTAGCACAATAAGTTTCAACTGATGGCTTTTCACGAGGTCCAATTTCTAAATTGTTGTAGAATTTTTGAACCAACATCATTACACCATGTTCTTTGTAAAATGGGTCGAATAAAGTAGCTGTCAAATAAATTTGTGGAATAGGAAAATAATATTTTTTAAATTTATCAACCATAGAGTCAATTGCCTCTTTGTAAGGGCAAGTTTTTTTATATTCAGCAAGTACTTTAGAAATAGCAGTAATAGTTACTAAACAGAAGAAATAGTTAGAGTATATTGAGCAGATACTGTGTTCGTAGCTTGATAAAAAGTTTTCAAAAATTTATAAAGTTCTACTTCAATCCAATCATCTTCATCTAGCCTTAAATCAGCATTCGAATTATAAGCATTATCAACTAATTGTATAGGTTTATGATATATAAGAGCAACTTCAAACATTTGATACAAAGAATTCCATCTAGTAGGAATTTCTTTTGAAACTTTTCTATATGGAAGATCACATTCTCTACATTAATATTTAAAATTATCCATTACACCCTTTTATTATTTTTAAAAATATAACTATAAGCAATACGAACTTTACAACAACCATTTCCAAACAACTCAACACCATCATGTACTATCAAATTTAAAATATGTGCAATTCATCTAACATGAAAATGATCTTCATCCATAGGACATAGTATAGTTTTCAACATCATTACACCATGTTCTTTGTAAAATGGGTTGAAAAAAGTAGCTGTCAAATAAATTTGTGGAATAGGAAAATAATATTTTTTAAATTTATCAACCATAGCATCAATTGCCTCTTTCTAAGGGCAAATTTTTTTATATTCAGCAGTACTTTAGAAATAGCAGTAATAGTTACTAAAACAAAAGAAATAGTTGGAGTATACTGAGCAGATACTGTGTTCGTAGCTTGATAAAAAGTTTTCAAAAATTTACAAAGTTCTTCTACTTCAATCCAATCATCTTCATCTAGCCTTAAATCAGCATTCGAATTATAAGCATTATAAACTAATTGTATAGGTTTACGATTAATAAGAGCAACTTCAAACATTTGATACAAAGAATTCCATCTAGTAGGAATTTCTTTTGGAACTTTTCTATATGGAAGATCACATTCTCTACATTAATATTTAAAATTATCCATTACACCCTTTTTTTATTTTTAAAAATATAACTATAAGCAATATGAACTTTACAACAACCATTTCCAAACAACTCAACACCATCATGTACTATCAAATTTAAAATATGTACAGTTCATCTAACATGAAAATGATCTTCATCCATAGGACATAGTATAGTTTTTAACTCTTCAATAGCTTTCAAATTATTAGAAGCATTATCTAATGTGCATGTCATAGGTTTATCAACAAATCTAAAATATTTCAAGCTATCCACTATTGTATTAGCTATAAAGATACCGATTTTAGTCTCGTCAACATATTTATAAGCAATAATTCTTTTTTGCATGTTCCAATGGTGATCAATCCAATGAGCCGTGAGAGTAAAATAATCATTAGCGAGAACACTACGACCCATATCAGAAGTAATAGATATTCTACCATCAAATTTATCAAATAAGCAACGAAGATAATGACAATGTTCAGCTTAAAATTTAAAAATATCATTTTTAATTGTAAAAAAAAAAAAAGGCAGCCCGGTGCACTAAAGCTATCGCTATGCGCGGTGTCCGAGGAAGGGCCCCACCACAAGGGTGTATCGTACGCAGCATTACCTTGCATTTCTCCCAGAGGCTGTTAAAAATATCATTTTTAATTGTATTTCGTGAAAAACCTTTAAAAGAGGGATTATATACTCGTTGAATATAATGAATAAAACCGGGATGCGAAGGAAAACTAAAAGACAGACCCATAACAGCAACCATTTTCGCTAGTTCTTTATATACATCTTCACTATATGTCAATGATGAACTTGGGTCAGCCAAGTTAAACATGTCTAAACATGTTTGAACCATATTACCTCTATAGATTCTTGCGTAAATAGTGTACCATTTTTTTTTGTCTTAGTCTCATTTTTTAGACTAATAAAATTACATTTCCTCAAATGCGTAGTTAGCAACCCTGTCCCACCATTCTTTCCCCCGGTCAAATGTTTAAAAACTCTCATGCATTTATTGTAAGTAGCAGTACTTTTTGCCTTATCATGCTTCATAAATTTCCAAACTAAAGACCTTTTAGAACGTTCAGTACCTTTGGCCCTAGTAAATTCCGGTAAAGGGGAAAGTTCTTCACCGTCTTCCGGTAATTCCGTAACCGGACTAGTAGGGGTAGGGGTATCACCTAACTCTTGTTCTTCTATATCTTCTTCCTGTAAGTCTTCCTTAAAATTATCATAACGCCTACTTAGGGTCTCATGGTCTAATTCCATACCGATACCAACATCAAAACAATTAGGCTGTGATAAAGAAGTTTCACTAAATCTAGGCGGTAATGAACTAGTAGTAGCCTTATTTCTTTTATTTCTACGAAAAATCTTACCAAAAATTGGTTTTTTACCACTACTATTTTTATGGGAATCCATAATTAAATTTAAATAAAATTAAAATATTAAAACAAGTAATATAATATTATAAATCGAAAAATTAATGTAAGTAAACAAATGTAGATACTAAAAAATAAAAATATAGGTATTAAAGTAAATAAAAAAGAGATTAAGTTGGAACGAATATACCGAACGTCTGAGTAAAAGCAGACGTATACCAAATGTCAGAATTAAAAGATGATAATTGAAGCTTGTAATATCTTCAAAAAATCTTCAACTCCAGCTAATACAATAACTATAAATATTTAGAGTGTATGAGAAATTGAGAATATTTGTGAGGAAAAAGAATAAATATAAAAGGGTATTTATAGTGAAAATTTTAAGGGTGTGTGTGTGTGTGTGGGGGGGGGGGGGGGGGGGGAGGGGGGGCAACGGCCAAAAGAGTCGTTGCTGCCAAATGAAATTAAAAAAAAAAATTACAACGATCTTCACTGTCGCCGGACCGGAACCGGAATTTTTTTGATAGACGCACCGGTACCGTATTCCGGACCATTGGGTACCAGTATACCGGTTGCAACCGGTACCGTTGTGTTACCGGTACCGGAATGTCACTGGAACCGGAGTAACCGGACCGGAAAATTCCGGTTCCATTGCCACCCTTACTAAGCAGTAAACTTAAACTAAGTTTAAAAAAACAGAAAAAGAGAATAAGCTGGAAAATGAAACTGCCAATTGTCTAACAGACGGAAAATTTCTTCCAACTTGAATGTCGAGAGGAACTTCATAATTGCCTGTGTTCTTCTAATAAACATTATCTGTTGAATAAGCAAATCCAAAAATCACAACTATGGAGAATATATTATCAGAATATCTGGCAGAAATTGCAGACTCACCAACCAATGCATATGCTGCTGCTACCAAACCCTGACAAGAGTGCATCACATAAGTTAGTGAAGCAAGCAAACAACATCTCAAGTGTCATAAAGTTAACCAAAACAGTGTAAAATCCTGCATCACTAAAGATAGGGATAAGGCTTGGTAAACATGAAAGAAAAAAAAAGCACGCCATATCTATTTCATTATTCATAAGCTTTAAACTTGGCATAATACATAGATAGACACCTTAGCTTGGCCTCAACTGGCAACTAGACACCCCAACTTTGAAAATGCACATCTGGACACCTTAACTTGGTTTAAGTTTGGCTCCATAAACACACTTCTCCAGATGTGCATCCTAAGAATCAACATATAGGAAATGGGAGAATGTGAAACATTTGCTTTATAGCCGTGTAGTAACACAAATGAGGAACCTGAGTTAAACCTGTTTGGCATCATCTAGAATATGCCCAGTAATGAAGAATAACCCATGTGGAGCTGGAAACATGGGAAGTAGAAGGCTAAGGAGTTAGAGAATGGGAATCACCACCAAAGTTTCATGGATCGTATGGGAAAAAGGAAGTACTGAGCATTACAAGGTAAAGAGAAATCAATCATTCAGATAAAATGACCTCTCTAGTTTTTTGAGACCCATGCGGAGCTGGAAACATGGGAAGTAGAAGGCTAAGCAGTTAGAGAATTGGAATCACCACCAAAGTTTCATGGATCATACGGGAAAAAGGAAGTACTGAGCATTACAAGGTAAAGAGAAATCAATCATTCGGATAAAATGACCTCCTCTAGTTTTTTGAGTGCGTACAAGAACTTCCTACTTGTGTAGATGATTGGATGGGTTTTGTAGCGAAACACATAATTAGAGCTTCTGGTTGATATGCAAAACAACATTGATCATCCAGTAGTGGGAAGAGTTGAAACAAACGAGCAAAGGGTCATCAAAGCAGAAATAATCAAGGTTTATGAGCAGCTTTACTCAAAATCAGAAAACTAGAGACCAGAATTCAACCAGATTGCAGGCCCTATGATATCTGATCAAGAAAAGGATTGGATACAGAGACCCTTTGAAGAAGAAGAGGTATTTGAGGGTATAAAGCTTTGTGCTGTGGACAAAGCTCCAGAACCAGATGGTTTTAATATGGGTTTCTACATTCACTGCTGGGACATAATCAAAGGGATATCATGTTGGCAATACACAATTTCCACAATCAGGATTTCTCTGAAAAAAGCTTCAACGCCACATATATAGCATTGATCCCCAAAAGAAGTGATGCAAAGGGGGTGAGAGATTACAGACCCATCAGTCTGACAGGTAGTGAATATAAAATCATATCCAAGCTACTCACAGTCTTGAGCCGGGGGTCTATCGGAAACAGCTTCTCTACTTCTTTGGAGGTAGCGGTATGGACTGCGTACACTTTACCCTCCCCAGACCCCACTTTGTGGGAATACACTGGGTTTGTTGTTGTTGTTGTTGTAGTATCCAAGCTACTCACAGGAAGGTTGAAGACAATTATGCACAAACTGGTGATGGCTTTCATCAAGGGTAGGCAAATCATGGATGCTACCCTGATTGATAATGAATGTCTTGGACTCTAGAATGAAACACGGTAAAGCTGGTATCCTAAGTAAGTTAGACATAGAAAAAGTTTTTGATCATGTGAACTGGAGCTTTCGGCTTAACATGCTGAAGAGAATGGGTTTTGGCATTAAATGGGTGAAATGGATTTGATTTTGTATTAGCACCATTAAATTTTCAATTTTGATCAATGGTGCACTTGAAGGCTTTTTCACTTCAAGTAGGGGATTACGGCAAGGTGATCCCCTTTCACCTTTCCTTTTCCTGATTATCATGGAGGGTTTAAACAACATATTGCTCACAACTCACAGGAAAAATTGGCTCAGAGGTTTTAAAGTCAGCAACAAACAAGGGGACAATCTTGAAATCATCCATTTTTATACTCAGATGATGCAATTATCCTTTCTGATGTAGAGCTGAGAAAATGAAGATCTTTGAAGGTGATATGAGCACGGTTAGCATGTGGAACATTAGAAGGGACTTCTAGATATGAATGATAGCTTGGAACCCAGAAGATGCTATGGAGCGACAAATACACAAGGCCATGAGCGATCAAGATGCCATCTGACAATCACGAAGGGCCCTTGTGGGTTATTTCCTAATTAGCCACTTTTGGGCTATTTTTTGTAACAGGCTATTTGTGTAAAGGTAATAAGTATAAATAGCCATTTTTCATCCTTAGAATTTGATGAATGGAAAATTGAAATCCTTTGAGAGTGTAGGATGAAATCCTGTTAGTGTAGCCATTGTGTTAGTTTGATTAGTGATGGGTGGATTTCCATTGTTGATCTAAAACTTCTTAACCTTGAATTTCACACGAGTTACTCATTTGTGGATTCAAATCGGGTTTCTCTATCCTAATTAAAATCAAGTTCTCTTCTTCCTTGGTTAATTGATTCAATTAGCCCTTCTTTCTTCTAATTCTCATCTCTTATTTCGCCACTATCTTTATTTTGTTTTGTTGATGTGAGAAATATGAGAGAAAATATTATTGAATTGTGTATCTAAATTATTACATTGAGATCCTATTTATAGATACTACATTACTATCCTTTTCCAAGTAGGATTTCGTATAGTGTTCCTATTCCTACTCATATTCTAACACCCACCTCAAGCTAGTGCATACAAGTCATATGTACCTAGCTTGTTACAAATGTAATCAATACGAGGACTAGTTAGTGACTTGGTAAAACTATCTGTCAGTTGATCACTTGACTTCACAAATTTTGTAACAATATCTCCGAAAAGTATCTTTTCTCTGACAAACTGACAATCGATCTCTATGTGCTTAGTTCTCTCATGGAACACTGGATTAGATGCAATATGAAGACCTGCTTGATTATCACATACGAGTTCCATCTTACCGGTTTCTCCAAATTTTAGTTCTCTTAGCAACTGTTTGATCCAAATCAGTTCACAAGTTGCTGCAGTCATTGCTCGATATTTTGCTTCCGCGCTAGATCAAGCAACTACACTCTGTTTCTTACTCCTCCAGGACACCAAATACCTCCTACTAAAACCCGGATGTGGAACGTCTATCAAAGGGTGATCCTGCCCAATCAGCATCTGTATATCCAATAATATGCTCATGGCCTCGATCTTCGAAAAGTAGTCCTTTGCCTGGAGACGACTTTATATATCGCAAAATACGAACAACTGCGTCCCAATGACAATCACATGGGGAGGTCATAAACTGACTTACAACGCTCACTGGAAAAGAGATGCCAGGTCTAGTCACTGTGAGATAATTCAACTTGCCAACAAACCGCCTATACCTTCCAGGATCACTGAGTAGCTCCCACTTTCCAAGTAGAAGTTTAGCATTTGGATCCATAGGAGTGTCAATGGGTCTACATCCTATCATTCTTGTCTCTTCAAGAATATCTAAGGCATACTTACGTTGAGAAATAACAATGCTTGGTCTGGACTGAGCAACCTCAATACCTAGAAAGTATTTCAGTCTACCGAGGTCTTTGGTCTGGAAATGCTGAAAAGATGTTGCTTCAAATTAGTGATACCATCTTGATCATTGCCAATGATAAAAATATCGTCAACATAAACAACTAATAAATACACAATTTTGGTTCATAATGGCGATAAAATACTGAATGATCAGCTTTACTACAAATCATGCCGAACTCCTAAATTAATGTACTAAACTTCCCGAACCAGGCACGAGGGGACTGTTTCAATCCATAGAGTGACTTGCGCAATCGACATACAAGACCACTAGACTTCCCTTGAGCAACAAAACCAGGTGGTTGCTCCATATAGACTTCCTCCTCAAGATCACCATGCAGAAAAACATTCTTAATGTCCAACTGATAAAGGGGCCAATGACGAACGACAGCCATATATAGAAAGAGACGGACAGATGCTATTTTAGCCACAGGAGAGAAAGTATTATTATAATCAAGCCCAAATATCTGTGTATATCCTTTGGCAACAAAGCGAGCCTTAAGCCAATCAACCTAACCATCTGGACCAACTTTGACTGCATAAACCCAACGGCAACCAACACTAGATTTACCTGCAGGAAGGGAAACAAGCTCCCAAGTACCACTCGTATGTAAAGTAGCCATCTCATCAATCATAGCCTGTTTCCAACATGGATGGGAAAGTGCTTCACCTGTAATCTTAGGGATGGAAATAGAGGGCAAAGATGATACAAAAGCATAATGGGGTGATCATAGACGATGATAACTCAAGAAAGTATAATGTGGGTTAGCATTACGAGTGGATCTTATACCTTTTTGAAGTGCAACTGATTGGCTAGGAGAAGGCAAGTCCGCAATAAGGGAAGCTTCAAGCGCAGGACATGAATCATCTAGAACTAATGATGGACGCAGGCGGCAGTGATAAATCAAAAGTGGTGGCACTGCAGCTGGAGAAGTAGAAGTAACTGTAGATTCCTCAAAGGTTGGTGTGGGTAAGACGGGAGGTATGGGTAAGACTGCAGATATATCAAGACGATCAGAAGATGTATAGTAAGGTTGAGACTCGAAGAATATGACATCGGCGGACATAAGGTAGCGACCCAAATCAGGTAAATAACATCGATACCCTTTTTGAACTCGAGAGTAACCAAGGAAGACACATTTGAGAGCACGAGGGGCTAATTTATCTTTCCCTGGAGCTAAGTTATGAACAAAACACGTGCTCCCAAAGCACGAGGGGGATAGAGTAGAGATGTGACTGAGGAAATAGTATGGAATGGGGAACCTGATTCTGAATCGAAGATGATGGCATTCTATTAATGAGATAGCAAGATGCCAGGACTGCATCGCCCTAAAAACGCAGCAAAACATGGGATTCAATGAGATGAGTGCAAGCAGTTCAATGAGATGCCTATTTTTCCTTTCTGCTATGTCGTTCTGTTGAGGGGTGTATGGACATGATGTCTGGTGAATAATTCCTTGGTGAGTCATAAATTCCTGAAACTGGGAGGATACGTATTCTAAGGCATTATCACTACGAAAAGTACGAATAGAGACACCAAATTGATTTAGTATTTCAGCACAAAAACTTTTGAATATAGAAAATAACTCAGAACGATCTTTCATTAGGAAAGTGCATCGTGAGAAATCATCAATGAAACTAACAAAGTAACGAAATCCTAAGGGTGAACTAACTCTACTAGGACCCCAAATATCAGAATGAACTAATGAGAAACTAGACTCTGAATGACTCTCAATACTACGTGAAAATGAAGCACGAGTGTGTTTCCCAAGTTAACACGACTCACAATCTAATATGGATAAACTAGACAAATTAGGCACCATCTTCTGTAGTTTAGAGAGACTCGGATGTCCTAAACGTTTGTGAATAAGGTTTGGAGGGTCTGTAACGGAGCATGATGTGAAGGAATTTGAAGAGGTAAGATGGCAAAGGCCTTGTGATTCATGTCCTATGTCAATCGTCTGTCCCGTACTACGGTCCTGCATTAGAAAAGAATCATCAAAAAAAGTTATACTACAATTAAAGGCACGTGTCAAACGACTAACAGATGCAAGATTAAAAGGCCAACCAAGGACAAAGAACAGAGTCTAGAGTAACAGAAGATAGGGGTTTGGCTTGTCTAACTCCTTCTGGTTTTGTTCGGATCCCATTGGCTAAAGTAATAGCTGGAAGGGACTGTGAATAAATAATATCAGTCAGAAGTGACTTATTGCTAGAAATATGATCAGAAGCACCTGAGTCCACAACCCATGATCCAAAGGTAGGAGATTGTGCAGTTGAGACTATTGATAGAGATGTATGCTTACTTGCTTGATACTTAAGATACTTATGATATTCCTTGTTAGATAAATACACATGTTGATCACTTGCGGTGTTAGACTGAGCAACATGAATATTTTTAGGGGGTAGACCATGCAAAGAATAGCATATTCTACGAGTATGTCCAAGCTTATTACAATAACTACACTTAGGTCGAGAATAGCACAAATCACAAGTATGCCTAAGCCTTTTACAATAACTACACCCAGGTCGAGATCTTTCAAATCGACCTCCCCCTCGTCGATTCTTCATGGACTGTGATGTTTGATTTTCTGATCTCCTCATTAAGGGTTCAGATTTAATCATAGGATTAAATTGACAAAGTCAGTCACCCAAAAAAAAAAATTGGTTAGTCACCGAAAAAAAAATGAATTTGATTACTGGAATCAAGAAATAGCTATTGGTACAGCCTTGGAATGAAGGGGCGACCTGACTGAAAAATAAATCTGGCCGAAATATATTGCACGTGCCGGCTCGTGCAGTGCGTGAGGCGCACATCTGAAAATTTCGGCGGCGCATGGATCGTCGGAGATGAGATTCGAGCACTGGGGTTTGCTCGGTTGGGTGTTTCTCACCTCGTGGTGGTGTTGGTTTTCGCACACAACACTTGTAAAATAGACGAGGGCTCAAATTGGACTTGACAGTCGTCGAAAATTAAAGTATCGGGCTGTCTTATTGAGTTTTTTCCCCAGTAATTTTCTCACCAAACCTGCTCTGATACCATGTGAGAAATATGAGAGAATATTACTGAATTGTATATCTAAATTATTACATTGAGATCCTATTTATAGATACTACATTACTATCCTTTTCCAAGTAGGATTTCGTATATTGTTCCTATTCCTACTTATATTCTAACAATTGATTTTCTGCGTTTTCGATATTGATTTTAGTCACTCAATTGAGATCGTTATCATCTTGGTATCATAGCTTAGGTTAGAGATTCGTTTCTACGGATCTCAATCCTAGGTTCATAAATCTGAAAATTTAAAAAAAAATTGGTGACAAATATTTTTGGAAAATTTCAAAAATAATTAGTCGATTTGAGTTTTATTTGTGCTTCTATCACTAGATTCGTGTTATTCTAGTGTTTAGGGATCTAGGTCTGATAATCCGGGCTGATTTAGAAAGAGTTTCTAATTTTCACCATTGTTGAGCTTGAAAAAACTTGAGGAAAATGAAGTGGGCTTGATCTAGGTGGAATTGAAGGTTTATTTGTATTGGGATTTGTTCTCTCTATCAAAAGGAGAACAAATTTGAAATTTGAGCGCAAATGGAGTTGAAATACATTAGGGTCAATTTTGGAAGTTCATCATCTTCATAGTGTTCTTCATAATTTGAAATGACTTCCGAAATCTGAAAATTTTGAATTAAAATTAGAGCTTGAAAAGCATCGAGGTTTGTTTTCTATAGCAAGGGGAGCTTGAATCTCGAATGTCATCAAATTTGAGCTAAAACGAAGTAGTTGTCAATTTTGGAGTTCATTTTGTTAATGGTGTTCTTCATAGCTTAAAGAAAAAGAAAATGGGTC
This sequence comes from Capsicum pubescens, assembly GCA_030864215.1. Taxonomy (NCBI): domain Eukaryota; kingdom Viridiplantae; phylum Streptophyta; class Magnoliopsida; order Solanales; family Solanaceae; genus Capsicum; species Capsicum pubescens. The sequence continues at coordinate 210,040,447 of CM061540.1, read as the reverse complement.
CAAAAATTTGATATGATTGCGTTGGAATTGAGGATCTAAAAGTATTGGGGTTTGATTTCCATATCAAAAGGAGCTTAAATCTCAAAATTTGTAGAATTTGGAGCTAAAAGGAAGGAGATAGAATTTTTTGATGCTCATCCATATTCTTGGTGTTCTTCGTGAATTCATGTCTTGTTGAAGAAGAATTATTCAAAAGGTGTTGTTTGATCCAAAAAGGGGAGAAGAAAAGGAGGTGTACTTGTTTGTATAAAGGAAAAGACCAAAAATGGCAAAGACTATGACAAAAGGTAGTACAAAGGGGAGCACATGGTACAATTCTTGTAAGCTTCCCCATAGGTCCTTTTGCCATGGATTTTCAGCTCTTTTTCAGATTTCTCCACTTTCTGTTTTCTTCATGGATTTCAATTAAATTTCTTCCCAATTAATTTTTTTTAGTCTAAATCTTGGTAAATTAGTTTCTTTTTCTTAATTTTTCCTTTTCTTTAGCTTCAAATTGATTTTAATTAGTAAATCACCCTACTAAATATTATCAAGTTCTTTGAGCCCGATTTTTTTTCTTGTGTTTTTCTTTATGTGCTTTTCTCATTTTATTTCCTTGGGCGACCAGCGTACGGAAAAAGCAAGGAGACGCCCCGGCGACATTCCAGTGAAATTCCGGCGTCATTCCGGTGAAATTCCGGCGGCTTCTTTGCCGGCGACCCTAGTCAGGCAACAAATCTCGACACCAGCTGTAGCAGGAGTACTCCCGGTGATTTCTAACCCTTTATTTTATTTTTACTTTATTTTATATCCTTGTACTTTATTTTATCGCGCAATTTTCCGGTATTTTCGCTGCCTATATTTTTTTTTGTGGGATTTGTGTCGGTTAATTGGGTTCGAGTTGCTATTGTTCTTAAAAGTGGGTTAAACTGTGTGCTTTGAGCTGTCGTTATTGTTTTGTTGTTTTAACCTCTTCTGTTGCATTTGTTGAGTAGTGGCTTGGGTAGTAAATGGTGGACTAGGGTCATGTCCTAGGGGGCCTGGGGGGCTGCGGGTGCGGTCGGGGCCAGGTGGTGGGTCAAAGTTGAGACGCGGAGGACGGGGTTTTAGGGGAGGAGAGTCGAGAGATGATAAGTTGAGGGTAGGGTCGTGGAACATAGGGACCCTGCAGGGTAAGTCGATAGAGCTAGTTAAGATTCTTAGGAAGAGAAGGATCAGTATTGCGTGTGTCCAGGAGACTAAATGGGTAGGTTCTAAGGCTAGGGATGTGGATGGGTACAAGTTGTGGTATTCAGGTAGTGAGAGGCGTAGGAATGGAGTAGGTATCTTAGTGGATGAAAAGCTTAGAGGGCAGATAGTGGAGGTTAATAGGGTTAACGATAGGGTGATGACTATTAAGTTGGTCATTGGGGGTTTTACGGTGCACGTCTGTAGTGCTTACGCGCCACAGGTGGGCCTGGGCGAGGAGGAGAAGAAGAATTTTTGGGAGGTCTTGAACGAGGTGATTCGAGGCGTGCCTAGTTCGGAAAAGCTTTTCTTAGGAGGGGACTTCAATGGGCATACCGAGCATTTGCCGATAGGATACGATGATGTGCATGGTGGCTTTGGTTTTGGGGATAGAAATGATGAGGGTACTTCTCTGTTGGATTTTGCTAGGGCCTTTGGGTTGGTGGTAGTGAATTCCAGCTTTCCAAAGAAAGAGGAGCATCTGGTTACTTTCCGTAATAGGATAGCCAAGACCCAGATTGACTTTTTGCTGCTTAGGAAGGGGATAGAGCTTTGTGTAAGGACTGTAAGGTTTTTTCGAATGAGAATCTTGCAACCCAACATAGACTTCTGGTGATGGATTTGGTTATTAAGATGGGCAAGAAGAGAAGGGGTGGGGAGGGTCGACCTAGAGTTAAGTGGGGTGGCCTGACTCCGGTGAGTGCTTTAGAGATAAAGGCAAAGTTGGAAGGGATGGGGGCGTAGGAGTGTCGGGGGGACGTGGATAGTATGTGGGATAGGGCGGCGGGTTGCATTAAGGAGACTGCTAGAGAGGTTTTGGGTGTCTCTAGGGGATGGTCTGGACGGCATCGGGGGGACTGGTGGTGGACTGAAGAAGTTAAGAAGAAGGTTGAGACGAAGAAGACGGCTTACATTAAGTTGGTTGAGAGTAAGGAAGAAGAGGAGAAGCGGGTGTCCAGGGAGGAGTACAAACTTGCTAAGAAAGAGGCTAAGTTAACAGTTACGACTTCTAAGACAGCAGCATTTGAGAGACTTTATTCGGGTTTAGAGGAGAGAGGCGGGGAAAAGAGGTTGTACAGGCTTGCCAAAACTAGGAAGTGTAAGGGTCGGGATCTGGACCAAGTGAAGTGCATTAAAGGAGAGGATGGAAAAGTTTTGGTGGAGGACGTTCTAATTAAGAAAAGATGGCAGTCGTATTTCCATAAGCTCTTGAACGATGAGGGGGACAGAGGTATTGTATTAGGGGAGTTGGAGCACATTAAGCAGCCTTGCGATTTCGACTACTGTCGGCGTTTTAAGGTCGAGGAAATATGTGAGGCTATTAGCAAGATGCGAAGGGGCAGGGCGACGGGGCCCGATGAGATTCCGGTGGACTTTTGGAAGTATGCTAGCGGAGCGGGATTGAGGTGGCTAACCCATTTGTTTAACAATATTTTCCAGACCGCTACGATGCCCGAGGCGTGGAGATGGAGTACGGTGATTCCTTTATACAAGAACAAGGAAGACATTCAAAGTTGCAACAACTACCGTGGTATTAAGTTGTTGAGTCACATGATGAAGATTTGGGAGAGGGTGGTGGAGCGGAGGTTGAGGAAGATAGTGCCTATCTCGGAGAATCAATTTGGATTTATGCCTGGTCGATCGACGACTGAGGCAATTCACCTTGTGCGGAGGCTGGTAGAACGATATAGAGAGAGGAAGAGGGATCTGCACTTGGTGTTTATCGACTTGGAAAAGGCGTATGACAAGGTTCCTAGGGAGGTTCTGTGGAGATGCTTGGAGGCGAGAGGGATACCAGTGGCGTACATCCGTTCGATTAAGGACATGTATGAGGGGGCGAAGACTCGGGTAAGGACGGTGGGAGGGGATTTCGAGCACTTTTCGGTCTTGACAGGGCTGCACCAGGGATCGACTCTTAGCCCGTTCCTATTCGCCTTGGTGATGGATGTGTTGACGCGAAATATACAAAGGGAGATTCCTTGGTGTATGCTCTTTGCGGATGATGTAGTTTTGATTGATGAGTCGCGCCGAGGTGTTAATGATAAGTTGGAGGTTTGGAGACAGACCCTGGAATCTAAAGGATTCAGGTTGAGTAGGACCAAGATGGAGTACTTAGAGTGCAAGTTTAGCAACTTGAGGCAAGAGGACGATGTGGTGGTGCAGTTGGAGTCGCAGGCGGTTGGTAGGAGGGATAGTTTTAAGTATCTTGGGTCTATGATCCAGGGGAATGGAGAGATTGATGAGGATGTCTACCATCGTATTGGGGCAGGTTGGACGAAATGGAGGCTTGCCTCGGGAATTTTATGCGATAAGAAGGTGCCTCTTAAGCTTAAAGGTAAATTCTATAGAGCTGCGGTTCGGTCGGCCATGTTATATGGGGCGGAGTGTTGGCCTGTTAAGAATTCTCACGTCCAAAAGTTAAAGGTTGCGGAAATGAGAATGTCGCGTTGGATGTGTGGATTTAGGAAGGCAGACAGGGTCAGGAATGAGACTATTCGGGAGAAGGTGGAAGTGGTTTCGGTGGAGGATAAGTTGCGGGAAGTGAGGTTGAGATGGTTTGGCCACGTGATGAGAAGGGGCACAGATGCCCCAGTCCGTAGATGTGAAAGGTTGGCCTTGGAGGATTTCAAGCGGGGTAGGGGTAGACCAAAAATGTACTGGCGAGGAGTGATTAGACGTGACATGGAACAGTTACAGCTTACTGAGGACATGACCCTAGATAGGAAGGTTTGGAGGAAGAGTATTAAATTAGAAGGGTAAGGTGGGTGGTCGAGTCGTAGTCCGTAGTTAGGAGGTTTAAGGATAGCTTGGTTGGGAGTTCCAGCTATGGGGGAGGGGGTCCTTGGGTTGTTAATTATACTGTTTTTTTTGTGAATGTTGGTTCTTTTGTTACTATAGCATATTGCTTGCCTTTTGGTTAATTATACTTTATTTTTGTGGATGTTGGTTCTATGTTCTTTATCATGTTGCACGACTGTTGGTCTACGGTCTTTTGTCTTGAGCCGGGGGTCTATCGGAAACAGCCTCTCTACTCCTTCGGGGGTAGTGGTATGGACTGCGTACATTTTACCCTCCCAAAACCCCACAATGTGGGATTATACTGGGTTTGTTATTGTTGTTGTTGTTGTTGTTAATTTTCTTGACTCAAGTCCGTAAGTTTTAATTGAGTCGTCCATTCTTGTTTGAACAAAAATCCATTCGTCCACAAAGAATAAGTGACCTTGTGAATTGATTGGACAATAGTAGTTCTCTATCAACTTCAGAAAGACACTTTAGGTAAGTTGAGAGTTTCCACATATGAGAGGCGTGAGGAATTTTTCAACTAACTTGTTTGTTGAGTTTTCCACATAGGATGGAAAGATTAATAGTCCATGAGAGTAAAGCAAACTCAATGTTTCAAAATATGCATGCTCCGAAAAGATGGGTTCTTGAAACAAAAATGATCATTTATGGGAAAGCGGAGCTTGAAGTTGTGATGGATTATTATAGTGTTATCAACTCTATAACCCCTTAATGGTTAGCATGTTTGGGTTGCCTTTCTTTCCAAAACAAAACCCATTTGTTACTCGAATGGAATTTTTGGTTGATATGAGAGTTAAGGTATCTATATTTCACTTGGGAAATTATCAAAAGGAGGTTTAGTGTGATGTAGTGCCCTTGGATGCTTGTCAAATGTGTTAGGAAATTCTATGGTTCCAAATTCATGGACTTCCATATACACAAGATTGATACTATTACATCATGGATCTCAAAGGGCAACTTCTCTTTTCTCCAACACGCCCTAATGAAGTTGATGCAAGTAAAATCATTACCGAGTTGAGGGAAGAGTTGGATGAAAAATTTGAAATATGGGATGAAAAATTGGATGATTGCTCTCGACTACTTGAAAAGGCCAAGTCAATATTTCAAAGAAAACAAATTACGCATTGTGAAGTTAAATCTAAGGAGTTGCCTTTGGAGGCAAAACAAGCTACTCCTTGTGAGGTTAGTGCTAAGGAGTTGAACATGCAAGTCAATACATCCGCTCCTCGTGCACCAAAGTGGAAGCTAGAGTTGAAGGGATCTCCAAACCCTTCACTGGGGATCTGTGGCACTTATCCGAACTCTAATAAAATTGAGTGACAAAAGATTGAGAGGAGTAAGGGTGTCACATATGTGACAACTCTAGAGTGGAAAAGGGAGAGATTGTGTGGAGTGATGTGACAGGGTTGTCACAACCTTATATTAGCTTTTGTAACATCTCTTCCTTTTCTAGTTGTTTCGATTCTTGTGTAGGTATCCTTGGAGACAAGCCTAGTGAGGCACCTCGAGCAATGAAGAATCATGTGGTGCTAGAAAGCTTTCCAAAGGAGCAAGTGTGCATCAATGTTGAAAAGCAAGGTGAATGTAATACTTTCTATGATCTACAAGGTAACAAAACTAAACCTTACACTTTCTCAAAACTAGAAGATTCTTGTTTGGCTAGTAGCCAACTGAGTGTAAGTGATGGATTGTCTATGTGTGAGCTTAAAGATTTTTTGCCTTGTGATGATCTTGATGGCACTTTGTTGCATGATGATAATGTCATTGTTGTGAGTGCCCAAACAATAGTTGATCCAATAGATGACCGAATTGATTTTTCTAGTATGATCAATTTGAGTCCACCTAGTCTTAGCATTTGTGACTTGCATAAAATGTATTGTCATGTAACAGGGGTGGTCAAATGCTAGTTGGCCATGATAGCTTGTATGTGTATGTGCTTAAGGAGCTTCTGCTTTGTGATGTCAATGATGGCACCTTATTGCATGATAATAATGTCATTGATATGGGTGTCCAAACACTAGTTGATCCTATAGATGACCGGATTGATTCTTCTACTAAGATTGATTTGAGTCCACCTAGTGTTAGCACTTATGACTTGAGTAAAGTGTATTGTCATGTGATAGGGGTAGTCGAATACTAGTTGTGTACAATTGTGGTAATCATGTGCTAGATGTTTTTAAGCTCAACATGTTACCAACTAGTGTTAATTGTGGTGATAACCAATTTGCTTGTAAATATGACCTACTAATTAAGGAGTTGTGTGATGCAATAAATGAACCTCAATTTAGCGATGGTAATGATATAGTTGATCATGTAATTAATCATGTAGGATCTTTACTTAGAGGTGATGATTCCTTAGGTATTGATTCCATTTTTTATTCTTGTCACGAGGATCTTGAGGTGGAATACGAACTTAGGGATAATCTCTTATTCAATGATGAGCATAGTGGTGTCTTATAGTGTTAAAAGTGTAGCCACTCTTGAAGGCTACCAATTGTTTGAAAAAATCCACTATGGTGTGACGTCACACTTTTAAATGGCAGAAATCTTTTCTTGGAAGATGATAGTACGTTTATTGGAAGGGTTGGTGTTCAAAATGAAGGTGAGGTATGTGCTACAATTATCCCTTCATCTTTATGTGTTCCCATACTTGGTCAAGGACTTAATGTACTTGAATCAACGAGCGAACCTTCTCATGAGAATACATTAGATGAAGTTGACTTGTATGGCACCTTTCCATATTATTTGTTTGCATATGATGATACTTATGACTTTGAGTGGAGTATGTTGTGTGAAGATAAGAGTACAAATGGGGCATATGGGTGTTTTCTTAAGTCGTTTTCATGGAATATCTTTCTATTTGACCCCGATAATGAAATGAAATATGGCACTTATGATGTGTTGCTCGGTCAAGATGACAAGTGAGTCGTGACTTGGAAGATTCCATGGATGTTCAAGATTTCTTGTCACCTTCATAGGGTTAAATAATTTGAAGTATTGAATGGGACTCTTAGGAGCATGCTTAATATCATGAATAAAGGGAACACAACTTGTTGGGAGGACCACTGGTTTTGGATTGAATTATTCCTCAACACCTCTAGTGGCATGACTCCATTTGTGAACTCACTTCCCATGGGAAGTTGTCTTGACAGAAAGGGTAATGTGTACCTAAAAGTCATTATTCCATCCTTGGATATTCCAACTTGTACTGATTTGCTTGCTAGATCTTTTGAGCAAGTTGGTACTCTTGTATATGATAAGATCTTGGATGGGGTTCATATTTTTGTTTCCTTTCTCTACTACCTCTTTGCGTATGATGATGTCCCTTTTTGTATTGGATTTGTTTTATATAGAGGTAGGGGTTTCTTGGGTTGGTCCATTTACTTTTGTGACCAAACTATGCGGGTCTTTCATATCTTTGACTTGGGTAAACCCTTATGGGTGTTTGAACCAATGTTGAACCACCTTTGGTATGATTTTATGGCGGAATAGGGAAACAATTGTGTTTGGATCTTTGTTGATTCTTTGTTCCATGATATTTCTTATAGTCGGATCCTTTGTACTTCGTACAATGCATTTCTCTTATTGAACACAAAGGATTCTTAGTTGCATTTCAAATTTGTGCCTCCTTGGTATGATGATATTGGCGTTAACCTTTGTGTTAACCCTCATGCTATGAGGATTTCTTCGTTGCTTGTCCTTCATATGTTTTTGCAAGGTTCGGATTCGAGGATGAATCCTTTTGAAGAAGGGGAGAATGTACGAGCATGGTTAGCATAGGGATCATTAGACGGGGCTTCTACATATGGATGATAGCTTGGAACCCGAGGATACTATGGAGCAACAAATACACAAGTACATGAGCGAGCAAGAAGCTATTTGGCAATCAAGAAGGGCCCTAGTGGGTTATTTCCTAATTAGACACTTTTGGGTTATTTTTTGTAATAGGCTATTTGTGTAAAGGTAATAAATCTAAATAGTTGTCATAGCCATTTTCCATCCTTAGAATTTGATGAATGGAAAATTGAACTCCTTTGAGAGTGCAGGGCGGAATCCCGTTAGTGTAGCCATAGTGTTAGTGTGATTAGTGATGGGTGGAATCCCGTTGTTGATCTAAAACTTCTTAACCTTGATTTTCACAAGAGTTACTCATTTGTGGATTCAAATTGGGTTTCTCTATTCTAATTGAAATCAAGTTCTCTTCTTCCTTGATTAATTGATTCAATTAGCCTTCTTTCTTTTAATTCTCATCTTTTATTTCTCCACTATCTTTATTTTGTATTGTTGATTTTCTGCATTTCCGATATTGATTTTAGTGACTCTGTTGAGATCGTTATCAGAAGGAGTCTGTGGATTACATTTAAACTAGAGGAAGAGCCTCATGTTTCCAGTTAATGAACCTCAAAACTTTCAGCTTTGTGTAGATATCCTAGGAGGAGAAGTAGGCACATTGCCCACAACATACCTTGGTATGACCTTGGGGGCACGTTGTAGATCCATTGACATCTAGAATGTAGTGCTTGAAAATGTGAGAAAAAACTCACTAGATGGAAGAGTCGGTACCTATCTTTAGGTGGCAGACTTATACTCATTTTTAGATGCACTCCCCACCTACATGATACCACTCTTTCCTATACCGCCACAGGTTGAAAAAAAGTTGGACACACTGAGAAGCAACTTCTTATGGCAAGGCAACAAAGAGAAGAAGGGTATACATCTTGTCAAATGGAAAATATTAACACTCAACAAGAAACAAGGAGGGCTGGGCATAAGGAACTTAAGAAAGCAAAACCAAAGCCTTCGTTTGAAATGGCTCTAGATATACACAAATAAAGATCAAGAACTATGGAAGAAAGTAATTAAGGAAAACTATGGAGAAAAGGATGGCTGGAAAACCAAAGTTGTAAGCACGGTGTATGGGGTTGGTGTCTGGAAGACCATTAGAAACTTGTGGAACATTTTCAGCATCAACATCAAATATAAAATAGAGAATGGGCAAAGAATCTCTTTTTGGGAAGATAATTGGTTAGCAATGGCCCTTTAAAGCAATTGTATCCTGAAGTTTAATTTACACGCTGAACCAACAAGAAAGGTCAAAAGCTAGTGAGGTATGGAATAATCAAGGATGGAAAACATTTGAATGATTGGGAGCTGGATAGATTCATTGCATTTTTCAATAGTCTTAACCAATTCAATGGAGTGTCACGATAGATTACGTTGGTTGGGAGATAGAACAGAAGTTTATTCAGTAAGGTCAGCATATCATTGGAAAAATTACAGCAACATATAAACACAATCTATGTTGCTCGGACTCTTCAAACATGTCAACGGATGTGAGTCGGATCCTTCAAAAACAGTGTATTTTTAAAGGATCCGACATGGGTGTGACAACATTTTTAGAGAGTTCGAGCAACTTAGGACACAATGGCCCTGGAGACAACTAAGGAAGGCAAACATACCATACAAAGTAGCATGCTTTGTATGGTTGGTGGTAAAGAGAGCTTGTTTAACACAAGACAGGATGCAAAGAAAGGGAATACACCTATGCTCTATTTGCCTTCTATGTGGAGATTATGCAGAAACAAATAGCCATCTTTTTTTGCATTGCAACGTGACCTCTCAGTTGTGGGACATCTTTCTAGCTAAGATTGGATTGAGTTGGGCAATGTTCACCAATACACTGGATGTGCTAAATAGCTGGAGCAGGAGAGGAGGATCTAAAGCCCAAAAAAAGATCTGGAAAATGATTCCAGGATGCATTTGGTGATATGGAAAGAGAGGAACTCAAGAAGTTTTGAAAACAAAAGCAACTCTGTCAAGATGATAAAGCATAATTGTATTCAACTTTTGCATTTTTGGTGTTTCAGAATGTTTATAGCAAATACAGGACGCTGGGACAATTTTTAAAGTCCCTATAGAAATTTTTTTTTTTTTGCTAACCAAGCCTAGATGTAGCTTGTAACTATAACCTATATGGTTTTGTTTGAATCAATACAAATGTTACCTTATCAAAAAAAAAGGGAGGGAAAGAGAAATGCTTTATAAGACTTAAATTGCATGTCATACATTCAGAAAGTCTTACCACTCCATATCCAACAAGTTGTGATGGTGTTGGGTTGATTTCCTCCAAAATTGCCTCAGCCTCCTGAAAATTAACCAAATGTGGCAAATTACTGAAATAATCACCTTCTGTCCTACTACTAGTAGGCAATAGCTTTATAATTCTAGTGCAGTAAATAGGTATATATCCAATATTTATCAATAAAATGACATAGAATACTGATGCCAATGTAAGCTTTTCTTTGAGAACTGTTCTTTCTACACAATTCTATCATAAACGTGTATCTTTTAAGTAAAAAAAGGGTAAATCAATCTCTTGCATGGAAATCAAAAATTAGAAATAATTCTCTAAAGTCATCAAATTACTTGGAACTAAAAGCTTATCCACATTATACTCCTACAAGTCAAAATTCAACTTAATAAGGAAGAATTATATCTCAATCTTTCATGGAAATTCAAAATAAAATTAGAACCTTAACTGCATAAAGTTAAAATGTTATATCTAAGATCCATCTTAACAATTAAAAATTACTCTGAGATTATTAATCAAAACAAACATAGAATTAGAACATAGTTAAGATTTGAAGGGAAACTTGAAAAAATTGAGTTCCTTTTTACTTTTAGAAATTTTAAATTAAAGATATCAAAAGTGAAATACAAAAATAAAGAGTAGACATTTCACAAGAGGAGGGGGCGCGGGGCGATGAGAAAGATCTGATTTGTCGTATCATCTTTAGTTCTTCTAGATTTAGCAAAATAAATAAAAGGAAACAGAAAAACGATTTGATTTCTCTAACGAATTTAGTTTTCCCTAGATATGACAATTTTAAATTAAAAAAAAAAAAAACAGCCTAGTGCACTAAAGTTCCCGCTATGTGTAGGGTCCGGGGAAGGGCCCGACCATAAGGATCTATTTTATGCAGCCTTACCTTGCATTTCTGCCGGAGGCTATTTCCAAGGCTTAAACCCGTGACCTCCTGGTCACATGGCAGCAACTTTACCAGTTGCTCCAAGGCTCCCCTTCCATATGACAACTTTAAATCAACAACAACAAACCCAGTACATTCCCACATAGTGGGATCTGGGGAGGGTAAAATGTACGCAGTCCATACCACTACCTCTGAAGAAGTAGAGAGGTTGTTTCCGATAGACCCCCGGCTCAAGACAAAAGAATAGTAAAAAAAATCGTCAAAAGTATAAAACAAGATGAAAATAACAGAGATACTGTTAGAATATGAGTAGGAATAGTATACAAAATCCTACTTCGAAAAGGATTGTATTGTAGTGTCTATAAATAGGGTGTCAATGTAATTATGTAGACAAAAATTCAATAATATTTTTCTTTATTATTTCTCACATGGTATCAAAGAATTGGTGAGAAAATTCCAAGAAAAAAAATATCAAGGTGTATCAATTTTCGGTGACTGTTTGAGTCATTATCTGTTTTGTGGGTTGTGTACAAAATAAAACACCACCAAGAGGATCGGAAAGCTTAGGCGACAAAAAACTGACTAAAACCACCGGAAAAACCCCAACCACGCACTCCCACGCGCCTTCTGGAGTTCCGGCGATATCTGTCACGCTCCGGTTCGTGAGCCATTCTTCGATCGATTTTTCGGCTTTTTCTTTTCTGTTGAGGTCGCCCAGCTGCTCCAACCTCCAACCAGCTTTTGATTTTTAGTTTCAGCCAAGTTTCTCAGCTTTCGATCGTCGAAACCCTAATTCCGGCGACTGGACATTGTTTTTCCAGATTTCGGCAACATATTTTCTAATCTTTTACTTGGTGTCATATGATTAAATCTAAACTCTTAATGAGGAGATCAGAAAATCAAACGTCACAGTCCATGAAGAATCGACGAGGGGAAGGTCGATTTGGAAGATCTTGTCCTAGGTATAGTTATTATAAAAGGCTTGGACATACTCGTGGCATATGTTATTCTCGACCTAAGTGCAGTTATTGTAATAGGTTTGGACATACACGTGGAATATGCTATTCTTTGCATGGTCGACCACCTAAAAATGCTCATGTTGCTCAGTCTAACACCACAAGTGATCAATGGGTGTATTTATCTGACAAGAAATATAATAAGTATCTTCAATATCAAGCAAGTAAGCATACATCTCTACCAATAGCCTCAACTGCACAATCTCCTTCCTTTGGATCATGAGTTGTGGACTCAGGTGCTTCTGATCACATTTCTAGTGACAAATCACTTCTGTCCGATATTGTTTATTCACAATCTCTTCCTGCTATTACTTTAGCCAATGGAATCCGAATAAAGCCAAAAGGAGTTGGACAAGCCAAACCCCTATCTTCTGTCACTCTAGACTCTGTTCTTTATGTCCCTGGTTGTCCTTTTAATTTTGCATCTGTTAGTCGTTTGACATGTGCCCTTTATTGTAGTATGACTTTTTTTTATGATTCTTTTCTAATGCAGGACCGCAAAACGGGACAGACGATTGGCATAGGACATGAATCACAAGGCCTTTATTATCTTACCTCTTCAAATTCCTTCACAGCATGCTCCGTTACAGACCCTCCCGACCTTATTCATAAACGTTTTGAACATCCGAGTCTATCCAAGCTACAAAAGATGGTGCCTAGTTTGTCTAGTTTATCCACATTAGATTATGAGTTGTGTCAACTTGGGAAACACACCCGCGTTATATTTTCACGTAGTATTGAGAGTCGTTCAGGGTCTATTTTCTCATTAGTTCATTTTGATATTTGGGGTCCTAGTAGAGTCAGTTCACCCTTAGGATTTCGTTACTTTGTTACTTTCATTGATGATTTCTCGAGATGTACTTGGGTTTACTTGATGAAAGATCGTTCCGAGTTATTTTCTATATTCAAAAGTTTTTGTGCCGAAATACAAAACCAATTTGGTATTTTTATTCGTGTTTTTCGTAGTAATAATGCTTTAGAATACTTATCCTCCCAATTTCAGGAGTTCTTGACTCATCAAGGAATCATTCACCAGACATCATGCCCATACACCCCTCGGTAGAACGGTATAGCAGAAAGGAAAAATAGGCATCTCATTGAGACTACTCGCACTCTTCTCATTGAATCCCATGTTCCGCTGCGTTTTGGGGGTAATGCAATCCTCGCATCTTGCTATCTCATTAACAGAATGCCATCATCTTCGATTCAATCAGGTTCCCCATTCCATACTATTTCCTCAGTCACATCTCTACTTTATCCCTTCCTGCAGGTAAATCTACGGTTGGTTGCCGTTGGGTTTATATGGTCGAAGTTGGTCCAGATGGTCAGGTTGATCGGCTGAAAGCTCGCCTTGTTGCCAAAGGATATGCACAGATATTTGGGTTTGATTATAGTGACACTTTGTCTCCCGTGGCTAAAATAGCATTTGTCCGTCTTTTTCTCTCTATGGCTGTCGTTCGTCATTGGCCTCTTTATTAGTTGAACATTAAGAATGTTTTTCTGCATGGTGATCTTGAGGAAGAAGTTTATATGGAGCAATCACCTGATTTTATTGCTCAGGGGGAGTCTAGTAGCCTTGTATGTCGATTGTGCAAGTCACTCTATGGTTTGAAACAATCCCCTCAAGCCTGGTTCGAAAAATTTAGCAAAGTGATTTAGGAGTTTGGCATGATTCGTAGTGGAGCTGATCATTCAGTGTTTTATCGCCATTCTGAACCAAATTTGTGTATTTATCTGGTGGTTTATGTTGACGATATTGTTATCACCGGCGATGATCAAGATGGTATCACTAACTTAAAGCAACATTTATTTCAACATTTCCAGAGTAAAGACCTCGGCAGACTGAAATACTTTCTAGGTATTGAGGTTGCACAGTCCAGATCGGGTATTGTTATTTCTCACCACAAGTATGTTTTAGACATTCTTGAGAAGACAGGAATGATAGGATGTCGACCCATTGACACTTCTATGGATCCAAAATTCCAAATGCTAAACTTCTACCAGGACAGGAGGAGCCACTTAGTGATCCTGAAAGGTATAGGTGGTTGGTTGGAAAGTTGAATTATCTCACAGTGACTAGACCTGACATCTCTTTTCCCATAAGTGTTGTAAGTCAGTTTATGACTTCCCCTTGTGATAGTCATTGGGATGCAGTTGTTCGTATTTTGCGATATATAAAGTCATCTCCAGGTAAAGGACTACTCTTTGAGGATCGAGGCCATGAGCATATCATTGGATATACCGATGTTGATTGGGCAGGATCACCCTCTGATAGACGCTCTACATCCGGATATTGTGTTTTAGTAAGTGGTAATTTGGTGTCCTGGAAGAGTAAGAAACAGAGTGTGGTTGCTCGGTCTAGCGCCGAAGAAGAATATCAAGCAATGGCTGCAGCAATTTGTAGTTTGGATCAAACAATTGCAGAGAGAACTAAAATTTGGAGAAACCGGTAAGATGGAACTTGCATGTGATAATCAAGCAGCCCTTCATATTGCATATAATCCAGTGTTCCATGAGAGGACCAAGCACATAGAGATTGATTGTCACTTTGTCAGAGAAAAGATACTCTCGGGAGATATTGTTACAAAATTTGTGAAGTCAGGTGATCAACTTGCAGATATCTTCACCAAGTTCCTCACCAGTCCTCGTATTAATTACAATTGTAACAAGCTAGGTACATATGACTTGTATGCACCAGCTTGAGGGCGAGTGTTAGAATATGAGTAGGAATAGGAATAGTATACAAAATCCTACTTCGAAAAGGATTGTATTGTAGTGTCTATAAATAGGGTGTCAATGTAATTATTTAGACAACAATTCAATAATATTTTCTCTATTATTTCTCACAGATACGACACCCATAAAATATATAGTACACTACCAACAAAAAGGCATCCCCCTCCCCCCAAGCCTAAGACTACCAGCCAAGCTACACCAAAGCACACCTAACTACTGACTACGACTCATCCACACGCACTAGCCCTCTATCCTAATATTTTTTCTCCATACCTTCTTATCTAGGATCATGTCCTCAATAAGCTGTAACTTCTCCATGTCACGTCTAATCACTTCTCTCTAGTATTTCTTTAGCCTACCCCTACCCCGCTTGAAACCATCCAAGGCCAACCACTCACACCTACGAACTAGGGCCTCAGTGCCCCTCAGATGACCAAACCATCTCAACCTCACTTCCCACAGCTTGTCCTCCACCGACACTACTCCCACCTTCTCCCGAATGGCCTCATTCCTAACCCTGTCACCCCTCGTAAATCCACACATCCAACGCAACATCCTCATTTCCGCCACCTTCAACTTTTGGATGTGAGAATTCTTAACTGGCCAACACTCCGCTCCATACAATATAGCTGGCCGGATTGCAACTCTATAGAGTTTACCTTTAAGCTTGGAAGGCACCTTCTTATCACATAAAACTCCCGAGGCGAGCCTCAATTTCATCCATCATGCCCCAAAACGGTGAGAGACATCCTCTTCAATCTCTCTATTTTCCTGAATCATAGACCCAAGATACTTAAAACTATCCCTTTTACAAACCACCTGAGAATCCATCTTCACTACCACCTCGTCCTCTTGCCTCGAGTCATTAAACTTGCACTCCAAGTACTCCATCTTGGTCCTACTCAACCTGAATCCTTTAGCCTCCAGGGTTTATCTCCAAACCTCCAACTTAGCATTAACACCTCCCTGTGTCTAATCAATCAACACTACATCATCCGTAAACAGCATACACCACGGCACCTCTCCTTGTATACTTCGTGTCAAACATATCCATCACCAAGGCGAATAAAAAGAGGCTAAGAGTTGATCCTTGGTGCAGCCCTATCAAGACAGGGAAGTGCTCGGAATCTCCGTTGATCTGAGTCCACGCTGCTTGTTTACTGTATTAATCATTTTGCTCTAAAGAAAGATCACAACGGTTGCCTCAACTTTGTTCTATTTCAAAGAAAGTTGCAGCAGAAGCTCACTAAATAGATGGTCATGCAATATAAAAACATTCTAATGACATGCAACAGGAAGCAACAAATAAACTATGCACTGTTAAGGAGACATTTGAGTGAGAAGCAGAATGTTGTTACCTAATCCAAAGTTTAGAAGGATTGTCCAAGAAAGGGAGGTTAATATATTCACGAACCGATTTACCTCTCTAGGAGGGATTGTCTTGAGCATTGTGAAAGGTTAAGCAGTGTATTTTTACCATAAAGTTAAATTATAATGCCTTGAAAAATATTGATGGGGGAATTCATGGTTGTCTGTTTATAAGGGAAAACGGCTGAGCTAAGCTTCTTACTTTAGTTGGCTGGGAAGCAACTGGTGGAACCCTTTCATATGATAAGATAAGAATTGAATTTTTGTTAGTCTTTGTTTATTTTCGTAAGAAGCTAAAGAGTCTGAACAACATTTTCCACTGCAAATGGTTCGCTGAATTGGCTGCAATTGTGCTTGTTTTACAACAAGTCATGCAATTGTCTACTGACAATTTTCTTGTTTTGTAAATAGTTGGTCAAGTATAGGGGTGATGAGAAATATTGGACAATCATCCACTTATTTTGGTATGCTTGGTTAGAAAGAAAGAGAGGAAAGTTCATAATTTTAAATATATGGTTGTATTTAATCCGAGGGTCTATCAGAAACGACCTCTCTACTTCATCAGAGGTAGTGGTATGGACTGCGTACACTTTACCCTTCCCAGACCTCACTTTGTGCGAATACACTGAGCATGTTGTTGCCATTGATGTTGTTGTGTATGGTTGTATCTGATCCCTACTTTTGGTTATCGGAGAAGTAGCTGACTTGTCATGATGATTAGCATAATCATTGGTGTGACTTCACTGTTGTATAGCTCATAGTAATTACTTTTTAAATAAAGACATCTTTCACTTTTGGCACTGTAACAGGAAGATGGGCATAACCTTGGGACCCTCAGCAATCATAGGGCTCACACGACACACTTTAAGAAAGTTAAGAAACATATCAGATACCTCATTTAGGATTGTCAATGCAGTCTCAGGTTTCAACTCCTTAACGCGGAGGCCCTCTTCAACCCAAGACTGAAAGCCACCTTGGACCAAATATGGTCTCTGTAACATTAAATAAGAAAGCAGTTATCAACCAAATGGGGCACACTTTGGAGTCTGAGACGGATATATAAGATCACAATCTCTTAAGGACATAGAGTGCATCAGTACAACAGCCACTGGAGAACCAAGTTTTGCACTTCCTTGCATCTGTATGCAAAGTCCTAATGTTTAATAAGTAACTGTATGTCTCTTGAAATCAGAAACACATGAAAGATTATTATCCTATTTATCGGTCCATTGTCATCACAAATTGAATATCATTCTATTAGCAATAACCAAGTAACACTTATCAGATTTATTATTACTGAAAGATAACAGGCAAAAGGAGATAAAATACATACCAGAAGATTTTTAAAGAATTAAAATGAATTAGTGTGGTGCTAAGTTACAAAAGGAGTATACATAGATCTAAGGATTTCCAAGCTTAAAGTAGCTCAATCCCTGCATTTATTTCTAACTGATTACGGTACTAAAAGTACCAGAGGTGAAAAGTGTAGACCACACAGTTGCCTCTTTCTTCAGATTATTCTTATTCATGACTTCTGCTACCTCTAATTTCATGACAAGTACAGGGGAGATTGACACTAAGCAAATGTACTTGCCTTGATTCCAAGTCTCCGGAGTGACCTTGCAATGCCCTTGGAACGGTTACCATTAGCATCCATAACTATAACCTGAGACCTGTCCTATAGGTTGGGCAATGGAAGAGTCAATCAAATTACTTCAATTTTTTTTATCACAAGTCAATGGGCAAGTAAGCATAAGAATCTTTTACCACTAACAGACTATTTACATGTTCTAAGAATGAAAACAAAAGCATGATTTAATAAGTGTGAGTTACTTCAAGAGAAAATAAAACTGGCAGAAGCCAATTGGCTCTTTTGTGTGTCTTTGTTCCTCAAGTTGTGGCATAAGTGAAAGGACAAAGATAAAACATGGGAAGATGTTCTTTTGAGCAACGTGTTTTCAGGCGTTAAAATTTGAATTTGAACAAATAGAAAAACGGTTATTTAAACAAGGCAACACTGGAGATATATCTATTTACTTGAACAATCTTCAAGTTCCTAATGACAGCAGCTAGCAGGTAGTCATCAAGTTCTCTTCCACTCTTGAATAACTTCCTTACAGATCCATCAATCTGAAAACATTTTAGCAATATCAAAAAGGAAAAAGACGGCTATCAATTGAAGGACAGACTCTACAAAGTAGAAAGCTCAGCCAAAAGAAATTAATAATCCGACCCTTCAACTTGATCGACCAACCTCAGGTAGTGTTACACTGGCAAAACGAGACCGAGCAGCGCGTCGAAGATCAGGAATGCCCTCTTTCTCTCTGAGATCCTTCAGAAAAGCATAGAGGAAGAAAATATAAGACATTTTCTCATGTTTATCCAGGGATGTCTAAAAGATTTGCTCCATGTACAAGTGTATCCCATCAAAGCATTATTTACTGAGATAAATGCAATGGAAGACAATGCACGACAAAGGGAGAATATTTGGCATAAACTATTCTGCAGAAATACGAGACTTGATAAATATGTGGCGCCTTGCCTCAGGCCGGATATCAACGAGTACAGCATTCCTGTCTCCTTTCAGAAGCTCAAAACTTGACTTGGGAGATAAATCCCCAGCATATCCACCATAGGTTAATATCCAATAAAAAGCCCTGCAGAAATCTGATAAGCAATTTAACTTTCTGTAGAAATTAAACTGAGGTTTTGCGAAGGGAGGGGATGTGATGGGAAAATAACAGGAAACAACGAAATAAGGAATAGACAGGGGTTCTCATACCAAAAAGAAGCTGATGCCCCAAGGAAAAGAACAAATGGAATAATTGGGTCACTTGGATCCAAGCCAAGACTCCTCTCCAGACCCTCCAAAGCAACGTAGCCCTGCAAATCACAGCGTCATAGAGCATAGTAGCATACCATCGCGTAGAAGAAGCACGAGTAAGGAAAGAAACCTACACTATAACTTTAAAAAGAAGCAAAACAAACAGATTAATGAAATCTAAAGTATAACCTTAAAAAGAAGCATAAGAAAATAGATGGAACGAGAACTACAATATAACCTTAAAAGGAAGCAAAACAAATAGAAGGTTGTGCGCTTTAATTCTTATCAGGAGGAAGGGCCACCTTAAGCAGATTTTTCCATAAAAAAAAATTGCGCTTCCAAGAGTAAGGATGTATCGAACATTCGTATGTGAAGAAGCCCCAACACTAGTGATACCTGTACCAGAGCCGTCCCAAATGGAGTAAGAAGCTTCACAGCACGCTCTTCAGACACATTTAGCACATCCTGGACTTCCGTAGGAAGTATCTCCTTCACAGACCCATAAGAATACACAAGAAGTGTGGCACCTCGTGATACCAAATCCTCAACAACGAGAATTGTATGTCTCAATGCATCAATAGCAAGAACCCCAACTCTACCAGAGACTTCTTTCAAGCCAGTCGAAAAGGCTGTCACACCATTACTTGCTGAATCCCCTGTTTTGTCCACAGTGGATGTCAATTTACTAATCACATCATCAAATGCCTGAGTAGCACCTCTAACAGCTGATGTAACAGACGAGCAAATTCCATCAACTGAATTGTTCAAATAACTTTGCCTGTTCTCAACTGAACCAGTGATAGATTTATTGACTTCAGAGAAAACGTTCAAAGCAGATGCTTTCACATCAGATAAGGAACTTGGATCCAAGTCCAATGAATCCAATATCGAGGTAAGGTTTCCCTGGGTGAGATCTCCGGTAGTTATGGACTCTAGATTAGCAGACTCTGGTGTGAAGTTAGCGATATTCACCAAGTTATTACTAAAACCCATAACCTCCTCCCCTCCAGCAGGTAATGCAGAACTATCTACAAATCTCAGATTTTCAGTGCCTATGGAGTGAGAGTCACAAGTTACAGCCAGATGATATCTCCCATTGGTCAATAATTCACGATTGACACCAACAAATACATTTCGGCAAGAACTACGAATGATATCACTGGAACTGCACAGACTGCTTTTGTCTACAAACTCTGAGTACAAGGATATAGGTGATTGTCCTCGGAAGGAAGCTCCATGAAGATGAAATGAACTATACAAGTCCAATGCCATCTGGTCCACGACATTGCATTTCATCTGGTATGTTTTCCAACAGGAGGAAAAGGATCTCAGACCCCAGTAGATAGGAATCTGCAGGAGCATGAGTTTACATATCTGAAATTACGTCCGACAACAAAAATTTCTAAGTCTATACAGATAAATAGTTGGATCGCCAGGAAACATGTGAAGTTAAATTTCAAAAGAAATAACAGCATTGGTCTGGGCGGAGCATCGGGCAACAAAGGGTGCATTCATTGTGGATGAGAAACATTACTGCTACAGCTTTGTCTGCAACTTTTGCCTTTTGGAGGTGGAAAAAAGGACTAGAAGTAAGAGAATGGGAATGAAGCTTTTATTGATTGAACATCGCAAACATGGCACACTATCAAGATAGTTATAAATTGAAGTAGATAGTTATATAGTGAAGTAGCTTGTTTCAGCTACAATATCTGGGAAGAATCATGCGGTTTGGTTCTGCAGCACATTAGACCACTCCGACAAATATTAGTTACTAATTGGTATCACAAAACAATAAACACTAATTTGAAAATATTAATTCATGTCTGACGTTGTAAACTGTTTTCCCTTTCACATAACAAAACAATTATTTTACTTAAGTAACAAGCTTGTTGTAAGTTGTAACCTGCGAATGGGAAGATGAGCAAGCAGTAGCCGAGCACACAGGTAGAGTTGCCATCATCATCGATAAAAACCCTATTCAGCAATCTTTCATCTTCAGATATTTTTCATGATGATATGAATTCTAGGAATTACTTGGGAGTTGAAAGACTGATTGTTCAAACAAGACAATCTTTCTTTTTCTTTTATGACAAGTGAGGATTATCCCATACCAACGAATGAATTGAAAGAAGGAGATGTGATTGGCAGAATCGTGTGGCTTTCTTTCAAGCCATTAGCTTCATCTTCTTGTCTGCCTCTCATTCTCCTCTTGCCTCTGGGCCCATACTTTCTTTCATTTCCTTCTCTCTTCTAATTAATAAAAATATACTTAAATTAATAACAATGTATTTGTTTCAATTTAGCTGTCTACTTAATAAAATTAAGAAATTATTACTATATTTTTTAGTACTGTATTTATTATTAAATGGATAAATATAAGTTATATACTTAAATTTATATTTTTTTAAATATAACTAATAAGTCTAATTTGATAAAATAAACTTATAGTAATATTTTTTTAAAATGAGTGTCAAGTAAACAAAAGTCTAACTATTTTAAATTGGAAAGGGTATATATATATATATACACACATACTAATCATAAAAAAAAAGGGTGAATCTCAAAAATATACTTAAATTAGGGTGACTTTTAAATTTTAGCTTCAAATAAAAAAGCTTTCTTAAAATAGTCGTTACCTATTAACTAATATTTTTTTGGATAAAATTATCCCTGATCAATGAAGTAAATTACATAAATGATCCTTATAATGGATAACAACTCCATATTTATATCTTTCAACTTTTATTTTTTTCTCTTTTTAATTTTACTTTAATTTTTATTTTTATTTTCACTTTTTATTTTTAATTTTCTCAACCCTTATTTTTTTTCTTTTTTCCTCTCAACTTCTTTTTTTTATTTTATATTATTTTTCTTTTTAATTTTTTCTTTCCTCTTTTTTTTTTATTCTTTTTAGTTTTTCTCAACCCTTACTTTTTTTTCTTTACACTTTTCAACGTCTACTTTTATAAAAAAAAAAAAACTTTTTATAATTCTTCTTTGATTTTTTTTACTTTTTAAATTTTTCTCGACCTTTATTTTATTTAATCTTTCTTTTTTTTATCAACCTTCATTTTTTTTCTGTTCTCTCTCAACTTTTACATTTTCTTTGATTTTTATTTTTTAAATATTTTTCTTCATTTTCTTCTTTTTTTACAATTTTTATTATTTTTGTTCTTTTCTTCGATTTCTTCCATTCAAGTTACATCTCCTAAGCAAGAGTTGACACTATCACATTATAAAGGCAAGACTTATGACTTTTGAACAATAAGCTACGTTTCATGGGCAAGAATTGACACTACTACATTGTAAAGGCAAGACTTATGACTTTCAAATAACAAGTTATATTTCATGGGCAAGAGTTGACACTACCACATTATATTTTGATTTATGAGATGTTTAATAACTCTTACCTTAGAGGCAAGACTTAGCTCAGGGACTTTCAAACAACAAATTATACCCCACGGGCAAGAGTTGACTCTACCACGTTATGTTTACATTTATGAGATGTTCTACAACTATTGTCTTAAAGGCAAGACTTAGTTCAAAGACTTTCAAACAACAAATTATGCCTCATGGGCAAGAGTTGACTCTACCACATTATATTTTCATTTATGAGATATTCTACAACTATTGTCTTAGAGACAAGACTTGGCTCAAGGACTTTCAAACAATAAATTATGTCTTACGGGCAAGAGTTGACTCTACCACGTTATGTTTTTATTTATGAGATATTCTACAATTATTGCCTTAGAGGCAAGACTTAGCTCAAGGACTTTCAAACTACAAATTACGCCCTACGGGAAAGTTGACTTTACCACATTACGTTTTCGTTTATGAGATATTCTACAACTATTGCCTTAGAGGCAAGACTTAACTCAAGGAATTTCAAACAACAAATTATGCCCCGCGGTCAAGAGTTGACTCTACCACGTTATGTTTTCATTTATGAGATGCTCTACAACTATTATCTTAGAGGCAAGACTTAGCTCAAGGACTTTCAAACAACAAATTATGTCCCACGGGCTTGCCACGTTATCTTTTCATTTATGAGATGTTCTACAACTATTGCCTTAGAGGCAAGACTTGACTCACGGACTTTCAAACTGCAAATTATGCCCCACGGGCAAGAGTTGACTCTACCACGTTATGTTTTTATTTATGAGATATTCTACAACTATTGCCTTAGAGGCAAGACTTAGCTCAAGGACTTTCAAACTACAAATTATGCCCTACGGGAAAGTTGACTTTACCACATTACGTTTTCGTTTATGAGATATTCTACAACTATTGCCTTAGAGGCAAGACTTAACTCAAGGACTTTCAAACAACAAATTATGCCCCGCGGTCAAGAGTTGACTCTACCACGTTATGTTTTCATTCATGAGATGCTCTACAACTATTGTCTTAGAGGCAAGACTTAGCTCAAGGACTTTCAAACAACAAATTATGTCCCACGGGCTTGCCACGTTATCTTTTCATTTATGAGATGTTCTACAACTATTGCCTTAGAGGCAAGACTTGACTCACGGACTTTCAAACTACAAATTATGCCCCACGGGTAAGAGTTAACTCTACCACATTATATTTTCATTTATGAGATATGCTACAACTATTGTCTTAGATGAAAAACTTGGCTCAAGGACTTTCAAACTACTAATTATGCCCTACGGGCAAGAGTTAACTCTACCACGTTACATTTTCATTTATGAGATGTTCTACAACTATTGCCTTAGAGGCAAGACTTAGCACAAGGACTTTCAAACTACAAATTATGTACCACAGTCAAGAGTTGACTCTACCACATTATGTTTTTATTTATGAGATGTTTTACAACTATTGTCTTAGAGGCAAGACTTAGTTCAAGGACTTTCAAACAACAAATTATGCCCCACAGGCAAGAGTTGACTCTACTACGTTATGTTTTTATTTATGAGATATTCTACAACTATTGCCTTAGAGGTAAAATTTAGCTTAAGGACTTTCAAACAACAAATTATGCCCCACGGGCAAGAGTTGACTCTGTCACGTTATATTTTTATTTATGAGATATTCTACAACTATTGCCTTAGAGGCAAGACTTGACTCAAGGACTTTCAAGCTACAAATTATGCCCCACGGGCAAGAGTTAACTCTACCACGTTATATTTTCATTTATGAGATGTGCTACAACTATTGCCTTAGAGGCAAGACTTGGCTCAAGGACTTTCAAACTACTAATTATGGCCCACGGGCAAGAGTTAACTCTACCACGTTACATTTTCATTTATGAGATGTTCTACAACTATTGCCTTAGAGGCAAGACTTAGCTCAAGGACTTTCAAACTACAAATTATGTCCCACGGGCAAGAGTTGACTTTACCACGTTATGTTTTCATTTATGAGATGTTCTACAACTATTGCTTTAGAGGCAAGACTTAATTAGCTCAAGGACTTTCAAACTACAAATTATGCCCCATGGGCAAGAGTTGACTCTACCACGTTATGTTTTCATTCATGAGATATTCTACAACTATTGTCTTAGAGGCAAGATTTAGCTCAAGGACTTTCAAACTACAAATTATGCCCTATGGGTAAGAGTTGACACTACCACGTTATGTCTTCATTTATGAGATGTTCTACAAGTCTTGCCTTAGAGGCAAGACTTAGCTCAAAGACTTTCAAACTATAAATTATGCCCCACGGGCATGAGTTAACACTACCATGTTATGTCTTAATTTAAGGAATGTTTTACAACTCCTGCCTTAGAGGCAAGACTTAACTCAAAGACTTTCAAATAATAAATTATTGCTCACGGGCAAGAGTTGACACTACCACGTTATGTCTTTATTTATGGGATGTTCTAAGGAAAAACTTTGCTCAAAGACTTTCAAATAATAAATTATGCCCCACGGGCAAGAGTTGACACTATCACATTATGTCTTTATTTATGAGATATTCTACAACTCTCGCCTTAGAGACACGACTTATCTTAAGAATTTTCAAAGAACTTAGTAACAATAATTCATGCCCTTAAATTTGCTTTGATGTCAAAAAAAGAAGATCCTTTTGCGGATTATCTAATTTTTTATTTATTAGCAAAATATAATAGAAGTTGAGAAAAAAAAAGCGATAAAACAAACTAGAGAAATAAAAAAATTATTGAGAAAAAAAGGAAAGAAAAAACATAAAGATCATGAAAAAAGCGAAGAATTAAAAAAATTGAGAAAAATAAAAATGAGAGGAAAAATAAAAATTAATTTTGAAAAAAATAAGGGAAAAAAAAGAATTGAAAAAAGAAAAAAACGATCAAACAAAATAGAGAAATAAAAAAAAGAGTGAGAAAAAAAGACAAGAAAAAAATAAAAATTAAGAAAAAAGCGAAGAATTTAAAAAATTGAAAAAATAAAAAATGAGAGGAAAAAATAAAAATAAAGTTTGAGAAAAATGAGGTAAAAAAAAGAGAGCTGATAAAAATAAAAAATAAAAGAAAAATAAAGGTTAAAGACAAATAGATTAAAAAAAAGAAATAGATAATGCTTGAGAAAAAAGAAAAAAGAGAAAAAAATAGAGGTTGAAACAAATGAATTAAAACATGAAAATAAAATTAAAGAAAAAAAATAAAAAGTGAAAATAATAAAATTAAAGAAAAAAATAAAAAAGTAAAAATAATAAAAAAATAGAATAGTAAATTAAAGAAAAAAATAAAAAGTAAAAATAATAAAAAATAAAATTTGAGAGACAAATAAGTATGGAAAGTTTTAAAAATATATTTGAGGTGTAGAGGGGTAAAATGGTAGTTGTACTATACTTAAAAAGTAAGGAAGACTATTCTTTAAAAACATTTCTTATTAAGGTCAAATATCTAAGGCCACCCATATTTGGGTCTATGACAAGCAATTTCCTGGAAAAAAATTATGTTATGCACGGACACAATATTTATTTCTAAATTATTTATTTTAAGTGGTGTTGGTTAAATAATTTAAAATTTTGATTTAAAAGAAGTTATATATATTTGTGTTACAGTAATCATTTCATTTAGTATTACAACGAATATGTGATAAGTATTATTACATTGTTTAAGTGGTGTTAATTAAATAATTTTAAAATTTTGATCTAGAATAAGTTGTATTATATATTTGTGTCATAAAAAATCATCAGATTCTTAGAAAATCATCTGATTCTTCCTTATCAAAAACTGAAGTCCCATTGGGATATTTATAATTGAAATATTTTTCTTCATCAATTATTAATTTTTAACTTAAAGTAGTTACAAAATTTACACAAATATTAACAGTATTCAAAGTAACTGATGTACCGGCTCATGATGGTACATTTTTTATTTTCAAAGAAGAAAAATTGCATGTTTTCTAGCTATAGTTGGTGTTATTTGATGTATTTTTTGCTTATTCTCAAAAATTGAACTCAAAGGCAAGAAATTTTAGGAATTCAAGTTATAGAGACTTGCGACGGGGATATCGATGGACCGCCAGTGCCTCGCCGGACCGTCGAACCATCCGTCGCTACTAAGCAAAGAAGAGAACAAACCGCAGTTGGGTGACGGTCCAACTAACGGACCGTCGAGGCGACGACGGATCGTTACCATCGCAGGACAAACTTTTTCTGGATAAAAAACGACTGTTCAGATGATGAACCGCTGCCATCTTGACGAACCGTTTGGCGAGCCGTCCGCTTTGACTCGATAGCTCAATTTGAACTTTAAATTCCAATTTTAGTAGAGCCTATAAATACCCGGCTTAAGGTTAGAATAGGTATCTTTATGAAATTGTAACGTAAATTTGGCTGAGAAATAAGTTTGGAGCTGACGAACACATTGCTTGTGGTTTTGAATTTGGACTTGGAATTCTTATTTCTTTTCATTGTAAGTTCAACCTGCAATTTATAAAATTAAGCCTTTTCATCTATTTCCTAATTATGAGTGGCTAAAGCTACATAACTAGGGTTATGAGAGTCTTGGTGGAATTTCAATTCTAGGTTATGGTTTGATGAGTTTATATTATAATTGCGATTATATAACATTCCCTTCATTTTAATGAATTCTCATAATTGCAAACTTGAGAGTATGCCCTAAAACATAACTTTCTTGTATAGAGAAGTATCTATTAGGAAAAGAGAATAGTGACAAGAATTTAGAGTTCTTTACCTCTAAATTATAGATTAATACTCTAGCTGAATTTATCCTTTGGAGAATATGTTGCATTATCATGTCATCACTTTAAGTTTGAGAAAATTTAAGTGAATTCATCTTTGAAGGTTAAGAAACACTTGGATGAAAAATTATTTTAAATTTCTCTATTATCACGAGTATATGTATGAACTCACATACCCTTTAGCCCAAAAAGAATTGAACATAACGCTAGTTTACTAATTCTCTATTGGTTCAACACGTTTTAAAGAAAGACATTGCTTTTGACTAGAATGAAATTACTCAACTAATATTTCAATCAAAACCCCCTAATCCGTGAAAAGTTATGATTAAGAGTCAATTAATTTGCATACAACTTAATTAGCACCATATTCCTTGTGGGATTCGACCCCAACCTTTGGAGTTATATATTTGATAACGGTCGCTTACATTCTTTTGGGGGAGTAGTAGTTTGGGCGTATCAGTAATAAAGCCATAACGAAAGGGTATGAATTTAAGACTAAAATGTGCAGCTTAATTGAGTTCAAAAATTCTGAAAAATTGTACACTTCCTTTTTTTTTTCTAATACATAAGTATGTTCTCGTCTTAATTTATGTGGTACCTTTTGAATTGATTGTGATTTTTTTAAACATTTTTCAAATATCTCAAATTAGCAAATATGTGTCTTATAGTACTTTTTACGTCATTTTTAAATATGTATATTTTATTTCAAAATACTTTAAAAACTCAAGACTAAGTTTCCTGTCAAAATTAAATTATTTGACTTTCAAAATTTAAACTGTGATATAAAAATTAGGACATAGTTAAACTAAACTGGAACAAAGAAAATATGTTTTTTTCCTAAAAATATGCTTCAGCTCGAGGTGAGACCCACATGAAGGGATAAACTACAGATGTACCTCTTTGTTTATAAAATGAAAACACTTTCACAGGGTAATATTAGTACAATATAGTTAAACAAGGGGTTTAAAGTGGAATACTTTAAATGACCAAAATATCCCCTAATTGAATTTTAATCCTAAAAAGCACACATGTCGACAGTGTCCAGCTTGCTTTATGTAACTTCCTCTTATATAATAAGGTAATATATATATATATATATATATATATATATATATATATATATATATATATATGGATAGATAGATAGATAGAGGGAGGGAGAGAGAGTCACGTTTACTCGCAGATTTTAACCACACATGAACCGTGGCTAAATTGTAGAAAAATTATGCTTAATAGTTGCATTTTTGGAAGTGAGTGTCGCTACTATATACATGACTTCTCAATGTATTTCTCGCACTAAAAATGTAATACCCCGTACCTTTTCCTAGTTTGAAATCGTCTAAAAAATGTTAGGATCTTTCTTTGAAAGATGAATCCACTTTTGTACACATGGTATTTTAAAGATTTTCACTCTTTGTCATGTGGGAAATTCAATAAGCTTTCCATTGATAAAAAATTCGCCTAAATCCGATAACCAGGTAAGAAGTTATGACTATTTCAAGTTCCCGTCGTAAAACAACGCCATATTGGTTAGTGGCGTGCCGCACCACAAGCTAAAATGGCAATTGTCCTTTTCCAGTGTCTCAGCACAATTTTCTCCGCGTCGCGCCAAAGTTCCAGGTCGCAAAAGAAGGGGCAACGTGATGGCTCCGCGTCGCTCCATCCCTCAGTTTTCCAATTGTCAAATTCCAGTGACACGACGTGATAGCGCCGCATCGCGCCAGGGGTCCAATTCGGGAATTTTTTTACTGAAATTACAAGACACGTCCAAGGTTAAAAGGGTCAATTTCTCACCCCTATTTAAGCCCTTTAACACGTGATTCAGACACTTTTCACCCAAAATACACTCTCTTCTCTCAAAAACCTCTCAAGAACAACCTAGGGCTTTTCCTAGAAGATTCAAAATAAAAAATTTCCTCCGTCAATCTTCGTGTATTTACAAACCAAGGTATGCATAGTATTCATTCATGGATTCCTCTCATCCATGAAGCTCAAGAATCCCTTTTCTAAATTCAAGTTTATGAATTTTCTTATGAATTTCATGATTAGGCTGCTCTTGTTCATGTGGATAATGAGAAATTTAATTCTACTCCATATTGGGTGATAAATTCTATGTGGGTTAAATTATTATAGATATAGATTCATGCAAACCTATGACTAAACCCTTGAATGATAAAATTAGAATTGAATCATGATGTTTAATTAATGTACAATGATGTTTACATGTACCATGCCTACAATATGTTTGATTAAATGCCTAGATGAAGGAAAAATGCCTAACTAGCCTGATACCATGAAATCCCTATGTATGTACAAGTTATGCCTATCACATGTTTTGATGAAATACTTCTATAAATGTATTATGGATTATGATGTTAGTTATATGTTCAAGTAAATTATGCTTGGTCAGTTTTCTTCCATTGAGTCTTGGGGGTACTTGTACCCGAAACATTAGCTGTGTGTCTAGAGCCATGTCATATTTTCACGATACGCTCAATTAAGCTATGAATCCTTAGACTTCAGACAATTTTATGACTCAGGAAATTTCCATGATCTCATGAACTCAGTCAGTTGTCAGATATCAGCAGTATTCCATCAGCAATGAAATTCAGTAACTCAGCCCAAGTTCAGTTCAGTAAATCATGTTCAGAGTCTATTCAGATGGGAGTAGGAATTAGCACCGAGTAAACCCAAGAATGGGAACACACACTATCGAATAAGGGTGTGATTCTTAGAAGTCATCCTTGCGTTCTAGAACTATGTAGCTAACATAGGTTGAGACATCAACACTGTCCGATGAGGGTTGATGAGGTGGATAAAAACTGTCAGATAAGGGCCTTACCGTCTTCTTTTGGGGACACTATCAGATGAGGGTCATCCACAGCTTGTCCTTACCAGTGGCGTGGTACTGACACCTTTCCAATTGGGGTTACAGATTAGACCCTAACTTAGCCATAATGGCATATTAGGGGAATGTCGGTTAGATAACTACTTCCCACAGTTTCATGTTACAGAATCAGGACTGTCAGACATAGTCAATCAGTCTCAGTAATAGAACTCAGATAGTTTTTTAGATTTTAGAACTGTCAGATACAGTGAACTCAGATACAGTGTGGGACTCAACTAGTTTCATTAGATTCAGGACTGTTAGATACTGTCACACATGTTATCAGTTATCAGTATGTCATGTTATCAGTATTCAGATTCAGTAATCATGTTATCACGGTATTAGTGTCAGTTATTTTGTCTCATGCATATATTCTCATGCTCATGATAGTCAGTCTACTATTGTTATTGTTCATGCATATGGACCCCATGCATTCAACCTACCTCACATGCATACCAGTACATTCAAAGTACTGACGCATTTGTGCTATGGTGTCTTATACCATAGGTTCAGAGACACGAGCTCCAGAGCATCAGTAGATTCCAGTCTCAGCTGTCAGAGTTAGCAGTGAGTCCTCATCTTTCGAGGACATGGTCATCATTCTATTATCTCAGTAATTAGTTTATTAGTTGGAGTTAGCTGGGGACATGTCCCATCAACTTCTTATTCAGACAGTCATATTTTAGAGATTTTCCAGACTACAGTATGTTTAGATAGCTTATTTTAGTTGTTTTGGTATTTCATACCCCTCCCAGATGTTATATTTTTATCAAATACTAGTCTCAGTTTTGAACCTTATGGCCTTTCAGTTCATGTTTCCACATTATAAAGTATTTCATGCAGTATACAGGTACAAATATTAGTCATGGGTTAGCTTGTGGTCCTTCAGGGTCATGAGCACCGTGTAGCATTCCGGGTACCAGATTCGGGGCGTTACAAACTTGGTATCAGAGCCTAAGGTTCAATAGAGTCCAAGGAAGTCTGAAAGCCGCATCTAGTTGAGTTTTGTACATGAGTGTGTTGCGCGCCACATTTATGTACAAGAGGCTATAAGATGTTTTAGGAACAGTTTCCCCTCTTTCAGTATTCATGTCGTGCCAGTGAGCATAATCTCAAGTCAATCTCTCAATCTAATCCGTTTCTCCCTTTTTCCTACAGAACGTGCCTCCTAAAAGAAGAAACGGAAATCAACCAGCCCCTCAGCCCGAAGAACCTTTGAGCGAAAATGTTTCTCATGTAGAGTTTCAAGGCATTCATTACTCTTTCTAACTCAGTTGTTGCTCAAAATGAATGACCAGCTGTCGCTCCAGCCAATCCAGTGGCCAATTCAGCTGCAGCCAGGATTTGGGATTTTACCCGAATGAATCCTCCATCCTTTCTCGGGTCTAAGTCAGACGAGAACTCTCAGGAATTCCTAGATCAGGTGCAGAAGGTTACAAACATAATGATGGTTACTTATAGTGAGAGTGTTGAGCTAACTGCATATCAGTTGCAGGATGTTGCTCACACTTGGTTTAAACAGTGAAAGTCAGAAAGGCCAGATGATGCAAATCCTGTTGAGTGGGAGGAGTTTGCTTCTGCTTTCCTTGATAGATTCTTTCCCTTAGAGCTTAAAGAATCTAAGGTGTTAGAATTCATCAACCTCAGGTAGGGTAATATGACGGTGAAATAGTATTTCCTTAAGTTTACTTAATTAGCCAGATATGCCCCTCATGTGGTTGCAGATAGCAGGGCCAAGATGAGTAAGATCGTTTTAGGGGTGAATGATAGTGTGGTTAATGAGTGCAAATCTGCCATGTTGAATAGTGACATGACTTTAGCCAGTCTCATGACTCATGCTCAGCAAATAGAGGAGCAGAAAATTAAGCAGAGGGAGAAGCAGAATAAGAGAGTTGGGACAGGTAGCTTTAATTTTAGTCAGCCTAAGTCAGAGGGAGGCAATCGCTCTCAGATTCGTCCTAAGTCATCAATTCTATCTCTTTCATCAGCCAGTGCTCCAGTTCCTAAGTTCAGAGAGGGTAACAAAGACAGAGCTCCAGGCTCTAAGTCTCAGGGTAGTGTTAGAGTGCCCGAACTAATCCCTTTTGTCAGACTTGTGGTAAGAACCACAAGGGTGTGTGCAGAGCAGGTAACGATGTCTGTGTCGGTTTTAGCAAGCCAGGCCACAGAGTCAGAGACTGCCCTCAGTCAGGTTATCAGAGTTATCTCCGCTCCTCAGCTCAGTTCGGTCGCCCAAATCAGCAGGGTGCCACCTCAGTACTACTAGTGGGCAACGCCCAAATAGACTCTATGCTCTCCAGTCCTGGAAAGATTAGGAAAATTCTCCTGATGTGGTTACTGGTATGTTACAGATCTTTCATGTGCATGTTTACGCTTTGCTAGATCCAGGTGCTTCCTTATCTTTTGTTACTCCCTAAATAACAGTTGATTTCGGAGTCAGTCCTGAAATTTTAGTAGAGCCCTTTTCAGTATCTACCCCAGTAGGTAAAACTATCATAGCCCGACGGGTATACAGGAACTGCCCGATTATGATATTTCAGAAAGTCACTTCACCAGATCTAGTCGAATTAGAGATGACTAATTTTGATGTCATTCTTGGCATGGATTGGCTTCATTCCTACTATTCCATAGTCGACTGCAAAAATAGGATAGTCCAGTTTCAGTTCCCAAATAAACCCATCCTTGAGTGGAAGGGTAGTTTATCCGCTTTGAGGGATCAACTTGTTTCCTACCTTCGGGCAAGGAAAATGATATCTAAGGGATGTGTCTATCATCTTTTTCATGTTAAGGATTCCAGTTCCAAAACTCCCAGTCTTGAATTTGTTCTAGTTATAAATGAATATTCATATGTCTTTCCCGAAGATCTTCTAGGAATTCCTCCCGGAAGGGAAATAGACTTCGACATTGATCTTCTTCTAGATACTCATCCTATCTCTATCCCGCCATATAGAATGACACTAGCAGAACTCAGAGAATTGAAAGAATAGTTGAAAGATTTCCTAGATAAGGGATTCATCAGGCCCAACATTTTCCCGTGAGGCACACCAGTATTATTTGTGCGCAAGAAAGATAGTTCTCTCAGAATGTGCATAGACTACCATCAACTTAATAAGGTCATGGTCAAGAACAAGTATCCTCTTCCCAGAATTGATGACTTGTTTGTCCAACTTCAGGGTGCCAGTTATTTCTCTAAGATAGACCTCAGATCCGGCTATCATCAGCTTAGAGTCAGAGAATGTGACATACCAAAAATAGCTTTCTGTACTCGGTATGGTCGCTTCGAATTCCTAGTCCTGTCATTTGGTCTTACCAATTCCCCAGCAGCTTTCATGGACTTGATGAACCCTGTGTTCAAATAGTACTTGGACATGTTCGTCATAGTCTTCATAGATGATATTCCGGTCTATTCCCGCAGTGCATGAGATCATGGAGACCATCTCAGAATAGTACTTTAGATTCTCATAGATCATCATCTATTCTCCAAATTCAGTAAGTGCGAATTTTGGCTAAGGTCAGTAGCATTCCTTGGTCATATCGTTTCAGGTGATGGCATTAGAGTATACCTCAAAAGACCGAAGTGGTAATAAACTGGCCCAGACCTGTCTCTCCATCAGATATCGGGAGTTTCTTGGGTTTGGCTGGCTGTTATAAATGTTTTGTTGAGGGATTTTCGTCTATTGCATCCCCTATGTCCAGATTGACTCAGAAGAAAATCAAGTTTCAGTGGTCAGATCCTTGCAAGAAGAGTTTTCAGGAGTTGAAGACTCAACTCACCTCAACTCCAGTTTTAGCTCATCCAGATTGTCCCGATGGGTTCGTAGTGTGTTGTGATGCATCCAGAGATGGTTTAGGTTGTGTCCTCATACAGCATGGTAAGATCATAGCCTACGCCTCCAGACAGCTTAAACCCCATGAAAAAAATTATCCTACTCATGATCTTGAGTTAGTAGCCGTAGTCTTTGCCTTGAAAATTTGGAGGCATTATCTCTACGGAGTTCATGTAGATGTCTTCACAGATTATAAGAGCCTTCAGTATGTCTTTTCTCAGAAAAATCTCAATCTTCGTCTGAGAAGGTGGTTATAGCTCTTGAAAGATTATGACATGAGTGTCCTCTATCATCCGGGCAAGGCCAATATAGTAGTCGACGCTCTCAGTAGATTGTCTATGGGTAGTATTACTCATGTGGATGACAGTAAGAAAAAGTTAGCTCAGGAAGTACATTTGCTTTCCAGAGTAGGAATTCGCTTGGTCGATACAGAAGAAGGTGATATATGGGTTCAGGGTAGTTTGTTATGGTGAAAAAGTCAGCCAAGGATTAGAAAGTAGAGGTTTTCTCCCAAGGGGGAGATAGTGTTCTACGTTGTCAGGGTCGTCTCTTTATTCCAGGTGTAGATGACTTAAGGTAGAGAATTCTTGTAGAAGTACACGGTGCGTGCTACTCTATTCATCTAGGGACCACAAAAATGTACCGTGACTTGCGGGAAATCTATTGGTGGAGTGGGATGAAGAGAGATATTGCAGAGTTTGTGGCTTAGTGCTCTACCTGTTAGCAGGTTAAGTTAGAGCATCAGAGGCCTAGTGGGTCCATGCAGGAGTTCAGTATTCCTACTTAGAAGTGGGAAGAAGTGAACATGGACTTTATGACGGGTTTGCCTCAAACTCGTCATCAGCACGATTCAGTTTGGGTCATTGTAGATAGGATGACCAAATCAGCCCATTTTCTTCCAGTTCATACCTCTTATTCAGTCGAGGCTTACACCAAACTCTACATCAGGGAGTTAGTCGGATTGCACGGTGTTTTGTTATCTATAATCTCAGACAGAGGTACCTAGTTCACCTCTTACTTTTGGACGGCGTTCCAAAAGGGTCTTGGTACCCAAGTTCATCTCAGTACAACCTTTCATCCTCAGACAGATGGTCAAGAAGAAAAGACCATTCAAACTTTAGAAGATATGCTGCGAGCGTGGGCAATTAATTTCAAGGGAAGTTGGGATGATCACTTGTCTTTGATTGAAATTTACATACAACAACAACTATCATTCCAGTATTTATATGGATCTATTCGAAGCTCTCTACTGTAGGAGATGTAGATCTCCAGTCGGTTGGTTTAAAGTTAGTGATGCCTCAGTCATAGGGATTGACTTGGTATTCGATGCCTTAGAAAAAGTCTAGTTGATCAGAGAAAGACTCTGGGCTGCTTCGAGCCGATAGAAGTCTTATGCAGATATTCGTAGAAAAGATCTCGAGTTTGAAATTGGTGACTATATCTATCTAAAGATCTCTCCCATGAATAGAGTGAAGTGGTTCGGTAAGAAAAGAAAACTCAGTTCCCGATATGTCAGTCCCTTCAAGATTCTCAATCGATTCGGCAAGGTAGCTTATGAGCTCGAATTGCCTTCAGATCTAGCCTCAGTCCATCCAGTCTTTCATGTCTCTTTGCTCAAGAAGTGTATAGGTGACACAATAGTTGTAGTCCCTATTCAGAGCGTATATGTTCATAACAACCTCTCTTATGAAGAGATTCCGATCGAAATCCTAGACTATCAGACTCGTAGACTGAAGAACAAAAATGTCCCTCTAGTCAAAGTTCTTTGGCGGAATCAGTCCGTTGAGGGAGCTACTTAGGAAGTAGAAGCAGACATGCATACCAAGTATCCTCATCTCTTCTCCGCCAACTCAGATCAAGCTCAAGGTAACAGTTCTCCTTAAGCTTACTCAGTTTCATGTTCAGTGTTCATCACAAACTTGGTATCAAGTACCATTGCATATTCATTCATGCATTCATGTATCGGTTCAGTTATATAATTATGCATCATACATACATTCTCATTGTGAGAAACTTAGTTCCTCAGAACACTCAATCATGCATTCATGAATCAGTTACGCATGCATCAGGTATGCGTGTCCAGTATGATATATTAAGTTATCAGTCATGTCAGTCATGAGATCAAGTTTCACTTATTCATGTTCAGTATGTATGTCAGTTTATGTTCTTTCCCTCACTCTCAGTTTCATTTGAGGACGAATGTTCTCAAGGGGGAGATATTGTAATACCCCGTACCTTTTCCTAGCTTGAAATTGTCTAAAAAACATTAGGAGCTTTCTTTGAAAGATTAATTCACTTTTGTACACATGGTATTTTTAAGATTTTCCACTCTTTTTCATGTGAGAAATTTAATAAGCTTTCTATCGATATAAAATTCGCCTAAATCCGATAACTGGGTAAGAAGTTATGACTATTTCAAGTTTCCATCGTAAAACAGTGCCATATTGGTCAGTGGCGTGCCATGCCTCAAGCTAAAATGGAAATTGTCCTTTTCTAGTGTCTCAGCACGATTTCCTCCGCGTCGCGCTAAAGTTCCAGGTCGCAAAATAAGGGGCAACGTGATGGCTCCGCGTCGTGCCATCCCCCAGTTTCCCAATTGTCAAATTGTAATGACACGACGTGATAGCGCCGCGTCGCGCCAGGGGTCCAATTTGGAAATTTTTTTACTGAAATTACAAGATACGTCCAGGGTTAAAAGGGTCAATTTCTCACCCCTATTAAAGCCTTTTAACACGTGATTCAACCAGTTTTCACCCAAAATACATTCTCTTCTCTCAAAAACCTCTCAAGAACAACCTAGGGCTTTTCATAGAAGATTCATAATCAAGAATTTCCTCCGTCAATCTTCGTGTATTTATGAACCAAGGTATGCATAGTGTTCATTCATTGACTCCTTTCGTCCATGAAGCCCAATAATCCCTTTTCTAAATTCAAGTTTATGGATTTTCTTATAAATTTCATGATTGAGCTGCTCTTGTTTATGTGGATAATGCGAAATTGAATTCTAATCTATGTTGGGTGATAAATTCTATGTGGGTTAAATTATAGATATAGATTCATGCAAACCTATGACTAAACCCTTGAATGCTGAAATTAGAATTGAACCATGATGTTTAATTATTGTACAATCATGTTTACATGTACCATGCCTACAATATGTTTGATTAAATGCTTAGATGAAGGAAAAATGCCTAACTAGCTTGATACCATGAAATCCCCATTTATGTACAAGTTATGCCTATCACATGTTTTGATGAAATGCTTCTATAAATGTAGTATAGATTATGATGTTAGTTATATGTTCAAGTAAGTTATGCTTGATCAGTTTCCTTCTATTGAGTCCTGGGGGTACTCGTACCCAAAACATTAGCTGTGTGCCTAGAGCCATGTCTTGTTTTCATGATACTCTCAGTCAAGCTATGAATCCTTAGACTTCAAACAGTCTTATGACTCAGGAAATTTCCATGATCTCATGAACTCAATCAGTTGTTAGATGTCAGCAGTATTCCGCCAGTTAACGGAATTCAGTAACTCAACCCATGTTCAGTTCAATAAATCATATTCAGAGTCTATTCAGATGTGAGTAGGAATTAGCACCGAGTGAACCCAAGTATGAGAACACACACTATCAGATGAGGGTGTGATTCTTAGAAGTCATCCTTGCGTTCCAGAACTATGTAGCCAACATAGGTTGAGACATCAATACTGTTTGATGAGGGTTGATGAGGTGGATAAACACTCAGATAAGGGCCCTATCGTTCTTTTTTGGGGACGCTATCAGATGAGGGTCACCCACAACTTGTCCTTACCAGTGGCACGGTACTGACACCCTTTCAATTGGAGTTACAGATTGGACCCTAACTCAGCCATAATGGTATATTAGGTGCATGTCGGTTAGGTAACTACTTCCCACAGTTTTATGTTATAGAATTAGGACTGTCAGACACAGTCAATCAATCTCAGTAATAGAGCTCAGATAGTTCTTCAGATTTTAGGACTGTCAGATACAGTCAACTCAGATACAGTACGGGACTCAACTAGTTCCATTAGATTCAGGACTGTCAGTTACAGTCACTCATGTTATCAGTTATATCAATTATTAGTATGTCATGTTATCATTATTCTGATTCAGTAATCATGTTATCATGATATTAGTGTCAGTTAATATGTCTCATGCATGTATTCTCACGCTCATGATAGTCAGTCTGCTATTGTTATTGTTTATGCATACGGACCCCATGCATTCAGCCTACCTCACATGCATACCAGTACATTCAAAGTACTGACGCATTTGCGCTATGGTGTCTTATACCATAGGTTCAAAGACACAAGCTCTAGAGCATCAGTAGATTCCAGTCTCAGCTGTCAGAGTTAGCAGTGAGTCCTCATCTTTCGAGGACATGATCATCATTCTATTATCTTAGTAATTAGTTTATTAGTTGGAGTTAGCTGGGGACATGTCCCTTCAACTTCTTATTCAGACAGTCACGTTTTAGAGGCTTTACAGACTACAATATATTTATATAGCTTATTTCAGTTGTTTTGGTATTTCATACCCCTCCCAGATGTTACATTTTTATTAGATACTATGTCTCAATTTTTAACCTTATGGCCTTTCAGTTTACGTTTCCGTATTATAAAGTATTTTATGCAGTATACAGGTACAAATATTAGTCATGGGTTAGCTTGTGGTCCTTCGGGACATGAGCACCGTGTAGCATTCCAGGCACTAGATTCGAGGCGTTACAAAAAAATAGAAACAACGTGATGGAGCAAATTTCTACGTCTTTCTTCCATATAAGTGGCAAAAAAATTTCAACAAAAATGATCGATGTATATGTGATGTATAGGTAATATATCGATATTGAATAAATAATTATGTAATGTATTGGTATTGTATAAATAATGTATAAACGTGTATCAATGTTGTGTAAAGTATTATATAATGTATATATATTGCACAAATGGGGTATAAATATGTATATAAAATGTATAATGTATGTATGTATCCTGTACAATAAGAAATGACCTCATGTATATGTATTGTATCGATCGTGTATATATGATATATATGTATAAATTCATATACAAAAAGATATGATAGTTTTATATATAAATGTACATAACCACATTGAGAACACATTAGTTTTTGAGGTTATTGCCATTTCCAATGGATTGCGAACATGATAAACTTTTGAAATTCTCTTCTTTCTTAATAAACACATGTGATAGTGATTTTGTTTTGAAATTTTACCATACAATCACATATGATAAATCACAATAGTGGCAAAAAATATATGCTTTGTATAAAGAATCGTGTGTAGTTTTTAAGTATATTATAGAAGAGAAGCTGTGAGTGTGACACATCCCAATGCAATCTGTAATAAGGGTCTGAAATAAAATACTATACAACCAAATTTTGCGTACTTATAACTTCAAAGATGATTTGGACTACTCATCCCTGTCATATGAAGAACATTTATGAAAGAAAAAGAAAAAGAAGAAACTTTGATGGTTGAAAGTAACAAAAAAGAAGAATGAGAAAGGAAAGGTGACAAACAGAAAGAAAAGAAGAAGGAAGAAGTAGAAGAACGGGGAAGAAGGATTATAAGAAAGAATAAGAGAAGATATGACTCAAGTTGGCTGACTGGACGATAATGAAAAAGCAAAAATTAGTCGGTGGTAGTCAATATGGGTAAACGGCCAAAATTTGTACTTATAAAATGCCGAATGACCAATTAATATGATAAATTTGTGACTTTTTAAGTGGGCTATTTTTTTTGTAAGAAATTTATTCCACTGGACATTTTGTCTAATTTTTCCTATTAATAATAGAAAAGTTTCAATTTGTTTTACTTTATATAAAAAAAAATGGCTAGTGAGTCTTCACCCCATTGACTAATTATTATTTATTAAAAGCAACAAAAAGTCTCTACATTTATATGGAATAAAAAAATAAATTGCAAAAATAAAAGGAGAGTAAAATGAAAGTTCTAGACGACAATATGTATCAATATTGTACAATAAGATATGACCGCGTGTATATGTAATGTATCGATCGTTTATATATGATGTATAACTATGTATAAATTATATCCGAAAAGATATGATCGTTTTATATGTAAATGTATATAAGCACATTGTGAATACATTAGTCTCTGAGGTTAATACTATTTCCAATGGATTGCGAACATAATAAAATTTTGAAATTCTCTTCTTCCTTAAGAAACACATATGATAGTGATTTTATTTAAAATTTTACTGTACAATCACATGGGATAGATCACAACAGTGGAAAAAAATTGAATGCTTTGTACAAAGAATCATGTGCAATTTTCTAGCATACTGTAGAAGAGAAACAGTGAGTGTGACACATTCCATAACAATCTGCAATATTGTTCTGAAATAAAATATTATACAACTAAATTTTTTCGTACTTATATAACTTAAAAGATGATTTGGACTGCTCATCTCTATCATATGCAGAATATTGACAAAAGAAAAAGAAAAAAAAACTTTAATGGCTGAAAGAAACAAAGAAGAAGGATGAAAAAGGGAAGGTAACAAACAAGAAGAGAAAAAGAAACAAAGAAGTAGAAGAACAACGAAGAAGAAAAATAAGAAAGAAGAATAGAAGATATGGTTCAAGTTGGCCAACTAGATTACAATGAAGAAGGGAAAATAAGACGGTGGTAATCAATGTGGGTAAAGGGCCAAAATTTATAACTATAAAGTGCCGAATGACCAATTAATCTAATTAATGCCTGATTTTTTAAGTGAGTTATTTTTTGTGTAAGAAATTTAATCCAATGGACATTTTGTCTAATTTTTTTAATTAAAAATAGGGAGGCTTCAATTTATTTTACTTCTTATAAAAAAAATAGTCAATGGTTTTTCATCCCATTGACTAATTTTTATTTATTAAAAGCAACAAAAACTCTTTACATCTATATGGAACAAAAAAAAATTACAAAAGTAAAAGGAAAGTAAAATAAAAGTTCTAGACAACGGTATGTATGAATATTGTACAATAAGAAATTCATATGTATATATGATGTATAACTATGTATAAATCATATACAAAAAGATATGATAGTTTTATATGTAAATGTATCTAAGCACATTGAAAACACATTAGTCTCTGAGATTATTTCCATTTCCAATGGATTGCGAACATAATGAAATTTTGAAACTCTCTTCTTCCTTAAGAAACACATGTGATAGCAATTTTATTTTTAAAATTTATTATACAATCACATGAGATAGATCACAACAATGGTAAAAAATGAATGCTTTGTATAAATAACTATGTGTAATTTTCTAGCATATTATAGAAGAGAAGTAGTGAGTGTGACACATCGCATAACAATCTGAAATAAGGTTCTTAAATAAAATATTATACAATATTTTGCCTACTTATAACTTCAAAGATGATTTGGACTGCTCAACTCTGTCATATACAAAATATTCATGGAAGAAAATGAATAAAAAAGAAGAAGAGAAGATACAACTCAAGTTGGTCGACT
The DNA here is from genome assembly GCA_030864215.1 of Capsicum pubescens. Classification (NCBI taxonomy): domain Eukaryota; kingdom Viridiplantae; phylum Streptophyta; class Magnoliopsida; order Solanales; family Solanaceae; genus Capsicum; species Capsicum pubescens. Next base: position 209,999,119 of record CM061540.1, on the reverse strand, counting down.
GAACGATAATGAAGAAGAGAAAAAGCTGGTGGTAATTAATATGGATAAAAAAATTATAATTATACTGAATGACCAATTAATCTAATAAATATGTGATTTCTTAAGTGAGTAAAAAATTTAATTCAATGGATATTTTATTTAATTTTTCTATTAAAATTAGAAAAGCTTCAATTTATTTTACTTTATCTTAAAAAATGGCCAATGGATTTTCACTCCACTGATTAAGTTTTATTTATTAAAGAAAAAAAAAATCTTTACATCTATATGAAACAAAAAAATAGATTGCAAAAATAAAAAGGAGAGTAAAATGAATGTTCTAGACTACGGTATGTATGAATATTGTATAATAAGAAATGACTCTATGTATATGTAATGTGTCAATTCTGTATATATGATGTATAACTATGTATAAATCATATACAAAAAGATATGATAACTTTGTATGTACATGTATATAAGCACATTGAGCACACATTAGTCTCTGAGGTTATTGTCATTTCCAATTGATTGCGAATATAATAAAATTTTGAAATTCTATTCTTCCTTAATAAACACATGGGATAGTGATTTTGTTTTGAAATTTTACCATATAATCACATGAGATAGATCACTATAGTGACAAAAACAAATGCTTCGTATAAAGCATTATGTGCAGTTTTCTAGCATATTATAGAAGAGAAGCAGTGAGTGTGATACATCCCATGACAATTTGCAATAAGGTTCTGTAAAAAAATATTATGCAACAATTTGCGTACTTATAACTTCAAAGATGATTTTGACTGCTCATCTCTATCATATGCAGAATATTTATGAAAGAAAATATAGAATAAGAAACTTTGATGGCTGAAAGTAACATAGAAGAAGTATGAAAAATGATAGGCAACAAATAAAAAGAGAAAAATAAAGAAAGAAGTAGAAGAATGACAAGGAAGAAGAATAAGAAAGAAAACGAGAAGATACAAATCAAGTTGGCCGACTGGACGACAATGAAGAAGGAAAAAAACCAGTGGTAATTAATGTGGGTGAAGGGCCAAATTTATAATTATGAAGTGTCGAATGACCAATTAATCTAATAAATGTGTGATTTTTAAGTGGGCAATTTTTTATGTAAGAAATTTAAACTAATGAACATTTTGTTTATTTTTTCTTATTAAAAATATGAAAGTTTCAATTTATTTTACTTTTTCTTAAAAAGGGACTTGATTTTTACCCTAAATTTTATTTATAAAAAGCAACAAAAAGTCCTTACATCTATATGGAATAAACAAATAGGCTGCAAAAATAAAAGAATAGTAAAATAAATGTTCTAGACTATGGTATATATAAATATGGTACAATAAAAAATGACCATATGTATATGTAATGTATCGATCATGTATATATGATGTATGTAATACCTCGAACTTTCTTTAAGTCAAATCTAGTCTCCAGAAGAGTTAGTGATAACTTCCTAGATAATTAATGTTTAAATCAGATAGAATTTCTCCAATTTCGACTTTTTATCATGCGGAAAATTAAATTAGCTTTCCAACGATACCAATTTCGTCCAAATCCGGTATTGCAGTAAAAAGTTATGTACGTTTTACAGAGAACTGTCGGAACTACCCAGAAGCGACGGTCAGGCCGACGGACCGTCAAGCTAGCGACGGACCATCGCCCAAGCCGTCATGATTAAGGCAGTGAACCCATCTTCTGGCCAAGTATGACGGTCAGGACCGACGGACCATCGGGCTAGCGACGGACTGTCATCCAAAATATCAAAGACGAGGCAGGAAGTTCAGATTCTGGCCAAGTGCGACGGTCAGGACTGACAGACCGTCGCCCAAACTGTCGCCACTTCTGATCAACGATTTTAAGCTTTTTTAAAAGGATTTTTGGGTCTTTTCCCACTCGTTTTGACCCCTAATTATACCAGACCAGAGCTCATAACTTCATTATTCATCCATAATTCCAAATTAGGATTTCTCTCAAAGATCAATCCCCAAGAACAGGAAATCCTAGGTGTCTAATCCCAAGGCAAGAATTCAAGCTTTCCTCCACCAATCTTCAAGAAACCATCCACCCAGGTATGTTAAGTATTGGTTCATGGGTTCCTTTTACGCATAAAGCTCAAGAAAACCTATTTGAAATATAAACTTTATATCCACGGTATGAATTGAATTATATCCATGTTTATTTTGTTGTTTGATTTCCAAGTTGAAGTCTTTAATGACTATCATGAAAATATATTAGTATGTGGTTGAAATTCTTGCATTGGAAGTGTAAAATCTTGCCATGAAGTTTTATTTCAATATTCATGCCTAATCCCAAAGATATGCATGCAAGGTGTTTGATAAAATGCCCAAGAGAATAGGAATTATGCCTTATAACTCATTTGTGAACAAAATTGACGAATCCATGTTTGCCCCTTATGTTTGATATGACTCCCACGTTATTGTTATGCTTTATAATGGATTGACGTAATGCTCATGAGATTAGGCTTATGAAATTATGATATGTTTACATGCATTCCTATTCATGTGTAAGCTTATAGCATGCGAATACTTCATGAAAATCCCCAATGATTGCACTATGAATTGTTGACTATGGTCATGTGTCAAGAAGTGTCATGTCTTGTCAGTTTCATGCTATCGAGTCCTAGGGGTACTCGTACCCGAAAATTTAGCTGTGTGCCTAGAGCCAGTGTCATATTTTCCATATACTCTCAGTCAAGCCATGATTCATAGAACTCAGTCAGTTATGTGACTCAGGAAAACTCAGTAAACTCAATAATCTCAGAAATCTTAGAAATTCAGTAATCTCAGCAGTGTTCCATCAGTCAACGGAACTCAATGAACACAGTCCAGTTCAGATTAGTTAATCATGTTCAGTGTATATTCATATGGGAGTAGGATTTAGCACCGAGTGAGTCCAAGGATGGGAACTCATCTGTTATTAAAGGGTGTGATTCTTAGAAACAATCCTTTCCCTCTAGAACTACGTAGCCAGCGTAGGTTGAGACATCAAACCTACTAGTTGAGGGTTGATGGGGTGGATTAACATGTTGTATGAGGGTCTCACCGTTCTTCTTAGAGTACCTGTCAGGTGAGGGATTACTCACAGCTTGTCCTTACCAGTGACGCGGTATTGACACCCTTCCAATTAGGGTTCCAAATTGGACCCCAACTCAATTATATTATCTTATTTGGGGAATGTTGGTTAGATGACTACTTTCCACAGTTACAGTCTCAGTAGTTGAACTCAGATAGTTCTACAGAATTCAGGACTGTCAGATAAAGTCACCCAACTTAGTACGAAACTCAACTAGTTCCATCAGAAACAGGACTGTCAGGCACAGTCATTTAGATAATAGTATATCAGTTATACGAAAACTTATGTTATCAGTATTCAGCTTCAGTGATGTTATGATCTCAGTTACAGTTCACGTATTCATGAATGTATTTTCATGTTCATGTTTCTCAGTCAGTTAATATTGTTCATACATATGAACTCTTGCATTCAGCCTGCCTCACTTGCATACCAGTATATTCAATCGTACTGACGCATTTGAGCTATGATGTTTTATACCATAGGTTCAGAAGCACGATCTCCAGTGCATCAGTAGCATTCCAGTTTTAGCAGTCAGACTAGCAGTAAGTCCTCATCATCCGAGGATGTTATTATTTGATTATTTCATTCTTTCAGTACTAAGTTTATTTTAGTAGTTGGAGTTAGTTGGGGGCATGTCCCATTAACTCCTTATTCAGTCAGTTTTAGAGGCGTTCAAACTGTAGCATGTTCAGACAGTTATTTCAGTTATTTTGGTATTGATATACCATATTTTTCAGATGTTATGTTTTATTAGATATTTGAACCTTATGATAGCCTTTCAACTTTTTATTCCGCATTCATACAGTATATTATGCAGTGATTAGGTATATATATCAGTTGTGAGTTAGCTTGTGGTCCTTTGGGGTTATGATCACCGTGTAGTATTTCGTGTACCAGATTCGGGGTGTTACAAACTTGGTATCAGATCCTAAGGTTCAATAGAGTCTTAGGAAGTCTGAAAGCCGCATCTAGTAGAGTCTTGTGCATGGGTGTGTTGTGCACCATGTTTATATACATGAGGCTATAATATGTTTTAGGAATAGTTTCCCTTCTTTCAGTATTCATGTCGTGCCAGTGAGAACGAGCTCAAATTTAACTCTAAATCTAATTCGTTTCTCCCTTTCTTCTACAGAACATGCCTCCCAAGAGAAAAAACAAAAATCAGTCAACCCCTTAATCTATCCAAGCAGGTCCCTTGGACGAACATGTTTTTCATGCAGAGTTCAGATCTACATTCACTACTCTTACTAATTCAGTTGCTTCCCCGAATTAACGACCAACTGTCGTTCCATCCAACCAAGTGGCCAATTCAGTTGCAACCAGGATTCAGGACTTCACTCGGATGAATCCTCCATCCTTTTTTCGGTCTAAGTCAGATGAGGACCCTTAAGAATTCCTTGATCAGGTTTAGAAGGTTACAGATATCATAGAGGTGTCAGCCATTGAGAGTGATGAGCTAGCTGCATATCGGTTGCAGGATATGGCTCACACATGGTTCAAACAGTCAAAAGCCGAGAGAGGTGTAGATATAGGACCCATAAAGTGAGAGGAGTTTGCCACTGCTTTTCTTGATAGATTGTTTCCTCTAAAGATGAGGGAAACTAAGGTGTTAGAGTTTATCAACCTAAGGCAAGGCAACATGACAGTGAAGAGTATTCTCTTAAGTTTACTCAATTAGCTAGATATGCTCCTCATGTAGTGGCAGACAACAGGGCTAAGATGAGTAAGTTTGTTTTTGGGGTGAATGATAGTGTGGTTAGTGAGTGCAGATCTACAATGTTGATTAGTAAGATGGACATAGCCAGGCTTATGATCCATGCTCAACAGATAGAAGAGCAAAAGATTAAGATGAGGGAGAAGCAAAATAAGAGAGCAAGGACAGGTAGTTTCAACTTTGCTTAGCCTAAGTCAGAGGGTGGAAGTCATTCTTAATTCTTCCCAAAGTCATCCATTCCATCTCCTTCCTCAGCCAGTGCTCCAGTGCCGAAATTCAGAGACGACAACAGAGATAGGGCGCCAGGGTCTAAGTTTCAGGGCAGTGTTAGCAGTACCCTAACCTATTCTCTTTGTCAGATATATGGTAAGCACCATGAGGGTATTTGCATAGCTGGCAATTATGTTTACTTCGGATTTGGCAAGCCTGGCCACAGAGTTAGAGATTATCCCCAGCTAGGTCTTCAGGGTCAGCGTAATCTCCCTTCAGTTTAGTTCGGTCACCTGAATCATCAGGGTGCCTATCTAGTGCTACCAGTGGGCAACGCCCAAACAAACTCTATGCTCTTTAGTCCCAACAGGATCAGGAAAATTCTCCTGATGTGGTTACTGGTATATAATAGATCTTTCATGTACATATTTTTTCGCCTTGCTAGATCTAAGAACTTCTTTATCTTTTGTTACTTCTTATATAGCAATTGATTTTGGAGTCAGTCCCAAAATTCTAGCAGAGCCCTTCTCAGTATCTACCACAGTGGGTAAAACCATCATATCCCGACGGGTATATAGGAACTTTTCGGTTATGGTATCTCAGAAAGTCACTTCAGCAGACTTATTTAAATTAGAGATGACTGATTTTGACGTTATTCTCGGCATGGATTGGCTTCATTTCTGCTCTGCCGCAATCGACTGCAGAAATAGAGTGGTCCAATTTCAGTTTCCGAATGAACCTATCCTAGAGTGGAAAAGTAGTACTTCAGCATTTAGAGGTCAGCTTGTTTCCTACCTTTGGACACATAAAATAATATCTAATGGGTGTGTCTATCATCTTGTATGAGTTAAGGACACTAGTTTCGAAACTCCCAGTCTCTAATCAGTCCAGTAGTGAATGAATATTCAGATATATTTCCTGAAGAGCTTCCATGAATTCATTCCAAAAGGGAAATAGACTTCGGCATTGATCTTCTTCTAGATACTCAGCCTATAACTATTTCACCATGCAGAATGGCACCAGCAGAACTCAGAAAGTTGAAAGAACTGTTAAAGGATCTCCTAGATAAGGGATTCGTTAGACCCATTGTGTCCCCGTGGGGCGCACCAGTCTTATTCGTGCGCAAAAAAAATGGTTCTCTTAGAATGTGTATAGATTACCGCAAGCTCAATAAAGTCACCGTCAAGAACAAGTATCCACATCCTAAAATCAGTGACTTGTTTGATCAACTTCAGGGTGCCAGCTATTTTTCTAAGATAGACCTCAGATCCGACTAACATCAGCTCAGGGTCAGAGAATGTGATATATCTGAAAATAGCTTTCCGTACTCAGTATGGTTACTTCGAATTATTAGTCATGTCCTTTGGGCTTACTAATGCCCCAACAACCTTCATGGACTTGATGAACCGTGTGTTCAAGATGTACTTAGACACGTTCATCATAGTCTTCATAGATGACATTCTTGTCTATTCCCGCAGTGAGCATGATCATACAGACCATCTCAGAATAGTATTGCAGACTCTCAGATATCATCAGCTATTCGCTAAATTTAGTAAGTGCGAATTTTGGCTAAGGTCAGTAGCATTCCTTGGTCATATCATCTCTTGTGATAGCATTAGAGTTGATCCAAAAAAGACCGAAGTAGTGAGAAATTGGACCAGACCCATCTCTCCATCAGATATCTGGAGTTTCTTGGGTTTGACTGGCTATTACCATCGATTTGTTGAAGGATTTTCATATATTACATCCCCTATGTCCAGATTGACTCAGAAGAAAGTCAAGTTTCAGTGGTCAGATCCTTACGAGAAGTGTTTTCAGGAGTTGAAGACTCGACTCACCTCAACTCCAGTTTTGTCTCTTCCAGATGGTTCAGATGGGTTCGTAGTATTTTGTGAGGTATCTAGAGTAGGATTGGGTTGTGTCCTTATGCAGCATGGTAAGGTCATAAAATATGCCTCCAGGCAGCTTAAACCCCATGAGAAAAATTATCCTACTCATGACCTAGAGTTAGCAACCGTAGTTTTTGCCTTGAAGATTTAGAGAAATTACTTGTACGATGTTCATATAGATATGTTCATAGATCATAAGAGCCTATTGTACGTATTCTCTCAAAAATATCTTAACCTCCGTCAGATAAGGTGGTTAGAGCTCTTGAAAGATTACGACATAAGTGTCCTTTATCATCCGACCAAGGCCAATGTAGTAGCCGACGCTCTCAGTAGACTGTCTATGGGTAGTGTTGCTCATGTTGAGGACAGTAAGAAGAAGTTTGATCAAGAAGTCCATCAGCTTGCCTGACTAGGTATCCTCTTAGTCGATTCAACATAAGGTAGTATAAAGGTTCAGAACAGTTCAGAATTATCTCTAGTATCCGAGGTGAAAGAAAAGCAAGATAGAGATCCCAGTCTTGTTAAGTTGAAAGAGTCAGTCAAGGATCAGGAGTTTGAGGTTTTCTCCCAAGAGGGAGATGGTGTTCTCCGTTGTCAGGGTCATCTGTGTGTTCCAGGTGTAGATGACTTGAGGCAATGAATCCTTGCAGAAACGCATGGTGCGCGCTACTCTATTTGTGGGAGATCTATTGGTGGAGTGGTATGATAAAATATGTGGTAGAGTTCGCGGCTAAATGCTCTACATATCAGCAGGTTAAGATTGAGCATCAGAAGCCTAGTGGGTCCATACAAGAGTTCAATATTCCTACTTGGAAGTAGGAAGAAGTGAACATGGACTTTGTGACGGGTTTGCTTCGTACTCATCGTCAACATGATTCAGTTTGGGTCATTATAGATAGGATGACCAAATCAGCTCATTTCCTTCCAGTCCATACCTTTTATTCAGCCGAGGATTACGCTAGACTCTATATCAGGGAGTTGGTTAGATTGCACGGTGTTCCATTTTCTATTGTTTCAGATAGAGGTACCCAGTTCACCTCTTACTTCTGGAAAGTATTCCAAAAGGGTCTTGGTACCCAAGTTCACCTCAGTACAACCTTTTATCCTTAGATAGATGGTCAAGTAGAAAGGACCATTCAAATCTTGGAAGATATGCTAAGGGCGTGTGCAATTGATTTCAAGGGGAGTTGGGATGACCACTTGCCTTTGATTGAGTTTTCATACAACAACAACTATCATTCCAGCATTCAGATAGCTCCATTTGAAGCTCTCTATGGTAGGAGGTGCAAATCTCCAATCGGTTTGTTCGAAGTGGGTGAGGCCGCAGTAGTAGGGACTGACTTGGTATTCGACACCTTAGAGAAAGTTTAATTGATCAGAGAAAGACTCCGGTCTTCTCAGAGCTAAAAGAAGTCTTATGGAGATATGCGTAGAAAGGATCTCAAGTTCGAGATTGGTGATTATGTGTACTTGAAAATCTCTCCCATGAAGGGAGTGAAGCGATTCGGCAAGAAAGAAAGCTCAGTCCTCGATATGTCGGCCCCTTGAAAATTCTCAGTTATTTTGGCAAGGTAGCTTATAAGCTCGAATAGCCTTCAGATCTAGCCTCAGTTCATCCAGTTTTCCATATCTCCTTTCTAAAGAAATGCATAGGTGATCCAACAGTTGTAGTCCCGGTAGAGGGCTTAGACATTCAGAACAACCTTTCTTTCGAAGAGATCCTAGTCAAAATTCTTGACTACTAGACTCACAGATTGAGGAACAAAGAAGTCCCTCTAGTCAAAGTTCTTTGGAGGAATCAATCCGTTGAGGGAGCTACTTGGGAAGCAGAAGCAGACATGCGGACCAAGTGTCCTCACCTCTTCTCCGGAAACTCAGACTCAGCCCAAGGTAATAGCTTTCCTTAAGCTTATTCAGTTTCATGTTCAGATTTCAGTTATAAACTTGGTATTAAATACCCTTGCATATCCAGTCATATGTTCATGTATCATGTCAGTCTCATATTTATGCATCAAATATACATTCTCATCATGAGAAACTTAGCTTCTCAGTAATTTCAGTCATGCATTCATAAAGACTATCCATCACATATCCATACATCAAACATGCATATTCAGTATGCGATTTTAGTATATCAGAAGTTTCAGTCATAAAGACATGTTCAATGTTCACGTCCCTTAAGTAAGATCAGTCTATCAGCTTTCCCAGTCAAGTCAGTCCCATTCGAGAATGAATGTTCCCAAGGGAGAGATATTGTAATACCCCAAACTTTTTTAAGTCAAATCTGGTCTCCAAAAGAGTTAGTGATGACTTCCTAAATGATTAATGTTTAAATAAGATAGAATTTCCCCAATTTTTACTTTTGATCATGTGAAAAATTGAATTAGCTTTCTAATGATACCAATTTCGTCCAAATTCGGTATCGGAGTAAAATTTTATGGACGTTTCACAGAGAACTGTAGAAATTGCCCAGAAGCGACGGTCAGGCCGACGGACCATCGCCCAAGCCATTGAGATTAAGGAAGTGAACCCATTTTCTGTCCAAGTGCGACGGTCAGGACCGACGGACCATCGAGCTACTGACAGACCGTCGCCCAAATCGTCACGGACGAGGTAGGAAGTTCAGGTTCTAGCCAAGTATGACGGTCAGGACCGATGGACCGTCGAGATAGCGACGGACCGTCGCCCAAACCGTCGCCACTTCTGATCATCAATTTTATGCAATTTTTAAAAAGGGTATTTGGGTCTTTTTCCACCCGTTTTGACCTTTAATTATACCAGACCAGAGCTTATAACTTTATTATTCATCCACAACACCAAATTAGGGTTTCTCTCAAAGATCAATCCCCAAGAACAAGAAACCCTAGGTGTCTAATCCCAAGGCAAAAATTCAAGCTTTCCTCCACCAATCTTTAAGAAATTATCCACCCAGGTATGTCAAGTGTTGATTCATGGGTTTCTTTAACCCATGAAGCTCAAGAAACCCTATTTGAAATATAAACTTTGGATTCCATGGTATGAATTGAATTATATCCATATTTATGTTGTTGTTTGATTTCCAAGTTGAAGTCTTTAATGACTATCATGAAAATATGTTAGTATGTGGTTGAAATTCTTACATTGGAAGTGTAAAATGTTGCCATGAAGTATTATTTCAATATTCATGCCTAAGCCTAAAGATATGCATGCAAGATGTTTGATAAAATGCCTAGGAGAATTGGAATTATGCCTTATGACTCATTTGTGAACAAAATTGATGAATCCATGTTTCTCCCTTATGTTTGATATGACTCCTACGTTATTGTTATGCTTTGTAATGGATTGACGTAATGCTCATGAGATTAGGCTTATGAAATTATGATATGTTTACGTGTATTCCTATTCATGTGTAAGCTTATAGCATGCGAATACTTCATGAAAATCCCTAATAATTGTACTATGAATTGTTGACTATGGTCATGTGTCAAGAAGTGTCATGTCTTGTCAGTTTCATGCTTTTGAATCCTGGGGGTACTCGTACCCGAAAATTTAGTTGTGTGCCTAGAGCCAGTGTAATGTTTTCCAGATACTCTCAGTCAAGCCATGATTCATAGAACTCAGTCAGTTATGTGACTCAGGAAAACTCAGTAAACTTACTAATCTCAGAAATCTCAAAAATTCAGTAATCTCAGTAGTGTTCCGTTATTCAACGGAACTCAATGAATGTTGTCCAGTTCAGATCAGTTAATCATGTTCAGTGTCTCTTCAAATGAGAGTAGGATTCAACACCGAGTGAGTCCAAGGATGGGAAATCACCTGTTATTAGAGGGTGTGATTCTTAGAAGCAATCCTTGCGCTTCAGAACTACGTAGCCAGTGTAGGTTGAGACATCAAACCTGCTAGTTTAGGGTAGATGGGGTGGCTTAACCTATTATATGAGGTTTCTACTATTTTCGTTAGAGTTCCTGTCAGATGAGGGATTACTCACAGCTTGTCCTTACCAGTGGCACGTTATTGACATCCTTCCAATTGGGGTTACAGATTAGACCTCAACTCAATATATTATCTTATTTGGGGCATGTCAGTTAGATGACTACTTCCCACAGTTACAGTCTCAGTCTTAGTCGCAGTAGTAGAACTCAAATAGTTCTACAGAATTCAAGACTGTCAGATACAGTCACCCAACTCAGTATGGAACTCAACTAGTTCCATCAGAAATAGGACTGTCAGACACAGTCATTTCGATAATAGTATATCAGTTATACAAAAACTTATGTTATCAGTATTCAGATTCAGCGATGTCATGATCTCAGTTACAGTTTACGTATTCATACATGTATTCTCACGTTCATATTACTCAGTCAGTATTGTTCATGCATATGAACCCTTGCATTCTGCCTACCTCACTTGCATACCAGTACATTCGATCGTACTGACGCATTTGAGCTATGGTGTTTTATACCATAGGTTCAGAAGCACGATCTCCAGAGCATCAGTAGCATTCCAGTTTCAGCAGTCAGACTATCAGTGAGTCCTCATCATTCGAGGATGTTATTATTTGATTATTTCATTCTTTCAGTACTTAGTTTATTTTAGTAGTTGGAGTTAGTTGGGGACATGTCCCATCAACTCCTTATTTAGTCAGTTTTAGAGACTTCCAGACTATAGCATGTTCAGACAATTATTTCAGTCATTTTGGTATTGATATATCATATTTTTCAGATGTTATGCTTTATCAGATATTTGAACCTTATGTCCTTTCAGCCTTTTATTCCGTATTTATTCAGTATATTATGCAGTGCTCAGGTACAAATATCAGTCATGGATTAGCTTGGGGTCCTTCGGGGTCATGAGTACCGTGTAGCATTTCGGGTACCATATTCGGGGCGTCACAATCTATAACTATTAATAAATCATAAACAAAAAGATATGATAGTTTTATATGTAATTTATATAAGTACATTGAGAACACAATAGTCTCTTATCATTTTCAATGGATTGAGAGCATAATGAAATTTTCAAACTCTTCTTCTCCCTTAAGAAATACATATGATAGTGATTTTTTTTCAAAATTTTACCATACAATCACATGCTATAGATCACAACAGTGGCAAAAGACGAATGCTTTGTACAAAGAGTTATGTGCAGTTTTCTGACATATTATATTAGAGAAGCAGTGAGCGTATCTGCAATAAGATTTTAAAACAAAATATTATATAACCATGTTTTGTGTACTTATAACTTCAATGTTGATTTGGACTGTTCATTTCTATCATAGGGAGAACATTCATGGAAGAAAAAGAAGAAGAAAAAAATTTGATAGTTGAATCTAACAAAGAAAGAGGATGGAAAATGAAAGGCAACGAACAAGAAGAGAAAAAGAAAGGAGGAAGTTGAAGAATGACACAGAAGAAGAATATAAAATAAGAAGAGAGGATAAGGCTCAAGTTGGTCAACTGGACACAATGAAGAAGGAAAAATAAGCCAATGGTAATCAATGCGGGTAAAAGGCTAAATTTGTAATTATAAAATGCTGAATGACCAATTAACGTAATAAATATGTAATATTTTTAGATGGCTATTTTTATATAAGAAATTTAATTCAGTGGACATTGTGTCTAATTTTTCCTATTAAAAATAAAAAATTCAAATTATTTTACTTTTGGTAAAAAAAATGGTAAAGGGGTTTTCACCCCATTGACTACTTTTTATTTATTAAAAGCAATAAAAAGTCGTTACATCTTTATGGAATAAAAAAAATAGATTGTACAAAATAAAAGGAGAGTGAAATAAAAGTTCTAGACTACGATTACTTTTTTAAAAATCAAGTTGATAGTCCATTGGACCCATTCTATTAATAACTATGAATCAAAAATTTCAAAACAACCGAAGGCCTAAGTTTTTCAAAATAAAAAGAAATAAAAGGCAAAGTTGGATAAAAAAGACCCAATAAGGAAATAAAATCTTATCTAAACCCCGTTGATGTATTTGAGAAGATTATCCGACAGTCTTCTTCATTGTCGATCTCTGACTTCATCTAAAAATGTTCCTGAGAGGTATCACCAAAACCACATTTTCTCTACACTCATTTTTTGAATCATCCATCTAAAATCTTCCAACTCCCAGTTTTTTTTCTAAACCTTTATTTTCATTATTGATATTTTTATTATGAGGTTAGATGGTTAGTGTTTGACATCCCCAAAGGAATAAATAAAAAAAAGTATGTGTTTAGGTCAACATATGTCATGGTGGGTTTTCCTCTTTCTCCTTCATTTTCTGTCCATTCACCTTTTTTTTAAAGAGCTCATATCCTGCTATCGTCTTTCTTAGGTGATATCTAGATGATGGTGATATATTCTTATTAGGGTTATTAGGGTTTACTGTTAAATCCAAATCTTTTATGTGTTATCTGACCTTGCAAGACTTTATTTTTAGTGAAGTATTTTTTATAGATAGAGTATCTAGTTTATACACATCATTGGTGTCTTCTTCTGGGCATACTCTATTATTTTTATGTTTGTTAGCATGTTTTACTTTGTGTGTATTCCTATAAACGATTGTGCATAATTTTCAGATAGTATCCAATTCTCTTTGGGTAGAACTTTGGTCATTGTTTGATTTTGCATGTTCTCACTCTCAAATTAGGAATCTGTTACTTGTCCTTGGTCAAGATTTTTCTTCCAATTGTTGGGAGGTCCTAAAAAGTGTGAGTATTCCTATGTGTTTGAACGTTCAAAATCTGTATTAGATAGTGAGTCTTCTAATCAATTCCCTTCTTTCAAACTATGTTTGATTTCTGTGTTCAAATACTGTTTGATTTGTGTTTCAAATACTTTATGATGTTCGTTGTTTCTTTCACATTATCTACTAGATCCCAAGATGCCTTCTACACTTCCTGTTATGTTTCTCAACTCTAGTGAATCTGACTTTAGAATAATGTTCCTCAAATCCTTAGTTAAGTATAATCTAAGTGCCTCTAGTATAAACTCTGTTTCTGCTTTTATGTTTGTAGCAATTCTTATGCAATTTGATTGAGCACCCAATATCTTGATATTATGTTGATGTGTCATGAAATTATGACACTTAAGACAAGGAATATTTTCATGTACAAGGGCATTTTTGTAGATTTTATGTGTTTCTTTTAGTGTTTCCAGACTTTTTGGAATTAGAGAAGGAAAATGCTTAAGAATGGACAAAGTTGGCATCCGACTATCCTTACCACGATCCTGGGATCAAACCACGATCGTACCTAGGCTATCATACCATTAAGTCAAAGATTTTATAAATCAGAGGTCTCTCCGACGGAAGGAACCACAATAGTGAGTTGATAACACAACATACCATGTGATCGTAATTACAAAGAGAAATTCACATCTGCAGGAATTATGTGTAAGGGGATTAAACGATAGCTTCCCACGATCGTACCTTGAAAGCACGATCATACCATATGGTCGTAAAAAATACTTCAGTTATTGAAATGTCTCAGAAGCATTCCTCGATCGTACATTAAAACCACAGGTTTGTACTAAGAACCATACCTTAGAAGACCTGAAAGTGATCAAGTCCAAGTGCAAACCATAATAAACAAAGGATGATCGTAGGTTCTAACCACAACGTGCCTTCTTCTCCTCTGAGGTAGTCGACACAATTTTTCTTTTTTGTTTAGGATAGGATTTATTTTGTCTATAAATACTATTATAAGGCTATTTTTATGGGGTTACACAATCATTACATACATTACTTTATATTATACAATTCTAAGGCACATTCTTGAGATTGTATGGATATTCTTCCCAGGGTTTAATCAAAGTTGAGTTTTTGGAATTTATTTCATATTGCAACTTCATGATTATTTCTCTATCTATGAATTCTCATTGTGTGCTTACGACTATGAATTTTGAACATATAACAAGATAGCATAACTAGACAAGGACTAACTTTGAGATATATCTATTCTTAGAACAGTGCTACTAAGTCATCCCGTCCCCCAAATCATACCAACCAAACCACCAAGCCAAACCAATACCGGACCAAGGGCCATAAACCAGGCCATAACCAATTGAGATCCAAAACATAATATGATTAATCCCAAATTGAAATACGATGGAATAGTGAGAAATTATGTCCAATGATATCAGCCCCAATACCAATCTTAAGCTGATGATACCTAAACCAAAGATCTATCTTAGAAAAGAACTTGGCACCTTGCAACTGATTAAACAAGTCATCTATCCTTGGAAGAGGATACTTGTTCTTGATCATTATCATATTAAACTATCGATAGTCAATGCACGTTTGAAGGGAACCATCTTACTACCGTACGAACAACACCGGTGCACCCCACGAGGATACACTAGGATGAATAAACTCCTTATGCAAAAGATTCTTAAGTTGCTCCTTGAGTTTTCTCTACTCAGTCGGAACCATTCTATATGGAGGAATAAAAATTGTATGAGTGTCCGAAGCTAGATCAATACCAAAATCTATTTCCCTATCCAGAGGAACACCAAGAAGATCATCCGAAAAGACCTCAGGAAACTCATTTACCATCGGAACTGATTGTAAAGAAGGACCATTCGAGTTAGAATCTTTAACCCAGACTAAGTGATAAAGACAACCTTTAGAGATCAACCTTCGAGCTCTAAGATAAGAAATAAATCTCCTCCTAGGAGTTAACGAACCACCCTCCCACTCTATAACCAGTTCACCAGGGAACCTAAAGACCACCTTACGGGTCCAACAATCAAAGGACAAGTAACAAAAGTGTAACCAATCCATCCCCAAAATAACATCAAAATCCACCATATCAAGTTTAAACAAGTCCATCAAAGTCTGCCTATCACCAATAGGCACCACACCCCCTATAGACTCTCTTAGAAATAACTGAGTTCCTTACTAGGGTAGAAAAAGAAAAAGGATGTGAAACAACCTCAGGACCATAACCAATACATACAACTTTAAGTGAGGTCACATAAAAAAATGGGCCTGAATTAAGATAACAATACACATCATGAGAAAAGAGTTATAACATACCAGTAACAACATCAGGTGATGCCTCAGAGTTCTGCCGAGATACAAAAACATACAATCTATTATGACCAGTGCCGGTACCAGAAGTAGGAACATGCACTGAATCTGCACCACTAGGCGTAGGAGCAGAAGATGAAGCAATCAGAGCTTTGGTCACTCCTGAAGCTTCCTTACCAATCAAAAAGTTCTTGAACATATGGTTAGCCATATTTAAAACATTTATCCCTTACTTCATCACAATAACCCTGATAAAGATGACCATAGAACCGATAAGTAGGGCATGAAGAAATTGACTGACCCTCATTCGCCTGAGATTGGGCACCCTGTGCTAGGAAATTATCACCACCTTGCTTACGCCTATCACCTGACTACCTCAGGAAAAGAGTGCTAGTAGAAGAAAAGGAACCAGATTCCCCTACTTCTTTTCATCCATTTACCTCTATCTCAACCACTTTATGACTGAATATCTCCATGATCCAAAAACCTATTCCTCTTACCCTGCCTATCTTTGAACTTCACCTATTTCCTCTTCACTTTCTCCACCTACTGCATGTGGATAACTAAACTCAAAATGTTTACATCCTTGATCAGCAGAGTAGTCTTGCTTTCCAAGATCAAATCTCAAGATAGACCAAAAGTGAACTTTCTCATTCTTTCCCTCTTATCATCCACCAAGTCAGGAGCATACCTTGACAGCTGGTGAAACTTTAAGGCATATTCCTTGATAGATAGTCTCCCTTACTTAAGATTCAAAAACTCCTCTATCTTTAATTCTCTCAACTCTTGAGGAAAGAAATGATCCAAAAAAGCACCAGAAAAAATATCCCATAAGGATGACTCCTTCACATCACCTCTATCCCTATCCCACTTTTCATACCACTAGTACACAATATTTTTTTGCTGATAAGAAGTAAAGTTTACACCTTCAATATTAGTAGCCTTCATCACCCTGTATATCTTCTCAATTTCATCCAAGAAACCTTAACGATCCTCCTCCATCTTCACACCAGTAAAAGTAGGAGGATTCAATTTCGTGAACTGACCAATCCTTGTGGCCTAAGCAGACAGCCCACCAGACGCTTCTCGCTTAGCCTGAGCAGGAACCAGTTAAGCAATAGTATGAATAGATTGGTGAAATTACGCATTAGTCACCTCACCCTATAGAGGACTAGTAGCAATTAGAAAAACTCTAGAACTATCAGGGATAGGACCTTGAGATAAAAGATGAACCCCAGACGTAAGACGTACCCCATCAACATTGTCCCAGATGGGATTGAAGAGTTTCTTTGTGTTCTAGATCATTGAGGCATGATCTGAAAAGTGAACAACCAAGGATTAAAGAAGAATTCTAGGACTTCGACTCCATGATTGAAAATAGAATACTAAGAAAGTGAAATATTCCTAAATGCCTTGTAGCCTCTCTCTTATAAGTGTGGTGCGCTACACCCCCCTAAAAGAGACTCTACCAGGCACGCCTTTGTAGACTCTCAATTGACCATGAACCTAAAGCTATGATATCAACTTGACCCAAACTGACCGAGGGCTTTGTCGTAATAGGTATCCCAAGTCCAACCAAGACCAGAGACTACCCCCGTTACCCAAGCCAACCTCCAGCTGCCTGCCTTAAGTTAGCTGAATTTTGAACATATAACAAGATAGAATAACTGGATAAGGACTGACTTTAGGATAGATTTATTCTTAGACTAGCCCTACTAAGTCATCCCGTCCACCAAATCATACCAACCAAACCACCAAGCCAAACTAATACGAACAAAAGGCCATAAACCAGGCCATAACCAATTGAGATCCAAAACATAAAATGATTAATCCCAAAATGAAAAATGATGGAACAGTGAGAAATTATGTCCAATGATGTCAGCCCAAATACCAATGCCAATAATAAGGCCGACACCAATACCACCCATTCCAACCTATAGCAGTACTACAAAGCCTTTAACCAAAATAATACCAAAGTTTGGTTCGGACATACCCCCAACCATAGACAAAACCAATATCCATAAATAAGTTCAAGTATGAAATATCATCCATGAAATGGAGCCTTTTGAATAGATAAAATTTTACCACTTCAATCCAAATATTGACCCCAAAGTTTGAATCGATAAGTAGGAAGAGTGGAATGGATGGTCCCTGCATTGTGTGAGGATATAGAGCCTGAATACGGGTTAGCGGGTGAACGCTAGCATGAACTCCGGATAAGGATAAAATAATGCCATTTATAAAACCAAGTAAGAACTATCCATATGCACATAACCATACATATATATATATATATATATATCCATGGCAGGAAAGGGGATTGATTTTAGCATGCCATTAAAACCTTTACCTGTGCGGTATAGCTTTGCTGTCCTAAATCACCCACGGGCTATATGGGCTTAGCTCCCCTGCTGAAAGGGCCCTAGTGTGTGAAGCCGCACAGCCAGGGAGGAAAACCTAGGATGACTAGTACATCCCCTAAAATATATAGTGTGACATCATGCACACGGTCACTAAAACCATACCTCACATCGGCAAATATGAGTTTCCAGTTTAGACCCCTTCGGGACCTTCACTTTCCATGGCTTTGCTACACATCTCTCTTTTAAGCCCAATTAAAACCATTTTCCATCCAAACCATTATTACATTATTATTAATCGAGGTTATTAGTAGTGGTATCATCATACCAACAATAACTTACAAGTATTGTCCTTAGTCAAACCTTAGGGGATTCCCATGTACCCCATATGATTTCTAAATAACCAAAACCATGGCCACCAAGGTCTTTCCAATCTATTCAAAACTATTTAAAACTTTCATATCATTTAGGGTTCCATTACCAAGTTTATATCATGCATAAGTTCTATTGAAAAACCAATATTATAGAGAAAACATTGTTAAAGGCATGTTATCAAACACACTGGGGGCATAGTATTTCAAAAACCAAAGTCCATTACCAAAGAACCATTCACATGTAACCAATTATCCAAAACCACCATTAATACATATAAAAGCATAATTAAAACTTGGGAAAACCATAACCAAGCATTTATAACCAAAATCCCAAATCATAGTTGAAAACCTAAAATCATACAACATTCAAATCATAAAAACATTATATAAAACCATGATTTTAGTTGGAACTAACAATGAGAGAAGAGAACATGCCTTAAACCAAGATGATGATGGAGAGAAATCACTAAGACAAGCCCCAAGTTACTCCTTAAGATTAAACCCTAGCTTTCTTTGCTCAAGAACTCTAGAGAGGATTTAAGATTGTTTTCTAATTATTTAAGAATAGAATAATAGAGAAAATAAAATCCCGAGTGAAATATAAGTCGTGGGATCTTAGTAGGATGAGTGGCGAACTATCCAAAATACCCCCACTTATGTTGCACAAAAATCCATCACTGGGATACGACTGACCCTTACGAGTCGTATCCTCCCTATACGAGTGGTGCCTGCCACTCGTACCCAAGACCTTTCCCCTTGGACTCAACACTATCCAATGTATGACACACCCTAACCCATGTCATATTCAAGTGTATGACTAGTACCCATAAACCGTACCCCTGACAGAATAAAATCCATGAGGTTTGAACATTGACCACCATACGAGTCCTGGGTACGAATTGTACCTTAGCTTATGGCTCATGATGAGACACTCGTACTCAAATCCAACTTAAACTACCAAGTCTAAGGTTAAGTAAAGGAACCAAATGGTCCATATCCAACCATACAACTCATATTATTCAAGTTGTACCCATTCTATTAGCCAATATCCATCCCACAACCAACACTGGTCCCCATACAACTGGACTATACCATTTGTACCCCAACATATGGTTTGTAACCATGAGTCGTATTAGGTTCAGAAATCAGAATTCCAAGAAATTTTCTAAGGTTTAGAAACCAGGGTGTTTCAGCTGATTTTACTTCTCTACTACTTTTAGGTCACATACCGGTGCATGCCCAATACTTGGGGTCAAGGCAATCCTTTGATTCTAATTGATCTTAAACTTGAGAAAACTTTGAGGTAGAACAACCAAATGGAGAGAGAGGGATTTTATGATCTAGAATCCCTGCTCAAGAAGGTTTATGATGACCTAATAGTTATGAATCTACCACTCCAACATGATGTTCAGGAAATTGCAGAATAGGTTACTTCTCAGCTAATGACTGAGGAAAATACTAAGCAAACAACTTCCCAATAAGCAACAAGGGAAGAAAGAGATAGGTAAGAGGATATAAATCAGTTAACTGCGCCTTATGTGAGGGACAAAGTGATAATAAATAGGGGACAACAACCCATCCAACAATATCTTTCTATTTATGATAATCCAGAAGAAGATTTAAGGTATGTCGAGCCAATTGAAATAGGTGTAATAATTCCTCCAAAATTTTCTTAAGGTATTAAGTTTGATATTATAAGTGCGATGATCTAGTTATTGAATCTAAAAAGGGTGTTTGCTGGCCTACCTACTGATAATGCAAATACGCATGTTATTAACTTTGTGGGGATTTGTACTTTATAATCTATCAAGGGTGAGTCAAGAGGTGATACGACTGATATTATTCCCACTCTATCTAATAGGGGAAGCTTCTATATGGTTAGGTTAGTTACCCCATAGATCTATCACTATTTAGAATGAGTTGAGGACTTAATTCTTAGACCAATTTTTCCTGCCCTTTAGAATGCTTAAATTAAAGGATGAGATGTATAATTTATGGCAGTTGTATTCATAGGAACTATATGGCACATGGTTAAGGTTAAATAAAAAGCTTAAGAGCATGCCAAATCACAAGATTACTAGAAAAACTTACTTGATATCTTCTATAGAGCCTTGAATGCTAATTCTAAGGCTGTAGCGGACACTGTTACTGTTGGAACCTTTATGAGTCTACATTGAGAATAGGCTTCTAAGATTGTAGACTATATTACTAAAACCAACCAAGAGTGTCATACTCAAGAGATGGATAAATCAAGATTTACTTATGCAATTGGAGCCTCCAATGAGCAACGAGCACTAGATGATTCAGTGGCTCAAGAGATAGCACAACTGAGAACTGATATTGGATTACTTACTAAGTAATTTGCAGTTGTAAGAACAAAAAAGCTAAATACAATGGGTGCACTAGGTAAGGCTCCTAGATATAAAGATTCAGATTCCGATGAGTAAGCTAAATATCTTGATAGAGAGGTGGAAGATTTTTGGGCCAAGGGCTAAGGGTATAACCAAGACAATTAGAGCTCTAGGCAAGGAAATCAAGGTCAAAACTACTATAGATATCACTACAACATGTATAGAGACATGAGTAGAGACTGTGATAGTGATTAAAAGTGAAAAGATGACTACAAGGACAAAAATAGTCTTTATGTTCTGCCAGGAAACCATAATGGTGATTTTGGAAACTCAAGGGTGAAATATTTGCCGCCAAAGCTGGTTAAGGCCAGAGAAATAAAAGAGATGGCTTAAGGAAATCAAGGTAGGCATTTTAAGTTTGAGCTAAAGTTGGAGTCACCTACAACTGCCATTAAATAGCTTGAGCAATATTTGGGCAGATATTTACTACATTGCACCAATGTCAACCTAGCACACTTCTGAGAAACACCATTCAAAAATCCTAAGAATGACAGTTATTATCTAGCTATCACTACTCATAACGGTAAGGCTACTATTGATCAACCTATACTGTGGTTGATGACTCACGAAACAAGCTTGTGGTCATTGATGATGTGGACCAAATAGAAATAAATAATATGGTGATAAAAAGAAGGCATCTCAAAATCCTCTAGATATTGATAAAGAGGCTAAGGCCGACAAAAAGAAAGGTAAGGAGGTCACACCAGTATTGAAGTCCATTACTTAACCTCCTCTACCTTTTTCCAAAGATTAAATAAGAAAGCCAAAGAGGGAAAATATAAGAAGTTTATTTCTATGTTGAAGGAGTTATTTGTGAACATCCCGCTTGTGGAAGCTATAAAGAAAATACTGGGCTATGCAAAATTCATGAAAGATTTAGTGATAAAGAAAAGGATAATGAGTTTTGAGCCTGTTGATAATGTACATCATTATAGCGCCAATGATTCTCACTCTTTAGTAAAAAAGAAGAAAGATTCGAGAGCTTTCACCATTCCTTATACTATTGGGTCTTAAAATTTTGCACGAGCCTTATGTGATTTGGGTGCTAACATTAATTTAATATCTCTAGTTGTCCACAAGTAGTTGGGATTGAGGTATCCTAAACTGATCTCCACAAGACTATTAATGACGAATTGCACTGTGAAAAAGCTCATGGGTATTTTTATGATGTGTTGGTAAGGTAGCATCTTTTATATTTCCAACTAATTTTGTGATTCCTGATTTTAAGGTCGACTTCTAAGTCCCTATCATATTGGGATGGCCTTATCAGCTATGAGTAGGGTATTGGTTAATATGGAGATTGGACAAATGAAGTTTTGACTTAATGATGAGCAAGTCACCTTTAATGTACGTCAATCTATGAAGCAACAAAATATATTCATGTTGTTTTTGTGATAGATACTATAGATGAAGATGATTTGGTAGCACCTATTAAGGAGAGACTCGATGTTGAGGCATTAACAACCATGATAATGAACTTTGATAGTTATGGTATTGAGGAATATGAGAAGATGGTAAATACACTTATTGGTAGGGGTTCCTACACTTATGCACCATAGATGTTGGATCTTGACATGAAGAATAAAGCAACCCCGACGGCTATATCATCTATTGAAGACTCAAGTTTTTGAGCTAAAGGCCCCCTTTGCATTTACATTATGCATTTTTTAGGGACAATAATACCTTACAATTTATTATTGTATCTGATTTTTTAGAGTGCCAGGTTGAATCCTTAATGCCTGTGTTGCAGAGGTTTAAAGGTCTATTTGATGGACCATTACTGATATTATTGGAATTCCACCTGGGATTTATACTCATAAAATCTAACTTAATCTAGATTGTATACCTAGTATTGAGCATCAATGTAGATTGAATCCACACATGCAATAGGTTATAAAGAAAGAAATCATCAAGTGGTTAGATGCAGGTATAGTTTATCGATCGCCGATAACAAATGGGCGAGCTCAGTCTAATGTGTCCTAAAGAAGGGTGAAACCACCGTAATTCATAATGAGATAATTCTTGAGACCAGTCATCAGATGACGAGTTTGCATGGACTCTAGGAAGCTAAATTATGGACCCATAAAGATCATTTTCCTATACCGTTTGTGGATCAGATGTTAGACTGCCTTGCTAGTAGAGGATGAAATTATTTTATTGATAGTTATTTGAGGTATAATCAGTTTTCTATCTCTCTATAGGACCAATAGACGACTATTTTCATTTGTACATATGGGACGCTTGCATTTAGAAGAATGCCCATTGGTCTAAGTAATGCTCCCACAACTTTTTAGTGATGTATGATGTCCATTTTTTCTAACATGGTAGAGTATACTATTGCGGTTTTCATGGATGATCTTTTAATTATGGGGGATTTTTTTGATGATTGCTTGGCTCATTTGTCCAATGCGTTACAAAGAAGTGAAGCATGTAACATGGCGCTTAATTGGGAAAAATGCCATTTTATGGTCAAGGAAGGGATAGTGCTTGGGCACAAAATTTCTAAAAAGGAATTGAGGTTGACAAGGCTAAGATTGAGGTGATTAAGAAATTGCTTTCACCAATTTTTGTGAAGGGAATTTGTGGCTTTTTGGGACATACAGGTTTTTATTGTAGGTTCATTAAGGATTTCTCTAAAATTACAAATCCATTGTGCAAAATGTTAAAGAAGGAGGTGAAGTTAGTATTTGATGATATGCGCCTTAAGGTTTTTGAGTGTCTAAAAGAAAAGTTAAATTTTAACCTCTATTATTGTGTCTCTAAATTATACATTGCTATTTGAGGTGATGTGTGATGCTAGTGGTGTGGTGCTAGGAGCAGTCCTAGGCCAGATGTGAGATACGATACTACACATAATTTACTATTCTAGGAAAACACTTAATCCTACTTAAAAAAATTACACTATGACTGAATAAGAGTTGCTGGCAGTGGTGTTTTCATTTGAGAACTTCCGGTCTTACTTGATTGGCAACAAAGAACATTGTACACATTGACCATTCCACTCTTGGATATGTTGTGGCAAAAACACACAAAATTGAGGTTGATTTTATGGGTACTTCTGTTGTAGGAATTTACTTTTGAAGTCACGAATTAAAAGGGAATAAAAAATTACGTGACTGATCATTTATCATGCCTTGGGGAAGAGGCAATGCTGAAAGTGATGGATGAGCTTGAGATTGATGATAATTTTCAAGATGATCAAGTCTTGGCAGCATCACAAGACTTAATCCTTTGGTTTGTAGATTTTTCCAACTATTTGGCTAATGATCTCATCCTAGAATGTATGTCATTCCAACAGCACATACAATTCATGCATGAGGTAAAAAAGTTCTTTTGGAATGAGCCATACTTTTTTGAGTGTGTGTTGATGGTATGATTAGGATATGCCTTCCTGAGGTAAAATAATGAGTATCTTAGAGGTATGTCATTCGTCTCCAGCTGGGGGTCATCATGAGGTGCACAGACTGCGAACAAAATCTTGCAATGTGGTTACTATTGGCATACGATCTACAATGATGCACATGGATATGCTAGAGATTGTGACCAATTTCAAAGGTAAGGAAATATAGTTTAGACATGAACTTCCAATAACAACGATCCTTGAGCTTAAATTGTTTAATGTCTAGGGCATTAACTTTATGTTTAAGTTTATGAGCTCACATGGGATGAAGTACATCTTAGTAGTTGTTGACTATGTTTCTAAATGAGTGGAATCAATTGAACTTCCAAACAATATAGGTAAGAGTGTCACAACTTTTCTTAAAAGAACATCTTCTCCAGACCAGACACACCCAGAGCTATCGTCAATGATGGAGGCTTGCATTTTTGCAATCTTCTTTTCAAAGACTTACTTGATAAATATGGTGTGAAATGTAAGGTGGCACCACCTTACCATCCTCAAAAAGAGGGAAAGTTGAGGTTTCCAATTGGGAGATAAAGTTTATTTTGGTGAAGACTGTGAATGCCAATAAGACTGATTAGTTTAGAAAGTTAGATGATGTATTATGGGCCTACTAGACAGCATACAAGACACTCTTAGGTGCATCTCCATATCATCTTATTTATGGTAAAACATGTCACTTGCCTATCGAACTTGAGCATAAGGCACTATGGGCATTAAAAGGCTTTACCTTGAGTGAAGTGATGCAACAAAATTTACATTGGAACAAATAAATGAAATGGATGAGTTTTATATCCACGCCTATGAAGGCTTGCCTTATACAAAGAAAATATGAAGCTATACCATGATCAAAAGATAGAGTGAAGAGAATTCCAACTCAGTGATTCAGTATTGCTTTATAATTTGAGACTCCGCTTATTTCTTGGTAAGATGAAATCAAAATAGTTAGGAACATTCACCATGGTGAAAGTTTTTCGGTATGGTGCAATTTAACTTCAAAAATATGGCATCGACCTATTCAAGGTAAATTGCTAGCGATGTAGGCACCACATAGGAAATAAGGACATGTAAAATATTTAGTCTTAATGAATTCTAAGTAGTTAAAGGAGTTGGGTCGCACCACAACATTAAATTAGGCTCTTCATGAGAGGTAACCCATGGGCTAGTTGATGAAGCCTGAGTACCCAACTTAGCCGTATCATGCCGCAATGTTAAATTAAGCACTGCTTAGGAGGCAACCCATGTTTTGTACTTTATACTTCATATGGTAATGTTTGTTAATAGTTCAGGGAGAACATATGAAGAAACATATGCTAATTTGGCTTATAGACTAAGCCCATGAAAAGATTGTACAATCATGGAAAGAATCCACAGTCATTGGTTTAGTCATCTAATCAGTTTTGAGCTAAGTCATGAGGAACAACCATCTGGGAGTCATTCTATGGTTGGCTATCACGATCGTACTTAGATATCACTATCACAATCGTACTTTGATGTCATGATTGTGATACCAATCATCTAGTCACACTCCTACAACCCAGTCATAGTCAGGAACCTATGGTTTTAAGGAACGATCATGGTTACATACCACGATCATCGTTAAGTTTCATAGGTTCCCAGGTAAGTTCTGCACTAACCTACTTGTCATAGAAGGACTATACGATTGTGGTATCTAAGTATAATTGTATTATTGAGTCATCTGAGTGAGCCATGTATTTCATAACCCGCAACCCAACCTGACCTAGTGTTTAAACATATAAATACACCCCCAAACACTTCATCCATTTTTCTTTTTATAAAATTTCCAAGAGTTTTTAGCATAAACCCAAACGCTGCATGATCTAAGAGTTACAACCCCATGTTTTCTTTGATTTGAAAATTAATTATCTTATGTGTTTTTCTATTCTTATCAACAACTCATACAATGTCACTAAATGACTCAACAGAATTAGGCCAAAAACATCTTCTAGAAGCAGGAACCAAATGACACACCTCCAATCTCAAAGAGTGAGTCCAAATCCTTAAATGGAATTGAGGTAAGCTTTTATATATGTTTATCTAATGAGAATCACTCACCTCAAACAACGGGAAAGCAGTCAAAATCAAAGGAACAAGCACGGGCTACCATATCTAGTGCCTTGGTTGAGGAAGCTACCCCCATCAACCTTTCAAGTCTGAAGGGGGAAGGCAAGACATACAACAGGGTTGGGGTGAAGCTGAAGCTGAAGAAGGGTTATGTTATTTGGAGTGGGAGGACAAGAGAAAATTTAAACCCGCTGGTGCTGCTGCTGCTCCACCAACTCTAAAAGAATGTGATTCGAGATGATGGTTAGTCCCTAACTTATGAGATTATTATATTGATGGTGTTTTGTAAACTAGATTAGGGAAAGAAAAATAGAAACATTCAGGATTAACCATGGGTACTGACTGACTCACTCTAAAAGGTGCCAAAATTAGTGCAGGATTTTAAGAGGTATGAGTATGGGTGCATGAGTAAACATCTGCGGATTTATATGCCAGAGTTTGTACAAGAGTTTTATGCTAACTATGAAACAATGTTGAAGAATATGACTCCTTAAGAAAGAATAAAGACATGAAGAAACAACCACGATAGGATAGTATTCGAGTTAAAGATGTAGAGGTTAACATCTCCATTTGGGACATCTTAAGGGCCTTATTCAGAAAGGCATTTATCCCTATTGAGGAAACCCTAGAATATGATTTGTGGATAAATGATTAAATAAAAGTGAAAATATTGACTGTTGATGACAAGAGTATGCACTATAGGTGGCTAGAATCCACATTGCTAAATCTAGAAAGAATGCTTCGTGGGTCAATGGGGATACTATTTACAAATACAACTTGAATTTTACTGAAAAGGCATGGTGGTTGATAGTCAAGGACTGAATTGCACCTACAACCATTGACAACACATTAGGTGCAATCAATGCCTACCTGGTGGCAACCCTAGTTTCAGGTTTCAGGAGGAGATTTGAATATCTCGCATATTACCGTGGAAGAGATCTAAGATAGGGTGATTCAGTTCAGCACCACACTACCTTTCCATTGTCTTGTGACTCAGTTGATGTGAGATGCACTGGTCCTGATTATAAATGTTGTAGACTAACTTATTTATCCCACAAAGGTTGCAAACATGGCCTTAATACAAGATATGCATAACCTAACTTCCCCTATTAGAGTCTTATAGATTACCTCAGCTAATAATATACCAGCGTCTAATGTCGGTGCCTTATCATCCTAAACACCACCGG
Source organism: Capsicum pubescens (assembly GCA_030864215.1). Taxonomy (NCBI): domain Eukaryota; kingdom Viridiplantae; phylum Streptophyta; class Magnoliopsida; order Solanales; family Solanaceae; genus Capsicum; species Capsicum pubescens. Next base: position 209,971,393 of record CM061540.1, on the reverse strand, counting down.
TATCTGTTTATTGTTGGAAATTGGATCCCACTGGCTATAAACTAATACCAACTTTATAGTTGGAGGAGATTATGAGGAGCCTACTATTGCATGATACCAGGATAAAAAAACTTGAGGTTGGGGTGAATCCCTATATGAGTGACGAGATACAAGGTGCTTAAGAACTGTCCAGACACGAGCAGATAGGTTTGAGAATTGTATAACGGTTAAGATAGAAATATTTTAGGCACTTTATTTTCGAATATTAGAGTATACCTGACCGAGTTAAAAAAGCAGTCAGGATTTTGATAAAGAGAGTAGATGCTACATCTCCACTTACCACATATGCCTTTACTGGATGATTTAATGATGGATGTAGAGTACCTAGTGCCTAATTTTTGTATTTTCACCCAGGATGTTAATGATATAAATATTGAGGAAGGGGAAGATAATTTGGGGCCTTAAAAAAGGAGGAGGGGAGATGTGGTTGAGCAAGAAGGTTGAAAGAAATCTGATAAGAAGAAGAAAAAAAGGAGAAGTGTAATGACCCTTCAGGTCATTTTCTATATTTCTTCTTATTTTAACCGTTAAAGATTTTCTATAGCTTCCCCAAGTCATTATGACTTGCTAGAGTTGACATTTTAGTTATCGGGCAGTTTATTTTTTTTTTCCGAGTCAATTTCCTGTTTTGAATTATTTGCTTGTTCCAAATGATCACCAAGAAAAAACTTTAGCAAAACGATCTTGTATACAAATTTTAACTGCGCCAACAACTCTGAAATGTCAATTTTAGGCTAGGTGGACCATAGATTCAGGTCCCAAGACATCCGAGCTCATTTCGTCCTATTGGTCAGAAAGTTAAGAAAATAAAATATGGGTGTGGGACCCACATTTTTGTTAAAACAACCTCGGATGGAAATTTTAACTATTCCATTGAGTCCAGAATATTGAATTTGGTATGGTTACATAGTTCTTTTGCATATATAGGATTTCAAATGAATCCCGAAGGCTTGGTTATATAGTTCTTTTGCGGTAAAATTCTTAAACCGCAAAATAGTGATTAAGAGGGATTGGTAAGCTTTATTAACACTTATTTTTGCAATTATCTTCCAGTTTGAGGTAAGAATTTGCCCTTTCTTGGTGATTTTGCTAATTTCTTGCTCAAAACCTCAAAATATTGAGGGCTTGATTTTGGCACCAATTTAGCTTGCTTTTTACCTATTTTTGAGGATAATGATTTCTTGAGCATGTAAGAATATTGGGTTGATTTCGAAATGCAATTTTCGTATGTGGGACCCACATAAGGTTTCATGTGATTTTTGGACCCAAAGAACAATGGTGCAATATGGGTATCATTATTCTTGTGTTGATGATTAAAATGTGTTTTTGATAGCTTGGCACATTGAGAAGGCTTCTCAAAAGGGAAAATCGATGGTTTAGCGGTTCATTGAGCTTTCTTCGACGATAAATTATATAAGCTGGGTAACTAAATAATTGATAAATTGAACCCCTAGTCGTGCAAACCTGAAATAGAATATCCTAAATATTGTACTGAGACTGTGGGATCTAACTACAACCGACATGCCCCAATCTAAGTAAATCGGGGGTCCAACCTGTAACCCTAGATGGAAGGGTGCTAGTACCTTGCCAAGGTACCAATACTAGATGGCGTGGATCCACTAATCTGATGTCCTAAAAGATGAGGGTGTCATGATTCTACTGATGGAGGACCCCTCATAATTTATGGTGGCGCCGTAGGTATGGAACTTAGAGACTGCTACTAATGACTCATGCCTAACTGACGGAGGAGCCGCCATCCCTGAATTTGCTCGGTGCTAAATATTACTCTCAACTGAATGACACTGGTATTATTATTCATTTGAAATGATTCGGTACTTATAGTACTCATTATGAAAAATACTTTGAAAGTAATGACATAAGCATAAATCTTAATAACTTGTAACATAAAAACTGTAAAATGCATGATTTTCCTAGGTATCGGGTGTTCATAACCCACCAGCATTATCAAATGCAGAATTTAATAATCCATGGTAGAGGAAAATCATATTTAACACTTATTAATTCAAAAATAAAGCATGGAGTAGACAGGAAAACATATTGATTATGGGTGTCATGAAAACATGCAACTGACACATATTGCACAATTTTGTCTGTTAGTGTAACAAACTCTGTAGGCGAGGTGTGTACCAGACAGGACACCTGGCCCAATCAAAATTCTACCCTAATCATTATCCTACTATAAATAGAAAAGAATGCTTCTCAATTCAACAATTTTTGCAGTTTGATTATTCTAGAAGAAAATGACAAAAACTCAATATTGTACAAGTTCCAAGTTTCTTTGTACTGAGAGAGTAATTGTTCTTGAGTCAAGTCTTAGTTTGTAAGGGAATTACTTATCTTATAAAAGTAATGCTTTTATTGTATCTGTAGAGTGCTTAGATAGAGTTACCTGAGTTGATATTGGTTAGAGTTAATCAATACAGAGAAGTGATCTTGATAGAGTTATCAAGGAGAGTTAGTAATAGAGTTATTACAAATTAGTGAAGCTTAGAGTTAAGTTCCAATGGAGTCTGTAATCATGAGTTTGATTATAGTGGATACTTGAGTGCTTGTAAGGGCAAGCAGTGGTTTTTCCTCCCTTGAGGAAGGAGGTTTCCTTATTAAATTATTGTGTTCTTTACTTTCCTACAAAGTTTTATTTCCTTAGTGCTTTACTGCTTTATTGCCTATTTCTGACTCTAAGGGACCTTGTCCCTTATAAGGTGGTGCATCCCCCCATGATTCATCAATTGGTATCAGAGTAAGGACATTCTAAAAGGTTCACATCTTGAGTGATTTATTGATCATGGCTACTCTACCTAACTTGGAAGAAATGCAATCAACCACTAGACCACCCCACTTTAATAGGCAGTACTATGGGTGGTGAAAAACCAGGATGCATTACTTTATTATGGTTGAGGACATTGAGCTGATGGATGTAATACTTGATAGTACTCATGTACTAGTTAGAGAGGTCAAAGAAAAATACATAATAAGAACGGTTCTCAAAACCAGGAAATAATTTAATGATGAAGATCACAAGAAATTTGGAAAGAATTACAAGACCTAGAAATTGCTTGTGTGTGGTATAGGACCAAATGAGTATAATAGGATTTTTGCTTATGAAAATTCTAAGGAAATCTGGGACTACCTTAAGACTTCTCATGAAGGAACAACTGATGTGAAGGATTCAAAAGTTGACATGTTGAATACTCAGTATGAAACTTTTTTCATGAAGGAAAGAGAATCAATACAAGAAATTCATACTAGATTTACTTCAATCACAAATGAGCTGTACTGTCTAGGAGAAGTGATTCCCTTGTATAAGCAAGCGAGAATATTTTTAGGTGTTCTTCCTAAGCTCTGAGAAAGCAAAGTGGATGCTATTACTGAGGCAAAAACCTGAAGACTCTCACTATGGATGAACTTATTGGTAATCTAAAGACTCATAAGCTCAAGAACCAACAAGGGCAAGACAAGAAAAAAGTAAAAAAGGAAAAGTCTCTGGTATTGAAGGCATCAAAGTCTTAATCAAGTAAGGAGGATACTGATATTGCCTATTTGACAAAAAGGATTGTTAGAGCAATAAAGAAAAGTGGTCAGTTTCAAAGAAGAGGAAGTAGCAGTAAAAATGGAGGTACAATTGAAGTTTGCCACAAATGTGGAAAACCTGGGCATTTCATCAAAGATTACCCAATGCACAAAATAGATTATCAAGAATATCTAAAGTTTGGAGGTGATAAAGGAAAGAAGAAAGACCAGGTCCTTGAAAAGTCAAGAAGAAATGCTGCAGCTGATTATGTAGTGAAACAAGCTTTGGCAGTCTGGGGAGATTTCTTCAGTAAATCTGAGAAGGATAAAAAGCTTGAAGATGTTTCTATGCTAGCAGTGGAGGATGAGAATGTTACCTTTGACCTCTTGTTTTCTATTATTACAAACACAGAAGATGAAGAAGAAAATGAGGTAACTCTTTCTAACATTAAGGAAAATTTAAATAACTACTTCACTAGAAAGATAAAGAAGCTTCCAAATGTGTTAATTGATTCTGTGTGTGAACTGACTACTAAAAAAAGTGTTAGAAGAGAAATTAGAAAATCAAGAGCTTGAATTAATTGCCTTGACTCTCTAATTATCTAAAAAAGAGGAATAGTTTACTAAGTTGAAATCTAAAAATCTAAGTTTAATGAATCAACTGAAGAAAGTGGATCATTCTGATAGTAAAGGGAAGAAAGAAGCCTCTGGGATTCAAATTTAGCTTGAAAAAATTTGAGGGAGTCTCAAAAGCATCTCATGACTTCTCTCAATAAAAATGAGGAAATAGAAAGGGACCTGGTCCGTATAAGAGAAGAACTTAACAAAACACTAAAATAGACCACATCCTCACAAATTATTTCTAATTTAACTGGTCAAGGTGTCAATAATTATAAAGGCCTTAGATATCAGTATAAAACCCAATCACTTAGGTCTCAAAGAAAGGCTATTCATGGTGCTAAAAATAAGGTCCACAAATCTATGTATCCATTGTGGACGGGATAAGAGCTTGAAGAAAAACTATTAAAGTTGACTTAGAGCTAAAATGAACAGTTCTAGGTACATCCAGTAAGAGAAATATAATCTTAAGGGTTCCAAAGCCTTAAGAAATTAAAAGAAGAACCCTTTGTGCCTATTTGGGCCAAGAAAGATTTTATCACACCTTTATCTTCCTTTTAGGAACTCTAGCTCAAGTGGGTTCCCAAATCTAACAAATGACTCTGTTTGAAGGTAGGAGAAATGGAATGTAGTCAGAACTGGTTCATGGATAACGGATGTTCAAAGCATATGACTAGGAGGACAAACTATTTTCACTCTTTTAAGACATTTCAAAGTGGAGGTTTCTCATTTGGAAATGGTAAAAAAGACTATATCCATGGCATGGGAAAGATTGGAAAATCTTTTGATCATGCAATAAAAGATGTGTATCTTGTAGATGGTCTCAAGTACAGTCTTTTAAGTGTATCTCAAATCTATGATAAAGGTAATGAGGTAAAGTTCCTTTCTGATAGATGTATTGTGTAAAGTTTGAAGTCTGGAAAGGTCATTCTAGAGATAAAAGGTGTAAGAACGTGTATGTAGTTGATCTGGATTCTGTAGCTGACTATGAGTTAACCTATTTGAGTGTACAAGGTGAAAATGTCGTTCTTTTCCACATAAGGCTGGGACATGTAAGTTCCTCTTTGCTGAACAAATTAGTTTCAATGGACCTGGTTTGTGGTATGCCAAGGTTACAATTTTTAGACCACAAGGTTTGTGATGCTTGTGTCAAGGGAAAGCAAACCAGCTTCTCCTTTAACTAGAAAAAGCAGGTTCACCTGGACAATGTTCTTAAGTACCAAGATTGAAACCTATGAGGTTCTGGTGACATTTGCCAAGAAAATTCAAATAAAGCTGAATTTCAAAATTGTTGCATTCAGATTTAATCATGAATCTGAGTTTGAAACTCCCTAGTTGCCAAATTTTATGCTGAAAATAAATTTAGTCATAGTTTCTCTGCTCCTAGGACTCCTCAACAGAATGGGGTTGTTGAGAGAAAGAACAGGGATCTCATAGAGATTGCCAGGACCATGTTGATTGATAGTGGGTTACTTCTGAACAAGCAAAGCATATAGAGTCTTCAATAAAAGAACTTTGTGTATGGAATAAAGTGTACATATAGTCTTTGATGATTCAGAAAAACTAAGCAATTCTGGTGAAAATAAAGACTCTGATATGGAATAACTCATTCCTATTCAAAGGGATGATATAACTAAAGATGATGGCTAGGGAAAAAGTGATACAGTTGAAAATAAATAATGATGGTGATGGTGATTTAGGATCTCAATTACAGACCCCTACTTTAGGAGAAGAACAACAAGAAGGGTCTAGTCAAAATATCCAAGGACCTAGTCCCAGCAGAACTCATATCAGAAGGTCAAACTGGAGGTACAAAACCTCTCACCCTCTTGAAAATCTAACATCTCCTTTGGAATCTGGAATCCAAACAAGATCTCAAGCTAGAAATTTAATGGCATTCTAAGCTTTTGTCACAAATTAACCCCAAAAAGGTGAAAGAATCTCTTAAAGATGCTGATTAGATCAATGCAAGGTAGGAGAAGCTTCAACAATTTGAAATAACCATGATGGGTCGATTGAGTTTCTTCCTAGGCCTACAAATCAAGCAAACCTCTCAAGGGATAATGATTTTTCAAGATAAGTACATCAAAGAGCTATTGAAGAAATACAATATGAAAGATGCCAAGCCAATTGATACTCCAATTAGAACCAACTCAAAGACGGATAATGATAAACTTGGTCCCTCAGTAAATGAGACCATGTATAGAGGGATCATCAGATCCTTACTATATCTCACTGCAAGTAGGCCAGATATTGTATTTAGTGTGCGAACGTGTGTGAGATTTCAGGCTTGTCCAAAGAATTCTCATTTGAAAGCTGTAAAAAGAATTCTCAGATATTTAAAAGGTACAAGGGACCTAGTTCTGTACTATCCATCAGGAGAAAGTTTTGATCTGATAGGATATGGTGATATTAATTATGCTGGATATTTGATGGATAGAAAAAGTACCTTAGATTGAGTTGAGGCCGATAAAAATGAACAAACCTACGTAATGGTTCAGTTTTCCTCCATAAATTGTCTATGATCAGGATACAGGTATCCTTGATAAGGTATGTACTTATTGGTCTAACTTAGTATCATACCTTTGCAGGTATATACATATGGTGAATTGCTTTGGAGAAGAACAAATGAGAAAAACATAACTCTAAGAATTCACTCAAGAAAGAGAGGGACTTGGTACCTTCTCTCATGTTAGTACCAAAACTATGTACTTTAAAAGCATAAAAGTCTGTCTGAAAAAGCCACATTCTTTTTTCTGAGTAAAAGCTGTCAAATCCTTAGAAAGGTAAAGGGTTGCACCTATTTGGACCAGATACATCATTTCCTCTAAAAGGTTCCTAAAATGAAAATGGTTAGTCCTCTTAAAATTCTAATAAAATCTTATTTTTGTTATTTTCTCTCAAATTAACTTTCTAACTGTCTTCTTCAACTTAAATCCTCTCATTTTTTTTCTTCTTCTCACTCTCCCACAAAAAGCTCCAAATGGCTAAAATTTCTACTCCCTCAAGCCCCTTCAAGGAATTAGAGAATGTTCAACACCCTTCACTTCACTCTAAAAACCCCAAAATTAAAAATCCTAATACCTCATTGTCCAAAATAGCAGAATATTCTTCTTCTAATCTTCCTTAAGAATCAGAGGTCGTTCTACCCTCTACATCTTTCCTTGAAATTCCTGATCCTCCAAATGAACCAATTTTATAAGAAACTTTAAATATCATGGAAACCCTTATTGAGTCTGCCTTGGTGATGGACCAAAATTAGGCCTTCAGTTTACTTATTGAATCTAAAGTTTCATAAATTTCTCTTCTCTCAGAATAACCTGAAATAACTAAACCTTCAAAAACCCTATCTGTACCTGGTTCCCCTATTCTTTCTAAATCAAACCCCATATTTTCTCAACCTTTTGATGAAGAAATCTCTTTCACAAAGTGTAATCTCTCTAGCAATGAGAAATGGGTGGATGAGAACTTGATTCTGCTAGGTAATGAACCTAGAAAAGGTTTTTTTGGGTTAAAAGAGCAAATAGTTGGTGATAGGGTAAGAGATTTCTCTCTTAAAGGAGATAATACTGAAAGTGGTGAGTTTGTGCAACCTTTAAATTAAGAGGATGGGGTAGATGATGAACCACCACTAAGGTGGTTGGTATAGAAACAAAGGGAAAGTAAAGGAAGGTAAAGAGAAGGTTAAGAGCACTCGTGAGAAGGTTACTAGGACATACTCAACTAGGAGATATAAGAAAAAGTTTCTAGGAGATGCTATAAAGGCTAGCAAATCATCTACTGCTAAGAGAAGAAGACTGAAGAAAGCTAGTGTTGTAGAGGATTAAAATGTAGAAGTTATAGACATCAGAGAAAGTAAAGATATTAATCCTGATGTTGATGCTGCAATAGAAAAATTGAGAAAAGAAGTCCATGAAGAAGGAAGTACCAAGTCCTCCAATTCAAACTCTAAAAGCCCCACTGGGATAAAACAGAAATACATTTCAGTTAATAAGAAAAGGGAAGTCTCTGAGGGACCTAGTCCCCAAAAGAGAAAGGATCCAGAAGAGAAACGAAGTAGTGTTTCTAAAAGAAGAAAGAAAGATGGGGAAGAAAAAAACGTGTTTAGATAGGAGAGAAATAAAATGCTGAAATTTCAAAAAGTGTTGACTGGAAGAGTATTTGACCCCAGGTTCCTTGAAAAACCTGGAATGGTTAAGCTTTTAGAGTATATGCGACACTAAAGATGGTTGCATCTGGTAGAGGGATCAGTTCCCACTGTCTATGAAGGAGAAGTTAGACAATTCTTCTACTCTATTAAATTCTCTGAAGATGGAGAGGGCATGACTACACTGGTGCAAGGAAAGAAAATAAAGTTGGATGAAAAAACTCTTTGGAAAATTCTAGCTATTCCCATTGTGGGTATGAGGACTGTCTCAAAACAACAACCCTCAATTGAGTTTATGGTTGATTCTTCAAAAGTGGAAGGAACTTCTATGGTTGGTGTAAGGAAGAATTTTCTCAAGGGTTTGTTTCAATTGGTGTTTGAGTTTGTTAACAAAGTAATGCTGCCAAGATTTGAGAAAAGAACTATTGTATCTGGTGTAGATTTGTATGTGTTGGAGTGCCTTAACAAATTTGAATTGGTAAGTCTTCTTGCCCTAATGATTCAACATATATACAAAGTCATCCATGAAAAGGATAGAAGGCATGGTATGCCTTATGGATATTTTCTGAATAGGGTTTTTGTTTATTTTGGGATAGTATGTGAAAAAGGAACTCCAAGAATATCAAAGCAAATATTCACCCTGACTACTTTGGTTGAAAATGAGTGTGTTGAAGGAAAGGTTGGGACCATGTCCCAGGTGTTGGAATTATTGTCTGTTCAAGAGAGTTTGAGTGAGGAGTTGGAGGATATGAGAGTTTCTATGGTTGATAAGGACGTAGAAATACTTTCAATAAAGGGAAGCCCGGTGCACTAAAGCTACTTAGTGCCGAAAATGCAGATCTGAAGAAGAAGGTTTCAATGAAACACTTCGTGCCGATAATGCAGATCTGAAAAGAAGGTTTCAGTACTTACTGATGAGGTCCTGAGTTTGAATGCTGAAGTGATGGACCTAAAAAGCAGTTGTTGGATTCTCATGCTGCTGTAAGTTCTAGAATAGAGATGTTTCTAAAAACCCTATCTCTTAAACCTCCATCTACCTAAGCGTCATTCCTTTTACTCTTTATTCTTCCCTGTGTTAGTTTCCTGTCCTTGTTCCCTGTATGGATATTTAAAGATAAATGTTTTATGTTTTTTTGCTATGCAGTAATGGTACTAATCCTGTTTAATATGAATAAATTCCTTATTTGTGTTTATCATCTATCTTCTTTACTTAAGTGTTCATTTATGTTAGTGTTGCCCCAGTAGCCATGAATTAACTGACTTGTTCTTATTTTACTCTTGTTTTATTGTTTTACTTTTTCAGTGATGCAAAAGAGGAATACCAAATTCATGTGGCAGGGACAAGGTACCAGGTGTGACACGTGTATAGAAGATGGGTCGAAGGGCAGGTATATTAATAGGGGAAACATGTTGGTATGTTGACAAGGGGAAACATCTTAGTAAATTGATAGGGGAAATATGCTGGTATATTGACAAGGGGAAGCATGGTGCATAGTGATAGAGGGAACATTCACTGACAGTAGTGGTGATCACTCTGATTGAATAAGAAGAATCAATTATGATGCTCCAAAATCAATTGTTTGTCATCATAAAAAAGGGGTAAAGTTGCTATATCTTGTTTTGATGATGATCAATTGACAACAAGGTACCAGTCCCTGGGTCTTCTTGAAAACATACAACTGTCACATCTCTGTGCAATTTTGTCTATTAGTGTAACAAGCTGAGCAGGTGAGCTGTGTACCAGACAGGACACCTGGCCCAATCAAAATTCTACCCTAATCATTATCCTACTATAAATGGAAAAGAATGCTTCTCAATTCAACTATTTTTGCAATTTGATTATTCGAGAAGAAAATGGTAGAAACTCAATATTTCTGAAGTTACAAGTTTCTGTGTGTTGAGAGAGTAATTGTTCTTGAGTCAAGTCTTGGTCTATAATCGAATTACTCATCCTTTAAGATTAATTATTTTCTTGTGTCTGTAGAGTTCTTAGGTTGATTTACCTGAGTTGATATTGGTTAGAGTTAATCAATATTGAGAAGTGATCTTGACAGAGTTGTTAAGAAGAGTTTGTAATAAAGTTATTACAAATTATAAGAGCTCAGAGTTAAGTTCCAATGGAGTCTGTAATCATGAGTTTGATTATAGTGGATTCTTGATTGCTTGTGAGGGCAAGCCGTAGTTTTTCCTCGCTTGAATAAGGAGGTTTCCACATTAAATCATTGTGTTCTTTACTTTCCTGCAAAGTTTTATTTCCTTATTGCTTTACTACTTTATTGCCTGTATCTAATATTAGGGACCTGGTTCCTTATAAGGTGGTGCACCCCCCAGGTTTCATCACCATTATTATGTGGGAATGTGTATATACATGGTTTAGAATCGAAGAAAATTAAGGGAAAAATATATTAAATCATAGTCTTCATGAGATTTTACCAATTTAGGAAAAACGGTTTATACTTGTGGAAATAGGAAGTTCTTAGGACTCAGTGGGCAGAAGGGACCATCGATGAATATCCCATATACCTGGTAGTGAGAGCCTTGGGAAATTCCTTGGAACTGATCTTGCTCTTGAGAAACCCTAATATGCTTAAAGAAGATGAGAAAATCACCTCTTTGATCTCTTTTGGGTGGAATACAGTTAATTGATGAATTTAGGGCTTTTGGGTCCTTTTATACCACCACTTGGGAAGACAAAACGATATGGGTATAGCTTTTAAGGGAGTGGGAAAAGACATAAAAGTACCTCAAAAAACATGCAGGAAAATACGTTCCCCAGTTGTTACGACTCACCTTACGACTCATTGGGACTGACTACGAGTCATAGTTTGAGTCGTAAACTGGAACCTGAGATCTGAGGTTCCTTTTTGGTTTGACTATAACTTCCACCATAAGACTCATAATGTCTCATTATGAGTCGTATGCTAGACTCGTAACCACAGAAGGGGATCTTGGGTATAATACTATTGTGACTACGAGTCATTCTATACGACTTGTAGCCACTGATTACGAGTCTTAGGGAGGAGTCATAGGCACTGGGACCAAACATGGGTTTTTCACTGGAATGACTAAAACTCACTCCTGATGACTCGTCACGAGTGGTTACGACTCATTTCCTAAGTCGTAGTCGTGACAGTGTATCATATCCTTAAGGGAAACTTTTCAAAACTTTTTGCCACGACATTGAATTAAGAAGAGGCTTGACAAGTTGGAAAACTAACTTAATGTCCTATATTTTGGGAGGTTTAAGACATGAAAACTTGGGGTATTACAATATCTCCCCCTTGGGATCATTCTTCCTCGAATGAAACCAGCTAAGTTGGAGTACTAGGAATACTGAGATCATGTACTGAATACTTATGCGTAGAATTATGGTTCAATATCTAAAATCTAAAATATGATGCATGAACTAAATTGAACTCTAAATGCTTGCTAAAACATGAGGATGGCTGAATAGCTGACAGAGAATAATAGGATTACGTTAAGAAAATCATTACCTCAAGCTGAATTTAAATTCGTAGAGAAGAGATAGGGATACTTGGTTTGCTTATCGGCTTCCGCCTCCCACCTCGTTCCCTCAAAGGACTAATTTCTCCATAGAACCTTAACCAGGGCAACCTCCTTATTCCTCAGCCTACGGATCTAACGGTCAAGAATTTTAATTGGAATTTCTTCATAGGAGAGGATATCTTCTACACCCATATTATCTAAGGGAACGACTGAGGCTTTGCCTCCAATGCATTTCTTAAGCAGGGAGACATGAAATACGGGATGCACTGATGCTAAATTTGTAAGAAACTCTAGTTCAAAAGCTATCTTCCAAAAATGGCTCAAAATCATATACGGGCCAATGTAGCGGGGACTGAGCTTCCCTTTCTTATCAAACCTTTTTACCCCTTTCATAGGCCAAAGTTTTAGATCCACAAAATCACCAACATCAAATTCAAGTTCCCTTCTCCTTATATTTGCATAGGATTCTGACGACTTTGGGCTGTCTTCAGCCTTTCTCGAATTAACTTAACCATGTCCATTGCTTCATATACTGAATTTGGCCCTATTAAAGTAGCCTCACCTACTTTAAACCAACCAATAGAAGATCTAAACCTCTTACTATAGAGAGCCTCAAACAGAGCCATCCAAATACTAGAGTGATAGCTATTGTTGTAGTCAAATTCGATCAAAGGTAAGTGATCATCCCAACTACCCTTGAAATAAATAACACAAGCTCTCAACATATCCTCTAAGGTCTGAATGGTCCTTTCTGCCTAACCATCTATATGGGGATGAAAAGTCATATTGAGATGAACTTGGGTACCAAGACCATTCTGGAAAGCCTTCCAAAAATGAATAGGTAAATTGAGTACCTCTATATTAAATGATGGTCGACAGAACTCCTTGCATCTTAACTAACTCCCTAAATAGAGTCTAGCATAGTCTTAGGCTGAATAAGAAGTATGGATTGGAAAGAAATATGAAGAATTATGCTGATGCCGCGTATGGGGAAACCTTATGACAAAGTCATTATTCACCACCTCCTACTTCCAAGTAGGGATACTGAACTCATGAAGCATACTGCTAAGTCTCTGGTGCTCAACCTTAACCTGCTGACAATGGAGTACATCGCCACTAATTCTGTAATATCCTTCTTCATACCATTCTACTAATAAACTTCCCACAAATCATGACACATCTTAATGTCTTCTAGGTGAATAAAATATCACAAATCATGTGCTTCTGATAATATTCACTGCCTCAATCCATCGACATTTGATACATATAATCTATCTTGACAGTGAAGCACACCATCTCCCCATTGGAAGAAAACCTCCACCTTCTGATCCCGAACTTCCTCCTTCAATTTACCCAAAATAGGATCCCTATCTTGCTTTTCCTTTACCTCAGAGACCAAAGAAGACTCTAAACTATTCTAAACCCATAAACTACCTTCGACCGAATCAACTAACCGAATATCTAATCTAGCAAGCTGATGAACCGCACAGTCTAACTTCTTCTTGTCTTCCTCAACATAAGCAACACTTCCCATAGACAATATACTGAGGGTATCGACCACCACATTGGCCTTACTCGGGTGATAAAACACACTCATATCTTAGTCTTTCAACAATTCAGGCCACCTTATCTGATAAAGATTCAGGTCTTTCTAAGTGAATACATATTATAAACTCTTATGTTCTATAAGAACATCAACATGAACCCCATAAATATAATGTCTCCAAATCTTTAAGACAAACACAACTGCAGCCAACTCAAGATCACGAGTCAGATAGTTCTTCTCATGGGGTTTAAAATGTCTAGAGGCATAGACTATGATTTTACCTTGCTGTCTCAACACATAACCAAGACCAACTATATAAGAATCGCAATAAACTACAAACCCATCTGAACCCTCTGGTAGTGTTAGTACTGGAGAAGAAGTGAGTCGAGTCTTCAACTCCTAAAAATTCTTCTCGTTGGAATCTGACCACTAAAACTTAACTTTATTCTAAGTCAGTCTATACATGGGAGAAGAAATAAAATAAAATCCATCAATGAACCATATGTAGTAACCAGCTAAACCCAAGAAACTCCTGATGTCTGATAGAGAGATCGGCCTAGGCCAGTTTCTTACTGCTTTAGTTTCTTAAGGATCAAACCTAATGCTGTTATCAAAAATAATATGACCAAGAAAAGTTACTAATCTCAACCAGAATTTGCACTTGCTTAACTTAAAGTATAACTGGTTATCCTTAAGGGTCTGAAAAATAATTCTCAGGTGGTTTGCATAGTCATTTTCACTATGAGAATAGACAAGGATGTCATCTATGAAGATAATGATGAACATGTCTAAGTACTGCTTGAACACCTTGTTCATCAAATCCATAAAAGCTACAGGAGCATTCGTTAGTCCAAAAGACATAACTATAAATTCAAAGTGACCACACCAAGTTCTAAAGGTGGTCTTCGAAATGTCACATTCTCTGACTCTGAGATAATGGTAGCCGAATTAGATGTCTATCTTAGAGAAATAATTGGCACCCTAAAGTTGATCAAACAAGTCATCAATCTGGGGAGAGGATACTTATTCTTGATTGTGACTTTGTTCAACTGACAATAGTCGATGCAGATTCTTAGAGGGCTATCTTTTTTGTGCACAAAAAGGACTGGAGCACCCCACGGGGAAACACTAGACATAATAAAACCCTTATATAGAAGGTCTTTCATATGTTCTTTTAGTTTCTTAACTAGAGCCTTTCTGTAAGGTGGAATTGAAATTGGCTGGGCATCTGGAAGAAGATCTATTTCGAAGTCGATTTCCCTCTCGGGAAAAAATCCGGGCAGATCTTCAAGAATTACTTATGGAAACTCATTTACTACTAGAACTAACTCAGAACTTGAAATTTTGGAACTTGAGGCCTTGACCCGGACAATATGATAGATACAACCCTTGGAAATCATCTTTCTTGACTTAAGGTAAGAAACAAACCGACCTTTAGGCACTGAGGTACTAACCCTCTAGTCTATGACTGGGTCATTAGGAAACCAGAACTGGACGATTCTATTTCTACAGTCAACTGAAGCATAGAAAGAGTGGAGCCAATCTATGCCGAGAATGACATCAAAATCAGTCATCTCTAATTTTACAAGGTCTACAAAGAAAGATTTTTGGGACACTGTGATGGGGAAATTTCTGTATACCCATCTGGATATAATGGAACTACTTAGTGAAGTAGACACTAAGAAGGGTTCTGTTAATATGTCAGGACTGATGCCGAAGTCTACGACTATGTAGGGAGTCACAAAAGAAAGTGAAGCTTCTGGGTCTAACAATTCATAAACATAACTATATAAGTCTCAGCATGTACCAGTAACCATATTAGGAGAACTTTCTTGATCCTACTGGGTCTAGAGGGAATAGAGTTGGTTCTGATGCTACCCACTTGTGGCACTGGAGGTGTCATGAAGCTGAGTAGGGCGACCAACAGGTGCTGTTGAAGAACTAGCCTAACCCTACTGATGATCATTTCTACCCTTATCCTATGGCCTAACTTTCCATACCTAAAGTATGTATCACTATCCGCCATGAACACACCCTTATGATTCTTACTATACCTCTTTCAAATCAAATTTTTGCAACTACTATTTATGCTACCCTGGTACTTAGAGCTTGGTGCTCTATCCCGATTATCTTGTTTGAAATTAGGTACTAGAGCACTAGATGAATATTTTTGGTAGAACTGAGAGTGATTCTAATTATCTAACCTTTGCTATGAGAAGTTGAAGCTATCAGTTCTAGCCCTTTTATTCTCCCTTTCTTTCCTTGATCTTCTCCTTCTCAATCTGTTGAGCATGGACCATCAACCTAGAAAGGTCCATCTTCTTAAAAACATCATAGTTATACACTCCTTAACTATATCATCTGACACACCAGACATAAACTTACTCTTTCTAGCATAGAATCAGCCACCATAATCGGAGCATACCTTGCCAGTTGGTTAAACTTAAGTGAGTACTCATTTACCCTTATGCTACCCTATTTCAAATTGATGAATTCCCAAACCTTTTCCTCCCTCAACTCAAGTAGGAAGAACTTTTCCAAGAAGGCAGTAGTAAATTTGTCCTATTCTACAAGCCCTTTATCGGCACCCCTATCCTTCTTCCACTGCTTGACCCAAGTATGAGCTACTCCTTATAAATTGTAAGTAGCTACATCAGCACTCTCGATCAAAGTAACACCCATGATGTCTGTTACCTTCTGCATAAAATATAAGAACTCCTGTAGATCCTCTTCAGAATTAGATCCAGGGAACACTGGAGGATTCATTCGAGTAAAGTTGCAGACCCTAGCAGCTGCTGTGTTCACTATTGGATTGACTGGGGCAACAATTTGCTGATTATTCCAAGTGGCCATAGACTGGGTCAAAACTGTGAAAGTGGTCCTGAATTCAACGTGGGTGACATGATCATTTAAAGGTTTTTTAGTGATAAGTAGTGGTGTGGGCTGGTCACTATTTCTCCCTATATTATTTCTTCTAGGAGGCAGTTTCTGTAAATGGTAAAGAATGAGTTATAAGGAAAAGTCTAATAGGGTTCGCACTCTATCACATGAATATAGAAAGAAGGAAAACCTTTCTAAAACATCTCATAGCCTCTCACCCATAAGTGTGGCACGCTTCATACCCATCCATAAGTCTCTACTTAACACGACTTTCAGACACCCGAGGACACTCTAAAAGATGAGGCTCTAATACTAAGTTTGTCATAACCCAAGATTACCTCCTAGTCATAACACGGTGCTTAAGGAGACAAGTGACCCCAAGCTAACCCATGAAATGGCATAAGCTGTAAGGTACTAAAAATAAATAACAAAATACTATGTGGAATCATTTAAAAAATAACTAAATATCGAATCCTTAACAAAGGAGTTTGAAACGTTGTACCACAAAGCTAGATAGTTGTCAAACTATCTTAAAGCCTATAAACATGATGAGTTTTTGGGATAGGTCCCCAACTAACTCTGACTACTAAAATAAACATAAACTGAAATACTAAAAAGTAGGATAAATAGTATAACTAGTCCTTGACTACTAAGGACTCATCAAAAGCTGCAGCGGGTTGGCGCATGACCTGTCTAAGTATGATCGAGAAATTAGGCCTTCAAACCTATGTTATAAGAAAACATAGCGCAAAAGAAAGTATGCAATCATTACTTTGAATGTACTGGTACATGAGATAGGGACAACTTAAACACATATAAGTATCGAGCATGAATACATATATATGTAAAATGAATGCAAGACCATGCATAAATGTGTACTGAAATAATCTATAAAAGCTAGGTAACTGAATAACTAATAAATTGAAGACTTGGTCATGCAAACCTAAACTGGTATAGCCTGAATATTGAACTGAGATTGTGGGAGCTAACTATAAATGACATGCCCCAATCTGAGTAAATCAAGGGTCCAACCTGTAACCTCAATTAGAAGGGTGCTAGAACTTTTCCAAGGGTACCAATACTGGCTAGCGTGGATCCACTAATCTGATGTGTCGAAGGATGAGGGTGTCATGCCTCTACTAATGGGGGGACCCCTCAGAATCTATAGTGGCACCGTAGGTCTAGAACATAGAGACTACTACAAATGACTCACACCTAACTGACGGGGGAGCAACCATCCCTGCATTTGCTTGGTACGAAGTGTTACTCCCAACTGAATGACACTGGTATTATTATTTGTTTGAAATAATTTGGTACTGATAGTGATCATTATGAAAAATAGTCTAAAAGTAATGACGCAAACATAAAACTTAATGACTTGTGATATGAAAACTATAACATGCATGATTTTTCTAGGCATCGGGTGTTCATAACCCACCAGCACTATCAAATACATAATTTAACGATCCGTGGTGTAGGAAAATCATACTTAACACTCATTAATTCAACAATAAACCATGGAGTAGTCATTTGCATTATCAAACATATGGAAACACCATTATTATATCGGAATGTACTTACATGGTTTAGAATCCAAGAAAATTGTGGGAAAAATTTATAAAATCATAGTCTTCATGAGATTTTACCAATTTGGGAAAAAGGTTTATACTTGTGGAAATAGAAAGTTGTTGGGACTCAGTGGGCATAAGAGAGCCATCGATGAATATCCCATATACCTTGTAGTAAGAACCTTGGAAAGTTTCTTGGAACTGATCTTGCTCTTGAGAAACCCTAGTCTACTTAGGGAAGACGGAAAAATTGCCTTTTTGATCTCTTTTGGGTGGAATAGAGTTAAATAATTAATTTAGGGATTTTGGGTCCTTTTATACCACCTCCTGGAAAGCCAAAACAACATAGGTTTGGCTTTTAAGGTAGGGGTAAAAGACATAAAAGTCCTTGGAAAAACATGTAGGAAAACACATTCCCAGTCGTTATGACTCACCCTACAACTTGTTGGGACTGACTATGAGTTATAGTTTGAGACATAATCTAGAGCCTAGGGTCAGAGGTCCCTTTATGGTCTAAATATAAATTCCCCTATACGACATGTAATGTCTCATTATGAGTTACATGCTAGACTCGTAACCACTAAAGAGGATCTTAGGTATCATGCTATTATGACTACAAGTTATTCTATACGACTCGTAGCCACTGATTATGAGTCTTAGGGATGAGTCATAGGAACTAGGAACAAATGTAGTGTCTTCACTAGAATGAATATGACTCACTCGTGATGAATCATCACGAATGGTTACGACTCGTTTCCTGAGTCATAGTCACGATAGTGTATCCGATCCTTAAGGGAAACTTTTCATAACTTTTTGCCGCGACATTGGATTAAGAAGAGACTTGATACGTTGGAAAGATAACTTGGTGGCCTATCTTTTAGGAGGTTTAATACATGAAAAATTGGGGTATTATATTATAATAATGTATTGATACCTGGCAAGGCCGAAGGATGATTATGATAATGTATTGATACCTAACAAGGTCGGAGGATAATTATGTAGATGTGTGTATATATATATGCATATACAAGTTAGGTATGATACCGATATTAGAGATGATAGATACAACTCAAAGGTGATAAAAATAATAATTAGTGGACTTGCGAGGATTAACAATAATTGTTGATTAGTGATAAATGATTGTAAGGTGGTTTAGTTGATGATTAGTGATCAATAAGGATTAGTTATGGATATTGTTCAAGTGACTAATCATGACTAGTTGATAAATGAGGATTAGTTGTAAAGGTTGATTAGTTAATAAATAATGTTAGTTGATACATGTTGTTTATCAAATAAAATGGTAATTAGTAGATAGGTGGTAAATAGTGTTAAACGATGACTAGAGGTTATACGATGACAAGTAATCAAATGAATTAGTTTATATGAGATGGTTAGCTAATAAATGGTGGCTAGTGAGTAACGATGATAATGTGGTTAAATAATGGTAATAATATGGAATATGGGTACATTGTCGAATATTGGTAAATTATGCAATGATGGTTAAATAACGAGTTGGTTAGTTGTAATAGTGGATGATTACATTATTCTATATTTGACTATACTCGTTAGGCACATGGGAGTCTGTTATGAGTTCTTTACTTTTTGCACCAATTGGCATATGGGAGCTAATTTTGTAATTTGTGTTTTCTTGTGTAATGCCTTGTGATGCGTTATTATTCAAAATAATTTACTTATATTACATGACAATGTTGGCATGTGTTGATGTCTTATGTTATATAGTTATTTCAGTTAAATTACTTATTATGTACAACAGTATTGGAGGTGATTCAGGTTTGTTTTTATACTTTGACTTAGTTATGATATCTTGCATCTTATCATACTTATACCATAATTTAGCTCAGTCGGCAAATGATACCTACTGAGTACCTATTGTTTTGGCACTTATACTACATATCTGTACCTTTTTGGTGTAGATCCGAGTACCAGCTATTGTCGTTGATCGTTGATCATGCTGTGTTGACATTTCTGGAGATAGGGTGAGCTCTTGGAGTCAGAGTCACCTATTTCCTTTTATATTTCAATATTTAGTCTTTAGTTATGGAAATAAATATTATTGACTATTCTAAACACTGAGTTGTATTATTGTTATTAAATGCCCTTGTACTGGCTCTACCGGGTTGTAGGATGGTATCTTATATTGACTGTTTTATCCATTTAGAACTCTTTTCTTATTTATAAGTGTGTCGTTTATTTTTTCCTATTATTGGGAATTTTTATCCAAGTTAACCCATTGTGCTTAGATCTGGGTTATGATTTGGCTTACCTATTGGTGGGACAAAGTAGGTGCCATCATGACTCGTAATTTGGGTTATGACAAATTAATATCATAACCTAGGTTTCACTCGTATTATTGGTACAAGAGCAACTGTCTAGTAGAGTCTTGTGTATCAAAATGATGACGCTCATTTCCTATCTTCGAGAGACAATGGGATATTATTATGAGTTCATCACTTCTTTCACTCACTTTATGCTAAGAGTCTGAGTTGGTTTGTAGAAGTATTCCCTTTAATTTACTCTTTGGAAGATGGAAAAGACTTTTGCTACCGCTACGCAATACGAGGGTCTCAAGACCGAGCTTTGGGATTCTACTCCTCTTTGTTGTTGCCCCAAAGGTCATGGACAACCACGTGATGTGTCCCCAGCTAGGGTACAGGATAAGCTGCCTTCCCCAGGTCTTATTCCCGCTCCTAAGCTAGAGATTCTTTCATCCCAGCTAGCGGTGGGCCAGGGACTAGCCCAGTCTCCACCAGAGTTTATTTCTTCTTTAGTGATCAGAGATGTGTTGGTTTAACTTTTGGATTTAGTTGGTGGTGCACCATCTGATGGTGCATAGTTTACAGATTAGAGTGGTATTGAGACAGGGGCATAACCTGTAGCTGTGGATCCCAGAGTTGAGGTTCCTCCTGCACTGGTAGTTGCTCAACCAGTGGTTTCTTAGCATGCTATGTCTTCTAAGGAGTAGAAGATGTTAGGTAGATTTTTGAGATTGTCTCCACCTAATTTTTCCGGTGCACCGAGCGAGGATGCATATGAGTTCCTAATTACTTGTGAGGGTAGGTTCTATAATTTGGGCCTTACTGAAACTTGTGGTATGGATTACACCATATTTCTATTGGACTTGGATACTCAACATTGGTGGAAAGGTTTTATGGATTCTAGACTAGCTGGATCTTCTCCCTTGACATGGCCTAGTTATCCGAGATACTATTGGAGAAGTATATGCCTGGAAACCTTAGAGATTATTTGAGGGATCAATTTTCTAGATTAAAGCAGGGCTCTATGACAATTGGAGAGTATAAGGCACATTTTCATAAGTTGGCTAGGCATGTGATTTCTATTTTGGACACTGAGTATAAGAGAGTTTGCTACTTTGTTAGAGGGTTTAGACTCATCATTCGTATGTCTACTTAGAGTTTAGTTGCTGTGGATAGGTCTTTTGCTGAGGTGTCGGATCATGCTTGGGAGATAAGGAGATACACCGTGAGGGTCTGAAGGGTCGTGATAAGAGACCTAGGTTTCAGGGAAGATTCAGTGGGTGCCATCGCAGTTCCTGACCGAAAGATAGTTTTTCTCAGAGAAGGTATCCTCTGCATCCATACTTTCAATCTCAGAGTCAGCCTAGTCGACCTGTTCAGGAAGTACATCAAATTCCTGACGGAGGTCAGTTTAGTTCTAGTGATTGCCCTAGTAAGGACAGTGGTCAGAATTTGAGAGGTTCATCATCTGGTTATTTTAGACGTGGTGGTTATTATGAGTTAGCCGAATCTGTTGGTTTTTATAACGACCCGAAATCGCCTCCTGGGACGTCACACAGTGCTTAAGGTTACAAGTAGCCCAAAGCTAACCCTTTAAGCCTGTTTCTACTAATAACACTCATTTCAAGATGAAATAATTCAAACACTAGCATAGTCATATCTTACGAAAGGAAATGCAGAGAAAATACTCTGTTCAAATAACCGTAATACTGGAAACCTCAACACAACCATAATCTGATAACTAGTCTGACAAATCCTCTACTAATCTATGAACTAGAGAGCCGTTGGGACAGGTCCCCAACTGACTCGAAATGAAATGGAAATAACAACATAGTCACTCAAAATATGGAGATGTATGAATATAGGTCCTCAAACCATGAGGACTCACCACTGTAGGAATGTAGATAGAGGTACTCAAAAATCACAGACGAGGTTGGGACTGAGAACCTGAACCTACATTATAAGACAATGTAGCACATAGACGTATATGTGGGTCAGCACTTGAGAATGTACTGAGTATGTGGGGGTGCATGCATTTATATAAAACAACATCAATACTCTTTAATCAAATCATGTATGTAATACGTAATGACTCACATGGCTTGAATAAGTAAAAAATACAAAGCTCATGAATCATGTAAAATGGAACATGTAACACAATCTCGTGAGTCATTATACATTTAGCTTTGAAATTTGTACTCTCTCTTATTCTCATTACTCAAGGCAAAAGGAAACTTTAAGCAATACTTTTAACTCATGCATATGTCTATGGAGAGTAAAACTTCTTCAATGCTCAAGAACTCATAACTCTTTTGAACTCAAATACTTGGAATTTGGAATCATATAACTTTGGAACATACTTGAAGACATTTCATTCACATTAGTAAAATATCCCATTTCAAGCTTAAGGGGAAAATACTCATATCAAGGGAAAGTATTTTAGTTTTAAAGGAAAATATCTTATCTCAAAGCTTTAGTTTTAAGGGAGATTCTCTTAACCGACATAAACCATGCGAGCTACATGGAGTCCAACGTTTTGTCCTCCTAAGAAAGAGACCCCACGTTGGGGAGGAGCGTCATACACTTTGATAGGGAGTATAACCTTAATTCAACGATCACTTATCTCAGCCTCGGGCCCAATATCTCGGCCTTAGGCCCAACAATTATCTCGGTCTTAGGCCCAACCTATGGTGGCACGTAGTTCTGGGGTAAGAAACCGTGGTAACTTACCCAACTCAGTGCTAAATACTACTCCCTTTAGTTTATCTCGCTCATCTCATGAACATTCACTTTAGAATAATCTTATGGTTCAATAAGAACCCAATAATCAAATCTGTAATCTCATGTAGTAGAGTGGATTTCAAAACTCAATGACCATTAGGTCAAACTTTTCTCAATAATCTCAAAATACACAAATCATGGGTTCTTATAGCACAATAGTTCATAAAATCTCAAGTCTCAAGTAGGGCTTAAAAACCCATAATTCAATCTCAAGTTAGAACTCATCAAAAGCATAATAGATAGCATATAGATTCATAACTCATGTAGAAATCTGGAAATTTCAGCAATTTATCTCAAAATCTCAACATACTCATATACTTCAACTTTTCAAACATTTCAACTATTAACTTTTCAAGGATTAAAATCATGGGGTATAGACCCAGCTGTAATTTCTCAAGAAAACATGTGAAAATCAAGCCATTAGACTCTCAATTCATGGGAAGCAACAAAATATTGTAATCAATAATAATGGGTGAAAACCCCAATTCAATTTCATGTAAAATCTCATAAATTGCAGAGAATTGTAGTTTAAATAAGCCTTTGGGCACAAGGGTGAAAGGATTACCCTTGTTCAAAACCCCACATACCTTGAATTAGAAGCTTTGGATGAACTCTCGCTTTTAGAACTCTATTCGTACTCTTGAATGAGGGTTCCTGAAGCCCTTGACTTGGGAACCTTGAATCTTGACTC
This sequence comes from Capsicum pubescens, assembly GCA_030864215.1. NCBI lineage: Eukaryota > Viridiplantae > Streptophyta > Magnoliopsida > Solanales > Solanaceae > Capsicum > Capsicum pubescens. The sequence goes on along the minus strand of CM061540.1, from coordinate 209,947,809 downwards.
AATTTAGAAAATCTAAGGTGGATTCTTGAGATTCTTGGAAGAGGTTTTGGATACTTAGGGTTCTTGTTGAGAGAAAACTTGAGAAAAACTTCATAGAATACTTGTAAATGACTTCAATTTGGTGTTTGCATGGTTTAAGAGGCTTGGAAAAATTCCAAAGTACCCTTTTTAACTTCTGTACGAATTTGGAAAAATTAAACTGGGAACCCGATTTTATGGGCCACTGCGACGCGCCACTATCGCGGTGGCTCACTGGAAATCGACAAATGGGAATCTGGGAGTCACCGTGACGTGGAGCTATCATGTTGTCCCACTGTTTGGGACCTGGAACTTTAGCGTGATGCGTTACAATCACGCTAGGCCACTGAAAATTGACTATTGAAAAATCGGCGTCCTTCGTGATGTGCCACTATCGTGGAGTTCTACTGGAATTTGAAAATTATCAAATAGACCCTCTCCGCGACGCGCCAAGCACTAAAATGACGCTGTTTTACGACTAGGACTTAAATTAGCCACAACTTCTTACCCGGGTATCAGATTTGGGTGAATCTTATATAGACGGAAAGCTTATCAAATTTCCCATGTGAGAAAAAGTCGAAATTAGGTAAATTCTATATAGTTAACACGATACTCACTTAGGAATTCACTTCTCAATCTTTTAGGGATGAAATCACGCCTCACTCGACACACCCTAAGGCTCATTCTATGAGAGAATTTTTGTGGGGTCTTACAATATCCTTCCCTTGGAAACATTCGTCCTCGAATGTCGCTAGTTAGACTAAGAACACAGGAAAAACTGAGTACACATAGCTGAAGCAAGTTGCTAAAATGGGCTCAAAATCTCTCTAAACTCTTGAATGCCTCGGAAATTGCAAGAACTCATACAAGGATAGATGCATATAGCTGAACATTAGATTAGAAGGGATGAATTAAGGAAGAATAATACCTTCGTATTAATCTAAACTTGCGGAAAAGAGGTTCGGGTACTTGGCTCGCATGTCTGCTTCTGCCTCCCAAGTAGCACCCTCAACAGAGTGGTTCCGTCACAAAACTTTGACTAAGGGAACTTCTTTGTTCCTTAGTCTATGGATCTGAAAATCTAGGATCTCAACAGGAATCTCATAGAAGGAAAGACTGTTCTGAATATCGGCATTCTCTAAAGGATCTACTACAATAGAATCACCAATATGCTTCTTAAGCATGGAGACATGAAAAATAGGATGAACATCTGACAACTCTGTGGGCAACTCAACCTCATAGGCCACCTTACCAACACGACTCAAGACTCTATATGGGCCAACATAATGGGGACTAAGCTTCCCCTTTTTACCAAACCTTTTCACCCCTTTCATGGGTGAAATCTTCAAGTATACCAAATCATCCACTTTAAACTCAAGATCTCTTCTCCTCACATCGGCATAAGACTTTTGACGACTCTGGGCGGTCTTTAACCTCTCTCTAATTAACTTAACTTTCTCCATATCTTCAAACACTACATCAGGCCCAGTCATGAGAGCTTCACCCACTTCAAACCAACCTATGGGTGATCTACATCTCCTACCATACAATGCCTCAAATGGTGCCATCCCGATGCTAGCATGGTAACTATTGTTATAGGCGAACTCTATCAATGGTAAATGCTTATCCCACCTACCTTTGAAATCAAGAACACATGCCCGCAATATATCTTCCAGGGTCTAAATGGTCCTCTCAGCCTGACCATCTATTTGCGGATGAAAAACGGAACTTAAAAAGACTTGGGTACCAAGACCCTGCTTGAACGCCCTTCAAAACTGACAAGTAAATTGAGTGACCCTATCTGAAATGATAGACGAGGGAACTCCGTACAACCTGACTAACTCCCAGATATACAATCTAGCATAATCCTCAGCTGTATAAGATGTGAGCACGGGAAAGAAATGTGCAGACTTAGTCAGCCTACCCACAACAACCCAAATAGAATCATGTTGACGACGTGAAAGAGGCAACCCGATTACGAAGTCTATATTCACCATCTCCCACTTCCAAGTGGGTATACCAAACTCTTGCATCACACCACCAGTTTTTTAGTGCTCTACCTTAACCTGTTGGCACATTGCACACTTTGCTACGAATTCAGCTATATCCTTCTTCATATCATTCCACCAATAGATTTCCCACAAGTTGCGATACATCTTGGTAGTGTTGGGATGAATAGAATACCGTGCTCTATGTGCTTTAACCATAATCCTCTGCCTCAGATCATTAACACACGAAACACACAATCTACCTTGCAATATCAACACGCCATCTCCCCCATGGGAGAAAACCTCGACCTTTTGGCCCTGAACTGGCTCTTTCAGTATGACCAAAATAGGATCACTATCTTGCTTCTCCTTCACTTCCGAAACTAAAAAGGATTCAGAACTACTCTGCACCAACATACTCCCCTCGGTTGAATCAAGCAACCTAACACCCAATCTAGCCAGACAGTGTACATTGTGAGCTAACTCTTTCTTACCTTCCTCTGCATGAGCAACACTACCCATAGATAATCTACTAAGGGCATCCGCCACTATGTTGGCCTTGACCGGGTGATATAACACACTTATATCATAGTTTTTTAACAACTCCAACCACCTCCTCTTCCTAAGATTCAAATCCTTCTGAGTAAACACATTCTGCAGGCTCTTATGATCAGTAAACACATCAACATGAACACCATAAAGATAGTGTCTCTAGATTTTCAAAGCAAAGACTACAACAGCTAACTCAAGATCATGGGTTGGGTAATTCTTCTTATGCGGTTTTAACTGTCTAGAGGCATAGGCTATAACCTTACATCTTTGCATCAACACACAACCCAAATCAATTCTAGAGGCATCACAATACACCACAAAACCATCTGTACCATCAGGAAAAGTCAACACATGGGCTGATATAAGTAGAGTCTTCAACTTCTGAAAATTCTTCTCACAGGAATCTGACCACTGGAACTTAACTATCTTTTGGGTCAACCGGGTCATGGGAGACGCAATAGAAGAGAAATCCTTAACAAAATGGCGGTAGTATCCAGCTAGACCCATGAAACTCCTAATGTCAGACGGGAAGATAAGTCTAGGCTAATTTTTAACAGTTTTTGTCTTTTAGGGATCAACTCTAATACCTTCGGCTGAAACAATATGACCCAAAAAGGCTACAGACCTTAGCCAAAATTTACACTTACTGAATTTGGCGAACAACTGGTGCTCTCTGAGGGTTTGAAAGATAATTCTAAGATGATCTGCATGATAATGCTCACTGTGGGAGTAGACAAGGATGTCATCTATGAACACTATGACAAACATATCAAGATATTGCTTGAACCCTCAATTAATGAGGTCCATAAAAGCTGTTGGGGTATTGGTTAGCCCAAAAGACATAACTAGAAACTCAAAGTGACCATAATGGGTTCGATAGGCTGTCTTTGGATCCCTCACTTTAAGTTGATGATAGCCGGATCTAAGGTCTATCTAGGAGAAATAACTTGCACCTTACAACTGGTAAAACAGGTTATCAATTCTTGGAAGAGGATACTTATTTTTGACTGTGACCTTGTTAAACTGATGATAGTCAATGTGCATACGCAAAGAACCGTCTTTCTTTCCCACGAATAAGATAGGTGCACCCCAAGAAGAAATACTGGGCCTTATGAAACCTTTGTCTAAAAGATCTTTGAGTTGCTCTTTCAACTCCTTAAGCTCCACAGTTGCCATATGGTATGGTGGAATAGAAATAGGCCAAGTATCAGGAAGAAGGTTAATTCCGAATTCTATCTCTCTATTGGGAGGTACCCCTAGGAGATCTTATGAAAAAACATCTGAAAACTTATTAACAATATCGACTGACTGAATAGTTGGAGCCTCAGACTCGGTGTCTTTGACTCTAACTAGGTGATAGATGCAACCTTTGGATATTTACTTTCTGGATTTGGTGTAGGAGATACAATGACTCTTGGGAGATACCAAACTCCCGAACCACTCAAAAGCTGGTTCATCAAGAAACTGAAACTTGACCACATAGGTACGACAGTGTATAGACGCATAAAAATAATGAAGCCAATCTATAACTTGAATAAGGTCAAACTCCACCATGTCTAACTCTATCAAATCCACAAGTATGAATCTATGAAGAACAGTAACAGGGCAATCTCTATAAACTTATTTAGCAACAACTGACTCCCCTACTGGTGTGGAGACTAGGAAAGGCTCAGGAATCCTTTTGGGACTCATTTTGAAATTCATAGCCACAAGTGGGGTCACATAGGAGAGACTTGACCCGTGGTCCAAAAACACATAAACATCAAAACAAAAGACGCAGAGCATACCAGTAACAACGTTGGGAGAGTCCTCCTGCTCCTGATGGGATGGTAAGGCATAGAATTTATTCTGACGCTGACCGCCAACAGTGCTAGATGAAGCACCCTGAGCAGGGGCGGGATGGGGAGAAGGAGCTAGTGCATTAGTAGCTGGTGCCTGAGGTCGGGCATCTCTCTAAGTCTCATGGAAAGTAAAACTTCTTCAATGCTCAAGAACTCATAACTCTTTTGAACTCAAATACTTGAAATTTGGAATCATATAACTTTGGAACATACTTGAAGGCATTTCATTCACGTTAGGAAAATATCTCATTTCAAGATTTAGGGGAAAATACTCATATCAAGGGAAAGTATTTTAGTTTTAAAGGAAAATATTTTATCTCAAAGCTTTAGTTTTAAGGGAGATTCTCTTAACCGACATAAACTATGCAAGCTACATGGAGTCCAACGTTTTGTCCTCCTAAGAAAGAGACCCCACATTGGGGAGGAGCATCATACTCTTTTCCAGGGAGTATAACCTTAATTCAATAATCACTTATCTTAGCCTCGGGCCTAATATCTCGTCCTTAGGCCCAACAATTATCTCGGCCTTAGGCCCAACCTATAGTGACACGTAGTTCTGGGGTAAGAAACCGTGGTAACTTACCCAACTCGGTGCTAAATACTACTCCCTTTAGTTTATATCGCTCATCTCATGAAAATCCACTTTTGAATAATCTCATGGTTCAATAAGAACCCAATAATCAAATCTGTAATCTCATGTAGTAGAGTGGATTTCAAAATTCAATGACCATTAGGTCAAAACATTTCTCAATAATCTCAGAATACTCATATCATGGGTTATTATAGCACAATAGTTCATAAAATCTCAAGTCTCAAGTAGGGCTTAATAACCCATAATTTAATCTCAAGTTAGAACTCATCAAAAGCATAATAGATAGAATATAGATTCATAACTCATGTAGAAATCTGGAAATTTCAGCAATTTATCTCAAAGTCTCAACATACTCATATACTTCAATGTTTCAAACATTTCAACTATTAGCTTCTCAAGGATTAAAATCATGGGGTATAGACCCAACTGTAATTTCTCAAGAAAACATGTGAAAATCAAGCCATTAGACTCTCAATTCATGGGAAGCAACAAAATATTGTAATCAATAATAATGGGTGAAAACCCCAATTCAATTTCATGTAAAATCTCATAAATTGCAGAGAATTTTAGTTTAAATAAGCCTTTGGGCACAAGGGTGAAAGAATTACCCTTGTTCAAACCCCCACATACCTTGAATTAGAAGCTTTGGATGAACTCTCGCTTTTGAAACTCTATTCGTACTCTTGAATAAGGGTTGTTGTAGCCCTTGACTTGGGAACCTTGAATCTTGACTCAATTTAGAAAATCTATGGTGGATTCTTGATATTCTTGGAAGAGGTTTTGGATACTTAAGGTTCTTGTTGAGAGAAAACTTGAGAAAAACTTCATAGAATGCTTGTAAATGACTTCAATTTGGTGTTTGCACGGTTTAAGAGGCTTGGAAAAAGTCCAAAGTGCCCTTTTTAACTTCTCTATGAAGCTGGAAAAATTAAACTGGGAACCTAATTTTATGGTCCACCGCAACGCGCCACTATTGCGGTGGCTTACTAGAAATTGACAAATGGGAATCTGGGAGTCAATGCAACGTAGAGACATCGTGTTGTCCTACTGGTTGGGACCTGGAACTTCAGCGCGATGCATCATAATCGTGCTAGGCCACTAAAAATTGACTATTGAGAAATTAGGGTCCTCCGCGACGCACCTTTATTGCAAAGTTCCACTGGAATTTGACAATTGTCAAATAGACCCTCTCCACGACGCGTCAAGCACTGAAATGATGCTGTTTTATGACTAGGACTTAAATTAGCCACAACTTCTTACTCGGGTATCGGATTTGGGTGAATCTTAATTCGACGAAAATCTTATCAAAATTCCCATGTGATAAAAATTAGAAATTAGGGAAATTCTATATACTTAACATGATGCTCGCTTAGGAAGTCACTTCTTAATCTTTTAGGGCCTCACTTGACACGCCCTAAGGCTCATTCTACGAGAGAATTTTTGTGGAGTCTTACAAGTTTGGTTTAGCTCAAGTATCATGTTATAGTTGTGGAGCTCTTGGTCACTATTTAGGAGATTTCCCTAGTCGTGGGGCGATTGTTGTTTCAACTCATGGTGTTTCCCCTATTAGAGCAGTTTATCCCTCATCTAGCGGTGGTTCTCAAGATCGTAGAGGTTGTTTCCAAGGTAATCAAGATGTTTCTCAGACAGGTAGAATAGGAGGTCAGTTAGGTACCTAGCTAGGTGTCGGGCGTGGTTAGTAATTTGTAGTACCTGCTAGGCCGGAGGCTGAGACTTCAGATGCTGTTGTTATAGGTACAATCTTGGTGTGCCACCTGTTGGTCCTTGATTTTTTGATCTGGGATCCATTTATTCTTATATATCGACTTATTATGCACGATGATTGGAGTTGTCTTGTGACTTATTATCTGTGTTATTGCATGTATCTACTCCAGTTGGTGATTTTTTAGTTGTGGATTAGGTTTTCGGATCATGTGTTATGACTATTAAAGATGTTGATACTTATGCTGGTCTTATTAGTCTGGATATGGTGGATTTTGATGTGATTTTGGACAATATGGATTATTTCTTATGTTCATGCTGGGAGGCTTATTTTGAGGGGTTGTGAGTCTTATCTCGCTTATATTTGTGATACTATTGTGGAGAGTCTGGCGCTTAACTCTGTTCCTGTAGTTTGTTAGTTTCCTAGTGCATTTCTTACCGACCTACTTGGTTTTTCCCTGTATGTGAGAATAAGTTTACTATTTACCTTGAGCCTGGCACCTGACCTATTTCTATGGCACCTTACCGTATGTCTCCTACTGAGCTTAAGGAGTTTAATTCTCAGCTTTAGTATCTTCTTGGTAAGGGTTTTATTAGACTGAGTGTGTCTTCTTGGGGAGCTCTTGTATTGTTTGTGAAGAAGAAAGATGGCTCCATGCATATGTGTATTGATTATAGGCATCTTAATAAGGTGACAGTGAAAAACCATTATCCTATTCCTCGTATTGATGATTTGCTTGAACATCTTCAAGTGTGGCAGTGTTTTCAAAGATTGATTTGAGATCTGGTTACCATTAGTTGAGGATTCGGGCTGAGGATATCTCAAAGACAGCTTTAAGGACCCGATATGTTCATTATGAGTTCTTAATAATGTCATTTGGGTTGACTAATTCCCCAGCTGTATTTATGGATGTAATGAACCATATATTCAGGCCTTATTTGTATTTCTCCGTGATTATGTTCATTGATGGTATCCTTGTGTATTTGATGAGTAGAGAGGATCATGTGCAACATTTAAGGATTGTGCTCCAGACTTTAGGAGATTATGTGCTTTTTACCAAGTTCTCTAAGTGTGAGTTTTGGCTTCCGTCAGTGACATTCCTTAGACATATGGTGTCTAAGGATGGTATTATGGTAGACCCAGAAAACATGTATAAATATTTGATACAACATTATTGTGGAGTGGTATAAAGAGAGATGTGGCAAACTTTGTATCTCGTTGCCTATGTTGCCGGTAGGTAAAGGCCAAGCACCAATGACCTAGTGGATTGACCCAGAGATTGCCCATTCCCGAGTAGAAAAGGTAGAGGATTATTATGGATTTTGTTAGTGGTTTGCCTCACACTTCCTGTGGTTTTGATGGTATTTGGGTCATTGTAGATTATTTGTCCAAGTCAGCACATTTCATTCCTATTTAGATGTCCTTCTGTGCTGAGAGGTTAGCCCATATCTATGTATGGGAGATAGTTTGTTTGCATGGTGTGCTCGTTTCTATTATTTTAGACTGAGGTTCCATATTCACTTTAAGATTTTGGAGAGCTTTTCAAAAGGAGTTGCGTACTCAGGTGGATCTTAGTACAACTTTTCATCCTCAGATAGATGGTTAGTCTGAGTGACTATTCAGGTACTTGAGGATATGCTCCGATCCTGTGTTATATATTTTGGAGGCCAGTAGGAGAAACACTTGGCCTTGGCAGAGTTTTCATATAATAATAACTATCATTCGAGTATTGAGATAACCCCTTTTGAGGCATTATATGGTAGGAGATATCATTCTCCGGTTGGACAGTTTGATACTTCTGCTATTGTGGTGTAAAGGTCGTGATTGCGACAGGTTTGTCCAGGCCTAAGATACCATAATCGCGGAGCCTCAGGTCATGATAGCGACTCCTGAGTACCTGGTATTGGTATAAATAGACCATTATGTCATGAATTCAACCATTTATCTTCCATTCCTTAAGAGCATAACCCTATATAGTGAGATTTAAAGGGACTGAAGATTGTGGGTGATTAGAAGCTTGATTAACACTTGTTTTCACAATTATCTTCTGATTTGAGGTAAAAATTCACCTTTTTCTTGGTGGATTTTGTTGATTTCTTGCTCAAAACCCCAAAATCTTAAGGGCATGATTTTATCACCAAATTAGCTTGATTTTAACCCATTTTTAGGGAAATGATTTCATTAGCATGTAAGAATGTTGGGTTGGTTTTGGAAACGCAATTTTCATAAGTGGGACCCACATAGGGTTTTGTGTGATTTTTGGACCTAAAGCACAATGGTGTAATATGGATATCATTATTCTCATATTGATGAGTAGAATGTTCTTATGATAGCTTTGCACCTTGAGGCGGCTTCTTGAAAGGAAAAAATGGTGGTTTAGCGGTTCGTTATGCTTTCTTAGGCTTCAAGGTAGGATAGGTTTATCCCTTGTTAGATTGAGCTATTTCATAGTATTCTTTTGATATTGTGTTAGATTTGGGATAGGTTTTAGGTATTGGATTGATGAAATGGAAGATTTTGGTTAGTTAGACCATTTAGGCTATTTTTAAATCATAGAGTTGATATACTTGACTTGTTTTCTTATGCCTCAGGTGAATTGGACTTCATTACTCATGTTAGAATGGGAATGCCTTAGATTACTCAAGTTAGGTAAAAATGCTTTAGATACTTATTCTTAGGGTAAGTTTGGCCTTAGTCGCTTACATTATTGAAGGTTGCCCTAGATTTCATTGGACTTAGTTAATGTGCTTGAGAAGAATCTCTACCTTAGGGCTAATTATGGCTTTCTATACATCTAAGAGTGCATATAGATACCTTAGCCTAGTCTAGTATTGATTTTTCCTTAGAATATGTTTTGGGATTTGGAAGTGGGCTCTTCGACCTACCTTAAGTCAAGATTGATGATTATTTCTCTTAAAACCCTTATATGCTTATTAAATGCCCAGAGAATGTCCTTTTGGGAAAATATTGAGGAACCTTGGCACTTGATGGTTATGGTAATGATGACATTAGAAGTAATTATCATAGACTAATGGATTAGATTGTCACTTATGCTATGATGAGATATGAATCATGTTGCGACAAGATATTGGTTATGCTATGTATAAGCTATCTATTATGCTAATTATAATCCTTTAAAAATTCTATTGAGAAGTTATTTCCTATGCTATTACTTATAATAAGGATCATGCTAAACAACCATGCTAGTAATCATGCTAGGAAACATTCTTATTGATGGTGTTAGCAATTCTGTTATTAATTATGCTAGAAGTCATGCTTATTGATTTTATGGAAAGTTCTGCTATAATTATGCTAAAATTCATGATAATTGACTATATTATCACTTATGCTATTGATTATTCCACATACTATGATGATGTGTCTATCGGTTCGAGTCCGGATATTTACTATAATATATATATACCTGGTTCAATTCCAAAAGATGATAATGATGTTGATTATTTTGATTTTAGAGGATGATTATGATGATACATTGATACCCGACAAGGCCTAAGGATGATTATGATGATATATTATACCCGAAAAGATCGGAGGATGATTATGATGATATATTGATACTCGACAAGGTCGGAGGATGATTATGATAATGCATTAATAACCGACAAATCCAAAGGATGATTATGATGATATAATGATACCCTGCAAGGACGGAGGATGATTATAATGATATATTGATACATGATAAGGCCGGAGGATGATTATGATGAGGTATTGATACCCAACAAGGCCAGATGATGATTATGTCGATGTACCTATGTGTATATGTAACGCCCCTAAATCTGGTTCCTGGGATGCCACATAGTGCTTCGAACTACAAGTAGCCCTGAGCTAACCCTGGCTGCCTTTTTTAAATCTGAATCTCAAAAGAGGGAAACTGTAAATGAAAAATCATAATAAACATGGAAAACTATCCGAATAAGCAAATACTGAAAATCTGAATACTGTAACTGAAATCTAAAACTGAATCTAGTAGTCTGACAAGCCACTACTGACTAAATCTAGAGAGTCACTGGGGAAGGCCCCAATTGACTCAAACTGTCTGAAATAAATAATAAAGCATCTACTAATAACTGAAAATATGAATAGCTAAGTCCCCAACTATGAGGACTCACTAACTGCAGGGATGTAGATGAGATGCTCGAAAGTCACTCATGCTGGTGAGACTGAGCACCTGAACCTACATTATGAGACAATGTAGCACATAGATGTATATGTGGATCACTACTTTGAGGATGTACTGAGTATATGAGGGTGAATGCAATAAGTAAACAATATCATCACAATTTATAAAATCATGCATGCTAAAGGTAAATGACTCACATAGGCTTGAGTAGTCTGAAAACTGAAGATTATAAATCATGAACAATAAAGCATATATTATAAATCTTGTGATCCATTACCCTTAGTTCTGAAATCTATATTCTGTTCTTGTTCTCAAATTATATAGGCTAAGTGAAATCTGTAAGTCTGTATAGAAATACTTTATCTTAAAGGGTTTAGAAATCTGAAATCTTATTCTGAATGGAAAATACTTTATCTGAAGGATTTAAGGAAATACTTTATCTTTTACCTGAAGGGAGGTTCTTCTAACCGACATAAACTATGTGAGCATTCATGGAGTCCAATGTTCTTGTCCCCCTAAGGAGGAATCCTCACGTTGGGAAGAGGATTCATACTCTTGCCAGAAAGTATAACCTATCTAAGTGATTACATATCTATCATCCACGTAGAAGTGGGAACAATCTAAATCCTACGTTGGCACATAGTTCTGGGGTATGAAACCATAGTAACTTACCTATCTCGAGCTAAATACTACTCCCATTAAATCTTTATGCTCATTCTGATAAAAATTCACTTTTAAAACAGTCTAATGGTTTATGATGAAAACCGACTGTCTGTAAAGCTAAATATATAATCTGAATTCTGTAAAGTGAATTTCATATCTATTATGAGACCAAAAGGTCAAATCTTTATCAGTAATCTAAAAAGAATCTAGTCATAAAGTGCTCATAGCACAAACAATCTTGAAATAGCAATACTTATTAGGGCTTAATGACACAAGCATCAAACTCATGTTAAAACATCTTAAAATTCATGCTTGATAATGTAAACATTTATAATTCATCATAAAGTCTGGAAATTTCTGCAATATGCATGAAAATATGAACAAAATCATGTAATTCAACTTCTAAATCAATGGAAATCTCATAATCTTATGAATAGAAATATTGGGTATAAACCCTAAGTTCAAATTCATGGGAAATCACATAAAATCTAATAACTTTTATAATTAAAAGCAAGTTTTGGGCACAAGGATGAAAGGAGTATCCTTGTTCATAACCCCACATACCTTAATTGATGATCTTTGATGAAAATCTTGAATCTTGGATTCCTATTGGTACTTTGGAGATGAATCCTTAGAGTTCTTATATTGGGATTCCTAAATCTTGAATTTTCTTGGAGAATTAATGGAGGAATTTGGATTTCTTGGAGAGAAAGTTTGATGATTTAGGATTTTCTTTGAGAGTATTTTGGTGAAAAGTGAATGTAATATGCTTAGGATGAGTTAAATCATCTGTTATTCACGACTTAGGGCTTGGAAAAAGACCAAAGAGACCCTTTTAAATTTTTACTCAGAACTAGGAAAATTCCCGAATTTGGACTACGACGCTAAGCGCCATAATCGCGGTGGCCTACTAAAAGCTGCCAACTGGGACCTGGAAAGACATTGTGATGTGGATCTATCACGATGCTCTGCTAGATTTCCATTTAGGCCATCACCACGATGCGCCAACATAGCGGTGAACCATTGGAAATGGACAACGGGAAAAAGGGCTTCTCCGCGATACGGGGAAATCGCGGAGTTTCACTGGATCTTAATGAATCAGAAATTTGACCTCTCCACAATACACTAACATTGCGGAATCTCACTGGAATTTGATAATTTTCATTTAAACCGTCTCCGCGACGTGCTAAGGACCCAAATCACGGTGTTTTATGACTGAAGCTTAAAATAGCCCTAACTTCTCACCCGATCATCTGATTTAGGCGAATCGTATATTGTTGGAAAGATTATTAAATTTTCCACACAATGGGAGGTCTAAATCTGGAAAATTCCACATGAAATAACAATTCTTTATTTTGGAAGCCATCCCTTAACATTCTAGGAATGGATTTTAGCTAGAAAAGGTACGGGGTATTACAGTACATCTATCGGTTTGAGTCTAGTTATTTATTATGATATGATTATATATATATATATGCATATACAAGTTGGGTATGATGTCGATATTAGAGATGCCAGATATAACCCGCAAGTGGTAAAAATGATAATTAGTGGACTTGTAAGGGTTAGTGATAATTATTGATTTGTGATAAATGATTGTAAAGTGGTATAGTTGATGATTAGTGATAAATAAGGATTAGTGGTGGATATTGTTTAAGTGACTAATCATGACTAGTTTATAAATATGGATTAGTTGATAAAGAATGAGTAGTTAATAAATAATGTTAGTTGATACATGTTGGTTATCAAATAAAATGGTGATTAGTGGATATGTGGTGAATAGTTTTGAAAGATGACTAGAAGTTATATGATGACTAGTAATCAAATGAATTAGTTAATAAGATGCAGTTAGCTAAAAATTATGGCCAGTGAGTAACGATGATAATGTGGTTAAATGATGTAAGATTATGGAATGTTGGTAAATTGTTGAATGATGGTTAAATAACAAGTTGGTTAGTTGTAACGTTGGATGATTACATTATACTCTCCAGGCATATGGGAGTCCGTGATGAGTTATTTACTTTTTGCACTAATTGGCGTATGGGAGCCAATTTTGTAATTTGTGATTGCTTGTGTGATGCCTAGTGATGCGTTATTATTCTAACTTATTTACTTATATTTCATAACAATGTTGGCATATGTTGATGCCTTGTGTTATATTGTCATTCCGGTTAAGTTACTTATTATATACCACATTATTGGAGGTGAGGATGGTTCCTTTCTGTACCTTGACTTAGTTATGATATCTTGCATATTATCATACTTATATCATGATTTAGCTCAATCTACTGATGATGTCTACTAAGTACCTATTGTTTTGGTACTCATACTACACTTCTGTATTTTATGGTGTAAATTTGAGTACTAGATGTCATCGTTGATTGTTGATCGTGCTGTGTTGATATTTTTGAAGATAGGGTGAGCTCTTAAAGTCAGAGTCACCTATTTGCTTCTATCTTTCAATATTTAGTCTTTAGTTATCGAGGAAAATATTGTTGACTATTTTAAACATTGAGTTGTATTATTGTTATTAGATGCTCTTGTAATGGATCTACCAGGTCGTGGGATAGTATCTTGTATTGACTGTTTTATCTATTTAGAACTCTTTTCTTATTTATAAGTGTGTTGTGTATTTTTGCCTATGATTGAACATTTTCTTTAATATAATCGATTGTATTTAACTCTGGGTTATGGTTTGGCTTACCTACTGGTGAGATAGAGTAGGTGCCATCATGACGCATAAATTAGGTTATGAAAAGAAGAAAAAATAACAAAGTTGGATAGACCTTTGAGGCAGTTATTCTTAAGGACAATAAGATCCCACCTACCATGAAAGAGGGCAAAATAGTTAGTAGGGGTACAAATTACTGATACTTTGGGTTCACCGACTATCAGTTGTGCCAACTTGACTTTAGGTTCCACGACCACAGCTAAGTCCACTATTAGGGAGGAGATTATAAGAGACCCACCTGCATCCCCACATGATCAGAATTTCACTAGTGCCTAGGAAACCATAGGTATGTCCCTTACCCTTGTTTTCCATAATTTTATGTGAGTCGTGCAATGGGGACATTGTATGATTTCAAGTTAGGGGTAAGGGTGTACCGCAATAGAGGGCTTTTGTTGCAGTGTTTCTTTCCCTCTACTATGCTATTATAGTTAGAATCAACATGTATAGGTATTTTTACTTTTTATTTTATTGTTTTTGATGTTAGAGTAACTTAGAGTAATTTAAGAGAATTGGGTGTAGTCTGATTTTAATAAGCATGCTTATGTGTTTTTGATTATGTTTAAAATGATACCTTTTAAAATTTTGTTTTTGTGATGTAATGTTTGCATGTACTCTACTATAACCAATGTTAGGATTTAGAAATGGAATTAGGATTTTTAATTAGATAACCTGGTTGATCTAACATGAACTGAATAGGTAGTAATTTAGATGTAAGCCCTGAGACATGGGTGAGTAAGGTATATTACCTATTCGATGTGTGTGCGATCTAGAACTTGTTCAGTTAGTCTCGCTAAAAATTGTAGGATAGGAGGTTAGGAATAGATTATAGACCATTTTTAAATAAGTCCACTTTAGTGTTGTAACGACTCGAGACTACCCCCTAGTCGTTACATGGTGCTTACGGTCCTGAGGGACCTCAAGCTAACCCATGACCTGGTTCTCGCTATGAGCACTGAGTAATATAATCATGAATGTGGAAGAATAACTAAAATGCCATAAGGTATTAATAATGAAATGACTACTAAATTATGAATCTAGCATAATACTAAAATCTGAATAATCTAAATAGCTAACTATAGTGTCTGAAAAGTCTCTAAACTGAATACCGTGAGTTGATGGGAAAGGCCCCCAACTAACTCTACTAACTACTGAGATAAAGACATGAAGTAATATAATCTTTCCTCGAATGATGATGACTTATCACTTCTACTCTACTGCTGATGATCTAAGGGACTAAGTGCGATCCGGGAACTAAGCGTCAGCACCTATGATATGATACATCATTGCGCAAAGAAAGGTATGCGATCAGTACTTTGAATGTACTGGTATGCTAAATGAGGTAGGCTGACATGGAAGGTTTCATGAATAGGAATAATAAACTATCTGAATATGTATGTAAATCATGAGATATAAAATAAAGAACATGAAATCTGTAGGCACTGGAGATACGAGAAGCATGTAAATACTGTGTATGCATGAGAATCTGTAAATACTGAAAATACGTGAAAATATGTAGACACTGAGGATGTATGACCAACATAAAAACATAAACTAAGTAAAATCTGTAAACTGAAATACTGAAATAACTGAAATTTGTATGCTTTGGTCAAACAACACCGAGACTGAATAACTGAACTGGGACTATATCTGATATTATATCTGAGACTGTATCTAAGACTGTGGGAGGTATCATCTAACCGACATTCCCCAATTTAAGCTAATTGGGGTCCAACCTATAAACCCACTTGGAAAGGTGTTAATACCATGCCACAAGTACTAACGATAGCTGTGTGGATCCACTAAATTGATATAATGTCCAAAGAACTGAGGGTGTCAAGCCTGAACTGATGGGTGACCCCTACGAGATAGTCAAGCCTAATATGATGGGTGACTTCTCATACCCTATGCCGGCTACGTAGTTCTGAAGTTTAGGACTGCTACTAGTGACTCTGCCTATCTGACGGGGAAGACGCCATCCCTACACTCACTCGGTGCTAAATCCTATTACCAATTGAAAGACACTAAAATACTAGACTGTTCTGAGTTTAACTGACGGATGTTTGACTATTCTGAAAATGCTCATAGTATGTTCTGAAAACTATTTTGTAATGTACTAAGACTAGACTTAAATAAATAGCTATGGATTTCGGGTATTCAATACCCCCAGGACTCAAAACAAGTATATTAAAATGACACTAAAACTTGGAGATCAAAACATGAAGGCTTTTATTAAATAAATCACTCTTACAAGCATTTTATCAAACACTTATAGCTCATGGTTTAAAACAATCATAGGAATGTCATGGAACTTGTAGAAATAGCATGAATTCATCATAATAGCATTAAATCATGGTTTAATTCAATAAATAATAATATTAAAACATGGAGGATTGAATAATAACAATAATTTCATGGTAACATGGTATAAAATCAATAGAACATGGAGATTCATGGATGGAATCATAATTTAAAATCAAATAACTTGAAAAGATCAAAACTTAAAATTTCAATAGGTTACTTGGACTCCATGGATGAAAGGAATCCAGGGATGAACATCTAACATACCTTAATGGATGAGTTTCTTGAAGTTCTTGGTGAGTTCCTGAGGATTGGTCTTGAATTTGAGAGCTAGGGTTTCTTGTTCTTGGAAAAGGGGATCTTTAATTTGAGAGGAATTGAATAATAAATGATTATTTAGGTCAATTGGGGCTAAATTTCATGTTTTAGGATGAGTTTAGGGCTTAGGAAAAAGACCCAAATACCCTTAAATGGATTTAAAACGTAAGCTGAAAGCTGACCATCCCAATTTTTGGCCTTAGAGCGACATGCCACTATCGTGCCAAGACACTGAAAATAGATAATTGGGACCTGGACAAACATCACAACATGGATCTATCATGGTAAGCCTTTGGAATGCCAATTTGGCCACCTCCGTGACGCGCCAATATTGCAGAGGCCCACTAGAAATTAACAAATAGGAAATTAGACTGCTCCGTGATGCGCCATAATCGCAGAGTCACACTAAAAATTAACAATTGTCATTTGGGCTTCCTACGTGATGAGCTAAGGGTTAAAATGACGGTGTTTAATGACTGAAACTTTAAATTGCCATAACTTCTTATCCGATTATCGAATTTAGGCAAATTTTATATCGTTGGAAAGCTAATTCAATCTCCTACTCAATGACAATCTCTAAACTAAAAATAATGAGTGTTTCAAAAATAAACTTTATATATGTATACTAATGTATTGGGACTTAGATTATACTAGGGAAATACAAGGTGTTACAATATCTCCCCCTTGGGATCATTTGTCCTCGAATGAAACTAGTTAAGCTGAGGAAAACTCCTGGACTAAGCTTACACATTGAATAAGCATATCTGATGCATGGATTACATGACTGAACTGATTTGTAAATGCACGACTGACATGGACATGATGTGCAACTAAATCTGAGAATGATAAAGAGAAATCTTAAGAAGATTGGTACCTTATACTGAATCTGGATTCACAAAGAAAATATGAGGGTACTTGGTCCGCATAGCTGCTTTTGCTTCCCAAGTGGCTCCCTCAACGGACTGATTCCGCCAAAGAACTTTGACTAGTGGAACTTCTTTGTTCCTTAGTCTATGAACTTGATAATCAAGAATTTCGACTGGAACTTCCTCATAGGAAAGACTATTATGAATATCTCCACTTTCTAAGGGAACAACTACAGATGGATCACCAATACACTTTTTCAACAATGAGACATGGAACTCTGGGTGTACTGAGTCTAAATCTGAAGGCAACTCAAGCTTGTACGCTACCTTTCCGAGATGACTGAGAATTCTGAAGGGACTAATATATCGGGGATTGAGTTTTCCTTTCTTACTGAATCTCTTCACTCCCTTCATATGAGATATTTTTAAGTACATGAAATCACTGACCTCAAACTTGAGATCCTTTCGCCTCACATCTGCATACAATTTCTGTCGGCTTTGGGCAGCCCTAAGCCTTTCTCTGATCAACCGAACCTTCTCTAACGCATCAAAGACCAAGTCAGGCCCTACTACTGTAGCCTCATATACTTCAAACCAACTAATTAGATATCTACATCTCCTACCATAGAGAGCCTTAAATAGATCTATACGTATACTGGAATGATAGCTGTTATTGTAATACCCTGATCGTTCCTTAAGCCTAAATCCGTATTTTGAGCGAATAGGAAGACTTCCAAAGTGAATTATGTTTAAAACATGTTGTATTTATTTAATTTGAACTTTTTTTCAAGTGGATAATTGAATAAGCTTTCCATCGATACCAAATTATCCCAAATCCGATACTCGGGTGAAAAGTTAGAGCCATTTTAGTGAGACAGTGTGCCACCTGGCACTTTAGCGCGTCGTGGAGACAGCCAAAATGGAAATTGAAATTTTACAGTGAGCCTTTGCGATATTAGTGCATCACGCCAAGGATCAATATCAGAATTATCAAATTCCAGTACACCAACGCGATTCCACCGCGTCGCGGTGCCCTTCCAGGTCACGGCCAAGGTGGAAAATACGACTTCACTGCGTCGTTCCACTGAGAAGTTTCCCAATTTTCAAAATCTAGTGAAGGTCCGCGATCATGGAACTTCACGCCAGGGACAAAAATTGGGCTCCAGTTCTAGAATTTGCTCAAAGGTATTTTGGTCTTTCCACCCGTCCTTACCCACTATATATATACAAATAGAGGAGAAAATCCTGATTTTCCTCTTCCATTCCATCCAAAAGCTAGGGTTTCTCTCCAAAATCCCATCCAATTCTTGCCTAAACATCTCAAAATTGAGCCGTAGTTTTCACAAATTAGTTCAAGATTCAAAACTTCCAAGTCAAGAACATCAAGAACCCTAACTCAAGAAGTGGGAAAAGAAGTTCCAATCAAGTTCCTTCATCTCAAAATCATCAGCAAGGTATATGGGGCTTGAACAAGAATATCCTTTCATTCTTGTACCCAAATAATTTATTTTTACGATTGGAATTTCATGATTGTGCAAAGTGGGTTTATACCCAAATTACTTTATGATTGAGTTATTAGAATTGAGCTATTCGAGACTGATATACATGACTATTTCATTGTTTTATTTCCTAAATTGAGAACTTATATTATGAATTGTATATTGCTACTATGAATTAGAATTGATGATTTCCAAGTGATAAATGATAAGAGTCATGATTTTAAGCTTTTCCATGAGAAGTTGATTATTGAATATATATATTGACGTTTGAGTTTAAGAGTCAAGAATGAATCTTGTGATGCTTCCTTAAAGTTTTGACATTTGATATGAGTTAATAAGCAAGTCTACTTGCTGTTGAGAAATATTATTTTGAGTTGAGTCGAGTTAGGAATCCATAAATTATTTATGATTTATCAATGAGATATATTTATGATTTTGGTATCTATGGTAGACCCTTGAGTTGATTAGGGTAGATTTCCTAACGCGTTCTGAGCTTGAGTCTGGGAGTAATATTTAGCACCAGGCGGTAAGTGTGGGTTCTACGCATCCTACTTCCCCAGAACTACGTGCCACCATAGGATAAAGATTGAGGACCAAAGGCCAAGAAAGTGATCACTAAAGTTAAGGTTCTACTCTGATGGTAAGGACAGAACAACTCTCCCCAACATGGGCAAGACGTTGGACTCCATGTAAGCTCACATGGTTTATGTCGGTATAAGAAACTCCTAAGTCAATGAGAGTTTACATTTCTGGAGTCACCAAGTTACTCTAAGTCTTGAGTTGACGATTTTGAGTTGAGTATAATGATTTATGAGATTTACAATGCTTGTATTACTATTGTTGATTTACAAGGAATATATTTTAGCTAATTCAAGCGAAGAGAGTCATTATTGATAGCATGCATGATTTTCTTATATATTTATGATAATGTTTATAATGATGTATACACCCCCACATACTCATTACATTCCTAAGTACTGATTCCTATACTCTTCTGTGTTCTATATTTCCTCGTGATGTAGGTTCGGGTGCTCAGTCTCAGCAGCGACAATGATCTTTGAGTACCTTCATCTACATTTCTGCAGTTGGTGAGTCCTCATGGTTTGAGGACCTATGTCCCTAATTTTTCCTTGTTAGTAGATGGTTGTTTCTTTTCAGTTTAGTATGAGTCAGTTGGGGATCTGTTCCAATGGATTCTCAGTCTTATGTAGTAGAGGCTTTGTCAAACTAGAGTACCAATATGTACAGAAATTTCAGTATTTTGATTGTACAGGCCATTACTTCGTCATATTCCAATATGTTCCTGACATGATTATTCTTCCCTATTTTAGCACGATTAGCATTATAGTGAGTTCTGAAAGTGATGATAGGCTTAGAGGGTTATCTTGAGGCCACGTTTGGTCTTGAGCACCGTGTGACATCTCGGGATAGGTTCTTAGGGTGTTACAAGCTTGGTTTCAGAGCCAGGTTCAAATAGTCCTAGGGAGTCTAACAAGCCGTGTTATGTAGAGTCTTGATCATCGGTGTGTATCCCACCACATCTATGAGCAAGAGGCTATGGGACATTTTAGGAAAAGTTGGTTCCTTTTTTCAAAGGTCCATCGTTCTTATGACAGTTTTTCTCTGCTGTTAATTCGTGCTCTTTTATGACAGACAATGCCTCCTCGTAGAGCTCGTAGAAACAAAGAACGACCTCAACCCGTTGATCCTTTAGGTGAGACAGTGTTCCACGCTGAATTCCGGGAAGCTTTTCAGGCGCTAGCCCGGGCGGTTACCGCCAATGCTCAAACCCATGATCAGGTCACAGCTCCACCTCCACACGAAATTAATTCAGCGGTGGCTTGGGTTTGTGATTTTATATGAATGAATCCGCTAGAGTTTTATGGGTCAAAGACAGGTGAGGACCTGTAGATGTATCTTGATGAGGTGAAAAAGATCACCCAAATTATGCATGTAACGGAGGAAAAGAGTGTGGAGCTAGCTTTATATCGCTTGAAAGATGTTTCCAATGATTGGGTGGAGATATGGAGGAAGAGTAGAGGGGAGGATGCCGCTCCCCACCAGTCAACCTGATGTGAAAAGTTGAGTTCACTGGAATAAGTTGACGGACAAGTTGATGGACCGTCGGACACCCGACGGACCGTCGAGTTGGCTGTCAATTAAACCCTAATGTTGGGTTGGATTGGGATGTGCTGAAATGATATTAAATGCATAAGAAACCAACCCAAATGTTTTTCAAGGGATAAGAACAAGTGGTTACATACGTTGCCACCTTTTAAAATTCTAAAATTGTTCAACTCTCTCTGTATTCAAAGAATCGGCTATTTTAAAGGACTCTCCCTCTTTTTTTTCTCTCCTATTTAAACAACAACATCTCTCTCTTTCTGTTCATCCCAATCAAAGTTTAAATCACTTTCTCTAAATCTCTCTCTTAAGTTAGTTTTATTTTCTGAAGTTGCAAGCAAGTAGAGTGAAGTTACTACAAAATTAAAATATGATCATAACACTTCTCTCTTTTGTTTCACTGATGTGTTTAGTGGTGTACTGATTTCAATATTTCTAAAAAGAAAATTCATCTTGTTCTCTTCTCTTGCCTTGTTGTTGATTTTGTGAGTGTTGAACCCTAGTAAATTGTATTTTGGGCGAAGTCTGAGTAACCCAGGTGTTTGAAATAGGAAAATTTGCATCTAAATATTGAATTGATGTCATTAGAATGTTGCAAATCAAAGGATGTCTACTAGGTGTTTGAAAAAAGGCCCAAAAGTAATTTGTACTGCAGGAGTTGCCGACGGTCATTTTTGGCGGACCGTCGCTACTGCGATGGACCGCCGAATGGATCATCGCAATGATACCCAATTTATTATTCACTGGATAGGACCTGACGGCTAGTCCGACGGACCGTCAATAACTCAACGGACCGCCAGTTCGACCATCTCAAGACTCTGAACTAAAGGATTTATTGGTTAAGGCTGACGGTCAGCTCGGCAGACCATCGCATCATCGACGGACCGCCAAATGGACCATCAAGCCATATTTTCACTGTTTTCATATGCTTGACTTGCCATCTGATTTTTTATATCCTTTGTAAGCATTATGACATGTAAAATCCCATTGATCAGAGGTGGTGGTTGAGCACAAGGAAGAACCGAACCTGCCAAGAGAAAGGAAGCACCAGCCTTCAACACTCGCTAAAGAGATTGGACACTTCCTACACTCTCCCAGTCTGAAGAGGAGAGTGAGAGTAGCACCAATAGTACTAGATTGAGCCCCGACGAGGCAAGGGTAGTCACATATCATCCTAAGCCAGTTGAGGCTGAAACTGAGGCTACCAATGTAGAGGCACAAAATAAAGCAACTCCTGTGGAGACTGAGCCTGAGGATAAAAAATTGATTAGACGTAAGCATCCTCAAATAAGGTAGGCAGTCTGATGAAAACTCGGGGGAAAAAGGGAAAAATTCTATGATAGGTTGGCACCGATAGAAAGTAGGCCAACCAAAAGGCCATTCACTGAGTAATAGATAGTAACAATGAAGTTGCACGAATATCCCGAGTTGGAGCATCGTTTCAATGAGTACGAATTGGCATGGATGAGCAAGGGAATTCCTTGCTAATTATTTATAGTTGGCAGAAAAGGATGTTCCAAAGGGCTCGAAGATTTCATACCTACCGAATAGGGAGTTCGTTCTAGTACGGGGAGTTACTATCGATATATCAGCCCAAATAATCAATAGAATGCTATTTGGGCCAGACTATGAAGCTTCATCTGCTATTCCTGAACTCGAGTACCGCTTGCGTTCTGCATCCACCCAAAGACCTTGGCTAGATAGAATTTTGACTGATAATGGAAACCCAGCGTGGAAAACCAACCAGCGAGAACGCATTCCCAAGTCTTCTCTTAGTTTTAGAGCTAAGTTCTGGTAGGCTATTGTGCGATTAAGACTTATGCCAATCGAAGGTGATGCTAATATGGATAGTCACTGGGCTGTGCTTGTTGCTAGTTTGCTTTTAGGACTGAAGATTGATTTCGGTCAGATCATAGCCGATGAATTGTTCGTGAGAGCACATAAGGTTGCCAACATACTACTATTCCCGTGTTTAATCACGGAGCTATGCAGGCAGACAGGTGTGCCTCTGATTTATGGGGTTGATAATGAGGTCCGAGCAACACATAACTAGGATATTAAGAAGTCCAAAGATGACTGAAATTTTGAAATGAGGGTCACCAAACCTCTAGCTTATCAGACTCAGTCAGCACTAGCCTCAGATACCTAAAAAATTCTAATAGGTATGCCATTGCCGATTACCACTTACGTACCACCTGATTTTATGCAACCAAGTAAATCTGTAGGGTCAGAATCTGTACCACCAATGGGTGGGGCAGAATTTGCAGAATATAGGTTGACGCAGGAAAACTTCGCCAAGTCTGTGAAGTTGCAAAAGAAATTCAAGAAGCAGTTAGACACTTGGACTTCAGAATTCAAGCATTTTGTTGATAGAATTGTGGCTGAGATAATCCGTCCATTCCAAGACATTCAGATGAGGATGGATAACATGGAGGAGCAAATCAACAAAAGGATGGATTCAATGTCCATTCTAGACTTGGCAAAGTTCATGGCAGAGTTTAAGAAAACACAAGCTGACATCGAAGAATTGAAGAGCAGGTAGCCCCAACAGCCCATTTTTTATCCAACCCTGGTAATGAGTTATGAATACAAATGAATTGTTGATCTGATGGGAGGACTATTGAAAAACAAAGAAAATAAGAAAGTTGATGAGAGTGCAGAAAGAAAAACTATTAAGAGAAGAAAAATAGAAGCAATGTTGCCAAAAGAAAGGGATCTGTATGACATGAAGAAAGCTACAAAAAGGTCGAGAAGAGATAAGGAGATAAGAAGAAAGTGAGTAGAAGATGAAGTTGCTGGTGTGTCTACTAGTTCTTCCCCAGCTAGAGGGGCTGGTTTAGACACTGTTCGGGATGTGATCTCTCCGATTTCGGAGGATGAGTTTATGAGTACCCCCGCCACCATGGGGTCAATGTTGCAACAGGTGAGGACACTGGAGCCTCACCATATTTTACAGATGACTCAAATGAATAAGAGGCATTACAAGTATTTCCCCTCCTTAGTAATTAAATTTTATGCATTTGAGGATAAAACATGTATTTTTTATGGATGGGTGAGGAGTGGGGTGTACTTGTACCATGGGAGGTTGTGTTGCCAATGTCTTTTCCTCCCATGTTCTATCTAGTAGAATTGACATGTTTAGGATTATGTTTAGGTTGGAATTTTTCTTTTCTTAAGTTTTGTTTGTTAATATTTATTTATAAAATAAAAGTGTCTTTTATGTTAGCGCCCTGTTGTGTATATGGATGATGAATGATGTTAGCCTAAGGATATGAGTATGTTTGTGTGACTGTTTACTTCTGTCTTTTAGCATATGTGAGCAACTTTTAGTGAATCTATAATTGGCATTAACTTGTAAAACATACAGGACATGTGATAGAAATCTTAAGATCAGTAGAATGAGTTTGACATAGTTGCCTATGTATGTGCAAGTATTTGTGTTAGTTCTTGCATAGTGTAGTACCTAGAACTTGCCTGGTTCATTGATGCTATTTTGTAGTTGAAGAAATAAGAAATAATAGCAGGCCGCCTTGTACTTTTAACCCAAGCCTTGTACTTTTATCCCACTTAGCCAAAATAATTAACCCCACCAAAAAGATTTTTCCATTGTTGAACCCTTCTTTGATCTTGTGTTAATTTTTCTTCATCACCAATCACTCTAATTAGATATTTTTAAGTTGTCAACACCTAACTATGACCCTATCCCAATAGTGGGCATTGTGAACCTTAACTTAGGCAAAACATTTAAGTTGAGGGTGACTATTGTCAAACTGTTAGATGTCTAATGGAAAGTTGGTTTAGAGCATCTAGCCCTGGTCTATTTAAGACACTGTCCACCTTGACTGATTGCATCAGCATAAGTTGAGGGTGGCTGATACTTGTGTGTATAAAAAAAGGGTTATTATGATTGGGTGTGAATGAATGAGAAAAGGGTAAGTGAGCTAGTAAGGCAATGACCTTGGTAGGTATAATTTGAGGGCAAAGAGAGTTAAATCCTAATGTTAAGTCATTTTTCCCAAAATCCTTCCCTACTTAGCCTGAAACCTCATTACAAGCCTAGAAAAGACCCGCTTGATCTTGGCAATCCACTAAAATGGGCGTTATATGATAAAGGCAAGCCTATGGGTATGTGCACTATGTTTGTAACTTCTTTGATGAGCGTGAGAGTTCTGATTTGTATACACAAAATTTAATGAGTGGTGGATTTCCTTGACTGTGAGGGCAACTTGAGTTACACTTAATTTGGCTGATCTCTGTAGATTATTATGTCCATGTTTGTGTATATGTATTGAATGTGAAACAATGCCGGTTATATATCCTGATGTGTTGAGCCATATGATTGGGATGACAAGTGAATGGTTCTGTGAAAATGGGTTCAGTAGTTGAATGCCTGTCATTGCATTGTTCATGTTTGCAATTCAGTGCTGAGTTGATTGAGGACAAACAATTATCTTAAGTTGAGGGTGTTGATGTTCTAGATTTTGA
The DNA here is from genome assembly GCA_030864215.1 of Capsicum pubescens. NCBI lineage: Eukaryota > Viridiplantae > Streptophyta > Magnoliopsida > Solanales > Solanaceae > Capsicum > Capsicum pubescens. The sequence goes on along the minus strand of CM061540.1, from coordinate 209,921,967 downwards.
CAGAACCTTTTGCATTTTTTTCTTGGGAAAATTGTATGTTTTCAACCAACTAAAGTTGTATTTAACACTGGATTTGAGTGTTTTCATGTTAAGGAGTGAACCATAGAAGAAACTTGGAAAAATGGCATAAAAGGACCTCTGACGGGCAAACCGACAGATCGTCAGCCATACGATGGACCGCCAAGTTGACCGTCAAACCAAAATAGAAAGAAGGAACTGAGTGACCTCTGCGACGGTCCAAGTGGCGGACCGTCAGATTCTTGACGGACCACCAACTTGACCGTCAGGCTTAACCAAAATTCAGGATTTCAGAAGACCTAGCCACGGCCAACGCAACAGACCGTCAGTCCAGCGATGGTCCGCCAAAATAATCATCAGACCTAAATAGAACCTGATATTTTGTAAAATCAAACGACGGCCCGTGCGATGGACAGTCAGTCCTCCGACGGGCCATCACTTAGACCGTCAACTTGGACGCGGCTTTTTCTGAGTTCAAATTTTAAATTTTTTGTACCTGGGAGCATATAAATACCCAATCAGGGTTTTATTTATCTTATCTTGGATATTGTTACCTTAGTTTTCCATCTTTGAAACTCTGTAATGTAGTAGTCTATGAATCAAGCAAAACTTGTGAATTTAATCATTCCATTTCTATTAAAGATTCAAGAACTAATTCTTGTAACTTTTGTAAGTGAATTTTGAATTTATTTATGAATACTACAAAGATTCTTCCGCTTTCTTCTATGGAGATGTGTGGCTAAGATCCCATAACTAGGGTTATGGGAGTCTTAATGTGAAAAACTGATTTGGGTTGTGATTCTAATTGAGTTCTGTGGGTAATTGACGTTGCATAGATCCTTCTTCACTTTAATGAGTTTTCTTGGTTGCAAACTTGAAAGGTGAGCCCAAGAACATCACTTGTTCGAATAGAAAAGTGTTTGTTAGGAAAAGAAAGGGTTTACATGGAATCTAGAGGCTTTAACCTTTGGATTAATGGCAAATGCCTTAACAGGATTTACCTACATGAGAAAATAGTTGACTAATTAATGTATTCTTTAAGTTTGAGAGAATTAAAGGATAAACTATCCATTTAGGTTGAGAAACTAATGGGTAAGAAATAAGATTCAACTTCTCTTGCAATTAGAGTTATTAATTGGAACTCAAAAGTGATTCACAACCCTAGCTATTTAAGCATCTTGGTAACCATAACTCTAGCTTGTTTAATATCATTGAATTACTATTTACAAAAAGAATCAATAGTTGGAACAACTCTGTTACAACTATTTAGAATATAATCCATAAATCAAAACCCCTTTTATTCAGGAACCTTTGATCAACAGTCTGATAACAATCACAATACTTAGTGAACACGGTATTCCCTATGGAATTCGACACCCAACCTAGTTGGGTTCTATATTTGACAGCGACCGCTTACTCTCTTGTAAGAGAGGTATAATTTGGGCGTATCATTACTCAAGACCCATATGTTAGACCATATACAACAAGAATTCACATGTGCAAACTACCATCAATAACATGAATAAAAATAAGTCTAAGTAGGAATCATCATTATTCATCATTAGACAACAAAACCCTTTTCATTTGATTTCAAAACCACCATGTACACTTACTAATCTAAGTGTGAAATACATGGGTTTAGAGTTATTTAGTAAAGGGAGAGGTACATGACTTAAACAAGTTGAATCACTAAGAACTTGACTTCACTTTGCCTCTTGAAAATCACCCTTGAAACCCTAGCTTCCTATCTTCTAAAGATGAGCTTGAGAGAGTGTTTTAGGGTGTTTTGTTCATCCAAAATAGATGTTTAGGAGGATACACACACTTATAGAGTGAGTGCGCTGAGGGTTTTGGTCAAGGGAAATGACCATAAGGCCCTTAGTTAAATTTTAGATAATGACCCCGTCCAGGGGTACGATTCCCCCATATGACTCACTAGGAAACCGTACACTAGGGTATGAGTGTACCCTTACTCGTACCCTAGGCTCCTCCTAGGATTTTTAAACTGGTTAAGGTACGAGTGGACACCATTGAGTCATATCCAAAGGGTACGACTCATGGACTAACTATATGCACAACTCGTACCAAAAACAGTCCACTTGAGTTGAGACTTCACTCTATACTATTGAGTTGGGGACGACTCGTATGCATTGGTTATGATTAAGGAGTGTTCATGTCATAATGAAGACAGTGTACTACCCTATCAAGATGGTTAAGGTACGAGTGGGGGAGGGGAGAAGGATACGACTTTCCTTTTGGTATGAATCAAGTCCCTAGTCATACCTACCGCATTGACACCAAAAGATGAAGTTTTTAAATGGTTCTAAGTTTAGGTGTTTCAATTTCCCCCCACTTGGATCATTCATCCTCGAATAAGGGGTAAGACAAGAAATAAACACAAGCCAACATGTCATCACATATCAAAACAACCTTTAAGCAAGTTAGAACAAGCATACAATAAGGATATAGCACACATCATGCTCATTTTCAATCAATCATTCACGTCATCCCCTTTGGAACTCAAACCCATTATTTATCAAGATACTTGTTCATTTCAAAGCTTAGGGACTTCAACCCTTCCTTATCAACACTTATTCATTTCACAACATGGGGAATTCAACCTATCAACTTATCAAGGATATTTACTCAATTCAAGGATTAGGGACTCGAACCCATCATTTACCAAAGTCATGAATCAACTCAAGATACAAGGGACTTGAACCCATCACAACAAAACACACTTAATTTCAAAGCATTAGGGACTTGAACCCATTGTCTAACACGAGACAAATAAACTTAACACATTAAGGACTTTAACCCGTTGTCTATCTAAAACCAAAAATCAAAGCAAAGGGATTAATACATACCTCCATCACAACTTTTCAGAATGGGAAACAAATACGGATACTTGGACTTCATGTTATCTTCTTCCTCCCAAGTTGCTTCCTCGAACTTTTGGTTCCTCCATAGAACCTTCACCGAAGCAACTTCTTTTATTCACAACCAGCATATTTTCCGATCCAAGATCCTCACTGGGATCTCCTTGTAGGACAAAGAGTCCAAAAAACCAACATCGTTCAAAGAAATAACCAATGAAGGACCACCCACACATTTCCGCAACATAGAGACATAGAAAATCGGGTGAATGGAGTTCATACTAGAAGGAAACTCCAACTCATAGGCAACATTGCCAGCCCTCTTCACAATAAAGTAGGGGCCAATATACCACGGACTAAGCTTCCCCTTTTTACCAAACCGCATCACTCCCTTCATGGGAGACACTTTCAAGAATACCCAATCGTCAACACTAAACTCTAAGTCCCTACGTCTCATGTCCGCATAAGTCTTTTGGCAAATTTGAGAGGTTTTCAATCTATCACGAATCACCTTCACCTTTTCTATGGCTTGGTGTACTAAATTGGGGCCAAGAAACTTACCCTCTCCAACCTCATACCACCCAATAGGAGATCGACATCTCCTGCCATACAATGCCTCAAAAGGTTCCATGCTAATACTAGAGTGGTAACTATTATTATAGGGAAACTCAATCAAAGGCGAGTGGTCATACCAACTACCATCATAATCAATCACATAAGCCCGCAACATGTCCTTCGATGTTTGGATGGTCTTTTTTGCTTGCCCATCTGTTTAAGGGTGGAAAGTGGTACTAAGGCACACTCTAGTACCCAAGCCCTTTTTGAACGACTTCCGAAAGTGGGATGAAAATTGAGGGCCACGATCCTAAATAATAGAGCCCGGAGCACCATGCAACTTCACAATCTACGCAAGATACAACATAGTCCTTACAGGAAAGAAGTGAGCGGACTTGGTCATTCTATCAACAATGAACCAAATAGAATCACATTGATTCCGGGATCTAGGAAGACCGGTAACAAAATCCATATTAATTGCCTCCCACTTCCATTTGGGTAATGGTATCTCTTTATACAAGCCCCCAGAACTCATGTGCTCAACTTTCACTTGTTGACACACTATACACTTTACCACATAGCTAGACACATCACGCTTCATATTACCCCACAAATAGAACTCTCTAAGATCATGATACATCTTGGTGGAATTGGGATGAATGGCATAACGGGATCCATGAGCCTCGGCCATGACCTTTTCCCTCAATCCATCAACATCAGGAATTCATAGCCTACCTTGGCATCTCAAGATACCATCACCACCAATCACAAAGTCTACAACTTTATGTTGATCCACATTTCTCTTAATATTTATCAAGTCGGGGTCCAATGCTTGCTTATCCTTTATCTTAACAATAAGAAACAACTGAGATACCAAAAACACAAATACACCCCCATCTTCGGAGTCCACAAGTCAAACTCCAAGATTAGCCAAACGGTAAATGTCTTTCGCCAATTCCCGTTTATGCCCATCTACATGGGCCAAACTCCCCATTGACCATTTTCTAAGAGCATCGGCGACTACATTTGCCTTACCAGGATGGTAATGAAGACTTATATCATAGTCTTTCAACAACTCAAGACACCTTCTTTGCCAAAGATTTAACTCCTTTTGAGTAAACACATATTGGAGGTTCTTATGATAAAAAAAGATATCAACATGCATCCATATAGGTAATGTCTCAAAATCTTCAATGCTAAGACCACGCTACTAACTCTAAGTCATGAGTAGGGTAGTTCTTCTCATGAAATTTCAATTGTCTAAAAGCATAGGCCACCACCCTACCATGTTGCATCAACACGCAACCAAGACCAACATGAGAAATATCATACTAAACTGTAAAACCATCACTACCCTCGTGTAAGGTCAAAATCAGAGCCGGAGTCAATTTATCTTTCAACTTCTCAAAAGTACCCTCACACGCATTGGACTACAAGAACTTGACCTTCTTTTCGGTCAATTTGGTCAACGAACAGGTATAGTAGAGAAACTCTCCACAAATCTTCTATAGTAACAGGCTAGACCCAAGAAGCTTTGAATATCGATTAGAGTCGTAGGTCTAGGCTACTTCTTAACTGCCACAATCTTTTAGGGATCTACCATGATCCCTTCACTAGAGATGACATGACAAAGAAAAGCTACAATTTTCAACCAAAGCTCACACTTGGAGAACTTGGCATACAAATGATGATCCTTTAAAATTTTCAACATGGCACGAAGGTGATCTACATAATCCGCCTTACTCTTAGAATACACTAAGATATCATCAATGAAGACAATGACAAACATGTCCTAGAATGGATGAAAGACCCTATTCATCAGGTCCATGAATGCCACCGGAGCATTGGTCAACAAAAAACATATGACAAGAAACTCATAATGACCATATCGGGTTCTAAAGACCGTCTTAGGGATATCCGCATCCTTAATCTTAAGATGATGATAACCCAATCTAAGATTAATCTTAGAGAAAAACTTCACACTTTGAAGTTGATCAAAAAAATCATATATCCTAGGAAGAGGATATTTATTCTTTACGGTCACTTTGTTTAACTGACGATAATCAATGCACATATGAAGGGAACCATCCTTCTTACACATGAACAACACGGGAGCACCCCATAGAGATACACTAGGGCAGATAAAAGATTTATCTAAGAGGTCTTTCAATTGCTCCTTAAGCTCTTTTAGCTTCACCGGAGCCACTCTATAAGAAAGGATAAAAATTGGATGAGTGTCCGGGACAAGATCAATCCCAAAATCAATTTCCCTATCGGGAGGAACACTGGGAAGATCATCGAGAAATACCTCAGGAAACTCATTAACCACGATAATGGATTCTAGAGAAGAATCCTTTGAGTAAGAATCTTTAACTCAGACCAAATGATACAAACACCCTTTTGAAATCAACTTTTGGGCCTTTAGATAAGAAATGAACCTTACCTTAGGCACTAGGGAACCACGTTACCATACAATGACTAACTCATTAGGGAATCGGAACATGACCCTAAGGGTCTGACAATCTAAGGAAGCATAGCAAGAGTGGAACCAATCTATCCCCAGAATGACATCAAAATCAATCATGTCCAACTCTATCAAGTCTACAAGAGTATCTCTACCACCAACCGATATCACACACCCTTTATAAACCTTTCTAAAAACCACAGGGTCTCTGACTTGGGTAGAAAAAGAAAAGGCAACCGATAGAATCTCGAGACCACAATCAAGATGCACAACCATATACGGGGTGACATAAGAAAGAGTAGACCATGTATCAAGCAAATAATACACATCACGGGAGAAATGTCTCAACATACCCGTGACAATATTGGGAGACGCCTCAGAATCCTGGAAAATAGCAAGTGCATACAAGTGGTTCTGGTCAGCACCAGTGCCAAAAATAAAAGCAGAGACAGACATAGCACCCTTTGGTGCATGAGTAGATAGAGTGGAAATAGGGGACCTGTTGGCTCCAGAAGCTGTTAGAGAGGGGCAATCACACTGCATATGTCCAATTTAACCATAATGAAAACATTTGTTTCTCACTTTCTCACACTGACCATAATGACTCTTAACATAAAATCTGCAAGGAGGGCGAGGTGGAGCCAACTGGGCACCACTAGCATGGAATTGGGCACCCTATTCCCGGGACCTAACACTAAAATGAGTCCAATGATCACCCAAAAACTTTAGGTAAGGAGAGTGAACACTAGCCGAGGAGAAAAAACTCAAACTCCCCAACTTCTTCTGTGGCCACTTGCCACCATCACCACCACTAGGATCAAAAGGCCTAGATTTTTTTCTTTGCCTCTCACTAAGCTCAGCTTGCTTCTTTTTCTCTTCTTTCACTTGTTGTAAATACATAATAAACCTAGAAATATCCATGTTCTTAATCAGAAAGGCCGCCTTTCTCTCAAGGACTAACTCACGGGATAATCCTGTGACAAAACTTACACATTCTAGCCCTCATACGAGAAACCATATCGGGAGCATACCTTGACAATTGATGGAATTTCAAAGCATACTCTCGAACGGACATCCTCCCTTGCTTCAAGTTCACAAACTCTTCTGCCTTAGCCTCCCTCAACTCTTGAGGAAATAAGCAATCTAAGAAAGCCTCAAAAAAGTCCTCCCATATGGTAGGACTAGCATCAACACCTCTAGAAAACTCCCATCCTTCATACTATTGGTACGCTACATCTTTTAATTGGTATGAAGCAAACTCGACGGCCTCAATATCTAAAGCATGCATAATTTGTAAGAACTTCTCCATTTCATCAATGAAGCCTTGAGGAGCTTCCTCAACCTTCATACCAAAGAACATAGGAGGGCTCAACCTCATAAATTAGCCAATTCTTGTGGCCTCAGAAGAAATGGTAGCCATAGCACTACACTATGATTGAGAGACTACCAATTGAGTCAAGAGGTTGATAGAGTGATGAAACTCGACATTAGTAGCATCTCTCTGAGGTGATAGAATACGAGGGTCACTTTCATAGTCAGGGTTGGTGGGGGTAGGTGGAACCCTACGAAGATGGTCGGATGCCACAACCCTAGCCCGAGTCCAAACTCTAGAAGTTGGACAAGCTTTGTCCATAGGGCCCTCAAAAAGTTTTGCCTGAGCCTCAGATCTCCTTGGAGGCATAATCTGAAAGATAGCAAACACAGATTAGAGGAATCCAATACCTTAGACTCTATAGGTTAAAATTGAAACACAAGAAAGGGAAACATTTCCTAAAATGTCTTATAGCTCCTCTTTTATAAGTGTAGTGCACATCACACCCATAAAAGTGACTCTACTCAACACGGTATTATGGACACCCAACTGACCATGAACCTAGGATCTGATACCAACTTGACATGCCCCAAAACTGGTCCATGTCGTATGGAAACCTCAAGACCACATGAACCAAAGGTCTCCCTAATAACCCATCATAATCATCATAAGATCACAAGGGTCGGGTGAATCCTGACCATAAAATGAGATAGCGGAAAACATACCATAAGTTATAACTTAAATAATGTCTAACCATTTCATTAGGTTCATGAACTAACCAATATACCTAAGTCCATAATCATCCATAATACCTCTATACAACCAAAGTTTAGAAATGTATACATTGGGGCAAGACTCCGACGATAGCCAAACCAAGACAAAGATAAACTAAGTCTAAAGATAGGAGACTAAGGATGAATGTATTTTGAAGAAAGAAAGCTCACCACTCCAAAGTCAATGCACAAAATGCTTTGAATCATCTAATCACTGCACAGGAAGAGAAGGAGATGCTCCGGCCCCTGTGTCGCGTGGGGACATACCGTTCGGAGATGGTTTGCGGTTGGAACTCTAGCATGTTACTCAAGGATAAGGATAAAATAAAATCATCATTTAGTAACAAGAAATATATCATATACAATCACATAAATAAATTTTTCCATCTATATAGACATAACGCATGCTAATCAAGGGGACAAGATTTGTCATACTTTAGAATCACTCATTCATAATACATGCAATGAAGGACTTCAACCTTCCACACTTACGATTCAAGCATTCCTCATTAGGCATTGAACTTTAACCATCTTCACATAGTATCAACTAAGGGACTCTAACCACATACACATCCAGGGACTTTAACCACTCACACACATTCATATAAGTGAGGGACTCTAACTGCTCACACATATTCATTCAATCAAGGGACTCTACCCACTTGCTCATATATTTGGCAAGGGACTCTAACCTCATGCCAGATTAGATAAGGTACTCTAACTCCAAGCCAATTCATCTGGCAAGGCACTTTGAGCTCATGAGATCTCATTATGCAAGGGACTTTAACTGCAAACAATTATATTAGGCAAGCGACTTTAACCTCAAGCCATCACAACTATCATTAGCTGACACTGGGACTCTAACCCTTTGTCCATACATTCAATTCCCCATATAAAAACTTTAACCCATTTAGCCAATTTAACATTGTACATAACCACATGGTCTTCATGGGATCCTTCATTACTCAACCATTTAAATAGGCCAATGCCTTAATTCATACAATTCAAACTATGGTCCTCAAGACCCTTAAAAGCCATTCATGTTTCATTAGCAATTTATACCACAATTTAGTCCCACAAACAATTCACGTTCAATTTGATGTTAGGGACTTTAACCCCCTTTTTATTCATCAAACCATCAAAATCATAAAATACATAATACATGGCTAATTTTACCTTCACAATATGATTTATAAAGAATTAATACATATTGGGCCATTTTCCTAGTTCAAAGCATCATCATTATGTAACTAGATATCTCACTTAGATATTTTCACAAACATCTTGTGTTTATTTCTTTACCAAGGCCAATTTCATGGTAGAAACCATCAAGACTAGGGTTACTTAAGACCCACATGTTAGACCATTGTAATACCCCGCAAAGTCCTCTTCCATTTTGTTCCTTAGAGCGTATTCAGTAAAGTGGAAATCCGAGTTTAAAAGTTTTAGAAATATCTTCCTAAGTATGAAATACTTTGACTCATGTGTAATTTCCATAATTTATACTTTCTTCAATGTAGAGCATTGAATAATCTTTCCATCGATACAAAATTAACCCAAATCAGACACTCGGGTGAAGAGTTAGAGCCATTTTAATGAGACAGTGTGCCACCTGGCACCTTAGCGTATCACGGAGCCAGCCAAAATGGCAATTGTTAAATTCCAGTGAAACTCTGTGATTCCACAACATCGTGGTATATTTTCAGTTTACAACCAATGGGGCAATGCTATTTCCACCGCGTCGCGCCGTCGTGCAGTTTCCCAATTGTCCAAATTCCAGTGAGCTGGTGCGATTATGGCGCGTCGCGCCAACATGTAAAATTGGGATTTTTCAGTTTAATTCCAAGGGCAAAAAAGGGCTTTTTCCAACCCCTATATATACTCCCTTACTCGGGATTTGGCCTCATTTTCTCTCCTTCCACTCCAAAAAACTAGGGTTTCCAAAATTAAAACCCTCTCTTTATCTTTAACAAAAATCAAGAGAGAATCAAGAGGAATCAAGAAATATTTCCAAGAACCTTCAAGAAAAGAGTTTCCCCAGGTATGTAGATGTTGATTCTTGGGTCCCTTTTATCCAAGAAGCTCAAGTACCCTTTTCTAAAACTCAAATATTTTATGTTTATGAGTTGTTAATGATTCATGTGAGTTGAAATTGATGTTCTATGTGTTGTTGAGTTTTGATTCATATTTGTATACAAGATTTATGAACTTGAACCCTAGTATGTGGAATTCTTATGTTAGCAGTGATGAACCCTAATATGTGGAATTCTTGTGAGGGTGGTGATGAAATTTCTTAATGATGCTTCCTATATGAAGTGTTCATGTTAAATAGGAGTAGAAATGGTTGACTAAGCGAAGCATGTCCCCCATAAGTTTGATAAAGAGCTTAGGTGAAGCATAAGGTCCATTATAGTATCTTGAACAGGAAACTCCCAAATTAGGAGCTAGTCCATGCATGCCTAGTATTTGATAAAATGCCTTAGTGAGTGAAATATACCATGATAGTATGAAATCCCCAAGCAGGTGTAAACCCGTACTTCCTTAGTGTTGTTGAAAGAACTTAGTGAACAAGCCGAGTTACGATGGTTGTAAATTCCCCAATTATGTGCTCTCTGTTTTATGCTAAGCTTTTAATGCATGCCAAGTGGTTAACAAGTAAGTTGAGACATGATAGTATGAAGTTTTCCCCAAATTATGTGATGTCCAAATACATGTCAAGATTGGTTTAGGTGTGAAGTACTTGAGGTAAGACCTTATTGAAGGAAGTATAATCTAGTAGCATGTTTCCCTACGCTAGTATATGTTGATGTTTCCTAAATGCTTAACGCGATGCCTTAATGATTGTAAAAGTGAAGGTATGTTATGTTTCCTAAATACTTGAAGAGATGCTTTAATGATAATGATGATGAATGAATGACAATGATGATGAATGAATGACTCTGATAATGAATGAATGATTATGATTATGATAATGAATGAATAGTTGTGATGATGGAGGAATGACTATGCTTTATTTTATATTATCGAGTCCTGGGGGTATTTATACCCGATAATTTAGCTGCTGTCTAGAGATCGTGTCAGTTTTATGATAATTTTAGTCGAACCATGACTCTCAGAACTCAGTGAATTATAGAATGCTGTATCCTCAGACAGTTACAAAACTTAAGAAATCTTAGTAATCTCAATTATCTCTGTAATCTGTCTATTTCTAGTAATCTAGCCTTAGTCCTGTAATCATCTCAGATACAATAGTATTCAAGTGTTTAATTATGATCTCAGAAGCAATTTAAATAGTCTATTCAAACTCTGTATCGTCAGTCAGACACCATGATTCAGTACCATTTCCGTTAGATACGGAACTAAGTGATCTCAGCATAACTCAGTCAGATCTTTTGAGAAACATGATTAGTATCATATTTAGTTCAGTTGTGTTCAGTTAAGAATTTAGTTAGAGTCTTTCCGTTGGGAGTAGAAACTAGCATCGAGTGAGGAAAGGGATGACAACTCCTTCCGTCAGTGAGAGAGAGGTCGAAGTCATTAGTAGAAATCCCTAATCTCCTAAACTGCATAGCCAGCACAGGATACAAGAGTTACTGTTAGGAAAAGGCTGTCACCTCCAGAGAGAGAGTATTTGACAATTATATTGCCTTAGGTTGACTTCCTGTTAAGGGTCATCCGTCAGAGAGGGTTGACCAAAGAGAGGTCTTTACCCATGGCACAATATTAACACCCTTCCAACTGGGGTTATTGCTTGGATCCCACCTGTGGTAGGTTGGGGCATGTTGGTTAAGTAACTACTTCTGAAAGTTTCAGTTTTAGTTTCAGATTCAGTCTCAGTCTCAATATCAATCATCAGTAATTAGGACTGTCAAGTACAGTCATCTATCTCTATGAGGAACTCAGATAGTTCCATTGATTCATGGACCATCCATCAGATAGGCTTGGTATCATATGCAGTTATTTGATATCATATTCAGAGATATACCGCCAGACAGGCATGATCACAATCTCAGATTCTATTGAGTATTCTTGTTGTCAGATTCAGATATGATCATTTCCTTACAATTGATAATAGCTTCCTTAATCATCCGTTATAGATGTTGATCTTTAATCTTGTTAGTCGAGAGCAGTAAGCTTAGAATTCAGTCATCGATGAAAGTACATCCAGTTTCCCAGTCATCATTATTAGATGAGTACGTGTCTCAGTATCTCAGTGTCAGTAGTGAGTTCAGTTTGTAGTAAGGCAGTATTCGAGTTTCAGTCTTTAGAGTTGTGATGATTGTGACTATGGTCTATGCATTCATGTATGTGTATGTGTTCTCGTGCGGCATTTTCATGATTATTCAGTTTAGATATTATGCATGCATGAGCCCTTACATTTAACCTACCTCGTCTACATACTCGGTACATTCCTATACTGACGCATTTGCGCTATGGTGTTCTATTTGACACCATAGGTTCAGAGGCACAGGATCCAGAGTTTCCTCAGTAGTTTATGTAACGCCCCAAAAATCACGTTTTGAGATGCCACATGGTGCTTAGGGTCACAAGTGACCCCAAGCTAACCCTTTTCATCAGTATAACTCAAAAGCAACTGATTAAAACATAATTCTGAGAGAATGAAGCTGAAAAATATCTCAATACAGAATCTGTTCAATACAATATTGGAATTACAAGATGGCAATTCTACTAACACATATACATATACAAGAAGTAGACTGAATACATCAACCACTACTACTGTCTATGAAGCCTCTACTAGTATTGTCTGTACATAGTCGGGTCATGACTCCCAACTACCACACTCAATATGACCGACGAAAGAACATACAATGCTCCAAACTGAAATAACTGACCCAAGTCCCTGAACTGTGAGGACTCTTTAACTGCTGACCGGAAGCTGCAACTGAATAGAATAGTAAATGGGGGTCAGCACAAAGAGAATGTACTGAGTATGTGGGGGTGCATGCAACACTTTAAATAACATCATCAATTTCATGAAAACATGCATACAGACAATGATGACTCACTTGGCTTGAGTTATATCAAATCATACTCTTCATACTTTCATAATAAATAGTTCAAATGGTAAAATCTCATAATCCATGTAAATCATAAATCATCATAAATTATCATATCGTCAAAATTCATCATAGGTAATCATAATTCATCATAACATCTCAACTCTTTGACTCAAATCTCAGAGTGACTCGGTAATTCAAGAAACATGACTTTTATGGACAGGGGAGTTTCCTATAACCGACAACCCCACGTGAGCTATGTGGAATACCAAGGTTTGAAACCCCCGTTGGCGGGAGCATCATACTCTTTTCCAGGGAGTACGACCTTAAAACTGCAATAATCATAATCGGGCTCTCTGGCCAATAATATCATCATCAAACAACCCTACGGTGGCACATAGGTTTGGGGAAATATAAAATTTCCCTCTCGGTACTAAGTACTACTCCCCGACAAGCTCAGAACTCGTTAGAAAATCCACCATCATCATCACAAGGGTCTATCATAAAGACCAAATCAAATATCTCAATTTATAATTCATCAATAATTTGTGGATTCCTAACCCCAACTTCGACTTAAAATATTTCAATCTTTTTCAACATCAACAAGATATCAATGCATTGAACCATAACCGACTCGACATTTGGACAAGGGTATGAAGACTCAATACGTAATATTTTCAACAATTCAACTCATCAAAATCATTCGGAAAAAAATTTACCAAAATTCATCTCAACATCTATATCAAAATCAATCTTTCTTATAGTCAAAATCATCTCAACTCTGCGAGTTCAAAGTCAATGCACTCAAATGATTATTCTTTCAATTCGACAATTAAATCATGACAACAACTTTTGAAAAGAACTTGAGACCTTCAATTCATAATAAGAATACATATCCCGTAGTACAACTCAAATCACAACTTTTATCTCAAAAGCCTTTAGAAATATCAATTCATTGTAGTAGTATGCAATTCATAGCATAAATTCTCAATTTAAGAAGTAGAGTAATGAAGTAATCATGTATATCCATATTGAAAAAAATTCAAAGTCTTATAAATCCTTCATAAAGTAATTTGAGTGTATACCCATTTTCGAATATCATGAAATTTCAATAATAGAACTCAACCTTTTTAAATGTCAAAATGTAACAATTTATCAAGTCATGACAACATCAATATTTTTGAGAAAATATCAAGACTCATGGTAACATCTCAAATGTTATATCTCAATATGCTCAATGATTCAATTTCGTCATAAAGAAGCTTTAAGCTTATCATAAATCTCAAAATCATTCCAAAATACCATTTCAACATATATCTCGAAATCATTCAAAATAAAAATATGAAATTTACAATTATAGATATCAAGACATCTCATGTCTCAAATATATATTCAATAATTCAAATTGTCATTGGGAAGCATAAAGCTTGACACATATCTCAAAATATTATTCCAAAATACCATCTCGACATACGTCCCAAAATCACTCAAAATACCACCTCGTGGTAAAAGTGTGTAATTCGCAATGATAATTATTAAATCATATCATGAAAACATTGAGATAATCATATAAATCAAAGTTTATTCATTCAATCATCATAATCTCATAATCGAATTAGTTAGACATAATCTCACTTGCAAAATCATGTAAAACAATAATAAAATTAAAGCTTTGGGCACAAGAACGGAAGATTGCTCTTGTTCAAAATCCCACATACCTTAGGATGGAAGATGAATATGAACTTCCAACTCCGGAACTTTATTCACGAAAATGAAGGGTGCTTCTTGAAGCCCTTAACATGATCAACTCGAATTCCAAATCAATTTGAAATTTCTACGGTTCAATTTAAAGATTTTTGGAGCTAAAATTTGACCTAGGGTTTTTCTCTCCTCCAAAACTTGATGAAAATCTAAATTTCATGGTCCAAATATGGATTATATGCAAGAATTTTCGTCCAAGAAGGGGAATGTGAAATGACCAAAATACCCTTAAAATTCAAATAATGTCAAATCTATCCTTTGGTGGACTGTTTTGATAGGCTGAAGTAGGTCGACCATAACATTTTACTCCAACAGACAAATTGGATGAAACCAATTTCATTAGAAATAGGACTCTTATAGCTTTCCTTTTATATATAGTAACTCACCCAGATCATTATGTACAAGGAGTTATGGTCGTTTGAAGTTGACCCAAAAATTCGTTTTTGATAGGCTGAACTAGATTGACCATAACTTTTTTCTCCGATAGTAAAATTGGATGAAACCAATTTCATTAGAAAGAGGACTCACAGAGATTTCGGTTGATATATAGTATATCACCCATATCATTATGTACAAGGAGTTATGATTGTTTGAAGTTGACCCTGAAATTTGCCTGGCTGCAGTAATTTTAATTTCCTGCACGTTTTACTGTTCACAGTTCGATCGGAATGGTCGTAATTCGATCGGAATGGTCGTAACTCATTGCTCGAGTGTCCGTTTTTGATGATATACATATTTTTGGAAAGATTATTCGATACTCTACGCAATGGTAGGTCAAAGTCTTAGAAATACTACACAGAAAATTTATGGATTGCTCTAAAGCGTAGAACTCGATACGTTTGTCACGAAATCATTACGATTTTTTTTTTCGGGGTATTACAGTTCAGTCCCAGCCAGCAGCAGTAGCCATAGCCATGAGTCCTCTTTTTTTTGAGGCCGAATCTCAGTTTACTATTATTGCATCAGATTTTGTTTACTTTCAGTTGACAGAGTTAGTTGGGGACATGTCCCATCAACTCCATAGTTCAGAAAGTTTAGGGGCTTTTTAGATGGATTTATTAGTATTTAGTTTTCAGTTTTGTGTATTCATAGATGTGTTGAACCTTATGGCAAGTTTCTGCATTTATTTCATATATTATACAGTGCATAGGTACAGATATCAGTAAAAGGGTTAGCTTGTGGTCCTTCGGGTCATAAGCACCGTGTGACGTCTCGGGATGGGATCTCGGGGTGTTACAACCATATACAACAAGAATTGACATGTGCAAACTACCATCAATTACATTAATAAACATAAGTCTAAGTAGGAATCATCATTATTCATCATTAGGAAACAAAACCCATTTTATTTGATTTCAAAACCACCATGTACACTTACTAATGCAAGTGTTAAATACATGGGTTTAGAGTTATTTAGAAAAGGGAAGATGTACATGCCTTAAACAAGATAAATCACCAAGATATTGACTTCACTTTGCCTCTTGAAAATCACCCTTGAAACCCTAGCCTCCAATCTTCCAAAGATAAGTTTGAGAGTGTTTTAGGGTCTTTGATTCATCCAAAATGGATGTTTAGGAGGATACACACACTTATATAGTGAGAGGGATTAGGGATTTTTTCAAGGGAAATAACCACAAGGCCCTTAGTTAAATACTGGAAAATAACCCTATCTAGGGGTACGACTCCCCCATACGACTTACTACGGACTCGTACCCTAGGGTATGAGTGTTACCCTAACTCATACCATAGGCTCCTACTCGACCTTCTACACAGGTTAGGGTATGAGTGGAAACCCTTAAGTCGTATCCAAAGGGTACGAATCATGCCCTAACTATATGCACAACTCATACCAAAAACAGTCCACTTGAGTTGAGACTTCACTCCGTACGATTGAGTTGGGTATGACTCATATGCCTTGGATATGATTGAGGGGTGGTCATGTAATATAGGAGATAATGTACTACCCTATCATACTAGTCAAGGTATGAGTAGGGGAATGTAGGAGGATACGACTCGTATCCATTGATATGACTCAAACCCCTAGTCGTACCCATCCTAGTGATACCAAAAGATGAATTTTTTCAATGGTTCTAAGTCTTGTTTTTTCAAAAATAGAAATTAATCATTATGAACATTGAACAAGGCTTCTAAGTACATGATCATTCCCCTAAAATGTGAAAAAACTAGTTATGGACTCGTTTGGGCATTTGATAGAGAACTTGGTGTGCACACTATATTTTACTCAATTTCAAACACAATTTGAGTATTCAAGACTTCCCCGCATGTGTGCACACCATTTCTAACAAATAACCACCACACAAGGATGATTCAAAAAATATTCTGTAATGAAAGACATAGTTTTAGGCTTTCCCTATTTCATCCATTCTGTGGCCTATTTCCAAAAAATAAAGTATGAATTAAAAACATTTACTAGAGAAATTGATACAAGATGGATGCTACAATGCTTTTGGATGCCCAACTTATGACCAGGAGTGGGTATAATTTGAGAGAGGATTTGGAGAGAGAGTGTGAGCAAATGGCAGACCTATGGTCTTTTTAAACAGATTTGACCGTGATCGTGGTCAAGAGTCTATGATTGCGTACAGGCGGGTGACCGCGATCGCGGAGGCATGGGGCCCGCAATTGCGGTAATTAAGGGCATTTCAGCACCTATATTTTCCCCTATTTATCTTTTTTCTTCATTTTGACACACTTCCCCTTATTCAGTTCACCATGCAAAAATTTCACACTTTCCCCTTCTCAAATTAATCAAAACCACTCTAAAGTGGCACAAATGTATGGATTAATCAATGAAAAAAATTAAAATCTATGCTACATAATTAGAAATAAAGGATTCGAGCCACTTTCATCGCATTTATGGGTTGCCTTCCATATGGCGCCTTAGTTATCATCTTGGCGTAACGTACTTCATCTTTTTCAAGTTGGATCCTCAAGGGACCCATCATTCACTTTCTTATTTTCAATATCAATAATCGATACCACTTGAAGCTCTATGGGTTGTTTCATCATTTTGTATACTTAGAAGGACACTTTACTATCATGAACTCTAAACCTCATTTCCCCAAGCTCTAAATCGACAAGGGCTATTTTGATAGCAAGGAAAGGTCGACCAAGGATAATAGGCACCTCTTGGTCCATCTCACAATCAAGCACTACAAAATTCACTGGAAGGATGAATCTATCCACTGTCACCAACACATCGAACAAAACACCAACCAGTTTCTTAATAGATCAGCATGCCATTAAAAGACTCATCTACGTTAGAGTAGGGGTACTCAAGCAAAGCCTCCGATATATTACAAAGGGAATGAGATTAATACTCGCACCAATGTCACATAAAGCTTTTTTAAACTTATATGTCCCGATGGTGCATAGAATTGTAAAAGCCTCGGGGTCCTCCTTCTTTTCCGCTATTGCGCTACTCATAATAGCTATACACCCATGGGTGGCTTCGATGGTGTCACCATAAACAAGATTCTTTATCGACAACAATTTTTTCATAATATTAGCATACCCCGGGATCTCTTGGATAGCCTTGAGTAATGGGATATTTATAGAGAGGTTGCTAAGCTTAGCCATAAATTTATTGAGATTATCGTTATCCTATTTTCGTTTAAGCCTTTGTGTAAATGGAGGAGGTATTTGCATAGTGGTCAATGTATCACTTCGTGGCTCCTTATTTTCGACCACCTCGTTATCAATTTCCACTGGCTCTTTTTCATCCCCTTCTTCTTGAGATTTCAGAGTTTTTTCTTTGGCTTAACAACAACCTTTTTCTTTACATTCATGTGCTCAATGTTGGTATCTTTTTTACCTACACTTTCTCCCTTGACTTATCTCAAATGATCCCTGAGGGTTTTTCCACTCCTAGTGACTATTGCTAAAACTTAAGCATCATTTTTTGGGTTCACAATAGTGTCACTAGGAAGGTCCCCCTTTGGTCTAGAATTTACTTGAGACAACATTTGACCTATTTTCCTTTCCAATTGATTAAGAGAATCGGTGTCTCACAAACATTTGGTTGATTTATAAAAAGTGACCTTTTAATTCATGGACCATCTTATCCGTTCCCTCCACGTTCATTAATATTCTTACCAAGACATCTTTGGTTTTGTATTTGTGGGGGTCGATAAGGTTTGCTTCTTTGCTCTTTACCTGGTCATAAGGGGGCACATAACAATCATAATCACGGTCTTTGTCACTCCAATCATGGTCACG
This sequence comes from Capsicum pubescens, assembly GCA_030864215.1. Lineage (NCBI taxonomy): Eukaryota > Viridiplantae > Streptophyta > Magnoliopsida > Solanales > Solanaceae > Capsicum > Capsicum pubescens. The sequence goes on along the minus strand of CM061540.1, from coordinate 209,902,948 downwards.
TTCACGATCTATCAAACGTTGGTTCCTACCTTGCCTTTAATAGGTCGGGAGGGAACCCCCCGAATAGTTTGCCAAATACTAAATCTCTTCATCAAGTATCTTAGCCTCTTCCTCATCATAGGCCTTGGATTCCACGACATTCACTATTTTTATGGGGTTCACCCATCACATGCTTAGTAAAAAGCTCCAATTGCGTCATTATTTTTGCCATGTTTTCCTCCCTCTCTTTATCTATCTTCTTTTGCTCTTTATCAACAAAGGAGATAGTAGGGGAGCCTTTTGGTACCTCAGCATCATGGGTATGCCACCCCCAGTTTTGTATGGTCACTTCCTCAAGCAAGGTTGTAGCTGCATGATAAGTCAACTTCAAAAGAGAGCCCCCACCGCATTGTCTACTATGGTTTTGTTGAGTTGATCTAAGGCCCGGTAAAAGATTTGGAGAAACATTTTCTCTGGGACCTCGTGATTGGTACATTGCATGAGCTTCCCATTAAATCTTTCCCACACCTCATAAAGAGGTTCTCCATTCAATTGAGGAAAGTTGATGATTTCATCATGCAATTGTAGCATCTTGGATGGTGGGAAATATCATTAAAGGAAGGCAACTATAAGTTCATCCCATGAAGTAATTGATCCAGCTGGGATAGAGCGAAGCCACAATACCACCTCACCCATTAGAGAGAATGGGAAGAGAGGCAACCAGATGGACTCTAGGGTTATGTGTGCAATATCAAAGGGTGAACACACTTTAACAAAATTCTTCAAATACACAAGTTGGGGTCCTCATGGGCTTTCCCTCCAAAAAGTCCCTTCATTTGTAGCATATGCAATATGACACCCGTGACGTGAAAGACTCCATTCCCATGAGTAGGCAGGATACAGATGGCACTTGGACGTCCAACGTCATGGAGTTGCTCCTTGTCATCAAGAGGAACGTTGAAAGACCCGACATTACTTACATTGTCACTTATAGTTCCGTGGACACTATGGAGATCATCTAAAAGAAAGAAAAAACAATAACCAAAATAAATACACACCAATATGGGTATACCCTAAGTAAAAATTAACACCACACAAGTGAAAGCTAAATTTCACTCCCTGGCAATGACGCCATTTTGATAACGCTCACCTATATCATTTAAATTAGTAGAGGACGGTCATTGTCAATAGCTTAACTTATGTCGAGGTCGAATCCAGGAGGAGCAAAATTAGCTTTCTAGTCCTATGGGTGTTAATAGTTACTAAAAGATACTTGTAATGTAAACAAAGTAAAATACATAATTTAGAATGGAGGTTGGTTTGAAACAAAGATTAATCAAAGTCTAGTCAAATCAACAAACTAAAGGCAACACTTGCGATTTGAAAAATCAATATGAGAAAGATCTTTAGATTATGTCTACCTAAGGTCAAGTTATGCATGGGTGCATGATGATTTGATGCAAATTCTAGTCATTAACGATATGGTAGGCTCGGTTGAGGATCTTTGAGGCTAGTCTGTCAACAAAACCTCAAGAATATCACCCATTGACCCTTTCGAGTACCTAACAAGTGTGTCTATTAAAACTACCTAATACCTCAATTGGGCATCCCTATTTCTAGAAAGATGGCCAAGACATAGCCAACTCTCTACTCACTCTTATTTCTAAGATAGCAAAAAGAGAGCAAACTACATCCATTATTGTCCACTATTGCTTTGTCACCCATATCCCTCTTTCGAGGATGACATGGGTTCCAAAAGTTCACCCATACCCTTCTTTCAAGGATGATGTGAGCTTTCAAGAACTTGGGGGTTTCACCCACAAATCCATTTTGGGTATTTGGGGTTTTCACCCACAAACCCTAATTAATTCAAACAAGCAATATTGAAACCCATCATCAACATACTAGAATCTACACAAATACATCACAAGCCACAAATAATTAGACCTTAGTTCAACATAATCCTAAGACAAGAATGATTAGCTACTCATGAAGTAAAGAGAAAGAAATATACCATAAGGTTCATTCAAAGCATCCATGGCAATGGAAAATTAGAAGGTTCTTCAATTTAACTTCAATATCACCAACTCCAAGTTGGAAAATTCAAACACAAAAGTTTCCCCAATTAGTAGGGTTACAAATTCTCCAATATTCAATTGTTCAAAGTGTAAGATACCAAATGGGAAAAGATTTTAGCATTATAAGGGATTTGGGGTCGGCTGGGCAAAATGACAAAACTGTCCCTAGGCATAAAACCCATATAGCCATGATCACTGTAGCTTGTCCGTGATCATGACAGTCACGATCGCACTAAGAATACCATTATCACAGACCTTTGACCAATCTTGATTCACCGTGATCGCTTTCCTCAAACCGCGATCGCGGTAACTGAGACTAAATTCTTCTCCAGGTCTTCCAGCCGCACTCTCTTTTCTTTTTGATCATTTTTAGCTCAAATATACATCGTTCTTTCTCATCACCTGTAAGCGTGAAAATTGTGAAAATTAGTGCATTTAATCACAAATTTGTCTCATTCATATGTTCTAATCATAGTAGTGTACACAAATTTTAAATGCAAATGAGTGGTAAATTCACCACTCATCAGACCCAAATCAGCCTTTAAAGTTGAGTAATTCAATACCTAAATTCTAGTAATTTTCAATGAGAAAGGATGAAATTTGATGGAAAAGATAATGAAAATGACCAAGGAGTGTTGAACTAGTTTACCTTAGCTTCGATGGATGATTATCCACACTTTCCCATGTTTCAAGTTGTCAAAAATGGAGGAAATCCTAAAGAAATAAAGGGGAGATATGGTTAAGAAGTTGATATAACACCAATGGTTGCTTCCAAATGGTCGTTGCTAAGAGACCACATGGCCACTTAAACGGATACCGCTAAAGCAGCTACTAACATTTAAGCTGATGGTGTGGAATGACATGGATTTCTAAAGAGGTAACTTGTTCTCTAAAGTGACATCCACTAAAGCAGACCTTGACCGCTAAAGTGATGTCTGCTTAAGTTATCCTTGACCACTAAAAAGGACCTCCGCTAAGTAGCCAAGGTCAATAAAGTGACCCAGGATTGATAAAGTGGCTCCTTGACTGTTTTAGCGGTTACACCAGATATCAGGCACTAGATTTTTGCTAAGTCTAATGGAGTCCGATCAGGTGACAAGATTCATTTGGAATCCCTTGTGTGCCATACCAAATTTGACATTTTAGACTCAACAGAACCATCAAAACTTTCATTAGAGATTGTCTCGATTAAATATGTGTCCCACACCTAGTTTTATTTTAACCAAATTCTACCCAATAACCCAAAATGAGTCCAGAAGTCTCGGGACCTGAACCAAGGTTCCCCCAGCCTAAAACCAATGATCCAAAGATGATGTCATTATCGAAATTTCCATTTGAGTCCATTTACTTAGAGTTTTGGTCAAGAGAAATTCCTTAATAACAAAAGCTCCAAAATAGGGAATTGAGCCTAAAATTAAAACAAATTGTATGATAATCAAACTGACAGTTCTAACAATTGTGGGGAGGATCAAATGCTGAAACGTGCAAAAATTACGGAAATATCTTAGAGGGTCATTACAATATCCACTACTAAACCATCTGTGAAAGTCAATGGATAGAAAGAGACCAAAAGTTCCAAAGGATGAGGTACTAGGCCTCCATACTATGAGAAAGACTCCCCTAATAACCCTTAAGAAGAAATAATAATTTCAAGGGATTTCACCTATAGTATCCTTTTTTCACCAACTGGTATCCCCTTTTCACTAAATTTCTTACTTTACTTTCTAAATAGCCAAAGACTCAACCTAAACAACCAACTAGCCTCCAACTAAACTGAAAATGATTGATGCATGCAACCAAAACTACAATACACTGATATCACGCCGATACGAGCATAATCAAGTGGAAACTAAACCAAGCAAAAGACAACCCCAGGCATGATCCATGAAACCAACTCCAAAATCTATATTCAACATTCCCTCATTAGAACAAACCTTCTATCTACTCTGAATCATGCAAAATGTCATACTAGTCCTACCCGTGAAATCACATTATACTGTCCTCAAAGAATAAAGCTGATCCACCAAAAATCCACAATGGAAAGCATAAAAATAAGCCCATAAAATGCTACTTGAACACACAAATGGGGATGATCAAAGCCTGTGATATCTAGAAAAATCTACAATTGTTTTGAATGACCCTCGAAATTATCATTGAGGAATCTGAAGTAAAAACTCTTGAAACTGAGCGATCCGCTCCAGAATGCCCCACAAACTAAAGAAGAAACCATGCTATTTCTAATTTGAGCACACTTCTCTTGATGAACTAGCAATCTAAAATTTCAATTAAAACTGAGAATGACGGTCAAGTGCAGTAAAAGCTAATACGATGTTCCAACAACTATCCCTCAAGCATCTGTAGAGAATACTCCATCTCAACTGAGAAAAGATGAATTGATAGGTAAAAAAAGTCTTAGTCTTCCCATAAACAAATGCTCATCTAAAACAAATCTAGAAATTGGGTTGTAATCAAGTTACACAATAAATAGCTGTAATCTTCAAACCAAAGCTGAACTACTCGATCTCAACTATCCAAATCGATCATGTCGATGAGAAGTATCTATATTCAAAAAGCTATCATAAGTTTTAAGTAATTATTTAAGAGAGTAAAAATCCCAAAACTAAAGCCCACAAGTCTTCATGGTTATCAAATACTCTAACCGATCTCGCTATCAGAATTTTTGCATTTAGCCAACAATTGTCCTAAAAGTTAAAATTGAAATATTTTCAAAGAAGATAAATACAACTGAGGGAAATTGCATGATGAAGATACGAGTACTCGAATCCCAATATGCTAAGGTTATATTACATTGAGGCATAACCAATAACTCACCAAGGCTGCAAAAAATACTAATGGTAGTCAAATTCTGAGCAACTTAGAAAAGTGACTAACTTAGCCTGAATTTAGTCAATGCAATACTCCATCTAAAACAACGAATACCTAAAGGCACCTATCACCAAGGGAAGCAATCCACGAAGGCGCATTCGGTCAAACAACTACCAAAAATGAAAATTTACTAAATTCACCCGTTACACCAAGTCTAGCTCAACTGAATCATGAAATATATCATATCAAGAATGGAGTAACCAACTCATAATTAATATCAACATCAAGACCAAAGCTAGGCAATAAACAATCTAAATCAGAAGGACAAGTCTTAAATTATTAACCTCAGGAATGGTCTATAGAAAAAGACAGCCTATGCTAGAATCTCAACAAACCAAAAAAGCTAGCCTTAGACTTTTCCACATAAAAAATGGACAATAGAACCAAATTGCCAACTCTAGAACCATAGAACCACCACGAAGCCCTTGAAGGCCAAGCCTACCTTCACAGTCAGAAACCACTCATCAACCAACCCAACCTCGCTAAGAGGAGAGAAAAACCAACCCACCAAGCTATCTAAGACAAATGAATAAGAGTCACACAAAAAGGGATTTTAACTAGATAACGATAGTCTAACCATTTATCAGGTAAGAATTAATCGACATTAAAGTAATAAAAATACTAACAATAGTAATAATGACACCTGTATATGGTGCATGTGGTACCAAAAATGAAAATCCATAACAAGTACCACGCTAGGTCCATAATAAGGCATATATGCAAATAAAATGGACTTTAACCTAAATGCTACACCCTAAGGAAGAACACAATACTGATCCACTCAATCTACTACTAAAAGAAATCATCTCTGGGGGTAATAACATATGCATAAAATCTACACAAAGGCTATAAGAACCAATATAGTAACATCAAGACATATAGTCATTGATGGGTATGAAAACCCTAACTCAATTCAAATAGAAATCAAAAGATTGTAAATAAAAATCAAACTTATATAATGTTATTTGAAGTCATAGTCCTGACGTGCCCAAATAAGTATGAATTTGAACGTATCTAAACTCAAACTAAGTGTTTTAGAGACCAACTTAAATACCAAGCACAAGGCCGCTAACCAAAAGTGCCACATCTCTAAGAGGCTGATCTTCTGTTCTAAATGAAAAATAATCCCATGTTGGGGATACTCGCTAGACGAATAGATGGTTTTTCCACAGTCACAACAAAGCCCTAAAGCTCTAACTTGGTAAAAACCATGAGCCATCCACAATGGCTGATCAACTAGCGCCCGGGACACTCTTTACTGAAGTGATCATCCTCCACATAATCATAACTTACCTTAAGAGCTCTAGGCTAGTGAGGAACATGTGCTGACCCTATCTGAACAACCAAATTTTTAGAACCCTTGGGAGTTGCACAATACAGAAAGGGACTAAGTCACTTAAAGTTAATCACAAGCGATAGAACAGTAAAGAACTTATGAGGTGATAGAAAATTAAAGGCAATGCAGGAAAAGTAAAAACACAAGATTTTAATGTGGAATCCCCCTTGATCAAGGAAGGGAAAAACCACAGCTTGCCATCACAAGAACTCCAAAATCACTTATAATCAAACTCTTGATTATAGACTTTAATGAACCTAACTCTAGGTTCCGTTCTTTTGTAATAGCTCTACTACAAGCTCATTTTGACAACTCTACCAAGGACCCTCTACACTGATTAACTCTAATCAGTATCAAACTTAGGCAACTCTACCTAAGCACTTACTACTCAAAAAGAAAAAGATCATTACTCTTATATCACGTGTAATTCATTTACAAATTAGAACTCACTCAAGAACAATTTCTATTTAAGCACACAAAAATAGCTAAGAACTTGAGCAGTGTTGAAATGGGGTTTTTGCCGCCACTCTTCACTCTTTGTATTTGCCAAAAAGTATTTGATGAAGAAGCCTTTTTTTCTTTTAATAGCTGGGTGATGATTAAGGATAAAATCTTATTAGACCAGGTGTCCTAATTAGTTCATCCAACACCTACAAGTTTGTTACACAAGAGGATAAAACTGTGCAGTCACGCATGCCAGCTATACTGTACCATGAACATTCAGGCACCTGCTCCCTTGCAGTTAGCTATTTATCATCGAAACTACATATAGAAATTTTCCCTCTTTTTGATGATGAAAAACCAACCATACAACTTTGATCAAATCCATCATAATTAATCAGTGTGATTACCACTCTTAAGATGAATGTTCCCTCTATCATCATGCTTCCACCATAATGCAACACAGGAACATGATCCTTTGTTGTCATTTGCAGTAAAAACTCTAAGAATATTTGCTTTCCCTATTATTATGCACCATTATTCATTTATTTGCTTCCCCTTGTCATTATGCACCATAATTCGTCTAGTGCATTTGCATATTTCCCCTTGTTAATATTTCATACATTACCATACACTTTTTTTTATCATATTACATGGTACCTGGTCTCCTACACATCATACATCACACCCGTTCCCTACCACATGAAACTAGTATTCCCATTTTTAGCATCACTGAAAAGTAAATAGTAAACTAAGAGTAATAGTAAGCACAAGTTAGTTAACTCATGAACACTGGGTAAATACTAACATGAGGAATATTTTTAGGCTAAAAATAGATAAAGAGAAAAAAAGAAAGATCTCATTCATGATCAAAAAATTATTTATCATTTTAGTGAAAGTTACTTTTTCAAGTTCCATAGAAAAAGCCACAGATGTTGGAGAAAAAGGTGGAGGATTTGGAGAGAAGGTTTGGAGAAGTGAGGTCATTTTAGGATAGTGTAACAATTCAAGATCATAAGCCTCATTGGTTAGACTTGTACCCTTCATCTTGTGTTCATTACTTGTTCCCTTCATCTAGAGTTCATTTTCTAATTTTGTACCATAACTCTCAAAATTTATGGATTTTCTAGCATTTGTCTTTTGTTTTTCCCCTTTTTCAAACCTTACTAGGTTCATCATCAGACATTCTTTTCTTCTTGGGACCAGGTCCCTCAAAAATCTGGTGCCTTTTAATAGGATTTACAAAATTTACTTAGAAGGATTTTGATTTCAGCCTATTATTTTGTTTCAAGGACCATCCAAACTTCCTTTCACACTGTCAAAGGGATAAAGTATTTTTAGATATAAATCTTCATTAGAAGGGTAAGTGAAGAAGAATTTTTCTTTGGATGATTAGGATAGTTGAGTTGCGCAGGGTCCATGGAGTTACTCCAAAGATTAATTTGATTTCAATTTTGCCTAAGATAGGTTTTCTAGCACGGAGAGAGAGGGTGTAGCCTTTTCTTAACAGAAAAAGAAGAATAAAATGCACATTCATGATACTAACCTGAGAGATAGGACCAGGTCCTTCTCTTTCTTTGAGTGATTTCTCAAATTCGTGCCTACTTTATCTATTTTCTTCCAAATCTGTTCCCATGGGTGTATATCTGCAAAGATATAATACTGAGTTTGACTAACAAATTTTACAAGTGATACCTGTCTCTTGGTCATAGCCTATTTTGTGGAGAACTACTAATTCACATGGTAGGTTAGGTCACTTTATCAGGACTAACTTCAACCTGTTCTTCATAAATTGTTCCTTGTGAAGTGCCTTAGTAAATATATCTAATCCTCAGTCTCATAGAACTTCATGTAGATTCTTGCTTTCTCAATATTGTTTCTTAGGAAGTGATGCATCACATCAATATGGTTAGACCTCTTATGCTATACTGGATTCTTTACCGTGTTTAGAGCACTTGTGTTGTTACACATTAGATGGATAGTGTCTAAGAAAATGCCAAAATCTTTCAATTACTACTTGATCTATAACAGTTACGCACAACAAGAAACAATAACTATATATTCAGTTTCAACAGTAGATAAAACAACTGAATTTTACTTCTTATATCCCTAGGAGATTAAAGATAAGCTAAGAAAATATGCCATTCCTGAAGTTCTTTTTCTATCTACCAAATATCCAACATAGTCAGCATCAACATAACCCACCAAGTCAAAATTATCTCCTAATGGATAGTGTAGGACCAGGTCCCTAGTCCCCTTTAGATACATGAGAATTCTTTTTGAAGCTTTCAAGTTAGACTCTTTTAGGCATGCTTGAAATCTAACACACATTCCTACATTGAAAACAATGTCTAGCCTACTTGTAGTGAGACATAGCAAGGATCCAATAATCCCTCTATACATATTTTCCTTCACTAAAGGACCTAAATCACCATTGACTATTTTTGAGCTTGTTCCAATTGGAGTATCAATTGACTTGGCATCTCCCATATTATACTTCTTCAGTATCTCCTTGATGTACTTCTCTTGACAAATCATTGTCCCTTGAGAAGTTTACTTGATCTGCAGGTCTAGGAAGAAGCTTAATTTACTGATCATACTCATCTCAAATTTACTCTCCATTATCTTGGCAAATGCTTCACATAGGGTTCAGAAGTGACTTCAAAGATTATGTCATCAACATATATTTGGACAACTAATAGGTTGCTACCATTGGTCTTTAAGAATATAGTATTATCTATTTTCCCTCTTTTGAATCCATTTCCAGAGAAACTTTGAGAGTCTCTCATACCAGGCCCTTGGTGCTTGCTTTAAACCATAAAGAGCTTTATCAAATTTAAGTACATGTTGAGAAAAATCTGCATCTTCAAAACCTAGAGGCTGTTTGACATAGACTTCTTATTTCAGGTTTTCATTCATGAAGGTACTTTTGACATCTATCTGAAATAGTTTAAATCCCATGTATTAAGAAAATGCCACAAGAATTCCAATTTTCTCTATTCTTGATACAGTGGAAAGATCTCATCATAGTCAATCCCTTCTTCCTGGCTATAACCTTGAACAACAAGCCTTTCCTTGTTTCTGTTGATAGTTCCACTTTATCCTTCTTATTTGTATACACCCATTTGGTCCCAATAATTGTTTTGTAAATAGGCCTGGGCACTAGATGCCAGATTTTTCTTCTTTCAAATTGATGAAGTTCTTTGTAACACTACAAAAGTAATTCAAGTTTCTAAAACCTTGAGCGAATGTAAATTTTAGTATGTAAAGAGTTAGCTATTGTACTATATCCCAAACAAATGATCATTAAGTGTACCTTTTAGTGGTGTATATAATTAGATATAAAATAAATTTAAATACAAATTTTAATTCTAAAGTCCTAAAAAAGAGAGTAAGTAAACAGTGCAAGTGATGACTTATATGAATTTTGAGTTATACCTATATGTACCATTGGATCTGTGTATAACTTATATATTATACTATTTATATGCTGTCAGATAAAAAGAGATAGCAATTAGTATTGTCCCCCTATTTAAGTTACTTATAATTAGAATACTTGGGCCCCTCCCTTTTACTTTCCTTTTATTCATAGAGATAATTAGGTGAAGTAAGTCTACTACTTTAGCAAGAAAGTTCTTCCAGAAATAAAATAAGTTCCCATTTATCACCCTCTTCAGAAGTTTAGTGTGAGTCGCATAATTCACAAAAAAAGAAGTATTTTGTAAAAGTGAGTAGCTCACATCGATTCCAAATTGCTAAGTGATTGTTAGTGTTCATCTAATAATTTTGGAAATTTTTCAAGAATTCAAGTTGGGGGTTAATCTCAAATTGGTAATTTCTCTGCCTCAACTCAAATTTATTTATGGATTATGGATTTGGGATATTGTATAAGATGGTAATCGCCATTTAGTTTTAATTTCATGCTAGTTCTTGAAATGAGTCTTGTTAATTAGGGTTTTTTCCTCTAGAGGAAAAAAATGAATTATGATAAAAAATGTAGTTTTTGGGTATTTCTATTGATGGGAAAAATTTGATATCAACCTTGGTAAGTTGAAAAATAAGAATTCTCCCCAAATAATTGTTAAGGAATTTGATTAATTTTAGGCTTCAGGAAAGAATATTGAAATGTGTTGTTAGATGAACTTTGTATTATTGAGGAATAATTCTATGTATTATATATATAGTTGATTGTGTTGGAATGATTGCTCATCGATTGTTACTGGTGGGTTGCATAAAGACTGCACCCAGGAGGGTTGAGTTGTTGGAAACTCTTGATACCATCGTTAGCTAGTGAGACATCTAAGGTATGTAAAGCTAAAACTTCTTCTTTGTAAAGTCACATGTTTCTCCGGTAAGAGTCCACATGAGTTCTTTGATTACTTATATATATAGCTTTTGTGTGGTACATTAGGAATATGACTACACATTCTCCATAAACGTACGCCTGTGTGTTCTTCCTATTTGAACTTGTCTCCATACTTCCTATGTCTATCTGCTGAGGTCATAATATTGATATACTCCTTGTTGGGTCATGTATCTATAAATTTCTAACATGGCTATGTTCGTGCTTTCTTAAATACTTAGAAGTCATGTGTCACATATATTACATGTTATAAACTAGAAGAAATGACCATAGTTTAGTTGGACTAGTATAGTTGATCACATAGCCAAATGATATGCTATGATATAAGGATCTATTATTTACATAGCTCAATAATACTAAACAAGTTAATAGTATATGGTAAATACTATTTGAATGGCTAAACAAGAATTGTCATAACATACCTGCATAGGCCCATAAGGCATTAATTGATAAAAGTTAACCATAAGAGTGTATTTATAGGTTTGGTTTGGAACACATGTGTGATGTAATTCTATGCACATAATTGACACCAGACCATTATAGTAAGCCTAAACACTGTGGCATATCTGCCCTTGTGGCATCATTTGTATTTGGAGTCAGCTGGACTGTCATGTACTAGTTTCCTCGACTCGAGAAAATATGTGGAACATATGGCCTACTAGTAGACCCTCATAGTGATCCCACCGGGGGGTGGATTACCCTGTATCAGACTGCGATTACAATTGTACTCATACAACTATAACAATGAGTATTTTAGCAACATATGTTATATAGTTGACTCAGATTGCTTTTGATAGGCTATCGTATGATTATTTATAGTAAAGGTAGTAAAAAATATCACCAAGACAAATTACTAGGAAATTCATAAATAATGAATTACTCAGAAGATATCATATGATAAGTTAACAAGGCAAATTCATAGACTATCATTCTATATTGCATATCTATTGCTTTTAAACTCATATATTATAGATCTAGATAGGAGTTTCTAGTATTTGATTGCATAGTCACTTATTTGATTACTTGATTCATTGAGCATTCTTATATGTCGGTATGTTATTCTGTCTACTTTACATACTAGTACATATTATATATGTACAAATGTCCCTATGTTGGGGGTGCACCTTCTTTATAAATACAGGATCAGGTCTGTAAGTGAACAAACATCCATGTTAGGTTCCTTGCCCTCCTCAACTAGTATGTTGGTGAGCTCCATCTCTACCTGGAGCCAACTTATGTCTAGTACCTTTGGCTACATGTGCAGGTTATCAGTTTAGTATGTCGTGACCTGTCTCGACCAGTTATTTGTAATAATGTGTTGTAAACTCTTTAAAGGCTTCCTAGACACTATATAAAGTCATTTTATATAATTTTTATACAGATAACTCTATAGTATGTGTACGCGACTTACAGTAGATTTTTTGCTCATTTATTATTCTATAACTTTTCTTAGGTCATAGATTGTTTATACAACAAATGTTTATACGATTCTTGTCCAGACAAACCATTTTAGGGGTGTGACAAACTTGGTTTCAGAGCCTAGGTTCAGTTGTCCCAGGGAGTCTATGAAGCCGTGTCTAGTAGAAGATCACTTATGAATGTGTCTTGTACCATATTTATTATGGAGGGACTATTTGGGCATTTAGGAATTTTGAACTTATTATATGATCTATATTTTGCGATAAAGCTATGTCATAAGAAGTTACTTTTGCTCTACATTCTACGTTAGTGTCTTATGGATTTAAGGATACATTAAATTAGGATAATAGGCCAATTCTAGTATTATCTAATAGGGAGTTTTAACTCATAATCACTAGTCAAATAAAAACTTATACTTGAGTTTAAGAAGGCCCGATAAGTCTGATCTTTTAGGTTCTTAATTTTTTTACAGAAGAAATGTGTGCATAGATTCATCTACCATCTACAGTTATAGATGTATTTATGTTACTCCCACATTTATTTAAGTAGTTCACTAGGATGGGATTATTCAAAGAATTATTCGATTAAGGATTGTGCATCTACAAAATAGGAAAATAGTATCTCCTAATGGAACTTTGATAGAAGAATGCAATAGACTTCTAATAAGTTGAAGATGATAATAGCTTGTATAGTTATAAAAAGGGGCTCCACACTAATGTTACTCAAATATACTCTTAATTGACTAAGGAAGCCTGGATGCTTTACTAGATATCATTTTCAGGTGAGAGCATGAATAATTCTATAAATACAAGAGTTGAGATTACTCCTATTAGGCACCGACTTGTGTAATAAATTCTTTGATGATAACTAATTTGGGAATAAATATTTAGTAGACTTATGAAATTTGTATTGATATGTATTATTATGGGTTATGTTAGAGTTAAGAAGAGTATTACTATGCAGTCAAGGTTAGGATCAAAGAATTTCGATAGGTTAAACATAGGTTAAGATTTATCAGAATGCTTAGAGTCACAGAAGATATAGTATATTAATTGATTATAAGAAGCAGTTGTTGTATTTGATAGAAAGCTGAAGGTTATATGGATATCCTAAACTAAGTATATATATGGAATATAACTCCCAGATAAAGTACGACTTTTATGAATGTTAGACGAATTATTATATAGCTTCAATGACTAGTGATAGTCATTTTATGAGAATTGGTGTTGGTATAGATATGTATTTCGGATACCTATCATGTTAATTTTTCATGAATCCATAAATTTGAATCTTATAGCTTACTTGCTTGTTGGATTATACGTGTTACATATTTCTTATTTTCACGAGCTTATTAGTTTTTCTATTATGTACCTTACGTATTATTTTTTATATATAGGTTATTTGCATCAAAACCTTTTGTTTGTAGGTTATATGTTACATATTGTTCATATGATACACATAGCCTATAACATTTGTTCATAAGTTACATGTTATATAACTCATTTTTTTTACATATTTTATAAAGGGAGTGCTTACATGCTATATGTTTTATAAATAGTAATTTATATGTTAAAAATTTTTCAAACTATTTTTTTATATGTTACCTATATCTTAGATCATTTGCTTATAGATTATATGTTACATACATTTATGTATGTAAGGCTATTCATTTTCATATTCTTTGGCATGAAATCTCATACTAGTGTTACTGCCAATAAAGTGAGCTTCTCAAGTGTTCTCCCTAGTAAAAGGACATATAGAAATGAGGTATGATTTTTAGTATTACTAATGATCTTGTTCCTACTCCCCATGATCTGAAAAGTGCGTCAAAGTACTTCAAATATGTGTTTATTACTAGATTTGTATGCTTACACTTTTCAGTCAAACCCTTGTAACATGCTTCTCTTCTATGTGTCAATAAGACCCTAGATTACACATGGTAAGAGTGCTTACATGTTAGGTACACAATCTGCCCATTTACTTTCAACTGATTCAATTGTCTTTATTTTCTCACATATTTACATGTTCCCTTTATTGGACATCACCCTCATTATCGTAGCCTATTATATTACCTCATAAAATACTTAATGGTTCTATTTTACTATTTATATACTCTAACTTGAAATGTGTATTTGTTCCTAAATTAAATCTGCCCACAAGTTTCACTAGTTCTCATGTTCATGTGTCCCTTTCGTTTGATATCGTTCACTAAGTATTTAACTATTTTATCACTATCTAGAGTACTTATTTCTTGGATTGCGTGTTTTACAAATTACTTATTTGCACATTTGCTTCATGACATATCTGAATACTGTGTATATACATATTATAGATTTTTTTTAATGTATCATAGGTTATTCATTTACATTCTATAGACATCATAGGTCACCCATTTCTATGTTACATATCCTATAGTTTATTTTCTTAAATGTTACACGGTTTTAAAATTTATATAATTAGAATGTCAAAATTAAATTTCCTATGTGACGTACATTTAGCTATTTATAGATTGTAAGTATATATGTTTAAAGGCTGTAGTTTGAGTTTATATGCCTTATTTGAGCTATTTTCATGTTATACATTTTCACAATTTTAAGATTTAAGTCTTAAGTACTTCTGTTGTTTAATTGTCTATTCGATTATATATATATATATATATATTTATATTTAAAAAAATAATTATATGTTTTACGAATTATTTTCTTATATCTCACCCTATTTATGGTATAGTTGTTTAAGTATTATACATTTTTCACGATGAACCTATTTAGAGATGTTAAAACTCTATTTTCTCATGTACTATGCTTTCTTTCTTAGAAGGTTTATTTGATTGATTTATTGGGGACATAATACTACTTACTGTTATTGGTGAGTGATTAATATTTTTTGTCAATTGCTAAAACATGTTTTTAGTTGAAAGCATTTTCATACTGGGTTTGAAAAAAAGAATGCTATTCTTCAATATTTAATAGGCTGGATTGCATTGTTGAATGTGCTGACTTGCTAATAGCTGGAGACTAATTCTTGTCAGACAAAGCCACTCTCAACGAGGACCTTGAGACTGTTAAAAACATATTTTATTTTTGAGTTCCTACTCAAAGTGTGTATTTCCACATATTTATTACATATGTTGCAAGTACTTTTCTCAAAATTTTGGATGCACTCTCGCTTTAAGTAGCTGGAACCTCTAGGTAGAAAAGTTACACATATATCCTTGTTATGGCCGATACTAGTTTTTTTGAAGAGCTATGTACTTGCCTTAAAAAGAAAAAAAATGAGAGAGAACTATTTTCTTCACATTGAAAAATTACATACATTGAAAGTAGATATCTGCTATGTAGTTATCTCCTAGCTCTCAGTTTCTTAAAGTCCATACACAATGATTATCAAATTTTGTTCTTTTGATATCTATCCTTAAAACTTTTAGCGAAACTCTCTCCTCTGGAGGACTAGTGCCGTCATTAGGAACTTTACACTTTTACATTTCGGATAGTTATTCTGGACCTCAAAGGAGCAATAGTTGGTTCCTGCAGTTATCATTGTTTGAGTTGGAGAGAATGAAAACCTTAATGCATAATTCCAGTATGTAATAAATCCACTACACGTCGAAATAAAATAGTTAAATGTTTCTATCAATGCAGATGTTGATATAATGGTTTAATATTATGAATTTTGTGTCATAACTTATTTATTTACAATCATATATTTATTATCTATGTCCACATGCTATTTTATAATTTAGAAATTCTTCTGCCACAGGTTTTCACATCTTATCTCATTTAGATTACATTTTATGTTCTTCTCTAGTTTACAAGTCACACGCTTATCAAGTTTATATGTTCATAGGCGGGATTTTTTTATTTTATTTTTGTAGCTCATATATTTACATGATTACTTGCATTTCATGCTTATTTGACTGCATATTATAAGTTTCTGTATGATTTGATTGTTGTTTAGATTTTGTATGCCTTGATACATACCTACTAAGTAGAGAGGTAATACTTCAGAGTTAAGTTTATCTTAAGTTAGAGGCAGTGATCAGTTAGATTGGATTGCATGACATGTATCTATAATCCTAGGGAGTTCCAAGAATGCAACTTCCGAATGTGGAGTATAAGGTAAGTTACAACCTTGGTTATAGCTATCATTTGATTATAAAGCCAAATGGAGCCTCGTGCTTTATCCGTTGAGCATTATATTTGGTGTGATGATCTTTGAAACATATTTATATGTATTATGGATAGTTGAAGGGTTTTCCATAGCCCTATTTACAGGAGAAACTTTGTTAAAGTTTTTAGAAAAAATTTGAGAGAGTCAAATTTTAAGACCTTTAGGTGGGAAAAGTAAAGTGAACGTTGTAGTGGGTGATCTCTGAATGTCTTGGCTAACTATATGAGTCAAATTTATGTATAAGTTTCATTCGAGGGTGAATGAAAATAAGTGGGCGAGATTGTAACACTACGAAAAAAAAATTGATTTTCTAAAACCTTGAGCAAATGTAACTTTTAGTCTGTAAAGAGTTACCTGATGTACTGTATCCCAAATAAATGATCACTGAGGGTACTTTATAGCGGTGTATATAATTTGATATTTAAGAAATTTAAATAGTGATCTCAATTCTAAAGTCCTAAAAAAATGGGAGTACATGAACCGTGCAAGTGATGACTTATACGAATTTTGAGTTATGCCTATATGTGCCATTGAAGTTGTGTATAACTTATATATTATACTATTTATATGCTGTTAGTTATAAACAGGATAGCAATTACTATTGTCCCCTATTTAAGTTACTTACAATTAGAACACTTGGGCCCATTCCTTTTACTTTCCTTTTATTCACAGAGATAATTAGGTGAAGTAAGTATACTACTTTAGCTAGAAAGTTCTTCCAGACATAAAATGAGTGCCCATTTATCATCCTCTTCAGAGGTATAACGTGAGGCTCATAGTTACAAAGAAAGAAGTGTTTTGTTCAAGTGAGTAGCTCATGTCGATTCCAAATTACTAAGCGATTGTTAGTGTTTATCTAATAATTTTGGAAATATTTCAAGAACTCAAGTTGGAGGTTAAACTCAAATAGGTAATCTCTGCCTCAACTCAAATTTAGTTATGGATTTGGGATATTGTATAAGCTAGTAATCTCCATTTAATTTGAATTTCATGCTAGTTCTTGAAATGTGTCTTGTTAATGAGGATTTTCTTTCTAGAGTAAAAAAATGAATTATGATAAAAAAATGGAGTTTTTGGGCATTGCTATTGACGGGAAAGATTTGATATCAACCTTGATAAATTAAAAAATAAGAATTCTCCCCGAACAATTATTAAGGAATTTGATTAACATTTCTGTGTATTATATATGTAGTTGATTGTGTTGGAATGATTGCTCATCGATTGTTATTGGTTGGTTTCACAAAGACTGCACCTAGGAGGGTTGAGTTGTTGGAAACTCTTGATACCATCGTTAGCTAGTGAGACATCCAAGTTATTTAAAGCTAAAACTTCTTCTTTATAAAGTCACATATTTCTCCGGTAAGAGTCCACATGAGTTGTTTGGTTACTTATATAAATAGAGCTTTCGTGTGGTACGTTAGGCACATGACTACATGTTCCCCGTATCTGTATGTCTGTGTGTTCTTCCCATTTGAAATTGTCTCCATACTTCCTTTGTGTATCTGCTGAGGTCATAATATTAATATACTCCTTGTTGGGTCATGTATCTATAAAGTTCTAACATGGCTATGTTCGTGCCTTTCTGAAATACTTAGAAGTCACGTGTCACATATATTTCATGTTATAAACTAGAAGAAATGGCCATAATATAGTTGGGCTAGTATAGTTGATCACATAGCCACATGTTATGATATGATATAAAGATATATCATTTACATAGCTCAATACTACTAGACAAGTTAACCGCATATGGGAAATACTATTTGAACGGCTAAACAAGAATTATCATAACATACCTGCATAGGCCTATAATGCATTAATTAATAAAAGTTTACCACGAGAGTGTATTTATAAGTTTGGTTTGGCACACATGCGCGATGTAATTCTATGAACATAATTGAAACCATACCATTATAGTGAGCCCAAACACGATGGCATATCCGCCCTTGTGGCATCATTTGTATTTGGAGTCAGCTGGACTGTCATGTACTAGATCCCCCGACTCGAGCAAATATATGGCACATATGGCCTACGGGTAGATCCTCATAGTGATCCCACGGGGGGGGGGAGGTTCTTACCCTGTATCAGAATGTGATTACACTTGTACGCATAAAACTATAGCAATGAGTATTTGAGCAACATATGTTATATAGTTGACACAGATTGCTTTTGATAGGCCATCATACGATTATTTATAGTAAAGATAGTAAAAAAAATTACCGAGGAAAATTACTAGGCAATTCATAAATGATGAATTAATTAGAAGATATCATAAGACTATCATTTTGTATTGCATATCTATTGCTTTTACCCTCAGATATGAGTTTCTAGTATTCGATTGCATAGTCGCTCATTTGGTTACTTAATTCATTGAGCATTCTTATATGCCGGCATGACATTTTGTCTGCTTTACATACTAGTACATATTATATATGTACTAACGTCCATATGTTAGGGGCTCACCTTCTTTATAAATACAGGATTAGGTCCGCACATGAACAAATATCCATGTTAGGTTTCTTTCCCTCCTCAACTTGTATGTGGGTGAGCTCTATCTCTACCTGGATCCAAATTATGTCTAGTACCTTTGGCTACATGTACAGTTTGTCAGTTGAGTACGTCATGACCTATCTCGACTAGTTATTAGTAATACAGTATTGTAAACTCTTTAAAGGCTTCCTAAACACTATATAGAGTCATGTTGTATAATTTTTATGCAGATAACTCTATAGTATGTGTACGCAACTTACAATAGATTTTTTGCTCATTTATTATTCTATAACTTTGCTTAGGTCATAGATTGTTTATACAATAGATGTTCATACGATTCTTGTCCTCATAAACCATTTTAGGGGCGTGACATGCTTCTTGCATTAAATTAATCCAATCAGCATTTTTTAGGGACTCTTTTACATTCTTAGGCTCAATTTGGGATAAAAAGGCTGAAAATGCCATAGCATTCCTGGATTTAGCTCTTATTTTGACTCATGTTTGCAAGGGTGTAGTCAGATTTTCAAAGGGATGAAAGGACTTGCATCTCCAATTTTTTGTTCTGAGATTGATACCACTGGGACCAGGTCCCTGTGAATTTTGACTAGCTTTCTCTATTTTCTCTTCCATAGCAGTTGGGATCCGTGCCTAAGTTTTTGGATCACCATTAGTTTCATCACTCTCATCTGCATCATTTATCCTCTAATTATCATCTTCAGTAGTATCATCCCTTTGAATAGGAATGAGTTCTTCAACTTCTGAATCTTTATCATAACCTGGGTTTATTTGATTTCTAAACTCATTAAAGATCACATGAATAGTTTTTCCAACACACAGAGTTCGTTTATTAAAGGCTCTGTAAGCCTTGCTTGTTGAAGAGTAGTCTACAAACACTGCTTCATCACTCTTGGAATCAAATTTTCCAATTCTCTTTTCCCATTATTTTGCAGAAAGCATTTGCATCCAAATAGTCTAGCTTAGGCTTTATATTGAATACCAAATCATATGGAGTCTTATTCAGACATGATCTAATCACATACCTATTAGTCACATAACAAGTAGTATTTACTGCTTCAGCCTAGAAAATCTTTGGAAGTCTATTATCAATTAGCATAGTCCTAACAATCTCTATCAATGTTCAGTTTTTCCTTTCAAAAACACTATTTTGTTGTGGAGTTCTAGGAGCAGAAAAGTTGTGACTTATTCCACTCTCAACACATAATTCATCCACTTGAGAATTATCAAATTTAGTACCATGGTCAGACCTAAATTCAGAAATTTTGCAGTTTAGCTTCACTTGGATTTTCTTGGAAAAGGCCACAAGAACCCAATATGTTTCATCCTTGGTTCTTATAAACATTGTCCAGGTGAACCTGGAGTAGTCATCTACAACAACCAACACATATTTATTCCCTCCTCTACTTTGAACTTTAATAGGTCCACATAAATCCATGTGTAGTATTTCAAGAGGTCTGGAAGTACTTATTTGTTTCTTCAATTTGAAGGAAGATCTGGTATGTTACCTTGAACACAAGCATCAAAAACTTTGTTTTCTGGAAAGTTCATCTTTGGCAAGCCACGGACCAGGTCCCTTAAGATCAACTTGTTTAGCAAAGAGGAACTTACACGTCCCAGTCTTCTAAGCCATAAGTCAACATCTTCACTTTGAGCTCTTGAACAAGTTAATTCCCCATAACCACAAAATCCAAATCAGCTACATACATATTCTTTATCCCTTTAGCTTTGAGAACAATTCTTCCAGATTTTATGCTTGATACAGTACATACACCAGATGAGAATTTTACCTTATTTCTTTGTCATAAATTTGAGATACACTTAGAAGACTGTACTTAAGACCATTCACATAATACACATCTTCTATTGCATGATGAGGTGATTTCCTAATCTTTCCAAAACCTTGGATATACCACTTTTTTCCATTTACAAAAGACACACCTTTCCTTTAAAGTTTCTTAAGAGAGAGAAAACAATCAACCCTTCTAGTTATGTGTCTTGAACAACCACTATCCATAAACCAATTTTTTGTGACATCCCTTTTTTTACCACATTTTCTTCTTTATCTTCAGTAGTGGCCATTAGAGAGCAACAGGAACCTGAGATTACTTTTTTTCTCACTATGTTTTAGCATGAAACCATCTCCATACTCTTTGTCTTTCTTAGATTTATTTGAGGAGTCTTCCCATGCAGCCAACACTTTCTTTATTATACTACTAGCTACATCCTTTCCTCTTAATTTTTCAAGATTTTGATCATTCTTTAGAATTTGGTAGTTTCTCATGTATGCTTCAAAGCTACCACCTTTGTGACAACCTTTAATTTTACAATTTCTTTTGCTAAGCTGACCACCCTTTTTAATAGCTCTAACAATACTTATTGCCAAAAGTGAAATATCCATGTCTTTTTCATCTGGGTCAGACTCTAAAGTCTTTAAGGTCAAGAATCTCTCACTTTTTGCTTCCTTTCTTTCCTCCCTATTTCAGTTATAGAAACCATGATGACCAGAACACTCTAGGTATGAACCTTTTAGAGTGAACATGCTCTGATACCAATTGTTGAAACCCTTGGGGGTCGTATCACATGGTGAGGGACAAGGTCCCTCAAAGTCCATCACAAGCGATAAAATAGTAAAGCAACTATGAGGTGTTAGAAAATTAAAGGCAATGCAGGAAGAGTAAAAACACAAGATTTTAACATCAAAACCCCCCTTTCTCAAGGAAGGGAAAAACACAAGATTTTAACGTTGAAATCGTCCATTCTAAAGGAAGGGAAAAACCACGTCTTGCCCTCACAAGAACTCCAAAATCAACTTTAATCAAACTCTTGATTACAGCCTTTAATGAACCTAACTCTAGGTTCCTTTCGCTTGTATTAGCTCTACTACAAGCTCATTTTGACACCTTTGCCAAGGACCCTCTACACTGACTAACTCTAATCAGTATCAAACTTAGGCAACTCTACCTAAGCACTACCCACTCAAAGAGAAAAAGATCATTACTCTTATATCACGAGTAATTCGTTTAAAATTCATAACTCACTCAAGAAAAATTTCTATTTAAGCACACATAAACAACTAAGAACTTTAGCAGTGTTAAAATATGGTTTTTGCTGCCTTTCTTCACTCTTTCTATTTTCCAAAAACTATTTGATGAAGAAGCCTCCCTTTTCTTTTATAGTTGGGTAATGATTAGGGATAAAATCTCATTGGACCAGGTGTCCTAATTGCTATAAGCAACAACTGCAAGTTTGTTACACAAGAGGACAATACTGTGCAAACATACGTGCCACCTGTACTGTACCATGAACATCTAGGGACCTGCTACCATCCAGTTAGTTGCTCATCATCAAAACTATATATAGCACAACTCATACCTAAGGCACTCCCTAGACCTACAACAAACCTCTCCACGGTCCAAATATTCCTATGAGACTCTAATGTACTGCCTCTACTGATCTAGAAAGTCATATGGCTTAAAGATCTATAACAAATTCTCTACAATGTATGATAATAACTCTGCCCACTGTTTCCACCACAACTGATTTGATAGGCAACTATATCCTAAGATACTATGTGTACGAAATTGACAGACTATAAATAATATTGATCCCTGCTGGGAGGATCCCTACTCCCAGATGGACTACTAATAACACTGTTCTAATAACATGACCTCTTACCGCCACCTCCATATGTATCAATGGATGCCCTCTCTATTATCATCACATGATCAACAACCTGAGAAAAGGATGACTAGATGTTATCAAATGCTCCGACTCTAAGAAAAGTGGAAAAGTTAACCCTCTAATAAATCCATGCACTATTTTATGCTCTGAAAGATATAGTTCGTGAGTATGTGTGGCCCACTCGAGAAACCTCATATTATACTCTAAAATCAACAAGGAGCAATATTGAACACCAACAAATCTAAATCTTATTTGAGAACCACTCAATGTATCAAAAATCATCTCTGGCTGTGACATACCCATAAAAAGGATTAGGATCCCTAACATAATATCCAACAAGGCTGAGGCAATCAAAAACTCTATTGGAGGTTGGTCTATCCCCCAATTCTCTGGCTGACACTAAAGATCCTCAACATTAATCTTTAACTACTATAATGAGCTAAAACACTAGTGACAAGAGTAAAAATTTCATCCACATCTATCAATAACCTCGTGCCATCTATCTAGGAAGAAATGGAGTCAAAGAAAGTACTAGAGGTTCATATAAATATTAAAAGACAATAAGGAGTCAAGAATAGGATTTCCTAAGAATGCCCTAAATCCTTCCAAATATAGGATACAAACATCTCCATAATGATCCACAAAACTCTACTAGACACTAAGCTATTGTACCAACACACCAGTAAAACTAGATTTGATACCAATTTTTCACGACCTGATTTTTCAAATCATAATTGCACCTACTATAACTCACTAGTAGGTAAGCCAACCCATAATTTGAAACAACTAGTGACGGGCTATCAAGTGAAATAAAACAAACAATGGAAATTAATCAAATAAAGAGATTAATATATATTACATCCCTGAGACTTGATGGAGTCAGTATAAGAGCTTCAAATATAATAGAAGCACAAAGAAAAATAAAAAATAATACATATACAAAACATCTTCAAAATACAAAATAAAGATTAGTGTAATGGATACGGGGGAGAGCAGGAGTACTCTGAACACAGGAACTCACCCCAAATCTCTGATGCAAAGATTCTCCACATGATGCACATGTCAACGGTGAGACCTCATACTATGTTCTATAGGTTATAGAAGTATAGTATGAGTACCAAACACATGGTACTCAATAGGCATCGATCGACTGAGCTCCAAAGACAATTCAAACATAAATAATATTTAAAGCAAGAATATAACTACATATAGCTATTTAAGAAACTAAACATAATAATATCAGTGGAACGATACTGTAATTTACCATAATAGAGAAAAAAGATAAAAAATGTACCGACAATTGCAAGTACTAATTCATAATCAACCTTGCACGAAATGATCATAATAATCAACAATAAAGTATTAAATTAGTCTAGACAAATAATAACCTAAATGGACCCCCATAAGCCTAAAAGGTTCAATTAAACACTCAGCAAACAACAACCATTGTTTATACCTATACAACCCCATAAAGCTGATAGATATAAGCACCAAATAATTTTACTGGTGATACACAATTTATATGAATGAATGCAACATAAACAATAGTAAACTATGTCAAATCCATGAGCCATAACATAATAAGTATATACACTTCCTCTAGCTTTGTAGCTCGCAAAGGCAGGACCTATGTCGACTATCCTTTTCTAAAACTTTGTCTCACAGATGAAGGGACCCATAGAGGACTTAGGATATCCGTATACATATCCTGGTCTCAAACTAGGAATTCTAATAGATATCATAATTCATATACTTCATCTAGTACTAGAGAGATATATAAGTATAATAAGTGCACAAACTTAAACCATGACTAAAAGAGTGTAAACTTGTAAATCCATTATCCAAGATTTATTTTGTGACTAAATCAACATAATTACATAGAAAGGGTCAGAATTTCTCTCAATTAAGGTAAATGGTTGTGGTAAAAGAGTGGATTAATAATGGGCTGGAATCAATCTTGGATTAATTTCCAAAATAGCACATTTAGTTCTTAAAGCTCATAATTCATTAAATAAGGTGGTACAATTTTGTTGTAGAATAAATCCATTTTAAAGTAAAAAGTGGGCATGAATCCCTTTTTAGAAAAATAATATCATAAAGAAAGTAGACCAACGCCTACCTTGATTTTGAACTGTAATTCTTGAATCATCCATAAACCACTTGCCTTTTCTCTACGATCTCAAAATATCACCAAAATGTATCTACGCTATCAAAATAATAATCTATATCATCAATAGGAGTAAAGTGATACACATATTACATTATAAAACTCCTGGTCTGTAATTGGGTTAATGAAATTCCAAAATTGAATCTATAACGAGGTCACTCGAAGGATAAGGAATGTGTGTTTAAAAGTTTAACACAAATAGAGTATGCATTAGGGCCCAAATCAACTCTAAAGTTGAGGAATTGAAGACCTAAATTCGAGGAATTTACAATGAAAATGATGGAATTTGACGGAATAAATAATGGGAAATGAACAAGGAGTGTTGAACTAGCATAACTTAACTTTAATGGATGATTTCTTACACTTTCCTATGTTCCAAGATCTTAAAAATGGAGAAAAGACCTAAATAAATAAGGGAGAAATCGAGTGAAGAAGGTGATATAACACCAGTAGTTGCTGTTAAAGCGGTTACTTTGCTGCTTAATCAGCTACCACTAAAGAGGCTACTATTTACTTAAATAGAGGGTAAGGAAAGGCGGGGATCACTAAAGTGATACCCTGTCGACTAAAGCAACGTCTACTAGACCTTGATCGCTAAAGAGACATTCACTTAAGCAGACCTTAACAACGTAGCTAAGGCCGCTAAAGCAGATTAGTGTTGCTAAAGTGACAATTGCTATAGTGGCTCCTTGACCGATTTAGCGGTCACACTAGATATCAGGCACCAAAATTTGGCTATATCCAAGTACACTCTGACCAGGTGCTCGAGATTCATTTGGAACCCTGTGTGCACAAACGAACTATGCAACTATATGAAATTTAACATTCTAGACTCAACTAAACTATCAACACTTTTATCTAAGATTATTTAGATTAAATATGGGTCCCATACCTGGTTTTATTTTTACCAAATTTTACCTAATTGCCTAAAATGAGTCTAGAAGCCTTGGGATCTGAACTAAGGTCCCCCTAGCCTAAACATTTTGAGTTGATAGCACTGTTGGAATTTTTATTCAAGACTATTTACTAGGAGTTTTGGTCTGATATGAATTTCATAACAACAAAAGCTCCAAATTAGGGAATTGAGCCTAAAATCCAAATAAACTGTTTGATAATTGAATCAACAATTTTGACAAGTCATAAAATACCTATATCCACTGTGGGAAGGCTTGAATCATTGGACATATTCTGAAATTGAGAAAATTACCTTGAGGGTCTTTACACAAAATGAGTTAAAATATGTAAGACTAAGATGGTCGCTTAAAAGGACAAAAAATAGCATGAAGACATCAATTTTTAACAAATGAAACACCTGAAGTGTCGCCTTAATGCAAAACTAGCTTCAAATATTTTTTTTCAAGTTATTAGAAAATTGGCCAATGATGCGGCCTGGGGAATCACCCATGTCCTCGTCTATTGTGATTTTCAGGCCTAATTTTGCCTGGTCTAATTTTTAAAGGGAAAAATTATTTGAAAACTTTTAGGACTCTATATATACCTCCTTTAATTCCTTTTTAATCATTATTCAAGTCTAGAAACTTAGAGAAGAAAGGAATAACAAGTCTTGTAAGGTTTTTACTTTATTTTCCCATTCTTTACTCATTATAGATCTAGTTAATAATGAATTCGATTTTCTCTAATCAATTGATAAGTATCTTAACTTTTATTATCCAGGATTATGGTTAATACATGAAAGTTGTGGTTTGATTATTGTGCTAATTAGTTTTGATTTCCATTGTTGAGTTATTTAGCTTCTCTTGTCATAATTATTTGGTAACTTGATAAATTATCAAACACTATCTATGGTGCATAGATTGAACTAGAAATAGGAAATTTAAATACGTATAAATAAAGGTAGGGATTGATTAGGAACTCTATAAGGAAAGGGGAATGATTCTCTAACATGAATAAGAATATACCTGTTAGCCTTGCCAAGTTGATAAGAAGAGAAATCAGATGCACCTCACTATTGATCAATCGCTATAGGAATATAGGCATTAGGAATAGTTGAGTAGACCTAGAGTTGTTGGCAAAATGCTCAACTAGTAACTGAAAAAATTAATTCAACATAAAGTTTGATAACTCAACTGGATTACCAAAATAACATGACCCTAAATCTGCTCTTTAATCTGAATTTTGAATTACTAAATGATCTTATATAGATTTATGTACCTAAGTGTCATTATCTATGTTTGTTTAGCTTTATTTTGAGGATTTCTTATGTGCTTATTGAGTGATTCATTGTATGAATGAGCATCTAATGTTTATTTATGGGTTTGTAGTCTTTAACGTGTGTTCATAATGAGTTTTGAGTCAAAACATTAAGTTAAAGTTAAAATGAAAAAACTAGAACTCATAGATTGAGTTTAATGAGTTTTGAGTCAAAACATTAAGTTAAAGTTAAAACGTGAAACTAGTACTTTTAGCTTGAGCTAGGTTTCTTTCTAGTTTATTGTGTTGGAATCTATGCTGTTTTGAGCTCTAATTTGTGATGTTAGATATTATAGGATGCTTGGTGAGTTGATCAATATGATTTATGGATTATATATAAGCTATAAATAAACAGGAAAAGTCACCACAAATCTTGGAATTAAAGGACAAATGCAATGGAGTTGGCTTGATAAAATTTGGAATTTTTGGACACATTGGCGTGCCACGCTGCCTAGATGACGTGATAAGGGTGTCACACCCTTGGTTGAATTGTAAAATGGCACAAAATATTGTGCCTCCTAATATTGGCATTTCACGTCCCCTAAGATCCATGATAGGGGAGTGGCACAGAGGCTAAGTTCAATTCTGCACTTTGGTCCTAGTATAAATAGGACACTTAAACATTCTTGTACACACCTTGGACGACCTTATGGCTTAAATATACACTGGAGAAGTCTTCAATTAGGGTTTTTATTTCTATTATTTATTTGTTTTATGTATTATAACATAGATTAATCTATTGTCATTACGAGTATGTCCATGAACGGCTAAACATTTTTTTTCGGGGTTAAGGCCAAGAACGTGATTACTATGTCATGGATTGAATTGGTTTTGATTATTTATCATTGTTGGTTATTTTTATCCCTTTTTTCACTATTTTAAGGATTTGCGACCCTTATAAATATATGCTTAATTCTATCTTGAGCCCGAAAAGAAGAACAATAGGATAGAACATGGGATAGACAAGATAAGATTGTAATATAAATTGAATGATGTTATGATTTGAATTTAGGATAGGAATATAACTAAGTGAACTAATTGGATCAATTAAAGGATATAATATGAATGCATTTAACTTAGTTCTCGCATCCCCTCTCAATGGTGTAGTTGTGGGGCTAAGTTAGATAATTGACTAGAGGCTCGGAAGACCATAGTCATAATATCAACCCCATGGACCAAAAACAAAGATAAGTAACCTACCAAAAAATTTACATGGATTAGTATGATTGTTTGAAGTGCCTTAAACTTGGGTTTCTCCTTATTACTATCCAAGAACTTTACTTTACTGCATTGTTTTAGTTTGCTTTTATTCTTAAACATTAAATACTTGTATGGTTACTTTTGTAATTATTTAATCTTTAAAGTGATAGTGGATTAAGATAATTTTTAATACTAGTCCCTGTGGTATTGATACTTGGCTTTTCATAAGGCCACTATATTACTTAGGTGGACCTTGTACACTTGCGTGTGCGCTTGCGCGTAATAATTTTTTGGTGCCATTGCTAGGGACTTTTATGTTGGAAACTGCTTTAGTTTTAGTTTTAATTTTTGATTTCTTAAGTGCTAATTACTTGATCTTAGCTTCTTAATTTGCAGGCATAGGTTTCAAAAGCTGATAAGCTAGCAAGGGATAGGGAGTTAGTTGAACCAGACCCCGAACCTGAGCAGTGATTACACTAACAAAGGAGAGAAGTAGTACTTCTCTAAAGAGTCCCTCAAATTAAGAAAATGAAAGATCATCCTACACCCATGGATGAAGATCCACCAGCTCGCAAGACTGTACGCAAAATGGCAATCCCACTCGCAACTAAAGTGACCACTAATATTTAAATATCCGCTATTGGAGGTAGATTTGAGTTAAAATAGAACATGGTGCAAATTTTGCACAACAACGGGTAGCTTAACGACTTGTAACATGAGGATCCATAAGTTCACTTGTAGAATTTGTTGTAGATCAGTGATAAATTCATACCCATGAGGGTATCCACTGATTATGTGAGGTTGGCACTCTTCGTATTCTCACTTTTGGGGGAAGAAAAAAAGTGGTTAAATTCTGAGCTGACAAATTCCATCACTACATAGGACGACTTGGCTTGAAAATTCCTCATCCATTTCTTCCCATCCAAAAAGACAATAAGATTACGCAGTGAAATTTTAAGCTTCAAGCAAAAGTTGGATGAAAACCTATATCATGATTGTGAGAGATTCAAATCTCTTCTTTAGGACTATCCACTTCACCAACAGTCCAATGAGGTATTATCTCACACCTTTGTAGAACTTCTTGACCATAACACAACAAATTAGCTATATTCAGCTGTAGGTGGTCAAGCACTGGAGAAAACTTATGATGAGCTCTATAACTTATTGAACTGCATTTCTCAAGGAAGACCTGACTAGCATGGTGACATATCCAGAATCTCAGTGAAAAAGGTTGAAAGCATGATTGAAGTTGATTGCATTAAGGCCTTAGCCACCCAATTGTTAGCTATGTAGAATCAAATGATGACTCAATTCAGCAAATTGGGTATGAGCCAATCTCCAGCTCAAGTCAATACAATGCAATATACCTGAGAATGGTGTGAGATTTATGTCAATAGTGTTCACTCTGTAGACTTTTGTGTTGTAAATCCTGAATTTGTGAACTTTTTGGGCAATGGACATAAGCCAACTTATGCAAATACCTATAACTAAAAGTGGCAGACTCAGCCCAGTTATGCATGGGTCAATAATTTGAACAAGTAGTTCCAACAATAGCACAATACACATGCCAGTAACCATGAGGAAACTTTGAAGAAGATCTTGGCCAAGCAAGGAAAAATGGATGATAAGATAAAAAAATCAGCAAGTGGCTTGGAAGCAGCTAGAGTAATAGTTAGGAAAATTAGCCAAGCATAAAATACCAGGACTCAAGGTGGTTTTCCAAATGATAATAAACCTCTAAAGCAAGTTATAGGAATTACTTTGAGGAGTGGTAAGGAGCTTAATGACAGGATTCCAAAGATAAATTTGGAGGTACAAGCAGAACTAATTCTACAACAAGTTGCATACAAATATATTGATAATTAAAGAAGTCTAAGTACCCAAAAACAAATGATGTTGATAAAGTACAGGAAAGTCCACCACCACTATTCTCGTAGAGGCTAGAAAAGGACAAAGAGGGTGCTTGTTTCAAGTAATATTTTGAATCATTCAGAGAACTTCACATTAATTTGACTTTATTAGATGTTTTACAAGGAATGCCTAAGTATGGTAAGTACTTGAAGGATGGGGTAACTAATAATATTAAGCTGTAGGATATTGAGATGGTGGCACTTACTGAGGAATGCAACTCAGTGGTGATAAAAAAAGATGCCCAAGAAGCTTAAGGACCCAAGGAGTTTCACCCTTCCCATACAAATTGATGACAATGATGTGGTCCATGATATGAGTGATTTTAGGGCTAGTATAAACTTGATGCACCTATCAGTGTTTAATACCCTATGTTTGGGTAAGATAAGACCATGCTCTGTGGTGCTTCAGATGATAGACAAGACCTAAGTCTATCTTGAAGAAATTATTGAGGATGTGCTTATAAAGGTTGGTAAGTTCATTATCCATTCTGACTTTATTATTTTGGATTATGATATAGATAGTAGGGTACTAATCATTCTAGGACATCCATTCTTAGCAACGAGAGAAGCACTGATAGATGTGAGAGAGGGAACTCTCAAAATAAGATTTGATGACAAAGATTTGGTTTTTAAAGTCTACAAACCACTCAATCCACCTATCCATGATAAATACTTGTGCATGATAACTGCCATAGAAGTGGATGAGTGTGGGGTGGTGGAAACTGCACCACAAAAAACCTTTTTAGACTCTCTCATATATTTGCCTAATTCCCCAATAATACTCAAAAGGGTAAAGTTGAAAGAAGAAACAAAAAAGGCTATTAGTGAAAAAGATGATGACCTGGAGAGTGCATACTCAAGAGGTTAGAAATGAGTGAGAAGATGGCCTTCGAGTAGAAGGAAAAAGAGAAAGGAAAATAATGGAGATACAGTGATGTAGGTCATACCGCGATACTATCAGGCACTGCTTGAGAGGCAACCTAAGTTAAGGTAGGTGTTTATTTTTGATTGTTAGTTTTTAGTTTACGCATTATTTATTTTTATTGAATCGCAGGTTGTTGGAAAGTTTGAGTATAAAAAACTGGAGCTAAGGAGCATATCAAAGCCTAAGTGTGGGGTTGTCGAACACTCTTGATGATAAGAGATGCTACTAGCTAGGCCTAGATGCCTCAAGGAATATTTTTATCCTTAATTTTGAGTTTACTTTGGGGAAAAAGTAAGTTTTAAGTGTGGGGTGGGGAAATTCCCATTATTTTGGGTGAGGTGATGTTGTAGAGTCTAAATTCTTAGTTTTTTTCTTAGTTTTTGGATTAAATTTTGAACGATTTGAAAAAAATACAAAACAATTTTCTTTTTAGTTTTTAGTTTGTTGGTGTCAGTTTATTAGGTTCACACTTCACCTACCCCATGGTTGTTCTTTTCGATTCTTTTCTATGGGGGCACCCTTTGAACTAGTATCCTTTTTATTCTTAGGAGTAAATTTTAAATTTATTTTATGAAAGTGAGATGTTCTTGTTAGTGTTATGTATGATTATATGATGCAAGGTGTATTGGTTGTAAAAGCATGCTATTTGTGTGAATAACTACTTTTGAGACACCTAGGCTCTTATTTTTTGTGACTCTTGTACATTGTTGGTTTAACGTTGAATTCATGTGGCTTCTTGGTTTATAGTCTATGATGATTCTACTTGATTTGATTAGGTTCCATGTGTGAGTGAGGATTTTGCGTATTCCTTGTTACATGTTGATGTCTAAAACTTGCTTGGAGTGTGTGCAAAGAAAAATAAGAAGTGAAGGTTTAGGAGATGATATAGGCATTCCTTGGATACCAATGTTTATACCCTATGTTATCTAAACTTGTGCATAATTCTAGTTAGTGCCGTTGAGCCTTTAGCCTATGTTATTTGGTAGCTTCACGTGTAGCCTGTTCTCTTTCTTTGGTTTGACATTAATTTTATCCAAAGATCTTAAGTGCTTTAGTTGAGAATTAATGAGGATAAAGAGTAAGAAAAATAAGCAGAAATAAGGTAAAAGTAAATCCCCAATATATTAGCTATTGGTGTTGAAACAATTATGAGTTGTGATGGGGTGTTATGTAATGAAAAGAGAGAACACTGTGCAAAATTCTAATATAGTTTTGATGAAGCATACTCCCTACTATGTATATATGAACTAACTTAATGAGATAGGGTAGAACAAAAGAGAATGGGAAGGTAGAGGTGGTCAAAAGTGTGGTTGTTAGAGATTGATCTTAATGCACGTGTGATGTATTAAAACGCTTAGGGAAGATAGTCAAGATTATTGGCCAAAATAGTTCCTACCTGTCCCCCTATACTATACTACAACCCTCAAAGTCCTATTTGATCCTGAGCCTTAACATTCTGATATTAGTGGAGTACAACACTAAGGTAAAGCCTATGGTTTATCTTGTGTAACTTATGAATTCATTTGGAGAGAGAGAGAGAGTAATTTGATTCTTATATCCATTCTTGTGATCAACTGCATCTCTATAAGTGAATATGGGTAACTCTTTTTTCATGAGGACACATGTTTAATGATAGTTAGGTGATTTCATGAGCTCTTGATTGAATAATATGCATGAGTTTTCCAACTTGTTGACTCAATTCCTTAGGTTGGGATGTTTTGGAGTAGTATTCTTGAGCTTTCAATTGTATATATCATGCTTGTATGTGAAACTTGCTATCTGTGTAATCATTGTAGTGCTAAGCTGAGTGTATTGCCTGTAGTAGTAGTATTGGAGTCTTTTCATGATCTTGATGCTTAAGTGAAGAGTTGTTCGAGCATGAACAAGACTTTAAGTGTGGGGTGGTGATCTTAGGTGGATTTATACACCTAAGTGTTATTATCTATGCTTGTTTAGCTTTGTTTGAGGATTTTTTGTGTGCTTATTGAGTGAGTCTTTGCATAAATGAGAATATAAGTGTTTAGTTATGGGTTTGTAGTGTTTAGAGTGTGTTCATAATGACTTTTGATTTAAAACATTAAGTTAAAGTTAAAATGCAAAAACTAGTACTCTTAGCTTGAGCTAGTTTCATTTCTAGTTCATCGTGTTGGATTCTATGTTGTTTTGAGCTCTAATTTATGGTGTTTGATGTGATAGGATTTTGGTTAGTTGATCAATATGATTTATGGATGATATATAATCTTGAAATCAATAGGAAATTTCACCACAAAGCTTGGAATTGATGGACAAAACAATGGAGTTGGCTTGATGAAATCGGGAAGTTTTGGACACATGGGCATGCCACACTACCTAAATGGAGCGATAAGGGCGTGGCACACACTTGGTCGCATTTTCAAAAGATACAAAAAAAGTTTATTCCATGATATTGGCATACCACGTCCCCTAAGCTCTGTGATATGGGCGTGGCAAGGAGGCTAAGTTCAATTCAACACTTTGGTCCTAGTATAAATAGGACACTTAAACATTATTGTACATACCTTGGAAGACTGTAGGTCTTAAATATACTCTAGAGAAGCCTTAAATTAGGGTTTTTATTGCTTTAATTTAGTATTTTTATGGATTAAAACATATATTCATCTATTGTGATTAGGTGTATGTCCATGAGCGGCTAAATACCCTTTTTTGGGGTTAAGGCCAAAAACATGATTACTCTTGTTATGAATTGAATTGATTTTGGTTATTTATCATTGTTGGATGTTTTTTTTATCCTTTTTATCACTATTTTAAATATTCTCAACCCTTAGAATATATGCTTAATTCTATCTTGAGGCCAAAAGGAGGGATGATAGGATAGAATGTGGGATACACAGATAGAATCGTAATCTCAATTGAATGATGT
This sequence comes from Capsicum pubescens, assembly GCA_030864215.1. Taxonomy (NCBI): domain Eukaryota; kingdom Viridiplantae; phylum Streptophyta; class Magnoliopsida; order Solanales; family Solanaceae; genus Capsicum; species Capsicum pubescens. The sequence continues at coordinate 209,868,775 of CM061540.1, read as the reverse complement.
TATCATTTGAATTTAGGATAGGAATTTTCCTAAGTTCCCTATTTGGTTCAATTATAGGATAGAATATGAATGCATTTAACTTAGTTATCGCATCCCTACTCAACGATGTCGTTGTGGGGCTAAGTTAGATAATTGACTAGAGGTTCGGAAGGCCATAGTCATAATATCGACCCCGTGGACCAACAAACAAGATAAATAACCTAACCACAAAGTTAAAAGTCTTAGTATGATTGTTCGTAGTGCCTTAAACATGGCTTTCTCCATATTAATACCCAAGATCTTTACTTTACCACATTGTTTCAGTTTGCTTTTATTCTTAAATCTTAAATACTTTTGTGGTTACTTTTGCACTTATTTAATCTTTGAAGCTGGACTGGATTAAGATAGTTGTTAATACTAGGCCCTATGAGATCGATACTTGGCTTTTCATAAGGCCACTATATTACTTGGGTGGACCATGTACACTTGCGTGTGCACTTGGACGCAACACTAAACTATGATTTTTCTCCAAATTATTTTTACTTACATTTAAAATATCGAATTATTTTTATTTCTTGTTACCTACTAAATAGATCATGTAAAAATTCAAACTAGATAATCAATTCGTCAAATCGTTTGGGTATGATATTTGGACTCACATCCTATTTTGCTTGTACGACCTTTTGATTCCTATTGATTACAAGCTTGAACATACTCTCAGAGGGATGACAGCAATGGGTAACCACTTGAATGACCAAAATTCCTGAAATAATGTTGTAGATATGGTTTTAGTCCGGCCACCTGTTGCACCACCTATTTGTGTGCTTAACTTTATGTGGGAAATTGAGAAAATGCCTCTAAGGCTATTGTCAATCAAACATCACATGAAAATTTGATCTAAGAGAAGACATAGTGTTACTGGTACATAACACTTTCTAGTATAAGGGTAAATCATATCAAGTCCCACACAAGCACCTACAAGAGTTTTGTCAAGTTAAGTGATAACTTTCACTACCAAAACATTTCCAACAAGTATATCATGTTGACCTTATTTTCATTCTCGCTATTCATAGAAGCAAAGTAGTGGTTGTAAAGTGAACCTGTAGGTTCCTTCACATCAAGGATATTTTGGTAGACATATTCTCAACAACTTTTTTTCATCTAGAAAAACAAAAAAGCTCAGAGGTAGAATTTTTGGGTTTGTACAAAAAAATGATGAATCCATTCCACATACTTAGGAATGATATAATGGATATTTTTAACATTATCTGTATCATTTGCAACGTAAGTGTCACAACCCAAGTGATCATGATTGACACCCACCTTAACCTATGGTTGAGAACCATGCTTAACCTAGAATATTAAGTAACCCAATGCCATATTTACGTTCACTTTATACTAACTTCATCATTAATCACATCTAAACCATCTTTATTAATTTTTAAGAAATCAACATCAACCAACAAAATTACCCAACCACTAATAGAGTGCAGAAACCTCTATTTCTCCAGGACCTGAAGTCACCATATAAGAACATCCAAGAGTATTCAAAGGTATAAGCAAAAGGATATCTAAAGATTTGGAAATAATAAAAGAGTGTATTAGTCCCAAAAAAGGTACATGATCATCATGGTGAAGATCCAAGAGCTTCCTGATTATGGTGCTCACCTTTATATCAAAATTTGGAACTGCGAGCTAGAGTCGAGTCTCATCTCAACTGCTAAAATGCTCAACACTCAATAAAATAAAAGCATAGGTAGAATCAGTACATAAAAAAATAGTGGTAGGCATCATAGGCCGACTCAACCCGATTCCATACAAATAAGTAAACGAAGAAAATACAAAGTGACCATTACTGAAATCATAATGAAAGACAATAACATATTATGACACTTTACTTTAGAGGGAATAAAACTCAGACTCATACATGTTTACACTTAAACCATTTTCAACAAGTTGTATCACAACACATGATTATAACCAACAATCAATGCATATGAAAAAATATATGAATTAAAGATGTGTGCATAATCTCTCTCTTCCCGATATCATCAATATCATCACTATTATCATGAATATCATGATTTAATACATCATCAACATTATTATAATCTCTTCAACATTATCATTATCAACAACTTCATACACTTTATGAGTTATATATCATCATCATCACCATCTCAACAATATCAATATGTATGAATATATGATGTCGCCCAAATAATACCTCCTAAAAAGTATAAAGTGGTTGCTGAATCAAATATAGAACTTAATTAGGTTGGGGTCGATCCCATAGGGAATAGTTCAAAATTATATCAAGTGTTTATCTTAGTAACTGGAAAATAAGTAAAGGAGGAGAGGGTGTGAAACAAAAGAGCAATAGTAAAAATTATTGGTTTCGATATTAGTAATCAATATAAGAAAGCACTAGGATTGTGACATCCATGACTTCATAACTACATAGGTTTCTCATGCTAGTAGACTATTCCAATGTGTTGCATGCAGAATCTAACAAGACAGGTTTATCTAAACATCTTTTGACCTTGGTTATATGAATTTCACTCTTATCCTCTCGATCTTCGAGTGTCACACTTTTAACCCTTATTTTTGATCTTAGATTGTTATGGCTCAAGTTATTAGATGAAGGTTGATAGCTTGAAATCTTTGTTATTATTTTCTTTTCCTAATCTTTACCTCTCTTATGAGAAAGTCTAGAATACAAGCGAATTCCTAATATTTGCAGTCATTAAAAATAAATCATAATAAACAAAAAATACTAATACATACAAACATACCAGTGTAGAATTGCCCTCGCCTAACCTATTTCGTCAACTAATCATTGTTCATACAACCCTAGTTATGGTGTTTAGCTACTCATAGTTGCAAGAACACAAGAAGAATTTATAAATGAAAACATGATTATGAACTTACAATAATGATAAAACTCCAAAATCTCAACTTGAATTAAAACTCTAGAAATGATGTTTGTAAAATTCCAAGAACACGTCTTAGAATCTCACAATATAATATTATAAAATATTAAAGGGCGTGCCATCATACAAATAACCCTATAAGAGTATTTATAGATTGTTGACTGCCTAAGATGAAAGAAGGGTATGCTCATGGTTAGAAACCCACAATTGTCCTTTGCTTCTTGTGATTAGCTCATGGACTTTATCATCTTCAGATCTTCGATGGTAAGGCTCCGTTGTATCAACATACAATTTAATAATGCTATCATTTGATAATCCTACACTTCAACTTCAAAAACTTGCATATATGGTGTTCCGTTCCATTTCATCATGATACAATTGTGACTTTAAACTACGATTGTGGGATGCTATCATCTGAGCCTCTTTACACTTAGATTTTGCAAGCATGTTTACGGAATGCCCTTTTCACGATCATATGGTATGATTGTATAATCTATATATGATCGTGGGAGTTTCTCATTTGAGAAACACTTGAGAATCATCCTCTAGATCATGTTATAGCAACCTTGGCACAACCTTGGTCAGATTCCATATTTGTAGCTTTGATAAACTAATGCCCTTTTTGTCAAATATTCAACACTTTCCTTCTTCGAGCTTATTTATCCTACAAACACACAATAAACCATCATATCCACATATAAATACCCTTGTATATGAAAATATTCATAGTTTTAAAGGTTTTAAGAATCATAATTCCATAACACGTCAACATCCTTAACTTGGAATGTTATGTCCTTAGGCAAACAAAATAACCTAGACTCACAAAGTCGCTTAACATAGAGAGGTAAACCAAGATCACTTATGGCAGTCACCTTACCAAAACCAATTTTAAGCATATGAACAATATAAGTATTTTAAACCCCCTTCAAATAGCATATTCAGCCAATGCAGTGTATATAAAAGACAAGTACCCTAACATAACAAAATTAGAACATGACATTACATTATGAATAAACAACCTAACACTTAAACCAATACACTACCAAAACAAGCAACACCCAAACTATAACCCCTAAGCCTTTACATCAAATAAGTCCTCAATCACCTAGTATATGAAAAAAATTAATCAAACTGGGACCATATCAAATTTCTCACTCTCACAATAAAGTCAAGTTGTGCATGTTTGATACCAAGGCTTGCCCTTATTTCTATGCTTCAACTTTCAAACAATCAAGTTACTATAACTATAGGACTTTTGTAGTTTTGTAATGTAGGCTTAGGGGCTGGTGTGGTGCATTTGGGTTAAATGGTCGAGACTAGTGCTTCGTTTGAGTTTCTAGCTTGTAGTTTTTGTCATGGCGTTGTGTTGAACTCTAATGCTTGGCTTTTGATGTTGTAGGATTCTTGAGGAGTTAAGGTTGATGATATATTGATGTTGAAAAATTTGGAATTGAAGGCAAAATAACACCACAAGGCAAGGATGGACGATGAACACTTAGATAAAATTTTGGAGGCAAATTTCAGTAAGTGCGGGCGATAAACCCGTGTCGTCCCATCCATATTGGTGCAATAAAGCCCACGATGCCTTATCTAGAGCAATGCAATGGTGCCCACACAATATGTCTTGGAGGGTGAAATGGTGTCCATGATGCCTCACACATATCGGGTCTCAAAAGCACGCGATGACCTAATCCTACACGGCCTAGGCTTCCTCCTACTATAAATGCACACTTTAAACACTCTGTGAAGGAGTTTTAGACTTCTTAGACAATTGACAAGGGATGATAAACACTTTATTTAGGGTTTTTATTCTTTAACTTTAGTGTTTTAGTTGATTTGATTATGTATTCAATTAGTTGGATCATGATTATGTCGATAAGTGGCTAAATGCCCCCTTTTCGGGGTTAAAGCCAAGAACATGACTACTATCATTTTGAATTGATTTTTTTTAATTTGATTGTCATATTTGGTTGTTTGTTTATCCTTATTTGAAATATTTTAAGGAGTATCTAACCTTATAATACATATATTGTCGACCGTGTGATCTCGGAAGGGGGAATGGGAAGATAGAATATGGGGATAAACAAAGTAAGATTCTTATTCCTTTATGAAACAAGGAATTTGAATTAGCATATAGGACAGGGATGTACCTAGAAACCTTGCTTGGTTCAGATGTAGGATGATAGATTTAAGCAGTTGATTGGATTATTACATCCCCACTAAATGTTGTAGTTGTAATATCCAAGTTAGGTAGACGAATAAAGGTCGGGACCATGATCATGTGACAAACCCTACGAATCAACAACCAAGATAAGCAATATAATGAATGAAGTTCAATAGAGTATTATGATTGTTCAAAGTGCTTTAGCCCTGGGCTTTACTCTATTGATTGTCTTAAGTCTTTACTTTACACACTGGTTACTTTATTTTTAGTTTACAACTCTAAAACTCTTTTTGGTTACCTCGCGTCAAGTTAATCTCAATAAGTGAACTAGGATTTGAATAGTTGTTGGAATTAGTCCCCATGGGATCAATATTCGGCTTTTTTTAAGGCCACTATATTACTTGGTAGACCATGTACACTTGTATGTGTGCTTGGGCGCTATCAACTTTTTGGTGCCGTTGCTGGGGACTTGTAATTTTGCAACTATTTTAGTTTTAGTTTTACTTTTTAGATTTATTTGGTGCTTTACACTTGGTCTTGGTTTTGTATTTGTATTTGCAGGAAATAGGTTTTCAGGATACTAAGCTGGCAAGGGATAGGGAATTGGTTAAACCAAGCCCCAAACCTAAGCAATGCTTCTATCAATGAAGTAGAGAAGCAATCCTTATCACATGAATTCTGCAAATAAAAGAAGATAAAGACAATTATGCTCTCATGGATAAAGAACAAACATCCCACAGGATAGTTTGAGAAGTGGCAATATCACTTCCGATAAATTTGACCTCCCTTTTTTAGAAACTGGATCCTGGAGGTAATTTTGAGCTGAAGCAGAACATGGTGCAACTTTTGATCAGTAGTGGGCAGTTTATTAGAATATTGCATGAAGATCCACAAGTCCACCTGCAAAACTTTCTGGAAACCAGTAACACATTCATCTCTATGGGTGTGTCAACTAATTATGTGAGGCTGAAACTATTCCCCATTTCACTGTTGGGGGAAACAAAGAAATGGTTGAGTGCTGAGTTGATAAATTCAATCACAACATGGGATGACTTAGCTCGGAAATTCCTCATCCGATTCTTTCCATCTGGCAAGATTATGAGACTTTATAGTGAGATTGTATGCTTCAAACAAAAGCCAGACAAAAATTTATATCATGCTTGGTAGCTGTTCAAAGATCTTCTACGAGACTGTATACACCATCAACAGTCAAATGAGGTATTAGCTTATACTTTTGTTGAGGCACTTGACTATAACATAAAGATTTTCCTAGATTCAACTGCAGGTGGTCAAGCTCTAGAGATGACGTACTATGAGCTGTATACTTTATTAAATTGATTTGCTAAAGGAAATCTAGAGTGGCATTCAGACTCAAAGACTGCTACTAAAAATGTTGTAGGTGTTTTGGAGGTGGATCAGTTTACTGCAATATCTGCTCAGAATGCTGCATTACAAAATAAGTTTACTACACAGCTCAACAACATGAAATTAGATGCTATACTGCCTGCAACCATAGTGAATGCAATTCAGCAGACAAGCACTTGGTATGTGGTGTGTGGAAATAGTGGTCATTCTGTAGTTATGTGTGCTGCAAATCCTAAGTTTATGATATTTGTGGGCAATGTTTAGAGGCCTAACTATGGGAAGTGACATACTCAGCCACTAAATCAACAATGGAATGCCCAACAACAATCATTTCAATAACCACAAGCTCAAGCATATTAGGCCATAAATAACAATCTGGAAGAGCTGATAAAAGAAATTTTAGCTACTCAATCCCAATTAAAAGAAGATATAAAAAACCAGCACGTGGCTACAAGGAGGTTGGAGTTGCAGGTAGGTCAGATAGAAACAACTCAAAACACTAGGCCTCAAGGTGGGTTGCCATGTGATACTGAAAATCCTAAACAAGTCATTACAATCACATTGAGGAATAGGAAAGAGATGAATAGAGAACCTCAAAAGAAAACAAAGGAGATAGATGCAGATTTGAATCACCAACCGGTTGCTGATAAAGTTACTGAAAATTTAAGAAAGTCTGAGTACTAAAAAAAGTTGTAGAATCGGTAAAGGAGAGTCCACCACTACCTTTCCCATAAGTGCTGAGAAAAATGAAGGATGATACATCCTTCAATAAGTTCTTTGACACGTTCAGAGAGCTCCACATTAATTTACCTCTTTTAGATATTTTTTAGGGAATGACTAAGTATTCTAAGTACTTGAGGGACGTGGTTGCTATTAATGTTAATCTCCAGGTTGCTGAGATAGTAGAACTCACTGAGGAGTGCAGCATTGTGGTGACTCAAAAGATTCACAAAAAGCTTAAGGACCCTGGGAAGTTTACTCTCCCCATTCAAATTGGCAACAACGAGATGGTTCAGGCACTTTGTAATTTAGGGGCAAGTATCAACTTGATTCCACTCTTTTTGTTCAATATTTTGGTCTTGGTAAAAACTAGATCGAGCTCTATTCTACTGCAACCAGCAAATGAGACCATAGACCATCTTGAAGGAGTTATAGAGGATGTTCTCATAAAGGTTGGTAAATTTATTATTCCTGCTGACTTTATTGTTTTAGATTTTCAAGCAGATGAAAGAGTACGTGTCATCTTGGGACGTCCATTTATAACAGCGGGAGGAGATTTGATAGATGTGAGAGAGGGCACACTCATAATGAGGTTAGAGTATGAAGAGGCAGTTTTTAAAGTGTACCAACCGCTTAACACACTATACCATTACAAAGACTTGTACATGAATACTGTGATTTAAGGGGATAAGTGTGGGGTGGTGGAGATGGTTCCACAAAATACCTCTTCGAACTTTCTCATTGAGAAACCTAAGGCACAACCACCAAATCCCGACATGATGTAGATTGATGAGCCTAAAAAGGCTATTTATGAAAAAGCTATTTACCTTGAGAGTTCACACTCAAGAGGTAAAAAAAAAAGAAAATGGCCTCTAAGTGTAAGGAAAAAGATGAAGGAATGTGAACGAGTAGTAGTTGGGTCATGCCTCAACACTAAATCGGGCGCTACTTTGAATGAAACCCAAGTTAAGTAGGTATATTTTATTTTTAGTATTTTAGTTTTTACTTCAAGTAGTTTTTGTTTTTATTGAGTCACAGGTTAATGGGAAGTCTGAGTACCGAAAAACTTGAGCCAAAGAGCATGGAGAAGACTAAGTGTGGGGTCCCTAGACCATCTTGATGTATAAAAATGCTACTATCTAGTCCTAGAGGCCTCGAGGAGTATTTCTATCTCTACTTTTAAGTAAACTTTAGGGACAAAGTAGATTTTTAAGTGTGGGGTGGGGAAATTCCCATTTTTAGGGTTAATTTAATTTTTTTTTTGTTAGGAATAAGTAAGATGTTCTTGTGGTTGCTATATTTGACTACATGATGCAAGTATTTTAGTTGTAAAAGAATATGGATTGTGTGAATTTCTACTTTTTAGACTCCCAGGCTCATGATTATGGATCTTGTACTTGTTGGCTTAATTTGAATTCTTGTTATTGTTTGGTTGAGAATCTGTGATGATCCCACTTGAGTTGAGCATGTGTCATGTGTGTGTAAGGTTGTTGTGTATTCCTTGTTGCATGTAATGTCTAGAACTTGTCTTGTGTGTGTGCAAAGCGAAATAAAGAGTGTGGGTTTAGGGTATGATATAGGCATTTTCTTAGTAGCTTTTTTCATACCTTCTTTTGACCTATCCTTGTGCATAATCCTAGTTATCCTCATTGAGTCTTTAGCTTATTCTCTGTAAGTCTCATATATAGACTAATCTCTTTTTTGATTGACCTTAATTTGATCCAACACTTCTAAGCACTTTAGTGTATAAATAATTGAGTGAGGAGTTGGAAATTCAAGTAGGAGAAAGGTGAAAGTGAAGCCCCTAAGTAATAGCTACTAGTGTTTGAAAAATGATGTGTTGTGGTTGGGAGTTGAGTAATGTAAAGAATAAGAAAATTTATTCAAATTGAATAAGTTGTGTACATAGAGCACTCCCACCATAGTATGTAAGTGAGCTTAATTAGATAGGAAAAAAATGAAAGAATGGGGTAGACAAAAAGGGTGTAAAGTGGTTATTAAAGGTGAGATGAATGACCTGTGTGATGTATTAAAGCTCTTAGGGAAGATAGTTACTATTCTTGGAAAAAATAGTTCCTAACTATCCCTTAGCCTATATTACAACCATTAAAGACCTATTTGATCCTAAGTTTCAACATTCTGATATTAGTAGAGAACTACACTAAGGGAAAGCCTATAGTTTATCATGTGTAACTTTTGAATTCCTTGTGAGAGTGCGCATAACGTGATTCACTTACCCATTCTGTTATAAATTGCATTTATGTGAGTGATTTTGGGTAACTATCTTGCGGTGAGGGAACATGCTTAATGATAGTGAGGTGATTTGTATGATATATTTGATTGAACAATATGTATGTGTTTTCTAACTAGGTGAGTCAATTCTTAAGGCTAGGATGTTTTTAAGTAGTGTTCTTGAACTATCAATTGTGTACATAACATGCTTAGTATAGAAACTTGCATTCTATGTAATCATTGTAGTACTAGCTTGGGTGTCTTGCATGTAGTAGAAGTGTAGAGTCTCCTTATCTTATGATGCTTAGAGTAATGAGTTTTTCGAGGACAAACAAGGCTTTAAGTGTGGGGTGGTGATGTTGGGTGTATTTATGCACTTTAGTGTCGTTATCCTAGCCTATATAGCCTTGTTTTGAGGATAATTCATGTGTTTATGTGTTAATTATGATATAAATAACCATCTAAGTGTTCAATGATGTTATTACAATGTTTAAAAGTGTTTTCAAACAAGTTTGGGTTCAAATCGATCATTTCGAGTCTAGACAAGAAAACTAGTTTTACTAGCTTGAGCTAGGTATTGATCTAGTCTATCGTGATGGATTTTAATGTGTCAAATGAGTTCTCAATGTCATTATTGTAGATTTATGAGAATAAAAACTTGTTTAGAGTGTGCAAATTTTAATTAAAATGATACAAGAGTCAACAATAAGTTTAAGCATATGTGGTCGAGCCTAGTGCTTCGTTTGAGTTTCTAGCTTGTAGTTCTTGACGTGGCGTTGTGTTGAACTCTAATTCTTGGTTTTTCATGTCATAGGATGCTTGAGGAATTAATGTTGATGATATTTTAATGTTGAACAATCTTGAATTGAAGGCAAAATAACACCACAAGGCAAGGATGGATGATGAACACTTAGACAATTTTGGAGGCAAATTCCATTGAGTGCAAGAGATATGCCCTCATTGCCCCATCCACAACAGTGTAGTAGAGCCCTCGAAGCCTCAGCTATAGTGGTGAAATGGTGCCCGCTCAGCATACCTTTGATCTGTGCAATGGTACCCACAATGCCTCACCTATCTCCGGGCTCAAAAGCATACGACGCCCTAATCCTACACGGCCTAGGCTTCCTCCTACAATAAATGCACACTTTAAACACTTTGTGAAGGATTTTTGGACGTCTTGGAGCATTTAAAGGGGCTGCTAAACACTTTATTTAGGGTTTTTATTCTTTGACTTTAGTGTTTTAATCAATTTGATTATGTATTCCATTAGTTGGCTCATAATTATGCCGATTAGTGGCTAAATGCCCTCTTTTCGGGGTTAAAGCCAAGAACATGACTACTAGCATTTTGAATTGATTTTGTTTGATTTTCTTATCATATTTGGTTGTTGTTTTTATCCTTGTTTGAACTATTTTAAGGAGTAGATAACCTTAGAATACATATATTGTCAATCTTGTGATCTCGGGAGGGGAAATAGAAAGATAAAATGTGGGGATAAACAAAGTTAGGTTCTTATTCCCTTATGCAATAAGGAATTTGAATTAGCATCGAGGACACGGATGTACCTAGAAGCCTTGCTTGGTTCACATGTAGGATGATAGCTTTAAGAACTTAATTGGCTTATTACATCCCCACTCAACGATTTAGTTGTAATGTCCAAGTTAGGTAGACTATTAGAGGTCGGGAGACCATGATCATGCGATAAACCCTACGAATCAACAACCAAGATAAGCGATCTAACGAATAAAGTTCAATAGCGTAGTATGATTGTTCAAAGTGATTTAGCCCTGGGCTGTACTCTATTGATTGTCTTAAGTCCTTACTTCAAACACTGTTTACTTTATTTTTATTTACAACTCTAGAACTCTTTTTGGTTACCTCGCATTAAGTTAATCTGAATAAATGAACTAGAATTTTAATAGTTGTTGGAACTAGTCCCTGTGGGATCAATATTCGGCTTTCTTTAAGGACACTATATTACTTGGTAGAAAACATACACTTTTGTGTGTGCTTGGGTGCTATCATCTCCTCAACAGTCTCAAATACTTCTTTTAATAAGGATCTTTATATTTCCTTAATGGAGATGTCAACCTCAGTATCTCAAACTCTGATAGTGTCAACCAGGGCTTATTTTTTATGTCTTTTTCCTTAACTGAAGGAGTGATGTTCTTTGGCATAGACACATGTTGGCATAAAATTCGTGCACCAAATCTAGCACATAGTTTCGTAAGGGTATTGTCATCTACCTTATCTCATACCTCTCAAAACTGATCTTATGTGGATTTATGCATCTAAGTATGGTTATCTATGCTTATTTAGCTTAGTTTTGATGACTTCTCTTATACGTAATGAGTTAATGTTTGTTTTAATAAGCATATATGTGGTAAGTTATGTAATGTGATGTTTAAGGTGTGTTCAAACCAAAGTTTGGAATCAAAATTTACATTTAGAGTTCGAACGAGATAACTAGTACTCTTAGCTTGAGCTATGCTCTATTCTAGTTTGTCTTGCTTGATTCTAGTATAGTTATAGGCCTTATTCGTGGGGCCTATTTTTGTAGGAATATTGGTTTGATGATTAAGTTGATATATGGATGTTACAAAAGCTTCTTTAAAGTGTAAACACGACCATAAATCAAGGAGCAAAGGACCAAACTCATGGAGTATTCAACGACAAAATATGGAAATTGTGGACTTATGGGCGTGCCACGCTGCCTAAGCACAATTTTAAGGGTGTGGCACGCCCATGGATGAAAATTAAAATTCACAAAATAGTGTGCTTCCATGATGGCAGCGTGCGATGCTGCCTAGCCCAAGCGATAAGGGCGTGGCAAGCTAGCTAGGTCAAAATTGGCAACTTTGTTCCTACTATAAATAGGACACTCCAACCTTTGTGCATTCACCTTGGACGACCTTGGGGCTTGAACATATGTTGGAAAAGTCTTATCTTAGGGTTTTTATCCTTTTATTTAGCTTATTCTTGGATTCTTACATGGATTATGTCATTATGATTCTTTTTCCATCCATGAGTGGCTAAATACCCTTTTCCGGGGTTAAGGCTAAGAACATGATTGCTTATGCTATGAAATTTACTTGGTATATGTTATTATAAACATTGGTCATTCATGTATCCTTGTTTTTACTATATTATGGACTCACAACCCTTAGGAAAAATGCTTAATTTGAGTCGAATCAAGATGGGTTATGATTTTATTTTAAGAGGTAGACCCAATAGATGACTCGAGCATACAATCATGGAAATAAACCACGATTATATCTCTCTCTCTCTCGTAAAAATATGGTTTAAGAAAGCTTACCTTAGAACCTACGAAACCTCCTTAGAACCTACGAAACCTAAGGATGATCGTGGTATGTAACCGCGATCATTCCTAAAAATCATAGGATATATTCCCTGGTTGTCATTTTGTAAGAGGTTGATCAAATGATGGGCATCACGATCATGAAATATGGGAACGATTGTGGTCATCCATAATAGGATAACTCCTAAATTTTCATCTTACATGAATTTGATCATAAATGTTTAGACAACTGAACCCACAATCATGGGGTCTTCCCATGATCGTAAAATCCATTTGTAGGTGTAGTATTGAGTCAAGTTCTGCACTTTTTCCTGTATCATCCCTGTACAAGCAACACACATTACCCTATAAAATCAATAGGTACAAAATCATGGCTTGTATCACAAGAAGCACTTGATTTAATGTTGCATCATGACGTGGATATTTTAGTTACTCAAACTTCACCAACAATCCCATAGGTTACCTCCCATGAAGAACCTGATTTAACATTATGGCATGACGCAAAACCCTTGATTACTCAGACTTCACCAAGTTTAAATTTCTCATATGGCCTTATCCTTTCAATAGTTCCCACACAGTGCTTCACACACTAACCATTCACCTTTAATGGAGCAGCCTCATCTCCTTTCAGTTCAATTACCCCATGCAGAAATACCCTTACCATAGTGAATGGTCCATACCATTTGGACCTCAACTTTACAAAAAATAGGAAAATCCTCAAACTATACAGCAAGACCAAGTCTCCTGGGTGAAATTCTCTATGTTTAATCTTTTTGTCATGACTCGAGGATACCCCCTAGTCGCAGCAATGATGCTTACGACTACAAGTAGATATAAGCTAACCCATGATCTAGTACCTTCTGTTCGATAGGCCCGCGATGGAACATTCAACCTTATAGCCCAGTCTGTCATATTGGAATTCAGAGTCTTCACAAATGTAGAATTGATCTCTCGATTTAAGACCTCAACTTGCCTACTTGTTTGAGAATGGTAAGGTGTTTCCACCTTATGTTTAACACCATATTTTTAAGCCTACTTGTTTGAGAATGGTAAGGTGTTTCCACCTTATGTTTAACACCATATTTTCAAGAAAGGTTTTGAATAGTCGGTTGAAAAAGTCTAAGCCCCCATTACTAATAATAACTTAGGGTGTACCAAATCTATAGAAGATGTTCTTTTTGAAAAAGGTAGTTACACTCCTACCGTTATTGTAAGGAAGTGTAATTTAATCCATCCATTTGTAAACATAGTCAATAGCCACCAATATGTAATTCATTCCATGTGAGCTCACAAATGGGCCTATGAAATCAATACCCCAAACATCAAACAACTCGAGCTCAAGGATAGTCATCACTGAAAGTTCATGTGTGCACGAGATGTTTCCTTGCCTTTTACATTGGTCACAAGCTCTAGTATAGCCATGTGCATCTTTATAAATGGTGGGACAATAAAAACCTCATTGTAAAATCTTATGCATGGTCTACGCACTTCCGTGATGACTCCCAACTGGTGATAAGTGATATGCTTCTAAGATTCTCATTATCTCAACTCTAGGAATATATCTCTGAATCACACCATTTGTACAAACCCAAAATAAGTATGATCATCCCTAAAAAAACTTCTAACCTCATGCATGAACCTCTTTCACTATTAAAATGATATATCTTCTAAACTAGATCATTTTCAAAATAATTAGAGAAGATTACAAACTAGGTAATTAAGTGTTGTGATGTTTTCAACACCTTATCATCTCAAAAAGTATCATTACTTTCAATATCATCCCCTAGTTTCAACATTGGCTCTTACTTAAGGCGTGATAGATAGTTGGCCACTTGATTCTCAATCCCCTTTAGATCCTTAACCTTAAAGTTGAATTCCTGCAATAGAAGTACCCATTTAATCAACCTCATCTTTGCATCTTTCTTCACTAAAGGTATCTAAGAGCTGCATGGTTAGTATGCACAATCAATTTTGTGTCAAGCAAGTAAGTCAAAAATTTCTCAAACACAAACACATTAGAGCAACTCTTGTTTAGTCATAATATAATTCATCAGAGTAGGGTTAATTGCTATGCTAGAGTAGTATATGGTGTGTAAGATCTTCTTTTGCCTTTATCCTAGGACTGTAACTAGCACCATGCCACTAGCATCGCACATAACCTTAAACGACAAGGTCAAATAAGGAGGTAATTAATTAAGGTTGAAACCAACCTCTCTTCCAGATACTCAAATGCCATTTGACACACCTCATCAAACATAAATTTTATGTCCTTCTCCAACAACTTGCACAATATATTCACAATTTTAAATAGTCCTTGATAAATCTTTGATAGAAACCTACATGCCCTAAAAAGCTACAAATGCCCTTCATAGAAATTAGTTGAGGAAATTAATTAATTACCTTAATCTTTTCCTTGTTAATCCAATCCCCTTCTTTGAGATCTTTTGACCAAGCACTACCCTTCTTTAACCATGAAATCACACTTTTTTCAATTCAGCACCAAGTTACATTCCTCAAATCTCCTCAGAATATTGTCGAGATATGCCAGACAATCATCAAATAAGCAACTCGTAACTAAAAATTCATCCATGAAAACCTCAATAATGTCCTCCACCATGCCAGTCAATATGGAAATCATACGATTCTGATAAATAATGGGAGTGTTACATAGACCTAATGACATTCTCTTAAATAGAAATGTACCATATGGACAAGTGAATGTGCACTTCTCTTAGAATTTAAGGGAAATAGAAATCTGTTTATATATCAAATAACCATCTAGAAATAAATACCATCCTCTACTAGAAATATGGTCTAATATCAAGTACATGAAGAGAATTGAAAAATGATCCTTCTTGGTCCATGAATTCAGCTTCCTGTAGTACAAGTAAACTCGCTACCCAGTAATTGGCCTCATAAGAATTGGCTTATCTTTTACTATGGACCACAATGATTCTAACCTTCTTTGGCACACATTAGACTGGGCTCACCCATTTACTGTCAGAAGTCAGATAAACCATGGCTACATCCAACCACCTAATGATTTCTATCTTCACAACCACTTGCCTTGGTGGATTAAATCTACATAGGTTCTCAATGCTAGGCAAAAAATCTGGCTCAAATTGGATTTTGTGAGTTCAAATTCTTGGTGGAATTAAAATAATTTAAGCAATGGACCATCTAATGGCCCATTTGAATCTCTACAAAATATACACTAAGACCTTAACTTGGTACTATAATAAAAAAACTACAATGATAACTAGTGAAGTATTGTTGGTCCCTAAAAATACATAGAACAACTGAGAAAAAAGAGCCCTGAGCTCCAATATAGGTGTAACACCCCGATTCTTGAGAACCGGAATGCCACACGGTGCTTATGATCCCGAAAGACCACAAGCTAACCGTTTTTTGATATCTGTACCTGTTCACTGCATAATATAGTAAAATAAATGCGAAAACTGGCTAACACTTTCCATAAGGTTCAAACATCTAGAAATATACAATACCTTAAACCACACACTAATACATCTGTCTGAAAAGCCTCTACACTGCCTGAACTGTGTAGTTGAAGGGACAATTCCCCAACTAACTTCGTCTACTAAAATCAAATACTGTAATAACAACATCCTCGGATGATGAGGACTCACTGCTGCTATACAAGTGACTTCTAAGATGCTCTAAGTTTCACTCCTCTGAACCTATGGTGCCCCAACATAAAAGAACACCATAGCACAATGCATCAGTACTAAGATGTACCGAGTATGCAAGCAGGGAAGGCTAAATGCAAGGGCTTATGCATGAACATTTAATCAATAGAATAATCATGAGAATAACGAATGAGAATACATATATGAATGCACAGTTCACAACCATAATAAAGATTATAACGACTCCAGATACCACTGCTCGAATACCACTTTACTGTCCTCAGAACTCACTACTGTACTGGGGTACTGCATTATTGAATCACAGGATACCAACACTGATCAATCGAATACACTGACACCCCTGACTCCTGAAGATTTATACTGACACAAAAACCGTGGGAAGTAGTTACATAACTCACCATGACTCCTTATAAGTAACTGAATATGTGGGGGTGCACGCAATAATTTGAATAATATCTTTAATTTCGTAAAACATGCGTACGGGAAATGAAGACTCCCATGTCTTGAATTTCATTATCCATACTTCTCATAATATTATAGATAGGAAAACATAAGTAAAATCCCATGAATCATCATAAAATCATCAATATTCATCATAAATTCTCATGACTCATCATAGACAACCAAACTCATCAACTCAAGACTCGGAGCGACTCGATAGTTCAAGAAACATACTCTTATGGACATGGGATAATAAAGTAATCATGTACATCAAAGCTTAAACAATTTATATTTTCATAACCTCATAATTCGCCATTAAAATATCTTGGGTATTTACCCACTTTACAAAATCATGAAATTCCAATGATAAAATCAATTCTTTGGGCACAAGAATGAAAAGATATTCTTGTTCAAAACCCCACATACTAAGTTCTCACGGAATTCATTTTAAGTTCTCAAATCATCAAAAATTCATCGATCGTAGCACGGATAAGATTATCGCGGAACTGACTTAGCTCTAGACCAGCAGACTATTTCGGGCATACGTAGACCCAACAATCAATAACATAAGTAATACATAGTATACAACAACGTATACTCACATGCCCACAGGCTATTATGCACCATGCATTCATTAACACCTCACACCAATTATTTGAAGATCATATTCATATATAAGTATTGGGATCTTATGCCATTACATCGTAGATCATTCAACAAGGATGCATATGGTTAAGGAAGAATACACCATAACATAGTTTATCCAATCGGGATACACACAAATAACATACATTCAACACATCATGGTTCACTTCTCAAGGTTCTTTCCTTTAAGATCTTGATATATGCAATTCGACCCATAATTAGATATTTCACACTTAGAGTGGCCTAATGGCCTTATCATTTCCCTTAAGCACCATAGTAAACACGTAGCATGCAAGTATGGTATGAACTCATCACTTCGATCACAAGGGCTCATACAATCCATTCTTCTTCAACTAGGCATTTCTACAATTACCTTGCATGCACCATTTAGGGCATAGGTCAGTATGAACAATTACATGTTCTACAACACCATCATTCATCTTAAGTCCACCAACTAAATCCCTCGTCCGCACTTACAACCATATCATAAGCCTTCCACACAACATCCCCAATTTTAGATAATAACATGGAGCTCATGTTGAACGTATACATAGAAAGTAGTCTAGTCATTTAGAACTTATTATATCCTAAGAACGTAAATTTATAGCCTCTTAGACAATTCCACAAACACCTTACATACACTTTTAGGCATTGGTGAATTTGTCAAGTTCTCATGTTTTCCGCCACCCCATATATCTCATCCAACACACATAATCATCGCATGCATGTATCAACCAACATACACCATCACCACACATATATATATATCAACCAACATGCATAATCATCATATATATATATATATATATCAAGTAACATACATAATCCTCATATATATCTCAACCATCAAATATCAATCAACATATATATATATACATCATCAAGGTCTAGAAAAAATATATATATATACATAAGTTGAACGTTCAAAAAGGGATTCGTGGACTCTATGGATGAAAGGAGTCCATAGATAAACACTTTCATACCTTAGACTCCGTATCCGGAAGAGATTGATGGAAGGAATTCTTGAATCAAAGCCTCCAATTAATTTCCCCCAATTCAAAACCCTAACCCTAACTTGATATATATATATATACATATAAGAGAAATGAGAGGAAAATAACACAAGTTCTCATCTGAATGAGGTATTTATAGAGGTTTAAAAGAGTGGTGAAAGACCAAAATGCCCCTAAGAAACAAATAAAACCCGAATCTGTCCATGGGGGACTGTTTTGATAGGCTGAAGTAGATCGACCATAACGTTTTACTCCAATATCCAAATTGAAGGAAACCAATTTCATTGGAAAGAGGACTCACAGAGATTTCCGTTGATATATGGTATCTCACCCAGATCATTATGTACAAGGAGTTATGATCGTTTGAAGTTGACCAAAAAAATCACCTGGCTGCAGTATTTTTTTTCCCTGCAAATTTTACTGTTCACAGTTCGATCGAAATGGTCGTAGTTTGATCGGAATGGTTGTAACTCATCGCTCGAGTGTCCGTTTTGGGTGATCCACATATAGTTGGAAATATTATTCGATGCTCTATGAAATGGTGGGTCGAAATCCAAGAAATTACACAGAAAAATTATAAATCATTCTCGAAGATAGGATCCCGACACGTTTACGCACAAAATTTCAACGAAAAAATTTTCTGGGGTATTACATCATCTCCCCCTTGGAAACATTCATCCTCGAATGTCTCTTGATAGGATAACAGTGCTAATCGACTGAACTTACTTAAGGAACATGAACATCGGAAGCTTATCTATACGACTGGAACTACTGATAAACTGGGTGCTTACACCGAACATGTACGCCTGATGCGTGGAATACACACTGAATCAACAAATAATTAAGTTGGATTCTTATGGTAAGTATGCATATCTGATGCATAGATATAAGACTGAATATACTGACAAGCTGACTTCTCAGGAGGAATATGCATACCTAATACAGAATTATGTAAATGAGATACTTTCATGAATACATGACTGTCAAACTGAGGCTTTCACTACTACCAATGCATACTTCATGCATGAAAACGTAACCGAATACACTGACCAACTGAGCTCTTTCTACTACCACGGAACATACGGATCTAATGCATAACCGTTTCACTATACTGCCTTCTGAGTCACACAACTGGATTTCTTAATCACTCGAACTTCTCACAATATGCATACGTGTCTGATGCATGAGAACACAGTTAAACAGATGTATGAACATGTACTTGAATATGTAATGACAACTGATGTAATACTTATGATAAAAATCTAAATATGCAACTGTATGGGGTATCTCCCCCTTGGGACACCACGTCCCTTCACAATTACTTTACAACAGTATCGAAGCGGCGTACAGGGCACCTATAAAGTAAATTATATGCATAATGCACAATGCAAGAACTGAGTTATATTCACAACCACTAGGATATTCCACTTCAGAATAATGACATGCTCGGAATTTCCAATAACAGGATTAGAAGAAAAGATGAGAAAACAATTCATGCAGGTCTAACTTTATCACTTCCTCTATCACCTCCTCTTACCATTTATTCATCGCCATACACTTGTGAACACTTGACTAAACTCCAAACTAAACGGAAATCAATTTACTCTAGAGTCTGGGGCACAACGATACACATAAGTGATAACTTAACTCATCCCGGAGAACTGCTCCTGAAAGCATGAATTCACTACTGATGCTAATACTAGTGCTACTTCTTGGAATACAACCCTTATCTTTCCTTAGTCTCTACAATCATCATCATATACATACACTCTTTTCAACACCTACTTGTCTCACTAAACACATTATCTTCTTTGATTTCTTCATAGGATACTAATACCACATTCACATCTTAATACTTAGTTTGGAGTCCACAAACTTACATTCTTCAAAGATTCAAGCTTAGCTTCTAAAACATAACATGAATATCCACAAATCTTTAATAAACATACTATTCTCATTCTAGCCTTCAAATATCACATCTCTTAAACTTATACTTCTCCACACCATGAGAATCCCAGCTTTATCTCTATCAATCAACACATATAATTCCCAACTTCAACACTTAGATTCTTACATATATAATTTCAAGCCTATTCATTCACCATATAAACAGCTAAACCCATAAGGCATACTCTGCTCACTTTAGAGAGCACTATCCCGAAACTATCTGCGGGGACTGTTAGAGAAAGTTCTATCTAAAAGACTTTGGCTTCACTACTTCTATTACCTTAAGAGTAAGGTAAATCTGACATAAGTAGATCATTACAAGAGTCTACATAACTCTCTTGGAAAATCTTGCTATAGCACGATCTGGATCATGAAAGAACGAAAACTCTTCTAAACATCCCATAGCCTCCCGTACATGAATGTGGTGCGCAACACACTCTTATACAAGACTCTACTAGATGTGGCTTTTTAGACTCCCTAGGACACTGTTGAACCTTAGGCTTTGATACCAAGATTGTAATGCCTCGATTCCCGAGAACTGGAATGCCACACGGTGCTTATGATTCCGAAGGACCACAAGCTAACCCTTTTTCTGATATCTGTACCTATTCACTGCATAATATAATAAAATACATGCGAAAATTGGCTAACACTTGCCATAAGGTTCAAACATCTAGAAATATACAATACCTTAAACCACACACTAATACATCTGTCTGAAAAGCCTCTACACTGCCTGAACTGTGTAGTTGAAGGGACAATTTCCCAACTAACTCCGTCTACTAAAATCAAATTCTGTAATAACAACATCCTCGGATGATGAGGACTCACTGCTGCACCCACTGCTGCTATACAAGTGACTTCTAAGATGCTCATAGTTTCACTCCTCTGAACCTATGGTGCCCCAAAATAAAAGAACACCATAGCGTGAATGCGTCAGTACTAAGATGTACTGAGTATGCAAGCAGGGAAGGCTAAATGCAAGGGCTTATGAATGAATATTTAATCAACAGAATAATCATGAGAATAATGAATGAGTACACATATATGAATTCACAATTCACAACCACTATAACAATTATAACGACTCTAGATACCACAGCTCGGATACCACTTTACTGTCCTCGGAACTCACAATTGTACTAGGGTACTGCATTACTGAATCACAGGATACCAATACTGATCAATTGAATACACTCACACCCCTGACTCCTGAAGATTTATACTGACACAGAAACCGTGGGAAGTAGTTACATAACTCATCATGACTCTTCATAAGCAACTGAATATGTGGGGGTGCACACAATAATTTGAATAATATCTTTGATTTTGTAAAACATGCATACGGGAAATGAAGACTCCCATGTCTTGAATTTCATTATCCATACTTCTCATAATATTATAGATAGGAAAACATAAGTAAAATCCCATGAATCATCATAAAATCATCAATATTCATCATAAATTCTCATGACTCATCATAGACAACCAAACTCATCAACTCAAGACTCGGAGCGACTCGATAGTTCAAGAAACATACTCTTATGGACAGGGGATAATAAAGTAATCATGTACATCAAATCTTAAACAATTTATATTTTCATAACCTCATAATTCATCATTAAAACATCTTGGGTATTTACCCACTTTACAAAATCATGAAATTCCAATGATAAAATCAATTCTTTGGGCACAAGAATGAAAAAAAATTCTTGTTCAAAACCCCACATACTAAGTTCTCACGGAATTCATTTTAAGTTCTCAAATCATCGGAAATTCATCGATCGTAGCACGACTAAGATTATCGCAAAACTGACTCAGCTCTAGACCAACAGACTATTTCGGGCATACTTACCCTCAGCAATAATTAACATAAGTAATATGTAGTATACAACAATTCATACTCACATGCCCACAAGCCATCATGCACCATGCATTCATTAACACCTCACACCAATCATTTGAAGATCATATTCATAAACAAATATTGGGATCTCATGCCATTACATCGTAGATCATTCAACAAGGATACATATGGTTAAGGAAGAATACATCATAATATAGTTCATCCAATCGGGATACACACAAATAACATACATTCAACACATCATGGTTCACTTCTCATGTTCTTTCCTTTAAGATCTTGATAAATGCAATTCGACCCATAATTAGACATTTCACACTTAGCATGGCCTAATGGCCTTATCATTTCCCTAAAGCACCATAGTAAATACGTAGCATGCAAGTATGGTATGAACTCATCACTTCGATCACAAGGGCTCATACAATCCATTCTTCTTCAACTAGGCATTTCTACAATTACCTTGCATGCACCATTTAGGGCATAGGTCAGTATGAACAATTACATGTGCTACAACACCATCATTCATCTTAATTCCACCAACTAAATCCCTCGTCCGCACTTACAACCATATCATAAACCTTCCACACAACATCCCCAATTTTAGATAATAACATGTAGTTCATGTTGAACGTATACATAGAAAGTAGTCTAGTCATTTAGAACTTATTATATCCTAAGAACGTAAATTTATAGCCTCTTAGACAATTCCACAAATACCTTACATGCACTTTTAGGCATTGGTGAATTTGTCAAGTTCTCATGTTTTATGCCACCCCATATATCTCATCCAACACACATAATCATCGCATGCATGTATCAACCAACATACACCATCACCACACACATATATATATATATCAACCAACATGCATAATCATCATATATATATATATATATATCAAGTAACATACATAATCCTCATATATATCTCAACCATCAAATATCAATCATCATATATATATATATATACATCATCAAAGTCTAGAATATATATATATATATGTGTGTGTGTGTGTGTGTGTGTGTGTATACATAACTTGAACTTTCAAAAAGGGATTCATGGACTCTATGGACGAAAGGAGTCCATAGATAAACACTTGCATACCTTAGACTCCATAGCCGGAATAGATTGACGGAAGGAATTCTTGAATCAAAGCCTCCAATTAATTTCCCCCAATTCAAAACCCTAACCCTAATTTGATATATATATATATATATATATATATATATATATATATATATATATATATATATATATATACATACATATAAGAGAAATGAGAGGAAAATAATACAAGTTCTCATCTGAATGAGGTATTTATAGAGGTTTAAAAGAGTGGTGAAAGACCAAAATGCCTCTAAGAAACAAATAAAACCCGAATCTGTCCATGGGGGACTGTTTTGATAGGCTGAAGTAGATCGACTATAACGTTTTACTCCAATATCCAAATTGAAGGAAACCAATTTCATTGGAAAGAGGACTCGTAGATATTTCCGTTGATATATGATATCTCACCCAGATCATTATGTACAAGGAGTTATGATCGTTTGAAGTTGACCAAAAAAATCGCCTGTCTGCAGTATTTTTTTTCCTGCACATTTTACTGTTCACAGTTCGATCGGAATGGTTGTAACTCATCGCTCAAGTGTCCGTTTTGGGTGATACACATATCGTTGGAAATCTTATTCGATGATCTACAAAATGGTGGGTCGAAATCCAAGAAAAGACACACATATAAATTATAAATCATTCTCGAAGAAAGGATCCCGACACGTTTACGCACAAAATTTCAACGAAAAAATTTTCCGGGGTATTACAATAGGATTCTCCTCAAAAGATGGTTTAGCTAGAGGTATCACTTTATATTTTAAATCAAGATCCAACCTCTTTAGTGCATAGGTGTATGAACCCCTACAACCATCTTTTCATACTGGGATATACCATCACTGTCCAAATTCATTATTACTACTGAAAATGCCTCAACACCAAGTCTCTATTCAATAGAAACTACCAACTCATCCTCATCTATTATATCTATCATATAGATCACACATATGTCCTTCTACTGCTTGATTGACTGGCATACTTTAAAAGTAACTTGCTTATTATTCAATTAAAACTTTATCTGCCTAGTTTCCATATCAACCAATGTCATCCAATCATGAGAAAAAGCCTTCCCAATATAATAGGAATCTCAAAATTAACCTCATAATTAAGAATCACAAAGTCAACCAGAAATATGAAAAATGCAACTTTCACCAACACGTTCCATAAGATTCCCTCCATTTTCTTTGTTGTGCGATCTTCCATTAGAAGTCTCATATAAGTTGGTTTAAGTGACCCCAATCCCAACTAATTGTAAGCTACTAGTGATATCAAGTTAATTCTAGAACCCAAGTCACACAAGTCCCTTAAAAATTTGACAACCTGATAATACAAGGAATCCTGAAATCTCTCGAGTCTTCTTTCTTCTCAAAAAGAGAGTAGTAAGTGATTGCACTATAATGGTACGCATTGTCCACAGGATCAATACTGACAGTCCTCTTCTTCATCACCAAGTCTTTCTTGAATTTTTCATAGCCTAATATTTGCTCTAATGCCTCCAAAATAGAGAAGTTCAATGATAACTCCTTCAGCATTGAAATAAAATTTTAATGTTTATATCTTCAACTTTCTTTTTTAATTTTTAGATAAAAGAAGAAGAAGGTCATGGAATGGGTTTTAATATTGGTATGACATCCTTACCCTTCCCTTTGTTAAACTTAGCGTCTTCTTTAGCAACTAGAGGCTTTTGAGATGCATCCTTATTCACCACTAAATCTCAGCTTCATTATCATCTACATTATTAATAATCATGGGGTCGTCCCTCTTGTCATCATCCATAGGTATAGGTGGATCTGTATTAGCCTTACCATTCTGATTAGTAATGCTAAGAAATGGCTATTATTCTTAGGATTATTGTTGGTGTTGCTTGAAAGTATACCCGATTAACACTAGTTTAGTCTAGCAGATATCTTCCCAAATTGTTGCTCAAGTTGTTAAAGTTGCATCAGATTCAACTTTTTGGCTCATCTATGAAATGTATACCTTAATATCCTTAAGGAAATTTTGTTTTCTATCCAATCCATTAATAAGTCTTGAAAGAAAATCTTCCATCCTTGAATTTATAGACTTAACATCACGGTTCCTTGGTAGAACATAAAGGCTACTCTTCTCTTTTAATTATCTTTTCACTTTTGATCACCATATCTTTCCCTACTCCTATCTCTATACCCATACCTATTTTATTCGTCTTTATAGTAGTTCCGACCTTGATTCCCTAGCCTGGAGTTCCAACTGTCCTGATTAGACCATTTGCCCTTGGATAAGAAACCCATCTCCTCTTCGTCAAGATATTTAGCCTCTTCCTCAGAATTTGAATCTTCATATCTAGAAGACTTACCTTGTGTTCCCACTATATTAAACTTTTCCACTCTATCTACCACAAATTGCTTGGTATGCAACCCAATCTCAATATGCAACTATGCCACCTCTTGATCCAATGCCACATCTAGTGCCTGTTGCTTTGTGGAGGCTTCAATTTCATAATTATCAGTCGATCTATTAGCCTTCCAATTGTGCCACCCTTGATTGGTCTTCATAATCCAATCTAAGATATTAGAAGAATGCTCCCATCATATACTCATGAAGGCCCCACTAGTGATAGTGTCTTCTATAAGCTTAGTGTTAGTATTTAAGGATCTATAGAAGATCTCTAGCAAGTTGTACTAGTAATCCTATGATTTTCCATATTCTGTAGTTTTTTCTTGAACCTCAACCATGTATCATAATAGTGCTTCTAAATGAAACTATCAAAATTTGTATGTCACATCTTTTTTATCTAACCACAGAGTAGCTTCTCCCATTAGAGAGATAGAAATAGCCTTAGTCAAATAACCTCCTGACTCACTCCAGGTAGATTATATAAAATGTATATTCCCATAAAGTTCATGATATACATGTTTTCATCATCAGTAGAAAATCCATCAAATACCTCCCTTCAAATTTAGTATCTAGATTATTACACCTATGATGTCGAACTTAGTACCTAGAGGAAACTCTGGTGGAATGATTTCACCTATTTTAATCGGCTCTACATAACCTAAGTCTTTCTCTAGATCTTTATAAAAAAGTATATATCGTTAGAGAGTTTTTTCCCCCTATTTTTCTGAGAGAGGATGTTTTCCCTTAATTTTTTCAATTAGTCCCTTACATCAAGCATAGCTAGACGATTTTCCTCTTTTTGTCTATCCCTCTTTTCCCTTGCCATCCAGTAGGCTTCCTAGTATTTTCTTCACCCATTAACCTAGAAGTGACTTATTCCATAATTTCCTAACCATTATTAGTGGATGAATAAAATTGTCAGGTCATCATAAATCCCCTCAAGTAGGGCTACTTGATCATGAACTCATTCTCTCTCCATCTTTTAATTTTGTCTCAAAGTTCTCTCCAATTCAGGATCAACTAGAATCAGGGGATTTTCTTAACTACAATTATTGGGCATATACTGGTGTGTGCCCAAGAAATAGTAGAAATGTAAAATTAGTAAGCAAAACCAACAACCAATCAAACACAAGTAATCAACTCTCCCTGTCACGACTCTGTTATTAGATAAAGTTTGATATCTTCAAATCTCTAGTGTTATGTTCTTGTCTAATCTCTACCTCTCTCTTGAGAAAGTCAAGAATATAGGTGAGTTCCTAATGTTTGCAACCATTAGAAACCAATCCTATGAATAAAATACCAATACATGGAAGTACACTAATCTAGAATAGCCTCATACTTAACCTATTTTGGCAACTCGTCATAGTTTCCACAACCCTAGCTATGATGTTTAGATACACATAGTTGCAAGCTCATAAGATGAATTCATAAATGAAAAAAATGATTATGGACTTACAATAAGGATAAAACTCTCAAAACTCAACTAGAATTAAAACCTTAGAAATGAGGTTTGTAAAATTTCAAAAAATGCCTTAGAATCTCACAAAGTAATTTTGTAATACATGAAAGGACATTACATTATACATATAACCCTATAAGAGTATTTATAGATGAAATAAAACATATACCAAATAAAATAAAAAATCTTGGTCAACTTCCTCAAAAGTAAGGAAGGTACGATTGTGGTTAGAACCCACGATCGTCCTTTAGGGCTTGTGGTTAGGTCATAGACTTTATCATCCTTAGATCTTCAATGGAACGACTCTATTGTATCAATATATGACTTTATAATTTTGTTATTTGATCATCCTAAACTTTAAATTCTAAAACTTGCACATCTGGAGTTCCTTCCTACAACCTCATGATATGATCGTGACTACAAAGTACGACCATGGGATGCTATTATCTGAACCTCTTTACACTTAAATTCTGCAAACATGTTTCTAGTACACCCTTTCTAAGATTGATGAACAACCATGGGAGCTTCTTGTATAAGCAATACCTAAGAATCAACCTATGTATGATTCCTTAGCATGACCGTGCTCAGATCCCATGGTGGTAGCTTTGATCTTCCAATGCCCTTTTTGTCCACTATTCAACACTTTCTTCTTTGAGCCTATTTATCCTACACACATTAAAAAACCCATCATATTTATATGGAAGTACCTTTTTACGTGTAAATATTCATAGCTTTAAGCATCTTAAGTGCCTTAACTACATGACACATTAATATACAATGCAGTCAACAATCACAAGTAGTGCTCGAAAGGAATCACAATTACTCAATTTACATATAAGCACAAAGTCAAGTAAGTCTAATTGCTACAATAAATTGTAACCTACCTCGATTCCATACTCAACAACACTTTTAGGCCAAAAGTTTGCCTTTCGTTTCTCTTTAAACTTGCTCTTGATTTATAACTACAAGATTATACACCCATTTCAATAAATGCACCCCCTGTTAACTACTAAGGGTTAATAACTTGTCATTTAAAGCATAAATTGTCTTAAATCATCATCTTAGGGTTTTCCCCTCCTTAAACCTCATGAACCCTACTTTATTTATTATGAAAAACTTTGATCTTATTTTCATTAGTGTTTCTAACACCCTAGTATAATTATTGATTGATTTGATACTCATTCCCACCAATTTACATCAATTTAAGGAATTAGGGATAAAACCCAAATTCTACCAAGAACTAGTTTTCTAATGATTTTTTGGGATTATAAGTAGTAATTAAAGTTTAGAATTCAAGATATATACCTATAAATATGAAATTTTAAAATTACTTAAAAAATAGCCTCTCCTAGAGCTCATGTTTTTTAGGAAGTGGAAAATGAAAAAAACTTTTTTGGGTTTAAATGTATTTAAAAAATACATGTTACAACTATAGTAGTACCACTACTGTGGTTAAATTACTACTGTAGTGCTTCACGACTCAGTACATGCTTCTACTGCAGTGTTACCTTTTTTTGATACTACGGTACCACTGCAGTAGTTCCCTTTTTTGCTGTAGCTATCACGAGATAGAATATCAGGGATTTTCCTTAATTATGTCCATTTTACAATACATTCCTTGAAATATGACATCACAAACCAACCCCTCCATGATAAACTCTATAACTGGAGTGCTATAACTTTGTTTTAAGTGCCAGAATTTGTTATAGATTCCTAAACTAATTATATATTGAAAAAGAAAGTCCAACACCACCACCGATACTTACATTAATACCAAATTTCCTTAGACTAGTACTTCTTAAAACTATTCAACACTAGATTGACCCTTAATCTCTAAAAAGTTACTTAAGGGAAAAATAGGTGCAAATTTTACCATCTATTTTAGCATAATAATGATTTGAGTCATTACATTAGATACCAATGATCGTAGGTGGATTTATGCCCCTAAGTGTTGTTATCTAGCCTTAATTAACTTTGTTTTGAGGACTTCTTATCTTCCTAATGAGTTAATCTTTATATAAATGAGCATATAAGTGTTAATTTATGAGTTGACAAAGTTTAAGAAGTGTTCATATCAATTTTGGAATAAAAACATTCAAATGGATTTTAAATGAGAACACTAGTATTCTTAGCTTGAGCTATGCACTATTCTAGTTGATCTTGTTGGACTTTATGGGATTATGAGCTGTAATCTGTGGTGTTTTATGTTATAGGAAGCATTGTGAGATGATAAAATTTATAATTTGATGATACACAAACAGTTTTTGCAGAGGAAAAGCTACCACAAAGGAAGGAACCAAAGGCAAAATGCATAGAACAAGCATGAACAAAATCTAGAAAATTTGAGCACAAGGGCATGCCAAGCCCTTGGATCTCTGCGTTAATGGCATGCAAACCCTTAGAAAAAATCTACAGAATGCACATTCTTGTGAGGATCTAGAATAAGGGTGTGACATACCTTTATCGCACCAATGTTATAGTGTGGCACGCTAGTGTGTTAAAATTAGGCACTTGGCTCCTACTATAAATAAGATACTTTAACTCTTTTGTATACACCTTGGAAGACTCGTAGGGATTGGAAAACACTTGAGGAAAATTCAATTAGGGTTTTTATTCCTTTACTCTAGTTTACTTTTGGATTATTACATGAATTTCATCATTAAGATTCTTTATAAGTCCATCACTAGCTAAATACCCTCATTTAGGGTTAAGGCCAAGAACATGAATTCTGAAGATTGTTAATTGAGTTGTTTATGTTATTATCATTGTTGATTGTTCATGTATCCTTGTTTAAATTATTCTACAAATTTTCAACCCTTAGGATAAATTCATATTTCTATCAGTAGCCTGGAAGGAGGAATAATGGAATAGAATATGCGATATATAGGATGAGATCATAATCATTCAATGAATTGAAGTTATGATTTGTGTTTTGGATAGGAATATAACTAATTTTCCCTATTTGGTTCATAAACGGGAAGAAATACAAATGCATTTAACTTGGTACTTGCATCCCCTCTCAACGATGTAGTTGTAAGGCTAAGTTAGATAGTTGATTTAAGATTTGGAAGGACGTAATCATGCTATCAACAACAACGATAATTGACTAAAATAACAACGTTATAAAGATAAGTAGGATTGTTCATAGTTCCTTAACCCTGTGTTTTTCCCCATTATTGGTCAAGAACTTTACTTTACCGCATTGTTTACTTATACCTTTACTTTTCAATTCATAAACTTTAATTGTTACATTAGCACTTGTTTAATCTATGTAGTGAGACTAGAATAGGATAAATTTTTAATACAAGTTAGTGGGATCGGTACATGGCTTTCTTAAGTCCAGCTTAATACTTGATGGACCTCGTAAAAATGCGTGCGCTCTTGGCTGCAATAAATTTTTAGCGCCATTGCCAAGGAATTATAAATTGGCATCTGTCTTAGTTTTAGTTTTGATTTTTGATTTCTTAAGTGCTAGTTACTTGATCTTTGCTTCTAAATTTGCAAGCTTAGGTTGGAAAAGCTAGAAATCTTGCAAAGGATAGTGAGTTGGTTGATCCATATCCCGAACCTAAATAATGCTTACACCAGTTAAAGAGAGAAGAAGTACTTCTTTACTGGATAACTCAAATTTACCAAGAAGAAGCTATTCCTACTCCTATTGCTGAAGATCCACCAGCATGCAGGATAGTATGCAAAGTGGAAATCCCACTCACAACTAGTGTCACCTCTTCCATACGAAGATCTGAACCTGGAGGTAGACTTGAGCTAAAACAAAACATGGTTCAGCTTTTGCACATCAGTGGATAGTTTACTGGCTTGTCACATGAGGATCCACTGGTCCATTTGTAGAACTTTTTGGAGACAATTGATATGTTCATCTCCACTGGAGTCTCTTGTGACTATGTGAGGCTCCCTTTATTCCCTTTCTCACCTTTGGGGGAAGCTAAGAAGTGGTTGAACATAGAGCCAACCAGTTCTATCACTACCTAGGACAATCTGGCAAAGAAGTTCCTCATCCATTTTTTCCCGTACAGTAAGACTGTAATGTTGGACTGTGAAATCTTAAGTTTCTAGAAAAAGCCGAATGAAAACCTATATCATGCATGGGAGAGGTTCAAGTATTTTATTAAGGACTATCTACATCACCAACAATCTAATGAGGTCATAATTAGGGGTGAGGCGGTCGTTTTCAAGTAACCCAAATTGAATTAGGGTCGAATCTCGAGAGTGAACTATAAACTTCAAACTCTATGGATGCTCAAATTACTAAGGGATTACCCGAAATGTTTTTAAAAACAACATGTGAAGTAAAATAGGGGAATTTTATTGGGGGATTCTTAACAACCAACTTTAACATGCACTTGGTGAATAAAACTTTTACTCAGAATTCAAGATTTGAAGGAGATCTTAGGATTATGTATACCTAGAGGTAATACATGTGGGTTGATGTTGGTTCATTATGAAGTTTAGTTGTTAACTAAATGATAGGCTAGGTCAAAGTTCATTGGGGTCAATCTTTCAACAAAACCATAATGATTTCACCCGTTGTCTCTTTCGAGCACCTAACAAGTGTACACATTTTCATAATCACCCAAGACCTCAATCAAGCATCCCTTTTTCTAGGATGATGCTCTTGACATGATTTAAACTCCTAATACACTTATTTCTAAAATTGTAAAAGGTTGTAAACCATAGGCTCAATTGTCCATCATTTCTTTGTCCCCCTATAACCCTCTTTCAAGGATGTTATGGGTTACCTAATATTCACATTCATCTCTCTTTTGAGGATGACAAAGGGTTTCTAGAGTTTGGGGCTTTCACCCATCAACCCCATTTAGAGATTTAGGGCTTTCACTCAGCAAATTCCAACACATAAGCTCAAGCAATGGTGGAATCCATACTCAACAGCTAAAATCCATGCAAACACAACAATACCCACACATAATTACACCCTAGTTCAACATAATCACAAGACAATTATTTAGCTACTCATGAAGAAAGTAAAGAGAGATATACCATAAGGATTATCCAGCACATTCATTCTTCACAAAAACTCTAAGAAATTTAGCCTTCCAAGTTAATTACACACTTTCCCAAGATTAAGGTTTCAAGTATTGATTTCCAAGATAGCTTATGAGATAAGATATCCTAAAGAGGAAGGGTTTTTTTCTTAAATATCGCTTAGAATGCGTCCAAGTGCTTTTACCGATCTGCCCCTGGGCATACTCCTGCTTAACCGTGATCGCGCATAGATATCTGCAGCTATGACAATGCGACCGCAGTTGTGTACTATGACAGTGTTACTTGATAACGCCCAAACTACAACTCTTGTAAGAGTGTAAGCGGTCGCTGTCAAATATAGAACCCAACTGGGTTGGGTGTAGAATCCCACAGGGAATACTTGGTCACTAAGTGTTGCAACTATTAGTAGACTGTTGGTCGAAAATTCTACGGAAAGGGGGAAATTTGAGTTTGGCGTGAATTAATACTATGGAAGTAAAAACGGAATGCTTGATTTAGTAAGATTTAATCACAGAGAATAATAAGTTAGGATTATGTCCACCTTATGAGTTCTACTTATCGATTAACTATGAGTAATGCGGAATTCAGACATGCATGCACTTATAGAGATTCGTATTCTAATGGTAAATCCTAGTGTTTCTCAACCATCAAGAATTATTTCACTTTAACTCTCTCGAGCCTAAAATGTATAACTAACGATACAAATTCTCCAAGAAGTTAACCCAGTTACGGCACTAACGTGTAAATAGGGGTTGGTAGCCCTATTTCCTTGTCACACTCTCTTTTCCAAACATGTAAATTTTCTCTCGAACAAGTTAATGCTATAATGGCCTATTCTCTATGTTTGCAACTACGAGAATTAAATTAAAACAAAGAGAGTAATGATATAAGTATCATACACATCAAGAATTCACAAACTCATAGTAATAGATAGAGTCTCATAAGGCTTCCATAACCCTAACAGAGAAGTTTAGCTACTCATGATTACAACGGAGATCACAATAGATATAATCATCATACCACAACCTAGAATAAACATGGCGATGGAGATGGTTTAGGCATCAACTAGGGTTTGATGTTTTCCCTTCTCCGTTGCTCACAAGAGCCGTGCTTTCTCTGTCAGAAAGTAACGTGAATAATCCAAAAGTGGCGTCTTAATTATGAAAAACAATAATGAATGAATGAATGAATGAATGCTGAAAAATTCAGCAAATAAGGTTTTTATAACATCCTTGTCCTAGTCCTATTAAGTTACTGCTGCACCCCTAAGTATTTAAAAATACTGCTTTTGCCCGGGATAATTTCTCCATGCGTCACATTCAGTCCATAAGCTTCCAAAAGCTGCCTTCCCTCTTCTGTGAAGTTTTCCTTTGCTGCCCAAAGGTCCACAAAGTGCTGAAATCTTCATCATTAATACCTGAAAACATGCTAATCACGTAGGTTAGCTCACTTACAGGAAAATGGACTAAAAGTGCAGGAATTATATATTTTATCCTCAAAACATAGCTATAACATGGGTAAATTATGGTGTTTAGGCGTGTAAATACACCCAACATCATTACTCTGACCATCTTGACTAACAGTGACTGCTGATAGAGGACTACAGTTACGATAACCGAGGTTGATATAGTCCAGGTCTTTTGCTGCACTCTTCTTTGCTCTTTTTTTATTATTTCAGCTCCAATCCACATCTTTTGGTCTCCTCAGCTTTATGCCTGCAAAGAGTGGATGTTAGTGCATCTATCCATGGATTTTTTCTTATTTATTCATTCAAAACAAGGTAATTTGCACGAATGAGTGATAGGATCACGACTCATCAACACCCCCAACTTAAGACCTTGCTTATCCTTAAGCAATTCTACCACTTACTATGAGATAAGTTCATATGTATGCCTTCTATCTATCACTCAATGATCATAAAGACTCAAACTAGATTGCTACCACAAAAAGATTTTTACACATGGGCAAATAGGATTCAAACAACTCCTCTCATCATAAAATGAAATAGTGGAGGATTCAATAGACTTCGAGGAGCAACCATGTAACAATTACTAATTCTCTAGAAATGACTCACATGTTGACTTCAGACATGCAATAATTTTGATTATCTCATTGTGCGAAAAATGATAAAATCATCCACCTCGACTAGTTCATATTCCTCCTCACAAGAAAGAGAATTCCTCACATCAAACTACCAAATCTGCAACAAAAAATTTTGAGTGCACAAACTCTCTCTCACAAAAGAAATCTCAATGTAACAAGTGTTGTACCATAGGCTTTCCCCTATTTTCAATCGCCACTATAAAGAAAGTAGATGGTTGGAGATCTCAAAGGACTTTCTAAGCTTGAAATGTAGGTTTGGGTTAGGTTATAATATTTTTTGGGAACAATATGGTTGCTCCCTTCCTTGAACGTCAACTTCACATTTTTCAATCTTCCTTTTGGACTATTGGAAGCTCTTCTTTGTTTTCTCTCTTTTCTCATGCCTACCATTTGCTTCCTTTGTTCACCACCTTTCTTTTATCTCTTTTTCTTGAATATTTCATTCAATTCTATCATTTATTGGATCCTTTTTTTTTTCTAAACATTTGTTTTCATTACTTAGGAACCTTGGCATTCTACTAACACGCCGTGGCCTCAAATTTTCTTCCATCACTTTACCACCCCAAACTTAGGCTTTTAGCCTCAAATTTTATTTTCCAGTTCAAAGAAGGTATGGTTCAAAAGAGGGATAAAAAGAATGGTTCACGGCTTGTAGTGCGTTTGCCAAAGAAAGGCCTAAAGGCTCAAAGTGGGTAACTAGGGGTTACATTCATATTTGGGTAGGCTTTTTAGGATAAAGTGGCTTCAAAAATCACAAGGATGGACTAAGATCATTTCTCTAACCACATACAATCAAAACTAGCCTTGAGAGACCAATGAGGCAAGTTTTAGACAACACGAGTATACAAGATATGAATGAAAAAAGCTCACCACACATGGCAATGCAAAATTCACCAAAGAGGTTTAAATATCCCTCCCACTAGAGACAAATCTGGAGTATCTAATATTATTCACAAGTCAACAATATGTGGAGTCATAGGAAGAGAGAGAAATTTCATCACAAAATTGCTCACGTCCATGCTTTCAAATAATTCTTCAAAATTTTTGGACGGAGGGTTTTTTTTTCTTTTGCATTCGTGCCACACATATTTTTCTAATCATTGAAACCCTCCAACTATCATGTCACATTGAGGTTCATAGTATGGGCGACCCACTATATGGTTACTCAGACTTCACCAATGGATATTAATGCAACCCCAAATTATCAATGCTACAGGTACTTAGACTTTCCTTGAATTTTATAGCCTTGATGCTATGGGTACTCAGACTTCCCCTGCACCTATGGTTAGAAACCCAATCACGAAGGCAAAGCTTGTCCAATAAAGTTTAGACTAAAATAGCAAACTACGAACAAAATAGTTAATCCATGCAAATGTGAGCACCATCAGAGAGCCCGAATATTACAACCTAAATAAAAAATCACGCTAAGAATTTTTCAAAAAAATAGAAAAGGGTGCAGCAATATCACTAATACAAGCCCAAATGAAATGAATAACCCCCAACAGAAAAGATAGCAGTGTCCCTACTGCATCAATAATCAAAGCTAACAAAGAGATAAGGATGCTAACTAAAACTCCATAAATACCTCTATCCTTTTCAGATTTTCACCATCACTATTCACCTTGAGATTAGACCCTTTCTGCATGCAAGAACTTGAGTGAGAGTATGAGGAAATTAAGGAGGTAGTTGGTGAGTCAACTGGCTTCTGTGTCCGTGATCGCATTTGAATAACCACGATTGTGGATAGACGGGTAACCACGATCATGCATGAGGACCATGGTCACGATAACCAAGGGCATGTCTTCTCCCCTATTTTCCCCTTGTCCAGCTTTTCTGCCTACTTGTGTCTCATTAATTCTTTGATTGGTGTTCACCTCAAATTATGCACAGTTCTTCCTTTCTAAGCTTAAGGAAAACACTCCATAGTGTCACATATGCATGAGTTATTCATATGCGAGAACTAACATTAGTGCTATAAAAATATGATAAAAAGGATACAAGCCATCCTCGTGGCATTTGTAGGTTGCCTCCCACTCAGTGTCTTAGTTAACGTCATGGCATGACGTTGGCATGTATCAATTTGTCAAGGATGGTCCATAGGACCCCACTTGTCAAACTCCCCTTTATCAATTAACCTTCTAACAATGTTTTTCTCTTTTCTTTCTCTTTGTCGATTAGACTTTAAGACAAACTATCTTTTGATTGGGCATTGGACATCATGCTGCCCAAGTCCTCCGTCATGTGCTTTTCCTTTGTATTTTTACCCTCCACATGCATCGCCAATATTTGATCATCATTTTGGAGGTTGGAGATTTTGCCACTAGTAGAGTCCTCCCTGGGTTTAGCATCTAGATGTGTAAAGACTAGTCCCATTTGATTTTCCAATTGTTTGATACAGAACGAATGGGAGACTACCATTTTAGAGAGTGAGATAAAGTCATCTTTTAACTCGAAGACCATTTTTTCTGTTCTTTCAACTTTGTTCAAAATTCTTTCAAGGAGATCCTCTATTTTACCTCTGTCGGCGTCAATGGATCTTGACTCTTTGTTAGAATCCCGAACATGGTGAGGCATGAAATGGCCATATTCATGTTCCTAATCTCTCCAAACTCGACCACCACCATAATTTATCCAACCTTGATTCCCACCGTGTCTATGGTAGGTTGAATGAGAACCCCCCGCGTGGTTAGCTAGGTACCAATTTTCTTCCTCCATTCTCTTAGCTTTGTCATCATTGTAATAGGCTCTTGGTGTCATGGGGTTTACCATTTTCACGGGTGCGCCCATGACATACTTAGTTAGGAGCTCAAGTTGGGTCAAGATCTTTTCCATGGTTTTCTCTTGATACTCATCCCACTTTCTTTGTTCTCTACTAATCATGTGCTTGGGTGGAGGGCTAGTTGAAATGTTGAGGTCTCGGGTGTGGCATTCCTAATTGTGTTTAGTTACCTCTCTCAAAACTTTTATAGCCACATAGAAGTGAAAGTTTAAGAGAGAACCTTCTTTCGCATCATTTACCATCGTTTAGTTGAAAGGATCTAGTGCCCGATAGAATATTTGGAGAAGTTTCTTCCCCATAATCTCATGGTTTGGGAATTTGGCTAACTTCCTATGAAATCTCTCCCATGCTTTGTGAAGTGGATCCCCATCCCTTTGTATAAAGTTCATGATTTCATCTCTCGGGTGACACACCTTGGATGGAGAGGGGTATTGATCTAAAAACTCCTTTGTGAGCTCCTTCCATGAAGTGAGTGAAGCCATAGGGAGTGTACGGAACCATAAAAATGCTTCACCCATTTGTGAGAAAGGGAAGATCCAAAGCCGAAAGGACTCTTGAGTCATACGAGAGATGTTGAAAGGAGTACAAACTTCCAAGAAATTGTTCAAGTGGACATATGGATTCTCATGGGCTTGGCCTCCGTAAAACCACTTTACTTGCAACACATAAAGCATGACACTAGTCACATAAAATGTCCCACTCCCATGGTGAGGTGGGATATGGTTTTCACTCATATGACTCCCACCATTCAAGTGGCTTTCTCCACGAGTGAGTTCATCAAGGTACTCCACAGGATTGATGCCTTCACTCATAGTTTCGGTTATGCTAAGATTACCAACAAAAGATCCAAAAACAACAAGGAAAATAAAGTACGACACTCTGGATACTCCCAAGTAAAAAAGTAACACCACAGAACCAAAATCTATATTTCACTCCCCGACAGTGGAACCATTTTGATAACGCTCAACTCACTCCCATAATTAGGGGTGAGGCGGTCGTTGTCAAGTAACCCAAATTGAATTGGGATCACATATCGAAGAATGAGCTATAGACTTCAAACTTTATGGATGCTCAAATTACTAAGGAATTACCCGAAATGTTGATAAAAACAACATGTGAAATAAAATGGGGGAGTTTTATTTGGGGATTCTTAGCAACCAACTTTAACACGTACTTGGTGAATAAAACTTTTACTCAAAATTCAAGATTTGAAGGAGATCTTGGGATTATGTCTACCTAGAGGTAATGCATATGGGTTGATGATGGTTTATTATGAAGTTTAGTTGTTAACTAAAGGATAGGCTAGCTCAAAGTTCATTGGGGTTAATCTTTCAATAAAACTACAACGATTTCACCCGTTGGCTCTTTCTAGAACCTAACAAGTGTATTCATTTTCATAATCACCCAAGACCTCAATCAAGCATCCCTATTTCTAGGATGATGCTCTTGACATGATTTACACTCCTAATAAACTTATTTCTAAGATTGCAAAAGGTTGTAAACCATAGACTCAATTGTCCACCATTTCTTTTTCCCTCTATAACCCTCTTTAAAGGATGTTATGTGTTACCTAATATTCATTCTCATCCCTCT
Source organism: Capsicum pubescens (assembly GCA_030864215.1). Classification (NCBI taxonomy): domain Eukaryota; kingdom Viridiplantae; phylum Streptophyta; class Magnoliopsida; order Solanales; family Solanaceae; genus Capsicum; species Capsicum pubescens. The sequence continues at coordinate 209,830,045 of CM061540.1, read as the reverse complement.
TTCGATGACGACAAAGGGTTTCTAGAGTTTGGTGCTTTCACTCATCAAACACATTTGGATATTTGAGGCTTTCACCTATCAAATTCCAACCTGTAAGATCAAGAAATGGTGGAATCCATACACAACAGCTAAAATCCATGCAAAAACAATAATACCCACCCACAATTACACTCTAGTTCAACATAATCCCAAGACTAAATTATTTAGCTACTTATGAAGAAAGTAAATAGAGATATACCATAAGGACTATCCAACACATTCATTCTGCACAAAAAGTCTAAGAAATTTAGCCTTGTAAGTTAATTACACACTTTCTCAAGATTAGGGTTTCAAGTCTTGAATTCCAAGATATCTTATGAGCTAAGATATCCTAAAAGGGAAGGGTTTTTTGATTAAATATGGCTTGGAATACATCTAACTGCTTTTACCGATCTGCCCCTGGGCATACTCCCACTTAACCATAATCGCGCATAAATGTCTGCGGATACGAAAACGTGACCATGGTTGTGTGCCACGACCACGTTACTCTGACCATCTTGACTAACCATGACCGCGGATAAAGGACTGTGGTTGCGGTAATCGAGGCTAATGTAGTCTAGGTTTTCAGCTGCACTCTTCTTTGCTCTCTTTTTATCATTTTCAGCTCCAATCCGCATCTTTTGGTCTCCTCAGCTTTATGCTTGCAAAGAGTGAATGTTTGTCATTTATCCATAGATTTTGTCTCATTTATTCATTCAAAACAAGGTAATGTGCATGAATAATGAGTGCGAATAAGTGATAAACTCACCACTCATCAGGTATTACCTCACACTTTTGTAGAAGCTCTTAACCATAATATAAAGATTTTGTTAGATTCAGCTGCATGTGGTCAAGAATTGGATAAAATATATGATGAGCTCTATACTTAGCTGAATCGAATTACAAAAGGTAACGCTGACTGGCATGTGTCATCTCTAGGGGCGGAATGAAAAAGCCTGTGGGTATGATAGAAGTTCATAGTGTCACAGCCTTAGCATCCCAATTGTCAGCTCTTCAGAATCAGATGATGACACAGTTTAGCAAATTAGGTGTGAATCAATCTCAGGCTCAGGTGAATGTAGTTCAGCAAGCTATGTTTTGGTGTGAGATTTGTGGGAACAATGGTTACTCTGCGGACTTGGGTAGGGAAAATCCATACTCTGTAAACTTTGTGGGCAATACACAGAAGCCAAATTATGGTAATGCCTCGTCATGACCTAATTTCTTAGGTCATGATACCACCTACTATATCCCACCAGTAGGCAAGCCAAACCCATAGTCCGAAACATCTAGTAATTGTCCACTAAATATATAAAGAAAAGAATTATGGAATAAATAAAATACAGAAGTAATTACATAATATGATCCCAAAACCTGGTGGTATCAGTACAAGAGCTGCTAATAATACAAGAGTATAAAGTAAAGTTCAACTGAATACACTAATATAACTTATCTCTAAATACAACATAAATACTAGTCTAATACATAAGAGAGAGATAGGTAATACTCCGAACGTTAGGAGCTCACTCTAAGTCTCCAAACCATGGATGCTCTACATGACATACACATCAATGATGATAACCCGTACTATGATCTACAGGCTATAGAAGTATAGTATAAGTACCAAATGAATGGTACTCAGTAGGCAACTACCAACTGAGCTCCAAAGATAAAGAAAGTATATATAACATATAAAAAAATAGAAACTACACCCAAGAGTCCAGAAATCATAAAAAAAGTCGATGATATAATAAGGAATCACTATCCTATTCATGTTAAAGATTCTAAAATGATAAGACTAAGGAAATATCAACAATGAACTATCCTATTGCAGTCATATTCATGAATCTCAATACTATACCATATATCCCTGGCTAATATATGAATAGTTGGTGAAAGAGTGATATGTAACAATATACAAGGCCAAGGAACGAATATACAATATGAATAATTAAAGGAAGGGATATACGGTATTACCATAGCTACATATAGCTAGATATATATACATATAAATATGAGGTCAACTCAAGGAATAACCTAAAATCATCATGTCCTAATTTTAAGACCTCCTTATAATCCTATCAGGATTTAATAATGCCATACTTAGGGTTTCTAATCCACATGGCTAGTCCTGAGATAATCATGAAAAGTAATGTCGCTGTAAGATAGAGGAGGCCAAAAATGTACCTCAAATATTGATGACGAATCAATGGCCAATCTATCATAAACTAGACATAATAATGATAAGAACAATAATAATAACAATATCTATAACAAGGCGAGTAATCAGATATTCTTGACAACCAAATACCTAGCCAAGCCCTTGTGTTTCATCACTTCCCCATGCTCAGAAGGTTCAATCAACATACAACAACACAAGGCATAGTCATCACCAATATCTATGCAACCATCCCATACCAACTGATAGACATAGGCATATATTGGTGATAGGCAATGCGCATGCAAGAATGAATGCCAAAATATAATCAACATCATAACCTTCCTCCAGACTCAAATCGGGTATATATGATAAATATCATAATCATCCTCCAAACTCGAACTGGGTATATATAATCAACATTATAATTATCCTCTGGAATTGAACCGAGTATATATAATCAACATCATAATCATCCTCGGAACTCGAACCAAGTATATATAATCAACATTATAATTATCCAATAGACTCGAATCAGGTATATATAATCAACATCATAATCATCCTTCAGACTCGAACTGCGTATATATAATAAACATCATATCCATCCTCCAGACTCAAATCGGGTATATATAAGCCATCTGAAATTGAACAAAGAATAAGTATCATCAAGACTCAAAATTAAACCGGTCATAAATATCATCATCCCACATATATTTAACATCAATTCTATATAGATATAATAGGTGGACGAACTCAAGACATGGCTAAAAGAGTGTAAATTTGTAAATCCATTCCCCGAAGTGATCTTCGAGACTAAATCATTATAAAAGTGTAGAAGGGGTCAGGATATCTCGTGATTGGAGTAAATATTAGTGTGAAATCATTGACCGAAATTTGTATCAGTCAGATCTCAAAACATCATTACTAAATCCTTTTTATATATAGGTTACCCATCTTGTCATACATTTACTATTATAAAGAAATCTATTTTTAAGATGCAAAGTAGGCTTTAACCCCTATTTAGGAAAATAGTAACAAGTTTATATTTTAGCTAAAATCACATTATTTATTGATATAGTGATCATGAATATACCGAATCTATTCATGCCATCACCAGTATTCAAATAGTTGAACCATAAGCATTATACTGCATCTTCCTCTGTCCCATTTCATAGAGATGTGTATATAAATATATACATATATTCATAAACTACAACCGTATCCTTTACAAGGATAATTACTTCCCGAATATCTAACTCATATCATAACACGGCCTTTGGCCTAATAATGTGTCTAAAATAATTACAATATTATAATTATGGACTTAGGCCCATATACATATCTGATACTCATATCAATAATCATATTTATAAGTCGTAGCACATCTATAATCATCTCACATATAAGAGACATCTTATATCTAGGAGGCATAATATCAATAAAGCCTAATTCATATCCATGAGGCATATCACATTTATTAGACATGCCATATCTATAGTTCATATATCATGACTAAGAGGAATATCATCTCCGTAGGCCAATTATCACTTCTACGAGGAACATCATCTCTAAAGATCCAATATCATGGACATAAGCCATTTACTATTCAGGAGAAAGTACATCATTAACCATTAATTCACCAAGAAAATCTCATAAATAAGGCTCATTAGTCTCAACCAGGCCTAACATTCATAATTAAGTCAATAGAGGTTAACACAAGTCTTGGCCTAAGGTGGGTATCATGACCCGAGGCTACCCCTTTAGTCGCGACATGGTGCTTAAGGCCATAAGTGATCCCCAAGCTAACCCATGGTCTCATACCTGCTATGAGCACTGAATGAAATAAAAGTAAAATAAGATATACGGAAGATAAAGAAATAAGATATTGTCAATCTAATATGGAAATATATAAAAGACATGTCTGAAGTATCTGATAAACACAAAAAACTAGGATGCCTGTCTGAAAGCCTCTAAACTTACGAAGTTGGTGGGACAAACCCCCAACTAACTCCAACTGAACTGAACAATAGTAAATACTGAAATAACTAGAATAACATGACACGTCCTCAATAGATGTGGACTCACCAATACTGCTGTAGGGAACTACTGAGCTGTCTGGGGATGATCGAGAAATTATGCGTACGAACCTATGTTATATGACAACATAATGCAAGAGAAAAGTATGCTATCAGTACTTTGAATGTACTGGTATGTAGGAAAGGACAAACTGATATACATGTAGAAACTAAATGCAATTACATAAACATATAAAACTAAATATGCAAGGCCAAATATTTTAATACACTGACATTATCTGAATAACTGGTGCAATTTTTATAACTAACTAAATAAATGCTGAAAACTAATTACTTAGTCTTGCAAAACGGAACTGAAATAGATTACCAATACTGACTGAAACTGTGGGAGCTATCACGTAACCGACACAAACCATGAATATTATCATGGAGTCCAATGTCTTACCCATGTTGAGGAAGGCTGTTCCATCCTTGCCAGAGGAGTAGAACCTAAATTGGAGTGATCACTAAACTGAGCCCAAGTTGGGCAACCTGCCAGTAGTGACTGATTACAAAAATATGATAACAACTCTTAAAATAGGAAGGGTTTTTAGTAAGTAATGATGATCAAATACTGAAAACTAATAAGCTAAAACATGATCAAATAACTGGGTCTGGAACAGGATACATACTACATGGGCTAAACTGATTTCATGAATGTATGCTGTGACATGAGTATAGTTGTATAGCTAAAATAGAGAACGGAAAGAGTTTACCTAAAGAAAACCATTACCTCAAGATGAGTTTGAATTTTTGGAGAAAAAATGAGGATACCGGGCTCACATATCCACTTCTACTTCCTAAGTATCTCTCTCAACAAACTGATTCCACCATAGAACCTTAACCAAAGAAACTTCTTTATTACTTAGCCTATGAATTTGACGATCAAGGATATCAACTGGGAATTCTTTATAGGAAAGGCTATCATCAACATCCACACTTTCTAAAGGAATAATAGAAGCTGAATCACCAATGCATTTCTTTAACAAAGAAACATAGAATGCCGGGTGTACTGAGTCCAAAACTATAGGTAACTCTAACTCATAAGCTACTATCCCAAAGCAGTGCAAAATTCTATATGGGGCCAACATAGTGGGGACTGAGCTTTTTCTTCTTGTCAAATCTCTTCACTTCTTTCATAGGCAAAATTTTCAAATAGACTGAGTAACCAACATCAAACTCAAGATTCCTTCTCCTCACATTTGCATAAGATTTATGATTACTTTGGGATGTCTTTAGCCTCTCTTGAATTAACTAAAATTTTTCTATCACCTCAAACACCGAATCTGTCCCTATCAAAGCAACCTCACCTACTTTAAACCAACCAATAAGAGATCTACATCTCCTCCCATAAAGAGCGTTAAATGGAGCCATATGAATACTGGAGTGATAACTATCATTATAGGCTAACCCGATTAAAGGTAAGTGGTCATACCAAATATCTTTAAAGTCAATAACACACGCCCTCAACATGTCCTCTAAGGTCTGAATAGTCCTCTTCTCCTGACTATCTATCAGGGGATGAAAAGCTATACTGAGGTAAACTTGTGTACCAAGACCCTTCTAAAAAGCCTTCCAAAAGTGAGAAGTAAACTGAGTACCTCTATCTGAAATGATAGACAATAGAACCCTATGCAATTTTACCAACTCCCTAAGATAGAGTCTAGAATAATCCTCAGCTGAATATGAAGTATGAATTGGCAAGAAATAGGATGACTTGGTCATTCTATCTATAATAACCCAAATCAAATCATGTTGATAACGCGTAAGAGGCAATCCTAACACAAAATCCATATTCACCACCTCCCACTTCAAAGTAGGGATTCTAAACTACTGAAGTATACCACTAGGCCTTTTTGGCTTAACCTTAACCTGCTGACAGTTTGAACATTTAGCCATAAAATCTGTAATACCACTCCACTAATAGATTTCCCATAAGTCAAGGTACATTTTAGAGGCTTCGAGGTGAATAGAATACCGCGTACCATGCGCTTCTTCTAATATTCGCTGTCTCAAACCATTAACACACAGAACACATAATATGCCCTGACAATGAAGTACACCATCTCCCCCATGGAAGAAAACCTCTATCTTCTGATCTCAAACTACCTCCTTTAACTAAACTAAACTAGGATCCTTATCTTGGTTTTCTTTTACTTCCCCAATCAATAAAGATTCTGATCCATATACTTCCTTTGGCCGAATCAACCAACCAAATTCCTAACCCAACAAGATGATGAACCTCATGGACTAACTCTTTCTTATCAACTTTAACATGGGCAATAATACCAATAAACAATCTACTGAGGGTATCCGCTTCTATATTTGCCTTGCCTGAATGATACAACACACTTATATCTCAGTTTTTCAACAATTCAAGCCATCTCTTTTGGCAAAAATTTAGGTCTTTCTTTGTGAACATGTACTGTAAACTCTTATGATGCATAAAAACATCAACATGAATCCTATACAGATAGTGCCTCCAAATTTTTAAGTAAAAAACAATAGCTGTCAACTTAAGATCATGGGTCATATAATTCTTTTCATGAGGCTTAAGCTGTCTAGAGGAGTAGGCTTTGACCTTGCCTCTCTGCATCAATACATAACCCAGACCAATCTAGAAATATCACAATAAACTACAAACCCATCTGTTCCATCTGGAAAAGTCAAGACTGGAGAGAAAGTGAGTTGAGTCTTTAATTCCTGAAAACTATTCTCACAAGAATTCGACCACTGAAATTTAACCTTCTTTTGGGTTAGCCTCGACATGAGGGAATTAATAGAAGAAAAATATTCAACAAACTGTTTGTAATAGCCATCTAAACCTAAGAAACTCCTAATATCTGATGGTGAGATGGGTCTAGGACAGTTTCACACTACTTTGGTTTTTTGAGGATCGACTAGAATGCCATCATAGGAAACTATGTGACCAAGTAAAGCTACCAATCTCAACCAAAATTCATACTTGGTAAACTTAGTGAACAACTGATGATATCTAAGGGTCTGTAACACAACTCTCAGATTGTCTACATGATCATTCTCACTATGGGAATAAACAAGGATATCATCAATGAAGACTATGATAAATAAGTCCAAGTACTGCTTGAACACCTTGTTCATCAAGTCCATGAAAGCTACAGGGGAATTCATTAGTCCAAAATATATATCTAGGAATTCAAAGTGACCATACTGAGTTCTGAAGGATTTATTCGAAATGCCATATTCCCTGACTCTAAGCTGATGATAACTGAATCTGAGGTCTATCTTAGAGAAATAACTTACACCCTGAAGTTGGTCAAATAAGTCATCAACTTTTGAAAAAGGGTACTTATTCTTTATGATGACTTTGTTCAACTGACGGTAGTCGATACACATTCTGAGAGAATCATATTTATTGGACATGAATAGTATTGGAGAACCCCATGGGTAAACACTAGGTCTGATAAAACCTTTATCTAAGAGATATTTCAACTGTTTCTTCAATTGCTTAAGCTCAGTTGGAGCCATTTTGTAAGGTGTACTAGAGATAGGATGGGTATCTATAAAGATATCAATTCCAAAGTCAAATTCCTTTCTGGGAGGAACTCAGGAAGATCTTCAGGAAATTTTTCTGGAAATTCCCTTACTACTAAAATTGACTCAAGACTTGGAGTCTCAAAATTTGAGTACTTGACTTAGACGAGATGGTAAATACACCCCTTAGATATCATCTTTCTAGACTTAACATAGGAAACAAACTGAACCTTAAGTACTGAAGTACTACCCCTCCATTCGATAGATGGATTATTAGGAGACTAGAACTGGACAATTCTATTTCTGCAATCAACTGAGGGTTAACATGAGTAGACCCAATCCATGCCGAGAATGACATCAAAATAAGTTATATCTAACTCTACAAGATCAACTGAAGTACCTTTTTGAGACACTATGATCGAGAAATTTCTGTATACCCATCTAGCTATAATAGACTTACCCACTGGGGTAGACACTGAGAAAGGCTCTACCAATATTTTAGGACTGATGCTAAAATCTACAGCTATAGAAGGAGTCACAAAGGAAAGTGAAGCTTCGGGGTCTAGTAATCTATATACATAAATATGGAAGACTTGAAACATACTCGTAACTATATAACCACATCAAGAGAACTTTCTTGATCATGCCGAGTCTGGAGAGCATATAGTCTATTCTGGCACTGCCTACTAGCTACACTAAAAGTGGCACCCTACTGAGTCGGGAGACCTGCTGGAGTAGATAAAATATTAGACTGGCCCTGTTGGTGTGAGCACCTCTCTTCGGGGCTACTGCTTGATACTCTTTAATCCTGTGCCCTATCTTTCCACACCCAAATAACACATTACTTCCTGCCCAACATTCACCTTGATGGATCCTACCACACTTCCTGCAGAGTGGGGTGGTATGACAACTGTTTACACTACCCTGGGTTATAGATCCTGGCTCTCTATCCTAACTATCCTACCTGAACTTAGGCACTGCTGCACTATCTAAAGATGGAGATGAGGCTAAAAATCTATGGAGGAAGTAAGAACGGTTACCACCTTTCAACCTTAGCTGAGAAAAGTTGAAACTACTTATTTTGTCCCTCTTATTCTCCCTCTTTCTCTTTAAGTTTCTCCTCCTCAATCTAATGAGCATGAACCATGAGTATTAATAGGTCTATGTCCTTAATCAACATGGTGGTCCTACACTCCTTAACCACACTATCAGATATACCAGATATGAACTTACTCATTCTGGACCTATTGTCACCCACCATAGTAGGAGCATACCTCACAAACTGAGTAAACTTGAGCGAGTACTCTTGTACTCTCATACTTTCCTGCTTCAAGTTTATGAACTCCTGAACTTTAGCTTCCCTCAACTCTAGTGGGAAGAACCTATCTAGGAAAGCTATGGCAAATTCCTCCCACTCAATAGGCTCTACTTTCACACCCCTGTCTTCCTTTCACTACATAAACCAGGTGTGATAACTGATATACAACCAACTCTATACTTTTATTTGAAGTGACACCCATGATGTCTATCACCTTCTATACCATATCCAAAAACTCTTGCGGATCCTCCTCAGACTTGGATCCCAAAAATAAAGGAGGATTCATCTGAGTGAAATCTTGAATCCTAACTGCAGCTGTATTTACCACTGGATTGGATGGGGAAACTACTTGCTGATTGTTTTGAGAAGCTACAGAATGGGAAAAGGCTGTGAAAACGACCCTAAACTCAGGATGAGAAACCTGGTCTTTCAGGGGATCTTCCTAAATGGGTGGTGGTGTGGGCAAATTCCTGTTACATCTTCCATAGTTTTTCTGGGAGGTATTGTCTATAAAAAAATGAAGGATAAGTCAGAAAAATAAATTCAATAGATCTTATGCTCTTTTTTCACGACATGAATACTGAAAGAAGGGAAACTTTCCTAAAATGTCTCGTAGCCTCTTATATAAAAGAGGGGCATGCTTCACACTAAGCACAAGACTCTACTCAATGCGGTGTTCAGACACCCTAGGACACTTTAAAACCTTAGGTTCTAATACCATGTTTTGTCATGACCTAAGGCTACCCCCTAGCCACGACACGGTCCTTAAGGACACAAATGACCCCCAGCTAACCCATGGTCTAGTATTTTCTATGAGCAGTGAATGAAATTAAAGTAAAATAACATGTGCGGAAGATAAACTAATAAGATACTATCAATATGAATACAAAAATATTTAAAAGAAATGTCTGGATTATCTGATAAAACATGGAAACTAGACTGTCTGACTGAAAGCCTCTAAACTTATGGAGTTGATGGGACAAAAACCCAACAAACTCCAACTGAATTGAACATAAAGAAATACTGAAATAACTAGAATAACACAACACGTCCTCGATGGATGGGGACTCACAAATACTGTTGTCTAGAATTGTTAAGCTGTCTAGGGATGATTGGGAAATTGTTCTTCCAAACTATGTTATAAGACAGCATAGCGCAAGAGAAAAGTATGCGATTAATACTTTGAATGTACTGGTACGTGAGGTATGGACTAACTGAAATATATGCATAAATTGAATGCAATTACATGAACATGTAAAACTGAATATGCAAGACCAAGTATTTTAATACATTAACATTATCTGACTAACTGCTGCAATTTTTATACCTGACTAACTAAATGCAAAAAATTGATTGCTTGGTCTAGAAAAACTTAACTGAAATAGACTACCATTACTGACTAAATCTATGGGAGCTATCGTGTAACCTACATAAACCATGGATATTACCATGGAGTCTAATATATGACCCACATTGAGGAGGTTTGTTCCATCCTTGCCATTGGAGTGGAACCTAAACTGGAGTGATCACTAAATCGAGACCAATTTGGGAAAAGGGGAAATGATCTTTAGGGAGTCCCTAAATCCTACAGGGCATAGAGTTTCTGGGAAGTAGGACGCACTGAACCCACACTTCTCTCTTGGAACTAAATCCTACTCACAACTGAATAACACTGGTGTTATTCATGGTTCAACATAACATGGTACTGTATTAAAAAGAATCAACTTGAACTTGAACATAGTAATGAAATCATGGTTTGACTAACTTGTAATTTGAAAGGTTTGAAATAGCAAGTAAGCATATAGGTATTGGGCGTTCATAACCCGCTAGCACTGAATGATTACAAAAATATGATCAGAACTCTTAAAACAGTAATTTGAGGTCATAGTTCAGGGACTAAAAACATTAGACAGTATAATACTTTACTATAATACATAAATTTAAGCATAGAAATGTATTAAACAGAATAACACTCTCTCATCAAAATAATGAAATTCAAGACAAAATGTCAAACTTAGAGTTTAAAACTTGAGTAAGTGCAACTATTATGCTCTTTAGTCCCTTAAATCACATGATAATGCTATGCTTTCAACATATGAGGATTTGGAAATGAACCCTAACTGAAAACATCTAAATTTAACTTGAAAATCATACATTTGGGCACAAGGATGAAAAATTAATCTTGTTCAAAACCCCACATACCTTAATTGAATGCATTCTTGAAGAAATCTTGAAATTGAAACTTAAATCCTTGTGTTCTTGAGAGAATAAGCTTGAGTTTTGTTTTTGGACTGGGGAAGGGTTTTAATGAGTAATTTTGAGGTTAATGGGCAAATAATTCCCCTATGAAAGTCATAAATCACGATTTGGATGATTGGGGTTGAGGGAAAGGACCAAATTACCCCTTGGCCCCTTAAATCATGAAGCTAAAAGTGCCCTACCTCCTCACCATAAATCCTACTCCGGGGTATTGGCTAGCGCGCCGCAGACCCTATTTTGAGGGAGCCACCTCCATACTGCAGACTTGATTTTAGATTATTGACCAGCGTGTTGTGGCCCAATTACGAAGGCTTACTGCCTCCGCTGTCCAAACACACCCCAAATCCTATCCAAAAATCCTAAAACGCTTTTAAGGTATACCTTTAACATCCCTAAACATGTTTCAACTCAAAAACCAACGTCTTGGGGTCGGGATATCCAAAAATAAAATCTGTAAAGTCTTGAGGCCTTGATAATGACTAAGTCCTCAACACTTAGTGAAAATTTTAATCCTTAGACCCCTTATGAATGAAACTAAAAACTAAACCGAGCTTAGAATCTTACAGGGTATTATAGTGGGCCGGACAATCCCATTTCTAATCCTCAGTTTCCATATTTAGGTAACTCATATCCCAAACTAGGCTAAGGTATCTAGTTCAACTTCTAGATTTCAAGTAAGACATAACTAAGCTTAAGATAGGAAATTTATCTAGAAACATGGGCATTCAAGTCAACTCTTCCCGAAGTATGGTTCCAAGACCACTAGACTAGCCCAACTAAGGTTAACAATACTAACCATGATTCCAACACTTAAACCACATCCCAAAACCTAGATTTATATATCATATTCATGCTAAAAATTAGTCCAATCTATGGACAAGGTAATATGATTCAAAAAGGGCCATAAACATACCACCTTATGGGTCTAAAACCCTCATCTAATCCCTAAACATCAATAATCAAGGTTAAGTTATTCTACTCATAATCAAGCCGAACATTCACATGCCATATATATATGACACATCATCTTCGAAGAAGAGCAGGTAGAAACCTACTTTAAAGAGGAACTGTAAAACCTTATGCCATTCACCACATATCTATCTTCACTTCATAATCCTAAAATGCCACCACACTATCAAAATAGTAATCTCCTCGTCAATACGAGTCTAACAATACCCATATTGCACTATAGTGCTTCAAGTCCAAAAATGACACAAAAAACCCTAAGTGGGTCTCACTTATGGAAAATACGTTTTTGAGGTCAATGCAATATTCACACATGAACAAGGAATCATAACCCTTAAGAAATGGGTAAGAACAAAGCTAATTTCGGGCTAAAATCAATCCCAAAGCTATATTGGGGTTTTGGATAAAAAATAAGAAATTCATCAATAAAGTGATGAAATCTTACCTTAATTTGGATGATAATCATGATAAACGATGTTTACCAAGATCCCAAGTCATCCATAATACTCAATTTTGAGTTATGTCACCCTTGTAGGTCTTTTAGGTATCAAATATGAAGAGAAAATAGCCAAATCGCAACTTGGGGGCCTATTTATAGCCCCTTCAAGCATAGCGATGCTAAGATCGCCATCAAATGGACTGTGATCATCATGATGCGATTTCCATGGGCCTTCCTACGATCGTTATGGCACGAGTACCAGCAAAGTCAAAACTTATTTTTAACCCTCAAAACTTATTTGGACTCTAATTTTCACAAATGAACTATGTAAACCCACTAAATTTGATATTCTAGATGCAGTGGTGAAGTCAAATTTTCCATCGAGGGTCATTTAGACCAATTGTGGTCCCCACACCCATATCTTCTAATTTTCTCATTTTTCGACTAATAGGTAAAAATATGCTCGGGTGTATTGGGGCCCGAACCAGAGGTCTACCTAGGCTAAAATTGATATTCCATATTTACTGTCACAGTCAAAATTTGCATCCAAGATCATCTTACTAAAGTTTTTTCCTGATGGTAATTTAGAACCTGCAAAGACTTCTAAACAGAAAATTATTTCTAAAAATAAAATGAACTGTGCAATAACCAATTTATCAGTCCTAACAAGTCATAAATGACTTGGGAAGCTATGGAGAATCCCTAACAGTGAAGATAAGCAGAGATATAAAAAATAATTGAAAGGTTCATTACATGCCTACAACCACAAGTGGTAGAGTCAACCCAATTATGCATGGAGAAATAATCAGACTCAGTAGTTTCAGCAACAACAACATACACATGCTAGTAATAATGAAGATACATTAACGAAGATCCTGGATAATCAAGAGCAAATGGTTGATGAGATAAAGAATCAATAGCTTGCTCAAAAAATTTAGAGGCTTATTTAGGGCAACTAGCTCAAGCATAGAACAACAGACCCTAAGGTGACTTTCCAAGTGATACAAAGAATCCAAAAAAACTAATAGAGATCACCTTAAAAATTGGTAGAGATACCATTGATAGACCTCCTAAGATAAATAAGGAGGTTTAGGCAGAGTTAGTCCCACAACATGTACATAAGAAGAAGATTGAATTTGAGGATTCTAAAAAGTCGAGAAAGTTTGATTACCTAAAAACCAAGGTTGATGAGCGTGTAACTGAAAGATGACCACCACCATTTCCTCAAAAGCTTACAAAATACAAGGAGGTGAATGTTTTAAGAAGTTCTTTGACATGTTTAGAGAACTTCACATTAATCTTTCTTTGTTAGATGCTTTGTAGGGTATGAATAAGTAATATAAGTACTTGTAGGATATGGTGACTAATAAGACAAAGCTATAGGACATTAAGATAATGGTACTTACTGAGGAGTGTAATTCAGTGGTAATGGGGAAGATGCCCAAGAAATTAAAAGACCTAGGGAGTTTCACCCTCCCTATACAAATTGGTGATAATGATATTTCTATGCTCTGATTTATTTAGGGAAAAGTATAAACTCAATGCCTCTATCAGTGTTCAATACTCTTAGTTTGGGTAAGTTAAGGCCATGATCTCTAAATAGTAGGCAGAATTAGAGTTTTTCCCAAATGATATTGGGGACGTACTTATTAAGGTTAGTAAGCTTATCATCCCTGATGAATTTATTGTGCCTGATTATGATACAGATAATAAGGTGTCGATATACTTAAAGATGGGAGGAGCACTGATTGATATTAGAGACGACACTCATAAGATGAGATTGTATGATGAAGAGGTGGTCTTCAAAGTCTACAAACTACTCACTTCACCTTTCCATTATAAACACATGTATAATCACAACCATGAAAGTGGATGAGTATGGGGTGGAGACTAAACCATTAATGATCTCTTCGAATAGTCTCATAAAGTTTCCTAAGCCACTAATTATACTCAAAAGGATGAAGTTAAAATAAAAGCCTGAAAAGGTTATTGTTGATAAAAATGCAGACCTTGAGAGTACAAACTTAAAAACTCAAAAATGAGTGAGAGGATATCCTCGAAGTAGAAAGAAGAGGATGAAGGAATATGGATGAGATATAGTAATGAGGGTCATGCCATAACACTAAATCAGGCGCTACTTGAGAGGAAACCCAAGTTAAGGTATGTATTTTATTTTTGTGTTTGAATTTTATTTCACATAGTTTTGGTTTTTATTGAGTCACAAGTTGAAGGTAAGTCTGAGTACCAGAGAATTAAGCTAAGAAGTATGGAAAAGACTAGGTATGGGGTATACCCGACCTCATTGATGTTTAAAGATTCTACTAGCTAAGCCTAGAGGCCTTACAGAGTATTTCAATCCTTACCTTTTAATTATAGTTTAGGGACAAGTATGTTCTTAATGTGGGGTGGGGAAAATTCTCACGGTTTAGGGTGAAGTACTGCTATAGGATTTTAATATAGCTATTTTCTAGTTTTTGATTAAATTTAATTACAAAAAGATTTTCTCATTATTTGTTTAGTTGGTGTTAGTAGGCACACACTTCACCCACCCCTTGGTTGTTCTTTTTGATTCTTTTCCAAGAAGGTGACCTTTGAACCTAGTATCCCATTTTAATTTTTAGGAGTAAAATTTTAAAATTTATGTGTTAGGAATAAGTGTGATTTTCTTGCAATATGCTATGTATGATTACACGATGCAAGAAACTTTGAAAGCATGTTGATGGTGTTGAATGACTATTGTTGACCCACCCATGCTCATGTTTATGACTCGTGTATGCTATTGGCTTAATTTAGAATTCATTTTATTGCTTTTTTTAGAGTCTATAATGGTCCTACTTGATTTGAACATGTGCCATGCGTGAATGTGCGGTTTTTGTTTATTCCTTGTTACATATTAATGTCTAGAACTTTACTGGTGTGTGTGAAAAGCAAAATGAAGAATCTGGGTTTAGGAGATGATATAGGCATTTCTTCGATAGCCATATTTCATACCCTCTTTTATCTACCCTTATGCATAATCTTAGTTAGAACTGTTAAGCCTTGACCTATTTCTTTGGTAGCCTCATATGTAGCTTGTTCCTTTTCTTCATTGACCATAATTTGATCCAAATCTCCTAAGTGATTTAGTTGAAAAAAAATATTAAGGTTAAGGAGTAAGAAAAATATGAAGGAAAGAGGTAAAAGTGAAGCCCCAAAGTAGTAGCTATTGGTGTTGAAAAGTTGATGCATTTTGTGTGGGAGTAATATAATGAAAAGAAAGAGAAGTGTGAAAAGTTGGATCAAGTGTTATTAGTAAATACCCCCCCCCATAATAACGTGGGGAAGTTTGGTTGTTAAGAGAATAGTCTAACATCTTATATGATGTATTAAAGCGTTTAGCAATGATAGTCACTATTATTGGCCAGAATAGTTCCCATCCGTCCATTAGCCTACATTACAACCCATAAATTCCTACTTGATATAAGCTTCAACATTCTGATATTAGTTGAGTACCACTCTAAGGACAAGACTATGGTTAATCTTGTGTTACATGTGAATCTTTGTGAGAGTGAGCGTAATTTGATTCTTGTACCTATTCTTGTATTCCTACGCTAAATTACATCTATGTGAGTGAAGATAGGTAACTCTCTTGTGGTAAGGGAACATGTTTGATGATGGTTAGGTGACTTATATGATTCTTTTGATGTAGTAATATGCATGAGTTTTCAAACTTGGTTGAGTCAATCCTTGAGGCTAGGATGTTTTAAAGTAGTAATTCATGAGCTTTCAATTGTACATGACATGCGTGTTTGTGGAACTTGCTATTGTGTAGTCATTATAGTAATAGATTAAATGTATTAATTATTGTATTAGTGTTGGAGTCTTCCTTAGATGATGCTTAAGGTGAAGATTTGTTCAAGTACGAACAATGCTTTAAGTGTGGGCTGATGATCTTAGGTGGATTTATGCACCTAAGTTTTGTTATCTAGCCTTAATTAGCTTTGTTTTGAGGACTTCTCGTGTGATTCAGGATTTAATATTTATATAAATGAAAATATAAGTGTTAAATTATGTGATAATGTTTAGTGTGTGTTCAAATCAAGTTTGGAATCAAAACTTTCAAATGTAGTTTAAATGGAAACACTAGTATTCTTAGCTTAAGCTATGCACTATTCTAGTTGATCTTGTTAGACTCTATGGGGTTATGAGATCTAATATGTGGTGTTTTATGTTATAGGAAGCTTTCGGATATTATAAAATTGATACTTTGATAATATACAAGCTGTTTTTGAAGAGGAAAAGCTACCACGAAACAAGGAACCAAAGGCCAAACACATGGAGCAAGCATGAACACAATCTTGAATCTTTCAGCACAAGGGCGTGCCATGCACTTGGATTTATATGTTACAGGCGTTCCACACCGTTATGAATAATATAAAATATGAAAATTCCAGTTCCACACCCTTATCATGCCAATGTAATAGCATGGGCATGCTAGTGTGTAAAAATCAAGCACTTGGCTCCTACTAAAAATAGGATACTCCAACTCTTTTGTAAACACCTTGGACGACTTATGGGGCTTGGAATACACATGAAGAGGCTTCAATTAGAGTTTTTATTCCTTTAATTTTGTTTAATTTTGTATTATTACATGAATTTCATCATGATGATTCTTTGTAAATCCATGAGTGACTAAATACCCTCATCAAGGGTTAAGGCCAAGAACATGAGTACTTAAGACTGTTAATTGAGTTGGTTTATGTGATTATCATTGTTGGTTGTTCATTTATCCTTTTTTTAATTATTCTATGGATTCGCAACCCTTAGAATAAATGTATATTTCTATCAGGAGCATGGAAGGAGAAAAGATAGAATAAAATAAGGGATATATGGGATGAGATCATTATCGTTCAATGAATTGAAGTTATGATTTGTGTTTAGGATAGGAATATACCTAATTCAACCTATTTGTTTATATACAGGAAGAAATACACATGCGTTTAACTTGGTACTTGCATCCCCACTTAACTATGTAGTTGTAAGACTAAGTTAGATAGTTTATTTAAGGTTCAGAAGACCGTAATCATGCTTTCAACCCCATGACTCAACAAACAAGATAATTGACTAAACCAACGAAGTACCTTAACCCTGGGTTTCTCCCCATTATTGTTAAAGAACTTACTTTACCACATAGTTTACTTTTATTTTTGGTTTCCAATTCATAAACTTTAGTTGCTACTTGTTTAATCTACGTAGTTAGACTAAAATAGGATAGTCATTTAACACAAGTCCCATGGGATCATTACTTGGCCTTATTAAGACTATTTTACTACTTAGTAGACCACGTACACTTGCGTGTGCACTTGGGTGCCACAACCAACAATTTAGTATTTGAATGAAAACTATGTTAAGGTTACAAAATTTAAGCAAGAATTACATTGGTCAATGAAAAAGTGAAGATACTATTTTTACATGTCAGTCTCTATATCTCATGTTGTTTCTTCAATAGTGAGGTTCCTCCATTGAACCATTACACATTGAATGACTCAAGTTCCTAATTTCTAACAACTTTACTCAATATTGCAATTGGTTCCTCCTCATATCAAAACTCCTTATCAAACAACTCAAAGTCCCAATGAATGATGTAGTTCTCATCTCCATTGTATTTCTTTAATACTGACACATGGATATCGAGTGAACTCCGAACATACTAGGAGGTAATTTCAACTTGTATTCTACTAACTCCACTCTCTTCTTGCCAAATCACATGACACCCTTCATGGGTGATATTTTTAAAAGTACCTTCTCACTTTTTAAAACTTTACATCTCTCACCTTGTTGTTTGCATACTCATTTTGTCGACTCTATGCTTCTATGAGATTTTCTCATTACCTTTTCCATTGAACCCTTAAGCATGTCAGTTCCCTAAGGCCTTACTACGAATATGTCAAACCACCCAATTAGAGACCTACACCTCTCATCATATAAGAACTCAAAAGGAGCCATATAAATACGAGAGTGGTAGCTATTGTTGTAGGAAAATTCACACAATGGTAAGTATTGGTCCAACTAACCTCTAAGGTCCACAACACAAGACCTTAGAATTTCCTCAAGCAGTTGGATAGTTTGGTTTAGCTGATCATCGGTCTTTGGATGGAAAGATGTACTTAGGTCTAACCAAGAACTCAATTTTGACTAAAACTGCTCCCAAAAATTGGATGTGAACTAAGTACCTGTGTCTGACACAATAAAAAAAAGGTACCACATGCATCCTTACAATCTTTTTCACATAAATTTTGGCCAACTTGGTCACATTATAATCTACTCTTATCAGAGTAAAGTGAGCCAACTTGGTCAATGTTGCAATCCTACCGCATACACAAGTGTAGTGGTTGTGCAAGTAATAAAGTAGCCCTCTTGAGCTGGATGTCGAACCCACAAGTCTTAGCTTAACAACAACCTAATTCTATCTTTATTAATTGGATTAAACAATTGAAAAGCATAACCAAAGAGAGTTCAAGTTTGAGAACTAAAAAGTAACAATAAACAATATGGAGATATAAAGTGTTTGGAACAATAATAGGGAGAAACCCAGTGTCAAGGAACTATGAACAATCCTACCTAACCACACAATCTCGTTAGTTACATTAATTATTTTGGTTGTTGATTCACAGGGCTGATAATATGATCATGGTATTTTGAACCTCTAATCTTCTATCTAAATTATACTCACAACTTCATCATTGAGCGGGGATGTGAGAACTAACTTAAATTCATTTGTATTTCATCCCGTATATGAACCAAATAGGGCGAGTTAGGTATATTTCTATCCTAACCGTAAATCCTATCCTTAGTTTATTTAAATAATATGATCCTACTCCATATATCTCATATTCTAATATAAATTTCCTCCTTTTGGGATCACAATAAAAATATAGTTGTATTCTAGAGGCCGCTAATCAATAGAATAGTAAAATCAAGAATACTCGAACAACCAATTATGATAATCAACATAAACCAACTCAAGTGAAGCTAAGTATTCATGTTCGTAGCCTCAATCCAAGAACTAGGTTTTTCGTACACTCATAGTCTTATATATAATCACCATAGGAGAATTCATAAAGTAAAAGTACAATAAAGTAAATTTAAAAAACAAAGAACCCTAGTTTGAGCAAGAACCCTAGTTTGAGCTCCTTGGTGCCTTATCTTATCTCCAATTATTGTATTGGTCCAAATATGGGAGGGAATTGTGAATAAGTGATACTTTTATAGTGTTTTAGGTAGTCCATAGGTATCCCAACATTAAATACACATCAACAACATTGCCCCTCACTTAAGAGGCTTAAAAATCACTTTTTGGACGCTTTTCACCCTTGGGCGTGTCATGCCCTTAATTCGAACCCTCACTGGATTTTGATGATTTAATTTGTGTCTTATGAAATGGAACACCATTATCCTGAAACTCTTAGGGTGTGGAATGACCTAGTTCTCCAAAACACCACTTTGCGTAGTAGTTAACTCCTTCCATTTGCCTTCAAATTCTACACTTTGTGGATGCCTTTCCAACCCCATTTGTCCTTGTTTAGCTCCTGTGCATTTCTCCTAACATCTTATATGTTCTCCTATAACATTAAACAACACGAATTAGTGCACACTAAGCAATAGACTCTATCGAAATACGCTAGGAAAACACATAGCTCAAGCTAATAACACTAGTTTTTCATCTAAACTCTATATGGCCAATTTAATTCTCAACTTGTTTTTATTACATTTTAAACATTCTAAACATGTGTTTTAATACTTACTTAATTACTTAAACAATTAACAACTCATCTATCACTCAAGAAGTCCTCAAAACTAGGATAAATACATTGAGATAATGACACTTAGGTTCATAAATACACCTAATATCACCAACCCACACTTAAATCCTATTTGTCCTTGAAAACCACTTTACATTAAGCACCATCCAAGGAAGGATACAATATTACTACTATAAGTATGGCACACCGGCTAGAACTATAATGTCTAGATGAATAGAAAGTTCAACATTGAGTATGCCATATATAATTAAAGACCCATGAAACCTACTTCAAAACATCCTAACCTCAAGAATTGACTCTACCAAGTCGAAAAAATTAGGCATATTACTCAATAAAAGAGATCATACAATTCACGCACTATCATCAAACATGTTCCCTCATTACAAGAGAGTTACAGATAGTCACTCAAACATATATTAATCACAAGAATAGATGTAAGAATCAAATTTCAGTCACTCTCACAAAGAATTAACATGTCACATAAGATGAACCATTGGCTTGCCCTTAGTGAGTACTCTTCTAATATTAGAACATCAAGAATCAAGATCAAATAGGACTTAAAGGGTTGTAATGTAGTCTAAGGGACATGTACAAACTATTCTGTCTAGTAATAGTGTCTATCTTCCGCAAGTGCTTTAATACATCAGAATTGTCATTAGAGTTCTCTCTAAACAACAAAATTCTCATCACTTCTATCTTCCCATTTCTCTTTGGTTTTGTCCCATGTCTTTAAGCTAGTTCACACGTCCTATAGATGAAGCATTTGTTGTCTAAACATGATTCAATTTTGATCAATCTTTCTTTTGTTTTTATCATATTCCTCCCAACCTTAACACATAAACTCTTTCACACCAATAACTATTTTCTCGAGGCTTTACTTTCACTTTCCTCCTCCTTCAATTTTTCATTTCTTAACATCTTAATTTTTCAACTAAAGTGCTTAGGAGCTTTGGATCAAATTACGGTCAATCAAAGAAGGGAAACACGCTACATACGAGGATACCAAAGAAAAGGCTAAAGTCTCAATGGGGCTAACTAAGATCAAGAAATAAGGGTAGATAAAAAGTGCATAAAACATGGCTATCAAAGAAATGCCTATATCATCTCCTAAACCCAATATTCTTTATTTTGCTTTGCAAACACACCAGAAAAGTTCTGGACATCAATATGCAACAAGGAATATAACAAAGGACCTCACACACACATGGAACATGCTCAACTCAAGTAAGATCACTATACACTCTTGACCAAGCAATCACAAGAATTTAAAATTAAGCTAACATCAAACAAGAGTCATATAAATGAGCTTAGATGCCTCAAAAAAGTCATTCAACAGGCTTTCATATTCAAACCAACTATGCATCATGTAATCATACATAGTACTTGGAAATAAAATATCATTTATTCCTAATAAATTTTTTTAAAATTACACCTAAAAATAAAAAAGAAATACTGGGTTCAAAGGGTACTCCCTTGAAAAAGAACAGAAAAAAAAAGCCAAGCGGTCGGTGAAGTGTCCCCTACTAGACTAACACCAACAAAAACTAAAAAAAACAAAGAGAAAATATTTTCATAATTTTTTTTAAGTTTAATCAAAAACTAGAAAAACAAATAAAAATAGAAATCCATTAGAAACACTTCACCATAACCAATTGGAAGATTCCCCACCTCACATTTAAAACCATACTTTGTCCCCAAAGTATAAATTAAAAGTAGGGATAGAAATACTCCCTGAGGACTCTAGGCATAGATAGCAACATCTTAATTATCAATGTGGTTCAGTGGAACCCACTCCCAGTCTTTGCCATGCTTCTTAGCTTGGGTCTCTAACACCAAACTTCCTTTCAACCTGTGACTCCAATAAGAAAAACAAAGATGATCGATGTCACCAAAATTACACCTCCTAAAAAGTATAATATGGTCACTATCAAATAAAAACCCAACAAAGTTAGGGTTGAACCCACAACAAATAGGGCGGATCTCTGTGAAGAACTTGTTGATATTGTTGGAAAGTGCAGAAAGTAAATGGGGGGGGGGGGATTTTGTAATAATAGTAGTAATAGTAACAAATATTGAACACTTAAGGTTGAAATCAATATGAGACAATCACTAGGACTGTGTTCCCTCTCCTTCCTAACTTCTCAAAATTATCATGCTCGTCAAACTATCTCGATGCCTTGCTTACAAAATCTAAAATGTATCACTAACCATCTCTCAGTACCTTTGGTGTATGACTCATTACTAACCCTTGGATCCCATATTAACTATTTCCTCTCAGTCTCAAGTTAATTAGATGAAGGTTAGTAGCTGCAAATTACGATGGTGATATTTTTCCTAATATTAACCTCTCTTTCAAGTTAGTATCAAATAAAAGCGGGTTGTTAGCATCTGCAGTCACTAAGAAAACAATCAATATAAGGAAAACCACAATACATGCATAAACACCAATCAAGAAAGATCTTATACTTCCTATACTTCATTATTCTATCAGGTGTCCCACAACCCTAGTTAAGAGGTTTAGCCGCTCATGTTTGCAATAACACACATAGAATTCATAATAGAAAGCATATAAATAATATCATAATAAATTAAGAATGAAAACCAAAATCTCAAACCATAAAAGTCAAGAACAAGAATTCCAAGATCAAAATAATATCAAAGAATTCAATATAATATTGTAAACATATAAAGTGTGTAAACTAATAACAAAACTTCAATGGGGTATTTATAGGTTACATCAGAAAATTTAAAAATCCTAACCAAAATAAAATAGGAAAACTAAGTTTACGAGTCGTAGGTACTACTTACGGGCCCTAGGTAGGTTTGTCGGCTCAGAGAAAAATCCAAGCTTCAAATACCTACTTAATTAGGGATACCTATGGGGGCCGTACGTACCACTTATGCCCCTATGTAGTCATTTGTATATCTTAGAAAAAAATCAACTTTTAGAGCCTTTCTTCGGCAACCTACGAGCCCACTTACAATGGGTGTAAGTATCACTTACGACCCATAGGTGGGTCTATAAATGGCCTTCCATCTCCACTTCATCAATTTTTTCTCTTCTTCTACTCCAAAACCTATTTTCCGGCAAAAATAACATAAAACACATCACATCTAACAAAAAGGACCTAAGTAGTTACATAATTTTCAGTTTTAAGCATCAAAAGTTCCATGAAACCATGACACATCAACACCTTAAACTTAGAAAGTTTGCATGTCCTCAAAAACCTAACACATAACAAAGATACACAATGCCCAACAAAGTGAAACCTAAGGCACCTATGATAGTCAACTCAACTTTATCTTATAACTCTTACCTCCTTCTATTTCCACATTTCAATACGACTGTGTGGATACATGTAGCAAACAATATGACACAAAGGAATCAAGTAGTGCCATTACATTAGAAACAAACAATCAAGTGTATATGCAATCTATACTACACGAACAGATAAGCAGTTAACAACACAACCCATGTACCCTCATAGAGAAGATGAACCAATACTCACAGTATCATCATATCAATGAAAGTGACTATGTCAAGACACTCACTCTCATAAAAGAAGTTCCAACCAATATTCATAGAATACCATAGGCTTGACCTTATTTTATATACCTTAGTATTTTTGAAAAGTTAGACTAGGATCGCTATAGGACTTCGCTCGGCTTGTAATGTAGGCTTGAGGATAGGTATGGTACATTTGGGATATAGTGTCTCACCCTCCATGAAACTACACTAACATTTTGGCTCCACTTCTCAAACATTTTTCCTTTATTCATCCCCTTTTCCTCTTTATTGGTTATTTGGATTTGGTGTGGTTTTCTTCTCGCTTTTCATTTATTTATTTTTCTATTTATTTTTCTTTTCAATTTTTCCACTTTTTTGTTCTTTTTTTTTTCTACCACACCTAACCTTACTTTATTTTATTTTTTACATTAAACACCATTTTGTATACTAATTTTAATTATGAACCAATATGATGCCACCCTTAACTTAGGAAATTTCCTAAGTTGAGGTGAACATTGTACAAAGAGGGACTAAGGCCAAAACAAGTTTATTGTAATCAATTGGGAAGGTAAAAAAGTGAAAAAAAGAAAATACGTCAATGTAGGATCAAATCAGGGATCAAGGAATACTTATTCATTTTTGGATGGTTATTTAGGTTAAGAATGGAATAATTTAAAAATTTCTTGTGATCATGTCCCAACCAACTATCCTAGAACCTAAGCAAGACTAACAGCGCAAGTTTTGGATTAAATGCACAAAGGGAACTGGGAAGTTCCTTACACACATGGTACAAAGTTATATCACCAACTACTACCTATCTAGTTTATGCAACACTAAGTTATGGTTATTTTGTCCTTATTTCTAATTCCACGACAAGATTCACATAATGGTATAGATATTTACATCACATAGTTCAGAAAATATTGGAGGTGTATCATTTTTTCAAAACACTTAAGAACAAACAAAACATGTCAACTGCCCTTAGGTTCCTTATTTTCCTCCTACTTAAATAAAACCACAACATAACATATATAATGACATAAACACAACCTAAACAAACTGGTTTTACTAGGATAACACAACCAACAAGAAAATAAACATGACAAGAAAAAACGTTGGCTGTGGTACACACCCATCCCAACTTAAGATGATGTACTATTCCCAATGCATATTAGAAAATAAACAAAATATGGAGTAGGTGCATACCTGGGATGCTCTAGGTTCTCAAAGCTGACTCTCCCCATTTGGGGCATCATGTGGCTCAACTAGAGGAGGTGATGGTGGAGAGCAACTAGAGTAGGAACCTGCTTCTATCTATGCATGCCTTCACTCATTTATAAAAAGTTGCACAATCAAATTATAAGTAGCATTTTTCATAGCCCACTGATAATCCAACATCGGATCCTATAATTAATCTTCAAGATATCTCTTGGCACAACAACTGGGCCATATCATCCTAAGAGAATAAATAAAGTACCACAGTGGGATGTTAGGGTAATAGCTGCATAAAGGGTGGAATAACTGGAGGAACAATTAAAATATGGCTTTTAGCTAATGAGCGTACCTCTGAGTGCAATATAGTTATATCCTTATGTAGCCCCAACGAGTACGATACCTATACCTTATGTAGTCATTCACTCATTCGAGTCTCAAAACTATCTATACGGGCATGTAGCTCTCTATTATACCCCTTCATGGCTGTCATTATCCTTGCCTCAAGTCTGAACCCATGGCTGAATCTAATTAAATATTATGGCTAGTTAGGTCTCTGTATAGGTGAGAAACTTAGTCAGGTTGAGCGATAATTCATGCAACACACTAACAAACCCAGTAGCTATCAAGATAGGGGGAGAAATGGATACCCTTGCTAGTGCTAAAGTATAAGTCAAGGCTAGTGTGGATGTGCTTGTGTCCCCCTCACCACCTGTATTAGTCATGGGCTCAGGTCTCTAAGTGTCTATCTCAACATCAATGCTCTATCCTATCCTCTCAATATGATTATCCAAAAATAAAACCCTTAAAATAGGCCATACCAGAATAAAAAGGTGGATGCACTTGATATGTAAGGATTGGGTTGGCCGTATCCTTAATCATGCCAAAGTCTGCTATGTGGGTCACCTCAATCTTCTGATCCATCACTGGAATAGGCAGTACTATGTATGCATCACACAATTGTTGCATCGATCATAGGAAAATGAGGGTGGTGAACTTACTAAATACTCTCCCGTGGATCTAGATCCAATCCACATAGCAAATCAATATCATAACTAGCAATCAGGTTAGAAATCAACACTGCTCTATCCTAGGTCAGTATGTTTTCCATAGATGTTGGACTCAATCT
This sequence comes from Capsicum pubescens, assembly GCA_030864215.1. NCBI lineage: Eukaryota > Viridiplantae > Streptophyta > Magnoliopsida > Solanales > Solanaceae > Capsicum > Capsicum pubescens. The sequence goes on along the minus strand of CM061540.1, from coordinate 209,803,645 downwards.
ATGTTGTATCATTGCCCATTAGAAGTTCGTTACAGAGTATAATGATGCCTTTTTGATCTCACCCTTTACAATAACCCACAGGGCATCAGTGCCTAACACTAAATCTTTATGGCTACCTATATAGATAAGTTCAATCTCAATGATCTATGCTCATCATCCCTCATAGTGAACCTACTCCACGCTATCCTCATATAATAATCAAACTTAGCTATCATAGTTGACCCTAAATACTTCAACCTAAATAACATTCATCAGACTAACGCCTTAAAAATATTAACTCTAACTTTCATGACCCAATTTATGAGTCATAATGGAACCTACTTTATCCCACTAGTAAGTAAGCCATACCATAGCCCAAAACTATAACCAATGGTCTAACTTGGTGGAAAGGGCCTCAATTAGCTAGAAATCAACCTTTAAAGAGTTAAAACAATAATAAAGTAGTCATAAAAATCTAATAGATAGATAAAAGAGCAATAACCATCCAAAAATATTGGTGATGTCAGTACAAGAGCTACTATAAATGAACTATAAGTACTGAATAGTAAAATAAAATCTATCTCGAAAATGATAGACTAGACATAGATTGTAACGACCCGAGACTACCCTTAGTCGTTACACGATGTTCATGATCCTGAAGGACCACAAGCTAACCGTCTACTGATATTTGTACCTGATTTCTGCATAATATAATATAATAAATACAAAAAATTGGCAAAAAACTTGCCATAAGGTTCAAAACATCTAAAATACTCAAAAATGAAAATTGAATACTGATACATCTGCCCGAAAAACCTCTAGACTGTCTAAACTATGGATTTGATGGGAAATGTACCCAACTAACTTTGTCTACTGAAAATAAACTAAATCTGATGCGATAATAAAATAAGGATCATCCTCGAATAAAGAGGACTCACTGCTACATCTACTACTGCTGACTGGGACTGAGCTGCTAAGGGTACTTTGGATCTCATGCCTCTAAACCTATGGTGTAAAGTAAAACACCATAGCACAAATGCATCAGTACGTGGGAATATACTGAGTATGCAAGATGAGGTAAGGCTAAATTCAAGGGCTTATGCATGAATAATTACTTAACTGAATAATCATGAGAGTACTGAATGAGGACATATGCATGAATGCACAAACCATAACTGAAACTATCGTGACGCTGAATACTAAAACTCGGGTACAACTTTACTGATGTCTAAACTCACTACTAATACTGAGATATTGAACAACTAAAACTTCTGATATTGATAACTGAGTACTAAAGTTGAGATCAGTCCTATCTAGCTAGTGATCTCAGAAACTGATGATACTGAAGTTGATTAACTGAATCTACTCATATCAATAAATGATTTCTGAGCTTGCTACAATTGACTGACTAAATTTGAGATCAAACATCTCTAACAGATGATCCCTAAATCTACCATCATTGATAAGAAATGATTATGTTTAAGATCAGACCTATCTAGCAAAATATCTCTGAATATGATAATGAGAATAATCAACTGAACCTGACACTAAGATCAGGCCTATCTAATGGGTGATCTCTGGATTTATTAGTACTGATACTGATTAACTTTATGAGAGACTAGGCCTATCTAGTGAGTGGTCCATGAATCTATGGAACTATCTGAGTTCCGCACTGAGATAGGTGACTGTATTTGAGAGTCCTAATTTTTGAGTTCTACTCTAAAGACTGATACTAAAACTGCAACTATGGGAGTTCTCAATTAACCAACATGCCCCAAATATGAACTGGTAAGGTCCAACCTGTAACCCCAGCTTGAAGGGTGTCAATACCATGCCATGGGGTAAAGACCTTTACTCTGTTCAAGCCTATCTGACAGGTGACCCTGAACAAGAAGTCAAGCCTAAAGCAGTTCGATAGTCAAGCCTTTATTTAATGGGTAACTCCTAGTCTTGCACTACCTACGTATTTTGGGAGTTCAGGGATTGCTGCTAATGACTCTGCCTGTCTAACAGGAAAACCGTTATCCCTGCACTCGCTCAGTGCTAGCTCCTACTCCCAACTAAAAGACACTGGACTAATTCTTAGCTGAATTTAAACTGAGCTAAATTTGTTACTGATCATATTTCTTGAATGCTCTGACTGAGTTAAGCTGAGTTTACTTGGTTCTATTATTTGATCGAATACTACTGAATCTTGTTATCTGACTGAATGATACTGAGCTCTGAATAGATTACTTGAATGCTACTGAGGTCTGAACCGAACACTTGAATACTACTAGATCTGAGCTGAGTACTGAACTGAGGCTAGAGTGCTAAAAATACTGAGGTTACTTAAGTTCCATAACTGTCTGAGAGTACTGAGTTCTATAACTCACTGAGTTCTCAGAATCGTGGCTTGACTGAGATTATCGTGAAAACTGGCACGGGCTCTAGACTGCAGCTAATTTATCGGGTATAAATACCCCAAGGACTTGATAACATAAAATTAAAACATAACCATTCTTGAATAATCATGACCATGGCCATTCATTCATCATCACAATTACTAAAGCATCTCTTCAAGCATTTAGAAATCACAAACATGTGATAATATAGGGAGACATGTTATTGGCTTATACTCCATTCAACAAGGTCTTGCATCAAACACTTAACATGCATTAAAGAACACATAATTGGGGAATTTCAGGCTATCATGTCACAATTCATTCACTAAGGCTTTTAAACAAACACTTTGCATGCATGAGCTTGCACATAATTGGAGTTTTTTAGTCAACATACTATAATGGCTCTAATTCTTTCACATAAGCATTAAATCAAATATATGGGGAGCATGATTTGATTATTCAACAATTTATACAATTAATTAACATGAAAACATCACTTAACAAGCAACTTGAAGAGGTTTTATCATGAACTTCACATACTAGGGCCAAATCTTGAAAACCTTATAATCAAAACATGAATGAAAACTCAATAATAGCATGAACTTCAATTTCAACTCAGATGAATCATGAAAAATCATAATCATAAGATTTTTGAAATTTAGAAAAGGATTCTTGAGCTTATTGGATAAAAGGGACCCAAGAATCAGCATTTGTATACCTTAGGAAACTCTTTCTTGAAGGCTCTTGGAGACATTCTTGATTTCTTGATTTTTTTCTTCTTGAAGAAAGAAGGATTTTTATCTTGTAGGAAACCCTAGCTTTGATGTTGAAGATGAATAATGAAGACCTCATCTTCGTTCAAGATATATATATATATAAGTGTAAAAAGGGTGAGAAAAGACCAAAAAACCCTTATTAAAAATAACTTAAAAATACTGAGCTGGATTTACGATGGTCGGAGTGATGGTCCATCGCTAGCTTGACGGTCCATCGTCCTGGCTGTCTCACTTGGGAAAGAAGAGAGAGTCACTAACTTGGTTGCGATGGTTTGGGCGACATTCCATCGCAAGCTCGACGGTCCGTCAACCTATCCGTCGCACCTGGGCGGTTCCGACAGCTCTTAGTAAAATGACCATAACTTCCTCATCCGATGTTGGATTTTGACAAAGTTGGTATCGAAGGAAATACTATTCAATCATCTACGTGAAAAAAGTTAATATTAGGGAAATTCTACATGGTTTAAAATATTTCTCACTTGGAAAGTCACTTCTTAATCTTTTAGGGCCGGATTTATGCTTCACATGACACACTCTAAGGATCAGACTATGAGAGAATTTTGCGGGGTCTTACAAATATAAATAAAGTAAAAATAAGGTTAACTTCAACTCTAAGATCTCACCTAATAACTGGAATCAATTCTGCATGAGCGTCACGTCAATGACGATAACTAGTACTTAGATCTGCAACAAAAAAGTGCAAATGTGTTGTATGAGTACCAATACTAGGGTACTTAGTAGGAATCATTGATTAAGTTATCTTAAACATAGTATAAATGCGATAAGATACAAGATAAAATAAGCTAAGTCAAGGTAAGAGAGGCAAGCCTTGAAATATGCTCCAACACTACTATGCAAAAGTAAATAAATAAATACGGAAAAGTAATATAAAGATCACACTATTATAACTAATTGTCCCCTATAAGATAATAAGTGCAAAAAATTAAATAACCCAACGCAGTCCCTTATATGTCTGGAGCGTACAATCAAGGAAAGTAGATAATCCAATAACCATAAATTACCAATTACCATTCTATAACCAAAAATCCATCTAAACTATATCATATCGTAAATAACACCTAAAATTCCATGCTTGAACCAGAACTCATTAGTATCATCATCATTATTATTATTTTTTGGACTTGAATCCAAACTCATATTATCACATCGTCATCAAATAACAAACTCAATGTAATGACTCTTCAGGCCATTTTTTGTGTTCCTGCTTATTTTTTCCATTAGAGCTTTCCCATAGATTCCCCAAGTCATTTATGACTTGATGGAATTGGTAGTACAATTACCTGACAGTTTATTCGGTTTTTAGAATAATTTTTCCATTTAGAAGTCTTCGTTAGTTCCAAATGACCATCGAGTGAAAAATTTAGTAAAATGTTATTGGATGGAAAATTAAACTTTTCCAACGCGTTAAAAACATCAAAATCTATATGTTTGAATATTTTATTTGCTCATATTGGATTCCAGACGCATCCCGAGGCATTAACCAAAGCTTGGAATCAAATTTGAAGTTTTAGTCATCGTCTTTCATGGATAGATATATCGTGATCGCGGTGAGTTGAGTGCGATCATGATGTCCGTGATCATATACTAGCATGTATGTGTGATCGTACTTCCTAAGATCTAGTCAAGGTCTATTTCAAGGCTCTTTTGTTTGATAATTGGTCATTTCTTCCAGAGCTTTGAGTCCCCAAGCCCTAATAGAGTGTAAAATCCTTAAAGTGAGTATTATGATTTTACTGGGATCTTGAATATCTTGAGTATTCATGATTAACATGAAATCTAAGGTATGATTCCTTCAATTTTGGTGTTGAATTCTTGATTATTAGACCCCAAACCCCAAATGACTTGAGGCTTGATTTTAGCCCCAAATATGATTGTTTTGCACAAATTTCTTGAGGGTTATAACTTCCAAATAGTATTTGAGCAATGGGTTGGTCTCGAAAACTAGTTTCCATATGTGGGACCCACTAGGGGGTTTTGGTGTCATTTTGGACCCAGAGCACAATGGTGTAATATGGGTGTTGTTATTCTCGTAATAATGGATAGATTATGTTGTTGATAGCTTGGCTCATGGAAAAATCTTTGAGGAAAGAGAAATCGAAGATTATTAGTTCATGAGCTATTTGGACTTAAGGTAGGTTAGGCTTACTTATGTTAGATTAAGCTTTATTGTAGTATAATTGTGATATCTTGATAAGATTAGGTGGGGTCTTAGATGTTGAATTGGTCGATGGAAATGTTTGGGGCTAGTTGAATCCCTTAGGTCTTGAAACCTATTAAGTGGGATAGTTGACTCATAATCTATGATGTCACCTAAAAATAACCTCCAAAGAAGTATGATGCGGTTGAAGCCAAATATAGTAACCCAACTAGGTTGGGGTCGATCCCATAGGGAAAACATTGAACAATTGCTTAACTTGCTGAAATCCACAAGCAGTGCAGAAAAATAAATGGGGGGATTTGAAATCAATCATAAGTACTACCCGAACTTGAATTCTTCTGAGGTTGTAAACAATAGAAGACGAACACTAGGAATGTGTTCCCACTGGCTTCTCAACTTCATAAATTTCTCATGTTTCAACCCACCTAATCTACTGCTCTGCATGTAAAGTCAACAAGATATGTAGTATCAACCGTCTTGTGAACATGTTGATAAATCTCACCCTTTACCTTGTAAGTCTGAGGGCGTTGCCTTATTGCTTCTTGTCTATGAGTCCAGTTCAACTTTCACCTTTTGAGTCTCAATTTTCTTAGATGAGATGATGGAATAATAAGGTTGACGTGAATCTCAAATTACTATCTTAATCCTCTTTTTCAAATCTCAAACTCCCTTGTGAGGATGCTATCAAATACATTGAATCCTCAAGCTTCTGCTGTAGCTCGGATGTCAATTAATATGAAGAAGATTAAGATACATGCAGTTATGTTAGAATAGACAAATCTTCCACTTCTTTCATGTACCTAATCCACTAGGGTTCCCACAACCCTAGTCAGGGAATTTAGACGTTCATGTTCATACAATAATCCATGATAATCATTAAAGAATTCATGTAATTAATTGTACAAGAATTAGAAGAATAAAATCCGAAGTCTTTAATTAAATAATAACCAAAAAATATCAAGAATAATGAAAAAGTATGTAATAGAATATCAAAGACGTAAAATAATGTTAAGGAACGTAAGCTAATAAAAGATTAACCCTTGTGTATTTATCGTATCTAAAAACAACCCAGAAATCCTAATTAAAATAGAATAGGAAAAGTAAGTCGGCACAAGGTACGACTCGCACCGTCCACTCGTAAGGTGTTCTTATGAGTCATACATTCCCCTCGTATGTTCTCCAGTGTCTGATCTTCCAGTGCTTCAACTTTCCATTTTTGTTAGACTTATCCTCACGAGTCGTATCTTGACCGTACGACTCATGGTATTCACTCGTTACTACATGGGACTTGATCTTTCATTGCTTTGGATACTGGTCAGCTTACAGTTGTATAGTACGAGTCGTACTCAGACTACTAACTCATTTTCTTATGTGACTTCAACTTTGAATGGCAACCTTAGGTTCTGTTCTCTTTACGACTGATTGATACGACCCTATCCTCATCTTATGGATCGTATGCTCTATTTATATCTTTCCTTTACTTAGATATTCTTCTTATCTTTTATAATTGTTGTCGTTACAAGTCAACTATACAAATCATATGATATGTTGACGACTGGTATGATGACTCATATTATCTACAAACTTCTTCTATTTTAGTGTTTTTAATCCAATTTCCTTCCAAGATTTTTAGATACCCGTTTCACCTACAACAAGCATAAAACCACCTCATATCTACTAAATCAACCTAAGTTCAAGCATAAATACTTCGTTCTAAGCATCAAAAGTGCCATGTTTCCATGGAGCATCAACACCCTCAACATAGAAGTTTGCATGTCCTCGAGCAAAACAAAAACCAAAACTACTAATCACAACAACGATGCTTAAATAAGAAGATACTAAGACACCTATGGTAGTGACTTTTCAATTCAATTTTCAACATTTCTATCCCCCCTCTTAATTTTAACTTTTCAAGAATCAAACTGCGTATACGATTTGGTACACGAAGAAACATAAAGTACTTCGATGATGGCATTACATTAGTGACAAAAAACTAGGATAATCACATTAATCAAATAGTCTAGCAACCTAACAACATAACCCATGTATTCTCACAATCAAAGAAATCCTATATCACTTAGTTTAGATCAATCTAATTATTCAGGGATATAGCAAAAGATACTCTCGCTCACAAAGAGATATCACCGGTGTATACAGAATAACATAAACTTTCCCATATGCTCTCTTCTTTAGTTTTTGGACAGTCGGGATAGGATCACTAAAGGACTTTCTTTGGCTTGTAACGTAGGTTTGGGGATGGTATGGTATATTTTTGGGACTCTTTAGTGACTACGCCTCCTAGTCACTATGCTTTATTTGGGATCCACTTATTTTCAACTTTTCTTCCTTTTCTGCCCTTATGTCTCCCTTTTAATTTTGAAGCATATTCAGACTAGACTAGTGCGGTTTTCTTTTATCGCTTTCTTTTTCTTTTTTATCTTTTCTCTTACCTTTTATTTTTACTACACCTATCCTTTTTTATTTTCTTTCTACACGTCTTTCTTCATACTCATTTTTCCTTATGCATCCCTATAATATCCACCCTTAACTTAGGTAATATGCCAGAGTTTAGGTACATATTGTCCAAGGAGGACCAGGGCCAATACAAGTTCATTGTAAGTGAAATGAGAAAGTGAAATCGGTGTAATCAAGAAATAGGTTAGTTAAGCCTCAAACAATGGGATCAAAGGTATTCATATCATATTTAGTTAGGCATTTAGTCTCGAGTGGACTCAATAAGAATGACCTATGATCATTTCCTATTTGACTATCCTGAACCCTAGGTAAGAAAAACCGGGTAAGTTCTAGATTTTGACACACCGAAAACTAAGTAGTGCCTCACATACACTCGTATAGGGTTATACTGCTAGGTACTACTTGTTCAGTTATGTAATTGTTTTGCGTAGTTGTTCTATTCCTAATCCTAATGCCATTATCGGAATCAAAATTATCTCACACGCATACACACACCAGACAATCATCAAAATTTTAGGAACGGTATTAATTTTTTAGCACAATTATTTCAAATAAGACAAATTCAACATGATCATTCAAAACATGTACTGCCACGAGTATAATTTTTTATCCTATTGGTAATATCACACACAAACACAAACTAACAAAAACAACCAAAAAAAACACAAAATATGACAGTTCTTAGACTTTTTGAATTGTGGCCACAGGCTTTGAAACATGGCAAGTACAGCCCGTGGTGACCTTGGTACACCCCCACCCCTAACTTAAACCTATGCACTGTCCCCAGCTCATCTAACAATATAGTATAAGGTATCGAGAACATAATTGGGTGCTCAGTTCCCCAACTCATGCAGTATCATTATGTGAGCCCTCAGATCAGGTCCCACCATCATCCACAGAAGTCCCATCAGCAGTCGGGACTGCCTCCATAGTAGTGGCACCAGTTGTGGCCTGTGCGCTCAATGGTACATCAATTGGTGGGTCTACATCACTACCTCCCTCGACATCAATACTTTCCATTTCAAGCTATTGGTTCCATCTTTCATCTCTTTGACCCTCACCTGCCGGTCTTTCTCACTCTGCAAACTATATTTCTTATCTTTCTTCAGGCATTTTTTTTATGCATTCCGGTGCTTTTTGTTCTTTTTTTCTTATGGTTTTAAAATATTCCAGATGTTTTCAACTTGTATGTTGGGCTTGATCTCTGTTATCATGGGTTCTGGAATGAATGGACTATCATAAAGCTCTTTTACCATTTTCATAATTTTGGCCACCTCCGCTTTTACCTTTATAATATCTGGGGTTTGGCCGCTTCCCAGCTGCCGAGTCATCCACTGCTGAAATGCATCCAGTCTACCCTATAACCATCTGTATTGGTCTTATAGCTTAGTGTAAACCCAGGGCTTCACACCCCTTCCATATACCAAACTTTTATTTCCAACCTGGCCTATCTCTTCATCGCCTCATCCCATATGGCCTGTGATATCACTATCAATCCATCCTACATTACTCTCACAGAGGTGAGTAGAGGTGGTACATAATGTGTTGAAGGAGGCTCACTATATGTACCCGCTGTATCTAACGTTTATGGATCAGTCCACATATCTCCACCTGTGGTGGCATCAATCTCAGCAACCCCAGCATGTCCACCCTGGCCTCTGTATATCTCAGCTAATAACTCAAATCTTCTCCTTGCTTGTCTACCTATTGGGTTGGCTGTATCTCTAATCAACCCTAAATATATACTATTTTTAGGCCCAAAAAGACGATCAATCTCTGGGAGTTATTGCAACCCCACAACTTAGAAGATTTGAGTGATCAAGAAAGGAAATGCCAATAATAACTTCTCTTCGCCCACATCTTGATCTCATATTTCGTGGGCTAAAAGCTTACCTACATTAAACTTGTACCCAACCATCAAACCTGCTATCAACGCAGTACACACTAGACTGAGTACATTGTCCCCAATATTGGGGCATAGTCTGTGCCAGGCCAATGTCCACCATGCCTTGACCTAGAAATTTATTGTAAGATTCTCAGTTTTCTATGAAGTCACCCTTGGAACACCTATTACCTAACTGACTTTTTACTTGTTCAGAGCAATCAACCCTATAATCCACCAAAAATGCCTTATTTTATCTTCCAACCCTAGCTAATTTCTCGTAATCTTCCATATTTTATCCATGCAGTAGTCTATCTCTCCTGTGTTTACTAGTGGCTAGAAGTTTGGTCTGTTCATGAATTGAGAAATAGTAAGTGGGGAGATGTTCACCCTCACTCCCTAAATAATTAGTGATGTAATGAGATCACTACCTCTCCATAAGTTACCCTGTGAATACTGCCTCTTCACCTCACCCTTATACACCATATAAAACTCTCACACTAATGAGAGACTGTACTTGTTAGGCACTGTAGCCATCCATTAAAACATATACTGGAAAAATTGAGTCTCAAATCTGGGCAAATCAGATATCCCTATGGTGGCCAACCTCCTCTCAAGATAAAGACATCTTTTTACTCTTCCATTTGAGGTTTTACTCAACCCATCATTCTATATTTCCTGCATATTGGGGTACCCCTGCCATTTAACGGTGGGCACCAGAGTAGGTGTAATGGCTAACGATGGGTCCGGTCTATCAATAGGCATGACATTAACTTTTTCCTCACTTGAATTCTCCAAAATTTCTTCCTTTGTGCTTGATTCAACATTTTCCTCCACCGTTGCATCACCCTTAAGTTCATCATTTTTATCATCCTTATCAACCCTAGAAGATAATGAGTATGGAGGGGAGGTACTAGGGTTCTTAATTCTTGGTCCCCTTGGAGGTGTGTCCTCTGGAGTGGCTACTTTCTTTTGCTGTGGGTGTTTTTCCCTTAGGTCTATTTTTTTCTTCATGGGGAACTCCACAAGGTCCCCACTCGAATAACTTGCTTTTTTGTCTATTCATTGTTGAGTGACCTTGGGAGCCAACTTCTTCTTAGTATTCTTCTTAGAGAAGTCTTCTTTAGGATACATGGCACTTGTGAGCATACCTTTATTAGTAAATACCAAGGAAAGTAGAGAAAAATAAGGAAAATATGTGTCAATGTACAAGTTTTATTAATGTTATGATTGAGGGGTAAGAGTCCTATGATCTAGGTATGACTCATATGCCTGAGTCATAAGATAAAAAGTATGTATATGAATGTTCACTGGTCTACTTACGATTCCTTTTAACTTATCGTAAGGATAAGTTACAACTCGTTACCAAAAATTGTAAGCAGACCAGAAATAAAACTCTAATATGGGATATCTTCCCAGGTTAGTATGAATTGTGTTTATGAGTCGTATGGGAGGATATGATTGTATAGGCAAGTTGTACCTATACAAGAACCTACACTCAGTTAGACTTCTATGTTGTCAGTAGTTATGAGTCTCGTCATGACTCATTGCTTGTAGGTATGAGTTGTAAGGGGTCTCATGTCCACTGCAACATAGAAGTTCAACTTATGAGTTGATTCCAATACATAATCCCAAAACTACCCTTCCATTCTACAATATTTCCACCCCATATTAGTCCAAAAAGACACATATTTAATAAACAAACAACAAGCTCATTATCAAATCCTATTTCCAACTCAATTCCTAAGAACTAGGGTTCACATTTTCATATACAAGTATATTCAACTCCAAGAAAGTCTAAAATCTCACACATTTTCACTTTCAACTCAAAGTATATAGAATTTAAGTTTAATTACTTACTTGAGTTTGTGAAATTCTAGGCTTCTTTGAAGTTATCACTTTTGTTCCCAATTTCTTGTAAAATTAGTGCAATGTGAGAGAACCAAACTAGTTTGTGTGTTTTTCAAAGTAAAATCGTGCATTTTAGAGCTTCAAACTTGGAATCAATGGAGGTATTTTGTGTTTTAGAGTGTTGGGTACCCGAATTGGGTACCTTTTTTTGTTTAAAATCGGTGGATTGGGCCGATTTGACCCGTGACCCTTGACCTGGTAAGTTTAGTTATGAGTTATGTGTATGACTTGTAACCTATGATTACGGGAATTATTCTCTATTAATAAGGACTTGGACTTCTTACCTGGTTCTGGAGTCTGTACGACTTAGTGAGAAGAGTCGTACCCTGACATCACGACTTGTTCTGAGAGTCACAAGAACTCCAAAAACTTTTACCTGGATCTGAATGAACTCTCATGTCTGTACAACTCTTTCTCACAAGTCGTTACTTTAAGATATGACTCATGAAGAGTCCGTATGACCTAACTTCTTAGAAATTCTGGCTCTTTTCTACAATTTTTAATCTTGCACACTGAACAAACATATTACCCCCTAAATTGTTAAGAACAAAAAACATGGGTTTCCTCTCATGCAGCGCTTGATTTAACATTATGGCATGACGTGGCTAAGTTGGATACTAGATTTCACCAACTAGCCTTATGTGTTACCTCTCATGCAACGCTTGATTTAACGTCACGACATGATGTAATAGCATGGGTTATTCAGACTTCACCAAGATCCTTGTAAAAAATTATGCTTACTTCTTTAGTGTTACTTGTATAATGATTTACTTTTTTCCCTTTCACCTTGAACGAGGCTTCACCATCTGACTTCAATTCCAAAGCACCATATGGGAACACTCTTAGCACAGTAAATAGACCATACCATCTAGACTTTAACTTGCCTGGAAACAAGTGAAGCCTTTAATTATAGGGAAATACCTAGTCGCCTTTTCAAATATCCTCTTCTCAATATTCCGATCATGATGCAGTTTCATCTTTTCTTTGTGAAGTGCAGAACTTTCATACGCCCGAAGTCGATATACATCAAACTCATTCCTCTTGTTCATCCTCAACTTTTCTGCATCTTACAACTCAAAATTCAGATTTTTCATATCCCATAGTGCTTTATGTTTAAGTTCAACAGGAAAGTAACAGGCCTTACCATAAACCAGTTGGTAAGGAGAATCACCAATGGGGTCTTAAAAGCTGTTCAGTAAGCCTGTAATGCATCATCTAATTTTTGTGACCAATTAGTCCTATTGGCATTCACTGTCTTCGCCAAGATGGACTTGATTTCTCTGTTGGACACCTCAGTTTGTCCACTAGTCTGTGGATGATAAAGTGTTTCCACCTTGTGTTTCACTCTATACTTCTCAAATAGACTTTTTAATAGACGATTACCAAAATGTGACCCATTGTCACTAAATATAGCACGTGGCATGCCTAATCAAGAAAAGATATGCTTTTTTAAGAATCTAATGACACTACAAGCTTCATTTTTGGGGAGCGCAACTGCATCCACCCATTTAGATACATAATCCTCAGCCACTAGAATATACTTTATGCTAAACAAACTCATAAAAGAACCAATGAAATCTATACCCCATACATTAAAAAATTCCAACTCTAAAATAGGAGTCATAAGAAATTCATGGTGTCTAGAGATGTTACATTAGTGTTGACATTGATCACAAGCCGAAGAAAAATCATGTGCATCTTTGTAAATTGTTTGCCAATAGTACCCACATTGCAAGATTTTATGGGTTGTGCGGGTTCCTCCATGATGACCCCCAACTAATGAAGAGAGACAAGCTTCATGTATGCTCATCATCTCTACCTCAAGTATACATCGATGAATAATCCCATCTACACAGATTCTGAATAAATAAGGCTCATCCTAGAAAAATTTCTTTACCTTATTCATAAACTGCTTTCTTTGCCGAAAGGAAAAATGTTCGAGGACTAAATCAATTGCTAGATAATTTGCATAGTCTGCAAACCATGGAATTAGATCTTGAGAAGATGCCAATATCTTCTTGTTTGGAAAACTGTCATCAATATTGATCCCATTTTTATGTTCTGTATAGCTTTCTCCTCAGGTCTATTCAAATGATCTACAATTTGATTCTCAATGCCTTTTCTGTCCTTGACATCGAAATAAAGTTCTTATAGTCTAGGCTTACCTATCAGTCTAGGATTTGCATCATTTTCTCCATTAAGTATCATAATGTTTCATGATCAGTGTAAATAATCACCTTTGTCCGAATCAAATAAGACCTAAACTTCTCAAAGGCAAAAATCACTACCGACAACTCTTGTTCAATGACAGTATAGTTCTTTTAAGCTGGGTTTAGTGCATTGATAGAATAGTAGATAGGATGAAGGATCTTCTCTTTTAATTTTCCTAATATAACACCTAAGGTCAATCCACTTGTGTCACACATAATCTCAAATAACAAGGACCAATATGGGGACACGATAATAAGAACAGTCATCTACTTCGTTTTTAGACATTCAAAAGACTTCAAGCATGCTTCAGTAAACTAAAATTTCACCTATTTCTCAAGAAGCCTATAAATAGGGTTGATAATCTTGGAGAAATCCTTGATGAATCACAAATAAAACACAGCATGTCCCTAAAAACTTCAAACACCCTTCACAAAAATTGGTGGAGGTAATTTCTCAATCACTTTGATCTTTGCTCTATCTACCTCAATACCCCTATTTGAATCCTTGTGCCCAAGAACAATACCTTTTTTGACCATAAAATAGCACTTTTCCCAATTAAGTACAAAGTTGCATTCTTCATAGCTTCATAGACCATTTTCCAAGTGAACTAAGTAGTCATCAAAAGAATCATTAACGACTAAGAAATCATCCATAAAAACTTTGATGGTGTCTTCTACCATGTCATAGAAGATTGAAATCATGCATCTATGAAATGTGGCTAGAGCATTACATAAACTAAATAGCATACGTTTGAATATAAAGGTCCTATAAGGACACATGAAGGTTGTTTTCTCTTGGTACTTGGGTGAAATAGTGATTTGGTTGTAGCCTGATTACCAATCCAAAATATAGTACCATCCTCTGCCTGTAAGTCTATCAAACATCTGGTCAATGAAAGGCATGGTAAAGTGATCCTTCTGAGTCTATATGTTTAATTTTCTATAATCCATGCATACTCTCCATCCTGTGACTGGCCTAATCGATATTAGATTATTTTTCTCATTAGTCACAACAGTAATACCGTCTTTATTCGAAACACATTAAATTGGATTGACCCATTTGCTATCAGTAATGGGATACAATATACCAACATCCAACTATTTGATTAACTCTTTCTTCACCACCTCCTACATAGGAGGATTTTGTCAACACTGATGTTCTATACTTGTTACACAATCCGATTTAAGTTGGATCTTATGAGTATAAAGACCAGGCAAGATACCCATAATATCTGTAATGGACTAACCAATAGCCCTCTTGAATCTCTATAGAACTAATTGTAAAGATTTCACTTATGTATCGATCATGTCAGTTGTAATGATTACCGGCAAAGTGTTGTTTTCCTCTAAAAATGCATATTGCAAATGAGAAGGGATTGACTTTAACTCTAAGATGGGTGGATCCTCAATGGATGGGTGAGCAGGTGGAATGGTTTTATTTTTTAGATCCAAATCATGCTTCTTTGGTTCATAAGTATAAGAGCCACTCCCATAGAGCACATATACCATATCATTATAGTCATCAATAGCATCCCTGTCGAAGTTTATGATCATAGTATCCAAATATTCAACACTTAGCCTTTCTTCAATAGAAACAGGATCAGAAGCATCATCCCAAATAGTCACTGAATTAATATCATAGAATGAATCCATATCCTCATCATACACATCAATCACGGATATCACTCTTAACTCATCAGGCTTCTTCATAGATTTGCATACATTGAATATCACCTGTTCATCATTGAGTCTCATCATTAGATGTCCTAGCTCCAAATCAATCAACGTTTTTCCTGTATCAAGAAGAGTCTTCCAAAAATAATTGGGACTTGAAAGTCCACTTCACAATCTAATTTCACAAAATTAACAAGAAAGATAAAAGAATCCACCTTCACCAATACATCATATATAATACCAACTGGCTTTTTCACTATCTTATCTGCCATCACTAGTCTCATGGTGGTTGGTGTGGGAGTTCCCAACCCCAACTGCTTAAATACTACTAATGGCATGAGGTTGATACTAGAACCCTAATCACATAATGCCTGAGTGAAGTTGAAAGATTCAATAGTGCAAGGAACGGTGAAAGCACCAGGATCCTCCCTCTTCTCTACCAATGATCTAGTAGCTATAATACTGCAGTGATGAATATTATCGACTGTCTTATAACTGACTGACCTCTTCCTGGTGATTAGATTCTTCATGAATTTTACATATCCTGACATTTTCTCTAATGCCTCTACAAGTGGGATGTTGACTGATAGCTCCTTCAATATAGGTAAAAATTTCTGATACTTACCCTCTTCTTGCTTCTTTTTTAGCCTTTGAGGAAAAAAAGGTCAAGGTCTAATGATGGACTTTAAAATAGGCTTCTCAACTATGTCTTTTTTCTTTATCTTTATTTCTACTACTCTCCATATCAACACAATCATCATCATTCTTTTGTTCACCAACAGTGTGTATATGCGAATCTATAATGGTTTTACCACTTTGAGTGGTAATGTCTTGATAGTGACTATCATTCTTTAGATTTACCACTGTGTTACTAGGGAGAGTGCCTGACTGCCTTTGATTTACAGTGGTTGACATCTGACCAAATTGTTGCTCCAACTATTTGATTGCGGTAGCATGTGATTCAACTTTCTGATTTAGCCTTGATAAATCTACCTTAATCTCATTAAGACAACTTTCTTGAATTTTTCATCCTTTGACTAATTTTGACAAAAGTGCCTCCATTCTTAGTTCTGAATCATGACTACCTAGTGGAATATACTTTTCACTCTTCTCCATATAATAATCTTTATGCTGCGAATCACCATCTCTCTCTACTTCTATATACGTATCTATCATTGTAATAGTTCTAACCTTTATTCCCTTGTCCTCGGGCTAAAAAATCTGCCAAACGATGATCAAGATACTTTGCTTCCTCTTTATATTCAGTCTTGACAATGCTAGAAGTAGATCCATATACCCGGACTGCAGTCACTTTCTTAGCACTCATAGTTGGGAATTATTTTGTAAGAAGACTAATATTTGTCTGAAGCTGTGCAACCTCTTGCGCTACCAAATCATAACCAGCTCCATAATTATTTAATGGTCCAATAGCATATGTACCCATACCATGATCATCATCTCCATTATTCCAACATCTATTTATCACCAAAATATTATCAAGCATATCTTGTGCAGCATCCCACAAAAGATGCATAAATGCACCTCCTAAAATTATATCTGCTATTGATGTAGAACTGACATTCAGTAATCTGTAGAAGATTTAAAACAAGTTGGACCCATGATTCTATGATTAGGTACCATGATTAGCTTCTTCTTAAATCTAAACCACACCTCATACATAGATTCTGCAACTAACAGTCTAAAATTGTAGATTTTATCTTTTAACTATAGCATCCTTTCATAAGGGAAAAACCTATTTAGAAACTATCTTTGCAACCCATACCAAGTAGTGATTGAACCTCTTGGAAATTCCCCTAACCATAGTGATGCTTCCCCAGTCATCAAAAAAGGGAACAACCTCAATATCAAAGATTCTCGATCCACTTCTAGAATTATATATGATATGCATATCCCAGTAAAGTTACCCAAATGCATGTTTGCATCATCAATTGCTGATCTAAAAAATACACCCTTTAAGTTTAATAGTTGGATCATAGTGCTAGTAATGTCAAACTTAAAATTAAGTGGTAGAACAGGAGAAATGATGGCTCGTGTCTTAGTAGGTTCAACATAACCCATATTCTCTTCTTCATCGTATGGGTGTAAGTGGTGATATATAGGGATCAATGGACCTCCGCCTATCTTAATACTATCTCTACACTCGGCCACTTGTCTTGTTGGGGCCTAGCTAGTCCTCTTTCCACTAATCTTGTTTTTTTTTCTTCTAGTAAATGCTCCGTTTGTGTATCTACATAATTTTGTGGATAATTTAGAGCATACAGAAGTGTCGAGTTTGGATCAATAGGCGGAGGAGGAGGGTCTTGAACCCCAGTAGGAACACCATCATGAACTTGTCCTAATATCTTTCTAGGTGTTTAAAGAATTCTTTCAGTCTCTAGATCAAAAGAGAATAAGGGATTGCCTCTTCTCCTAGTGTTTTACATACACCAACGTATGCCAAATCAAGAACAAAAAATAAAACCCACAAACTTCAGCAATTTAATTAACTACTCAAACCATCTTCCTCGATAATGATGCTAAAATTTGATTTATCCAAAAACTAACCTCCAAAGAAGTATGTTGCGGTCGATGCCAAATATAGTAACCCAACTAGGTTAGGATCGATCCCATGGGAAAAACTTTGAATAGTTACCTAACTTTCTAAAATCCATGAGTAGTGCGGAAAGCAAATAGGGGGATTTGAAATCAATCGTTAGTAGTAAAAAAACTTGAATGCTTTCGAGGTTGTAAACAATAGAAGACAAATACTAGAACTGTGTTCCCCCTGGCTTCTCAACTTCAAAAATTTCTCATGCCCACCTAATCTACTGCACTACATGTAAAGTCAACAAATATGTATTATTAACCGTCTTGTGAACGTGTTGATAAATCTCACCCTTTACCTTGTGAGTCTCAGGGTATCGCCTTAGTTCTTATTATCTATGACTTCAGTTCAAATTTCACCTTTTGTGTCTCAAGGATTAGGTGAGATGATGGAATAATAATATGGACGTGAATCTTAAATTACTATCTTAATACTCTTTTCCTAATCTCAAACTACCTTGTAAGGATGCTATTGAATACAGGCAATCCTCAAGCTTCTGCAGAATCTCTGAGGTCAATTAATGTGAAGAAGATTAAGATACATATAGTTACATTATTACTAAATACTGAATAGAAGTAGAATATGACGAATATTGAGTTAAGAGTAATTGGTAAGTGTAATTATGTGTAGAATTAAGGATTTACCTAGGGGAAATAATTGTCTTTAATAAGTTGTTATTTTATGGGATGTCACCTAGTAAAATGGGTAATGTGATAACTAGCTGTCTATATAAAGTCATTGTACTACTTGATGGCTAAAAGCTTAGAATACTAGTTGGTGGACCTTGTTAAGTTAAAATGTCGTAACTAGTAATTATGGTTGTAATGGCTAATGATGATAATAGACTTAGCATTATTGATTATTAATGACATTGATGTCTTGCATGTAATGTTGTTGGTTGCTTAAATAAGGACTTAGATAATTATGGTGCTAACCAGAAAAAGGCATTGGTTATAGATAGATAAATGTGTTGGTAATATGTAGTTTCTGACTACCTTGATGACTAGTGTACTTATGATAACTAGGAATGAGTTGGTTAAATGGTGATTATGGTCTAGTTATGCATCTTGGTTATATGTGGATGCTGGATATCTAATGAATCATAGATAGTTGCTACTCCATGAAGAAGTATTATATGAGGAATCAGTTAGGCTAATGGTTGGAGGTCTTATGATGACTATCAAACTAATAGATTAATAATACTATGGTGGTTACTTAATAGAGACTAGATAAAGTATATTGATGAGTTGGAGGTATAAATGACCATATAACTATGGTAATGATCACTCTAGTATGTGTGGTTTAACTTACTGTAGTTGCTGATGATTATGGGTCTTGGCAAGTGATCGTGATGGGAAATATGGAAATAATGGTAAATATAAGTTGGTTGTGTATGTATATATATATATTCTTGATAAATTTATGAATTGATCTATTGGTTCACTCTCCAGTTGTATGGGACACCATGATGAGTTATTTATTTTGTGTTCTTTTGGGTGTACTTTTCAGTGGTATGGGATATTGTGGTAAGTTCTTTTACTTTATGATTTAGTGATTGTATGCGTGTTGAACTTGGTATTTATGTGATTATAATTGTATATACATATTGATTGACACTTTCATAGTGGTGATTCACTTTGTATGACGGTTCTGGTATGTATTGATATGAGATGTCGTATTATTGTTCTAGTGGTTAGTTATGTTGTACAGTGATGATGAATAAGATTCAGGTTCAATTCTGTACCTTGACTTATAGTTTTTGTATTACTTTATATTATCTTTATATCATGATTTAGCTCAGTCGACTGATGATGCCTACGTAGTACCCATGGTATTCTTTTACTCATACTACACTTTTATACCTTTTTGGTGTAGACCAAAGTACTAGTTACCGCCGCTGAGTTGAGATTATGCTATGTCGATCTTCTAGATATAGGGTGAGCTCTTAGAGTTTGAGTCTCCTGTTTCACTCCTATCTTTATTCAGTCTTTTGTATTTTAGACGAATGTAAAAGACTATTTATACTTTGAGTTTTATTTCCTATTATAGAACTTAGATGCTCTTGTACTAATACTACCAGGTTGTGGGAAATTGGTAGCCATAATTGACGCCCGTTTCCTATATTCGGGAGGCTATGAGACATTATTAGGAGTCCTTCACTTCTTTCACTCGTATCGTGCTGTGAGTTTGAGTTGGTTTGTAGGATATCTTCTTAACTTTCCTCTTACACAGATTCCCCAGAGTCATGCTTCAGCTATGCGTGATGAGAGTCCCGAGACATATCCTCATGATGTGCCCCCAGTTAAGGATCAGGATGGGCCTCCCTAGAACCCTATTCCTGTACTTGGGCCAGAAACTTCTCTTCCTCAGCCAACGGTGGGCCAAGGACCAGCCCAGGCTCCACTAGGTTTTATTCCCTCTTCACTGCTTCGAGATGATCTGGTTCAGCTGTTTGGTATTATTGATGGTTCATAGACTACTGGGGTAGGAGTGCACCCTGCAGCTGAAGTAGCTAGAGTTGAGGTTCCTCCTTTGACAGAAGTTGTTCAGTCGATGGTCGCTCAGCTAGTTGTGACCCAACCTGCTATGTCTATTGAGGAGCACTTAGCCTAAAATTTACTTCTGACCAATAGCCCAAAATAAGTCCGGAAGTCTCAAAATCTGAACCAAGGGGCCCACCCATCCTAAAATTTATGTTCTTGAGCTGTTGGAACAGTCATAATTGGCACACGAGGTTGTTATACTGAAGTTTTTACAAGTATCCAATTTGAACCAGTGAAGGCTTCAAAACAGGAAATTGCCTCTAAAAATCAAACGAACTGTCCAGTAACTGCATTATTAGTTCTAGCAAGTCATAAATGACTTGAGGCAACTGTAGGAAATCTCTAAACAACAAAAATGAGTGGAAATAAAGAATATGACTCGAAGAGTCATTACAATATCCACTACTAAAAGAACTTCCATCCACAAAAATAAAGGATTAGGATGCACCTAAAGCCTCGAACAGGTAAGGATACTGGGTCCACTTCTTTCTCTCAATCTCCCAAGTGGCCTGTTCTACTAGGTGGTGCCTCCGCTAAACCTTAACTACTCGAATCTCTATAGTGCACAACTGCCTAACATTACTTACCAAAATGAGCATAGATTACTCCACAAAGGACAAACCCTCATCCAACTAAACCGAGTCCCATCTAAGCACATAAGAAGGGTCAAGAATATATCTCCCCAACATAGAAACATGGAAAATCTGACGGACAACAACAAAATCTGGAGGTAAGGCTAACTCATAAGCTACCTCGTCAACTGTGCAAAGTATCTCAAAAGGTCTAATAAATTTGGGGATGAGCTTGCGGTTCCTCTAGAACCTCATCACACCCTTCATGGGTGATACACAAAGGAATACCCACTCACAACTCCAAATCTCAAGGCATGAAGTCTACGATCTGCATAAGCCTTCTGCCTACCCTGAGCTACCCTTAACCTATCCTAAATCACCCTGATTCTATCCAATGACTCCTGAAGAAATTTAGTACCGTAGGGTTTAATCTCAAAAGTCTTAAACCATCAAATCGGAGAATGACATTGCCTACCATATACGGCTAAAAGGCACCATATCATTAATTGAATGATAACTATTATTATAAGTAAACTCCACCAAAGCCAAGTGCTTCTCCCACTGACCTCCAAAATCTATTACATAGGCTTGAAACATATCCTCAAGAACATAAATAGTCTCTAATTGGCCATCGGTCTGGGGATGGAAGGTTGTACTAAGATCCACCTAAGTACCCAATTCCTCCTAAAAAGTTCTCCAAAAGATAGAAGTGAACACTAAACCCTGATCTGAAATGATAGATATAGGCACGCCATGCAAATAGACTATCGCACTAACATAGATACGGGCTAACATCGCGACACCAAAGGATATCTGAATAGGAATAAAATATGTTGACTTGGTCAATCAATCCACAATTACCCAAATACCATCAAAACCATGGGAAGTATGAGGCAAACTACTAATAAAGTCTATGGTAATCCATTCCCAT
The DNA here is from genome assembly GCA_030864215.1 of Capsicum pubescens. Taxonomy (NCBI): domain Eukaryota; kingdom Viridiplantae; phylum Streptophyta; class Magnoliopsida; order Solanales; family Solanaceae; genus Capsicum; species Capsicum pubescens. The sequence continues at coordinate 209,781,524 of CM061540.1, read as the reverse complement.
TTTCACTCGGGAATAGGAAATCTCTGAATTAAGCCACCATGCCTTTGATGCTCGGTCTTCACCTACTTACAATCTAGGCAATGAGCTACAAAGTCCACTACATCTATCTTCATACCACTACACCAATAATTCTACCTCAAATCTCTATACATTTTAACTGTACCCGGGTGCATACAATATCTAGAGTTGTGAGCCTCATGCAAAATAGTTTGAATCAAGTCATTAACCCTCGAAACATTAATGTGGCTATCAAATATCAAGACACACTCAAAATCTATGGTATCCCACTTGGTCTCACCACTCAACACTTGATCAAGGATGATGCAATGCTTATTATCCTCAAACTAGCGACCCCAAATTCGCTCAAATAGTGAAGACCTCACCTCAACACTAGCAAAAATCCTCCTAGGGTCTGAAATATCAAGTTGCACCATCAAGTTGTCTAAGGATTCAATGTCTTATGCCAAGATCCTCTGAGAAATTAAAATATAAACCAAGCAACCCATACTCACCGCCTTCAGACTCAAGGTATTTTCTACTATGTTCACCTTGCCAGGATGATAAAAGATAGACATGTCATAATCGTTAATAAACTCCATTCATCTATACTGCCTAGAATTTATCTCTCTCAGGGTAATAAGATTCTGAAGACTATGATGATCCATGAAGAGCTCACAATTCATGCCATAAAGATAATGTCTCAAAATCTTAAGTGTGAACACTACCTCTACAACCTCCAAATTATGAGTGGAGTAGTTGCCTCATGAACTTTTAGCATCCTCAAAGCATAAGCAATAACTCAATCCTACTGCATCAACACACAATCCAAACCAACACCCAAAGCATCATAGTACACGGTATCCCTCACTCTAAATAGGAAACAAAAATAGGAGCTGAAGTGAGAAACTCCTTGAGCTTTCCAAAGTTCATCCCACACACTTCATATAATAAAAAATGAACCTCCTTTCGAATCAATTTGGTCATCGGCGTTATAATAGTAGCAAAATTCTCAATGAACTATCTATAGTAACTGGCCAAACCAATGAAGATATGAATCGATTCAAGCCAAAACTCATACTTAGTGAATTTGGAAAAAAGCATATGATCTCTCAAATTCTAGAGTACAATCCTCAAATGTTGTAGATGCTCATTCCTACTCCTCAAGTACACCAGGATGTCATCGATGAACATAATCATTAAAAATAAAAATAAGGTCTAAACACACGGTTCATTAAAATCTATAAATATGGATGGGGTGTTAGTTAATCCAAAAGACATCACTGGAACTCATAATGACCACAACGGGTTCTAAAGGCAGTATTTGGGATATCCTCAACTCAAATCCTCAACTGATGGTAATCGGACCTTAATTCAATCTTAGAGAACACCACCACTCCCTAAAACTGGTCAAACAAATCATCAATACGAGGCATACGATACCTATTCTTCACCGTCACCGTATTAAGCTGCCTATAATAAATACACATACACATGGAACTATCTTTCTTCTTCACAAAAAATACAAGAGATCCTTAAAGAGACACACTCAATCTAATGAAACCCTTACAAAAAAATCTTAAAGCTGAGATATTAGCTTCTTAAGCTCGTCCAGAGCTATATAGTAAGGTGCCATAGAAATAGGTTGTGCGCTTGAATCAATATCAATAACAAACTCAATATCACGCTCACGAGAAAGGCTAGATAGATTGGTAGGGAAAATATTAGGAAACGCATAAACTAAAGGAACATAGTCAAGCAATAGACTGTCCATGCTAACATCAAGAATATAAGTAAGACAAGACTCGCAACCCCTCAAAATAAGTCTCCTAGCAAGAATATAAGAAATAATCTCTACGGGATAGCAGCTAACTTCTCCTTGCCACACGACCGAGGGTATACCGGGCATGGCAAAGGTAACAGTCTTAGAAAAATTATGTAGGATCGTATGATAGTAGGATAACAAGTCCATGCCTAAAATCACATCAAAATCCACCATGTCTATTACAACAATAACAACATGAGTAACAAACTCTCAAATAGACACAACACATGATCTGAAAACATAATACACTAATAAGAATCACCTACAGAGTAGATACACATAATATCATAGTTAATGAATCCCAAGATAACTCTAACTGTGGGACAAAATAAGCAGACACATAATAATAAGTAAATCACGAATCAAATAAAGCATAATCCTGTTGGTGCTATACAAATATCATACTGATAATAAAAACATTCAAAGGATCAGCCTTGGGTCTAGAAAGTACAATATAAAACTGACCATGCCCGCCTCCTGGCTGGGCTCTTGATTGATCTCCTGTCCTACTTTCTTGAGAACCTCTTTGAGCACCCTGGGGGCTACCTCTAAGACAATGCATATCATTTGTAGCTGGGGGCAGAACTTTCCAAATTGGTGGAACACTCTAAAATAAAGAAACCATCAGTCCACGACGGAGGTACTCTCTCTATATAATGCCAAAAGATCCATAACCATAACATGCCTAGGAAATATACTGAAACTAGAAGAACTAACTGAACTAAAATAACCACTAAGACATGAATAAATAGAATACAAATCTCTCAAAGATAGACCACTATCCTGTCCAGGACAATTACTGAAACTTAACTGTCCTCCATCGATAATCTAAAGTACAACCTGATCTGGCCTACTAGATTGACCCTGATGGTGATATAGATAATATGGAGCGTACCTACCCTGAGAACCACTACCTCTGAACCATGAACCACTATGACAGCCACTAAAACAACCCTAATATTATAGCCTCTTATCGCTGCCCCTTGGGCCTCACAATGCATCTCCGTCATAACCTTAGCATGATTAGAAACCACAACAAAAGACAAACCTATAACAACTAAAATCTATATAGACATACAAATAGAAAGTCTTAATCCTCAAATAAAGCAACGAACCCTCTTATACTAAGAAGTCAGAATACCAGTAGAATTCCTAGATGACTCATAAAATCGAGCCTCATACTCCACAATATTCATGCAACCATGATCCAACCTTGAGAACTAATACCTCAAACAATCCCTAGGACTACGAGGTATGTACTTATCCAAGAAGATCTCATAGAATGGAGTCTATGTCAATGGGAAAGATCTAGTTTTCCTAGAATCAAGATGAGCTCTCTACCAATGTCGAGCTACCAAGTAGTGTATTCCATACCACGAGTCTCAAATAGGCCCAAGTTATTAAGCCTATCCTCATAAGTAATTAAGAACACATGTATCCTCGCTTGGTGAAACTATCCGACATCTTTCTCAAGAACCTAGGTAGAGCAACCTCAAGAACTTATCCAACATCTTCTTCTCCTTAGCAGACTCAATAAATTGCGCAATCACCAATTGAGCAACTATGAATTAGGAAACTATAAGTTGGACAATCATCGACACGGGAGGGACCTCAACTCTAAGAGCCGCAACTACAGGCTGCACTCCTGTCTCCCTACTAATCTAATCCATACACTATACACCGTCATATGATGCACCACCAACCAATAACAAAATCTAAAACAAACATCCCTGAGCATTCAAGAAGAAATAAAACCCGGTAGAGCTTGGGATGGTCCTTGGCCCATTGCTGGCTGGGTAGAAGAATCTCTAGCTCGGGGGAAAGAATAGGGTCTAGTGAAGGACCTCTATCCTAGAACTTAGCTGGGTACATATACCTAGGTTTTCCATGACCTATAGGTCATCCAAAAATAGTGACAAGATCCCTAGGCTTGGTCTCAGGATCCTCACCTCATGTAGTAGTAAAACGTGTCCTACCCATTTGTGAAAGAGTAAAACCAAAGGAATGACCTAGAAACCAACTCAAACTCTTAGTATGAAATGAGAGAAAAAAGTGAAGAATTCCTAAGAATTTCCTATAGCCTCCCAAAGTTAAGAAAATGACATCTTTATTTAGATATGCGCGACTCTAATTGATACTTGCTCTTATATACCAGTGAAACCTAGGCTCTAATACAAATTTTTCATGACCCTATTTATGAATCATGAGGACACTTAGTTTATCCCACCAGTAGGTAAGCCAGATTGTAGGCTGGAGTTAGATATCCTTTTTCTTTATTTATCTCCATCTTTATATATATATATATATATATGTACATACACGCACGCGCACACACATACATGAACACACACAAAAACATATATATATATATATACATATATGTATATATATATATCTATAAATTTTCCTTATATCTTATTTCTTGTAATTATATTGTATGCTTGATTTTGATATTTATTATACATTACACTAATTAGCTCATTACTCGCCATTTTACACATATATATATATACATATATATGTTTATAAAAGTGGTATAGTTGTCCGACATAAGTGGATAAATATCACTATATTTAATTAATTAATAGAGTGCTATGTTCAAAGAAATGAAATAGTAACCACATTAAACTTAACCTTTTTAGCTTTTCCCCTCCACTTCCATGTGGCAACACTCCAACATTCATTGTCCATAGTCATCTGAATGAGAGGTTTGTTTTGCTGGAAACTAGACCCAGTGAACTTTAGATAGGTAGTAGTTGGCCCTTTAAAACATTACAAATTAGAAGATATGCTTTCCCAAAGTCAGGCCATATACGAGACTATTTTTAAATATATTGCTCAAATTTCTTCAGCAGCTGAACTTAATATATACACTAAAATATTAATAAATTTTAAAAATATTACAAAACATTAATACGTACATTAACATATCATGGAATTTTTTCATAAACATCAAATATTTGGGAAGAAAATACAAAATATATATTTTATCAAATTTAAATTTAAATCAAATGCATCCTAATATGCTGTTGTTACAATAAAAATCTCAATTTTAGGTTCATAAGCCTTTTACATGAGACAATCCATAACCTTTAATGCATGGGTTGTTAACCTAAGTATTCAATAATTTGTTCAAAAAGTTTCTTTAAAATTGGTAATGTTGCTTGATGGCTCATAACTTCTATGTAGTTTCACTAATACATCCAACTATTGAATTACATTCTTATTCTTCATGGGTGGTTAACTTTGGTAGCCATAATATCTTTGCTCGAAGTTAATTCAATTTCTAAACAACACTAGTATCTTAAAGCTATCTTCTCTGAGAAAATGTCTGTGATCTTTGAGTAGAACCTTGTCATGCTGAAAGCACACTCCAAAGTTATTAATGATGCTTAAATATCTAGTACATCTCAAAATGTCTTCTTAAATATAGGAAGTGCTATATCACATGCCCCCATCTATATAATAACATTTGCATAGTGTTATTGTTAATTAAACTGTTATTTACTAAATTATACAAGTAGGGTATTCTTTTTTGTTAAATAACAACCTGAATAAATTTTTATTTATCTTAATTGCTCACTTATTTCACACTATCAGTCACTTTTCCTCTTTTGCCTCTCTTAAATAGCTTGGAAAGCCTTTTGTACTTGGTTATTTTTGGACTGAACTTTTGTTTATTAAACACCTCTCTTGTGTTATTGTTCTGTTAATGGGATTTTTTTCTTGTTATTTATTCCTTCCACTTCTTCTATGGAATGCGTTCCTTCCCTTCTTAAAATGGATTCACAGTAGCATTTGTATGCTTAATTAGGTCTATTTTCCTTACTTAGTACTACCCTTTTTATTATGTAACAACTCATATTAATTATTTATTGGTAAACCTTGATAGGTCTACACTTGATTGATTTGATTGTTCTATCGAAGAAAATATCTCTTTGATGTCTCTTTTAAATTCTTTGATTGTTCATCTATTTGTTTTTTAGTTACAAGCTAGGGGAGACTTAAAAAAATTAATAAGACAAACACAAGGTTCCATTCTCATTCTTCAGGTGCCAATTGTGCTTCCCCTAGTTTGGGACGTTACATGTATCAACTACCAAGAAAAAATAAGAGAATAATAACTGAATCCAAATATTTTACCAATGTAAAATATTATCCCCAAATAGAGTAATATAATACAACTAGTTCCAATTTGACAGTGTCAAAATACTACAACACCTTCAAATAAAGCAACACTCTTTATTTCACTCAACTCATTATGATAATACTCTCATACTATTTTCTCATCGACTACAAAAACTAGTTTATTAATTACTCTCTATTTCCCTCTCTATTTTGATGTGTCTTTTAACTGAAAGTTATCAATTGTACGATCTGAAAACTCAAGTTATGATGACACCTACTATAACCACTAGTTGGGAAGCCAAACCCATAACCTAAAATAACAAGTAACAAGTCAATGAGAGTAAAAAGATAAATACAGGAAACCAAGACTAAATAGAAAGACTAATATGAGAAATAACACTCAACATTCATAGATAGAGGGAAAGAATAAACTAGAATACACAAATACCTAAAGACCTGGTATCAGTCGGTATATGAACTACTTAACATAATATAAGTATAAGATAAATACAATATATACAAAACTACATATGAAATAAAAAATAAAGACTAGTCTAGAAAAATCAAAGGAGTAGGAATGACTCCGAGTATTAGGAGCTCACCTCAAACCTCTGATCTATGATGGCTTCGTACAAAGCATAGGCCAGCAATGAGAGATCATACTAGAATCTAAATAAATAAAGAAGATGCAATAGTGTAGTGTGAGTATCAAAGAACATGATACCTAGTAGGCAAATATAAATATAAGAAACACTCAAGGAAGAGATGCACAATATAAGCAATAGGGAAGAAGACACTTACCTACACAAGCTAGCTTGAGAATTTATCAACGTACTAATCATATGTAAAGAAGAATATCACTTGTAGTGTACCTAGGATGTCTATCCCATAATAAATAACATGATAAGATAATCCAACACTAGAGCTGGAAATGCAAAAAAAAAAAAGAATCCACAAGGCTTACCTCATCCACGAGAGAACATTCACAACTAATCTATCACAAGATATGCAGAATGATCAACAATAACTGTAAAGACCTATTTCATCATTACTGAAAATATATGTGGTAAAGTCATAAAAACCTCATTCATCATAAGTTATAGGACCAATTTTTAGTATGGGAGTGGATTAGACATGATCTAAGACTATACATTACCCCAAGCACAATGGTAAATGAGAAGTGTTCTCACCAATTGAGTTTTGAGCCAAGTGTAAATTAGGATAAAATTATTTTAGGATCAACTTCAAATGATCATATCTCCTAAAATATAAATAAATCTGAGTCCCAATACCTACCAAATGAAAGATCTCTTAGTTTTCTTTTCAATCAACCCAAGCATTTTTCAGTATAATTATAGAATAAAATGTTATAGCCATTTTACTAAATACTATCAAGGAAGAAAAGTTGGCCACCACAACAGTACTATTGCAATGGTAATCAGACTACTGCAGTGGTAACTGGATAGTATTTAATGGTAGTTTTGAGTTTTTAGGTCTTTTAACTCTAAAGTTTTGTTTCAAAGCCCTAGTAGGGTAATTTTTCAAGTCTTTGCATGAACTTTTTTTGATTTAAGTTCTTCCATCATCTTTTTTTTCTTTCAAAAATAACATTCTATAATCATTAGAATGACCTTTAATGGTAAAATTCTTGGGGCTTAGAACCCTAAGTTCATGAGATTTTGGGAAAAAACTATGGGGTGGGGGTAATATCACCTAGAATTATTTTTAAATTATTAACCAAATATTTATATCATGAATTAGTGATTCTAAACATGAAATTTGATTACTAGAAACATTAAATTCAATAAAAAAGGAACCTTTATCTTTGAAGCTTTATTAATAAAGATGGGTTAAGTATGATAATATCAATAAATGGTTAATTTATCCTTGGGTAATGTTTTAGTCCATGAATTAGGATATAATTAGTGGATTAAGTTTCCAAAGTAGTTACTCAAAGAGTGATTAATTAATTACTCCAATAGAGTAATTGCTTAATTACTCCAATGGACTAATGGTGACATGAATGAAAGGAAAGATCAACCTTGGTATAAATTTATTAGTTTAAGATCTTTGATCAAAGTAGGGTATGGTTTAATATATTGTACACTTGGATTAATTGTGTGTAATAACTATAGTTGATGGGATATTTCATGTCTAGGTCTACAGGCATAGAGTTTGGATGGATAAAATATGGAATTAATTTAATAATAATATAACTACATGTTATCGGTTTTGTATGGATTCCTTGATGGGTTTTTGTATTTGTATTACTTACTTGATGATTTACAAATTCTAATATGCAAATGTAGGTAACAATAGAAGGATTAGGTGAATTTTTAATCCATGGAACTAGTCTTTAATGCCTTAAAAAGGGTGAACCCAATATTGTGTATATCTAAAGTATGAGTTATTCTTACTAATAGATAGTGAAGAGGATTGATTATAATAAGAGAATGTGATGTTAGAACTTAAGAACCTAAAGTCAAGTATGACTAAGTACCAGGAAGTATGATGTATAGAGGTATATGACTCTAGATAGAATTATAAGTTGAATATAGTCGAGTGGTTGAATGATCAACTAAAAGGGATAGTATCATGAACATAGTGATAACTTGAGTTTACCAGTTACTAGTTAGTAACTGAATTTACCTATTTTAATATGAACAAAAGAGGGTTAGATCACTAAATAAAATAGGATGATGAATTAGAGCATACATATCAATATTTGTGGAATATGCACTCCTAAAATAGATACTTTATTGATTGATCTTCACACATGTTTTTGGTTGATGATTGGGGTTGATAATGCTCATTTGAGTAATTGGTGAATTTCTCATGGGGCATTCTTATGATTTTACATATTATTCATTGTTTACTTGAAATGATGAACTTGTTGACTTTTGACTATATTTACTTGATTGTCATTAATTATAAGTTCCATTTCGATCATTGTTACGTGCATATGCTTTGACATTGGTATTTATGATTTACATTTGGGAATTACTTGTAATTATTTACTACATTCTGCATTTTTATTTATGTTGATGTTTATGATAAATATTATAATGGTGTGGAGAGAAGTTGATGATAATGAGATCATGACGATGGTGATGTTGAGAATGATATTGATGCTAATGTTAAGATAATATTGATAATGATATTAATATCATAATGAAATGATAGTTGATATTGATGTTGAGATGATACGTACATCTCGCATACAAATATTCATCATATGTATTTGAATGTACATTTATATATATGTTTTGGTGAACTTGTTGAAGTATCTTCCTAAGTGTAATTGGTTACTTGTGTGGACTGGTTAATTAATGAGATATTATGGTTTCTTAAATATATCAGTTATGTTGATGGTTGTGACTGTATATTGCAGCAAGGTGTGAATGCAGGATATGTTCTAGATTATGTAAATCTTATTCCTATATGTATATAGTTATATACATGAAGCATATTATGGTGTCCTTTCTTGAAAAGTTATTGATTTTATTAGTTGTCTTGTTTTTTTCAATCTCGATAGTTAATGATAGTATAATAAGGAGTGAGCATTGTCATAAAAGAGGATTAATTAGAGAGAGAGAGAAGTAGATTGAGTTATTGTCAAAAGGTAAGTGCATAAGAATTGTGGATTAGATTAATTCATGGAAAATAGTTAGTTATTCAAGCCTTGAGGGTAAATCAATATTTCTTAATTAAAGGAAAGGAGGTAAGGTTGTAAATTGAAGTAAGATAAGTATGTTCAAATATTAAATTTTTATGAGAGTCATAGTTTCCTATTATTTGCTATATGTTGTTATATATTTCTAACCCTGGTCAATAGATAATACCTACCAGTACATGTGGTTGTACTGACACTACACTTACTATATCTCCCGTTGGGGGATATAGCCATATTGTAGGTCAGTTAATGTTTCTATACGTATGATGGTGGTTACTCTTCAGAAATACTTGATCCCACTTTTACATGGATGTTGGGTCTTGGGTCTTCCTTCTCTTTTGATAGTGCTCTTGTACTAGTTTAGATTAGGTTCTAGGGAGTTGTGTAATATATTTTCTGTAATGTACTTCATAATAAGTTTTTTTTAAATAAAGAGTTATTATTTATTAATACTTAAAGTTTATCAATGTCTTTTACATTAATTGAATTGTTGGATGAAAAGGGTTCTTCTATCTAGGATAGAGTAGGGTAGGTGCTTGTAAATTCATGATTTAGACTATGACAATAACCTATCTAGGACCCTATAAGCCTAAAAGGTACAAAGAATAACCTAACTAGATCTCCATAATCCTAAAATTTACAAATAACATACATACTTATTGATGTATCTTATTTTTATGATGAGACAATGACTACAAGGGACCAGGTCCCTCGATATTTAAGGTAACAGTACGGTGGGCATGCATCTATATAGTTTTGTCATCTTGTGTAACAAACTGTGTTGGTAGTTCTTGTACTATTATGGACACCTAGTCTAATAGTATTTCAACCCTAGTCATCACTCAACTATAAAAGAAAAAGGATACTTCTTTATCAAGTAGTTTTTGCAAGTTTAAAATGGAGAACTAAAGAAAGAAAGGCAGCAAAAATTGAATCTATAACATTGCTCAAGTATTGTTCATGTTATTATTTCTTGTGTAAGCTAAAAGTAAGTGTTCTTGAGTGAAGCTTGATTTGTAACTGAATTACTCATTCCTATAAGAGTAATGATCTCTTATTGTTGTTTGAAAGTGCTTCAGATAGAATTGCCTAAGCTTGAAACTGGTTAGAGTTAACCAGTGTTAAGGGTTCTTAGAAGAGTTGTCAAGATAGGCTTGTGGTAGAGTTACTATAAGAAGGAGGAACCTAGAGCTAGGTTCAGTCAAGTATCTAATCAATAGTTTGATTATAGTGAAGTATTTGTTGATTGTGAGGGAAAGCTATGATTTTTCCTCCCTTGAGAAAGGGGGTTTCCACGTAAAATCTTGTGTTCTTTAAGTTCCTATACTATATTGAGTTCCTGGTTCATTTACTCTGTTTTTGCCTATGACTGATTTTAAGGGACCTAGTCCCTCACTATGTGGTGCAATCCCTAGGGTTTCAACAATTGGTATCAGAGTGAAAACACTCTAAAATGTTCACACCTAGAGTGATTTGGTTAGCATAGCTTCTCGACTTAATCTGGAAAAAGGGTAATCTACCATTAGACCACCTAGATTTAATGGATAGTATTATAGATGGTGGAAAACTAGGATGTTTGACTTCATTATGGATGAGGATAGTGAGTTGATGGATATAATTCTTGATGGTCCTCATATTCCTATTAAAGAAGTCAAAGAAGGAGAAATAACTAGAATGGTTTTTAAAAAAGATGAGAGTATGGCAATGAAGAAAGACAAAAAGCTAAGAAGAATTACAAGGCCAAGAAATTGTTAGTTTGTAGTAAGGTCCTAATGAATATAACAAGATCTTAGCTTATGAAAATGCAAAAATGATTTGGAATTGCTATAGGACTGCTCATAAAGGCACTACTAATGTAAAGGATTCTATAGTAGACATACTGACCACTCAGTAAGAATCATTCACTATAAAAGAAGGAGAAACCATCCAAGTAATGCATACAGGATTCACTTCTATCACTAATGAACTTCACTGCTTAGAGAAGTGATTCCCTTGTACAATCAAGCGATGAAGATTCTTGGGGTTCTTCCCAAGTTCTTGGAGAGAAAAGTGGATGTTATAACTGAAGTAAGAAACCTAAAGACCCTCAATATGGATGAATCTATTAGAAACCTAAAGACTCATGAGCTCTAGAAGAAACAAGATCTAGAAAAGAAGGAAGTTCACAGAGGAAAATATCTGGTATTAAAGTTTTCAAAACATGATTCAAGTGAAGATGATACTGATATTTCCTATTTGGAAAAACAAGATTGTTAGATCCATGAAGAAGAGTGGTTAGTTCTAAAAAAAAGAAAGCAACGGTAAAAAGGGAAACAATATTGAGCTGTGTCATAAATATTGGAGTCCTGAGAAATTTATCAAAGACTATCCAATGCACAAATTGGATTATCAGAATTATCTCAAGACTGAAGGTGACAAAGGAAAGAATAGGGACTAGGTCCCTGAAAAATCAATAAGGAAAACTATAGTTAAGTATGCAGTAAAGCAAGATCTGGCAGCATGGGGAGATTCTTCAAGTGAATCTGATGAAGATGAGAAGCCTGGAGATATGTATATATTAGCAGCGGAGGGTATTCTAGTTATCTATGATTCTTTGTTTACCTTGATGACCAACATAGGAGATAAAAAATAAAAAGAGGTAACTCTTTTTGACATTGAGGATAACCTAGATAACTACTCCACTAGGAAGATAAAAAGTCTTGCTTGTGTATTGACAACTTTTTTATGTTAACTAACTATTGATAAATGTGCTTTAGAAGAGAAGGTAAAGGATCAAGAGCTTGAGATGATTGCATTAACTCTTCAGATATCTAAAATTGAAAAAATATTCTCTAAATTGAAATCTAAAAATTTAAGTTGTGTGAGTCATCTGAAAAAGGGAAATGATTTAGATGGTAAAGAAAAGAAGGAAGCTTTAAGGCTTCAGATTGATCTTAAGGAAAAACTGAGGGTTTGTCAAAAACACCTTATGTCTGCACTGTATAAGAATGAAAAATTAGAAAGAGACCTAGTACATTTGAGAGAAGATCACAACAAGTCTCTTAAATGGACTGCTTCTTCATAGATCCTTTATAATTTGACTGATAAATGTGTTATTAATGGTAGAGTCCTGAGCTATAAAGGAGAGTTCCAACCCTCTGGGTCTAAAGGAAAGGCTTCTTATGATGATAGAAACAAAGGGTACAAACTCCTATGCACTAACTATGGAAGAGATGGACATTTAAAGGAAAGATATCAGCACTGGCTTAAGGCTAAAATGAGAAGTAATGTATATTTTCAGTAGGAGAATGCAAATCCTAATGAATTTAAGTTTTTGAAAAATGTAAGGAAGAACTTTCTACCTAGATGGGATAATAAGGATTTGATCACACAATTGTCCTCATACTAGGAACTCAAGCTCAAGTGGGTTCCCAAATCCATCTTGTGATCAAGATTCCAGTTATGAGAAAGGGGGATTTCAGTTATGAATGGGTTGTTCTAAGCTCAATATTGGAAGATTTGACTGGATTCTCTCTCTCAAGTCACTTTAAGGTAGAAATATCTCATTTTGAAAGAGATGATTTCAAGGGACCTGGTCCTATAGGAGCCCATCATAGAAGAAGAAAATTGAGGCCGTATTAGTGAAGTGAATTCTACGACCTCATCCTCAGACCTGTTCTAAAGAGCCAATTGAGACTGAGCCTGATCAAAATACCCTGACCTAATATTTGAGTCAGTGTCACTCCTCATAATTGGCTATATCAAGGAGACAAGTATCCATGATAAACTAGGTACATACTTATCTAACTCAGTATCATACCTTAGCAGGTATACAACCATGGGAACAATATAGGAAGTGGAAAAATATGGTAACCACAAATTTGAAAATTCATTCAAAGGAGAGGGACCTATTCCATCCCAGGTTAGTACCCACATAGGATGCTCTAATAATAACCATAAAATATTGTCTAAATAGGCAATATGTCTTTAGTCCTCTACAAAAGCAATTAGTTTTTTTTAAAAAAATTAAGAGTCACACTTAGTAATGAAATGCCCCGGACTTTGGCCTTTGTGAATTCCTGAGCTTTAGGCTTTCTGTCCTTCTTATGACTCACACCATGAGTCGTATGGCATAGTTACAGGTCAGGTGAACCTAGTCGTAAGTTAACTATTATGTTATTGGCCAATTTATGTACTGGTTATGAGAGAATACTTATGACTCATATGATTAAGTGATGAGTGGTTAGGGTCTAGTCGTATATTTTCCAGTGTCTAAGCCCTTGGTGTTTTATGTTGGTCACGACTACACTATACGAGTCATTTGGTCTCGTGATAAGTGGGACTAGAAAGTCGTATTTTGGACAGTGTGTGGTGTCCAATTCTCTATCTTGGTGATGACTCAATGATATGAGTTATAAGTTGTGGTGATGAGTCAATGGCTTGACTCATAACCAAAGGCAGGATTTTACAATATTAAGTTGGGGGTACTTTGGACATTTATCACCCCAAGTCCTTATGACCCCACATCTTATAACACCTTTTGATCATTTATTATACCCATTATAAGATCAAATCTCTTTAAACTCTCTCTAAACACCCCTAAAGAAAGATTTGGTCTAGAGTTTCTTCAAAGTGGTCATCTAAGAGATTAAGGATAAAATTATCTCCATGAATATTTGTAACTTAGGCATGTGACTCTTCCCTCATTATTATCTTAAAAAAATATATTTTTAAAATATTGTTCATGAGTCATTAATGGTGGTTTAGAAAACCAAGGTTGAGGGTTTGAATAAATAATGTTGGGTATTGCTTCTCATGATTTAATTTATTATTATGCATGTTTTAACAATGGTTTTTCACACATGGGTGCATCAAATTTGTTATTTAACTAAGGGATCATATTTAACCCTAAATTTGATGGTTTTTGGTTTTGATAATGGTATGCCCTCAACCTGTTTGTGAAACTATCAATAAGAATGATCTTGTCATATGTTGAATTGTGTTTTGAACTAAGCATTATCCTAAGAATGTTGAAGATTGGTAAATGTTATTATGAAGGCCTTGTTATCCATAAATTAATTTGAAATACTAAATGGGTTTGAGTCCCTAAATGTTGAATTGAATTGATGTCTATGTTAGAAAATAAGTTTGAGTCCTAAGTTGATTAATAATATTTATGGCATGTTGTATTCTTGCAAATGGGGTTGATATGATGATACCAAAGTAATGCCTTTGGTAAGTAATTGGATTAATGGTTTTGTATGTGTAATGAATATTTTAATTAGGCGTTAAAGCAAGATGTGTATCTAGGCTGTTAAAGTGGATTCTGAAGGACTACCACTGGAAACCTTACTAATCGGTGTGGCTATCTATATGAAAGGGGGGTTTGAGTCCCCCAAATGAATGTATGAATGTGAGGTTCGAGTCCCCCATATTGTACACATTGGTTCTTAAGTCACCTTGACTATGCATGGAGGTTCGAGTCCCCTATAAAGGTATATATGGACATGGATATTTTCTGGTTCGTTTAGCTATACATACTGGGGCCCTTCCAGCTAGGAGAGATCTTGGCCCATATAGCTTGTGAGTGCTTTGTTATATGACGGTTATGCTACACAACTCAGGTTAAGGTTTTTGAAATTCATGCTAAGTTGTGTTCCCTAACCCAGCATGTTATGTTATATTTATACGTATATGTATATGTATTTCATATGATGCCATGCTTTGGATATTGTAATGGTTTGAACTATTTTCATGACATTATTTTATTCCTTAATTATTGAGTTACATGCTAGCGCTACAACTGTTAATCATCAACGGACGTTGTATCCCCATGCGATTCAGGCACCAAAAATTCTTCTACTTTTCCTGCATAGTGATTAAGTGTTCGAGTTAGTTCGTGTATTGAAAATGAAGTTGTGAGCTTCCATACTTTGGAAAGAATTCATTTCATGGTCCTTATTTCTTATGTTCTAGACCTTATTTAACTTGTTTTGTCTACTGTCGGGGGCATGTCTCGACATTTTATTGATTTTAGTTTTGTAAAGGCTTTGTTGGATTACTGTGGACTTAGGTGGTTTGGTTGATTATTTTGGTGGCATGTCCGGTTACCGGTGGATGGTATAGATACATAATGAATTTTTATTAGGTTTATTATATGTTATCTTGTTATATGTTCAAAATTCATGTGAAACTTAAGGTTGTTATGCTGGTTAGGCTAGACGAAAGGGTAATCTCTGATCCACATGGGACTTGAGATACCCATCACAGCCAGGCCCTATTTTGGGTCATGAAAAAGGTGGTATCAAAGCCTAGGTTCATGGCTAATTAGGTGTCTACAAAGTCATGTCAAGTAGAGTCTCTTTTATGGGTGTATAGCATGCCATATTTATAAGAGAGAGGGTATGAGACATTTAGGAATGCTTCCCTTTCTTATAGTCTAAATTTAGGGCTATAGAGTCTAAGATCTTGGATTTTTCTGATTTCTTTTTTGTTTATCTTTCAAATCATGCTTCCAAGAAGATTTAGTATTCGTGAAAACTCTTCCATCCCACCTAGGAATAATATGGACGGAGCTTATCCAACTTTTGGGGTCTAGACTCGATCAAGGGTCACTGTATCTGACTATCCTCATGGAGTCCCACCTATCTCTACTTATTTTACTCCTGAGGGCGATACTCATACTCAGTTACCTCAAGAACAGGTTAATAATGTTGAGTTATTTTGCTCCATTAACCTATTGACTCTGTTAGTGACGTCTCAATCACAATAGTCGGGTTATGCTGTTGCTGCTATGGATTCATCTGAGGCTATTAGATTTGCCTTATTTATGAGTCTATATCCTCCAATATTTACTGGTGCGAAGGTTGAGAAGGATTCTCAAAGTTTTATTAATGAGATAGAGAAGATCTTCTAGGCTATGCATGCTTCAGAGGTTGAATGTGTAAAGTTTGTTGCCTATCAATTGGAAGATGTGGCGTACCAGTGGTACGAAGAGTGGGAACAGTTAAGAAGTGAAGATGTTGGTTCTACTTTATGGGATGATTTTTCTAGTGTATCTCTAGATCGCTTCTTTCCTCAGGAGTTAAGAAATGCAAAAATGGAGTAGTTTGTTAACTTGAAACAAGGAAGAATGACAGTCAAGGAGTATGTCTTAAAATTCCATCAATTGTCCAGGTTTGCTCTCGAATTGGTATCTATCATGAGGGCCAATTGTCCAGGTATGCTCTCGAATTGATATCTAGCATGAGAGCCCATATATGAAAGTTTGCTTCAAAATTGTCTCGTGAGTTGATTCTCAAGAGTAAAGATGACTTGTTGAGCAAGGACATACACATCTCCAGATTGGTTGTGAATATACAACAGGTCGAGGAAGAAAAAAAAAGCAAGATAAGATTAGTGAGAGACACAGTAAGAAATTCTGATATTCAGAATAGGGTTGAGGCCAACAGTAGAGTAGAATATGGTCTAAGGAAAAAAGTTAGGGGAGTCTTAACTCCTATTCAATAGCTAGTGATCCCTACCCCAAGCCGTCAGGTGACTAACATTTTCAAGGTGGTGATGCTTCTAGGGCATAAGGTGCCCAATCTCAGGATAGTGGGGCCTATTCAGAATCATCCCACCTTTTCTGCGGATTTTATGGTCAGTACCACCATGATCAGTGTAAGAAAGGGAGGAACCGATGTTCTAGTTGTGGTTATATTGGGCATATGTAGTGGAATTATCCATCTAGAGTTACTTTTAGGGAAAATAAGGTTCCTATTGCCTCTTCAACAACTCCTATACCAAAGGGTGCCACTTCTAGCTCTGGCATGGTCAAAATTCACTTTATCTTCTCACTACTTGCTAGGACTCCAAGGTATCTCTGGATGTTATTAATGATATATTGAAACTCTTTTTCAATGATTTGTACAGTTTAATTGATTTGGGGTCTGCTCACTCTTATGTGACCCTATTTTTGGCTATGCATTTTGGTTTTGGTCTTAAGTGTCTATCGAACCCCTTTTCTATTTCTACCTTAGGAGACTTTGTGGTTGTGAAAAAAGTCTATAGGGGTTATGTAGTATCTATTGGTAATAAAGAAACCCTGGTAGACTTAATAGAGTTAGACATGGTTGACTTTGATGTTATTTTAGGGATAAACTGGTTGCACTCGTGCTATACTTCTTTAGATTGTTGGACTCATAAGGTCACCTTTAAATTCCCTAATGAGCCAATTGTTGAATGGGAATGAAGTTTTCTAGTGCCTAAGGAAGGTTTATATAAGATTTTATAGCTCATGGGTTAATTTCCAAGGTTTGTCTATATCATTTGGCCTATTTTAAAGACTCTAACTTGGAGGGCCCATCCTTACGTACTATTTGTATGGTAAATGAGTTTCCTGAAGTTTTTCCTGATGATCTACCTAGTGTCCCTCACAATAGGACTATTGATTTTGGTATTGAACTTGTTCTGGACACTTGTCCTCTATATATTCCTCCATATATAATGGCTCCAGCTTAGTTAAACGAACTTAAGGAGCAATTGAAGGATCTCTTAGACAAGGGTTTCATCCATCCTAGTGTGTCCCCTTGGGGTGCACCTGTCTTGTTCGTACATAAGAAAGATGGCTCCCTTTATATGTTCTTTGATTATCAGCAGTTGAACAAGGTGAAAGTTAAAGAACAAGTATCCACTTTTAAGAATTGATGATCTCTTTGATTTGCTTCAAGGTACAAAATTCTTCTCTAAGATTGATCTTCAATTCGGGTATCATCAGTTAAAGATTAGGGAGGTAGATATCCCTAAGGCAACTTTCTATACTCGATATGGGTATTTTGAGTTCTTGGTGATGTCATTTGGTTTGACCAATATTCCTGCCTCATTCATGGACTTGATAAATGAGATCTTTTATCAATTTCTAGATTCGTCCGTGATTGTCTCCATTGATGATATTTTAGAGTACTCTAAGAGTAAAGAGGATCATGCCGATCACCTCTGCCTTATGTTGCAAACCTTAAAAGATCAACAATTATATGCTAAGTTCTCTAAATATGAGTTCTGGTTGAATGTCGTAACTTATCTGGGTCATGTTGTGTCAAGTGAGGGGATCATGGTGATCCTCAGAAAGTTGTGGTGGATAATAAGTGGCCTAGATCTACGACTCCAATTAATATTTAGAGCTTCTTGGGTTTAGCTGGTTACTATAGAAGGTTTGTGAAAAGTTTTTCTTCTATTGCTACTCCATTGACCAAGTTGACTTAGAAAAAGTTGAGGTTCTTATGGTCTGATGCATGTGAGGTTAGCTTTGAGAATCTAAAATATAAGTAGACTTTAACTCCTGTCTTGACTCTACCATAGGGTACCGAGGTTTCTAATTTGGTTTGGGTTGTACATTGAGGCAGCACAACAAGGTAGTTGCTCATACCTCTAGACAGCTAAAGGCTCATGAGAAGAATTATTTGATTCATGAATTGGAGCTATTTGTCATGGTGTTTGTATTAAAAATTTGGTGTTACTATCTGTATGGGGTCCATGTTGATATCTTCTCTGATTATATGAGCTTGCAGTGTGTGTTCACTCAGAAAGAGCTTAATCTCAGGCAAAATAGGTGGAATGAGTTGCTGAAGGACTATTATATAAGTCTTCACTATCACTCAGGTAAAGCTAATGTGGTTATTGATGTTCTTAAAAGGTTGTCAATGGGTAGCCTATTGCATATGGATAAGGATAAGCGGGGATTGGTGAAGGATATTCACCACTTTGCCAACCTTGGTGTTCGTCTCTTAGACTTTGAGAATGGTGGTGTGTTTGTGTATCAGGTGGCACACACATCTCTTGGTTCTGAAATAAAAGAGAAATAGGTAATAGACCCTCTCTTGATAAAAGTCAAGGTTGATGTAGGTAAGTAGAAGGTGATGGCCTTTGAGATTGATGGATCCGGTATCTTGAGGTACCAAGGGAGGTTGTGTGTTCCCGATGTTGATGGATTGCGAGGAAGAATTTTGGCCGAGGCCCATGAATCGCGATATACGGTTAATCCTGGTTCAGCAAAGATGTATCATGATCTCAAGGGTATAAATTAGTGGAATAATATGAAGGGGGATGTAGCAAACTTTATAGCTAAGTGTATGTTGTGTCAGCAAATGAAGGTGGACCACATGAGGCCCATTGGGATACTCCAAAAAATTGAATTGCTGGTGTGAAAATGGGAGGTAACTAATATGGATTTCGTTACCGTCCTCCCATATTTGTGGAATCAATGTGACTCTATTTGGGTCATGGTGGATTGGATGACTAAGTCGGATCACTTTTTCCTAGTGAGGACATTATTCTATTGAGGACTATTCAAAATTATTCCTTTAGGAGGTTGTAAAGTTGCATGTTGTAAAGTTGCATGTTGTAAAATTGCATGGTGCACCATCTCGATTATTTTGGATCAGAGTACTCAACTCTCATCTTATTTTTGGCACTCATTTCAGCATGGTTTGGGGACTAAAGTGAGCCTCAGTAATGCCTTTCATCCACGGTGGGATGGAAAAGAAGAAAGAACTATTCAGACATTGGAAGATAAGTAGCGTGCCTATGTAATTAACTTTGGTGGTAGTTGGTTCGACCATTTGCCTCTAATTGAATTTGCCTATAACAATAGGTATCATTCTAGCATTGGTATGGATTTATTTGAGGCATTATATGGTAGAAGGTGTAGATCTCTTGTTGGGTGGTTTGAGGTTGGTGAAGCAGAGATGTTTGGCCCAAATTTATTTCATCAAGCCATGGAGAAGGTGAAAGTGATCCGAGATAGGCTTAAGACCGCCTAAAGTCGTCAAAAGTCCTATTTGGACGTAAGACAAAGGGACTTTGAGTTTGAGGTTGGAGATTGGGTGTTCTTGAA
Source organism: Capsicum pubescens (assembly GCA_030864215.1). NCBI lineage: Eukaryota > Viridiplantae > Streptophyta > Magnoliopsida > Solanales > Solanaceae > Capsicum > Capsicum pubescens. The sequence continues at coordinate 209,761,049 of CM061540.1, read as the reverse complement.
GGTGTCTCTCATTAAGGGAGTAATGTGGTTTTCGAAGAAGAGGAAGCTCAGTCCTTGATATGTTGGCCCGTACTTGGTTTTGAGAAGGGTTGGTAATATTGCATATGTGTTAGATTTTCTCTCCAGCATGAGTTCCATTCATTCGGTATTCCGCATGTCCATGTTGCGTAAATGCATGGGTGATCCTTCATTAGTTTTTACCTTAGAGAACATTGGTATTTGGAATTCTTTGTCCTATGAGGAGGTCCTAGTAAGGATCTTGGATCGACAAGTTCGTCAGTTGAGGATGAAAGACGTGGCTTTGGTAAAGGTTCTATAGAGGAACCAAAAGTTCGAGGAAGCTACTTGGGAAGCCAAAGAGGACATGAAGTCCAACTATCTGTTCCTATTCCCTATTTCGAAAATTCGTGCTTGAGGTATGCGTGTTCTTAACTTCCTTGTTTTTTGTCTTTGTTAAAGGAAAGATAGATTTCCTTGGCATCTTTGTTTTCTAACTTAGTTAAAGGTGAGAGTAGAGATATTTGGGGTTCAATCGTTCTAGTTAATGCCCTGTACCATCATTCGAGGATGAATGATCCTAAGTGGGGGAGACTAAAATGCCCCAGACTTTGTCCTTTGTAAATTTCCTAAGCTTTAGGCTCTCTTCCCTTCTTATAACTCACACCATAAGACGTATGGTATGGTTACGGGTCAAGTGACCCTAGTCATAAGTTGACCAGTGTGTTATTGGCCAAGTTCTTTCCTTGTTATGAGAGACTCCTCATGAGTCGTATGATCATGTGACGAGTGGTTAGGGTCCAGTCATATGTTTTCTAATGTTCATACCCTTGGTGTTTTGTGTTGGTCACGACTAGACAATACGAGTCGTATGGTCTAGTGACTAGTGGGACTAGGAAGTCGTAAGTTGTACAGTTTGTGGTGTCCAATTCTCTGTCTTGGTGATAACTTAATGGTATGAGTCATAAGTTATGGTGACGAGTCAATGTCTTGACTCATAACCAAAGGTGGGATTTTACTGCTTTAAGTTGGGGGTACTTTGGACATTTCCCACCCCAAGCCCTTAAGACCCCATGTCTTATAACACCTTTTGGTCATTAATTATACCTATTATAAGATCAAACTCTCTCTAAAAACCTCTTAAGAAAGATTGGGATAGGGTTTCTTCAAAGTGGTCATCTAAGAGCTTAAGGATTAAATTCTCTTTGTGAATCTTCGTAACTCAGGCATGCGACTCTTCACTCATTGTTAGTTTACAAAAAACATATGTATAAAACATCATTCTTGTGTCATTAATGGTGGTTTTAAAAACGAAGGTTGAGGGTTTGAATGAATAATGTTGGGTACTGTTTCTCATGATTTAATTTATGATTATGCATGTTTTAATAATGGGTTTGCACATATGGGTGCATGGAAATTGTGGTTTAACTAAGGGGTCATGTTTAACCCTAAATTTGATGGTTTTTGGTTTTGATAATGGTATACCCTCAACCTGTTTGTGAAATTATCAATGAGAATGACCTTGTCACATCTTAAATTATGTTTTGAACTAAGGAATTGGCCTAAGAATGTTGATGATTGGTAAATGGTATTATGAAGGCCTTATTAGCCATATATTGATTTGAAATACTAAATGGGGTCGAGTCCCTAAACGTTGAATTAAACTAATGTCTTTGTTTAGACAATGGGTTCGACTCCCAAATTGATTAATAATTATTCTGGCATGTTGTACACTTACAAGTAGGATCGGTATGACTATACCAATGAAATGCCATTGTTAAGTAATTAGATTAATGGTTGTGTATGTGTAATGAATGTTTTAATTGGTCTTTAAAGCGGGATATGTAGCCGGGCCGTGAAAGTGGAGTCTGAAGGACTAACACTGGAACCGCGCTAGCCGGTGCAGGTGTCTATATGACCGAGAGGTTCGAGTCCCCCTAATGAATATATTGTAATGACCCAATTTTCTGGAATTGGAACGTAACACAGTGCTCATGATCCCGAAGAACCACAAGCTAACCCTCTACTGATATCTATACCCGAGCATTGCATAATATCGATAATAAATACAGAAACTGGCCATAAGGTTCAAAACATCTAAAAATACTCAAAATTGAAAACTGAATACTAATACATCTGTCCAAAAAACCTCTAAACTCTCTGAACTGTGGAGTTGATGGGACATGCCCCCAACTAAATCCGTCTCTTGAAAATAAACTAAATATGGTATGATAATAAAATAAGGATCATCCTCGAATAAAAAGGACTCACTGCTAAGTCTACTGGTGCTGACTAGGACTGAGCTACTAAGGGTACTCCGGATCTCGTGCCTCTGAACCTATGGTGTAAAATAAAACACCATAGTACAAATGCGTCAGTACGGTAATGTACTAAGTATGAAGATAAGGTAAGGCTAAATGTAAGGGCTTATGAATGAAAAAGTACTTAACTGAATAATCATGAGAGTACTAAATGAGAACACATGCATGAATGCACAAATCATAATTGAAATCATCATGACTCGAAATACTGCAACTCGGGTACTGCTTTACTGTCATCTGAACTCACTACTAATATTGAGATACTGAATAACTGAATCTCCTGATATTGATACCTGAGTACTGGAGTTGAGATCAGTCCTCTCTAGCGACTGATCTCGAAAACTGATGTTAATGGAGTTGATTAACTGAATCTACTCACATCAATGACTGCACTCTGAGCTTGCTACTCTCGACTGGATGAATCTGAGATCCTAACGGATGATCCCCGAATCTACTATCAATGATAAGAAATGATTGTGTCTGAGATCCAACCTATCTAGCGGAAGATCTCTAAATTTGATAATGAGAATATTCAACTGAGTCTGAGAATAAGATCAGGCCTATCTAACGGGTCATCTCTGGATCTGATATTGAGATTACTCAACTGAATCTAGGACTGAGATCAAGCCTATCTAATGGGTGATCTCTAGATCTGATAATGAGATTACTCAACTGAATCTAGGACTGAGATCAAGCCTATTTAACGGGTGATCTATGGATCTAATAATGAGATTACTCAACTGAATTTGGGACTAAGATTAAACCTATCTAACAAGTGATCTCTGGATCTGATAATGAGATTACTCAACTGAATCTGAGACTGAGATCAAGCCTAGCTAATGGGTGATCTCTGAATCTGATAATGAGATTACTCAACTGAATCTAAGACTGAGATCAAGCCTATCTAAAGGGTGATCTCTGGATCTGATAATGAGTTTACTAAACTAAATTTGGGACTGAGATCAAGCATATGTAACGAGTGATCTCTGGATTTGATAATGAGATTACTCAACTAAATTTAGGACTAAGATCAAGCCTATCTAACGGGTGATCTCTGGATCTGATAATGAGATTACTCAATTGAATCTGAGACTAAGATCAAGCCTATCTAACGGATGATCTCTGGATCTGATAATGAGATTAATCAACTGAATTTGAGACTGAGAGCAAGCCTATCTAAAGGGTGATATCTGGATCTGATAATGAGTTTACTCAACTGAATCTTGGACTAAGATCAAGCCTATCTAACTGGTGATCTCTGGATCTAATAATGAGATTACTCAACTAAATTTGAGACTGAGATCAATCCTATCTAATAGGTGATCTCTGGATCTGATAATGCTGATATTGAATAAATTTATGAGGGACCAGGACTATCTAGCGGGTGGTCCATGAATTTATGGAACTATCTGAGTTCCTTATTGAGACAGGTGACTATATCTGATAGTCCTAATTTCTGAGTTCTACTCTAAAGACTGTCACTGAAACTGCAACTGTGGGAGTGCTCACTTAACCGACATTCCCCGAATATGAACTGGTGGGGTCCAACCTGTAACCCCAGCTGGAAGGGTGTCAATATCGTTCCATGGGTAAAGATCTCAACTCTGGTCAAGCCTCTCTAATGGGTGACCCTCACAGGAAGTCAAGCCTAAGGCAGTATAATAGTCAAGCCTTATTCTAACGGGTGACTCATGCTCCTACGCTGGATATGCCGTTTTGGAGTTCAGGGATTGATCCTAAAGACTCTGCCTCTCTAATGGGGATCCGCCATCTCTTCACTCTCTTGGTGCTAGCTCCTACTCCTAACTGAAAGACTCTGAACTGATTCTTAACTGAACTTAGACTGAGCTGAGTCTGTTACTGATCATATTTCTTGAATGATCTGACTGAGTTATGCTGAATTCACTTGGTTTCGTATCTGACAGAATACTACTAAATCTCGTCATGTGACTAAATGATACTGAGCTCGACATAGATTACTCGAATACTACTGAGGACTGAACTGAACACTTGAATACTACTAGACCTTTCCCTGATGATACAAAATAGAGGTTATAATCCTTAAGCTACTTCATTCATCTACGTTGTTAGAATTAATATCTCCCTAGGTTATAAGGTGCTGAAGACTATGTTGATCTGTGAAGATCTCACAATGCACGCCAGAAAGATAATGTCTCTAAATCTTAAGCATGAAAACTATCATCGCCGACTCCAAATAATAAGTTTGTTTGCGGTCATGCACCTCTAGCTACCTAGATGCATAAGCTATAACTTAACCCTGTTGCAGCAACACACATTCCAAACAAACTCCATAAGCATCACAATATATGGTTAATAGCTCACCCTCAACAGAAAAAACTAAAATAGTAGCAGAAGGGAGAAACCCCTTGATCTTGACAAAGCTTGACTCGCACTCCTTGAACCACCAACAAAAACATATTTTTAAGTCAATCTAGTCATTGGTGCTGCAATAGTGGCAAAACTCTCAATAAACCATCTATAGTATTCGGACAAAACAATAAAGGTATGAACCTCAAAAAGAGATATAGGCATGGACAAATCACGAATACCCTCAATCTTTGCTGGATCCACCATAATACTATCCTTTGACACCATATGTCCAAGGAATGCCATCGACTCAAGAAAGAACTTACACTTAGCAAATTTGGAAAAACCCTATGATCTCACAAAGTCTAGAGCAGAATCCTATAATGGTGTATATGCTCCTCTATACTCCTCGAATACACAAGGATGTCGTCGATAAACACGGTCACAAAAGAATTCAAATAAGGCCTGAACATGTGGTTCATCAAATCCATAAAGTGACTGGGGTGTTGGTTAACCCAAAAGACATCACTACAAACTCATAATGTCCATATCGGTTACTAAAAGCTATCTTTTAGATATCCTAATCCCAAATTATCAACTGTTAATTGAACCTCTAGTCAATCTTAGAGAACACTATTACTCTTCTCAAAGAGGCATACTCGTAATGTCCCGAGTCTAGTACCCCAGACGTTACACGGTGCTCATAATCCCAAAGGACCACAAGCTAACCCTTGACTGATATCTATAACTGAGCACTGAATAATACACTGTAAAAACTTAATACTGATACATTTGTTTGAAAAGCCTCTAAACTGTCTGAACTGTGGAGTTAATGGTACAAGTCCCCAACTAACTTCATCTACTAAAATACTGAATCTAGTGCAATAATAAAATAAATATTATCCTTGAATGGTAAGGACTCACTGCTATCTACTGCTACTGACTGAATCTGGACTGCTAAGGGTGATTTGGAGCTCGAGCTTCTGAACCTATGATATAAAACACCATAGCACAGAAAAGTATGCATCAGTACAATAGAATGTATTGGTATGCTAGAGTAGGTAAGGCTAAATGCAGGGGTTCATATGTATGAACAATACTGACTAAATAATCTGAGTATACTTAATAAGGATACATGTATGAATGCACAAACTATAACTGAAATCGTAGGAACACTGAATATCAAATTCTAATAACTGGATTTCTAATAACTGAGTCTATTGATACTGATATCGGATTGACTTAGGTTGAGATCAGTCCTATCTAGTGGGTGATCTATGATTATACTGATGAAAAAGATGACAAACTAAATCTGAAATCATTCCTATCTAGCGGGTGATCTTTAAATCTAATGGTACTTGATACTAATTGACTGTATTTGAGATATGTCCTATCTAATGGGTGATCTCTGAATCTATTTATAATAATACTGATACTATGATAACGCCCAAACTACAGCTCTCATAAGAGTGTAAGCGGTCGCTGTCAAATATAGAACCCAACTGGGTTGGGTGTCGAATCCCATAGGGAATACTTGGTCACTAAGTATTGCAATTATTAATACACTGTTGATCGAAAATTCCACGAAAAAAGGGGGGATTGGGTTTGGCGTGAATTAATACTATGGAAGTAACAACAGAATGCTTGATTTAGTAAGATTTAATCACTAAGAAAAATAAGTTAGGGTTATGTCCACCTTATGAGTTCTACGTATCTATTAACTATGAGTAATGCGGAGTTCAGACATGCATGGACTTATAGAGATTCGTATTCTAATGGTAAATCCTAGTGTTTCTCAACCATCAAGGATTATTTCACTTTAACTCTCTCGAGCTTAAAGCGTATGACTAATGGTACGAACTCTCCAAGAAGTTAACCCAGTTACGACACTAACGTGTAAATAGGGGTTGGTAGCCTTATTTCCTTGTCACACTCTCGTTTCCAAACACGTAACTTTTCTTTCGAACAAGTTAATGCTATAATGGCATATTCTATATGTTTGCAACCACAAGAATTTAATTAAAACAAAGAGAGTAATGTTATAAGTAGCATACGCATCAAGAATTCACAAACTCATAGTAATAGATAGTATATCAAAAGGCTTCCATAACCCTAATAGAGAAGTTTAGCTACTCATGATTGTAAAGGAAAACAACGAAGACATCATCATCATCATACCAAAACGATAACAATCTCACGATGGGTATGTATTGGCGTCACTACGAGAATGACGTGATTTCCTCTCTAGCCGTTCTTGTAGCATTTTTCTCTGTCTAAAATTACAGAATCTGTAAACTGAATAATACTCAAAGTGTCTACCGAATTCTGAAAAGCAATCGTGAATCAATGCATGAATCAATGCATGAATGCTGAAAAATTCAGTAAAATAGGGGTTTTATAACATCCTTGTCCTAGTCCTATTAAGTTACTGCTGCACCCCTAAGTATTTAAAAGTACTGCTTTTGCCCGGGATAATTTCTCCATGTGTCACATTCAGTCCATAAGCTTCCAAAAGCTGCCTTCCCTCTTCTGTGAAGTTTTCCTTTGCTGCCCAAAGGTCCAGAAAGTGATGAAATCTTCATCATTAATACCTAAAAACATGCTAATCACGTAGGTTAGCTCACTTACAGGAAAATGGACTAAAAGTACAGGAATTATATATTTTATCCTCAAAACTTAGCTATAACATGGGTAAATTATGGCATTTTAGGCATGTAAATACACCCAACATCAACACCCCACACTTAAAGCTTTGTTCGTCCTCGAACAAAATATTACGTCCATGCAAACATCTAACTAGGATTTCACAGCAGTAACACAAAATATTCATCAAGACATGCACGACAATTATTAACAAAGAGTAGTTTTCTGGATCACTACTAGAAACCATTCATCCTCCAACATAGACTCGTGATGATGGTTAATTCGTATCCACAAGTTAAGGAACCAAGAATCATAAAAAACCACACACTTATCACAACCGATGAATGAATTAAACCACACACTTATCACACAGTGAGTCACACTTAGAGCCTAAACGTCTCAATAGTAATGATTTTGGCACAAACTCTTGTCATAATACCATGCCGCCTATCAGAACAATTTCATGCAAAATCTAAAAAATCTAAAATTAAACTAACTAATTACGACTAATTAAAACAAACAAGAACTAGAATAAATGTAGGTAAAGAAGTACAATACAACATACAAATACCAGCACCCCACACTTAGACAGGACACACTTCCCTCAGTGGAAAATAAATAAGGAAAACCTGATTAGTTGGACTCCTCTTCTATGTCTAGGGTCATACCCCCTATGTCGGAATCATCATCAAAGTCGTCATCCTCAGAGTTTCCTCAAAATGTACCCCACTTTATCCCAAAAGTGCGTCGAGGTATTTGTAGAGAGGAGGACTCAGCTTGCTCCTTTCTTGACCTTTTATGTCCTTTCTGTGAGGTGGACGCTTTTTCTTTTACTTGTCGTCCTTTTGGTGCCATTTTACCTGAGATTAAAATAAAGTCATGTTAGCTTATCTCGGAAGATTTGATCGACAAACAAACAATAATGGCACCACCCCACACTTAATTTGTTGGCACAGACTAATTAAGTGAGTGATGTCGATTACTCAGACTTCATCGACATACATTTAGGCGATATGTTCCAACAACATGTTCAGCATAGTCATACGTTCATGTCATCTTAACTATCCTTTCCAATTCTATTTTATGTAATCTTTTCTATACTTTTATGTTTGGATGAATGCACTTTTTGAACAAAACTACCACATAAGGATCGTACCACAAATAGAAACAAGTTATTGCATAGGCATAATCACACCATCTTATGCTTATGGTCAATAATAATCGGTATCTCGATGAACGAGTCATTCAAACATTCAAGCTTTCAACTTACAAGATTATGTATTAACTTCACAATTTTGACTTCATCAAACTATGACAGTGTATAACAATCAAATACAAATCGGAACAAAGTCAAGAACACCCACACGTATTATTTCACTCAACTAGATGTATCATAACAAACCAACCACATTCTAATCACCAACACCACTTCAAAATCTAATAAATCAGTATAAATGCAGCATTCCAACAACTACAGAATATAAAAGAATAACTTACTTGGTGATGGATTCGGAAGATAAGCTTGCAAGATTAGATGAGCAAAAAGAAAGATTTTGAAAGAATAGGGAAGCTTGGGCGGCGCCTATATGGAGCAAACAATTTGATTTTGTCTTAATGTTGAAGTTCTATTTATAGACCAACGCTTGGGTCGGGTTTGACCCATGAAAAATTGGGTTAGGAGACCAAAAAGCATAAGTAGGCGGCGCCTAATGCTTTGCCTATTCTTAGCATAGGCGGATCCTTTAGCAAAGCCTAGTTGAACATAGGCGGCGCCTATGCTATGGCCTAGTTGGGCATAGGTGGCGCCTATGCTATGCCATTGTAGATTTAGAGAGCAAAGGCAATGGCATAGGCGGCGCCTTTAGCTTTGCCTAGTTGAGCATAGGCAGCGCCTATGCTATAGCATTATCGATTCAGAGAGCAAAGGCAATAGCATAGGCCTTGCCTTGTCCGTTGCCTAGATTTACATAGGCCTTGCCTTGTCCATTGCCTAGATTTACATAGGCCTTGCCTTGTCCATTGCCTAGTTGAGGCAGTGAACATAGGCAATGACATAGGCCTTGCCTTGTCCATTGCCTAGATTTATATAGGCCTTGCCTTGTCCATTGCCTAGTTGAGGCAGTGAACATAGGCAATGACATAGGCCTTGCCTTGTTCGTTGCCTAGATTCGCATAGGCAATGCCTAACCGATAATAGCCTTTGCTCCTTCATTCCTAACTTACCACCTTTAACATGGCTCACTTTCAAATCAAAATTTTGGGATTAATCCTCTCCTTTGTACATCTTTCTCCTACACTTAATCAAAAACAACAAAAACGATTAGAAGGATGGGTTGCCTCCCATCAAGCGCCTTAGTTTTGGTCGTGGCTCGACTCTTTTTTTTTTGGATTTTTATTTAAGAAAATCAAACTCCTAGTGAAACAAAACGATTAAAAACGATGGGTTGCCTCCCATGTAGTGCTTGATTTATTGTCGCGGTACGATATAGTTACCTCGATTACTCAGACTTTATCGAGATAGATGGTGGCTCTTTTTCTGAATGGATTTAGACGACGCTGATGCTTAATTGTAGGTACACAATCTTCTTCGAGATGAATCTTGTGCATACATATCCCAGGAGGGATACCAATTATATCATCAGTAGTCCAACCCATAGCTCTCTTGTACCTCTTCAGAGTAGATATGAGAGCCTCTACGTGTTGTTCACCTAAATCAGCCACAACACTCACCGGAAGTGTATTTCCACTTCCCAAGAACGCATACCTTAGGTGATTGGGGAGCTCTTTCGATTCTAGCACTGGTGGCTCTTCAATGGAAGTCTTCGCTGTTGGTGAAGGTCGATTCCTAAGATCAAGGTCCAGCTTTTTAGGAGCATGAGAATAGGACCTTATTCCTGTTAGAGCACAAACGGTTTCTTCATATTCTTCCACCTCCTCACGCTCAAAATTCAATAGCACAACAGATAATGGCTCAACAGTAAGCTTCTTCTCTACAGATAATTCTTTCTCATCCTCATAATAAATATCAGCTATAGAGAACACATCCATATATCTAGGATGCTTCAGCGATTTACATACATCAAAATAGACCACTTCGTCATTCAGCCGAAATAAAAGCTCATTAGCTCTTAAATCAATCAGCACACTTCCAGTTGCGAGGAAAGGACACCCCAAGATTATGGGAACTTCAGAATCCACCTCGCAATCCAAAATAACAAAGTCTGCAGGAAAGATAAAGGTGGAAACCTTCACTAATACATCATATAATATACCAACAGGTCATTTTACCGACCTATCTGCCATCACAAGTCGCATATTAGTTGCTGTAGGATCGCCCAACACCAACTTTCTGTAAATGGATAACGACATCAAATTGATGCTAGCCCCCAGATCGCATATTGCCTAAGTAAAATTCATAGATCCAACCATGCAAGGAATAGTGAAAGCACCAGGATCTGCCTTCTTCTGTACTAAAGACCTCGTGGCAATTGCACTGCAATGATGAACATTATCTGCCAGCTCATAGCTTACTGACCACTTCTTTGTCAAAAGGTCTTTCATGAATTTAGCGTACCCAGGCATCTGTTCCAGCGCCTCCACCAAAGGAACATTAATAGTCAGCTGCTTCAACATAGTCATGAATTTACTGAACCTAGTGTCATCAACTTTCTTCTTCAGTCTCTGAGGAAAAGGTGGTGGTGGAAGGAGAATAGTTTTCTCCACCACTTCCCTTTTATCTTGCTTCCGATTATCAACCTTTTCAGGAGTGTCATCAGCCTTCTTCTTCAGTCTTTGAGGAACAGGTGGTGGTGGAAGAGGAATCATTTTCTCCACCACTTCCTTTTTATCTTGCTTCCGATTATCACTCTTTTCAGGATGGTGACGTCTAGGTGTAACATCATGAGCACTCACTTCAGCTTCTACAACATCTTCAAACTCTGCTTCATCAACATTCTCTGCTATATCATCAACCACCTGCTTGCCTTTGGATGGATTTTCCAACACTTTACCACTCCGGGTAGTAATAGCCATACACGATTCGTCATTCCTTGGGTTTTGCACAGTGTCACTGGGTAGCGTGCCAGCCTTTCTTTGATTGAATGCCGCTAATAATTGACTCAATTGTTGCTCCAGCTATTTTATTACAGTAGAATGCGAGTCAACCAATTGATTTATTGATGACAAATCATTCTTTACCTCAGTAACGCCCATATTGGTTTCCTCCACCCCTTTCAACAGCTTAGCAATCATATCATCCATGGACATCTTTACAGAGCTAGACGCCACAGCCTCACGGTTTCCAGGAGGAACATACAAACCACTCCTGTCAGTCTTATTCTTCCAACCACTTTGATCGCGGTCCTTGTATTCAGATTTATCATAATAGTTCCGACCTTGGTTTCCTTGGGCATTGCCTCGGAAACCCCCTTGATTATTCAAGTAATTTGCTTCCCCCTCATAATCGGAATCATATCTTCCCTGTGATACAACAGCTTTAACCTTTTCGGTCTTCCCTAATAATAAATGCTTGGTAAGAAGATCCATCTGCGTTTTCATGTGAGCCATATCTTGGTCACGTTCTTCTTGTCTACGCCTATGCTCTGCAGTCATGCCAACAAATAAAGTAGAGATTTCTACCTCAGCATCCCTGGTATGCCAGGCTCTACTCTGCTTTGTCATACGGTCCAGCATATCACTTGCCTCAATGAAAGTAAGGTCCATGAATGGCCCACCTGTAGCATTATCAACCACTGGCTTTGTCACTAAGTTCAAAGACCTATATAATATCTCCATCAAGTGGATGTTGGTCATCTGATGATTTGGGCACCGCATAAGCTTCTTCTTGAACCTCTCCCATGTTTCGTGGAGAGCTTCAGTTGGAAGCTGTTGGAAATTGCTGATCTCATCTCTTAACTGTGCTCTCTTGGATGGCGGAAAGAATCTTTCTAGGAAAGCGTCTTTCAGTTGCCTCCAATTAGTAATAGAATCAGGAGTTAGCCCGTTCAGCCATAGAGTTGCCTCCCCAGACAGAGACAATGGAAATAAGCGCAGCCAAATTGTATTCTACCCAACTTCTGGATTGTCAAACGACTTGCATGTTGAAATAAAATTGACCAGATGCATATTCGGATCATCGCCTGCAAGTCCACCAAATAAACCCTTGAGCTGCAATAACTGAATCATGGTGGTAGTGATATTGAACTTAGCTCCATGTGCTAAGGGCAGAGGAATAATATCCCCTGTGGCACCAGCTCCATCAAGATCGTCATCATCATCATCAAAAGGAGCCTGCACAGCTCGGCGGTCAGGTCTCATTCTAGCTTGACGATCTCTCCTGTTCACAGGCGCTGCCACCTCATCTGCACGCCGTGGATTAAGTAACTCATCATCACCCAGGTCCTTATCATTAGGATTTGATGCCCGACCTGGGTTATCAATATTCTGTTGATGCACTTGAGCAGCTACCAACGCAGCTAATCTATCCTGCTCCTGTTGAGCATCCCTTCTTTCAATGTCACGTTGTGCATCCATTCTGCCAATAAGTTGTGGTTCAGGATTTATAGGCAATAATGGATGACCAGATGTTCGTGTATTTGGCATGCACTCTACCAAACCTGAACAAAACAAAAACAACAAACAAAAAGTAAAATTCAAGAATTTTAGACCAAAGGGTCTATTAACTATCACAAACTTAGTTGACAACTGTATTCCCCGGTAATGACGCCAAAATTTGATAATGCCCAAACTACAGCTCTCGTAAGAGTGTAAGCGGTCGCTGTCAAATATAGAACCCAACTGGGTTGGGTGTCGAATCCCACAGGGAATACTTGGTCACTAAGTGTTGCAATTATTAATAGACTGTTGATCAAAAATTCCACGGAAAAAGGGGGGATTGGGTTTGGCGTGAATTAATACTATGGAAGTAACAACAGAATGCTTGATTTAATAAGATTTAATCACTGAGAAAAATAAGTTAGGGTTATGTCCACCTTATGAGTTCTACGTATCTATTAACTATGAGTAATGCGGAATTCAGACATGCATGCACTTATAGAGATTCGTATTCTAATGGTAAATCCTAGTGTTTATCAACCATCAAGGATAATTTCACTTTAACTCTCTCGAGATTAAAGCGTATGACTAATGGTACGAACTCTCCAAGAAGTTAACCCAGTTACGGCACTAACGTGTAAATAGGGGTTGGTAGCCCTATTTCCTTGTCACACTCTCTTTTCCAAACATATAACTTTTCTTTCGAACAAGTTAATGCTATAATGGCGTATTCTATATGTTTGCAACCACAAGAATTTATTTAAAACAAAGAGAGTAATGATATAAGTAGCATACGCATCAAGAATTCACAAACTCATAGTAATAGATAGTATATCAAAAGGCTTCCATAACCCTAACAGAGAAGTTTATCTACTCATGATTGTAAAGGAAAACAACGAAGACATCATCATCATCATACCAAAACGATAACAATCTCACGATGGGTATGTATTGGAATCACTATAAGAATGACGTGATTTCCTCTCTAGCCGTTCTTGTAGCATTTTTCTCTGTCTAAAATTACAGAATCTGTAAACTGAATAATACTCAAAGTGTCTACCGAATTTTGAAAAGCAATCGTGAATCAATGCATGAATGCTGAAAAATTCAGCAAAATAGGGTTTTTATAACATCCTTGTCCTAGTCCTATTAAGTTACTGCTGCACCTCTAAGTATTTAAAAATACTGCTTTTGCCCGGGACAATTTCTCCATGCGTCACATTCAGTCCATAAGCTTCCAAAAGCTGCCTTCCCTCTTCTGTGAAGTTTTCCTTTGCTGCCTAAAGGTCCATAAAGTGCTGAAATCTACATCATTAATACCTGAAAACATGCTAATCACGTCGGTTAGCTCACTTACAGGAAAATGGACTAAAAGTGCAGGAATTATATATTTTATCCTCAAAACTTAGCTATAACATGGGTAAATTATGGCGTTTTAGGCGTGTAAATACACCCAACATCATACTACTTGACTAAATCTGAGATTAATCCTATCTAGCGGGTGATCACTAAATCCATTGATAATACTAATGAGTGACTGTATCTAACAGTCCTGAATCTGTGCTACTGAGCTGAGTTCTTTTACTAAGACTTATTCTGAAGATGAGATTGTGGGAGGTAGTCATCTTATTGATATGCCCCAAATTTAAAATAGTGGGGTCCAACCTGTAACCCCAGCTGGAAAGGTGTTAATACTGTGTCACGGGTAAAAACAACTACTATGGAGTCAGTCCTAATCTTGAGGGTGACCCCTGAGATCAGTCTTGTACTAGCGGGTGATCCCCGAGTATGTCAGTCCTATCTAACGGGTGAAATCTCATGCCTACACTGGCTATGTAGTTCAGGAACTTAGGGATTTCTTCTAGGGACCTCAGTCTTGTCTAGCGGATGAGCCCCTATCCCTAGGTTCGCTCGGTGCTAAATCCTACTCCTAACTGAAAGAAACTAAACCGATTACTAATTCATACTAGGCTTGACTGAACTGTTATTGATCGTACTTGTTTGACTGAGCTAAACTGAATTCATTGAGTTTCGTTGAATGATAGAATATTACTTAGTTCGTAATCAATTACTGAACCAAAGATGGAATGCAACTGATACTGAGATTACTAAGATTTCCTAAGATTTGTAACTATCTAAGTTCTGCTGAGTTCTGTAACTAACTAAGAGTACTACTAATCATGGCATGACTGAGATTATCGTGAAACTGACACTGGCTCTAGAGAAGAAACTAATTTGTCGGGTATAAATACCCTCGGACTCAATAACATAAATAATACAAGATAGGACAACTCGTACATAACATGGCAATAGGCTATCATTCACAACATAATCAATGAGGCATCTCTTCAAGCACTTGGAAGTCTTAAACATGTAAACATAAAGGGAGTGCATACTATTATCTCATAATTCATTCAATAAGGAATGCACATGAGTAGTAATGCATGAAACATATCATAATTCATTCACTAAGGCCTTTTAACAAACACTTGGCATGCATTAACTTATACACAATTGGGGATTTCCTGTCCACATGCTATAATGACTCTATTTTCGTCACATAAGCATTTTATCAAACATATTGGGAGCATACTTTATTCAATACACCTAATTAAAATGGTTACATAAATCAACATGCTTCTTGAAGGGGTTTATCATGAACATCACATACTAGGATCAAAGCTTGGAACTTTGTAAAGAAAATATGAATTAAAACTCAATAACAACATGAACTTCAATTTTAATTCACATGAATCATGAAAACTCATAAATATATAATCTTTGAATTTAGAATAGGATTCTTGAACTTCTTGGGTGTAAGGAACCTAAGAATCAACATCAACTTACCTTTGTTCTTGATTTTACGAAGATTGACGGCGAAATTTTCTTTAATTTAGATCTTCAATTGGAAACCCTAAACTTGTTCTTGAGATAAACCACTATCGTTTGGGTGAAAATATGGATGAATCACGTGTTTTAGGTTTATATAAGAGTGGGAAAAAGACTGAAATAACCCTGGGGTCGCGACTATTTTAATGACTGGAAAACTAGATATCGATGTGCTGGTCGATGCGATACCCGACGTGGTGCGTCATAATCACGTCGAGCCTTAGTAATTTTGACTCTGAAAACCTAAACAATGTTAACCAATCCGAGAGGTGACACGTCATGCAAAGATCGCATTGGTCTACTATTTTGAGTCCTCAAACGTGGTCTAAACGCGGTCCAAAAAATCCAAAACATATCCGGGAACACCTACTGACATAGATGATCATGAATCAACTTAAATATCGACATTTAAGGATCGTATGGGTCAAAAAATAAGATTTCCAACTTATGAAGGCTAAAAATGATTCTAAGTGTAAACACTTAGCTGAAGTTTCTAAGTCTGGGACCTCTTTTTCAAGCTTTAACGAACTAAGTAAAGATTGGAATTTTTTGGGGTCTTACAATATCTCCCCCTTGGGAACATTCTTCCTCCAATGGGACTGACTAGACCAAAATTATGGATTGATTGAACTTACTTATTGGACATGAACATTTGAAACATGACTATATGACTGGAACTACTGATATACTGAACATGCATATCTGATCCATAGATACTTGACTGAGATATTCTCATGAAAGCATGACTAAAAATGCTAATAAGCTGAGCTTCTTCTATAGAACATGAATATCTAATGAATGAATATCTGACTGAGCTGACTCTCGAAGGCATGACTGAATATGCAATAATAACTGATACTAACTTTGTAAGGAACATCTGAACGTGCAACTGAATAGGCTTAAGGACATAAAAGAATTGGGGAATCATAGGGTATCTCCCCCTTGAGACACTATGTCCCTCTAAGAATGCTTACTTTACTGAGATACTGGGAAAACTGAGGCAATGCACAAGGCACCTATGAACTGGATCATGACTGAACACCTGGAATCTGAGGCTAATGTATGATACATGAACTGAGCTAATCTTGATATTACTGGGACTTTCTATCCTAGAATAGTTTCATTCCTGAGATTTCTAATAATATGTCTAGATAGAAAGATAGGAAAAACAAACTATACGAATTTAACTATCGGACTGCTAAACTAAATTACTGGCCTTACTGACTAACTCATGCTGAAAACTTAAGCTCAAATAGGAGCAAGAGATATAAAAAAGCATATCAGGAAGATGAAGGACTTATAACGTGCCCGAATCTATGTTAGGTAATCTTTCTAGATCATAACGGGTTTGGAGTGCATAAAATCTATTCTGACGTTGGCCATTACTGGTATATGAAGTAGCACCTTGTTGACCCAAATATTTACCCCTCTAAGCTAGAACTCTACACTCCCGTATCCTATGGCCTGGATTACCACAACCAAAATATACCTCGCTGCCTGCTTTACATGCACCTTTGTGGTTCTTACCATATTCTTCACAAAGTGGATAGGTACGCTCACTTCTCAAACTACCCTGGGATTTGGAGCCTGGTGCCCCATCAAGATTGCCATACCTAAACTTTGGTACTGGTGCACTAGCTGAGGTTAAAGATGGGACTGAAAACTTCTGACTATGCTGAGAACGGTTACCACCCTGTGAACCTGGCTGAGAAAAACTAAAATTACCTGTTCTGTCTTTCTTATTCACTCTCTCTCTCCTTAGATTTTTTTAACCTCAATCTGTTGAGCGTTCATCATTAGTATAGAAAGATCCATGTCTCTATTAACCATAGCATTCCTACACTTATTACCTACCAATCTAGACACACCGATCACAAACTTACTCATGTTGATCTAGGGTCAGCCATCTTCTCGAGAACATACTTAGACAACTGATTGAACTTGAGGAAATACTCCTTCACTGTCATGGAGCCTTTCCTTAGGTTTATGAACTCTTCTACCATAGCTTCCCTCATCTTGAGAGGGAAAAACTTATCTAAGAATGCATCCTGAAATATCTGCCAAGTCATAGAAGCTGCATCCTCCCTTCTACTCTTCTTCCACATCACTACCCAATCATGAGCAACATCCTTCAACCTATAAGATACCAATTCTACACTCTTCACTTAAGAAATATGCATAATCTAGGTGATCTTCTTCACCCCCTCAAGATAAAGTTGTGGGTTCTCACCTTCTACTGACCCAAAGAATTCTGGTGGATTCATTCTTATGAAATTTCTGATCCTAGCTGCAGCTCAATCCCCATCTTGCTGAGGTAGGGCTGAAGCCTGACGATTAACCTGAATATTGGTTGTCACAGCTTAGGCTAGTGCCTGAAAAGCTTCCAAAAACTCTGCATGTGACACATTTTCATTCATAGGATCTATGGGTTGAGGTGGTTGGTTATCATTTCTATGGGCATTATCTCTACGAGAAGGCATATTCTGTAAATAAAAGAAAGAATGTATTAGACTGAGAGTCTTAACTTGAGCTCATGGTCACTCGCATGACATGAATACTAAAAGAAGGGAAACTGTTCCGAAAACATCTTATAGCCTCCTGTACATAAATGTGGTACGCAACATACCCATGCACAAGAATCTACTCGATGTGGATTTTTAGACTTCCTAGGACACTGTTGAACCTTAGGCTCTAATACCAAGTTTGTAATGCCCCGAGTCTGGTACCCCAGATACTACACGGTTCTCATAATCCCGAAGGACCATAAGCTAACCCTTGACTGATATCTATAACAAAGCACTAAATAATACACTGTAAAAATGCAAAAAACTGGCAGAAAACTTTCCATAAAGTTAAAATATCTTAAATACAAATGAAAACTGAATACTGATACATCTTTCTGAAAAGCCTCTAAATTTTCTGAACTGTGGAGTTGATGGGACAGGTCCTCAACTAAATCCGTCTACTAAAATACTGAATCTAGTATAATAATAAAATAAATATTATTCAAGAATGATGAGGACTCACTACTATCTACTGTTGACTGAATTTGGACTACTAAGGGTGCTCTAGAGCTCGAGCTACTGAACTTATGGTATAAAACACCATAGCGCAGAAAAGTATGCGTCAGTACAATGGAATATAATGGTATGCTAGAGGAGGTAAGGCTAATTGTAGGAGTTCATATGAATCTTCAATACTGACTAAATAATCTGAGTGTACTGAATGAGGACACATGCATGAATGCATAAACTATAACTAAAATCGTAGGAACACTGAATACCGATTTCTAATAATTTGATTTCTAATAAATGAGTCTACTAATACTGATATCTGATTGACTGAGGTTGATATCAGTCCTATCTAGTGGGTGATCTCTGATTATACTGATGATGAAGATAACTAACTGAATCTGAGATCTTTCCTGTCTAGCGGGCGATCTCTAAATCTAATGGTACTTGATACTAATTGATTGTTTTTTAGATCAGTTCTATCTAATGGGTGATGTCTAAATCTATTGGTACTGATACTGATACTGCTTGACTAATTCTGAGATCTGTTCTATCTAGTGGGTGATCTCTAAATCCATTGATAATACTAATGAGTGACTGTATCTAACAGTCCTGAATTTGTTCTACTGAACTGAGTTCTTTTATTGAGACTGATTCTGAAGTTGAGACTGTGGGAGGTAGTCATCTAACTGACATGCCCTGAATCTGAACTAGTGGGGTCTAACCTATAATCCTAGCTGGAAGGGTGTCAATACTATGACATGGGTAAAGAAAACTTCTACGGAGTCAGTCCTAATCTAGCGGGTAACCCTTGAGATCAGTCCTGTACTAGCAGGTGATCCCCGAGTATGTCAGTCTTATCTAACGGGTGAAATCTCATGCCTATGATGGCTACGTAGTTTTGGAACTTAAGGATTGCTTCTAGGGACTTCAGTCCTGTGTAGTTGGTGAGCCCCTATCCCTAGGTTTGCTCGATGCTAAATCCTACTCTCAACTGAAAGATACTGAACTAATTACTAATTCATACTAGGCTTGACTGAACTATTACTGACTATACTTATTTGACTGACCTAAAATGAATTCATTGAGTTCCGTTGACTGAAACAATATTACTGAGTTCTGAATCGATTACTGAACTGAAGTTTGAATGCTACTGATACTGAGTTTACTGAGATTTTCTAAGTTCTGTAACTATCTGGGTTCTACTGAGTTCTGTAACTGACTTAGAGTACTACTAATCATGTCATGACTGAGATTATAGTGAAACTGACACTGGCTCTAGACAAACAGTTAATTTTTCAGTTATAAATACCCCCAGGACTCGATAACATAAATAATACAAGGCAGGACAACTTGTACATAACATGGCAATAGGCTATTATTCAAAACACAATCAATGAGGCATCTCTTCAAGCAATTAGAAGTCTTAAACATGTAAATATATAGGGAGTGAATACTATTATCTCATAATTCATTCAATAAGGAATGCACATAAGTAGGTATGCATGCAACATATCATAATTTATTCACTAAGGCCTTTCAACAAACACTTGGCATGCATTAACTTATACATAATTGGGGATTTCTTGTCAAAATGCTATAATGACTCTATTTCTATCACACAAGCATTTTATCAAACATATGGGGAGAATGCTTTATTCAATACACCTAATTAACATAGTTACATCAATCAACATGCATAATAAAGGGGTTTATCATGAACATTACATAAATATCACATACTAGGAGCAACGCTTGCAACTTTGTAAACAAAACATGAATTAAAACTCAAAAACAACATGAACTTCAATTTCAATTCACATGAATCATGAAAACTCATAAATATATATTATTTGAATTTAGAAAAGGATTATTGAACTTCTTGGGTGGAAGGAAACCAAGAATCAACATCTAACAAACCTTAGTTCTTGATTTTATAAAGATTGACGGTGGAATTTTCTAGAATTTAGATCTTCAATTGGAAACCCTTAACTTGTTCTTGACATAAATTGAGAGAAACCACTATAGTTTGGGTGAAAATATGGTTGAATCATGTGTTTTAGGGTTATATAAGAGTGGGGAAAAAACTGAAATAACCCTGGGGTCGCCATTATTTTAATCACTGGAAAACTAGATGCCGACACACTGGTTGACATGGCACATCGATGGCATCAACGCGATACCCAACGCGTTGTATCATGATTGCATCGAGCCTCAGTACTTTTGACTATGGAAACTTGCAACAATGTTAACCAATGTGATAGGCGTCGCGGCGTTCCCAGATCGTGTTGGTCTACAATTTTGAGACCTCAAACGTAGTCTAAACACGGTCTAAAAAATCCAAAACTTAGTCGAGAACACCTACTGACATAGCTTAGCATGAATCAACTTAAAGATTGACATTTAAGGATCGTATGGGTCGAGAAATAAGATTGACAACTTATGAAGGCTAAAAAAAATTCTAAGTGTAAACACTTAGCTGAAGTTTCTAAGTTTGGGACCTCTTTTTTAATCTTTAATGGACTAAGTAAATCTTGGAATTTTTTGGGGTTTTACAACACTCGATCTAATGAAACCCTTACCTAAAAGTCTTGAAGTTTAAAATTTAGCTCCTTAAGCTCCATAGAAGACATACGGTAAGGTGCCATAGAAATAAGTCCGGTGCTAGGCTCAAGATCAATAAAAAACTCAATATCACACTCAGAAAGAAGATTAGGTTGATCGGTAGGGAAAATATCAAGAAATTCACAAACTATAGAAACATAGTCAAGCAATGAACTTTCCATACTAACATTATGAATATAAGTAAGACTCGATACCCCTTGAAATAAGTACCCTAGCCAAAATATAATAAATAGTCCCCATAGGCTTATGTATAATAACCCCTGCCATACAATCAAGGGTATGTCCAGGTATGGCTAAGGTAACGGTCCTGGAAAAATAATCCAAGACCACATAATAGTGGGATAACCAGTCCATGCCCAAAATCACATCAAAATTCACCATGTCTAACACAATAAGATCAACCTAAGTATCAAACTCTCAAACAGTCATAGAAAATGATCTATAAACTTGATCCAATATTAAAGAATCACCCATGAGAGTAGATATATATAATGACATAGATAAAGAATCCCAAGATAACTCTAACTGTGGGATATAATAAGAAGACACATAAGAATAAGGTGAACCTAGGTAATATAAAGAAAAAGACGATTGATGGCACACCAAAATCATACCTATTATAACAACATCTGAGGACTCAACCTCATGTCTAGTAGGTACATCATATAACTAACCACATTGGCCACCTAGATGGGCTCATGACCAATCTCCTATCCTACCTACCTAAGGACTTCCATGATCACCTTGGGTACTATCATGATAACTATGCATACCACCTCTAGTTAGGGGCAGAATTGCCCTGATTGGTGGAACATTCTTAGCTGAAGGAACCATCATTCCACTACTGAGGCACTCCCTCGAGAAATGGCTAAAGGTCCTATAACCATAACATATCCTAGGTAATGGACTAAAACTAGAAATTTGATTTACCCATAATATCCGGCACATCTAGAATGACCAAAAGACAAATACCTCAGAGGCTGGCCACTAGTTTGGATAGGATAGAAACTGTAACTAGACTGACCTCCATCGGTGATCTGAACAGCAGCATGAACAGGTCTTCTAGATTGACCCAGATGTTGGTACCTACCCTGAGAACCTACCCTGAGAGCCACTACCTCTTAATTGTGAACCACCATGTCTCCCACTAAAACTTTCCTAAGATTATGGCCTCTTATTTTTTCCCCCTTGGGCCTCGTAATACATCTCCTTCACAACCTGAGCATGATAAAAAACCATAGTAGAAGACCTACCTTTAGCAACCAAACTTTGTGTAAATATATAAAGAGTGAATCCCAATACCTAAATAAAGCACCAATAATCTATTTCGAGGGTTCATTTTGGCCCAAACTTGAAAATAGGCAATATGGGTACCATTGGCTTTCTTTTGATTATAGATTTTAAATTTCTATGTCTTAGTTGATTTTGAGTCTGTTCATAAGGAGTAGGTTTCAGATTAAAGAGTTTTAGACCAGTTTTTAACATTTAAAGTCGGTTATGGCTTAACTTTCTTCAGACTGGACAGGGTAGTTAATTTTGATACAAAATCATGTTAAGGGTATGTGAACTAATCAAAAAATGGCTATAATTATTATTTTGTGCCCATGTGGTTGTCCTATACATTGTTTTATTTGGTGGTTTTGGAATATTTTTTCTATGTGTGATCGTGGAGGTCCTATATGGCATTATTGGTTGTGAATACGTGAAATTAACTGTCTTGTATGATAAAAATACTAATGTGGTATCAATGGTGTATTCAATTATATTCTACTCTCTTGGCATATGGTTTATGTTAGCATTCATGGATGGTTGGAAATATTGGGTGGATTATTAGCCAACTTGGTTGGTATATTAGTTGGATATGGAAATACTCATTCTGGTTGGTTGTTATCATTACATTCTCATATCATACACATCCATAAAATATTGGTACCACCATGGAAATTTTGTAAATACTGGGAACACTAGCTTTTTTGATAGAAATGTGACATCCTTAAAACCCTCTACCGATAGATATACTAGAGAGTTATGTATATTAGTATTGGATATGGTTGTATACAGGTTGACAAACCCCCATGTGTATATAGAGGTTGTGCGGCAACCTCGATCATTATCATCATCATCATTATTATTATTATCATAATTTTTTCCATTGTATTTGTATTTACTTTGTACATTTTGGTGCTGTAATTTTTTCCTTGATGTGGCAACGGTGTATATGTATTTCTTCCCTTGTATTCATATGTGAGATACCTATATACCTGTATTTCTCTTCCATACTACTATGATGTATATGAATATTATTGAACTATTAGTGAAGATGGTGTGGGATACTATTTAGGACATTTTTTATTTGCAGGTGACGTGTACTTAGTATGTATTTTGTATGCTTTATTTTCTTCTTTTCTCAATTGGCCTACGATACTTACTGGGTAAAAGTGGACCGTACTCACCCCTACTGCGCCTTTTTTGTACAGATCTAGGTTCGAGTGTACCTCACGTTAGTTGACTTCACGCAATACTTTGGAGCTATTCAAGTTAGTAGTTCGATTATTGCTACCAGAGTCTACTACTATCTTTCGTTATTTAGACTATGTCTTTATTTTACATTTAAAGATAGAGTTGTTCCTATTTTGGATATCTTATGTATTTTGATATCAAGTTTTATCAGTTAGTTATTACACTATGACACTAGGTTTTGGGTTTATGGTATAATATCTTGGTTATGCGCTTCCGATTTTACTATATTGTGTGGTTCAACTTTATTTTAGAAGCCTTACTTTGGGTTATTGTTATTACTGTTCCTTTTTGTATTAGTTTATGTGATAGGCTTATTTGTCAAGGCTTGTTGCGATAAGTACCATCATGACCCTTAGTTTTTAGGCTAAGAAAAATTGGTATCAAAGCCAGGTTTCATTTGGTCTCAACAGTGTATGAACAAGATATCTAATAGTCTTATGGATCAGTACGTAGACGTCCGTATCTATATTTGAGAGGCTATAGGATGTCTTTAGGAAATTTCCCTCATTTTATTCCTTATCATGTGGATTTCCTTCACACATTATGTTTTAAGTGACATTTCAATCCTTTTTGCAGATGGTGATGACTAGATCTCATGAGGTTAGAGATATTGAGCCTTCATCTAAGGAGAGAGCCCAGTCTAGAGGGTGAGTTGCGAGTCATGGATGGGCTCGAGGTAGTAGATGGGTATGAGGATCTACCACATCAAGGAGTAGTGATAGGGGAATCTCCCCTGAGCCCCGTGTTGAGTATGTTGGAGATGTGGGTCCTACTTTTGTTCTACCGAGTTTTTCTACCCCATTCTTGGAGGGGTTGTTGATTTTCTTGTTGACCCATTTGGAGAGTGCTCCTTTGAGTGTGCCTGGTATCCCCCAGCTCTGAGTATTGTATCTCTGTCTATACCAAAGTCTACTTATGGTGTTCCTCCAGCCTCGAGTATGGATCTCAAGTCTACTTATGGTGTTCCTCAAGCCTCGAGTATGGATCCTAAGTCTACTTATGGTGTTCCTTCATCCTCGAGTGTGGATCCTACAGCAGTACCTACTTCAACTTTTGGTACTCCACAGACTCCAAGTATTATTCCTCCTTCAGCGCCTATGTCTGAGTATGGTATTTCGAGATTAGGAGTTTAGCCTTCATATATGTTAACTCCTCAACTAGGATCTCAGCCTGCTAGATTCACCATGCCTCCTCTTATTGCGTGTACAGTTATGTCTTCTAGGGATCAGAAAAGGTTTGAGAAATTCACTCTTTTGGGTCCTCCTAGGTTCAGTGGTACTGTAGGTGAGGATGCCTATGAGTTCTTGATTGACTATCGCAAGAACTAAATAACCTAGGTTTGATGGAGTCACATGGTATTGTGTATACTGCTTATCAGTTGAGAGACGCTGATAGGGATTAGTGGAGGTCACTTGTTGGTTGCAGACCTCTGAATTCTCCCAAGATAACTTAGGATCAGTTTGCTGAGGCCTTTTTAGAGAGGTTCATGCCTCATAGACCGAGGGATTGGATGAGGGATGAGTTATATAACCTAGAGCAGGGCTCCATGTCTATTGTAGAGTATGAGGAACACTTTCGTGCCTTGTATAGACTTCCTATGCTAGTATTTCCACCAAATCTTAGAAGATTTGTAAGTTAGTGAAAGGGTTAGACGTTTCTCTTCATCAAGCTACATCTCAGATGGTAGTTTTTGGAGCATCGTTTAAAAGTATATTGGATCATGCTAAGACGATTGAGGGTATTCTTTGAGCATCTCAGGAAGGCGCCAAAAAAGTGCGGCGCCTGGGCAAGTTCATAGGTCACACTTCTCAAGGTAGGGATTCTAGAGGTTTTCGTGTTTATCATAGTAGACCCATGTAGGCGACATTGAAAAGTTCAGGCAGTGGGTGTTCAGGTTCAGCAGTGTCGTGACTTGATTTACGAGTCATGATGGCACCTACTAAAACCCGCTAGTAGGTAAGCCGAACTGTAACTCAGAGTTATTCGCAATGGGTTAACTTGGAGGAAATGCCCCAAGAAGGGCCAAATAGTTATTTCAAAAGATAAATATGTAAGACAATAGAAATACAACCTAGTTGTGCCAGTACAAGAGCTATTTTAAATACAACCTAAGTTTAAAATAGTCAATACAATCTTGTCTCGAAACTAGAGAAGACATAATATAGAAACCATCACATGACCTGGTAGTGCCAGTACAAGAGCTAATTTAAATACAACCTAAGTTTAAAATAGTCAATAAAATCCTGTCTCGAACCTAGAGAAGACATAAGAAAGATAATAGGAAATGGGACAACTCCAACTCAAAGATCTCACCCTATCTTCAGAATCTAACATAACATGATCCTCAAATTAATGGTGGTAACTAGTACTCGGATCTGCACTTGGTACAAAAGTGTAGTATGAGTACCAAAACCACGGGTACTCAGTAGGCATCATTGGTCGACTAAGATAAATCATGATATAAATATGATAACATGCAACATAACATTACTTACTCAAGGAAAGAAGCAAACCTGAATAATTTCCAACATCGTTGTGCATAAGTAAGTAAATAAACCAAAATAGTATCATAACATAAAGAATCAAACACATCCAATAACAACTACAGAATTGGCCCCATAAGCCAATTAGTCCATAAAAGTAAATAACCCATAACAATCCCTCATAAGCCTGGAAGGTACAAACAAGATAGTATAACCCACCACCGTCATTTACCAACTCTCATAATACTACAAAAATCCATCCATGTCATGCCATGCTATAACTATTTTCCTCTTCCAGACTTAAACCGAAATCCTCGTTCTCAACATCACACCTTAATATGATCATATCATAGTAAGTATATCATCATAGCATAATGTATATCTAGATTTGAACTAATAAATATAATCAATATCCCAACTGGAACCGGTTAATATATCTTTAATGTCATAATCATTCTCTGGACTCGAACTGGGTATATATATAAGTAATCAACATTATGATCATCTTTCAGACTCGAACTGATAAATATAATCAATATATTTATATAAATAATCCATAATATAACCAATAGTATAAGAATAAGCATCAAGTATCAAGATCAACCTAACATAACCATCAAGTGCCAAGCGTATAAAGGTTTTCAAGAACTAGGACCAATCTTTAACTAAGGTAGGTTGGAGAGCCCATTTGTAATCCCTAAAACACATTCTAAGGTAAATCCTACCCCGGACTAGGCTAAGGTATCTAAACCCAGTTTTAGATGTTAAACAAGCATTAATTATCCTAAGAAAGAAAAATTACCTAAAACATGAGCAACTAGATCAATTATGCCAAACTTACGGTTTCTGTATGGCTTACATGAGTCAAGTAACCCAAGTGTCACATTTCATCATACCAACACCTAATACCCATCCCAAATCTAACACAATATCACAAACACACTATGAACTAGCTCAATCTATGGAGAGGAGAAACCTAGCCTACCTGGATGATGAAGAAAGCTCAAAGAATCCACTAAATCACCAATTTTCCCTTCCAAGAAACTTCTGCAAGATGTCACGCTATCAAATTCACATTCTACTCATCAATATAAGAATAATGATACCCATATTTCACATTTGTGCTTCGGGTCCAAAAATTACACCAAAATCCCATGTGGGTCCTGTTATGGAAATTGCATTTCTGAAGTCAACCCAATATTTCCTCATTCTCAAGGAGTAATTACCCTAAAAATAGGTGGAATTCAAACTACTTTGGGGCTAAAATCAAGACCTCAAGTTATAGATATTTTGGATAAGGAATGGGAAAATCAACTATGAAATTAAGGGAATCTTACCTCAAATACATAGGAGAATCAAGAAATAATTGTTAACGAAAATTCCCAAATCACCAAAAAGCTTAAATTCCAAGCTATCACACTCTTAAGGGTTTTAGCTCTCTTGGAAAGGATGAAGAATGGGCAAAAAGGGGATAAAATGGGCTTTTTATACCTTTCCTAGGTGTTCGGGTATCGCTATCGAGACTCAGCACCTCGTGATCGCCACACTTGAGGTTGCAAAGATGAGTCACATTCATAACATGTGCCTGCGATTGCAACACATGCTAGTCTACCCAGGGTATCGGGGTCTCGACCCCTAGCATCGCCATTGGCGATTGCACCAGATATAATTAAAACTTGGAATTTTCCAAGTCTCCACCAACCTCTTGGGATTTATCCGAATTCCTATATACACAAACAGACTATACAACCAGACCAAATTTAACATTTTGGACACAATGGAATAGTCAAAATTTCCATATGAGGCCATTTCGACTAAAAGTGGGTCCAACACCCATATTTCATTTTCTTAAATTTCCGACAAATAGGTCAAATGAGCCCGGGTGCCTTGGTACAAAACCAAGAGTCCTCCTACCCTAAAATTGACATTCCAGAGCTGTTGAAATAGTTAAAATTACCATACGAGGTTATTTCACTATAGTTTTTTATCGATAGCCAATTCAAACCAATGAAGACTTAAAATAGGAATTGTATTTTAAAACCAAACAATTGCCCGGTAACCGAACTATCAGTACTAGCAAATCATAAATGACTTGGGGTAGCTATGAAAAAGTTCTAACAACAAAATTAAGCAGAAATATGGAAAATATCCTGAAGGGTCATTACAATATCCACTACTAAAAAACTTTTATCCATGAAAGTTAAGGATTAGGATGTACCTAATGTCTCAAATAGGTGAGAACTAGATCCACATCTCACTCTAGATCTCCCAAGTAGCCTTTTCTACTAGGCGGTGCCTCCACTGAACCTTAACTATAGGAATATCCCTACTTCATAATTGCCTGACATCACTAGATAAAATAAGTATATCCTTCTCGATGAAGGTCAACCACTCATCTAGCTGGATTGAGTCCCATCTAAGCATGAGATGGCTTAGAAATGTACCACCGCAACATAAAACATGGAAAATTATATGAACAGTAGAAAAATCTGGAGGTAAGGCTAACTAATAAGACACCTTGCCCACTATGCAAAAAATCTCAAAAGGTCCAATATATCTGGGGCTAAGCTTTTCTTTCATTCTGAACTCCATCACACCCTTCATAGGTGACACATAAAGGAATACCCGATCACCAACTCCAAATCTCAAGGCACGAAGCCTATGATCTGCATAGGACTTATGGCTATTCTAAGTTACTCTCAACCTATCCTAAATCACCCTAACTCTGTCCAACAACGCCTAAAGAAAATCAGTACCATGA
The DNA here is from genome assembly GCA_030864215.1 of Capsicum pubescens. Lineage (NCBI taxonomy): Eukaryota > Viridiplantae > Streptophyta > Magnoliopsida > Solanales > Solanaceae > Capsicum > Capsicum pubescens. Next base: position 209,731,918 of record CM061540.1, on the reverse strand, counting down.
GGTCTAATCTTAGAATTCATGAACCATCTAATCGGGAAATGACATTGACTACCATACAAAGACTCAAAAAATGTCATTTCAATAATTGAATGGTAAATGTTAGTATATAAAAACTCTGCCAAGATTAAGTGTTGCTCCCACTGACCTTCAAAACCCATAATACAGGATCAGAGCATATCCACGAGGACCTGAATAGTCCACTCTGACTGACCATCATTCTATGGATGAAAGGCCGTACTAAGATCTACTTGAGTACCCAACTCTTTCTGAAAAGCTCTCAAAAAGTCGGAAGTAAACACGAAACCCTGGTTTGAAATGATAGATATAGGAACACGATCCAAATAAACTATCTCACTAACATAGATGCAAGTCAACCGCTTGGAGCTGAAGGACATATAAATAGGAATGAAATGTACCGACTTGGTCAACCGATCTACAATAATCTAAATACCATCAGAACCACTGTAAGAATGAGGTAAACAACTAACAAAATTTATAGTAATTCACTCCCATTTCCACTTAATATTGTTAATCTCTAAATAAATCTACCTAGCCATTGATGCTTGTCCTTTACCTATTGACAACATAGGCAATGGGGTACAAAATTTTCCATATCTCTTTTCATACCAATCCACCAATAATACTATCTCAAGTCTCTATGCATCTTAGTTGTGCTGAATGAATAGAATATCTAGAGTAGTGAGTCGTATAGAATCAACAGAATTAAGTCATTGATCCTCAAAACACAAATGCGGATAGCAAATCTCAAAACACCATCAGAATCTTAGGTGAACCTCTTAGACTCACCACTCAACACCTGACCACGAAGGAAGCAAAACTTACTATCCTTAAATTGACAACCTTGAATATGCTCAAGTAGTAAGGACCTCGCTTCAACTTTAGCAAAAATCCTCCTAGGATCTGAAAGATCAAGTTGAACCATTAAGTATGTCTCATACCAACAACCTTTGGAACATGAAATTCAAACCAAGCTACTCATACTCACTGTCTTCCGACTCAAGGCAAATGCTACTATATCTGCCTTGTTCAAATGATATAAGATAGAGATATCATAATCCTTAAGAAACTCCATCCATCTATGAAGCATAGAATTTATCTCTCTCTTGGTCATAAGATGCTAAAAACTATGATGATCGGTGAAAATCTCACAATGCACTCCATAAAGCTAATGCCTCTAAATCTTAAGCATAAAAAATACCACCGCCAATTCTAAGTCATGAGTGGGATAGTTGCACTTATGCACCTTAAGTTGCCTCAACCTAAGAGATAACACGACCCTGTTGCATCAATACACAACCCAAACCAACACCAAAAGCAACATAATACATGATGAATTCCTGACCCTTAACTGGATGAGCCAAAATAGGAGTTGAAGTAAGAAACTCCTTAACCTTTCCAAAGCTAGACTCACACTTCTTAAACCATTGGAAAAGAACCTCCTTCCGAGTTAATCTGGTCATAGGACGTGAAATAGTAGCAAAATCCTTAATGAATCATTTCTAGTAACCGGCCAAACCAATAAAGCTACAAACCTCGGTCAGAGATGTAGGCCTATCCCAATCATGAATGGCCTCGATCTTCCCTGGATCTACCATAATCTCATCCTTAGATACCACATGTCTAAGGAATGTCATCAACTCAAGCAAAATCTCACACTTAGAGAATTTGGCGAAAAACACATGATCTCTCAGAGTCTAGAGCATAATCCTTAAATGTTATGCATGCTCCTCTCTATTCCTCAAATACACAAGGATGTCATCGATGAACACAATCATAGAGGAATCCAAATAAGGCTTGAACACTCGGTTCATCAAATCCATGAATGTGACTAGGGCATTAGTCAACCCAAAAGACATTACTAGGAACTCATAATGATCATAACAGGTCCTAAAGGCGATCTTTGGGATATCCTCAGCCTGAATACTTAACTAATGGTAACTAAACCTTAAATAAATCTTAGAAAACATCATTGCACACTAAAGAAGGTCAAACAAGTCATCAATGTGAGGCATAAGATAACGGTTCTTCATCATCCTTTTATTAAGCTGCCTATAATCAATACACATATCTAAGGATCCTTCATTCTTCTTCACAAATAACATAGGATCTTCCTAAGAAGATACAACAATTCTAATAAAAACCTTACCAAAGAGATCCTGAAGTTGAGAATTTAGCTCCTTAAGCTCGGTAGAAGCCATACAGTAACGTTCTATAAAAATAGGTTGGATACCAGGCTAAATATGAATAACAAACTCAATTTTACTTCCGGGAGGTATACCAGGTAGATCGATAGGAAAAACATAAAAAAACTCATGGACTGTAGAAATTGAGTCAAGTGACAAACTCTCCATACAAATATTATAAATATAAGAGAGATAATTTTCAAAACCCTTCAAAACAAGCCTCTTAGCAGACATATAAGAAATAATTCCCATTATCTTATGACTAAAATTTAGCAACCACATGATCGAGGGTATGCCAGACATAGCTAATGTAACGGTCTTGGAAAAATAATCCATGACCGCGTGATAATGGCATAACCAGTCCATGCCCAGAATCACATCAAAATCTACCATTTCTAATATAATAAGATCAACATAAGTATCAATGTCTCTAATAGTCATAACATATGATCTAAAAACCTAATTTGGTACTAAAGAATCACCCACGAGAGTAGATACACTTAATAGAATGGATAATTAATCCAAAGATAAATCTAAATAAAGAGAATAATAAGCAGATGCATAAGAATAAGTGGATTCCAGATCAAATAGAAAAAACAATGACTAACGGTACACTAGACTCATGAAACAACTCCTCTATCCCCTGAGCATAATCATAAACCTTAGCAAAAGACCTACCCACTATAAAAAAATTTGAGTAGACATATGGATGGGAAGTCTTAATCCCCTAAAAAAGAAACAAACTCTTTCATACTCAGTATATAGAATAGAACTAGCATGCCTAGACAACTCATAAAAATAAGCCTCATACTCCATAAATGTGATAGAAACCTGCTCCAATCGTGAGAACTTATCTCTTAAATTATTTCTAAGGTTGCGAGGCATGCACTTTTCCAAGAAAATCTTGAAAACTTGAGACTATGTCAAAGGATAAGATCCAGTTGGCCTGGAATCAATGTTACCTCACCCCTAATATTAGGATGTCAAGTCTAATAGAAAGGAAGTGTAATCCATACCACGTGTCTTAACTAGGCCCAAATTACAGAGCCTATCCTCATAAGCAATCAAAAAATCATATGTATTCTCGCCCGGTGCACTAGAAACCTAGGCAGATCCAATATAAAGATCCTACCCAACATCTTCTTCTCCTCAACAAACATATCAGGTTGGGTAAATGCATAAGAAACCTCAACTCTAGGAGCCTCAGTACCACTCTAATGTGTAAATTATTCACCACTTGACGATGCACAACCAACTAATCCCAAAAGTTAAATCAAAGTATCTCTAGGTGAAACATTCCAAATTTAGGAAAAAATTAAGAGCTTTGAGCTCACTACCTCGGATACAACTGGACCCTATGAGTCATAGGGTATCCTGATTAGTCATTGGGATGATTTATAACCAAATTAGTAAGTTGTTTACTTGATTTCTCTATGAGTATGAGTGACTCACTAAAATTCGTAAGTATATGTTACAAGTCATTAGGTGTAATCATAGGGTGTCCAGTTTAAGTCTCATTTTGGGTTTTGTGTTGACTACGACTGGACCCTATGAGTCGTAAGGTCCCATTACATTTCCTGTGGCTGAGTTGTAAGGTCAACATTGTTGGATTCCTTAGTGGTACTTACTTAGTTACGAGTTATAGTAATGAGGCATAAGAAGTGGCTACGAGTCAAGGGTTGACTCGTAGTTAAAGATGACCCTTTTTCAACTTTTAAATTTAAGGGCATTCTAGACACTTCCCCTAATACCCAACTTGGAGCCCACATATTATAACCATTTTAGGGTATTTTTATCCCACAAAAACACATCAGAGTAACTTCTCAACACTCTAGAATTCCTTACGGTCAAGAATACTTAGAGTTTTCAAGAGGTTGATCAATTAAGACTTTCAAGGGTGATTTCTATCTATACATCTTACTAGTTTAGGTATCTGACTCTTCCCTCATTGTTAATATATTAAAAAGTATATGTATTAAAGTGATGTTCACATGGAATTATTTTGTTTTTTTAAAACAAGGGTTGTAAGTTTTGAATGCTTATTGTTGAAAAATGTCTTCCCATGATTTAATTATCATTATTCATGCTTTAAATATGGTTTTAAACTTGTGGGTGCATGGGTATGGTTAATTAACTAGGGATTTATCATTTTCCTAAACTTTTGACTTTTAAGTGGTTATAATTCCAACACCATAGTGTGAATTGGTTTTCAGTTATGAGAAAGGTGAGAATTTGTAAAATTGAAATAGTCTTGAACTATTGAATGATATAAAGAGGTATTTGAAAGAAAAAGGTCCGATTTAATGAAAAAAAAGGAATTGGTGTTCCCCACCTTGTATTAATGAACAAAGGGAGTTGTTTTCCCTAAGTTAATGGAAAATTGTCTTAGTATGTTGTTATTACCTTGCAAGTGTAGTTGGTGTGATGATACCAACAATGTATTATTTAATGTGAAATGTGGTTCATGAAGGGGATTGTGTGATAAATATTTTAATTAGGTTCTAATAAGGGTTGTGTAGCTGAGTCGTGAAAGTGAAGGTTTGAGTGCTCAACACTAGAAATCGTGTTTGCCAATGCGGGGGTCAAAATAACTAGGGAGGTTCAAGTCCCCCATAAATCAGTACATGATTGGGTGCTTAAGTCACCTTAGCATATGTTGGGAGGTTTGATGTCGCCCAAAAACTAACCTCCAAAGAAGTATGTTGTGGTCTATGTCGAATATAGTAACCCTAACTAAGTTATGGTAGAACCCATAGGGAAAACGTTGAACAATATCTCAAACTTGAAAAAATCCACGAGCAATGCAGAAAGGTAAATAGGGGAATTTGAAATAAAAATAAATAATAACAAAACTTGAATGCTTGAGCTTGTAAATAATTAAAGATGAACACTAGGACTGTGTTCCCCCTGGCTTCATAACTATGTAAGAATCTAGTACTCAATCCACCTAAACCTCCTGCTCTGCATGCAAAGTTTACAAGTTATGTACTATCAATCGTCTTGTAAACGTATTGATAGATTTCACCCTTTAGCTTATGAGTCTCAGGGTGTTACCTTGTTGTCCCTGGTATTTAACCTCAGTGCAACTCTCACCATTTTAGTCTCGAGTTGATTAGATGAGGGTTGGTATCCTCGAATCACTACAATAATCTCATTTTCCCAATATTAAAATCTCTTGTGATGATGATTTTGAATACATGCAATAATCAAGCCTCTGCAACAGCTTGAGTTCAATAAACACGAAGAAGACTACAATACATACAATGATAGTCTAATAGATGAATCTCCTACTTCCCTTATGTAGCTAATTTTCTAGGGTTCCAACAACCTTAGTCAAAGAAATTATCTTCTCATGTTCATGCAACAACCCATGATAATCAATAAAGATTACATGTAAGTACTTTCACAATAATGTAAGACAGAAAATTCAAACTTTTCAATTAAATAAAACCCAAAATCTTAAGAATAAAATTTCAATGATCAAAGTATGTTAAAAGTATTGAAAGTAATGTAAAAGTGCGTAACCTAATAAATAAATAACGCTAAGGTATTTATAGTGTCTCAAAATAATAAAGGAATCCTAATAAAAATTGAATAGGAAAAGTATGTCGGCACTCGTAACGACTCTTATAGTCCACTCATAAGGTCTTCTTATGATTTGTACAGTGCTACTCATAAGCACTCTAGTAACTAATCATTAGGGCTTCAAGATTTTGTTGTCCTTACGATTTATTATCACAAGTCATAGTCAGTCCTTACGACTCATGGCCTTCACTCGTCATCACTTGAGCCTTAAACTTTCAGGGCTTTGGACACTGGTCTCTTTACAGCATCTTCTTACAAGTTGTAATCAGATATCACGACTCATAGTCTTCTGTTACTTCAACTCTGAACTTTAGCTTTGGCTTCTTCTCACTTTACGACTGCTTCTCATGACTCATAGCCATATCTTACAATTAGTAGTCATTAGTCATAGTCACTCTTTACTTAGATCCTTTTCTTTACTTTTCCCACGATTTTGGTTACGAGTAAGTCTACGAGTCATATGATGACTTGACGACTTGTACACCAGACTTTAAGATGGTCAGTATTCTCAAATTTCAGTAGTTCTTCTTCCATTTCTCATTCCAAAACCAATGTTAACCTGTGTCACCTACAACACACATAAAACCACATCATATCTACCAAAATAACCTAAACCAATCATAAATTCCTTGTTTTTAGAATCGAATATGCCATGTTTCCACAACACATTAGCACCCTCAACTTAGAATATTTGTGTGTCCTCAGGCAAACCGCAATTCATACTCACAAAGACACAATGCTTAACTTTGAAGAATTTGTGCTATATTTGACAGTTGATTTCTTATTCAGCTCAAGAACACCTCTTTACCCCCTCCTATGTTGTTGTTCAAAAGACTATTGTGTATAATGAATTAATGCAGTAATGTGACATGCAAGAATCTAATGATGGCATTACATTAGCAAAACTTCAACTAGGTCCAAGTGATACACATTATCCAAATAAATAAGCAACTCGACATTGTAATCTATGCACCCTTACACTTAAATAAGTCCGAATCACTCAGCTTGATTCATTTTATTATTTTAGGGATGGTCTAGAGGCAATCACACCCACAAAGAATTTCCGACCAATGTCCACAGAATTCCATGGACTTTCCCTTATGCTCTTTATCTAAATTTTTAGACAATCAAACTAGAATCAATAAAGGACTTTTTTAGGATTATAACATAGGCTTGGGGATGATTATGCTATATTAGGGATATTTAAGTGACTTAACCTCCTTGTCACTACGCTTTCTTCGTGGTCCACTTTATTCTACCAACTTTTTATTAACTTCACCCTTTTTCTCCATTTTATTCTTTTCATGCCTAATTGTGAGCTGCATGCGGTTCTCTTTTTCTCATTTTCTATTTCTTTTCCTTTTCTATTTCTTACAATTTTTCTTTTTTTTTGTTTTCTTTTATTCTCACCTCACCTGCCCTTATTTTTTTTTCTATACTTGTTTCTTCATACTCATCTCTTCCTATGCACATTTATAATAGCTACCCTCAACTTAGCAATTTTCTTGAGTTAAGGTGCATATTGTCTAAGGAGGATCAGGGTAAAAAACATGTTCGTTGTAGTTAAACCAGAATGTGAAATTGGTGTAAAAATAACAATAGGTCATGTAGGCTCAACTTTTGGATCAAGGGATTCATATTTTATTTGGTTTGGCGTTTAGGTTTGAGTGGACTAGTTTGAAAAATGTCCTATAATCATCTCCTAGATGACTATCCTACCTTTTAGGGAAAAACAATCGGGCAAATTCTGGATTCTATACACACTGGAAACTAGGTAATGCCTCACACTCACATACTACAGGGTCATAACGTTAGACATTACCTATCCATTTCATGCAAATACATGCCATAGTTAATTTCATTTCTAATTCTAATATCATTAAGAGATTCTCAGCCATCACATGCACACACAGATCACACAGTATTACACAAAATTTTTTAGGAAGAGTATCCATTTTTATTCAATTTTTTGCATGTGTTCTCAATTGCCTATACACACTATTCTTCACAATTAAGCATAAAAAAATACATAAAAAAATATCACAAGTATAACAGTTCTAAATTTCAGACTGTGGCCACTGGGTTTTGAAGCACGACAACCATAACCCGTGGCGACTATGATACACCCCCACCCCAACTAAAATCTATGCACTATTTCTAGTGTATTTAGAAATGAAACATAGGGAACGAGGACATACTTGGGTTATCTAGGCTCCTACTCAAACTAAATCATCATGGGGACCCTCAGATAGGGCCCTACTCTCCTCAATATCATTCCCATAGACTATCGAGACTGTCTCTACAGTAGTGGCACTGGTTGCAGCTGCTGCACTCAATGGTACGTCTGATTTTGGGGTTGTGTCACTACCCCTCTCAATATCTATGGCCGTTATCAAACTATCAACACAAGCTTCCATCTCTCGGACCCTCACCTACCAGTCCTTCTCACTCTGTACAATTACTTTTTTTGCCTTTTTTAAATTTTCTTTTTTAGTATTTTGACTTTATTTTTTTTCTCTCTATTCTTCTCCCACTTGAACACTGCAAATGTTTTCAACTTCTACCTCGAGCTCGACCTTAATTATAATAGGTGCTGGGAAAAATAACTTGTCATATATTTCATGGACCATCTTCTATAACTAAGCTACCTCAACTTTTATCGCCGCAATGTCAGGGGTTTGGTCAGTTCCCAACTGACATGTGATTTTCTGCTCAAAATCATCTAATCTTCCCTGGATTCTCCTACTTTGTTCTTCCAACTTATTTTCAACCTAGGGTTTCACACCATTCTCCATAAATTTTACCTTTGCTTTGATAGATCTAAACCTTTTCATAATTTTATTTAAACTAGCTTAGAAAAGAATCACATAGCCTGGTAGTGCGGATCTAGATGATAATGGTGATGGGGCTGTAGCAAGTGGTGAAACTAGAGTGCTAGATAGGACCTTGTGTCAGACTGTTGTTGTTTAGACTAGCCACCCTCAACTGGGACATCATCTACTCCAACAGCTTCTATACTTTGTCCTTTTCTCCACATCACCTGAGCTAGCAATTCTGCACCTTGCTTTGCCTGCCAGGTCATGGGATTAGCTGCATCCCGAATCAGCCTCAAGTCTATAGTATTCTTAGGCTCAATAAATTGATTGATCTTAGAAAGTTCTGATACCCCTATTTCCAAGCATATTTGAGTTATCAAACATAGGAGTGCATAACTAATTTTTCTCCTACCACTTCTCAGTCACGTATCTCCCTAGATATGAACTAACCTACATCAAACTCATAACCCACCATAACTCTTTCTATCAATATTGCACTAACCAGACTTAGCACATTATCCCTAGTAGTGTGACACAATCTATATTTAGCCAACATCTTTCATGCCTTGGCCTCGAAAGTCAATGTCTGTTCTGATATCTATTGTGAGGTTACTACTAGACCACCTACCACCCAACTAAATTCTTCCCCCTTTATAGGAATTAAACTTTCTATCTACCGAGAGTACATCATCTTATATTCCAACCCCATCTACTTTTTTGTAACTTTTTGCATTTCCTCCATGCGGTACTCAATCTCAGTTGTGTTCACTGGTGGCTAGAACTCTGGTCCATTCAAGGACCTCAAAATAGTCCATGGGGAAATGTTCACCTGCACTCCATAAATAGTCAATGATGTGATCAGATCCCCACTTTTCCACAAATTTCCTTGTGGATATTATCTTTTCAACTCTCCATTGTAGGCTACGTATAACTCCCATACCAATGCAGGACTAAAATTTCTAGGTGCTGAGGTCATCCGCTGAAATCTATATTACTGAAATCTGGCAACGAACCCAGGCATCTCAGACATACCTATTGTGGTTAACTTTCTTTCTAGATAGAATCCATTCTTTATTCTTCCTATAGAAGGTTTTATGCTTATCCTATCATTCTATGTATCCTGTATGCAGGGGTATCCCTATTCTTCAATGATGGGCACTGAATCAGGTTCATGTATAAGGGGATTTTGGGTGGGTCCTGCATGTCAATAGGAGTCATGTCTTCCTCAATCTCACTCGTATTCTTTGATTCTACACTATAGGATCTTGATTCTTCAGCACCCACATCACCATCAGATTCTACCTTTTTATCATCATTGTCCTCCTTACAAGATAATGGTGAGTGAGTTGGGGAAGTACTCAGATTTTTTATTTTGGGCCCCCTTAGAGGTGTGTCCTCTTATTTGATGATTTTCTTTCCCCGAGGTTTTTTTCCACTGGGGTCTTCCTTCCCCTTCACTGGGTATTCTATTAGGTCACTACTTGACTCATCGGTTTTGTTATTTCTTAGTTGGTAGTTAGACTTAGGGGTCAACTTCTTTGTGGTGTTCTTTTTCGGGGTTTGCTTGGATAATGAGTCATATTTAGGAGCCATGTGTAGCTATTGTACAAGAAAAATTAGTTAGTTCTAAGGAATGTAAAATAAAAAACAAGAAAGTTTGGTGTCAGTGTGTCTTTACCAGACTCTTTATGATTGGGGGGTCTGAGTCATAGCCATTGGGTACAACTCATATGTATGAGTCCTAAGGTAAATATTGTATTCATCCATGTTCACTGGTTAGTTTATGAGTCCTCCTAACTAGTTGTAAGGATAGTTTAAAACTTGTTACTAACACTCAGAAGTAGATCAGAAACAAATTCCTATTATTTCCAACCTACCTGGTCATTACGACTCCTATTTACGATTAGTAGGGATTAGTAACGACCTACTAATCCCTACTAAAACCTACTAATCATAAAAAGGAGTAGGGATCCTTAGAATTAGTACTAATTTGTATTTCCAACCTACTAGAAGCCATATTTATGATAATCCTTCATGTTATAAATGGATACGAGTCTCGTAACGACCCGTTAAGTGATATTATGAGTCGTTAGAAGTCCCATATTCATTGCAACACGAGGGTTTAGATCAATTTTTTCCAATACTTACTGCCACAACACAATACACTTCACTACCCCCTACATTCATCCAAAAACATACTTTTTAAGCACAAAGGTTGAGCTCACTCCCAATATCTCATTACAAAGTAAAAATTTCAAGAAATAGGGTCTCATTGTTCATGTACACACATATTGGACTTAAGAAATCCTAAACTTGGAATTTTGTTTTGGATTTAACTCGATACATAAAGTATTTAAGTAATAGAACTAACTTAACTTGTAGGGGTTCAAATTTCTAGAGTTTAACCATATTTTGGACCCTAATTCTTGATAAGTTTTCAAATGTTTGGAGGAAACACTTGATTAATTTTGAGTTTCTGAGTGATTTCATAGTTTTAGAGCTTGAAAAATAATCAACAATGGATGGAGTAGCCATTTGCAATGTCAGGTACCCCATTTGGGCTCCCTATTTAGTGTAAAATCCGATCTGGGCTGGGTTGATCTATGACCCCTAAGCTGGTAATTCTGGTTACGAGTCATGAATACGACTCGTAACCAATGCTTATGGGTATTAGAGTCCCTTTATAATGACTTAGAACCTTACCTGGGTCTGGAGTCATTATGACTCAAGGTGACGAGTTATATCCTGAGGTTAGACGCATTCTAAGAGTCGTAATAACTCCCATGTCCACTTACCTAGATATTATTAAGTTCTAGGTCCTTAAAACTCCTTCTCACGAGTCATGATGTGAATTCATGGCTCGTGAAAAGTCTATATGACCTAAATTAGAGAATTTTTGGCTTTTTTTGCAATCTTTAATCCTGCACACTGAACACACATATTACCCTATAAATTATTAGGTACAAAACATGGGTTGCCTCCTATGTAGCGCTTGATTTATCATCGTGGCATGATAGGGCTAAGTTGGATATTCAGACTTCACCAACTAGCCTTATGGATTGCCACCCATGTAGCGTTTGATTTAACATCGCAACACAATGCAATTGACTTTGTTATTCAAAATTCACCAAGGTCCATATCAAAAATCATCTTAATTTCCTCAGTGTTACCCATATAATGCTTTACCCTTTGCCTATTCACTTTGAATAGGGTTTCTATATCATGCTTCAATTCTAAAGCACCATATGGAAACACTCTTGTAAATGAACCATACCACCTAGACTTCAACTTACCTAGAAACAAGTAAAGTCTTAAGTTATATAGTAGTACCTGGTCACCTTATTCAAATATTCTTTTCTCAAATTTTCAGTTATGATACAACTTTATCTTCTCTTTGTAAAGTGCAGAACTCTTATAAGCCTAGAGTCAGAATTCATCCAACTCATTCATCTCATTCATTCTTGCCCTCGCTACATCTTGGCACTTAAAATTTAACTTCTTTAATGCCCATAGTGCTTTGTTCTCAAGTTCAACAGGAAAGTGACATGCTTTTCCATACACTAAATGATAAAGAGAAGCACCTATGGGTTTCTTGAAAGTTGTGAGGTAAGACCATACTGCATCATCTAGTTTTCTTTACCAATCAGTTCTATTGGCATTCACAGTCTTCACCAAAATGGACTTGATTTCTCTGTTGGACACCTCAACCTGTCCACTAGTCTTTGGATGGTAAGGTGTTGCCATATTATTCTTCACTCCATACTTCTCAAGAAGATTCTTAAACAAATGATTACATAAATACAACCCACCATCATAAATGATTGCACATAGTATGCCAAATTGAGAAAAGATATACTTCTTCAAAAAGATGGTGAAACTTCTTTCTTCATTATTGTGGAGCACAATCTCTTCCACCCATATTAAAACATAATCCGCTGACAGTAGAATGTACTTCATACTGAAAGTGATCACAAAGGGTCCCATGAAGTCCACACCCCATACATCAAATAACTTTAATTATAAAATAGGGGTCATAGGAAGTTCATGGTGCCTAGAGATATTACCTTGTTGCTGGCATTGGTCATGGGTTAAAGAAAAGTCATGAGCGTCTATGTATATTGTAGGCCAGTAGTATCCATACTATAAGATATTATGGGTTGTATGGGTTCCTCTATGGTGGCCCTCAACTGGTGAAGAATGACAATCCTCAAGGATGCTCATTATCTCTACTTTGGGGATACATATACCAATAACCCCATATGCATATATTTTAAATATATAAGGTTCATCCCAAAAAAATTTCTTTACCTCATGCATAAATTTCTTTCTTTCCTGAAAGGAAAGGTCTTCTAGGACTAAATCACTTGCTAGATAATTCGCATAGTCAGCAAACCATGGAATTAGATCTTGAGAAGCAGCCAACACCTGATCATCTGGAAAACTGTCATCAATTTCTAGACCATCTTTAGCTTTCTTCATAGTGTCCTCCTTAAGTCTAGACAAGTGATCTACAACTTGATTCTCTATGCTTTTTCTATCCTTAACCTCAAAATCAAACTCTTGCAGCAAAAGAACCCATCTAATAAATCTAGGATTTGTATCTTTTTTTTCCATCAAGTACCTCAATGCTACATGATCAGTGTGCACAATTACTTTCAACCCAATCGGATAAGACCAGAATTTCTCAAAGGCAAAAACCACTTCTAACAATGCTTGTTTAGTAACTGTATAGTTCTTTTGAGTAGAGCTTAATGCCTTACTGGAATAGTAGATGGGATGAAGGATTTTTCTCTTCTTTTGCCGAAGACAACACCTATGGCCACCCCACTTGCATCACACGTTATCTCAAATGTCAAGAACCAATTAGGGGACATAATGGTAGGAGCCATCATTAAATTCTCTTTTAGGCATTCAAAATACTTCAAACATACTTCAATGAAATAAAACATCACCTCTTTCTTAAAAAACTTACCAAGAACGTTTGGAATCTTCAAGAAATCCTTGATGAATCTCCTAAAAAAGAATCATGTCCTAAAAATCTCTGAATACCCTTAACCAAAATTGGTGGAGGTAATTTCTTTATCACTTAAATCTTATCTCTATCTACCTCTATATCCTTTTTTGAAATCTTGTGCCCAAGAACAATACCTTATTTAACCATGAAATGGCACTTTTCCCAATTATGTACAAGTTGCATTCCTCACACCTACGAAGAGCATTTTCCAAGTGAACCAAGCAGTCATCAAAAGAATCTGCAACTACAGAAAACTCATCCATGGATACTTCGATGGTATCTTCTACCATATCAGAGAAGATTGATATCTTACATATATGAAATATGGCTAGAGTGATACATAATCCAAATGGAATACTCCTAAATTCAAAGGTTCCATAAGGACAAGTGAAGGTTGTCTTATCTTGGTCTTCGGGTGAAATAGTGATTTGGTTGTACCCCAAGTAACCATCCAGAAAATAATACCACCCCTAGCCATAAGTATGTTAAACATCTAGTCCATAAAAGGCATAGGGAAATGGTTCTTTTGGGTCTATGTATTTAGTTTCCTATAATCCATGCATACTCTTCATCTTATGACTGGTATCATTAGCACTAGCTCATTCTTCTCATTAGGAACTACCGTAATACCATACTTTTTTGGAACACATTGTACCAAACTTACCCATTTGCTATCAGTAATTGGATACACTACACCAACATCCAACCACTTGATTATTTCTTTCTTCACCACCTTCTGTATAGGAGGATTAAGATGACGTTGATGTTCTCTACTTGGAACATAATACGATTCAAGTTGAATCTTGTGAGTACAAAGACTAGATGGAATACCCATACTATCTGTAATGGACTGACCAACGACCCTCTTAAATCTTTGTAGCACTAATATTAAAGCTTCCACTTTTGTCTATATCAAGTCAACTGCAATGATTATTGGAAAAGTATTTTTCCCCCAAAATTGCGTATCACAAATAAGAAGGAAGTGCATTTAATTCCAAGACGGGTGGCTCTTTGATAGACGACTGAGCAGGTGGAGTTGTTCTATTTTTTAGATCCAGATCGAGCTTCTTTGGTGAAAAACTATAAGAACTATTTACATTTAGTGCACACACAATTTCATCATAGTCATCAATACCATCGTTGTAGAAGTTCATAATTACTTCTACTAAGGTATCAACACCCAACCTTTCTTCAATAGGAACAACCACAGAATTATCATCCCAATTAGTTACCGTATTAAGATTATGGAATGAGGCCATCTCTTCATCATAAACATTAATCACAAATACTACCATTAACTTATCCAACTATCATATGGACTGGAACACATTGAATATCACCTTCTTATCCTTGAGTCTGAACATCAGGTGTCCTAACTCCATATCAATCAAAGTCCTTCCTGTAGATAGGAATGGCTTGCCTAAACTAATCAAAACTTGGAAGTCCACTTCACAATCAAGTATCACAAAATCAACAGGAAAGATGAAAGAAGCCACCTTCACCAATAAATCACATAGAATACCAACTAGCTTTTTCACCATGTGGTCTGCCATCGCTAGTCTCATAGATATGGGTTTAGGTGCTCCTAACCCTAACTACTTAAACACCACTAGTGGCATGAGATTAATACTATCTCTCAGATCACATAGTGGTTGGGCAATGTTAAAAGATCCAATGGTGTAAGGAATGGTGAAAGCACTAGGATCCTCCTTTTTCTACCAATAAATTAGTCGCAACAACACTGTAGTGATGAACATTATCAACTGGCTTATAACTGATTGTCTGTTTCTTTGTGAAATTTTTTTCATGAACTTTTCATAGCTAGGAATTTTTTCCAATGCCTCTACAAGTGGAAGGTTCATCGACAACTCCTTTAACATAGACAAAAACTTCTGATATTTACCCTCTTCTTTCTTGTTTCCCAATCTCCAAGGAAAAAGAGGGAGTGGACTTGGGATAGTCTTCAAAATAGTCTCCTTAACCTTACCCTTTCCTTTTATTTGCTTACTACTGATCTCAAAATCAATAGGATAATCATCATTCTTTAACTTGGTCATAGTGGGTACGGGTGAATCCATGTTGGTTATACCACTCTGAGTGGTAATGGAATGGAAATGACTATCATTCTTCGGGTTTTATACTGTATTACTAAGAAGAGTGCCAGGATGCCTTTGATTTAATACAGCCGACATTTAACCATACTGCTGCTCTAGTTGTTTGATTGCGGTAGCATGTGACTCAAAATTCTGATTCATCTCTGATAGGTCCGCCTTAATCTCCTTAAGACATTTCTCTTGAATTTCTTGTCCTTTGACTAATCTTAACAATATTTCCTCCACTTTAGAATTGGCATCCCATCTACCTGGTGAGATGTATCTGTCACTCATCTCTTTGTAGTTATCCTTGTATCTCTAATAACCATCTTGGTCTTTTCTCCTATCCCGGTATCTATTATTATAATAGTTCTAACCTTAATTCCCTTTCCTTAGGATAAAAAATCTGCCAACTGACAATCAAGATACTTTGCTTCCTCTTCAGACTCAATTTCATATGTTCTAGAAGTAGAACTATGCAACCCTACTGCATTTACTTTCTCAACACATATTATTTCAAGTTGTTTCGTTAGAAGCCCAATGTCTGCTCAAAGCTGGGAAACCTCTTGTGCCACTAAATCATGACCAACTCCATAATCGTTAGTTGCTCCAATAGTATATGTACCTGCACCTCTCTCAGCATCTCTCGTGTACCAACCTCGATTAGTCACTAAAATATCATCTAGTATATCTTGCGCAACATCCCACCAAATATGTATAAATGCACCTCCAAAATTGCATCTATCATTGCTCTATAACTGACATTCATAGATCTATAAAGATTTCCAACAAACTAGACCCTTTAATTTTGTGATAGGTACCATGCTTAGATTCTTTTTGAACCTAAAACATGCCTCATACATGGATTCAATAGGTAGCTATCCAAAATTGTAAATTTAATCTTTCAACTGTACCATCCTTATGAGAGGAAAAAAACTTGTTAAAAAATTATCTTAGCAACTCATGCTAGGTAGTGATTGAACCTCTCAGAAGTTCCCCTAACCATAGTAATGCTTCTCTAGTAAGTGAAAATAGGATTAACCTTAACCCCAAAGCTTCTTAGTTCACCCCCAAAATAGTATATGACATACCAATCATAGAAAAATTAGCAAGATGCATGTTCGCATCATCTGTCACTAATCACCAAAACACACCCTTTAAGTTTCACAATTAAATCATTACACTAGTATTGCCAAATTTAACATTGAGGGGTTGAGCAGGAAGAATGATGGCTCCTGTCTCAGTAGGCTCAATATATCTCATTTACTCATCTTCATCTTATGGTTGAAAATTTTGATATGCAGAGATCATTAGAGCTCTACCTCTTTGAACTCTATCTCGATGCTCGGTAACTTGTCTTGGTTTGTCTGGCTCTATTTGCTGAGCTAACCTAGACTCTTCAGCTAACCGGGCCTCCTCATCTAATTTAGCCTCTTCAGCTACCTCTGCTAAAAATTTCTAAATTTTTCTATCTATAACATTCTGTGGATCAACAGGTGGAGGGTAAAATCTGAAGGTCTAAAACCCCAACAAGAACACCATCACAAACTTGCTCTGACATCTTTTGTGGTATTTGTAGAATTCTTTCAAACTCTAGGTCCAATGGAGCAAGGGATTGACTCTATCATAGTTCTTAGCATACAGCGGCATATACCAAATCAAAAATAAAAAAATTAAACCTGCAAACTTCACCAACATCAGTCAATAACTCATACTGTCTTCCCCAGTGACGACGCCAAAATTTGATGTCACCCAAAAACTAACCTCTGAAGAAGTATGTTGTGGTAGATATAAAATATAGTAACCTAAACCAAGTTGGGGTCGAACCCACAGAGAAAATGCTGAACAGTATCTCACACTTGACAAAATATATGAGCAACGTAGAAAAGTAAATAGGGGGTATTTTAAATCAAAAATAAATAATAAAATAACTTGAATGCTTGAGTTTGTAAACAATAGAATACGAACACTAGGACTGTATTTCCCCTAGCTTCACAACTACATAAGATTCTTGCACTTAATCCACCTAAACCTTCTGCTCTAAATGCAAAGTTGGCAAGATATGTACTATCAATCATCTTATGAATGTATTGATAGATTTAACCCTATACCTTATGAGTCCTAGGGTGTTGCTTTGTTGTCCCTTGTCTTTAACTTTAGTACAACTCTCACCATTTAAGTATAAATTTAATTAGATGAGGGTTGGTAGCTTCAAATCACTGTTGTGATCTCCTTTTCCCAATCTTAAACTCCCTTGTGAGGATGATCTCGAATATAGCCAATACCTAAGCCTCTACAACAACTTGAGTTCAATAAACATGAAGAGGACTACAACACATGCAACGACAATTAAATAGATTAATCTCCTACTTACCTTATGTAGATAATCTACCAGGGTTCCCACAATCCTAGTCAAGGAAATTAGCCGCTCATATTCATACAACAACCTATGATAATAAATAAAGAATACATGTATTTACTTGCACAATAAATAAACAGAGAAAATCCAAAGTATTCAATTGAATTAAATCAAAAATCTCAATGATCGAAGTATGTTAAAAGTATTGAAAGTAATGTAAAAGTGCATAACCGAATAAAGAAATAACCCTAAGGTATTTATAGAGTCTTAAAAAAATAAAGGAATTCTAATAAAAATATAATAGAAAAAGTATGTCGGCACTCTTTATGACTCGTGTAGTCCACTTGTAAGTTCTTCTTATGAGTCATATAGTGCTAGTTCGAAGCACTCCAACAACTGATCGTCAGGGCTTCAAGATTCTGTTGTCCTTATGATTTATTACCACAATCCATATTCATTTCTAATGACTCGTGGTCTTCATTCGTCATTACTTAATCCTTAGACTTTTAGGTCTTTATACACTAATATCTTTACGGCTTCTCTATATGATTCGTAATTAGATGTTACGACTTATAATATTTTGTGACTTAAACTCTAAACTTTATCTTTGTCTTCTGCGCTCTTTACGATTGCTCTTCATGACTCGTAGCCATATATTATGATTCATAGTCATTAGTCATAGTCACTCTTTACTAAGTTTCTCTGCTTGACTTTTGCCACTTTTTTGGTTGCGAGTAGGGCTATGAGTCATACGATGACTTGATGACTTATATGCCAGACTCGTAAGATGGTCAGTATTCGTAAATTTCATAACTTCTTCTTCTATTTCTCATTTCAAGACCAATGTTAACCTGTTTAACCTACAACACACACAAAACCATATAATATCAACAAAAATAACCTAAGTCCAAGAATAAATTCCATATTTTGAGCATCGAATAATCTATATTTCCATGGCACATTAAGGTTTAAGACCCCCGTGTGTATATATTTGAGATTCTTCTCTGATTCATGTGGCTACATATGCTGGGGCCTGACCAGAGGTGAGAGCTGGGGGATATATATAGCCCATGGGTACTATTATATAATGGTTGAGCTACATACTACAGGTTGAGGTTTTAAAGTTCATGTAAAACTTTGTACCCTATCCCAGTATGAAATATATATATATATATATATATATATATATATATATATATATATGTATTTGCATATGGGTATGTGCATTGGTTGACTTAGTTTGAATTAACGACATTATTATATCTTTATCTCTAAATTACATGCTAGCGTTCACCCCACTAACCATCTTAAGATGATGTATCCCCACACGATGTAGGATTTAGCCATACTTCTACTTCTCCTACTTAGTGATTGTGGATTGATCGAGAGTCAACTTAAAGTGGTGAGGTTCCATACATTTGAAGTCTCCATTTTAGGATTATGTTTTTTCTTTGAGTTGCAGACTATTGGATACTATTTTTTGGCTATAGTCAGGGGCATGTCCCAACACTTTATTAATATTTAGTTTAGTAGAGGCTTTGTAAAAATACTATGGACTTGGGATGGATTGGTTATTGGTTGGTTTGGTTAAACAAATATCATAATATCTTAAATTTTAAGTTTTCTTATCTTGTTATATGTTTAGAATTCATTCAACATGGGTGTAAGGTGATCTATGATTTGGGTATTGGGGGTAGTCTCTAGTCCTTTTTGGACTTGAGATACCCATCATGACTAGGCCTTGGTTCGGGTCTTGTCAAGGTGGTATCAGAGCACTAGGTTCATGGTCAATTGGGTATCCATAAATTAATCTTGAGTAGAGTCTCTTTTATGGGTGTGTAGTGAGCCACACTTTAGAAGGGAGAGGCTACGAGGTATTTAGAAATGTTTCCCTTTTTTGTTATCTTATTTTTGGCTGTAGAGTCTAAGGTCTTAAAATCTCCTTTAATTCCCATTTGTTTGCTTTTCAGATCATGCCTCGCAGATGATTTGAAGCTTATGGAATATCCTCTTTCCCACTTAAGGACAATGTTGATGGGACACAACCTATTTTTGGGGTACATACTCAGTCTAGAGGTCCAGTTCCTAATTGACCTTTTGGAGTTCCACCATTCCTCCCTAGTCCTCCTTGATCTCCTCAAGATGATGTTTTGAATGTAGAATTTCATCAGTCTATTCATATGTTGGCTAAGCTGGTAGCTACTTATTTTAAGTGTGTAGCTTCTATTACTCCATCTTCTGACACCATAATGGTTGGCCAGTGTATGAGGTTGAGTCCTCTAACTTTTTTTGGTGTTAGGATCAAGAAGTATCGTTAAGGTTTTATAAATGAGATGAGAAGATCTTCTGGGTTATTCATACTACTAATATGGAGGGTGTAGAATTCGCTGCCTATCAACTGAAGGATATAGAATACCAATGGTATGAGGGATGAAAATAGTCTAGGGGAGATGATGTCGAGTCTACACTATGGGATGATTTTTTTAATGGTTTTCTGGAATGCTTCTTTCCTCGGTGAGTTAAGGGAGGAGAAACCAGAAGAGTTTGTTAATCTAACGCAAGGTAGGATGACGGTCAAGGAGTATGCCTTGAAATTTCATCATTTTTCCTGGTATACTCCTGAGTTAGTGTCTAGCATGAGGGCTAGAATCAGAAAGTTTTCTTTTAGGTTGTCCCATAATTTGATTCTAGAGAGTAATGATGCCTTGTTGAACAAGGATACAGACATTTCCAGATTGGTTATACATATGTAGCTGGTTGAGGAAGAGAAGATGAAGTAGACAAAGCTATAGAAAAGGTACAGTAAGAAGTTTAAATTTTCTAATCAGGGTGAAGGTCAGCAGCAAAGTAGTAGACATGGTGGAAAGTGGTCTAAGAAGAAGTGAGGGAGTTTTGGTTACTACTTTAAGGGTAGTGCTCCTTATCTGAAGTCGTTAGGTGATCATTATTCTCAGCATGATAGTGGTTTTAGGGCATTGGGTGCCCAATCTCAGGCTGGTGAGGCTTAGTCAGCTCCATCATATCTTTTTTATAGATTTTATAAGTAGGCGCACCATGGGTTTTATGAAGAAAGTATGAACAAGTGTTTTAAATATGGTTAGATTGGCCACTTGCAGAGGGATTGTCCTTCTAAGGTTGCTTTAGGGGCAAAAAAGATTCTTGTTTCCACTTTATTAGCTCATTCACCAAAGAGTGTTTCTTTTTTTTTTAGTACTGGGACTAGCCAAATACTTGTATGCTCTTACTACCTACTAAGATTCTGAGGCATATCTCGATGTCATCACTGGTATGTTACGATTCTTTTTTCTTGATGTGTATTGCTTGCTTGATCTGGGGTCTACTCTTTCTTATGTGACCTCATTTGTGGCTGCACATTTTGGTTTTGGTCCCATGTGTATCCCTGATCCTTTTTTTATTTATACACCACTGGGTGACTCTATGGTTTCTAGAAAAGTCTATAGGGGTTGTGTGGTATCTATTGGTGGTAGAGAAACTCTGGTAGATCTGATAGAGTTAGACATAGTTGATTTTTATGTCATATTGGGGATGGACTAGTTGCACTCGTGGTATGCCTCCTTAGATTATTGAACCACTAAGGTCTGTTTAAATTCCCTAGTGATCCGGTTATTGAGTGGTAAGGGGTTCTCTAGTGCCTAAGGAAAGATTCATATCACATCTTAAAGCTCGAAAGTTGATTTCCAAGGGATGTCTTTATCATTTTGTCCGAGTTAAAGATTCTAACTCATAGGTTCCTTCCTTACAATCCATTCCCATAGTTAATGAATTCCTTGAGTTTTTTCCTAATGATCTTCCTAGTATCCCTCCTAATATGTAGATTGATTTTAGGATAGACGTTGCTCCAGACACTCGTCTTGTTTCTATCCCTCTTATTTAATGGCTCTGGCTGAGTTGAAAATGCTTAAGGATGAGTTGAAAGACCTCTTCTATAAGGGTTTTATCCATCCTAGTGTGTCTCCATAGGGTGCTCCTATTTTGTTCGTACATAAGAAGGATGGTTCCCTTCGAATGTGCATCGATTACCGTTAGTTGAATAAGGTTATGGTGAAGAATAAGTATCTTCTTCCTTGGGTTGATGATTTGTTTGAATAGCTTCAAGGTGCTAGATATTTCTCTAAGATTAATCTTTGGTCAAGTTATCATTAACTATTGATTAGGAAGGTGGATATCCCTAAGGCTGCCTTCTGAACCCGGTATGGTCACTATAAGTTCCTAGTTATTTCTTTTGGTATGACAAATTCCCCAGAGGTATTTATGGATCTCATGAATCCGGTGTTCCGTCAGTTCTTGGATTTGTTCTTTATATTGTTCATTGATAATATTCTAGTGTACTCTAGGAGTAAGGTGAATCACGCAGACTATCTCCTTATTGTGTTGTAGACCTTAAAAGATCAGCATTTATATACTAAGTTTTTGAAGTGCGCGTTCTGGTTGTAAGTTTTTACTTTCTTGGGTCTTAACATTTCTAGTGAATGCATCATTATGGATCCGCAGAAAGTTGTAATGGTTAAAAAGTGGCCTAGGCCTATGACTCCAATATATTTGGAGCTTCTTGGGTTTATCCGGTTACTATAGAAGATCTATGAAGAGTTTCTTAAATATAGTTTCCCCGTTGACTAAGTTAACCCAAAAGAAGGTAAAGTTCTTGTGGTTTGATGCTTATGAGGGTAGTTTTGAGAAGGTGAGAGATAAGTTGACATTAGCTCCAAATTTGACCCTGCCTAAGGGTAATGATGGATTTGTAGATTATTGTGATGCATCCCGTGTAGGACTTGGTTGTTTACTAATGTAGCATTGTACAGTGGTGGCCTATGCTTCTAGGCAATTAAAATATCATAAGAGGAATTTTCTAACTCATGACTTAGAGTTGTTGGCTATGGTGTTCGCATTGAAGTTTTGGCATCACTATTTTTATAGAGTCCATGTAGATATCTTTTCTAATCATAAGAGTCTACAATATGTGTTCATCAAAAAAGATTTGAATCTTAGGTAGAGGAGGTGGCTAGAGTTTCTAAAAGACTATGACATGAGTCTTCACTACCACCCAGGTAAAGCTAATATGGTTATTAATGCTCTTAGCAGGTTATCCATGGGGATTCTAGCTTATGTGGATGAAGATAAGTGGGAGTTGGTGAAAGATATTCACCATTTGGATAACCTTGGAGTATGTGGCTTAGACTTTAAGGATGGTGGTGTATTTGTGCAAGAGGTGGCAGAAACAGCAACTAGATCCTTTCTTAAAAAATTTAAGGGAGATGTGGGATGGTAAAAAGTTTTAGCTTTTGAGATTGGTGGCAATGGTATCTTAAGGTACCAAGGTAGATTATGTGTTACCGATATAGATGGGTAATGGGAGAGGGTCTTGGCTGAGTCTCATGAGTCATATTATGCCACTCCTCCTTGTTTGACCAAGATGTATCATGATCTTAAGAGATTTATGGGTGAAACAATATGAAGAGAGATTTGGCCAGTTTTGCAGCTAAATGCATGGTGTGTCAACAAGTAAAGGTTGAGCACTTATAGCTCAGAGGTTTGTATCAAGAAATCGAGTTACCTATGTGGAAGTGGGAAGAGATTAATATGGATTTCATTACCAGTCTTCCTCGATCTCGGAAATATGTTTATTTTATTTGGTTTATCATGGATAGGATGACTAAGTCTGTTCACTTCTTGCTAGTTAGGACTAATTATTCTGCAGAGGATTATGCAAAGTTTTTCCTTCAAGATATTGTGAAGTTTCATGGGGTTCTTGTTTCAATCATGTAAGATCATGGTTCTTGGTTTTCATCACACTTTGGGCTTTGTTTTAGAGAGGTTTAGGAACTAAGGTGAGTCTTAGTACTGCTTTCCACCCATAGTTTGATAGGTAAGCGGAAAGGACTATTCAAATACTGGAAGCCATACTTAGAGCTTTTTTGATTGACTATGGTAGTAGTTGGGTTGATCATTTTCATCTTATAATGTTTGCATATAATAATAGCTACCATTCCCATATTGGTATGGGTCCATTCGAGGCCTTGTATGGTAGGAGGTGTAAGTGTCCTATTGGGTGGATTGAAGTTGGTGAGGCTGAGCTTTTTGGCCTGACTTTGGTTCACCAAGCCATGGAGAAGGTAAAGGTAATTCACGATAGTCTTAAGATCACCCAAAGTCACCAAAATTCCTATACAGATGTGAGGCGTAGGGAGTTAGAGTTTGAGATTAGAGATTGGGTCTTCTTGAAGGTGTCTCCCATTAAGGGAGTAATGTAGTTTGGGAAGAAGGGAAATCTCAGCCCTCGGTATGTCAATCTGTACTTGGTTTTGAAGAAGGTTGGTAATGTTTCCTATGAGTTGGAGTTGCCTCCAAGTTTGAGATTCATCCATCTGGTGTTTTATGTTTTGATGTTGAGGAAGTGCGTGGGTGATCCTTCGACGATTAATCCTTTATTGGAGTTCGGTAATTTAGATTCCTTATCTTATGAGGAAGTCCCGATTGAAATCTTGGATCGACAAGTTCGTTGTCTACAAACAAAGGGTGTGTCTTCGGTAAAGGTTCTTTGTAGGAACCAAAAGGTTGAGGAAGCTATGTGGGAAGATGAAGAGGACATGAAGTCCAAGTATCCATTCTTGTTTTTTTGCTCCAGATAATCGTTCTTAAGGCATGTATTCCTCAACATCTTTTATTTTGTCTTTGTTAAAGGTAAGAGTAGACGTATATGGAGTCAAATCGCGCTAGCAATTGCCTTTACCCATCATTCAAGGATGAATAATCCAAGTGGGGGAGAATTGAAACACCCCGAATTTTGGCCCTTGAAAAAAATTCATGAACTTTGAGCTTACTGCCTCGGATACGACTAAACAATATAAGTCGTATGGTATCCTAACGAGTTGTTGGGATGAGTTGTAACTAAATCGATAAGTTTTTGGCTTGATTCTACTCTGAGTATGAGTGGCTCACTAAGAGCTATAAGGATATGTTACAAGTCATTAGGTGTAATTGTAGGATGTCCAGTGTAAGTGTCAATTGGGGTTCTCTGTTGACTATGGCTGGACCATACAAGTCATAGGGTCCTATTATGATTCCTGTGGCTGAGTCATAAGTTCAACAATGTAGGTTGCCTTAGTTGTACTGCCTAGGTTACGACTAGTGCTGACGAGTCATAAGGAGTGGTTATGAGTCAAGGGTTGACCCATAGTCAAAGACGACCCTTTTTCAGCTTTTTATTTAAGGGCATTCTAGAAATTTCCCCTCTTACCCAACTTGGAACCCACATCTTATAACCCCTTTAGGGTATCAAAGTAACTTCTAGACACTCTAAAAAAGGTCAAGAACACTTGGTTATGACCCCAACCCCATAGTGTAAAATTGGTTTTGAGTTATGAGAAAGGTGGGAATTTGTAAAATAGAACTAGTCATGAACTATTGCATGATATAAAAGGTATTTGAAACACAATGGTCTGATTTAATGAATAAGGGGAGTTAGTGTCCCCCACCTTGTTGATAACGCTCAATCTACAGCTCTCGTAGGAGTGTAAAGCGGTCGTTAGCAAATATAGAACCCAACCTGGGTTGGGTGTCGATCCCACAGGGAATAGCTTGGCCAACAAGTAAGCAAGATTACTAAACTTTTGGTGCAAGTCTCGTAAAAAGGGGGGATTGTAATGTGTCACCAAAACAATTAAATAAAATCTGAAAATAGCAAAGTAAAAGAGAAAGATTGTTACGTAAGTTGTAAACAATGAGAATTGAGGCGTTGGGGTTATGTCCACCTTCTGAGGTATACGTCTCTATTGGCTATGAGTGTGTAGAATTCTGACATGCAATTGCTTATAGAGGATTGTAGTCGATGGTAAATCCAAGCGTCTCTCGACCTAAACAAGGACTATTTCACTTTAACTCTCTCGAGCTTAAAGCGTGTCTAACGGTACGAATTCTCCAAGAGGTTAGTCCAGTTACGGCACTAGCTTTTTAATAGGAAAGGGTGTCCTACTACCTTGACATTATCTTTTTTCCAGACAAATAACTTTTCTCTCGAACAAGTTAAATGTTAGACTGGCGTATTCTTGCGTTTGCAACCGCAAAGAATGTAGATTAAGATGAAGAGAATAATGATATAAGCAATATACGTACCTTGAACTCACAAACTCACAGCAATAGATAGTAACTCATTCGGCTTCCATAACCCCAACAGAGAAGTTTAGTTACCCATGAATGCGAAGGAGATCACGATTGACATTGTTGTTATACCACAAGATTGAGAAATTTCGTGTAGCTTTGGTGGTAGGCGTGAGGCGTGAATTCCTTAGCAAAGTAATGATTCTCTTGTTGCGGAAATTAAGAATAGATGAATGGAAGAAGAAAACTAGAATTAATAGAAAGATTAGAAGAGTTGTAGAATTGTTTGTAGTGTAGAATAATAGAGGAATAGAAGATGAGAGGGATGGAAGAAGGTATTGTGTTCTCCCTCCTTCCTCCCTCCTTCCTTCGTGAGCTTTCTTTAGCGTCAAGTAAGCCATAAAATGCTGAATTATGCATCATTTATACCAGAAACTTTACTAATCATGTTCGTTAGCTCATTTACAGGAAAAAGGACTAAAAGTGCATGAAATATATAATTTGTTCTCAAAACTAGGCTAAAATATGGGCAAAATATATTGATATAGGCGCGTAAATTCGCCTATCATCAACACCCCACACTTAGAGCTTTGTTCGTCCTCGAACAACATATCATGTCCTTCTAAGCATCAACTTAAGGTTTTTACAGAAACAATACAAAACATTCTTCAAGACAAGCGCAACAATTATCAACAAAGAGTAGCTTTCCGATTATAAGTAGAAACAGTTTAACCTCTAGCGTAGACTCGTGATGGTGATCAACTCGCATGCAAACGTTAAAGTGCATAGAATCATATACAACTATCCAAAACTCATCAACCATGTGTGTCTCACCATATAGTACCCATAATCACTCACAAATATAGCATATTTTTCAAACATAGGTATCAAAATGTCCTTGCTCTCACTCTCACGAAGAATTAATATGTAGCAAATGATGACCATAGGCTTGCCCTTAATGTAATACTCTACTAAATGTTGGAATGTTAAGATTAGGATCAAGTAGGTCTTTTGATGGTTGTAATGTAGGCTAAGGGACGGGTAGGACTATTTTGGCCAGGAATAGTGACTAAGTTCCTAAGTGCTTTAATACATCACTTTGTATCATTGACACTTTTTTCTTTCAACCTTTCTTCTTTCTTTTTTCTACCACCCTTGTTCTCCTCTTTTTTCAATTTTAAGCACAACTCACTTTTCAGCTTTCTTTTCCTTTTTCTTTTCACAACATACCTCTTATGATAGCATTTTTTTTTCTTTTTCATAACACATTCAAGAACCATTCCAATTTATAGCATTATACTCTCCCAATTTCCTTTTATGTTGTCACATGACTTTTTCACTTTAAAGCACTTAGGGATTTTGGGATCAAATTACGGTCTTGAAAGAAATGGATTAGGCTTACATACAAGGTTGTCAAAGAAATAGGCTAAAGGCTCAAAAGGGTTAACTAGGATGATGTCCATGGGTAGGTAAAACTGAAGGTAAACATGTATAGGTTGCCAAAGAAATGCCTAAATCATATCCTAAACTTACACTCCTTATTTTCTCTTTGCATACATACCAGGCAAGTTCTAGCATCAGCCACATACATAGAATATACTATTATCTCACACACACAAGGCACATGGTCGACTTGATTGGAAGTAATATAGACTCGCGACCCAACAAGTGAAGGAATTGAATCACACAATATCACATATTGAGTCACAACTAGAGCCTAAACGTCTCAATAGTCACAATTTTAGCACATACTCTTGTTATAATCTCATGCTGCCTATCAAAATAATTTCATGCGAAGCTAAAAAAATAATATTTTAACTACTAAAAAAAAATAAAAAAATGAAACAAAAGCAAACAAACATAGATGCGAATAGAGAAGTATAGCATGCAATACCACCACCCCACACTTAGTCGGGACACTGTCCTCAGTGGAAAATAAATACGAGGAACCTGGTTGGTCGGACTTATCCTCTATGTCTGGGGTCATACCCCTTGCATTGGAATCATCATCAGAGTCGTCATCCTCAGAAGTTCCTCATAAGTATCCCACTTAATTCCAAGCGTGAGTCGAGGTATTTGCAGCGAGGAGGGTTCTCCTTGCTCTTTTCGGCCTCTTTTCTTGCCTTTTTGTGAAGTGGTCTTGCTTTGGGTGCCATTGTACCTGAGACTTAAAAAAATGTTCATGTTAGCATCATCTCGATGGATACAATCTATAAACAAGCAGTAGTGGCACCACCCCACACTTAGTTTGTTGGTACAGACTAGTGAAGTGAAAGTGGTCGATTACTCAGACTTCATCGACATACGTTTTAGGGGCTATATTCCAACAAGAAATTCAGATATGTAACACTTCTTGCAATCTTTGCAATACTTTCATGTTAGGTATATCAAGACTTCTTCATAGGGATTACATCATGGTATAGTTTCTATCAATAATCACAATCTCCTATGTCGGTAGGCAACTATAAGTCTTATTCCGATGAGCGAGACATCCCAACATGTAAGTATTCAAGTGACAAGAGCATGCAATGTTCATGACTATAGCAATTCCGCAAGTAGTATAACAATGCATCAAAATCAATTTCTAGTTGGAAACAAGTTAAGAGTATCCTAACGTTCATGTTCACTCACTTGGTTTTGTATCAACAATTCAAACACATTAACATCACCAATATTTCTTCAAGATGTAGCAATTCATAATAGACATAGCAACGTAGCACTTACGAAAAATAGATGAAGAACAAGAGAGTACTTACGTGATTGAAGCCTTTGGAGATGTTCTTGTGAAGTGGGAGAGCAAAAAGAAAAGTTTTGAGATGATTTGGAGAGTATATGCGGCGCCTTTAGGTCACTTTGCAATGTGTTGTGTTATAAAACTAAGTCCCCTTTATATAGGAAGAGAATGGGTCGGGTTATGACCCATTTACAATCGGTTTTGGAGACAAAAATGCTACATATGCGGCGCATAATGCTTGGCATAGTCATGGTATATGCGGCGCATTGTCTATGGCATAATGGGACATATGCGCCGCATAGTCTATGGCATTTGTAGACATATGCGCCGCATAGTCTATGGCATATGAGATACTGAGACCAAATGCCATAGCATAGGCGGCGCATAGTCAAAAGCATACCTAGGAATAGGCGGCGCATAGTGTATAGCACACTAGATTCCGAGACCTTAGGCTATAGGATAGGTTGTGCATCATTCGTGGCCTAGTTTTACCAAGGCCCAGCCTTCCTCGAAGCCTATTTTGGCGTGAGAAAGGCTCAATCCATAGCCTTATGCATCACCATTCCTAACTTACAACCTTTACCATACAATGCGTCCAAATCGTCAATTGAAATCAATCTCCTCGTTGACTACTTCTTGCACCTATATTCGCTCAAACAAATGAAAATGATTAGTACGATGGGTTGCCTCCCACCAAGCGCCTTAGTTTTGGTCGTGGCACGACTCTTATTTTTGGATTTTTCATTAATCAAAATCAAAACAAGTACTAGAAGAAACGATAAAACTATAAAACGATGGGTTGCCTCCCATCTAGCGCCTTATTTATTGTCGCGGCACGACATAGTTACCTCGAGTACTCAGACTTCGTCGGGATAAATGGTGGATCGTTTTCTGAATGGATTCAGACGACAATGAGGCTTACTTGTAGGAGGGGTACCAATTATATCATCAATAGTCCAACCCATAGCTCTCATGTATCTCTTCAGAGTAGAGATGAGAGCGTCTACGTGCTGTTTACTTAAATCATCCGCACTCACCGGAAGTATCTTTATACTTTCCAAGAACACATACCTTAGATAATTGGGGAGCTCTTTCGATTCTAGCATTGGTGGCTCTTCAAGGGAAGTCTTCGCTGTTGGTGACGGTTGATTCTTAAGATCACGGTCCGGTTGCTTAGGAGTATGGGAATAGGACTCTATTTCTGTTAGAGCACCCATAAGTTCTTCATATTCTTTAGCATCCTCATGCTCAACATTCAGCAGCGCAGCAGACAATGGCTCAACAGTAGGCTGTTTCTCTACAGATAATGCTTTCTTACCTTCATAATGAACATCAGCTACAGAGAACACATCCATATCTCTTGGCTGCTTCATCGCTTTGCACAAATCAAAACGAATCACTTCGTCATTTATTCGAAATAAAAGCTCATTATCTCTCATGTCAATAAGCACACTTCCTGTTGCAAGGAAAGGACGTCCCAAGATTATGGGAACTTCAGAATCCACCTCGCAATCCAAAATCACAAAGTCTGCAGGAAATATGAAGGAAGAAACCTTCACCAACACATCATTCAAGATACCCACAGGTCGTTTTACCGACCTATCAGCCATCACGAGCCTCATATTGGTTGGTGTCGGATCGCCTAACCCCAGCTTCTTGTAGACGGATAGTGGCATCAAATTGATGCTAGCACCCAGATCGCACAATGCCTTAGCAAAATTCATAGATCCAACCGTGCAAGGAATAGTGAAAGCACCAGGGTCTGCCTTCTTCTGTACTAAGGACCTTGTGGCAATTGCACTGCAATGATGAATATTATCTGTCGGCTCATAGCTTACTGCCCACTTCTTTGTCAACAGGTCCTTCATGAATTTAGCGTACCCAGGCATCTTTTCTAGCGCCTCTACCAACGGAACATTAATGGTCAGCTGCTTCAACATAGTCATGAATTTGCTGAACTTTGTATCATCCGCCACCTTCTTCAATCTTTGAGGAAAAGATGGTGGTGGGTATGGAATTGTTCTCTCCACGGCTTTCTTCTTCTCTTGCTTTCGTTTTTCAGCTTTTTCAGGTTGCACGTCGTGAGGAGTGACGTTAAGGACGTTAGGATCGGCTGCTGCGGCATCTTCCCCTTTCGCCTTATCATCAATTTCCGCTTCTTCGTCCACCACTTGCTTGCCTTTTTCTGAAGTTTCTAGCACCTTACCGCTTCTGGTAGTGATGGCCATGCATGACCCATCATTCCTTGGGTTTTGCACAGTATCGCTAGGTAAAGTGCCAGCCTTTCTTTGATTGAGTGCTTCTGAAAGTTGGCTCAATTGCTGCTCTATTTGCCTGATTGAAGTGGAATGAGAATCAACTAATTGCTTCATAGAGGACAAATCATTTATTACCTCAGTAACTCCCACGCTTGTTGCTTCCACTCCTTTCAATAATTTAGCCATCATGTCTTCCATACTTCCAGAATTAGATGTGGTGGTATCACGTCTACCAGGGGGAACGTACAAACCACTCTTTTCATTGTTTTTCTTCCAACTACCTTGGTCTTTGCTTCCAGATTTATCATAATAGTTCCGACCTTGGTTTCCTTGGGTATTCCCATGGAAACCCCCCTAATTGTTCAAGTAGTTGGCCTCCTCTTCCGAATCAGATTCGTCTCTTCCTTTTAGCATCACAACTTTCATTTTTTCGGTCTTCCCTGATAATAAATGCTTTGTAAGAAGATCCATCTGTGTTTTCATGTGCGCCATATCTTGATCACGTTCTTCTTGTCTTCTTCTTTGGTCTGCAGTCATGCCTATAGATAAAGTGGGGCTTGCTACCTCAGAATCCCTGGTATGCCAAGCTCTACTTTGTTTCGTCATGCGATCTAGCATATTGCTTGCTTGACCAAAGGTGAGATCCATAAAGGATCCTCCAGCTGCGTTATCCACCACTGGCTTAGTTATTGAATTCAAGGCTCTATACAATATCTCCATGAGGTGAACATTAGTCATGTGATGGTTTGGGCATCTCGCTAGCTTTGTCTTGAACCTCTCCCATGTTTCATGAAGAGCTTCAGTGGGAAGCTGACGAAAGTTGCTGATTTCATCTCTCAATTGTGCCCTTTTAGAAGGCGGAAAGAATCTTTCTAGGAAAGCGTCTCTCAATTGCCTCCAATTTGTAATTGAATCAGGAGTCAGCCCATTCAACCATAGTGTTGCCTCCCCAGACAGAGACAATGGAAATAGACGTAATCGAATTGCATTCTGACCAACACCAGGATTGTCAAAAGACTTGCATGTAGAAATAAAGTTGATGAGATGCATATTCGGATCATCGCCTGCTAGTCCACCAAATAATCCCTTGAGTTGCAATAACTGAATCATGGTGCTTGTGATGTTGAACTTGGCTCCGGGCGCTAATGGTGGAAGAATAATGGCTCCTGTGGTTCCGGCTCCATCAAGATCATCATCATCATCATCGAACGGTATCTCACGTTGTGCATCCATTGATACACTGAACAAAAACCTGCAGTAAACAAAAACAAAAACTAAAAGGAAAAGTACGAGAGTCTTCGACCAAAGGGTCTAGTAATTATTACGAACTTGATTGACACTTGTATTCCCCGGCAGCGGCGCCAATTTTTGATAACGCTCAATCTACAGCTCTCGTAGGAGTGTAAAGCAGTCGTTATCAAATATAGAACCCAACCTGGGTTGGGTGTCGATCCCACAGGGAATAGCTTGGCCAACAAGTAAGCAAGATTACTAAACTTTTGGTGCAAGTCTCGTAAAAAGGGGGGATTGTAATGTGTCACCAAAACAATTAAATAAAAGCTGAAAATAGCAAAGTAAAAGAGAAAGATTGTTACGTAAGTTGTAAACAATGAGAATTGAGGCGTTGGGGTTATGTCCACCTTCTGAGGTATACGTCTCTATTGGCTATGAGTGTGTAGAATTCTGACATGCAATTGCTTATAGAGGATTGTAGTCGATGGTAAATCCAAGCGTCTCTCGACCTAAACAAGGACTATTTCACTTTAACTCTCTCGAGCTTAAAGCGTGTCTAACGGTACGAATTCTCCAAGAGGTTAGTCCAGTTACGGCACTAGCTTTTTAATAGGAAAGGGTGTCCTACTACCTTGACATTATCTCTTTTCCAGACAAATAACTTTTCTCTCGAACAAGTTAAATGTTAGACTGGCGTATTCTTGCGTTTGCAACCGCAAAGAATGTAGATTAAGATGAAGAGAATAATGATATAAGCAATATACGTACCTTGAACTCACAAACTCACAGAAATAGATAGTAACTCATTCGGCTTCCATAACCCCAACAGAGAAGTTTAGTTACCCATGAATGCGAAGGAGATCACGATTGACATTGTTGTTATACCACAAGATTGAGAAATTTCGTGTAGCTTTGGTGGTAGGCGTGAGGCGTGAATTCCTTAGCAAAGTAATGATTCTCTTGTTGCGGAAATTAAGAATAGATGAATGGAAGAAGAAAACTAGAATTAATAGAAAGATTAGAAGAGTTGTAGAATTGTTTGTAGTGTAGAATAATAGAGGAATAGAAGATGAGAGGGATGGAAGAAGGTATTGTGTTCTCCCTCCTTCCTCCCTCCTTCCTTCGTGAGCTTTCTTTAGCGTCAAGTAAGCCATAAAATGCTGAATTATGCATCATTTATACCTGAAACTTTACGAATCATGTTCGTTAGCTCATTTACAGGAAAAAGGACTAAAAGTGCATGAAATATATAATTTGTTCTCAAAACTAGGCTAAAATATGGGCAAAATATATTGATATAGGCGCGTAAATTCGCCTATCATCAACCTTGTATTAATGAACAAAGGGAGTTTTTTTCCCCAAGTTGATGGAAAACTGTCTTGGCATGTTGTTGTTACCTTGTAAATGTAGTTGATATAACGATACCAACAGTAGGACTTAATGTGAAATGTGGTTCGTGAAGGTGATTGTGTGATAAATTTTTTAATTGGGCTGTAATAAGGATTGTGTAGTTGAGTCTTGAAAGTGGAGGTCTGGGTGACCAGCGCTGGAAACTGCATTTGCCGACACGGGGGACAATGTGACCCGGGAGGTTTGAATCCCCCTTATTATTATTTCATAATTAGGGAGGTTCGATTTCCCCGTAAATCATTACATGATCGGGTGCTTAAGTCACATTAGTATATGTTGGGCAGTTTGATGTCGCCCAAAAACTAAACTCCATAGAAGTATGTTGTGGCTGATGTCAAATATAGTAACCCAAACGAAGTTGGGATCGAATCCACAAAAAAACCATTCAACAGTATCTCAAACTTGACAAAATCCATGAGCAATATAGAAAAGTAAATAGGGGAATTTGAAATTAAAAATAAATAATAACACAACTTGAATGCTTGAGTTTGTAAGAAATAGAAGACAAACACTAGGTCTATATTACCCCAGGCTTCACAACTATGTAATATTCTCCTACTCAATCCACCTAACCCTCTTATTGTGCATGCAAAGTTGACAAGCTATGTACTATCAATCGTCTTCAGAACGTATTGATATATTTCACCCTTTACCTTGCGAGTCTCAGGGTGTTGCTTTGTTGTCCCTTGTCTTTAACCTTAGTACAACTCTCACCTTTTGAGTCTCAATTTGATTAGATGAGTGTTGGTAGCCTTGAATTACTATTGTAATATTCGTTTCCCAATGTCAAACTCCCTTATAAGGATGATCTTAAATACAGACAATACCTAAGCCTCTGCAATAGCTTTAGTTCAATAAATAAGAAGAAGACTACAATACATGCAATGACAATCAAATAGATGAATATCCTATTTCCCTTACGTAGCTAATCCGCCAGGGTTCCCACAACCCTAATCAAGGAAATTAGTAAATCATTACATGATCGGGTGCTTAAGTCACCTTAGTATATGTTGGGAGGTTTGAGTCTCCCGTGTGCTTATATATGACATTATTTCCCGGTTCGTTTGGCTACACGCCCTATGGCCTGACTAGGGGTGAGAGTTAGGTCCCGTATACCCCGTGGGGTACTATTATTTGACGGTTGAGCTACACAATCCAGGTTAAGGTTTTAAAGTGCATGCTAAACCTTATTCCCTATCCCAGAATGAAATGTATATATGTATTTGTATATGGGTATGTGCATTGGTTGATTTGGTATGAATTGTTGGCATTATTTTATCTTTATCCCTGAGTTACATGCTAGCGTTCACCCCTCTAACCATCTTCGGACACTTTATCCCTACACTATGCAGGATTTGACCATACTTCTACTTCTCTTACTCAGTGATAGTATATTGATCGAGAGTCAACTTAAAATGGTAAGCTTCCATTCTTTGAAGGCTCTATTTTGGGATTATGATTTTTGTTTAACTTATAGACTATTGGATATTGTTTTATATCAATCGACGGGGTCATGTCCCGACACTTTATTGATATTCGGTTTGGTAGAGGCTTTGTCAGACTACTGTGGACTTGGGATAGAATAGTTGATGGTTGTTTCGGTTATACATATCTCATAATACCTTAAATTTCAAGTTCTCTTATGTTGTTATATGTTCAAAATTCATCTAACAAGGGTGTAAGATGGTCTACAATTTTGGTGTAGGGGGTGGTCTCCGGTCCTTGCTGTACTTGAGATACCCATCATGACCAGGCCCTCGTTTGGATCATGTCACTAAGCACCAACGAAGAAATAAATCCTTGTGAGCCTGGGCTGGTCCCTGGCCTACCGTTGGTAGAGACAGAAGAATCTCTAGCTCATAAAAGGGAATAGGGTTTGGTGGAGGTCCCCTATTCTGTCCCATAGATGGGAACATATATCGAGGCTATCCATGACCTCTAGATCAACCATAAACATCGATTGGATCCCTAGGTTCGGTCTTGGGACCCTCCTCTCGTGTTGCGGTAGCATGCATCCTAGAAATATATGAAAAAGTGAAGTCAAAGAAATGCTTTACAAACCAACTCAGTGACTTACCAAAAATGAGTGAAATAAGTGAAGAACTCCTAATAATGTCCTATAGCCTCCCAAAGATAGGAAACAGACATCATCATTTCTATCTTTTGGACTCTACTAGACACTTGCTCTTATTCCAACAATATCATTGTAACCTGGCACTGATACCAATTTGTCATGACCCAATTTATGAGTCATGATGGCACCTACTAAATCCCATCAGTAGGTAAGCTAAACTATAACCCAGAGCTATTCGCAATGGGTTAACTTGGTAGAAATGCTCCAAGAAGGGTCAAATAGTCAATTCAAAACATAAATAAGCAAGACAATAGAAATAGTCAAAAGGTATCTATAATATAGAAAACCATCCCATGACATGGTAGAGCCAGTACAAGAGCTACTATAAATACAACCTAAGTTTATAACAGTCAATACAATCTTGTCTTGATACTAGAGACTAGACATAAGTAAGATATAAGGAAATAGGGAAACTCCAACTCCAAGAGCTCACCCTAACTTCAAAATCTAACACGACACAATCCTTAAATCAACGATGGCAACTACTACTCGGATCTGCACTAAAAAGGTACAAAAGTGTAGTATGAGTACCAAAACCATAGGTACTCAGTAGGCATAATCAACTGACTGAGTTAAATCATGATATAAATAAGATAAAATGCAAGATAACATAACTAAGTTAAGTAAAGAGGCAAACCTGCATGAACTCCAATATCGTTGTGCATAAGTAAGTAAATAAACTAAATAATATCATAACATAAGAATCAAACACATTCAATCACAACTACAAAATTGGCCCCCATAAATCCTTAGTGCGGAAAAGTAAATAATCTATCGCAAGCCCACATAAGCCTGAAAGGTACAAACAAGATAGCATAACCCACAACTGTTATTTACCAAATCTCCTAATACCACTAAAATCCATCCATGTCATGGAATTCTATAACTATTTTCAAATTCCAGACTTAAGCCGACATCCTTATTCTCAATATCACACCCTAATAGGATCATACAATAGTAAGTATATCATCAATGCATAGTGAAAATTTAGACTTAAATTGATAACTATAATCAATAGCTGGACTTGAATCGGTTAATATATCATCAATGTCATAATCATCCTCTACACTCAAACGAGGTATATAATCAATAGCATAATCATCCTCCATACTCAAATTAAGTATATACATAAGTAATCAACATTACCATCATCTTTTCAGTTTTAACTAGTAAAAATAAACAATATATTTGTATATATAATCCATAGTACAACTAATTGCATAAGAATAAGCATCAAGTCTCAAATATCAACCTAACATAGCCATCAAGTGTTAATCTTTTCAATATTACCCTATTAAGCTTTTGCTAGGCGTATAACAAGTGTATAAAAGTTTTCAAGAACTAGGACCAATCATGGAGTAAGGTGGGTTGGAGGTCCCACTTCAATCCCCAAAATACATTCTAAGGTAAATTCTACCTCAGACTAGGCTAAGGAATATAAACCCACTTTTAGATGTTAAACAAACCTTAATTAGCCCTAAGATAGAAATATTACCTAAAACATGAGCAACTAGATCAATTATGCCTAATTTATGATTTTTGGATACCCTACATGAGTCAACTAACTCAAGTGTTATAATTCACCATACAAACACCTAATACCCATTCCAAATCTATCATAATATCATAAACATACTGTGAACTAGCTCAATCTGTGGAGAGGAAAAACCTAGCCTATCTGGATGCTGAAGAAAGCTCAAAGAATCCACTAAATCATAAATATTCCATTCTGAGAAGATTTTGTAAGATGCCATAATATTAAAATCTCATTTTACTCATCAATATGAGAATAATAATACCTATATTACACCATTGTGCTTTAAGTCCAAAAATCACACCAAAATCCCATGTGGTTCCTATTTACGGAAATTTTATTTCTAAAATTAACCCAAATATTTAGTTATGTTCAAGAAGAAATAACCCTCAAAATGGCTGGAATTTGAGCTACTTTGGGGGCTAAAATCAAGCCCTTAAGTTTTAGGGATTTTGGACAAGGAACAGAAAAATCAACCATGAAATTAAAGGAATCTTACCTCAAATCCAAAGAAGAATCAAGAAATAATCATTAACCAAGATTCAAAATTACCCATAAGCTTAAATTGCAAGCTATTGCAATATTTAAGATTTATCTCTCTTGGAACAGATGAAGAATAGGCGAAAACAGGCTAAAAGGGGATTTTTATACCTTTCCCAAGTGTTTGGGTATCGCTATCACGACCCGACACCTCACGATCGTGACATCATAAGGCTGCCAACACGATTCATATTTACAACATGTGCTTACAATCATGGCACATACTATCCCACCAAGAGTATCGTAACAACCCCTGTCATCACTATTGGTGATTGCAGTAAATAAACTAAGACTTATAATTTTCCAAGTATTCACGAACCCCTTGAGATTCACCCAAAATCACATATATGCAAACAGACTATGCAACCATACCAAATTTAATATTTTGAAAGGAGTCAAAATTTCCATCAAAGGTCATTTCTACTAAAAGTGGGTCTCATACCCATATTTTATTTTCTTAACTTATCGATTGATACGTCAAAATGAACTCCGTTTCCTTGAGACCCAAACCATGAGTCCTCCTAGCCTAAAATCAATATTATAAATCTATTGGAATAGTCATATTTTGCATATGAGGTTATTTCACTAAAGTTTTTGCCCGATAGCCAATATAAACCAATGAAGACTTCAAAATAGGGAATTGTTTCTATAATCCAAACAAACTACCTAATAACCAAACTGTCAGTCCTAATAAGTAATAAATAACTTATGGTAGCTATGTAAAAGCTAGAATGGTGAATATAACTGTCAATATGGAAAATGACCAAAAGGGTCATTACAAGTAGTTCTAGGTGGCCGCTCTAGTATATTCTTACCTCTTCCTACTGATTTAGGACTTAGAGGTTGTTATATGTGTGATGAGATTGACCATTTGGCTAAGGACTATACTTTTTATGTGTTTAGAGCTACTTTTATTTCAGCTATGAAAGTTAGGGGTTCTGCTAGAGGTGCATGAGGCAGAGGTAGTGGAGACCATGGTGGTGGCCGTAGGATTGTTCAACCAGTTGGGGGTCATGGATAGTTCTCTGTTATATCCAGCAGACCATAAAAAAAGTCTTTTGATATTGTTATCACAGGTATCATCCCTATTTGTTTCAGACCTGCATCTAAATCATTTGATCCAGGTCAACTTTATCCTATGTGTCTGCATACTTATAATTTGGGTTTTGATTCAGTTTATGAGGCTCTTGATGTACCTATTTATGTATATACCCTCATATGAGACTCTTTAGTGGTGGAATGGGTGTACCAATCTTGTGTTGAGACTTTTGCTAGGCGTGAGAATTGGATAGATCTAATTGTATTGAATATGGTAGATTTTGATGTCATCTTGGGTATAAAATGGTTGGATCCTTACCATGAAGTCCTAGATTATTATGCTAAGACCGTGACTCTAGCTTTGCTAGATAAACCAAGGGTAGCTTGGTAGGGTGTTTTTCATTCTCTCCTAAGAGAGTTATATCCTTCCTTTAGGCTCGTCGCTTGGTTGGAGGGAATGTTTTTCTTATTTGGCTTATATTCAATATAGTAGTGTTGCTTCGCCTCCTTCTTTGGATTCTATTTTTATGGTTTGAGAGTTTGTAGATGTCTTCTCCATAGATTTGCATTGTATGCCTCCAAATATTAATTTTTCCATTAATGTTAAGTTGGGCACTAAACCCATTTTTGTTCCTACCTATAGGATGGCCTTAGGTAAGTTAAAATGATTGAAGGATTAGTTGTATAAGTTTTTGGATAAGGGATTTATCCAACCTAGTGTATCACCTTGGAGTGTGCCTATCTTGTTAGCAAAGAAAATGGATGGGTCTATGCATATGTGTATTAATTTTGATAGTTGAACAAGGTAATAATCAATAATAAGTATCCTCTTCCTTGTATTGATGACTTGTTTGATTAGTATTAGGTTTCTTTGGTGTTTTTGAAGATTAATTTGAGGTTCGGGTATCACCAGTTGAGGATTAAATCTTTGGATATTCCAAAGATAGCTTTTCACACTTGATATGGTCATTATGGGTTCTTGGTCATGTCCTTTGAGTCATTTATGAAGTTAATGAAATATATAGGTCAACTGTATCTCAACTCTTTTTTTATTGTATTATAGATGATATCTTGGATTATGCTAAGAGTGAGGCCAAACATAAGAAGCATTTACGTATTGTGCTTCATAGGTTGAGGGATAAGAAGTTATATGTTATGTTCACTAAGTGTGAGTTTTGGTTGGAGTTTGTCTCTTTCTTAGGTCATGTGGTGACTAAGGAAGGTATTATGGTTGATCCAGCCAAGATTATAGCAGTTCGTGATTGGGCTAAGCCGACTTCGCCCACTGGAATTCAAAGTTATGTTGGGTTAGCAGGTTTCTATCGGTTTTTTATTGAGGGTTTTCATCTATTGTAGCTCCATTGACCAAGTTGACTCATAAAAAGATTTTCTCTTAGTGGTTCTATGCTTATGAGGCGAGTTTCCAAAAGTTTAAGAATTTATTAACATCATCTCCAATCATATCTTTGCCCAAGGAGGTCATGGGTTTTACAATTTTTTGTGATGCTTCAGTTGTTGGGTAAGGTGATTGTGTATGCTTCTCATCAGTTGAAGGACCATGAGAAAAATTGCCCTACCCATGATTTGGATTTCTATGTGATTGTTTTTATTTTAAAGTTGTGGAGGCACTACTTATATGGATTCTATTGTGATATTTTCTCAAATCATCATAGCCTTTAGTATTTCTTTACCCGATGAGATCTTAATATGAGGCAGCGCCATTGGCTTGAGTTTTTTAAGGACTGTGACTTGACTATTATTAATTATTCGGTCAAGGCTAATGTAGTTTTAGATGCCTTGAGCCAAAAGTCGACTAGCATGGATAGCTTAGTGTATCTTTTGACCTAGGAGAGGACTTTGTCCTTAGAGGTCCAATCTTTGGCTAACCAAATGGTTAGGCTTGATATTTTCATACCTGGGTGTGTTTTGGCATTCATAAAGGCTAACTCTTCTTTGATGGAACAGATTTGAGCTCATCAATTTGATAATGTTGGATTAAGATTGATTTAGGATAAGGTGTTATGTAGTTAGGCTAAGTAAGCCTCAATAAATTCCAGTGGTGTTTTATGGATTAGAGGTCGGGTTTGTTGTTGAGAGTGGGTGATTATATTTGATTGATTTTGGAGGAGGCTAATTTTTCTAGGTATTCCATCTATCTAGGAGTGACTAAAATGTATCATTATTTGAGTTAATATTATTGGTGGGGTGGTATGAGGAGAGATATAGAAAATTTTATAGCTCATTGCTAATGTAACAACAGTTGAAGGCCGAGCATTTGAGACCTGGTAGATTGCTTTAGAGGTTAACCATTCTCGAGTGAAAGTGGGAATAGAATACTATAGACTTTGTGATTGGGTTGCCTCGTACTTATCATGGTTTTGATAGCGTTTAGTTCATTTTAGATCATTTAACCGAGTGTGTTTACTATATTCCAGTTCAAAGAGTGGAATATCTATTATTTTAGATTGAGGTTTAGTGTCCACATCTCACTTTTCAAAGACCTTTTAGGATGAGTTGGGTACTTGCGTAGATCTTAGCACAACATTTAACCCCCAGACTAATGATCAATCTGAGTGGATTATTCAGGAATTAGAGGATATGCTCCACACTTGTGTGATGGACTTTGGTGGTCAGTGTGAGAAATATCTAGCCTTGGTGGAGTTTGTTTATAGTAAAAGCTACCATTCTAGTATTGATATGGATCCTTTTGAGGCCTTGTATAGTAGGCATGGTTGCTCTCCAGTTGGTTAGTTTAAGGTTTATGAGGTTATACCTCGAGGTACAAACTTACTTCCTGAGTCTTCAGATAGAGTTCGAATGACTTAGGGTAGGAAGAAGCGCTATGCAAAGCGTAGACTTCATGCCTTGAGATTTAATGTTGGTGATCATGTTTTACTTCGAGTTTTTCCCATGAAGGGTGTGATGAGGTTTAAGAAGAGGTGTAAGCTTAGCCTCAAATATACTGGGCCATTTAAGATTCTTTTGACTACTGGTGATGTGGTTTATGAGTTGGATTTTCCCCCAACTTTATCAACTATTCATCTAATTTTTCATGTTTGCATGCTTCACCATTATCTTTCGTATGAGTCTCATCTCATTTGTTAAAATTTGGTTCGATTAGATTAGAGGTTGTCTTTTGTTAAGGAGTATATCTCTCTCTTGGCTAGAGATGTCAGGCGACAACATTCTAGAGATATTCCAGTGGTTAAGGTCCATTGGAAACATCGACCTATAGATGAGGCTACTTTAGATGTCGAGTCTTATATGTGTAGTTCTTATACCTAATTTTTTGTTGATTCACGTATTTTTCCTTACTTTTAGTTCGACATTCAAAGACGAATTAGATTCTTAGGGGTGGATGATGTAATGACTTAATTTTTTGTAATTTATGTAAAATATTCATTTTTGTGTGATTTGACCATTTTTACCCCTCCCGTGGTTGCTTTGTTGTATTTTTTGAGTGTGGGAATGATTAACATGGTTTTTGGTGTATTTCAGAGTGATTTATGCAAATTATGGTTTTTGGTAGCTTGAGAAGCCTTATAGTTGACTTTCATCAACATTCATTGATTTTTGTGTTGGATGGAAAAATGTATCGTGCCAGCAAACACCGAATGTAAATTTTAGGTTGGTAATATGGTTGGTGTGGTTTTATGGATTGAATATTTCATTTTGACCCTCAATTCAGAAAGTTGTGAAATTGGGTTTTTGGGGGTCAACTTTGTGATAATAATATTTTTTTCAAAAATTTGATATCGCCATTAGGTCTAGAACATCAATTTTTATAGGATAGCATAGTTCATTTGCGTTCATGAGATTCTAAATGATTCCTGTGGGGTCCGCGGAGACTTGGAGGATTGGCCAATCATATATGCGACTCGGCTGATCATCCCCAAGTGTCGCATACGCGATATTTTGGTCACGATCGCGAGTCTCGAAAAAGCGATGATAGGATCACGAATGCGGTACCTACCCTCAGGCCAGGTACTGCATACGTGACTCGGTGATCGCATACTGACTCGGTGATCGCATACGCTATGTCTGGGTCCTTTATATATCTATGTTTTGCTATTTTGGAGACT
Source organism: Capsicum pubescens (assembly GCA_030864215.1). Taxonomy (NCBI): domain Eukaryota; kingdom Viridiplantae; phylum Streptophyta; class Magnoliopsida; order Solanales; family Solanaceae; genus Capsicum; species Capsicum pubescens. Next base: position 209,688,769 of record CM061540.1, on the reverse strand, counting down.
TAGATCTTAGAGTTTCATGATTTTGAGTAGTTTCTTCCACTTTTAAGCTTGGGTAAGCTCCTTAACACCTATTTGAACTACTTTCTCCAAATTTTATCATGTAATTCTTGTTTAAATGTGAATTTAGAGGTAGAAATTTGGGATTTTGTCCTGTAAGGCCTAAAATTGTAATTCTCTGATTTAAACCCTGATTTCAACCTATTTTTACTTGGGTGAGTTTCTAATATTAAAATTAATAGTTTTCTTTCGATTTCATCTTCAAAATTATATCAATTCTCGATTTTAAAATAAATTTCAAAGATTTTTGTTGGTAATGCGTGAACATATTTTTCTTCGATTTGGACCTTATTTTTAAATCAATTTTTCTTAGGTTTTTAGCTATAGACTCCTAAAAATATGGAAACATGTTTCAAAAATAAAATTATGATTTTGCCTTTCCTTTTGAAAACCTATTTTTGGGGTCTACTTTGGCCTCGACTTGAAAATAGGCAATATGGATATCATTGGCTTTCTTTTAATGCATAGATTCTAAATTCCTATTTCTTAGTTGATTTCAAGTCTGTTTGTAAGGATTAAGGCTTTGGATTGAAGGATTTCAAACCGATGTCAGCATTCAAGGTAGGTTTTGGCTTAACTCTATTCAGATTAGGTTGGCTATTTAATATTGATACAAAAGCATGTTAAGGGTGTGGGAACTAATCACAAAAACGTCTATAATTATTGTGTTGTGCCTGTGGCTTATATATTATTGTATTTGGTAGATTTGAATATTATTTACTATGTGGGACAGTATGGGGTCCTATAAGACATTATTGGCTGTGAATATATGAAATTAACTATGTCTTGTTTAATGAAAAATCCTAATGTGGTGTCAATGGTGTATTTAATTATATATACTCCCTTGGCATGTGGTTTATGTTGGCATTCATGGATGGTTGAAAATATTGGGTAGATTATTGGCCCACTTGGTTAGTGTATCAGTTGGATATGGAAATACTTATTCTAGTTGGTTGTGAACATTACATTCTCATATCATACACATTCATAAAACATTGGTACCACCGTGTAAATTTTGGAAATACTGGGAACACTAGCTTTTTTTATAAAAATGTGACATCTTTAAAACCCTATACTGATGGATGTACCGAAGAGGAGTTATGTATACTGGTATTTGATATTGGTTGTATATGGTTGATGAACCCCTAATGAGTCCTACATTGAGAAACTTTAGCTCTGTAGGTGTATATGGAGGTTGTGCGACAACCTCGGGCATCATCATCACTATCATTATCATTATCTTTTCCATTGCATTTGTATTTACTTTGTTCATTTCTACGATGTATTATTTTCCATGATGTGATACCTATGATGTTTATTTCTTCCCTCGTATTCATATGTGTGATACCTGTATACCTGTCTTTCTCTTTCATACTGCTAAGGTGCATGTGAATAGTATAGAACTATTAGTGGATACAGTGTGGGCTATTATTTGGGACATTTTCTAGTTGCAGGTAACGTTCCCTTAGTGTGTATTTTTTTGCTTTATTTTTTGCTTTACTTAGTCGGCTTATGATACCGATTGAGTACAAGTGAACCGTACTCACCCCTACTGTGCCTTTTCAGTGCAGATCCAGATTCGAGTGCGCCTCACTATGGTTGATTTCAGGCAATACCTTGGAGCCATTCGAGGTAGCAGTTGGATTCTTGTTTCCAGAGTCTACTACTACCTTTATTTGTTTAGAACGTGTCTTATTTTGCATTTAGAGACAGAGTTATTCCTGTTTTTGATATCTTATGTATTTTGATCTCGAGTAATATCAGTTAGCTCTCACACTGTGACACCAGGTTTTGGGCTTATGATATCATATCTTTGGTTATATTCTTTTGCTTTTTCTATGTTGTGTTGTTCATCTTCGTTCTAGAAGCCTTACTTTGGGTTATTGTTATTACTTTCCCTTTTTGTATTAGTTTGTATAATAGGCATACTTGTCAAGACTTTCTGTGACAAGTGCCATCATGACCCTTAATTTTTGGGTCGTGACATTTGGGTTGCAAACACAACCCTTTCTTAGATCTCTCACTTTTCTTGAAAAGGGGAGCAAGAGTAATAAGATTTGGCTAACATAACTTGAGTTTCTAACTTATGTTTTAATGATGCTAGAAATAGATCATTTTACAATAAGGCAATAGGTTTCTTAATATCGAAGACATAAGTACGTTCGAAAGAAACACTTACTAAATTTGGCCATAGATCAAAATATTATTGTTCATATGCATACCTAGCCTAATTATAGTTAACTTTCAGATCTAGAGAATTAACGACCTACCCATGAATGAAATTGACCTCATAGAAGCATAGCCCCAAGTACCCTCGCATCTATTGATTACAAAATTAATTATTTCCATTGGTAATATTGAAAACTAATTGATTAATTGAAGTTGAACTTGTTACTCCAACCACTAAATATACTTTACTTGTATTATTTTTATCACATATGTGTAACATAAAGTCATTTATAACACTTCAAGGTTAACTATGGTCTTATTCCCCTAAGAATCAACCCCGACTCTTTTTGGGTATAGATACTTGACAACGTTTATTACATCAAATTAGAGTGTAAACTAAGCATTATAAAAATGGTGTTGTTGCCGGAGAATGAAACATGGCGTTCATTTTATCTAGTGTTATAAGTTACTTAGGTTACTATGGTGTGAAATTACTTTGTAAGTTATTTTTATATTCCTCAAGTGATAACATAAGCGTGAACGGAACAATGAGCCTTCATAATAGCAATGTAGCTACCTTTTCTGGCCTTGAAGGCTATTTAGGTGATAAAGATCACCTCAATAATGCTCTAGTGCTATGCGAATTCTTCCTACGAAAGGAGGAGCAGTGTTTTATGTTATGAGTGTGATGATTCACCTCCTTCAAATACTCTATGGTGGACAAGCACACGAAGACGCAAACATCCACCTCAAATATTTTATTGATGTTTGCAATCTATTTGATATTACCCAAATACCTCTATAGTCCATCTAGTTGAGACTATTTTAATTTTATATAATTGAGGTTGTGGTATTCTATCTAAGTGAGTTGCCTCCGACATCTATCACTTCATGGGTAGATTTGACCAATCTTGGATAGATTGATCCCACCATCCCAAATGTCACGAATTGAGAGATAAAGTAACCAACTTTCATTAAGTGAGTAGTGAGCCTCTACATGAGGCATGGGAAAGGTTTAATAAAAATTTGATTCAATGAACAGATCATGATATACCCAACAAAATGCTCCTACAAATTTTTTACTGATCGCATGATCAGTTAAACAAAATAGTTGTGGATAATGCAGCCAGTGGTAACTCATGGCTCAAACATTTGAAGTGCCATCGACATTGTTGGATAAAATTACTATAAAGAGTAGGTCTTGGCATACTTGGGACACAAAAGTGGTCATGGGGGATCCCTTTGTGTCTTATTTAAGTCAAGAGAAACTCAAAAAGGATGATGAAAGGGATGAAAAGATGGCCAAATCAATGACTCAAATGGACTTTCTCACTAAGCATATGTTGAGTCCTACTCCAAAGATGGTAAATGCTATGGTTTCAAAAAGTACTAGATCTTATGAAGATTTGGAAGTGGAAGATTTTGATGATGAGATATGGTTTTTGTCAAACCAAGTGGTGGGTTCCCTCCCTACCTATCATAGGCAAGGGAAAAATTAATGTTGGAATGATTGTGATAGGGACAAATATTATAAGGATCAGGATTAGAGTGCCCATGATAGAGATCGTGATTGGAGGGATTGTGAAAGTGATACAAATTATTATTGGAGATATAAGTCTTGCAATAATGACAAATATGTGCCTCCATATGATCAGTTCAAGGGCAAAGATGCGAGCTCGATTGACCCAAAAAAGTTCAAAAGTGAAGACATGCTTTCTTAAATATTTTTAAATGTTAAGGGCACTGATAAGATGATACGAGAGATGAAAGGTGATTTTTCACAACACAGCCAAACGGTTACTTTATATTTGACTTAAATCAAACAACTCAAGACCTAATTGGTTCAAATATCAACTCACTTGAATGCAAGACAAAAAGGAGGGCTTCCTAGTGACAAAATGGAAGATGACGGCCACTGCATGGTTATTGTCACTAGAAGTGGAAAAATTATTGATGATGATGTGGTGAGTCTTAAGAATGACCACAATGAAGAAGGAGGTGAGGGGAAAGCAAATGCTAAGAGGAAGAGAACCAAGAAGTTAAATTAAGAGGTCGCTACTCCTTCAAACACTATCATTGATATGTTAGATGAAAAGAAAGTGGAGATTGAGCATGATAAAGACCTTTGAGTGGTAGATGAAAATGTGCAAGCACCGAACACAAGATCGATTGTTCAAAAGACAATAGTCAAGGTGCAAACTCCCTTTCCACAATTTTTTAAGAAAAAATATGACAATGCTAAATTTTAAAAGTTCCTTGCCAAGTGTAATAGTTTGTTGGTCAACATTACTTTTGTGGAAGCCTTGTTGGAAATGCTCGGTTACACAAAATTCATGAAGTATTTAGTTACCAAGAAGAAGGAAATGCACTTCAAAATGGTGAAGTCTCTCAGAGTTGTTGCACCATAATTTCTAGCCATGGGGTATTTAAAAGGAAGACCCCACCTCTTTTACTATTCTATGTACAATTGGAGTCGATAAATTTGGCAAAGCATTGTGTGACCTTGGGGCAAGCATCAATTTAATTCCCATACTATTTTTAAGAAATTAGGCTTAGGAACCCGAAAGTCCTACATTAATAAGGCTTTTTATGGTATATCGTTCTATTAAGCAACAAGTTGGGATTCTCTATATGTCCTTATTCAAGTTGACAAAGTTATCTTCCCCGTTAATTTTGTGATTTTGGATTGCAAAATCAATTATGAAATTCCTATTATTCTCGAATGACCCTTCTTTTCCATGAAAGTACATTGGTAGACATCGAGTAGGGGGAATGAATTTTTGAGTAAATGGCAAGGAAGTAAATTTCAAATTATGAAAATCTATGAAAAAACAAGTGATCTCCAAGTGATTTGAATAATTAATGTGATTGATGGTGAAATGGACGATGCAATGGAGGCTAAACTCATTTGTGATCCACTTGAAAAGGTACTATGGAACTATATATGTTAGAAAATTGATGAATATGATGAATTTGTGGATACTTTGTGGAGTCTTGGATCTTATACCAAAAATCCCTAAAATCTTGATCTTGATTTAAATTATAGCGAAAGTCCACCTGTCAAACCTTCCATTATTCAGCCACCTCAACTTGAGATTAAATATTTGCCTTCATATCTTTGTTATGTATTTTTGGGTAAGAATAGTACCTTGCCAATCATTTTTGCAAGTGATTTGTGGCCTTGACAAGTGGAGGCTATGTAATCTATTATAAGTAAGTTCATTTGAGCTATAGGTTGGACCATAAAGGATATCATAAGTATTACTCTCAGTATTCGTAATCATAAAATAAAGTTATAGGTTGATCATGTGCCTAATAAGAAATACCAAGAAGATTAAGCCAACCAATGCAAGAGGTGGTCAAAAAGGAAATCATAAAATGGCTAGATGAGGGTGTTGTGTACCAAATTTTGGAGTACTTGGGAGAGTCCGGTCCAATGTGTTCCGAAAAAGGGTGTCATGATGGTGGTCCCAAACAAAAGCAATGATCTTGTGCTCGTTCGTCCGGACATAGGAGGGATAATATGCATATATTATCGAATGTTGAACTCGTAGACCATAAAAGATCATTTTTCTATGACATTTATGGACCAAATATTTGACCAATTTTGCAGGCTAGGACGTTATTTCTTACTTTATGGATATTCCAATTACAACCAAATTTGTATTGCCCCCAAAGGTCAAGATAAAACCCTATTCACTTGCCAATATTGAACCTTTTCCTTCAAAACTAGGATATTTGAGCTTTAAAATGCTGTCACTACCTTTCAAAGGTGTATTTATTTATATTCTAGGATATGATAGAGAATACAATGGAAGTGTTCATGAAATTTTTTTCATTTTGGGTGATTCATTCGAAACACCTTGAACATTTGGGTAAGGCCCTTGAGAGATGTGTGGACACCAACCTCATCTTACATTGGAAAAAATGTCACTCATTGTCAAATAGGGCATCGTGATTGGTCACAATATCTTGAGTAAAGGCATTCAAGTTGACTAAGCAATGGTTGAGGTGATCTTTAATTTTCCACTTCCTACTTCCATGAAGGGTGTTCGAAGTTCTCTTGGGCATGCCGGATTCTATCATTGGTTTATTAAAGATTTTTAAAAGGTTGATCACCCCTTGATCAAGCTTCTAAACAAAATCAAATTTAGAATTTAATAGTGCATTCTTAAGGGCATTTAATTACCTCAAAGAATTCTCGTGTCGGCTCCAATCACTGTATCCCTAGATTGGGAAATTCCCTTTGAGGTAATGTGGGACAGAAGTGTTATATCATTAGGCATCGTGTTATTCCAATGAAGATAAAAGCTATTCCACCCCATTAATTATGCAAGTAAGTCCTTGAATGATACTCAATAGAATTATAAAGTTACAAAGCAAGAGTTGCTAGTACGGGTGTATGATTTTGAGAAGTTACATATGTACTTGTTAGGCACAAAGACGATTGTTCAAATCAATCATGCCACACATTGATAATTGATGGCCAAGCCAATATTGATTAGTTTGATATTGTTTTTGCAAGAGTTTGATTTTGAAGTCAATGATAGAAAAGGGTGTGAACATTAAGTAACAGACTACTTGTTTGAGCTTGAGTCAAATGAGGTAAGGGTGAGAGAATTAGAAATTGATGATGCTTTCCCCAACTAATTTATGATGGCCCTTAGAATAGTGAGACACCATTGTACACATATTTTTCCAACTACATAGTGTTTAGTGCAACTCCCGATGATTTAAGATACCACCAAAAGAAAAGGTTTCTTCATGATGTGAAATGATAATATTAGGATGAACCTTATTTTTTTAGGGAGTGTGATGATTGGGTAATCTATCGTTGTGATATGGAAGAGGATATGAGTCCTATTCTTGAAGCTTGTTATTTGCCACTGGTAGGGGCACATCATGGTGGTGTGCATACAGTCTCCAAGGTTCTTAAAAGTATTTTTTACTATCTAACCTTATATAGAGAGTCTCATGAACTATCTTGATCTTGTGAACAATGTCAAAAAGAAAGGGAGATTTCAAGAAGGCATGAAATGCCATTGAAACTAAGAATTGATGTGTGGGGATTGGATTTCATTGGACCCTTTTTAAGTTCATACCAAAACTATTATATCTTAGTGGCGGGTGATTGTTTGTCCAAATGGGTGGAAGTCATTTCCTTACCAAATAATGAAGTTAAGATTGTCACTTCATCCTTAAAAAGGCAGATTTTCACAAAATGTGGAATGCCATGCGCCATCATAAGTAATGGGGGTTCTTATTTTTGCAATAAATCCTTTAGATTGTTGCATACTAAATATGTAGTGTAGTACAAGGTGTCTTCCTCATATCATCTAAAAACTAATGGGTTGGTGAGGTGGTGAATTGTGAGATAAAGTAAATCATGGAAAAGGTTGTGAATGCAAGTAGGCGAGATTGGGCTTGAAAATATGAAAATGCTTTGTGGGCCTGCCGAACCACTTATAAAAATCTTATTGTCATGTTTCCATACCAATTAGTATTTGGAAAATCTTTCTATGTCCTAGTTTAATTGGAACACAAAGCATATTAGGCATTGTGCACATTGAACATGGATTGGGAAGAAGCATCCAAGTTGAGGTTAGAGGAAATGCAAGAGATTTACAAATTCCCATTAATGGTATTTGAGAGTTCTTTACTCTACCACAAATTCATGAAAAACGGCATGATGCCAAAAATATAAAGAGAGAATTCAAAGTCTTTGATAAGGTCTTACTCTTTAACTCAAGGTACAAGTTATTCCCAAGTAATCTCAATACTCGGTGGTCGGTTCCATTCAAGGTGGTCAAATTCTTTCCTAGTGGAGTGGTAGGATTTGAAAATAATATTGGTACTTGGTTTACCGTGAATTGATAAAGAAACAAACATCATCATAGGTGACTTTTGAAAGTGAATTTCTTAGAAGCAATCTATCTTGATGATGCATGAATGAATATGTAAATCAACGTCGTGCCACGAAGATAACTAAGGTGCTTCTTGGGAGGAAATCCAAGTTTAATTTTTTTCTTTTTTTCAATACCATTCATTGATTTGTGTAGGTGAAGGTTAAGTAAATATGGAAAACATGACATAATCCTTGACAAAAGAGATAAATTTGGGAAATTTCATACCAAACTCCAGGGAGTACGCTTTCGCGATATACTATACAAACTCTTGAGATGATAGAAAAATCATAATTTTGGCGAATCACTAATGAATTTTACGAATCAAAATCCATCGTCGATCGGTGCGCAAAAATTCAAAACAAGGGCCTTTAACACTATTACATTCTATGATGGGGCCTCACATCAGTGCATTATCAAAGTGCTTAGTGATGGAATAGTAATGTCAAATTTTGCCAGGATTTTAAGTGTTTGATTTCTATTTACTCTTTACTTTCTATTTCCTTCTTGACCTTTGGTATTCATTTAGACTCTCTTTATTTCCCTTATTTTCTCTTCTTCCATTCACTCTCTCATTTCACTACACTCTTGCACCCACATAATCACACTTGAATCATTCCTCTTCTCCATAATCTTAATTTCTCTAAATTTTGAAGGTTAGAATTTATTTTCCTTATTTCTCTTTTTAGTTAATCCACTGAATTTTTTGTTTAGTGTATCAGGTGAATAATGCTTTAAATTTGCACTTAGGCTTGGTTAATAACTTAGAAGCTTGCTGGTTTTGTTGTTAATTGGATGGTTTTTCCTAATAATAGATAGTGTGATATCACACTTAAGGGCATAACCATTATTTGTTAGTTAGAAACTAAAACCTCTGAAAGTCTAAGTACCCATGGTTGAAAATTGTCCTAAAATCATTATTGTTGAACTAAAAGTCATGATGGAAGGTTGGGGACGATGACATTTTTGTGAGGGGTTGAAAACCTCGGCGATGTGCCGAACTGCATGGTACATCGTCAAAGTGCTTTCTCTATCATTGAATGTCATAGTAATAATGGATAAGTTAGGTGCAATATAGTAATGCTCTAATATTTTCATTGAATCCATTGGCGCATCGCTGATTTTGCACCTTTCTTTGATATTCGCACCCAAATTTTTTTGTCTATTTTGATGATGGAAAGTTCATTGCCAATTTATAAGGACATGTATTGAATCACTCAGTGATGCACACCAGAGAATTTTCCCTTTTCATTTTACTAACATTGTCTAAGCCTATTGTTGTCCTTATGTGCATGTATGCCTTATTAAAAGAACATTTTAAAGAAAAGAACAAAGTCTTCTCCTCCCCCCTCTAATTTGGAAAAATTAGTGTTTATTAGATAGGGTGGGGCACCTAAAAAATGTATAAATGAAATAGGGATAATATGGGAAAGTCAAAGAACCTAGAGGTAGAAGAGACAAGTTCGAAACACAGCTTAAACTCTACAAGGTACAACTTGAGTCATCAAATGAGATAGAATCCACTCCAGTCCACAAACCCCTTAACACCCTATATATGGCTCCACCCAAGTCAAAAAGGGTGGAAAAACTCGTGTCTAGAGCAGTTTCTCCCTTTGTTCATCTTCTAGGGGGTCATCATGTGCTAAACCAACTCAAAGTGCCCAATCAATGCACAATCATCTAAGAACAGTGGTTGAGACTAAATGGGTTGTAAGTAAAGCATCCCAGTTTACTCTTGACAATCCCATATCATGACTTTTAGGTATTCACCAAACCACTTAAACCTTACATTAAGAGTTGGTTGTGGGAATTCTTTTTTTCTTATGGGAGGTTCCTTTTGGAGAAAGAAAAGAAAGGGTTGTAAATTGCATTTGGTGAGGTAATTGTGAGGCGGTAAAGGTTTTATGTGATACAAATATGATAAACAAAATTTTAGTGTGTAAAAATATTAATGAGCATTATTTTATTGCTCGTGTGAAATATCCCATTGAGGGTGTTAGGGGTTGGTTAGCCCTGATACTTAGTGATCTCTTGCCTAAGTGGCTTGAGCCTAATGTCCAAATTTATAAGAAAAACATTCACTTGGAACCTCATTATTAATGGAGCTTCATTTGTAGAAACATCTTCCCATCACAAAATCAATCCATCCTTGTTAGCCTCTATGAATTTCTTGTTGGTTTGATTAGTATAAAAGATGCCCTTAACTTAGAGAAACTTATAGTCACAGATATCACACATGGGGTACAATAAAAGTAAACTTCTCTAGCTTTTTCATAATTGATTATGGAGTCATGTCGGCAATGAAAAGTGTCTTTTGATAAAAAGAAGGACTTTGAGTATACCCACTTATCTATTATTGATATTACTCAGATTGAGTTGGTGCAAGAAGTTAGGTCGAAGAAAGTCAAGAAGGAGGGTGCCCTAACAACTGATATTGGTTCTCTTGGTTTATTTGATAATAGTTCATACTAGGCCACTCCTGATATTATTTTGGGTATTCTTCCCATAATACACTATCACTACCATGCCTACTCTTAATCCTACAAGCCCATCTCCACCTCATAGAGGTCCCATTCCCTAGCTATCAGCTAATGCAGGGTCCTCTATAGCCTTTATTGCTTATGCTAATATTATATAGATGGGGCAGATAACCTAATTAGGTGACACTAGGTCATCTAGGTTAGAGGGAGAGGTGTCAACCATGATTTATAATGTGGTGCAAGAAGCTTTATAGCCATCACATGAGGATTTAAAGAGTATTAGTCCACTCACAGCCATTTTAGGTAAAAGTTGGATTAGTTGAGTTCCCCTAGATGTTGTTTTTTCTGAGGTTGTAGCATGTTTATATGATGAGTTATACTCCCTTTGAAGGCATGTTGATGATCTTTGCTTTCCTGATGTTACCTACCTATGGAGAGCATTAGTTAAGACATTTATACCAGTTCTCACTCATATTTTTGAGACTACACTTAGATAGCTAGTTTGATGATCTAGGTTGTACTTCGAGTAGACCTTGGTTGTATATATATATATATATGCATACCTAGATATATGTAGCTATGATGTTATAGTATATCCCTCCCCTTTATTGATTCAGATTATATATTCATTCTTTGGCTTTATATATGTATATTTATATCTTTCTTTTGCCTTTACCTTGTATATTGGATAGTGATATATGCTATAGTATTGATATTCCTAAGTATGGATAGAATAAGCTAGTACATCCTTATTACTTTTCCTTAAAAATGCTAGTCACTTAGACATGAATGGGATAGTTTATCCTTATTATCTCATTGGTTGTTTTATATTACTGATGGATATTTGGGTGTAATTTTCTATTTTGTTTACATTATATATATATGTCTTATCTTTGGAGCTCAGTAGGCAGTTGCTTACTAGGTACCATTTTTTTGGTACTCATACTATACTTTTACAGCCTGCAGATCATAGTACGAGTTGTCCCCATTGATGTATACATCATATGGAGAAGCCATGGTTTAGAGACTTAGAGTGAGCTTCTGATTTTCGAAGTAATACTTACCTCCCTCTTATTTATTATACTAGTCTCTATGTTGTAATCATAGATAAGTTGTATCATGTAATTTCTTTGATATTTAACTTTTCACTCTTATTATATTAGAACTCTTGTACTGATACCACTAGGTTTTGGGATTTTATTATGTATTTGATTCTTTTATTTCAGCTATTCTGCATTTTTATTTATATAATTGAGTAGTCCGTTATTAGTTATTCTGGACTACGGGGATTGTCTTGCCTACGGTGGGTTATGGTAGGCACCATTATGAACTGAGAAATTGGGTCTTGAAAAGTTGACATAAGAGTCTATGTTTCACCAGTTTATTAGTAAAAGGGCTAAATGTTTAGTAGAGTCCTATGGATCGGTACAGACATGTCCGTAACCTATCTTCGAAAGGCTGCAAGGACATTTTTGGAAATTCACTTCTTGACTCCTTATCATGTGTCCGCATTGTTATGAACCTCGAACACATTCTTTGACTCTATTCTGTCCACGAAGGATAATGTAATATTATTGACAGATGCAGATGAGACTTTATCTTTTTTTCTAAAGTTTCAGCATAACGTCATACTAGAGAGTTAGAGATGGATGTCGAAGACCTTCAATGTCAACTAAAAAGGATTTGGGGCTAGCTTAGGCTCCAGTTGAGATCGTTACTACTTTATCTCTTTAATATTCAACATTAGGGATCCAAGTCATGATTATAGATCGCTCACAGCCATGGATGACTTTTGAGTCATCGCGTAGTTCTCGGGCTAGAGTTAGATTGATTGGTCTTAATCATGGTTCTTGATCAGTTTCTGAGTATGAGATTGGGTTTCTTGAGTGGGCCAGACATATTCTTATGCTATATCCTTCAAAAAAAGACTTGGTGTATGGATTTGTTAAAGGACTAGCATTGCAACTCCATTTGGTGTCGGAGCAAATGATATAAGTTGGGTCTTTCTTCCCTCAGGTTATGGAATATGAAAGGGCCATCAAGAGAGCATATGGTACGACTTATGAAAGTGGCCGCAAGACTCCATACCATCAGTATAGTGCTATTTATATTCCACCTGAGATATTGTTTTGTTTGTGGTGAGATAAAACATGGGTCTGGACAGTGCCCCGGATAAGAGTTAGTTGATCGGGAAGAGTTAGAATATATTCCCCACCAGCCTGGAGTTCCAGATTTAGGCTATGATTGCGTGAAAGATGACCATTATTGTAGAGATTGCGCTCAACGTGAATAAATTAGCCATTTGGGCTCACTTTGTATTCTCACCATGTTAGTGCTTCAGGAGTTTGTTACAACTGTAGAGATATTGATAATTGGTCTAGAAAGTTTCCTCGACATGGGAGATCTAGTCATTTAGCTTATTTGGATTGGCCTCGTGATGTTGTGGAATCTTCGATAGTAGATAGTGCACTTAGCACCTTAGTTAATGATTTTATCAGTCGATTTGAGTTTGGACCCATTCAAATTTATTCTTCTTATGCTCGTCAAGCATGTGATTGCATATTTCATTATAATAGTGTGGTTTTATTCTCACATTTATCTTTTTATTGTATATATTGGGGTCCTCATACCCATTGATAATTATATGCCTTAGTGAGTTCATACTGATTATTGTGTGCCCTGTTAATAAATTTATGATTATATGACTACCTCAATGGATTATTACTTTTAGTAGTTGATGGGGTAATATGTATTGATATTTTCTCTATATGGATGTAGATTTTGGGTTTGAGACCTATTGATCTTGGCACATTGGCCTTATTGTATCCCTTCAGTGGTACATGATATTGATGTTCATTGTGGTACCACCTATTCATTATATTAACATTGATATTATTTTTACTATTTCTATCACTGGTTGATGTTATTGATATTGTTTATATTATTACTTGATGCAATTGATCCATGTAGGGTAGCTATTTAGACTAGTGTTATCTAGTTAAAATTTCATTCCTTTGTGATCTTATTCGATGGCTTGAGTATATATATCTCGATTTGATAATTTCTTCCCCATAGCATGGTGAGGTTGATTGTTTTCCCTCTTTGTTAGGTGTGTTAGATAATTCAAAAATGTATTGTGGTATCAAAGGTAAGTTGACCTTCTGTGGTTCCTTATGGTTCTAGAATTGGAAATTTGGTTATATTGCCCGTCATCGAGTTTGAGATTCTTATACTTGCCTCCTGGGTTGCGAAGGTTGTTGCATTGTCTATTTCTTTCTATTTATCCTATTTTTTAGCTTGACCAACTTTGGGTTTGTTCTTTATTTGTGTCTATTTTATTCGATAGTGTTTTTATACTGAGATGGAGATGTCATGGATTCATCTCTTAAGTTGTTGGGTTTGTTCCCTTGTGATGTCTTTCTTTTGCTATTAGTGTAGAGATCGGATACTTCTTTCTTGTTGTAATTTGGTTTTGTCTTAAGTGAAGTTGAAAAGTCAGAGACAGGTGGCATTTCCTGTAATCGTTTCTTTAGTTGGCAAACTAAAAGTTCTTCATCTTGAGTTGTTAATTTTATGGTGGTGGTCTTGACTTTGACCTTGGTTTTGAGATTGGTATATTTCTTCTTTGATGATGTGATTCTAGCGCAGATTCAGGAAATTCCCATTCTAGAGTTTGTTTATCCTAATGAGGCTTGATAGTGTGTTGGATTGGTTAGTTCTGGCTTGAGTTGTATTTCTCCGAGTTGCTAGAGTGTTTTCCATCACTAGTGTGATTTATTGACTTTATGAGTTCTTGAGTATGCTTTGATAGTTCATGCCCTCTAGTGGATATGGAGTGGATCTTGTGAGGTTTCAACCAGTGATTTATCCTCTATAATGATTTTGTTCTTCAGTTATGTTTCAATTTTTGCTCGGCATGATATTGTACAGATATGTCTAATTCGGACAGTATGGTCGATGTAAGTATTTGACATTGGTTTGGATTTGTTGGATCAATTTTGACTTGATGCCTTGGAATGGTGATTTGGAAGTTATGATAAATTTAAAGTATGGATTTTTAGCGGATCAGTTATAGTTCATCGAGTTCTCTATGATGAGATTGCATGGAAGGATTAGTTGGTTTTCCTTCTGGTTAAGAGTAGATAACAAGTATGGATTGGTTATAGAATGTTATATTTGGATTTGGAGTCTGTGGTATGACTCGTGTATTGGGATAGTTTTGGCTCGGATGGGCCTTCATGGATTTTTGTAGATATCGAGATGGTATTAGTATGTTGTGGTTTATATTTGCATGCATCAGCCTTTACAGTTCAGTTGGAGGCCAGTGGATGGTTGAAGTTAAGTTTTAGCTATTTGGAAGTTAAGTGAGAGTGCTTTTTGAAAAAGGGATACTTGTGGAAAAATCATTTGCATATGTTCTCTCTTCATAGAGGTTATCTGGGAAGTCATGCTCAGAGCATGCGGGACCAGTACCTCATCCCTTCGAGATTTTGAGATTCTTTCTATCTGTTGACTTTCGGGGGTAAAAGTCCTTTTAGTAGTGGATGTTTTAATGAGCCTTTGGGCCATTTTTCATATTTCTGCTTATACTCCATTAGGTGTTTACCATAGCTGCCCCAAGTCATTTTTGACTTACTGGGACTTACAGTTTGATTGCTGGGCAGTTTGTTTGGTTCTTAGAACCAATTACATGTTTAGAAGTCTTCACTGGTTCCAAATGGCCACTAAGCAAAATTTTAGTAAAACAATCTTGAATGCAAATTTTGACTATGCCAGAAGCTCCAAAATATTGTTCTTAGTCTAGGTAGACCATTTAGTTCTGGTTCCAATGCACCCGAGCTCATTTTGACCTATTTGTTGGAAAGTTGGAAAATTAGAAGTATGGGTGTGGGACCCATATTTGGTCTAAACTGCCTCAAATGGAAAACTGACTTTATCAAATGTTTAAAACGTTGAATTTAGTGTGTTTACATAGTTCATTTGTAAAAATGGATTTTGAATGAATCCCTTGGCATCGTTGCAAACTCGGAAAAATTTCCAAGTTACTGGTACTGGTGCCATAGTGATCGCTTAAGGATCACAATGATCTCACTGTAGAGATCGTGGCAAGGCCTATGGCAATCGCAACATGGCGATTATATTCCATTTGAAGGTGATTGCGACATCTCCTTGCCTTGGGGTCTACAAATAGACCCCAATGTCGCAAATTTAGTCATTTTCCCTTCATTCTTGAGAGCCAAGAACCCTAAATGAGTGTGATAACTCAAAATTGAGTCTTTAGGGTAACTTGGGAACTTGATTAACATCTTTTATTGCTAATATCTTTGGATTTAAGGTAAGAATCCTTCAATTTAATACTTGAATATCTTAATTATTTGACAAAAATCCCAAATCACTTAGAGTTTTATTTTAGCCTAAAGTTTGATTGGTTTTTGCCTATTTCTTAAGGGTTATGATTCTTTGATGATGTATGAACATTGGGTTGACCTCCAAACTATGATTATAATAAGTGGAACCCACTTGAGGACGTTGGTGTCATTTTTAGACCCAAAGTATAATGGTGCAATGTGAGTATTGTTATTATCATATTGATGAGTAGTTATGATTTTAATAGTGTGATGGTATTTTGGGTTTGTGAAATAAAGATGAGATTTTGGTGAATGATATAAGGTTTTGCGATTTGTCTATAAGGTTTTGCGATTCGGCTTTGAGTTAGGCTTTTGTATACTCTTCTTTGTAAGATGATGTGTGATATATATTGCTTGTGAATGTGAATGTTAAAAGTTACTATTGATAGATAGTTTAGTCTTGATTATTGAAGTTTGGGGATTAGATGAGGGTCTTGGACACGTATGGTGAAATGCTTATTACACTTTTAGAACCCTATTGCCTTCTCCCTAGATTGGACTAATTTGTACTATGGATATGATATGATGCTACGTTTTGGATGTGGTTTAAGTAATGCAATCGTTGTTAGTATGGTTAACCTTAGTTGGGCTAGTCTAGTGATCTTGAAACCGTAATTTGAGTTGGATTGACTTAAATGCACTTGTTTCTAGACGAAATTCCTATCTTAGGATTATTTATGGTTTACTTGACATCTAGAAGTTCAGCTACATACCTTAGCTTAGTTTTGGGTATAAATTTCCTTAGTATGGAAATTGATGATTAGAAGTGGGTTCTTCCGACCCACCTTAGGCCTAGACTTATATTAGCCTTTGTGGACTTAGTTGCAGATATTAGGCCTAGTTGAGACATTTGAGCTTTTAGAATAAGTTTACTTTGTAGCTTGGTAAATTGTGATGACTTTCCACGGATTATTATTAATGGCCTTTAGAGAGGTTATTCCTCTTAGATATAATAATTGGCCTATAGATATAATACTCCTCATGGTCATGATATATGACCTATACACATGAGATCCTTATAGATATGATATGCCTTATGATTATGAATTAGGCTTTATTGATATTATGCCCCCTAGAAGTGAGACGCCTCCTATATATGAGATGATTATAGATATGCTTTGTAGATCATAAAGATATTAGGCCTCGTGAATATGCTACAACTTATAAATATGAAATGATGTATAAATATGATTTTGACATGGGTTTTGGATATGTATGTGGGACAAAGGCCATGATTATGATGTTGTAATTATTCCGGATATATTAGTGGGCCCAAGGACATGTTATGATATGAGTTGACCATCCGAGAACTGTCTATCCTTGTAAAGGATGCAATAGTATTTTATTTATAAATTAATGCTTATGGTTTGATTGTATCAATATTAGTGATGGCATGCATAGATTTGGTACATTCATGATAGTTGCATCGATCATTGATACGCTTCCGATTGGATTATATTAGTGTTATTAATGTCACTAACTAAGGGTTAAAGCCCACCTTCTAACTTAATAATGGATTTCTTCATATTAATAAATTCATGTTTAAATGAATATCTTATATGTATAAGAGGTTTGTAATGATGTTTTAATGACTTGACCGAGATAGGTTCTCGCCTATGACTTTATACTACTATTATTCCGATTGTCAGATCTTCCGACCCTTTCTACACTTTTATAATGATTTAGTCCCGAAGTTTACTCCGGGAAACAAACTTACGGATTTACAATCATTTGTCCATGGTTTGATTTTGTGCATCTATCATATCCAAATACACATCACTCCAGTATGGGATGGAGGAAGATACTAGATTGATAATATAAAATTTGGGTAAAACCCAATGAAATTTATAATATTCATGTTATGTATATATGATTATTGATAATGTGATATTGATAATGAGCGATGAATTATGGAAGTATACTTTACCTTTGTTCCCTGTTTATGATCTTTACTTTAGCTCTCGTGGGGCTTGTTCTTTACCTTTAGCCCTCATAGGGCTTGCACTTTACTTTAGACCTCGTGGGACTCTCTCTATTATTGACATTGATTTGGATATTATAAAGACATGATAATAACCGGTAAGGTCGGAGGATGTTATTATAATATGATGATACCTGGCAAGGCCTGAGGATATTATGAGGATAATGTGATGATGTCAGGCAAGGCCAGAGGATATTATGATAATGTGATGATACTCGGTAAGTCCGGAGGATATTATGATGATGATATTGATACCCGGTAAGGCCGGAGGATGATTATACTGATGTGCCTATATGTATATCTACTAGTTTGAGTAAAGTTAACCCAATATATGGCATTTATTTATATCTACCCATCAAGGCCGGAGGATAATTATTACATTGATGGTTATGACATTGGTATTATAATACTGTGGATTCTTTTGCATTCAGACGTGAATGCACATTGCCTATCACTAGTACGCGCAAATATCTATCAGCTTATATGGGAGGATTGCACAGATATGGGTGATGACTATGCCTTGTGTTATTGTATGTTTACTGAACCTTCTGAGCCTGAGTGGTGGGGGTACACATAGGCTTGGGTACGTATTTGGTTTTTTGGACTAGCTGGTTACTCACTCTATTATTGATATTATTATTATCATTGTTATGGCCAGTTTATTATAGATTGGTCATTGATTCGGTATCGAGACTTGAGGTATGATTCCAACATCTTTTCTATTATGATTACATTATTATGTATGACAATCTGAGGACTTGATATGTGGATTAGAACTATGAGTATTCTAGTGTTAGTTCCTGATATGATTATGAGGCCTTAAATAGCTAGTCTGATGATCTAAGTTGTACTTTGAGTATACCTTGGTGATATACTCTTATATATATATAAGCATATCTATCTATACGTAGATATGGTGTTACCATATATCCCTTCCCTTCATTAATTAAGATTGTATATTCTTTCTTTGGCTTTGTATACATATATTTATATCTTTCTTTCACCTTTACCCTGTTTATTGGCTAGTGATATACGATATAGTGTTGAGATTCTTAAGTATGGTTGAAATACGCTAGTGCACCCTTGTTACTTCCTTAGCCTTTAAAATGCTAGTCACTTAGACATGAATAGGATAGTTTATCCTTATTACCTCATATGTTGTCTTATACTATTGCTAGATATTTGGTGTACTTTTCCATTCTGTTTACATTATATATATATATATATATGCCTTATGTTTGGATGTCAGTTGGCAGTTTCCTACTGAGAACCATTCGTTGAGTACCCATACTGCACTTTTGCAGCCTGCACATTATAGTACGGGTTCTCATCATGGATATGCGTGCCATATGGAGAAGACATGGTTTGGAGACTTAGAGTTAGATCCTTAAGTTTGCAGTAATACTTACCTCCTTATGTATTAGACTAGTTCTATATTATATTCGAAGATAAGTTGTACCAGCGTAATTCCTTTGATATTTCACTTTTGTATTCTTATTATATTAGAACCCTTGTACTGATACCACCAAGTTTTGGTATTTCATTATGTATTTGATTCTCTCATTTCATCTATTCTGAATTATTTCTTATATAGACTTGAGTAGTCCATTACTATCTATTTTGGACTACAAGGATTGGATTGCTGATAACGCTCAACTTACACATCAATTTAGTGCAAGGCGGTCGTCGTCAATATATTTACCCAACTTTGGAGTCGGGGTCGAATCCACGAGGAACAATGTGAGTGGCAATTAAACTAATTTGAAACTATAGCTATAATTTGAATTCAAACAAATGATATGAAAAGATAAAATGGTTTTTTTTTATGATCAAACAAATGTTAAAGTTTTAACTTGCTTCAGAGCTCAAAATTAAAATTTCAATAGTTCAAATCTATGATAAAGAGGAACTAGGGTTGTGATCACTATGATTATTAATCTCCATTAAATAATAACTATAGTGTTGGGTTCTCATGACTTGTGGGAAACACCAAATTATCAGTTTCGACAGTCCATCTAAGTGTTTCTCAACCTGCCTAGATGTTGAACGCCCTAATTCTCTCAAACTTAGGAAATCATTCTATTCATACTGATTTTATCTCAAGTTGATCAATCTTGTTATAGCATTAATCATTATATGGGAGATTAACCTTCCCAAATCCTTGTTGATAATTCGCTACCTTTAGTTTATTTCTCAGTTCGAGCAAATCAACATAAGGCGGAATTTATTGTTTGCAACTAATAAATAACAATCATAACAAAGGAATTATTAAGATGTCCCCACAATCACTCAAATCCTAACCAACATTAAATCCATGGGGAATAATCATAGATCCCACAACCCTAGTTGTGGGTTTTAGTTCCACATGATAAAGAAATAGATAGCAACAATTGTAATCATCATTCAAAGTAATTAAACTTACAAAAGATGAAGTCTGAAGTTGATTCTCTTCTAAGTTCAAGAGAAAATTCCCACAACCAAATCAAAGAGTTGAAAATTGAATTCTAAGTTTTGATCCCCAAAAAGAGGTGTGTTTACCTTTGGAATAAGTTCAAGATGTTCCGCCCCTTTTTGATTAGAAAACCCAAACATATGTTTTTAATACTTTATCCTAATTATGGAAACAAAATCATAGATCACAATATTTTCTCAGACAGATGACGACATGTGTGACGACTTGTCAGGAGTCTAATGCCTTATCAAAAATGTAGTCAGCTCCTCTTCATATTTGAACAAGTTTTGTCTTCAGCTGATGATGAAGCCTGATGGCTTATCAGACATATGACGGCTTATCAGAATTGTCGTTGCTTTTTCACTTCATGTTCTCAAGCACTGCCTAAGCCTGGCGATGAGCCTGATGGCTTATCACAAATCTGACGGCCTATCATAGGTTGTCGTCACTTCTCTCAGTTGAATATCATTCTCTTTCTAAGGATGACAACAACTCTGATATCTTATCACAAGGTTGATGACTTATCAGACAAGTCATCATCTATACTTCCCTCTCTACTTGCTCAGAAATCAACTCTTTTACTTCCGTTATTGTTGGTTCTCTTGCATCTTGACTCTTACTGCAATATCAAAGAGAAGACAATCAAAAACAACAAAAGTTGCTTAAGACTTTGCAATTATTCTCAGTTAAAAGCCTCAAATGTGTTAGCATATGCTCACACATGAACACCCTCAACTTAAAACAATTGCTTGACCTCAAGCAACTAGAACATAACCAAGAGGATAAAAAGTACATTCGGCAGTCAACCATCCATATTATCTCAAAAAATCTTCACCATCTCCAATGTCAATTAATTTAAAAAACAACTGTGCATATTATTGAAGGACAACAATACGACACACAGGAATCAATATAAGGCATCAATTCAGCAACAATAACTACGCGTGTACCAAGATTACTCTATCCAAACAAGTTAGAAAATAACAACGTAACCAGTGTACCCTTACAACAAAGAGGTCCCTCCTCACTCATATGTGAACTCAAGCATGTCAATGCGGGGACGGTCAAGAGACACTCACTCTCAGAAAGAAGTTCCAGTCAATGTAAGCCAAATACCATAAGCTTGCCCTTATTTTCATTACCGAAGCTTTCAGACGGTTAAGTTAGGATCACTATAAGACTTTTCTTCAACTTGTAATGTAGTCTTAGGGATGGTATGATACACAAAGATATTTAAAGTAACTAAGACTCCTTGGCACTACACTATTTTTTGGGGCTCACTTATCAACCTTTACCTTATTTCTCCCATTCTTGATTAAAGCACATTCAAGCAGGGTGCAGTTTTTATTCATTCATTTTTTTCTTTTTCACAACTTTTATTTTCTCTTTCTTCATACTCACTTTACAGCACACACCCCTATGATAGCCACCCTCAACTTAGGATATTTTCCTAAGTCAAAGTACATAATATCCAAGGAGGACCAGGGCCAAAACAGGTTCATTGTGATACAAATAGGAAGGTGATAGGTAACATAAAAAGAATAGGTATTCAGGCTTAAAATCAGGATCAAGGGATATTATTCATGCATGGAAGGTCATTTAGGTTAAAAGTGAACTAATATCAATAACGGACTATAATCCTTTCCTAACCGCTATCCTACAACCAAGGCAAGACCAACCGGGCAAGTTCTGGATTTAACGCACAACTGGAACTAGGTAGTATCTCACACACACATAGAACAAAGGTACATCACAAGATACTACCCATTTGGTTCATGCAATTGTTTATCAATGGTTATCATATAGCTAGTACTAATGCCATAACAAGATGCACAGTGGTCACACATAAATGCATATCACACAGTTATATAATAGACCATTGGAGAGGTGTTCAAAAATCAATAAAAACATGTTAAATGTATTTCTCCTAGTTAACTACAACATTTTATAACAAATTACAATACGCCTAAACTTACCCGCTCTACTAGGAACAAGACTTCGGGGAAAAGAGGAACGACAACAAAAAACCCAAGAGGACATCAACACCCATAAGTATCCCCACCCTCAACTTAAAATCATACAATGTCCCCAATGCGTCAAACCAAAACAAGAGAGTTAGAAACATACCTGTGGCACCATGGGTGCCAAGATCTAATGTCAATCACCTAATACAAATACAAACAACAAAATACCTTGGGTTGCCTCCCAAGCAGCACCTAATTTAGTGTTGCGGCATGACCTAACTCAGTTTTTTCCTCAACCTTGAGGATATGAATTTCACCCCCAACTTAGAGTCCATCTTCTTGCCTCGCTCATAGGGGGTGGTACAAAAATTAAGAACTCCAGTAATGGATTGAGCATGGTAAACCACTCATCCTTAAAGTGAGGTGTGTTTTTATGTTGCTTGTCTAATGTAAAATCAAGAATATAGGATTCTTGTTCCTCATCTTCATACTCTTCTACTATTCTAAATGATTCCACAAACAATATATTATCTAAACATAATGTAGAAAAGTTCTTTGAATAAGGCCCAATCAATCCTACTTTAAAATTTACACTATCTACTACATACTCACTTTTATTCACCTTCTCGACATCTTTACTTCGAATTGGGCTAGAGTCTTTATTAGAGATTTTCTTTGTTTCTTCTTTTGCCTCTAGTACCATGTCCTTTATCTTGGAATCATCTCTCATGGTTGGTTCATTTGGTTGGGAAATCACTGAGGGTTGCTCAACATCAAGCTCCATATCAATATAGGGTTCTTGCTCCTAATCTTTATACTCTTCCATTATTTTAAATAATTCCACAGACAAGATATCATCTAAACATAATATAGAAGAATACTTTGAATGATTGACCTCTATATCCATCTGCTCATGAATTATTGGCTTCATGTCTTGACACATATCACATACGATATCATACGTTTCTTTGTGGAGATCCAACATTCGTTGAATCATAGCTTCAATTCCACTCTCCTCGGTGCTTCATTATTCCTTTTCTTGACCATAAGACCTATCAAACTCATAAGATGAACTAGAATTTGGGTTAGCGTAATAGGGGGAGGGGGCATTTGGGCAATCACTCCAATGTCCATCTTGACCACCACATAAAGAAAAATCATACTCTTGGTAGGATAGAGATGGTGCACACATCTCTCTCCGGGGAGCATATCTACAATGTTACCAAAAGTGAGGTCCATCACAATATGGACATGGATCATTAAGATAAGATTTCTAACCACCAAGCTCATGTTCATTCCACGATTCCATAGTAATAAGTAAACTAAAATAAAAATCTACCTAACACAAGAAATAAAAGAAAACTAAAAACAAATATTTACAAGTTTAAATTCAAGCAAGTAGGCTAAAATTCCAAACCAACTCAATACGCCAAATTGTTCCCCGACAACGGCGCAATTTTTGATAACGCTCAACTTACACGTTAATTTAGTGTAAGGCAGACGTCGTTAATATATTTACCCAACTTTGAGGCCAGGGTCAAATCCACGAGGAATAATGTGAGTGGCAATTAAAGTAATTTGAAACTATAGCTATAAGTTGAATTCAAACAAATGATACAAAAAGATAAAATGGAGGTTTTTCGATAATCAAACAAATGTTAGAGTTTTAACTTGCTTCAGAGCTCAAAACTTAGAATTCAACTCTTTGATTTGGTTTTGGTAATTTTCTCTTGAACTTAGAAGAGAATCAACTTCGAACTTCATCTTTTGTAAGTTAAATTACTTTGAATGATGATTACAATTGTTGTTATATCTTTCTTTCTCCTGTGGAACTAAAACCTACAACTAGGGTTGTGGGATCTATGATTATTCCCCCATGGATTTAATAGTTGGTTAGGCTTTGAGTGATTGTGGGGATATCTTGATAATTTCTTAGTTATGATTGTTATTTATTGGTTTCAAATAATAAATCCTACCTTATGTTGATTTGCTCAAACTGAGAAATAAACTAAAGGTAGCGAATTATTAACAAGGATTTGGGAAGGTTAATCTCCCATATAATGATTAATGTTGTAACAAGATTGACCAACTTAAGATAAAATCAGTATGAATAGAATGATTTCCTAAGTTCAAGAGAATTAGGGAGTTCAACATCTAGGCAGGTTGAGAAACACTTAGATGGACTATCAAAACTGATAATTTAGTGTTTCCCATAAGTCATGAGAACCCAATACTACAGTTATTATTTAATGAGGATTAATAATTATTGTGATCAAAACCCTAGTTCCTCTCTATCACTGATTTAAACTATTGAAATTTTAGTTTTGAGCTCTAAAGCATGTTAAAACTTTAATAATTGTTTGATCATTGAAAACCCCCATTTTATATTTTCGTATCATTTGTTTGAATTCAACTTATAGCTATAGTTTCAAATTAGTTTAATTGCCACACACATTGTTCCTCGTGGATTTGACCCTGACTCCAAAGTTAGGTAAATATATTGATGAGAACCGCCTTGCACTAAATTGATGTGTAAGTTAAGCGTTATCAAAAATTAAATTCTAAGATTTGAGCCCCAAAAAGAGGTGTCTTTACCTTTGGAATAAGTTTAAGATGTTCCACCACGTTCTGATTAGAAAACCCTAAAATATGCTTTAAATAGTTCATCCTAATTATGGAAAAAAAATCATAGATCACAGTATTTTCTCGAAAAGACAATGACGTGCGTGATGGCTTATCAGGAGTCTGATGCCTTATCAAGAATGTCGTCAGCTCCTCTTTACATTTGAACAAGTTCTGTCTTCAGCTGACGATGAAGCCTAGCGGCTTATTCGACATGTGATGACTTATCAGAATTATTGTCGCTTCTTCACTGCAAGTTCTCAAGCACTGCCTAAGCCTGGCGATTAGTATGATGGCTTATCACAATTTTGATAGCCTATCACAGGTTTTCATCACTTCTTCCAGCTGAATGGCATTCTCTATCTAAGGCTGACGACAACTCTGATAGCATATCATAAGGTTGACGACTTATCAGACAAGTCGTCAGTTATACTTCCCTTGGTAATTGCTCAAAAATCAACTATTTTACTTCTATTATTGTTGGTTCTCTTGCATCTCGACACTTATTGCTATATTAAAGAGAAAACAATCAAAAACGACAAAAGTTGCTTAAGACTTTGCAATTATTCTCAGTTAAAATCCTCAAATATGTTAGCATCTTCTCACACATCACTTGCCTACTGATGGGTTATGATACGAGCTATCATGACTTGAGAAACTAGGTCGGGACAACTTAGGTCCATTTTGTTAATTTATTTTAGGTCATAATTTGGTTTATTTTAGGCCATAATTTTGTTGTTAATTGATGTGCCATGGTTTTATGGAACTTTTAATGCTTCAAATAAAAAAATATACAAGTACTTAGGTCCATTTTTTTAGATATGATGTGTTATTAGGTTTATTTTTTAGGAAACTGGATTCTAGAGCTGAAAAGAAGAAAAAATGTTGAAGTGTGCAGAAAACCCTACTTACGGGCCGTAAGTCACACTTATGGACATTGTAAGTGGCCTTATTAGTATTATAGTAAATTGTTATGAGGTTCTTAAAATTGAAGATTTTTCATTGAGAGTGACAGAACCAACTTACGGGGTGTAAGTACCACTTACGCCCCATGTAAGTGCATTGGTAGATAAAGTCTTGCAGCATGCTAAATCTCTGAAGTTTTTCTGACACTTACAACATACCTAGTGGTCTTTAAGTACCACTTATGGCCTTTAATTGGGTCCGTAAGTGGTCACCGACCCAGTTTTCCATATTTATTTTGGTTAGAATTTTTAGGGTTCTGATGTATTTTGTAAATACCCTTTTGATGTTCTTATATCAATTCATGTACTCTTTACATTCACAATCTTATATTGATTCTGAGATTCGTCTTTTGATCTTGGAATCCATTATTCTTGGATTTTACGGTTGATTATTAATTAGATATTTTGGGTTTTATTTTTAAATTATTGTAAGATTATTCTTATGCTTCTTTGATGAATTAATTGGATATTATTGCAAATATATATAGGCAAACCACCTAACTAGGGTTGTGAGAACCCTGGTGAAATAACAAAGTAGAGAAAGTGTGGGGTCCTTCTAAATCAGTATTTATACATATACCGTGATCATCTTTGGTTTGATTACTTTATTAACCTTTGCAGAAGTTAACAAATTTCATGTATTCGAGATCATCATCAAAAGAGTGGTTGAGATTGGTAAAAGAAGATCACAATAGTTATTCGAGGCTACCAACCCTAGCCATACTAAATTGACACCCAAAAAGAGATAGTTAAAATAGGATCCAAGACAAGGGTTATTAAGGTGACACTTTGAGGCTCACAAGGTAAAGAGTGAAATTTACCAAAGGCATTCATAAGTTGGTTAGTAATACATATCTTGTTAATTTTGTATACAAGGCATTGAGTTAGTTTGATGAAACACGATAAATCTACGGAATTAGAAAGTCAGGGAGAACATAGTCCTAGTATTCATCTAAGATTGACTTCAACCCAAACACGACAATGATTTGTTACTCTTGATATTTTTCTCATCAAATCCCCCCATTTACTTTTCTGCATTGTTTTAGCGACTTCAGTAAATTCATGAGAGATATTCAACCTATTTCCTATGGGTTCGGACCCATTCTCTATTGGGTTACTATATTAGATAGTGACTGCATTATGCTTTCTTGAAAGATATAACTTGGGCGATATCAAATTTGGGCATCATTGCTGGGGTGGTGATATCACTGACAGAGAGCCCTATTGTTTTTGCCTGGTTATGCATTTATTGATAGAGTTTGTTGGGGTTGTTGGTTTTAATTTTCTACTATTCTTGGGTGTACATTGGTATGTTCCCAACACTAGGAGTCAAGGCAATCCCTTGACCCCACCTGATCCAGAAATTAAAAAAACCCTATGACAAATTATAGGATGTCGGAACACGATCATAAAGCTCATCATAAGTTGCCTCAAGATCATCCACTTGAGTTGAATCTTCTATTTCCGCCTGGTGCTCAGGAGAAAGTTGTGCAAACCAATGCATAGTTACTAGCTGTAGCAAATATAAGAGAGATATGGCTACCTGTATTGCAACTCAAGGGGTAAGATAGAGGTAGGAAGCAAAGAGTCAAGCAGAACATAACCGAGGTAAAAGAGATAGAGTTCAAATGCCCCATTTTTTTTAGTACTTGCCAACATATAATGATTTGGGGGATGACTTGGGGTATGTTAAGCCTATCGAGATACGAGCTATTATTTCTCCTAAATTACCCAAGTAGTGAAGTTTTATATTATGAGTGATATGATTCAGCTGGTAAATTTTAAGTGAGTGTTTGATGGTTTTACGATGAATAACGCAAATATTTATATCATGAATTTTATTGGGAAGTGCATTTCATATAATTTACCTGGTGAAGGGACATTATGTATAGGGGAACTACCTCATGGGTTCATCACTAATTAGAAAGAGTTGCAAAAAAAAAATCTTGGATTGATTTTTTTCGACTTCTAAAATATTGCGATTGAAGGAAGAGTTCTATAATTCCAGGAAATTGCATTTTGAACCATTATATGAGGCATGGTTGAGGTTCAATAAAAAGTTTTTGATAGTGCCTAACATAGGATTTGAGGGAGGAATTATCATCCGATATTTTATCAAGCCCTGAATACCAATGCTAAAGTTATTATGGATACTATTATTGGTAGAGCTTTTAAGAGCCTAGTTTGGGAGTAGCTTTGGAAATGTTATACTGTGTCTCCATGACCAACTGATGGTGGCATAATCGATAGGTCAAAAGAGGAACCATTACTTATGTTATTGGTGCTTCCAATGAGAAGCAAATTGTAGATGGTACAGTGGCTCAAGAGGTTGCACAGCTAAGGACGAAGTTAGGTAGTTGACCAAGAAATTTGTAAATTTGAGTTTAGAAAAGGTGAATGTTATGGGAACACAAGGTAAGAATCATAAGCTATATGACTTAGATATTTATGAAGAGTCAAAGTACTTGGATAGAGTTGTAGTGGGTTTTTAAGACAAGGGTTAAGGGTCTAATTAAGACAACTTGGAACTCGAGGCAAGGGAATCAAAGTCAAAACTATTATGGAGAAAAATATAGGGATTAAAGAAGAGAAAGATAGTGACTGGAGATGAAACAATGACTATAAGGAGAAAGGTGGTGCATATGTTCCTCTAGGGAATAGTAATATTGATTCGAGGATGACAGTGTTGCTGACCAAACTGGTTAAGGGTTCAAATAATTAAGAGAGTTTCCTTAAGGAGATTAAGGTAGATATATTAGGACTGAGCTATAAAGTTGAAGCACATGCTACAGCAATTAAGCAGCTTGGTCAAATGTCAGCTACTTTGAATCAGCAAAATTTGAGCATTTTTTCGAGCAATACTATGTTAAATCGTACCTTAAGGAGCGATTGATCTCGACACCTCTTATTGTGTCTCTAGACTTATCCTTTCCTTTTAAGGTAATGTAAGATGCTAGCGGTGTGGCTTTAGGGGTTGTCCTAGGCTAGAAGATTCTTCACCCTATCTATTATGCCAGTAAAGCATTAAACCCCATTTAGAAAATTATATAGTTAGAGGAGGAATTACTTACGGTGGTTTGTTCTTTTGAGAAATTTTGGCCCTATTTAGTAGGGATCAAAGTCATTGTTCTACTAATCATACAATAATGAGGTATCTTAGGTCAAAGAAAGATGTGAAGCTGAGGTTGATTCATTGGGTGCTCTTGTTGTAGGAATTTGACTTTGAGGTGAATGATCAGAAAGGCACTAAAAACTAGGTTGTGGACCACCACCTATCTTACCTAGAAAAGGAGGCAATGTTGAAATTAGAGGATGATCTTAAAATAGATGATACTTTTCCAGATGACCAGACCTGGTAGAATTTAAAGACTTAATCCCTTAGTTTGATGATTTTTCCAACTTTTTGGTAAGTGACCTATTCTGGAAGATTATCATTCCAGTAGTGCAAGTGGTTCATCCATGAGGTGAGAAAGTTTTTCTAAGATGAGCCTTATTTATTTTGGGTTTATGTGGATGGAGTTATTTAGAGATGTATTCCTTAGCTAGAGATGATGAGCAGTTATGAGACATGCCATTCTTCCCCAATTGGGGGTCAATAGTTGTACTCGTACATCCCACAAAGTTCTATAGTGTGGGTAATATTGGCTAACATTTATAAAGATGCTCATATTATGCACGGGCTTATGATCAATGTCAGCAACAAAGTAATATTTTGGGGAAACATGAGCTCCTCATGACACCTATCTTGGAGTTAGAGTTGTTTGATGTGTGGGGAATTAATTTTATGGGTCTGTTTGTGAGTTTTTATGGGATAAAGTAGATACTAGTGGAAGTCGACTATGTTTCTAAGTGGTTGAAGATGGTTGAGCTTCCCAACAATGAGGGTCAAAGTATCACCACATTTTTGAAGAAAAACATATTTTCTCGATGTGGCACTCCACATGCTATTAGTAGTGATAGTGGGTCCCATTTCTAACTATTTAAGGCCCTACCCAAAAAATATAGTGTGAAATATAAGGTGGCAATACCTTACTATCCGCAGATGAGTGGGCAGGTTGATGTCTCCAATAGTGAAATCAATGCCATATTTGAAAAAATTGTGAAGGCCAAAAGGACTAACTGGTCAAGAAAGCTAGACGATGCACTTTAGGCTTACCATATATATTTTAAAACCCCATAGGTGCCTCTCCATATCAACATATGTATGGCAAAGAATGCCATATGCCAATTGAAATTTAGCACAAGGTACTATGGGCATTGAAGAAGATGAATTTTGAGTGGAGTAATGTAGAAAATTTGAAGATGAGTAAGGTGAATGAGTTGGATATATTCTGGTTCTGAGCCTATGAGATCTCTGCCTTGTACAAAGATAAGATGAAGTTGTATCACGACAAAATGATCGAGAAAAGTATGTTTGAGCTTGGTGATATTGTCCTGTTGTGTAATTTGAGACTTCTCTTATTTCTTGAAAAGTTGAAGTATAGGTCATATGGACCATTCATTGTGGTTAGAGTGTTCATCTATAGTGCTATTAAGTTAAATCGAGCTAGTGAAGCCCCTTTTAAGGTGAACGGGCAGGGTGTTAAGCACTATATAGAAAATATAGATGAAGTGAAAGTTTATGTTAATTTAAGCCTTGGAAATGTTTGTGTAGCCAAGGCAACTGAAACATCCGAAACTTTGGCCTTTGTAGAAATTTACTAAGTCTGAGAGCTTGGGCAAGGTACGACTCATGGGTACTAGTCGTACCCTTGGATTTGGTTTTGTGACCCTTCTCTCATATGTTAATTAGTATGTTTAGGCTGGATTCTATCCAAGATATGAGTAAGCATCATACTAGTAGTAAGGTAGGATACGAGGTGTATGATTCCATATGCTTAGCCTAGTTGAATCTATCCAAGGTACGATTCAAGGTACGGTTTTAGGGTACCATTCATACACTAAGGTATGACTTAGAACTAGGTGGTCATATGATGGTCAGTATAGGATATCATAGTTAAGTATAGGGTATGAGTTAGGGTACCAATCATACCTTAGGGTATGGTTTGGGTGTGAGAGTCGTACCCACCTGGGAGAAAATTTTCAGCCTTTAAGTTTAGGGCTTTTCAGGCACTTCCCACACCAAAATCCTAAAGTCCTATGCTATAACCCATTGTAGACTCTCATAAATTATTTTTAGTGGATAAAACATTCCAAATACTCTCACAAATTCACTCTTGAATATTGGAGGTTAGGGTTTCAAGAGTGTTCATCTAAGAGGCTAAAAGGGTCGAGTATTTTCCGTGAATCATCTTGTATAAGGCATGTGACTCTTCCCTCATTGTTAGTTCAAAATATCATGTGTTTTAAACATTGATTTTGACTTGTAAATGGTAATTTTGAAATCAAATGTTAAGGGTTTTGATGCTTAGCATTAGGTATTGTTTACTCTTACTTAAACTTGTGTTTGTACATATTTGTGGCGATGCATTGAATATGTAGGTGCTTTTTGATGTTGTTTTATCAAATGGGTCATGAGTAACCCTAGATTTGATGATTTCTACTTTGGTTTTGGTCTTAATAAATGTATGCCCTCAAGGAGTTTGTGAAAATTTCTAAGAGAAATAAGTAGTCTCCTATTAATGGTGTTTTTAACTCTGACATTAGTCTAATGAATATGAATAAACTATTACATTAGTCTAATAGATATGAATTCTTGGTAAATGGTTTTGTGAAGGCCTTGTTGGCCATATAATGAGTTAATTGGTTACTTTAGTGTATGATGGCTAAAAGGGTTAGAGTCCCTAAGCATGGAATTGAATTATGTTTTAAACTAAAGTTTGGTATAAGAATGCTAATGATGAATGAATGGTGTGTAAAGGTCTTGATGACCATAAATGGATTTAAATTGTGGTATAAAATAAGGCTTTGGCCAATTTATATAATTGGTTGATAAATGGTTTCATAAAGACCATGTGGTCATATATGGCATTGAATTGTAGCCTTGGAGGCTTGAATTGGATAAATAGGTTAGATTCCTTATGTTTTATTATTAATGGATGTTAATACATGGATAAAGGGTTAGATTCCCAATGTCGATTAGTAATGGTCACAATATCTTGTGGTTAGAGTCTACTTGCCTAATAAAATGGATTATGGTTAGAGTCCACTTGCTATATATATGATGACTTGTGGTTAGAGTCCAGTCTGTTATGTTCACGGGTGTAAAAGTTGAAGAGGATCATCAAAGTTTTGTTAATAAAATGGAGAAGATCTTCTGGATTATGCATGCTTCCAAGGTTGAAGGTGTTGAGTTTTCTTCTTATTAATTGAAAGATTGCATACCAATGGTACAGAGAGTGGGACCAATAGAGGGGTGAGGATGTTATTTCAGTTGTATGGGATAATTTCTCTACTACGTTCTTGGATGGCTTCTTTCCTCAAGAGATGAGGGATGCTAAAGCGAAAGAGTTTATGAATCTAAGGCAAGGGATAATGTATATCAAGGAGTACACCTTGAAATTTCACCAATTCTCTAGGTATGCTCCTGAGATGGTTTCTAGCATGAGGGGTAGAATATGTAAGTTTGCTTCATGACTATCTCGTGAATTGGTCCTTGAGATTAAGACGGCCTTGTTGATCAAATATATGGACATTTCTAGGTTGGTCGTGTATATACATCAAGTAGAGGAAGACAAAAAAAATAGGATGAGATTGATGAGAGGCAAAGTAAGAGGTCTTGATTTTTTAAACAAAATAGAGGTCAGCCGTGTAGTGGTAAGTGGTCCAAGAGGAATAATTGGATGGGTGGTGATTCTTATAGGGAATAATTTTCCCAGTATCAAGCCAGTGGGATCCAATCGACACCAACCTACTCTCCTTATATATTTTATAGTCAGCATCATCATGGCCAGTGTGAGAAGGTAAGGAAAAGATGTTTTAGATATGGTCAGATTGGGCACATGCAGTGAGAGTGCCCTTATCTAGGGCCTTCATGGGCCAATAGGACCCCTATTGCTACTTTATCTGCTCCTGTACTGAAGGGGACTATTTTTTCTTCTGCTTCATTTTCTGGTACCGATACTGGCCAAAATCGCTTGTATGCACTTGCTACTCACCAGGAGTCCGAGGAATCTCTGGATGTGGATATGGGTATGTTGAGACTTTTCTCCCATGATGTATATTGTATACTTGATCCAGGGTCTACTATCTCCTATGTGACCCCATTTGTAGTTATGCATTTTGGTTTTGGTCTTAAATGTCTTTCAGTTCCTTTTTCTATTTCTACTCTGGTAGGAGACAGTGGTTTTTAAGTAGTCTGTAGGGGGTGTGTTGTATATTTTAGTGGTAAAAAAACTTTGGTAGATTTTATAGGATTGGATATGGTTGACTTCGATGTCATATTGGGGATGGTTTGGTTGCATTTGTGTTATGCTCCCTTAAATTATCAGACCTATACAGTCATGTTTTTAATTCCATTATGAGCCGGTCATTGTATAGGAAGGGGGTTCCTTAGTACCTGAGGGGAGGTTCATCTCCTATCTTAGAGCCCGAAAGTTGATCTTTAAGGGGTATTTGTATTATTTGGTCTGAGTTGAAGTTTCTAACTTGGAAGGCCTTTCTCTAAAATCTTTTCCCATGGTTAATGAATGTCCTGAGGTTCTCTTTGATGATCTTCCTAGTATCCTGATAGGGAGATTGAGTTGTGGATTGGTCTTGTCCTGGACACTTGTCCAATCACTATTTATTATTTCTAGAATGGTTTCGGTGGAGTGTTTTTGTTCTTGCATTCTTAAGAGAGATGGTTTCCCCTTGAAAGAAATAGGTTATCCGTAGGTAAATAAGGACTTTGGGGTGAAATCCTTATAAGGTAGACCGCATATATGTATTCTATATGGGGTGCCTTGTAGGGTAGTACATAGTGGTTGGTAGATACTAATAGTGAATCCTAGATATTGATGTGGATAGCAATGTGAGGATTGTGGAGTTAGGTTAGTAGTCTTGAAGGTTTTAATTGATAGATATACCCATCGATGTGATTGTTACTTAAAAGTCTAGATGGGGCATGATGCTTGACGATAGTGATGGGGTAGAGTAGTGTTCATGGAAGGATTTAACAAATAGGGCCTCATGGCTCAAGGTAACTCTTTTTTTCTTTGAATAGGCTTGAATGTGGAAGTAGTGTATGGCTAGATTCAGGCTCTCAGAGTGATGTGTCCATGGGAAAGTGTAAGTGTAATTGGACTTGCACTCTAGAATGAGTCCCTTTCATCCGGTGCTCATGTATCTATGTTACTGAAGTGTAGAGGTGATCCTTCATTGGTTGTGCCCTTAGAGGATGTTGGAATCTCGAACTCTGTGTCCTATGAGTAGGTCTCGATGAGGATATTGGATTGGTATGTTTTCTAGTTGTGAATAAAAGAGGTGGCGTTAGTCAGGGTTCTATGGAGGAACCAAAAGTCCGAGTAAGCTACTTGGGAGGCGGAAGAGTACATAAAGTCAAAGTATGTACTTTACAGAAACTCATGTTTGAAGTATGTATTGATGTTCTTAACTTGATTTATGTCTTTGTTATGCAAGGGGGTTCAAGTCCCTAACTTTCAATTGAATAAATGTCTCTGATAGGCAACGGGTTTAAGTCCCAAAATCAATTAAACGAATGGTTGATTCATGATGACCATGGAATGTGTCTTATCCTTGTTGAATGTACTTGTTTTCTAACTTGGTTAAAGGTAAGTTTTATGTGTATTAATGTGTGAAATCGTGCTTGTACTTGCCCTTACCCGCCATTCAAGGACGAATGATCCTAAGTGGGGGAGAATGAAACATCCTAAACTTTGTCCTTTTAAAAATTTCCTAAGTCTGAGATCTAGAAAAAGTACGACATATGGGTACTAGTCGTACCCTAGTATACAGTTTGGTGACCCTTCTCTCGTATGTTAGTCGGTATGTTTGGGTTGGCTTCTTTCTAAGATACTACTAAGCATCATACTAGTCATATGTGAGGATACGAGGTGTATGATACCAAGTTGTATAATGTCATATGCTTAGCCTAGTTGAATTTGTCCAAGGTACGATTCAAGGTACAATTTTAGGGTACCATTAGTACCCTAAGGTATGACTTATACCTAGGTGGTCATATGCTGGTCACTATACGATATCATGGTGAAGTCTAGGGTATAAATAAGGGTACCACTCGTACCCTAAGGTACAGTTTAGGTATAGGAGTCATACCCAGCTGGGAGTAAATTTTAAGTTTTTA
This sequence comes from Capsicum pubescens, assembly GCA_030864215.1. Lineage (NCBI taxonomy): Eukaryota > Viridiplantae > Streptophyta > Magnoliopsida > Solanales > Solanaceae > Capsicum > Capsicum pubescens. The sequence goes on along the minus strand of CM061540.1, from coordinate 209,653,527 downwards.
AGCTGAGGTCTTTTCACATATTTCCCACCCCAAAACAGTCAAGTCCCTACACTATATAACCTATTGTAGCCTCTCTTAACTCATTTTTGGTGGATAAAACATTCTAAATACTCTCTCAAACACTCTCTTGAAGATTAGAGATTAGGGTTTCAAGAGGCATTCATCTAAGAGGCTAAAGGGATCAAGTTCTTTCCTTAACTCATCTAGTATAAGACATGTGACTCTCCACTCATTATTAGTTCAAAATACCATGTGTTTTAAACATTGATTGTGGCTTTGAAATCAAAAGTTGGGGGTTTTGATGCATAGTATTGGGTATTGTTTACTCTTGCTTAAACTTGTGTTTATACATATTTTTGGTGATGAATTTCACATGTGGGTGCATGTTGATGGTGGTTTAACAAATAGGTCATGAGTAACACTAGATTTGATGATTTCTACTTTGGTTTTGGTCTTAATAAATGTATGCCCTTAACATGTTTGTGAAAATGTCTAAGAGAAATAACTAGTCTCATATTAATGATGTTTGAACTATGACATTGGTCTAATGAATGTGAATGAACTATGACATTGGTAAAATGGATATGAATTTTTGGTAAATGGTTTTGTGAAGGCCTTGTTGGCCATGTAATATGTTAATTGGTGACTTTGGTGGTATGATGGCTAAAAAGGTTAGAGTTCCTAAGCATGGAATTGAATTATGTTTTAAACTAAAGTTTGGTATAAGAATGCTAATGATGAATGATTGGTGTGTAAAGGTCTTGGTGACCATAAATGGATTTTAATTGTGGCATGAGCTAAGGCATTGTCCTATTTAAATAATTGGTTAATAAATGGTTTCATAAGGATCATGTGGTCATAGATGGTGTTGAATTGTAGCCTTGGTGGCTTAAAACTTTTAAATAGGTTAGAGTCCTTATATGTTAAATTGAATGAATGTTAATGTATGGACAAAGTGTTATATTCCCAATGTCGACTAGCAATGGTCACAACGGTTTGTGGTTAGAGTCCACTTTCCTAATAAAATGGCTTGTGGTTAGAGTCCACTTGCCTAATAAATTGGCTTATGGTTGGATTCTACTTTCTATATGTGGGATGTCTTGTGGTAAGAGTCCACTTTTTATATATATGTGTGATGGCTTGTGGTTAGATTCCACTTGCTTTTTAATATGGCTTGTGGTTAGAGTCCACTTTCTATATAATATGGCTTGTGGTTAGAGTCCAGTTGCCATATATGATAAGATGGCTTAAGGTTAGGGTCCTCTTTCTTAATATAAATGAGAAATCCAAATGTTCTAATCTTTAAGAGTGAAAAGTTGGAGTCCTTCACTCCTTGTCTCAAGATTGAGTGTTTTCAAAAATGCATGCTAAGCTTTGTTTCCCTTTTTGGCACGTTATGTATCTATAAATATCTACATATATGTATACATATTTAAATTTGATTGCATATGATGGTGTGACTGTGTTTTGAATGATGGCACTATTTTATTGTTACCCTCAAGTTACATGCTGGCGCTCCAACTGCTAACCGTCTTTGGATTCTTTGTCCCCACATGACAAAGGGGCCGAAGCTTCTTCTTCTCTTCCTGTATAGTGACCAGGTGTTCGAGTGGTTCGTGTGTTGACATTGAAGTGATGAGCTTCCCTATTTCGGAAGGCATACATTTCATAGTCTCTTAATCTTATGTTATAGACTTTTTTAGACTTGAGTTTTTGGCTATTTTTGGGGGCATGTCCTGACATATTATAGACATCGGTTTTGTAGAGGCTTTGTGGATGACTGTGGACTTGGATATACTGGATTAGTATGTTGATGTAAATGGATTGATTAGACATTTCTTAAGCTATGATCATTGTCTTGTTTCCTCTATTTCATTATATGGTCGGAGTTCATCTGATACTTTTTGATTGATGTGATAGTTAGGTTGTGTTAATGAGGGGATCTCTGGTCCTGGTTGGGATTGAGATGACCATACGACAAGGCCTAATTTTGGGTCAAATAAAGTTGGTATCAGAGATTAAGTTCATTGTCAGTTGGGTGTCCATAATGTCGTGTAAAGTAGAGTCTCTTTCGTAGGTGTATAGCGCACCACACTAATAAGAGGGAGGATACAAGACATTTTGGAATGTTTACTTTTCTTGTGGTTCTATCTCGAGCGATAGAGTCTAAGGTCTTGGATTTCTCTGATTTTTGTTTGGTCATCTTTCCGATCATGCCTCCAAAGAGATCTAACATTCAAGCAAATTCTTCTGTCCCGACTGAGGACAATTTGGATAAAGCTCGTCTAACTTATAGGATTCTGACCCGGTCACGTGTCGGGGCATCTGACTGTCCTTGTGAGGTTCTACCTGCCCCCACTAACCCTACTTCTGATATTGACACTCCTTCTCAGTCAGCTCAAGGGGATGCTACTAATGCGAAGTTTCGTTGCTCCATTAATTTGTTGACTCAATTAGTAGCTTCTTAGTCTGAGCGTAGTGTTACTATTTCTCCATTCACTAAGGCCACAAGGGTTGTCCAGTTCATGAGGTTGAACATTCCTCTGTTCATGGGTGTAAATATTGAGGAGGCTCCTCAAAGTTTCATTGATGAAATGGAGAAGATCTTCAGGACTATGCACCCTTCAGAGGTTGAAGGTGTTTAGTTTGCTTCCTATCCATTGAAAGATGTGGCATACCAATGGTAAGAAGAGTGAGAGCAATAGAGGGGTGAGGATTCTAGTTCTGCTGTGTGGGAGGATTTCTCTAGTGCGCTCTTGGACCACTTCTTTCCTCAAGAGATAAGGGAAGCTAAAGCAGAAGAGTTTGCGAATCTAAGGAAAGGTAGAATGTATGTCAAGGAGTGCATCTTGAAATTTCATTAGTTGTCTAGGTATTCTCTTAAGATGGTTTCTGGCATGAGGTCTAGAATGCGTAAGTTTACTTTGGGACTATCTAATAAAGAGATGGTTTCTAGCATAAGGTCTAGAATAAGTAAGTTTGCTTCGGGACTATCAGATGAATTGGTCTTTGAGAGTGAGGAGACCTTGTTGATCAAAGATATGGGTCGAATTTTAGAAATCTAGGTTGGACCCAAGTGGATCCGACCATATCAGGTGCAGCAACAGCCTTAAAACCCCCAACCCCGATCCATATACCCTACTTTGTCATATTTTCTAACTCCCAACTCAAAATATAAACACTCAATCATACTTATACTCCTCAACTTCCCTCCTAAAAAATTATATAAGGCAAAAACTTGTCAAATTATAGTAAGCCAACTATGTTGGGGTCAATCCCATAAGGAATAGGTCGAACTCATCTCTCAAACTTGCTAAAGTACCTAGAAGTGCAGGAAAGTAAATGGGGGTTTGACGTAATCAGTAAAAGTAATAAGATTTGAATGTTTTTGGTTGTAAACAATCTGAAACACAATCTGAAACAAACCCTATGCTTGTGTTCCACCTAGCTTCTAACTCTATAGGTTTATCCTGCTCAATTCGACTATCTCAAGGTCATGCGTGAAGATTTTGACAAGCTATGTATCTCCAACCATCTTGTGAATGCCTTTGGTGAATCTCACCCTTTACCTTGTGAGTCTCAGGGTGTCTCCTTACTTACCCTTGTCTTTGATCCCTATTTAACTTTCACCTTTTGGGTATCAAGTTATTAGATGAGGGTTGATAGCCTCAAATCACAGTTGATGCCTTATTTTCCCAATCTTGACCTCTCTTGTGAAGATGATCATGAATGCAGGTGAGTCCTTAGCTTCTGCAATACCCAAGGAAGCAAACAATATGAAGAAGATTACAATGCATGCAACAACAATGATTTAGTTGAACCTCACACTTACCCTACTTCATTAACCTGCTAGGGTTCCCACAACCCTAGCTAAGGTAATTAGCCACTCAAAGTTGTGAAACAATACATTGAGCTCAATAAAGAAAGCATAGAATTAATCTTACAATAATGAAAGAAGAAAACACAAAGTCACACATTAATTACTTAACCAAAATTCGACAACACAAGTATCCCAATATCAAAATTAGAATATGTTTGTGAATAGTATAAAGTGTGTCAAAGTACGTAAACTAACTAAAAATGTCAAAGAGTACTTAAAGATAACATAGAAATCCTACGAATCCTTTCCAAAACAATAGAAGAAAATTGAGTCGGCGTCCACCTACGGTGCCATTTATGGGTCGTAGGTAGCCCCACATAGTTGGTCAATCTTAAAACTCTGTAGGATCTCATCTTGTTATCACTTGTTCTGACACCTACAAAGCGTAGGTACTACCTATGGCCTATAGGTGACAATATACTTTAGCATCTGCAGCTTCTCTAAAATCCAATTTTCTGATACCTACTCTCACCTACGCCATGTAGGTGGAACCTATTCCAAGTAGGTGCTAGTATAGGTTTGTCAAAACTCAGCTTTCAGCTTATTTTCTTCTGTTTAGTATCCAAAACCTAATTTCCTAAAAAACACAACACAAAAACACATCATATCTAACAAAATAGCTTAAGTAACTGCATATTTTCATAGTTTTAAGGGTCAAACGTGCCATGAAACCATGTCATATCAACAATGTATAAGCAATTCACATAATAGGGCTAAACTCCACATAATTCATCTTCTACCTCCATGTCTTCAAAGTCGGGTAAATATTTTTTGCTCCAACTTGTGAATATCATGTCCTTGCTTATGGAAATTAATGATGACACTTGATACAACATAAATTTGATACATTTCATGAATCCTCAAATGTATGGAGCCTAAAAGTGAGTAAAAATTGAAATTGTGCATAACCTGTGGTTGGAAAATTTGTGCTCCCTTAATGTATGGAAGTAGAAGTTCAATAGTGTAGGAAAACCCTGAAAATACTTGTGCAAATACCCATGAACTTGAATTGATAGATGTTGTAGTAAAGGATATTGGCCTTAAAATTGCAAAATACATTCTATGGGATGAAAAATATGGGGAAAAGTTGAAGTACGCTCAGGAAGGCACATATGCAAACACTTAAAGGCCTTGTAAGTATCACTTATAGGTTGTAAGTGGCCTCATAGTTGTCTGACCTAAATCCCTAAACTTCATGGCTTTGTATAACACTTACGAGGGCACCTACAACCCCCGTAAGGGGAACTTACAACCTGATGTCACCAAAAACTACACTTTTAAGAAGTATAATACAGTCAATATCAAATTTAGTAATCCAACAAAGGTTGGGGTCGAACCCACAGGTAATAGGAAAATATCACTCACAAATCTATTGAAGTAGCCGATAAATATAGGAAAAGTAAATGGGGTTTTTGCTGTGAAAATAGAAAGTAGCAACAAGTCTTGATTGATTTAGTCGAAATCAATTTGAGATGATTACTAAGACTGTGTTTCCCCTATCTTCCTAACTCCATAGACTTATCATGCTCAATCTGACTATCTCAATGCACTGCATGCAGAGTCTAACAAGATAGGTATCAACAACCATCTTGCAGATGCCTTGGTAAATTTTATTCTTTACCTTGTAAGTCTTAAAGTGTCGCCTTACTAATCTTCGTCTTTGATCCTAGTTCAACTATCTTTTTTGGGTGTCACATTGATTAAACGAGGGTTGGTAGCCTTGAATTATCATCATAATCTTATTTTCTCAATCTTGACCTCTCTTGTGAAGATGATCTCAAATATAGGCAAGTCCTTAACTTTTGCAGTAGTTAATAAAGAAAACAATCAAAAGAAGATCACAATACATGCACACATACTAATTTAGAAGAACCATACACTTCCCTTACTTCATTATTAATCAAGGGTTCCCCACAACCCTAGTTAGGTGGTTTCGCTACACAAAGTTGCAGGAACATCCATGGAATTCAATAAGGAAAGCATAAGATGAATCTCATAACAATTGAAGAACAGAAACCACTTAAATTAATAATCAACCAAGTAATCACGAACAAAGCATTCCAAGATCAAAAGTAGAATCTTGAAATCAATATATATTTATGGTTTTAAAGATTACATAAACTAATACAAAAACACAAAAAGGGATCTATAGTTTACATAAAAACCCTAAAAATTGTAACCAAAACAAATAGGGAAAACTGGGTCGATGGACACTTATGGACCTACTTACAGGCCGTAAGTGGTAGTTACGCCCTGCAGGTGGGTGTCGTAAGTGACAAACAAACTTCAGAGTTCATCTTGTATCAGTACTTGTACCCATGATGGAACTTACGAGCTATAAGTAGGAATTACAACCCATAAGTAGCATCCTCATCACTGTTAGAAAAATCTCCAAAACTTCAAAGTCTCTGATCTTCAACCTCGGACACCTATGATGGTACTTACGCCCCATAAGAAGTCCTCCATCAATATAAGACAAAAACTCAACTTTTAGGGTCTCTAAACTTGCAATCTCTAAGACCTAAGAGGCCACTTACAATGGTCGTATGTAGTACCTACGCCACATAAGTAGGATCATAGGTGAGTTTCGTGCACAACTTCAACTCCTTTTCTCCATTTAAGCTCCAAAATTGAGTTTTCTACAACATAGACACAAAAACACATCATATCTAACAAAACGGACCTAAGTACTTGCATATTTTCTGGTTTTAAGCATTGAAAGTTCCATGAAACTATCGCACATCAACACCCTCAACTTAGAACATTTCAATGTCCTCATGCAACAAAAATTAAAAAAACACAATGATGCTTAACCAAGAGAAACCTAAGGTACTGATGGAAATCAACTCAATTTCAACTTAAAAAAATTACCCCTCCTATTTTTGACTTTTTAAAACCAATTGTGTGGATCTATGTATCCCAATAATGCAACACAAAGGAATCAAGATATGGAATTGCATTAGAAACAAACAATCAAGCATATGTACACATTACACTGCCCAAATAGATAAGTGACTAGCAGCACAACCCTTATACCATCACAACAAATAAGTCTTATTCTCAAAATATAAATATGCATGTCAAATACAGGGATGATCACGAGACACTCACACTCACAAAAGAAGTTCCAGTCAATGTGCATAGAATACCATAGACTTGACCTTATTTTCTTTACCTTAGTCTTTTTCAAACAGTCGGTGTAGGATCTCTAGAGGACTTTATTCCGCTTGTAACATAGGCTTGAGGGTTGGTATGGTATATTTAGGACTGTAGTGAATAAACCTCCTTGACACTACAATTACACTTTGGGGCCACTTCTCAACCAATTTTTCCTTTATTCCTTCCTTATTTCTTCCTTTTCTATTTATTATTTATTCAGGTTTGATACATTTTTGTATTCTATCTTTTTCTTTTTTCTCTTTTTTTCTTTTTCTTTCTTTTTGTTTTTATTTTATTCTTTTTTTATTAGCACACCCAACCCTACTTTCTTTTCTCTTATTCAAACCCTTTCTTCATACCCTATTTTAATTACACACCCCTATGGTAGCCACCCTCAACTTAGGCAATTTTCCTTCGTTGAGATGCACAATGTCAAAGGAGGGACTAGGGCTAAAATAGGTTCATTGTAACTAAATTGGGAAGGTGAAAAGTGAAAACAAGAAAATGGTCTATGTAGGCTCAAAATCGGGATCAAGGGATATTTATTATCATTTGGAAGGTCCTTTAGACTATTAGTGGACTAAATCAAGAATGACCTATGATCCTTTCCTAATCGACTATCCTACAACCGAGCCAAGACTAACCAGATGAGTTCTGGATTAAATGCATAAAGAGAACTAGGTAAGCAATCTAACATACACACAAAATAGGGTTATGCTACTAACAACTACCTATCCAAGTCATACAAATGTTATGCTATGATTATTATGTCCTTAATATTAATTCCATAACAAGATTCACAACGGTCACAAATGTAAGCATATCATATAGTCAAAACATAAATTTTGGAGGGTTATCATATTTCTCAAACATTTAAACACAATCAAACTATATCAACTGGCCTTAGATTACTTATTTTTATCCTATTTTAACACACATAAAACATAACACATGTACGACACAAATACAAAACAACCTAAATATAGCAGTTCTACTATGGTAGCGCAGCCAACGGGGAAAGAAACATGGTAGGAAAAACCCTCAGTTATATTACACCCCATCCCTAACCAAATGACTATAAACTATCCCCAATGCATGGCTGAAATAGAAAGCAAGGGAATAAGGATATACCTGAGATGCTCTAGGCATCCATCTCAGACTCGCCCCCTTCTGGGGTATGTACTATCTCAACTAGTGGAGGTAGTGGTGGTAGTGAGGCATGACTAAAATATGACCATGTTACTATCTTGTGACATCTTTGCTCTTTATCTACTGCAAACACCGTAGACTCATGGGAAACCCTTTTCAGGTCCTGAGCATATGGTATAGTCGGGCACTGTAGCTCTGCATCTCTACCTCTCTTGGTTCCAACCACTGGGTCAAGATCCTCCTCAGCAAATAAGCCAAACCATATAGGTCGATGTGGAGGAAACGACTGTTTACATAAGGTATGGTCAAGGGAATAACCATAACCTGGCTCTCAATAATAGAGCACACATCAACTCATATTGTGGCCATCTCCTCCCGAATCCCAGATAGATTCAGAGCATGTACATTACTAAATGTTGCATTCACCAGGACATCAAAGGAATTAATATGGGCATTTAACTCCCTATTAAACTCCATCATCTCAGATCTCATCTCTGCTCAAATTCGAGTCTCAGCATTATCTAGAGTAGTCGGACCCAAAGGCCAAATCTGTCCATAAAGCAATAAGTTGAGTGTCAGTATCAGTAAGATGAGATGTCAAATCATCCTGCCACTCTATGAATCTTATTAAAACCCCTTGTAGTGCCTCAATAATACTAATAGTAATAGGGAGAGAGGGTGTCATAGTTACCCTAGCCAGATCAGTTGTAGAAGTTGAGGCTAAAGTAAACAGAGTTAGGGACCCCTCTTCCTTAATAGAAGTCTCAGGCTTAATACTCTAGTTTTCCATCTCAATATCACCAATTTATGGCCTATCAATAGACTCAGTCGGAGTTGATGGTCCCAAAATAAACCAAAAATCATAGTTGAAGATGGTTGAGCTCTCTATGCAAGGACCGAGTTTGTTGGATCCATGATCAAGGTCATATCTATCGTTCTTGTCACCACAATTCTTATATAAATATCAAGAATAAATGGTACACGTGCTACCTCACAAAGCTATTGGATTAAGAAAGAAAAGGGGAGAGTAGTGGTCTCATCGAAAACACATCCACGAATCTCTAGTTAGATCAAAGCTATAAAATCAATATCATATCCCACCACAAACTAGCAACTAGTGTGGCTCTATCCCATGTAAGCACATTATCCGACATAGTTGGACTTAATCTAAAGAGCAACACTATCAACCAAAATTTTTCTACGAAATACAGTATTGCCTTCTTTATTTCCCTTTTTCCCTCTATCCAGGGGGTATCGTCACCAAAATTAAAAAAAATTGTGAGCTATCTACCTCAACAAATATAGCCTCTAATGTCTAATATCAATGTCTCTCATGGAGTGTCTATCCCGTGCGAATCTCATCTTGAAGTCAAACTCTGTAGTAGATATCGGGGTACATACTCTGGACGAAATAGAACTCAGTGGATGGCCACTACAGAAATATCTACCGTAACCTCTCAGAATAGAGTATGCTTAAACTATGGATTCTCGACTTCCCTACCATCTAGTGGATCAATCTAATAAATTATAGAGGTATAGAACACGTCAAAATCCCAAACAAAAGTCAGGATGTAAGATCTTGGGGATGGGTCATCCACCCCAATCGATATCGATTAAATGATACCTTAAAGTCTAGTGCCCCTACTAGCCCAATCAAGTCAATCTTCCTCTCAACTACTATGCCTCTTTTGGGTCGACCATGGTCCATAATAAGGTTGTCTCTCTCATATATATGTTTCATCCCCTATATATACCATCTTGAGTTTATCTAAGTTAAAGGAACAATCAGATATGTGTTGAATCGGATGCAGGAAAACCGATAGTGGGATAGAAGGTTGAGCATCTTGTGTAGGTGGTTGTGTATCAGGTGCTAAAGATGATGAAATATAATGTATCCCCTAAGTTGTACCATCAATATATTGGGGTGCAGCTGTTGTTGACTCATACATTGAACCAGACTTATCCTCTGACCCTTTTTTGATCTGGGGGCCGTGTACATCTGCCTCCTCAATAGAACTAGAAACTAATCAAGACTTAACCTCATCTCCAAACCCTAACTACTCCACCTCTTTTGCATAATCCTTTGAAGCATGCTCTTCCTTATTAGACTAGAAGAGTATGGTGATTCGATCCAAGATGCCTTCATCCTCGGCCTAGGAACTGGTCTTAATATGGTCGTCTGAGCCTCGAGCTGTGTAGGTGCCGACTGAGTCTATTTTGAGGTAGGCTAGGTATCCTAGATTCCCAATATGGCTACAACCATAGCTACTCCATTCTCAGCCTGTCTCTGAGAGCCGCCCCTAGTCTGCAAGGCTGATGGTCTATTCGAGGCAATTAGGTACTCCTCTACTGAGCCACTATGCTTAGAGGACTCATCCTAAAGCCTTGACCGCACCCTTTTCTACTAGGATGCCTTAGGTTCCATGATTACTGAAAAAGCAATTGTTAGTGCTTGAAATAGAAGAGGGAAACAAAAAAATTTGAAATTTTTTTAGAACAATCAGGGTAGGGTACCTATGACCCCACCTACGGGTTGTATGTGCCACTTACGGGGGTCGTAGGTTCCCTCGTAAGTGTAAGACAAAGCCCTTAAACTTCAAGGCTTCATGTCTGACACCTTTGATGGCACTTACAGCCCATAAGTTCCACTTATGTGGCTCGTAAAGACCTTCATAGGTACTCTTCTGAGAGTACTTCAAATTTTTCCAAGTTTTCACCCCTCACACAGAGATATTGTATTTTTGAGTCCAATTTCACACAAAACAATATATTTCAAGTTAAAGATCATAGGTATTGCACAATAAATTAGGTTTTCATCTACTTTTTAAACTTCTACTACCATTTAAGGCATGGTCATAGTTTTTCATCCAAGAACAATGCAAAAATTTCAATTTTTTCACTATTATCGGCTCCTACCATCAAGATTCATGAGTTTCCTTTAATTATCAAGTTATTTGATTACCAACTCACTTTATTTTCTTAATAAAACGAATTATCGCAGTAGGGGCCAAGAATTGTTACCTTAATTCACAAATGATAGAAGTAGGAAGTTGACAAAGACTGATGAAACCCTAACTCTTGACTTCTTTGTTCTTGTAAATAGACTTTTGGTAGTGAGATTATGAAGGATTCTTTCCTTTTATGTAGTCTATAAGGAGTTGCAGAGTTTAAAATTAAGAGAGGGTTACAAAATCTGAGAGTAATGGGGGATAGGATCAGGTTTGGGGATTTTAATAGTGTTGGTAGGTCTATTTGGGTCGGACCCACTTGGGTTTGAACCAGATTTCAATTCTGTGGACCCAAAATTTTTGGCCTCTTACAAGGTCACGTATGATCCGTAAGTGGTCCATCATAAGTGATAGATAATTTTTCCACCCCTCTTAACTTTGATTCTGATTTCAATGACATCGCTTACGAGGTCGTAAGTGGTACTTACGATCCCCATAAGTGGGTTCATAAGTAAAGTTCAGAGACCCAAAATTCACAAATTTTCCCTCTAACATCTATTGCATCACTTACCTGACTTAGGTAGGACTTATGACCCCTATAAGTGGGTCAGTAAGTCCCCTTACTTGGGATTTTCTAAATTTTTACAATTTCTTACCATGATACAGGTATTTCATCATGCTTTACACCTACGAAAAATAAAACAACATAAATACTAAAATCGTGGGCTGCCTCACGGCCCATAGGTGGGGTCATAGGTACCCTTCCCTGGATATTCTGATTTTTTTGAAACATTTTTATTCCCTTCTTCTATTTTAAGCACTAACAACTACTTTTTTAGGTACGATGTCACCGAAAGCATAACAAAATAAGAGAGTAAAGTGAGACTCTGAGATGAGTCTTTTGAGAGGTGTATCTCAATGGAGGAGTACTCGGTGATCCCATAGAGACCATGGTCCCAAGACAACTAAGGGAAGATCTCAAATACAAGATCCATCTGTAGCAGTTACTGCTAAAATCGGTGTTCATCCCATAAAGGACCTACAGGAACTATAACCAGAGGCCCAACCTCCATCGCCGTTAGTATTTAGGATAGGACCTCAGATAAGGAATCCGATATAGACACTGCCCATACTTTTCCCAGTCTGAGAAGGAAGAATATGATGTAGAGAATGAGGTAGATCCACAGTCCATGTTTGGGGATAAGGTTCAGTCTAGTTCTAAAGAGGAGGAGAATACACACATATCTAAGTCAGATGAGGGGTCAGAGAATGCATTTGAGTATGTTAGTGAGTCATCTTCAAGCCTAATTTTTTCCTTGTTGAGGAGGATGAAACTCAGGTCCCACTAGATATTTCATCATCATCTGCACAAGATGTTTTTTTAACTGAAAAGGAGGACACTGAACCTCCTGTTTCATCATTTTTTCCCAACATCTGATTCTACATACATCTTAGTTGTACCCATTGTTGAGGTTTCTCTGAGATGATGTGTGGAGGGGTTACAATATATTTTTTGAAAGATAATTTCCTGATTGAGAAGGGTTATCCAAAGAGAAGGATTAATTTAACGGGGCTAGTAGGAGAACTAGACCTACAGTCCTCTTTTGATAGATACCAACTGAGGTGGATGACTAGGCCCTAATTTCCATACAATCCAACTCTAGTTTGGTAGTTATATGATTTTACGCCTTTACAATTTATCTAATTACCCCACATAGGGAAATATGTATAGATCAGTCCCAGCTATCCTATACTTTGGTCAAGGGTTAAAGTAGACATTTCTTAGACAGCCATCTACCGAGTATTATTTAGGCTAGAGTATGTGGCACCAATCGATAATAGAGTTTGACTTTCTAATCAGATTAGCAAGGGATAGATGTGCTACAAAAGATGTAGAGTACAGAGAGCAGAGGCTTAAATTGGCGAGGTAGATAGCCATCCAAATTACTGACTTGGGCACTGATGCCCTAGGGATAGAGGGTAAAGGTGATATAAAGAAGGCAGCTCTCTGCATTTTACTACAAAATTTTTGTGGACCGTCGTATGATTCAGGGTGAGTCCGACTTCATTGGAAAACATAATTACATAAGAGAGATAACCATTGGTTTCCATCCTACTTGATGGATATGATATATATTTTACTGCATTGATCTGGCTGGAGATTCATGTTAAAGTATTTGATGAGACCACCATTCTCTCTTTCCCTTATTTGGTCCAGCATTTGTGTGATGCAGTCGACGCACTAACTATTCTTGATGATGATCATAGGAATAAATTAACGATGACTACATATATTAGTTTGATCAATGATCAGGTAAATGTGGTTCTTGCACAGAGAGCACAACCACCTCTCACTATTATTCCGGTCTAGTCAGAGGGACCTTTAGTTCTGATTGAGCTTATTGAGAGGCCAAATGTTGGTATTGATATTGATATGGGTGAGTAGATAGATGAGCCTAAAATTTCTATAGGTAGGGAGAGGGCCCCATTTATATCTACATCAGCCCCGACTTCTACCTCTGAGCAAGCTAGGGCATCTGTTTTTCCCCCTCTCCTCATAGTTATTGGTTTAGTTAGAATGCTACACGAGTTTCTATAGAACTTGGTTGAGTAGCAGGATGAGGTGACAACCCGCCTCACTCAGACGGAGTCTCACTTAGCTGCAATGTATGAATAGATCTTTCCTTGGGTCTAGACTATGCTTAAGATTGTTGAGGCCCAATTTGAGGTGAGGATTAGGGATGATATAGAAGAGTATATGAGGGAGAATTATGCTCAGATTAACACCTTTGATGTTAGCATGACTGTACAGATGCAGGAGATCTAAACTCCTAATTTATGTTGCTTTCAGGAGGAGATGTCCATATTGTTGTTGAGATGCAGTCACTAACAAAGAGCCAGGTTCCCATTATCCTCTCAGTCATTCCATATTCATATAAATATTGCCTCCATCTCTACCTATGAGTTATGATTTATTTGCTCAAGAGAATGTGGTCCTGATGGTTGGTACCAAGAAAAGCTGGGTGGTAGAGTTATGAGACCCCACCTTGCCTTTTGATCAGGCCTTGAAAAGGGTCTCCCATAATTCTAGGGTGTCCCATATAGTTGAGAAATGTAGGAAAGCTGAGATAGAAGTAGGCATATCTTCTAGTCGTGCCTCACCACCACCTCCGCAAAATGAGCCACGAGATGCCCCAGATGCGGGTGAGTTTCTATGAACACCTAGAGCATCCCAGGTATGTCTTTATTCCCTTATTTTATATTGTATCTATGCACTAGGTACAATGCATATTCATTAGTTGGGGGTGGGGGTGTACCATAGCTAAGGATTTTTCTTACCATATTTCTTTTCCCATCGGTTGTGTTATTATAGTAGAATTGGCATGTGTAGGTTATTTTGTGTTAATGTCATATATTTGATAGGAGAAAAATTAGGAACCTAAGGGAAGTTGACACATTCTGTTTGTTTTAAAGTGTTTTGAGAAAAAATGATACCCCTCAAAAAAGTTTTTATGAACTGTGTGATGTGCTTATATGTATGACTACTATGAATCTTGTTATGACATTAGGATAAGGGACAAAATAATCATAGCATATCATTTGCATGAATTAGATAGGTAATAAGTGGTAATACAACCCTGTGCCATGTGTTTGAGATACTTCCTTAGTTCCCTTTGTGTATTTAATCTAGAACTTTCCCAGATGGTTTTGCCTAGGTTGTAGGATAGTTGGTTAGGACGTGATCATAAGTCTTTTTTGAATTTTGTCCACTGTTAGCATAAATGATCATCCAAATGTGAATAAGTATCCCTTGATCCCTGATTTGAGACTATATAGACCTATTTTCTTTTTTTCACCATTCATCTTCCCAGTTTAGTTACAATGAACAAATCACCTAAGTTGAGGGTGGCTATTATAGGGGTGCGGAAGCGTTTGAGTAAAAGAAAATAAAGTGGGTTGGTCATGATAAAAATAAAGAAAATGGAAAAATAGAAAATAAAAAAGAAAGAAGATCGAAAAAGGAAAAAAAGGAATAAAGAAACTATACCAAACCTAAAAAAGCAATAAAAGAGAAAAGGGAGAAACAAAAGAAAAAACTTGTGGTTAAGAAGTGGACCCCAAAAGTAATTGTAGTGTCAGGGAGGGTTAGTCATTAATTCCCAAATGTAGCATACCATCCCCCAAGCCCACAATACAAGTCGAATAAAGTTCTATAGTAATCCTAGTCCGACTATTCAAAAGATTAAGGTAAAGAAAATAAAGGCAAGCCTATGGTACTCTATGCACATTGATTGGAACTTCTTTTGTGAGTGTGAGTGTCTCGTTATCATCCATACATTGACATGAAACATTATACTGTGATGGTGGGACATCTTTGTCATGAGGGTACATAGTGTCATGACCCAATTTACGAGTCATGATGGCACCTACTAAATTCCGTCAGTAGGTAAGCCGAACTGTATCCCAAAGCTATTTGCAATAAGCTAACTTGGTGGAGATTAACCCAAAAGGGAGAAATAGGCAATACAATTCATAAATAAGCAAGGCAATAGAATAGTCTAAAAGGTAGCCATAAAGAAAACCATCCTACGACCCGTTGGAGTCAATACAAGAGATATAACAGCACACCATAAGTTCTAGAATTGTCAATACAATTTGTCTCAAAACAAAAGACTAAAGATAGATAAATAAAAGGAAATGGGGAAACTCCGACTCCAAAAGCTCACCCTAACTCCAAAATCCACCACAGCACGATCCTCGAATCAATGGTAGAAACTAGTATTCATAGCTGCACCAAAAAGTTATAGAAGTGTAGATTGAGTACCAAAACCACGGGTACTCAGTAGGCATCATCCGGTGACTAAGCTAAACTATGATATAAATATGATAAAATACAAGATAACATAACTACTTCAAGAAAAATGAGGCAAACCTAAGAATAACTCCCACGTTGATGTACACAATTAAATAAATAAACTAGAACAATAACATTAAGAACAAGCAATTATAACTAAAAAATTGGCCCCCATAAGCCAATAAGTTTGAAAAGGTATGTAACCTAATGTAGGCCCCCACAAGGCTAAAGGGTACAATCAAGTAAAGTATAACTGGAACCTCCATCATTTACCAACCACCATGATCCAACTAGAATTCTTCCATTCCATACCACACTATAATAACTTCCTACATTTCTGAACATGAACCGATCTCCATATTATTGATATCATACTCTCTTGCTAGACTCAAATCGATACATATATCATCATAGTCATAATCTATATCCGGACTCGAGTCGGTAATTATATAATCAACATCATAACCAATACTCGGGCTTGAACCAGTAAATATATCATCAATATTGTAATTAATAGTTGAACTCAAATCGGTAATCATATAATTATTATCATGGCCAATATTCAGACTTGGACCAATAAATATATCCTCAATATTGTAATCAATAGCAAACTCGAATAGGTAAATATATATATCATTATCATAATACCAATAAGCATCAACTCTCAATACCAACCCATCAAAACCATCAAGTTCAAAATCTCCTCAATATTACCTTAGTAATCATTTTCAAGGTGTATAATGATAACGCTCAAACAACAGCTCTCGTAAGAGTGTAAGCGGTCGTCATCAAATATAGAACCCAATTGGGTTGGGTGTCGAATCCCACAGGGAATACTTGGTCACTAAGTATGCAACGATTAGTAGACCGTTGATCAAAAGTTCTATGGAAAAGGGGGGATTTAATTGTAGCGTGAATTAAGAGTATCAAAGTAACAAAGAAAAACGGAATATTTAGTAGGTTTTAATCAATGAGAATTATAAGTTAGGGTTATGTCCACTTTATAAGTTTTACGTATCTATTGGCTATGAGTTATGCGGAATTCATACATGCATGCGCTTATAGAGATTCGTATTCTATGGTAAATCCTAGTGTCTTTCTACCATCAAGGATTATATCACTTTAATTCTCCAAGAGGTTAATCCAGTTACGGCACTAACTTTTAAACAGGGGTTGGTATCCCTATTTCCTTGTCATTCTCTCTTTTCCAGACATGTAACTTTTCTTTCGAACAAGTTAATGCTATACTGGCGTATTCTATATGTTTGCAACCACAAGAATTCAATTAAGATGAAGAGAGTAATGATATAAGCAGCATACGTATCAAGAATTCACAAACTCATAGCAATAGATAGTATCTCATAAGGCTTCCATAACCCTTACAGAGAAGTTTAGCTACTCATAATTGTGAAGGAAAACCACGAGGATATCATCATACCAAAGCAATAACAATATCACGATAAGGAAGTATTGGCGTCACTTGTGGCGTGAATTCCTTGCTAGTAGCGTTTCTCATGTCGTGAAAATTAAAAGTTGAATAGATGAAGAATAATGTCAACAAAAAATTTAAGGATAGAAGAGAGTAAGAATGAATTGAAAGAGAATGGGTGAGAATAATAAAAAGCTTTGAATGAATGAATAACTGAATGCTGAAAAATTCAGCAAAATAGGGTATTTATAACACCCATATCCTATTCCTACTAGGCTAATGCATACTTATCCTAATCCTACTAGGTTACTGCATCCTTATCCTAATCCTACTAAGTTACTGCTGATCCCCAAAGTCTTTAGAAATGTTGTTTTTGCCCGGGATAAGTTATCCATGCATCACTTTCAGTCCATAGGCATCCAAACGCTGCTTTCCTTCTTTCGTGAAGCTTCCTTTGGCGTCAAGTTATCCATAAAGTGCTGGAATCTTCATCATTTATACCTGAAAACTTGCTAATCACGTTTGTTATCTCACTTACAGGAAAAAGGTCTAAAAGTGCAGAAATTATATATTTTGTCCTCAAAACTTAGCTAAAATATGGGTACATTAAGGTTCTTTAGGCGTGTAAATACGCCTATCATCAACACCCCACACTTAAAGATTTGTTCGTTCTCGAACAATATATCATGTCCATATAAACATCTACTTAGGGTTTCACAGTAACAACACAAAATATTCATCAAGACAGGCACGTCAATTATTAACAAAGAGTAGTTTTCTAATCACTTCTAGAAACAATTCAACCTCCAACATAGACTCGTGATGATGGTTAATTCATATTTAAAAGTTAAGGCACAAAGAATCATACAAGACTACCCAAAACTCATCAACCATGTGTGTCTCACATAAGATACTACCCATAATCACTCACAAGTATTGCATTTTTCAGAACATGGGTATAAGCTTCTCCTTGCTCTCACTCTCACAAAGAATTCATATGTTGCAACTGATTACCATAGGCTTTCCCTTAGTGTAATGCTCTACTAATATCAGAATGTTAAGCTTAGGATCAATTAGGTCTTTTACAGGTTGTAATGTAGGCTAAGGGACGGGTAGGACTATTTTGGCCAGAAATAGTGACTATGTTCCTAATCGCTTTAATACATCACATTATGCCATTAACACTATCTTTTAATCAACCCTGCTACCTTTCTTTCATTTATCACCCCTTTACACCTATTTTTCCATTCAAGCATAACTATCTTTTTATTTAATCATAAACACAATTTATCTTTTTGTTTTTTCTATTTCTTTTTCTTTTCTCTTTTTTATAACACACCTCTATGATAGCCACTCTTTTTTTTCATAACAAATTCAAGTACCAATTCACTTTAAGGCATCACTCTCACCCAATTTCCTCTTATTTTGTCACATGACTTCACAACTTAAAACACTTAGGAATTTGGATCAAATTATGGTCTTGAAAAAAAATGGATTCGGCTTACATATGAGGATGTCAAAGAAAATGGCTAAAGGCTCAAAGGGGGTTAACTAAGATAATGTCCATGGGTAGGTAAAAGGAAGGTAAACAAATACAGGTTTCCAAAGAAATGCCTAAATCATCTCCTAAACTTTCACTCTTTGTTTCGCTTTACACACACACCAGGCAAGTTCTAGCATCAGTCACAACCAAGAATATACTATATCCTCACACACACAAGGCACATGGTCAACTTTATTGGGAGTATTATAGACTCTTGACTCTAACAGATGAATGAATTAAACCACACAATTATCACACAGTGAGTCACACTTAGAGCCTAAATGTCTCAATAGTAATGATTCTAGCATAAACTCTTGTCATAACACCATGCCGCCTATCAGAACAATTTCATGCATCAAAATCTAAAAAAAATCTATGACTAATTAAAACAAACAAAAAAATATGACAATAAATGTAGGCAAAGAAGTACAGCATACGAATACCAGCACCCCACACTTAGACGAGACACACGGCCCTCAGTGGAAAATAAATACGGAAAACCTGATTAGTCGGACTACTCTTCTATGTCTGGGGTCATACCCCCTGCGTCGGAATCATCATCAGAGTCGTCATCCTCAGAGTTTCCTCATATTGTACCCCACATGATCCAAAAGTGCGTTGAGGTATTTGTAGCGAGGAGGATTCAGCTTGCTCTTTTCTTCCGTTTTCCTAACCTTTCTGTGAAGTGGATACTTTTTGTTTTTCTTGTCGTCTTTTTGAGGCCATTCTACTTGAGATCCTAATAGAGTCATGTTAGCTTCATCTCAGAAGGTTCAATTGATAAACAAACAGTAATGGCACCACCCCACACTTAAGTTGTTGGAACAGACTAATTAAGTGAGTGATGTCCACTACTCAGACTTCATCGTCATACATTTGGGCGATATGTTCCAACAATATGTTCAGCACAGTCATACTTTCATGTCGTCTTAACTATCCTTTCCAACTCTATTTCATGTAATCTTGATCATACTCTCATGTTTGGATTAATGCACTTTTTTGAACAAGACTACTGCATAGAGATCTTATCAAGTTATGGTATAGAAATAATCACAACATCTCATGCTTGTATTCAATCATGATCTTTATCTTGATGAACGAGTCATTCAAACATTCAAGCATTCAATTTTGAAGATTATGCACTTAACTTCACCATGTCGCCTCCGCAAAAGTATGACAGTGTATAATAATCAAATACAAGTCGGAACCAAATCAAGAGCATTATTACGTATTCTTTCACTCACTTAGTTGTATCACAACAAATCAACCATATTCAAATCACCAATACTAATTCAAGATTTAACAATTTATTATAGGCGTAGTAGTGTAGTACTTACGGAATATAAAAGAAGAACAAAGAAGTACTTACTTGGTTGATGGCCTCGAAAGATGTTCTTGCAAAGTAAAAGAGAAAAAGGAAAAATTTTGAGAGATTTTGGAGAGGTAGGCGGCGCCTAGGTTGAGGTTGCAATGTATTTTTGTTCTAAGACTAAGGTTCTATTTATAGGACAAGCTTGGGTCGGGTTTTGACCCATTTGGAATCGGATTTGGAGACTAAAAGTGACCATAGGCGGCACCTAATGCTTTGCCTATGCTTGGCATAGGCGGCGCCTTTTGCAAAGCCTTGTTGATCATAGGCGGCGCCTATGCTATGGCATTGTTAGGCATAGGCGGCGCCTATGCTATGGCATTGTTAGGCATAGGCGGCGCCTATGCCATGGAATACTAGATTCAGAGACAAAAGGCTTTTACATAGGCGGCGCCTATGCTATGGCATTGTTGAGCATAGGCAGCGCCTATGCTATGGCACTCTAGAATCCGAGAACATAGGCCATAGCATAGGCCTTGCCTTGTTCGTGGCCTAGATTTACATAGGCCTTGCCTTGTTCTTTGCCTATATTTTCATAGGCAATGCCTAACCCATAGCCTTTTGCTTCTTCATTCCTAACTTACCACCTTCAACATGCAATACTTCCAAATCAAAATTTGAAACCAATCTCCTCCTTTACACCTCTTGCACCTACACTTATTCAAAAACAACAAAAACGATTAGAACGATGGGTTGCCTCCCATCAAGCGCCTTAGTTTTGGTCGTGGCTCGACAAAATCTTAAGAAAACAAAACAATTAAAAACGATGGGTTGCCTCCCACCAAGCGCTTGATTTATTGTCGCGGCATGACATAGCTATCTCGATTACTTAGACTTCATCGAGATAGATGGGGCATCGTTTTTTGAATGGATTCAGACGATGCTGATGCTTACTTGTAGGCATGCAATCTCTTTCGAGATGAATCTTGTGCGTACATATCCCAAGAGGGATACCAATTATATCATCAATAGTCCAACCCATAGCTCTCTTGTATTTCTTCAGAGCAGAGATGAGAGCCTCTACGTGCTGTTCACCTAAATCAGCCGCAACACTCACCGGAAGTGTATTTCCACTTCCCAAGAACGCATACCTTAGGTGACGGGGGAGCTCTTTCGATTCTAGCACTGGTGGCTCTTCAATGGAAGTCTTCGCTGTTGGTGAAGGTCTATTCCTAAGATCAAGTTCCAGCTTCTTAGTATCATGAGAATAGGACTTTATTCCTGTTAGAGCACAAACAGTTTCTTCATATTCTTCAACATCCTCATGCTCAAAATTCAACAGCACAACAGAAATGGATCAACAGTAAGCTGCTTCTCTACAGATAATCCTTTCTCATCCTCATAGTAAACATCATCTACAGAGAACACATCCATATCTCTAGGCTGCTTCATTGATTTGCATACATCAAAATGGACCACTTCGTCATTCAGCCAAAATAAAAGCTCATTAGCTCTTAAATCAATAAGCACACTTCCATTTGCGAGGAAAGGACGCCCCAAGATTATGGGAACTTCAGAATCCACCTCGCAATCCAAAATAACAAAGTCTGCAGGAAAGATAAAGGTGTAAACCTTCACCTACACATCATATAAGATACCAACAGGCCATTTTACCGACATATCTGCCATCACGAGCCGCATATTGGTTAGTGTAGGATCGCCCAACCCCAACTTTCTGTAAACGGATAACGACATCAAATTGATGCTAGCCCCCAGATCGCACAACGCCTTAGCAAAATTCAACGATCCAATCGTGCAAGGAATAGTGAAAGCACCAGGATCTGCCTTCTTCTGTACTAAAGACCTCGTGGCAATTGCACTGCAATGATGAACATTATCTGCCAGCTCATAGCTTACTGCCCGCTTCTTTGTCAAAAGGTCCTTCATGAATTTAGCATACCCAGGCATCTGTTCCAGCGCCTCCACCAATGGAACATTAATAGTCAACTGCTTCAATATGGTCATGAATTTACTGAACCTGGTGTCATCATCTTTCTTCTTCAGTCTCTGCGGAAAATGTGGTGGTGGAAGGGGAATTGTTTTCTCCACCACTTCCTTTTTATCTTGCTTCCGATTATCAACCTTTTCAGGAGTGTCGTCAGCCTTCTTCTTCAGTCTCTGAGGAAAAGGTGGTGGTGGAAGGTGAATAGTTTTCTCCACCACTTTCTTTTTACCTTGCTTCCAACTATCAATCTTTTCAGGCTGCAGATGTCTAGGGGTGACGTCATGAACACACTCTTCAGCTTCGTCAGCCTCTTCACATTCTGCATCAATAACATTATCCGCTATATCATCAACTACCTGCTTGACTTTAGATGGATGTTCCAACACTTTACCACTCCGGGTAGTAATAGCCATACATGATCCGTCGTTTCTTGGATTTTTCACAGTGTCGCTAGGTAACGCTCCAGCCTTTTTTTGGTTGAATGCCGCTGATAGTTGACTCAATTGTTGCTCCAGCTGTTTTATTGCAGTAGAATGCGAGTCAACCAATTGGTTTATTGAAGAAAAATCATTCTTTACCTCAGTAACGCCTATATTGGTTGCCTCCACCCCTTTCAACAGCTTAGCCATCATATCATCCATGGACATCTTTCCAGAGCCAGACGCCACAGCCTCACGGTTTCCAGGAGGAACATACAAACCACTCCTGTCAGTCTTATTCTTCCTACCACCTTGATCGCGGTCCTTGTATCCAGATTTATCATAATAGTTCCGACCTTGGTTTCCTTGGGCATTGCCTCGGAAACCCCCCTGATTATTCAAGTAGTTTACTTCTTCCTCATAGTCGGATTCATCTCTTCCCTGTGATACAACGGCCTTAACCTTTTCGGCCTTCCCTGATAATAAGTGCTTGGTAAGAAGATCCATCTGCGTTTTCATATAAGCCATATCTTGGTCACGTTCCTCTTGTCTACGCCTCTGCTCTGCAGTCATTCCAATCGATACAGTAGAGCTTTCTACCTCAGAATCCCTGGTATGCCAAGCTCTACTTTTCTTTGTCATACGATCTAACATATCACTTTCCTGAATAAAAGTGAGGTCCATGAATGACCCACCTGCTGCATTATCAACCACTGGCTTAGTCACCAAATTCAAAGATCTGTATAATATCTCCATTAAGTGGACATTGGTCATATGATGGTTTGGGCACCTCATAAGCTTCTTCTTGAACCTCTCCCATGTTTCGTGGAGAGCTTCAGTTGGAAGCTGTCGAAAATTGCTGATCTCATCTCTCAACTGTGCTCTCTTGGATGGCGAAAAGAATTTTCCTAGGAAAGCGTCTTTTAGTTGCCTCCAATTAGTAATAGAATCAGGAGTTAGCCCATTCAACCATAGAGTTGCCTCCCCAGACAGAGACAATGGAAATAAGCGCAGCCGAATTACATTTTGCCCAACTCCTGGATTCTCAAACGACTTGCATGTTGAAATAAAGTTGATCAGATGCATATTCGGATCATCGCCTGCAAGTCCACCAAATAAACCTTTGAGCTGTAATAGCTGAATCATGGTGCTAGTGATATTGAACTTGGCTCCGGGAGCCAAGGGCGGAGGAATAATAGCCCCTGTGGCACCAGCTCCATCAAGATCTTCATCATCATCATCAAAAGGAGCCTGCACAGCTCGGCGGTCAGGTCTCATTCTAGCTTGATGATCTATCTTATGCATAGGTGCTGCCACTTCATCTGCATGCCTAGGATTCAGTAACTCATCATCACCCAGGTCCTCATCATCAGGATTTGTTGCCCGACCTGGGTTATCAATGTTCTGTTGATGCACTTGAGCAGCTGCCAGTGCAGCTAGTCTAGCCTGCTCCTGTTGAGCCTCCCTTCTGTCAATGTCACATTGTGCATCCATTCTGCCAATAAGTTGTGGTTCAGGATTGATAGGTAATAACGGTTGACCTGAACTTCGAGTGATTGGCATGCACTCAAACAAACCTGAATAAAACAAAAACAACAACTAAAAGTAAAATTCAAGAATCTTTGACCAAAGGGTCTATTAACTATCACAAACTTAGTTGACAACCGTATTCCCCGGCAACGGCGCCAAAATTTGATAACGCTAAAACTACAGCTCTCGTAAGAGTGTAAGCGGTCGTCGTCAAATATAGAACCCAACTAGGTTGGGTGTCGAATCCCACAGGGAATACTTGGTCACTAAGTATGCAATAATTAGTAGACTATTGATCGAAAGTTCTACGGAAAAGGGGGGATTTAATTGTAGCGTGAATTAAGAGTATCAAAGTAACAAAGAAAAACAGAATGTTTAGTAGGTTTTAATCAATGAGAATTGTAAGTTAGGGTTATGTCCACCTTATGAGTTTTACGTATCTATTGGCTATGAGTTATGCGGAATTCAGACATGCATGCGCTTATAGAGATTCGTATTCTATGGTAAATCCTAGTGTCTTTCGACCATCAAGGATTATATCACTTTAACTCTTTCGAGCTTAAAGCGTTTACTAATGGTACGAATTTTCCAAGAGGTTAATCCAGTTATGGCACTAACTTTTGAACAGGGGTTGGTAGCCCTATTTCCTTGTCGTTCTCTCTTTTCCAGACATGTAACTTTTCTTTCGAACAATTTAATGTTATACTGGCGTATTCTATATGTTTGCAACCACAAGAATTCAATTAAGATGAAGAGAGTAATGATATAAGCAGCATACGTATCAAGAATTCACAAACTCATAGAAATAGATAGTATCTCATAAGGCTTCCATAACCCTTACAGAGAAGTTTAGCTACTCATAATTGTGAAGGAAAACCACGAGGATATCATCATACCAAAGCAATAACAATATCACGATAAGGAAGTATTGGCGTCACTTGTGGCGTGAATTCCTTGCTAGTAGCGTTTCTCTTGTCGTGAAAATTAAAAGTCGAATAGATGAAGAATAATGTCAACAATGAATTTAAGGATAGAAGAGAGTAAGAATGAATTGAAAGAGAATGGGTGAGAATAATAAAAAGCTTTGAATGAATCAATAACTGAATGCTGAAAAATTCAGCAAAATAGGGTATTTATAACACCCATATCCTATTCCTACTAGGCTACTGCGTACTTATCCTAAGCCTACTAGGTTACTGCATCCTTATCCTAATCCTACTAAGTTACTGCTGATCCCCAAAGTCTTTAGAAATGCTGTTTTTACCCGGGATAAGTTATCCATGCATCACTTTCAGTCCATAGGCGTCCAAACGCTGCTTTCCTTCTTTCGTGAAGCTTCCTTTGGCGTCAAGTTATCCATAAAGTGCTGGAATCTTCATCATTTATACCTGAAAACTTGCTAATCACGTTTGTTAGCTCACTTATAGGAAAAAGGACTAAAAGTGCAGGAATTATATATTTTGTCCTCAAAACTTAGCTAAAATATGGGTACATTAAGGTGCTTTAGGCGTGTAAATACGCCTATCATCATATAACAAGCGTATAAAAGGTTAAACGGATGAACATGAGTCTTATCCTAAGGTGAGTCAAAGAGCCCACTTCTAAATCACTGAAATCCATTACAAAGAAAATTGTACCCCTTACTAAGCTAAGGTATCTAAATCCATTTTTAGATGTTAATGAAGAAACAATCTACCCTAAGATAGAATTTTACCTAAAGCATAAGCGACTAAGCCAATTATGCCTAGATTATGGTTTTCGGATGGCTTAAAAGGTCAAACTAACCAAGAATTGAAAATTCTATCACCAACACCTAAAACCCATCTCAAATCTTAACATAATATCATAAACATACTATGACATTGTTCAATATATGAAGAGGGAAAACCTAGCCTACCTGGATGCCGTAGAAAGCTCAAAGAATCTGCTAAATCACTGATTTTCCCTTCCGAGAAGCTTTTGCAAGGTTCCACGCTATCAAAATCACAATCTATTCATCAAAAATAAGAATAATGATACCCATATTACACTACTATTCTTCGGGTTCAATCATGCAAAATCCCATGCGGAACCTATTTTTAGAAATCACATTTCTAAAACCAACTCAATGTCTCCATATGCTCGAGGAATATTTACTCTAAAAATGGGTGAATTTTGAGCTATATTGGTGCTAAAATCAAGTCACCAAGGTTTAGGAATTTTAGAGAAGAAGAGAGGAAATCAACCATGGGAATGGAGGAATCTTACCTCAAATTTGAAGGAAAAATGTGTAATCAATCTTTACCCAAGCTCCCAAAAGTACCCACAATGCTATTCCTAAGCTATTCCACTCCTTAGGGTTTAAGTCTCTTGATAATGGATGAGAAAAGGGCAAAACGATTACATAGGATCCCAAAAGAACCCACAGTTCTATACCTAAGCTATTCCACTTCTTAGGGTTTAAGTCTCTTGGTAATGGATGAGAAAAGGGCAAAAACGGGTTGAATGGGGTATTTATACCCATCCCAAGTGCCCGGGAGTTGCTTATGCAACATGTTAGTCGAGATTGCTACATCTGTCAGCTGCCAGGGGAATCACTTTTGCAACATGGGTGTTGTGTTCGCGACACTTACTGCCAATAGACAGATCGCTATCATGATTGGTGACTTTTGGATGCAAGTGCACCCGCACCAGTTGAGACTTGGAAATTTTCAAGTCTCCGCCAACCCCTCGAGATTCATCCAAAATCCCATATATGCAAATAGACTATGCTACCCTATCAAATTCAATATTCCAAACTCAATGGTGCAGTGAAAATTTTCTTCCGAGGTCGTTTCGACAAAAAGTGGGTCCCACACCCAACTTGCCATTTTCTTAACTTTTGACCAATAGCTCGAAATGTGCCCGGGTTCCTTGGTACCCAAACCAAAGGTCCACCTATACTAAAATTGACATTCTAGAGTTGTTGGCAAAGTCAAATTTAGCATACAAGATTTGTTGATTAAAGTTTTCATTCGATAGATAATTTGAACCAGCGATGACCTCAAAACACGGAATTGACTCTAAAAACCAAACAAACTGCCTGGAAACCCAAATTTCAATCCCAACAAGTCATAAATGACTTGGGTCAGCTACAGGAAAGCTCTAACAAGAAAATTAAGTAGAAATATTGAAAAGAACCTGAAGGGTCATTATAATATCCACTATTAGAAGGACTTTTGTCCGCGAAAGTAAAGGATTACGATGTACTTCATGTACGAACAGGTGAGGATACTGGGTCTGCATCTTTCTCTTAATCTCTAAAGTAGACTTCTCTATTCGGCAGTGCCTCCACCTTAACCATAGGAATCTCCCTAGTGCATAAATATCTGACATAACTAGTTAAAATAATCACAGGCTCCTCCATGAAGGTCAACCATACATCCAATTGGACTGAATCTCATCTGAGCACATGAAAAGGATGAGAAATATATCATCACAACATGGAATCATGGAAAATTAGATGAACAATAGAAAAATCTAGGGGTAATTTTAACTCATAGCCACCCCACCTACTATGCAAAGAATCTCGAAAAGTCCAACATATTAGGGTATGAGTTTTCCATTCCTTTCAAATCTAATCATACCCTTTATGGGTGACACATGGAGGAATACTCGATCAACAACTCCAAATATCAAGGCACAAAGTCAACAGTCTGCATAAGCCTTCTTCCTACTCTGGGATTCCCTCAACCTTTCCTGAATCACCTTGACTCTGTCCAGAGACTCCTGAAGCAAGTCAGTACCACAGGGTCTAACCTTGAAAGTTTCAAACCATCCAATCTAAGAACTACATCACCTACCATATAAAGCCTTAAAAGGTTCCATCAAAATACTCGAATGATAACTGTTACCATAAGCAAACTCTGCCAAGGATAATTTTGATCCCACTGACCCCCAAAAATCATAACACAAGCTTGGAGCATATCCTTGAGAACTTGAATAGTCCACTCTGACTGGCCATTGGTCTACGGATAGAAGGTTGCACTAAAATCAACCTTAGTACCCAACTCATCCTGGAAAGCTCTCCAAAATCTAAAAGCAAACATGTAACCTCGGTCCAAAATGTTAGATACAAGTTCCCAATACAAATGGACTATCTCACACACATAGATGCAGGCTGACCTCTCAGAAATGAAGAGTCTGAATAGGAATGAAATATCTAGACTTTGTCAACCGATCCACAATGATCTAAATTCTATCTAAACAACGGGAAGTGCGAGGAAACCACTAACAAATTCCATGGTCATATGCTCCCATTTCTATTCGAGAATAGGCAACCTCTGAATTAATTAACCAGGTCACTAATGCTCATCCTTCACCTACTGATAACACAGTTAATGAGCTACAAAGTTTGCCACATCTATCATCATGATACTCCACTAATAATGTTGTCTCAAATCTCTATACATCTTAGCGATAATCAGATAAATAGAATACCTAGAGCTGTGATACACATGCAAAATCAGCTAAATAAAGTCATCAATCCTCAGAACACAAATAAGGCTATAAAATATCAAGACACCCTAAGAATCTATGGTAGTCCCCTTGGACTCACCACTCAACACCTGATCACAGAGGATGCAAAGTCTATTATCTTCAAATTGATGATCTCTAATTTGCTCAAATGGTAAGGACCTAGCCTCAATACTATTCAGAATCCTACTAGGGTATGAAATGTCAAGTCGTACCATCAAGTTTTCTAAGTACTAAATGTACCATGACAATAGCCTTTATGAGACTAAAATAAAAGCCAAACTACCCATACTTATTATCTTCAAACTCAAATCATCCACTACCATATTTTCCTTTCTTGAATGATAAAAAATAGAAATATCATAATCCTTAAGAACCTCTATCCATCTATGCTGCCTAGAATTAAGCTCTATCTAAGTTATAAAATACCGAAGACTATGATGATCGGTGAAAATATCATAATGCACACCATAAAGATAATGCGTCCAAATCTTAAATGCGAAAACTACTGCCTCCAACTCCAAATCATGAGTGGGGTAATTGTGTTCATGCACCTTAAGCTACCTCAAAGCATAAGCGGTAACACGGCCTTGTTGAATTATTATACAACCAAAAAAATACCAGAAGCATCATAATACATGGCAAATCCCTCACCCTCAATAGGAAAATACAAAATAGGAGCAAATGTAAGAAACTCCTTGAGATTACCAAAGCTCGACTCACACTCCTCAGACCATCGAAAAGGAACCTCATTCCAAGTCAATTTGGTCATTGATGTTGAAATAGTAGCAAATCCCTCAATGAAATATCTATAATAACTGACCAAACCAATAAAGTTACGAACCTCGGTTGGACACATGGGCCTAGCCCAATCACGAATAGCCTCAATTTTTGCTAGGTCTACCATAATCTTATCCTTATACACCACTTGCCTAAGAAATGTCACCGACTAAAGCCAAAACTTACACTTAGAGAACTTGGAAAAAAGCACATGTTCTCTCAAAGTCTGTAGAACAAATCTCAAATAGTGTGCATGCTCCTCCTTACTCCTCAAATACACAAGGATGTCATCGATGAACACAATTACAAAGGAATCCAAATAAGTCCAAAAAACTTAGTTCATTAAATCCATGAATGCAGCTGGGCATTCATCAACCCAAAGGACATCACTAGGAACTCATAGTGACCATAACGGGTCCTAAAGGTTTTCTTCTGGATATCCCCAACCTAAATCCTCAACTGATGGTAACCAGACCTTAAGTCAATCTTAGAAAACACTTTTGTACCCTGAAGATAGTCAAATAAATCAATAATACAAGGCATAGGATAATGGTTCTTCACTGCCACCTTATTAAGTTGCCTATAATCAATACACATGTGTATAGAGCCATCTTTCTTATTCACAAACAATACAGGAGCTTCCCTAGAAGACACACTTGGTCTAATGAAAACCTTACCAAGAAGATCCTAAAGTTGAGAATTTAGCTCTTTAAGCTCGGCAGGATCTATACGATAAGGTACCATAGAAATAGGTTGGGTGACAAAATCAAGATAATAATGTACTTAATCTTATGGGTAGGAGGTATACTAGGCAGATCATTAGGGAAAGCATTAGAAAACTCACAGACTATAGATACAAAGTCAAGAAACAGACTCTCTACTCTAACATCATAAATATAAGTAAGATAAGACTCACAAACCTTTGAGATCAATCTCCTAAAATGAACATAAGAAATAATCTCCATCGGCTCACAGCTAACAGCTCTCTGCCACACAATCAGGGGTATGTCGAGCATGGCTAAGGTAACCGTCTTGGAAAAATAATTCATGACTACATGATAGTGAGATGACTAGTCCATGCCAAGAATCACATCAAAATCAACCATGTCGAATATAATGAGATCAGCATGAGTATCAATATATCTAGCAATCACAACACATGATCTAAACACCCAATCCAATACTAAAGAATCGCCCACTGGAATAGATACACATAAAGGCACAGATAATGAATCCAAAGATTACTCTAACCATGGGGCATAATAAGCAGACACATAAAAGTAAGTGGATCCCGGATCAAATAAAGAAAAGGCCGACTAATGGCACACTAGAATAATACTTGTGATAATAGAAATTGAAGACTCAACCTCGGGCCTAGCAGGTGCTGCATGCAATTGACCTCGCCCGCCACCTGGCTGGGCTCCTGTCTGATCACCTACCCTACCTACCTAAGAACATTGATAAGCACCTTAGGAACCACCCATAAAACCATGAATACCACCTTTAGCTAAGGGATAAATTGCTCTAATAGGAAAAATACTCTGAGTAATAGTAATAATTTCCCCACGACTAGGTCACTCTCGTGAATAATGACCAAAATCTTTACAACCATAGCATGTTACATAAGCTAAACTAGAACTAGAAGATCTGGTGGACCTAAAATAACTACCATGACTAGAATAACTAGAAGAAGATCCCCTCGACGAATGACTACCACCTTGACTAGGGCGGTTACTAACAGAAGACTGACCTTCGTCCGTAACTTAGAGCATTGATTGAATGGGACTACTAGGCTAACCCTGAGGCTGATACGGCTAACAAAAAGGGTACATACCCTGTGAACCACTACCTTTGAACCGAGGGCTATGATATCTCCCGCCAAAACTACCCTAATACAATGGCCTCTTATCATTGCCCCTTAGGCCTCACGATACATCTCCTTCATCACCTAAGTATGATTGAGAACCTCAGCAAAAGACCTACCTGCAACAACTAAACATTGAGTATACATGTGAAGAGAAATTCTCAATCATCAAACCCTCTTATACTCAGTCGATAGAATAGAAGTAGCATGCCTAGCCAACTCATAAAAATGAGCCTCATACTCCACAATAGTCATGGTTCTCTACTCTAACTTTGAGAATTTATCCCACAAATAATACCTAAGACTGCGAGGCATGTACTTTTCCAGGAAGATCTCAGAGAACTGAGCCTATGTCAAAGGAGAAGATCCTGCTGGCCTAGAATAAAGATGACCTCCATCAATGTCGAGCAGACATGTACAAATGAAAGGTAGTGTAATCCATACCATGAGTCTCAACTAGGCCCAATTATGGAACCTATCCTTATAAGAAATCAAAAACTTATATGCATCCTTTTCTAGGGCACCAAAAAACCTAGGCGGAGCCAATCTCAAGAATCTACCCAATATTTTTTTCTCCTTAACAAACATAGAAGGATGGCCAACCACTGGCTGAGAACCTACCGGATGAGAAACTACTAATGTAGGAGGGACCTCAACTCTGGGAGCCATAGCTATAGGTTGCACCTCTACCTCAGTACCACTCTGATTTTTAGACTATGCACCATCAGACGGTGCACCACTAACCAACCCTAAAAGTTAAACCAAAGTATCCCTAAGTACTAAAGAAGAAATAAAACCGGCGGAGCCTAGGTTGTTCCCTGGCCCACTGTTGGCTGAGGCGAAAGAAATTCTAGCTTAGGAGTGAGAATAGGGTATTGTAAATTCCCCATATCTTGTCCCCTAGCTGGGGACATATCTCGAGGATGTCCACGACCTCTGGGTTATCCTTAAACAGTGATAGGATCCCTAGGCTCAGTCTGAGGACCCTCATCTAGTGTAGTGGTAGCACATGTCCTAGCCATCTACAGAAGAGTGAAACCAAAGGAACATCTTAGAAACCAACTCTAAAACTTGGCATGAATTGAGTGAAAGAAGTAGAGAACTTCTAACAGGGTTTTATAACCTCCTAAAGATAAGAAACGGATGACATCATTCCATTATGAAGGACTCTACTAAATACTTGCTCTTGTAACAACAATACTGGTGAAACCAAGGCTATAATATAAATTTTTCATAACCTGATTTATGAGTCATGATGGCACCTACTAAAATCCATCAGTAGGTAAGCCGAACTGTAGCTCGAAACTATTTGTAATGGGCTAAGTTAGTGGAAAATGCCCCTAAATGTCAAAATAGACAATATAATTCATAAATAAGCAAGGCAATAGAATAATCTGAAAGGTAGCCATAACATAGAAAACAATCCCACAACCTGGTAGAGTCTGTACAAGAGCTACTATGACACACCATAAGTTCTAAAATAGTCAATACAATTTATCTTAAAACAAAAGACTAGATAGAGATAAATAGAAAAAAATAGGGAAACTCTGACTCTAAGAGTTCACCCTATCTCTGAAATCCACAATAGCATAATCCTTAAATCAACAACGGTAACTAGTACTTGTATCTGCACCAAAAGATACAAAAGTGTAGTATGAGTACCAAAACCACGAGTACTCACTAGGCATCATCGATCGACAAAGCTAAACCATGAAATAAATATGATAAAATGCAAGATAACATAACTAAGTTGAGAAAAAAAGGGCAAGCCTGAGAATAACTCCCACATTGTTGTACATGATTAAATAAAAAAACTGAAATAATAATATAATGAACAAGAAATTATAACTATAAAATTATCCCCCATAACCCAATAAGTGTGGAAAGTTAAGTCACCCAATGCAGGCCCCCACAAGCCTGGAGGGTACAATCAAGTAAAGTATAACCCAAACTACTATCATTTACCAACCACCATGATCCAACTAGAATTCATCTATGTCATGCCACACTATAATAATTTTCCCTATTTCCAGACTTGAATTGATCTCCATTTATTAATATCATGCTTTCTTGTCAGACTCGAATTGATAGATATATCATCATAGTCATAATCAACATCTAAACTCGAACCGATAATTATATAATCAATATCATAATACCCAAACTTAAATTGATAAATATATTAATATTGTAATCAATAGCTGAACTCAAACCATATTATGGACAATTCTGAACATGAATCGATAAATATTTCATCAATGTCGTAGTCAATAGCCAAACTCAAATTGGTAAATATATATATCATTATCGCAATACCAATAAGCACCAACTCTCAATACCAACCCATCATAACCATCAAGTGTAAAATTTGCTCAATATTATCTTAGTAAGCATTTTCAAGGTGTATAAGAAGCGTATGAAAGGTTACAAGGATCAATATGAATCTTGGCCTAAGGTGGGTCGAAGAGCCCACTTCAAAATCTCTTAAATCCATTACAAGTCTGTACTATTCTAAGGTATATAAATCTATTTTTGATGTTAATTAAGCCACAATAAATTCTAATATGGAGATTTTACGTAAAGCATGAGCGACTAAGACAATTATGCCTAGATTATGATCTTCGAATGGCCTAAAAGGTCCAACTAACCCAAGTATTGCAAATGTCATCGCCAATATCTAAAACCCATCCCAAGTCTTAACATAAAATCATAAATATACTATGACATAGCTCAATCTATAAAGAGGGAAAACCTAGCCTACTTGGACATTGTAGAAAGCTCAAAGAATTTTCTGAATCGTTGATTTTTGCTTTGGAAAGATTTCATAAAGTGCCCCGCTATAAAAATTACAAAATACTCATCAAAAACAAGAAAAATTATGCCCATATTGAACTATTGTGCTTCTGGTCCAAAATTATGTAAAATCTTATGTTGAGCCTATTTACGAAAATTGCATTTTCGAAACTAACTCAATGTTCTCATATGCTCAAGAAACATTTAATGTTAAATGGGTAAATTTCAAGATATTTTGGTTCCAAAATTAAGTCACCAAGGTTTAGGAATATTAGAGAAGAAAAGGGGAAATGAACCATGGGAATGGAGGAATCTTACATCAAATTTGAGGAGAAAATATGTAATTAGTCATTACCTAGGCTCCCAAAAGCACCCACAATGTTATTCCTAAGATATTCTACTCCTTAGGGTTTAAGTCTCTCGAGAATGGATGAGAAATGGACAAAACTGGTTTAATAGGGTATTTATACCCATCCCAGGTGCCCAAGAGTTGCATACATGGCCTATTAATCGCGATCGCGACATCCGTCGGTTGCTAAGGAAGTCTCTTTTGCAACATGGGTGTCGCATTCACAACACTTTATATTAGTGGACAGACTATTATCATGATCGATGACTTGCGTACGCGAGTGCACCGGTACCAGTTGAGACATAAAAATTTCCAACTCTTTGCC
Source organism: Capsicum pubescens (assembly GCA_030864215.1). Lineage (NCBI taxonomy): Eukaryota > Viridiplantae > Streptophyta > Magnoliopsida > Solanales > Solanaceae > Capsicum > Capsicum pubescens. The sequence goes on along the minus strand of CM061540.1, from coordinate 209,618,696 downwards.
AACCTCTCGGGATTCATACAAAATCCCATATACATAAATTAACTATTATATCCTATTAAATTTGGTATTTTAGACTCAATTTCCTGGTTAAAATTTCTATCTAAGGTTGTTTCAAAAAAAAGTGGGTCCCACACCTAATTTTCCATTTTCATAGCTTTCAACCAATATCTCAAAATGAGCCCAAGTGCCTAAGGACCCAAACCAAAGGTCCACTAATCCTAAAATCAATATTTAGGGGTTGTTGTAATTGTCAGATTTAGCACACGAGATCATTTGACTAAAGTTTTTGCCTGATAGCTAATTTGAACTAGCGAAGATCTCAAAATAGGGAATTAGCTCTAAAAAATAAATGAACTATCTAGTAATGGAATTATCGATCCTACTTAGTCATAAATAACTTGGGGATGTTATATGATAACTCTAACAGCAAAAATAAGTGAAAATACGACCTGAAGAGTAATTATACATGGGTTTTGTTACTAGCTACTTATCTGTTCGAGTAGTATAACATGCATACATGCTTGACTATTTTTTTCTAGTGCAATTCCATAGCTTGACTCATTTGTGTCACATTATTATACAACATATATCTATGCAGTAGTTTTGAAAAGTTGGAAGTAGAAGGGGTAATGTGTTTGAATTGAAATTAAGTTGCCTGTCGTAGGTACCTTAGGTTTCTCTTGGTTATGCACTATCGTATTATTTTGTTATATGTTTGTTTTTTATGTACATGTTAACATTCTAAGTTGAGGGTGTTTATGTGTCATGGTTTCATGGCACTTTCAATTCTTAAAATAAAAAAATATGCAAGCACTTAGGTATGTTTTTTAGATATAATGTATTTTGCGTTTATTTTGTAGGAAACTAGGTTCTGGATGTTAAAAGAATAAAAAAAGTTAAAGTATACAGAAGACCCTACTTATAGTCCCACTTACGGGTCATAAGTGTCACTTACGACCACAATAAATGGCCTCGTATATATCTAAGGAAATTGTTCTGAGGTTTTTAAAGTTGAAGTTTTTTATCTGAGAGTGACGACACCCACTTATGGGGTGTACGTACCACTTACGCCCCCCATACGTGCCTTCATGGGTAAAATTTTGTAGCATGCTGAAGCTCTAAAGTTTTTCTAACACTTATAACCCACCTAGGGTTTCGTAAGTACCACTTACGACCTGTAAGTGGGTCCATAAATGTTCACCGACCCAGTTTTTCTTATTCATTTTGGTTAAGATTTTTAGGGTTCTGATATATTCTATAAATACCCCTTTGATGTTTTTGTAGTTTACGCACTCTTTACATTCACAATATTATATTGATTTTGAGATTCGAGTTTTGATCTTCGAATCCATTTTCCTTTGTTTTTACGGTTGATTAGTAATTTGAGATTTTGGGTTTTGTTCTTAAATTATTGTAAGATTATTCTTATTATTTCTTTGATGAATTCAATGGATATTCTTGTAAACATGTGAGGCTAAACCACCTAACTAGTGTTGTGGGAACCTTGGTAGAATAATAAAGTAAAGAAAGTGTGAGGTCCTTCTAAATCAATGTTTATACATGTATTGTGATCATTTTCGGTTTGGTTGCTTTCTTATTTATTGCAGAAGTTAAGAACTTACCTATATTTGAGATCATCTTCACAAGATAGATTGAGACTAGGAAAATAAGATCACAACAGTAATTTGAGACTACCAACCCTCATCTAATTAACTTAACATCCAAAAGGAGATAGTTAAACTAAGATCCAAGAAAAGGGTTACTAAGGAGACATTCTGAGAATCACAAGGTGAAGAATTAAATTTACCAAAGGCATTCACAAAAGGATTAGTAATACATATCTTTCAGATTCTACATGCAAGGCATGAGCTAGTTTGATGGAGCACGATAAGTCTATGGAGTTAGAAAGTCAAGGGGAACATAGCCCTAGTATTCACTCAGATTGACTTCAACCCAAAATCAACCAAGATTTTTTACTTTTGATATCTTCTCACCAAATACCCCTATTTACTTTTATGCATTATTTTGGCTACTTCAGCAAATTCGTAAGAGATACTTAGCCTATTCCCTGTGGGTTCGACCCCAACCTCTGTTAGATTACTATATTTGATAACGGCTATAGTTTTTGTTTATTAGGAGGTATAGCTTGAGTGACATCATTAATCATCCTTATAGGTAAGGGGATTCCTCATGTGGGGGAACTTAATTGTCATGCTTGGGCGCTATTAAAACTCGGTTCACATTTATGAGCATGCACTTGTCTTGGTAATAGTTAGCTAATATTGGATACTTGTTGTTGACAATTGTAGAGTTTGATAAGCAAAGTATGGATCTTGGTTTTCTAAATTTTAAGAGAAAAAAAAGAAGCATGTGCTTAGGCTCCCAAGATGTACTATATGTAGGAATTGGTATTTTTGTTGTAAGTGTATTATTTTACTCGAGGACGAGCAAAGATTTAAGTTGGGTGTGTTGATGAGTCAGCAAATTGTGAGTCTTTTACCTTAAAATTAGAAGAAAAGCTTTTCCTCAATCCTAAATTAAAGTAATTTTAATGTTGATCTGGTTTATTTTCAAGGTAAAGTCCTAGAAGGCATCAAGATAGCACAAAGAAACAAATAAAGTAAAAAAGATGGAAGTACAAAGAAAATATTGAACAAATGCAGGGAAAAATTGCTTTGGTACAGCACCAAACTAAGGATGGATTGCCTACCTTGCGTCCTATTGCCAAAATTAACTAAAATAGGGCCAAGAAAAGCTGAGGAAAATGGAGACGCCATTGACGATTTGGCACATTATCGATCAAATTAGTGCATCAAGACAAGCATCTCCAAAATAAACAAAATCCAACACAAGAAGCTGAGAAAAATGATAAATCGATGATCCAAAAGCCAATTGGTGCATCACCGATCCACTCGGCGATGGAATATGCTCAGTCGATTTTTCATGTGATGGAAATTCTATAAATTTAGAGGCCCAATTTCCCTGATGCTATATAAGTAGTTTGGCCTATAGGAACCCTAGTTTATATCAATTTTGGAGAATTTAAACTTTTTGTTGATATTCCATTATATGAATTTAGGTTTTTAAGATGTAGATTTGGAGTTATTTCCCAAAGTAATCATAATCTATGGCTCATATGAAAGAAGGATATGGTATATCTCTTTCTTGTTTTGTCATGAGTTGCTAAATATTTATACTTGGGGTTATGTTTACGTGAGTGTTGATTAGTGTATGGGTGGTTGTGATGACTCTAGTATATGATTTTTTATTATGATTTTAGCCAGATCTTTATGTATTCATCCACGGTTTGGGTTTGCAAACCCAACCCATTTTTAGATCTCTTACTTTACTTGAAAAAAAGAGTAAGAGTGATAAGATTTGGCTAATATAACCTGAGTTTCTAACTCATATATTAATGATGTTAGAAATAGATCATTTGATGTTGAGGCGGTAGTTGGTTAATATCAAAGACATAGGTGTGTTCAAAAGAAACACTTATGAAATTTGGCAATAGATCGAAAGATTATTGTTCATACAAATACCTAGCCTAATAATAGTTAACTTTCAAATCTAGAGAATTCATGACCTACCTATGCATGAAATTGACCTCGTAGAAGCATAGCCCCAAGTACCCTCACATCTATTGATTACAAGCTTAACTATTTGCATTGGTAATCTTGCAAACTAATTGATTAATTGAAGTTTAACTTGTTACTCCAACCCCTCAATTTACTTTACTTGCATTATTTTTATCACATTATGTGTAACTTAAAGTCTTTTATAACACTTCAAGGTGAAGTAAAATATCATTCTCTGAGGAATTGTCCCTGACGTTTATTGGTTAAACATACTTTGCAATGTCTGCTACACCAAATTGGAGTGTAAATTGAGCATTCTCACTGGGAAAGGAGTATATGGTACATGTATCATACATCTTGACTCATTTGGCATTCATCACTATTATATCATGTTCTTGCTTTAGTTTTATTCTTGTTTATTTCCACCATGCTTATGGGGGCTCGATTGGGTTTATTTCTTTTTGTGTGCACCTTATGGGCTTATGGGGTCCAGTTAGGTTATATGTAGGTATTTATTTCTACTTCTATAGTTATTTATATTTGATTTATCTCCTTTCACTTTGCATAGCTTATTATTTCAATTCTCACCCTCATTTACTATCATTAGATTTTACACTCACAATTTATTTATACTATTAGGGGTTGTTTAGTAGAGTATATAAGATAATATTTAATAGGTTGTATTATTAATACTGGGACTAGTAGTGTAGGGATTAGTAATACTGGAATTACTAATACTAAAATTATTTTTTATGCAGTGTTTGATTTGATCAAAAAAAAATATGTATTATTATATTTTAAAAAGAATACTGTTTGTTTTCAAAAATACCCTCGACATATCATAAATTTGTGTATTTTATTTGCAAAACTTTATATTTTTTTAAAAAAATTAACAATATAACTAATTATTTACGTTGGAATTTTAAGATTTAATCATGCATTTGCAAAAAAAATATTTTTTTTTGTAATCTTTTCTTTATTTGTTCATCATTTGTTTGTTGTTCTTAAGTTGGAGGGATATATGTGTAACTTTTGAATGAGAAAATAGAATCATTATTAACATAAAATTATTTTTATTTATTAATATCCTAGTTACAAAATTAAAGATTGCATGCAATCATGCAATTTATTTTTGGATTTTGACCACTAAGTGTTTTTAAGTTAATGGAGTAGTTATTTTATGACTAAAATTATTTGGAGAGATATTATTATCTTGATAAATTAAAAAGAAGTAACTCACGTTGAATAAATTGAAAAAGATTTAGAAAAAAATTAATGAAATTTGAGGGTATTTTATCTTTACACATATTTATCCATGGATTACTAATCCCACAAGATTGGGTGTATTAGTTATACATGCTATAATACCATATAGGGTGTATAACTAATCCATGTATTAGTTATACGTTTCTCTAAAGTTTCTACCAAACAATATATTAAATAATACCACCATTTAATTCATGGATTATGAAAATAATTCACCCTACCAAACGGGTCCTTAGTGATATTGATCTTAGCCGACTTATGATTCCAACTGAGTATCTATATTTTGATACTCATACTATACTTCTATATATTTTCTCTAATGTAGATCCTAGTATGAGTCATCACCGTTGATGATGACCTCGGGTTGTGCTGCTGATCGGGGAATTGGATGAGCTTTTAAAGTTTGGAGCTAATACCTTTTCTTCTATCTTCACGAAGTCTTACTTTGTGTATTCTAAGACTACGATGTATATTTTTGCACGATCAAGTAATCTTTTTATTTAATGGCTCTTGTACAAACATTATCAGGTCTTGGGGGATTCTTTTGGTATTTTTGTCTTTTTCCCTCTCTTGTATAGCATTCTATCTATGTATATACTCCTATTTAGTTCCTTATTATTAAAGTTGTATCCTTATTTCTTTATCTTCCACCGTTTATCCTGTTACTTGTCTCTCTAGGCTATGGTACGACTTACCTATTGGTTGGATAAAGTAGGTGCCATCATGAATTGAGAAACTAAGTCATGATAAACCTGAAGAAAATGAGACCCAACTACTACTAAAGGCTCCAACGCCTAATGGACTGGTAAAATCAACCCTCTCATAGATCTCTACACTCTCTTATGATTTATAGAAAGAAATATAAAACCATGTCTAGCCCACTTAAGAAACCTTATCGCATACTCTGAAACGGATGTATAACCCTATTAGATACATATGAACTCATCTCTAGGCTGAAAACCACTCGACTTACCTAGTACTACCCCATGTGACATAACCTCAAGAAGGCTCAAAATGCAAACCATAGTACCTTGAAGAACTGGGACGATCATAATCTGATCGAAGCCTGGGCTATCCCCAAACCCTCTGGCTGATGTTGTAAGTCCTCAACTCCTAGCCCTGTCCCTACTAACTTATCCTTGAACTTCCCCTGGACTATGACTATAGCAATAGGTGTAAGTGTCCCGTTATTACCATTTAATAACAAGTTTAGAAGTTGATAGAGGTAGGGACACATATTAGAGAATCAAGAAATAGAATATTCTATGAATGTCTATAGCCTCTCAAAAATAGGATAAGAATTTGTACCAGTTCATAGGACTCTACTAGATATTTTGATCTTGCACTAACGACACCGGTAAATCTAGAGCTCTGATACCAAATTGTCATGACTTGACAACTCAAGTTATGAAGGCACCTCTATAACCCACCAGTAGATAAGCCAAATCCATAGGCTAAAACAACGTACAATGGGATAATGAGAGGAAAAGTATAAACACAAAAAATACAAAATAGGAGACTAATATGATAAATAAGACTCAACATTCATAAATAAAGAGGGAGAAAAATTGGAATACACAAATACCCCTAAGGCCTGGAATTAGTCGATACAAGAGCTACTAAACATAATAAGAGTACAAGGTAAATACAATATATATAGACCCGTCTTTAAAATAAAAAATAAAAACCATTCCAACAAAATAGAGGGAGAAGGGAAGACTCAGAGCGATAGGAGCTCTCCCAAAACCTTTGATCCATGACAGTTCCGCACGAAGCACACATTAGTAAAAAGGATTCATATGAGGATCTACATCAAGGAAAAAGATACAGAAGTGTCATATCATTACCTAAACATGCGGTACCCAGTAACCATTATAGACCGACTTAGTGAAACAGAAAAATGCAAGTATAAGTAGTAGCACATAAGGAAGAGACACACAATATAAGCAACAAGGAAGAAGGCATTTACCTGCAAAAGCTATACTAACCGTCTATCACCATGAGTTGTTCGTCCCTTCTATTAAACCTAAAAAAGTCGCAATGCTACCTTCTCTTTGACCGAAAAAATTTGCAATACTATCATAATTATAATTTATATATTAATACGAGTAGAATGATATCCATATTGGAATAATAAAATTTGGGCCAAAACTGAGTTAAAAATAGGCTTATGGGACCCATTAATGGAATTTAAAAATTAAACCTGTTGAAACCCTTGGGGGTTGCACTACACATTAAGGGACTAGGTCCCCCAAAGTCAATCACAAGTGATAGAATAGTAAAGCAACTATGAGGTGTAAAAAATCAAAGATAACGCAGGAAAGTAAAGACACATGATTTTTTAATATGGAAACCCAGGAAGGTAAAAACCAAGGCTTTCCCTTAAAAATACCTCAAGAACTCCACTATAATAAACCTCATGATTACAGTCTAGATTTTAGCCTACCTTTAGGCTCTTTTCGCTTGTAGCAACTCTACTACAAGCTCATCTTGGTAACTCTCCAAGGACCATCTATACTGATTAGATCTAATCATCAACAAACTTAGGTAACTATACTTAAAAACTCTCAAAAGAAAATACTACTCTTATAGCATGAGTGGTTTGATTACAAATCAGTACTCACCCAAGAACAATTTTCAATTTAACTCTCATAAATATCTAAGATCTTGAGCAATGTTGAAATGGGATTTTATTGCCTCTCTTCGCTCTTTGTAATTGCATAAATCCATTTAATTAAGAGGTGCCTCTTTCATTTTATAGATAAGTAATGATTAGGGATGAAAGTTCATTGGACCAGTTATCCTAATCAGTATAAAATAGCACCTGCAAGTTTGTTACATAAGATGACAAAACTGTGCATACAACGCTTCCAGCTATACTGTATCTTGCATATCCAGGGACCTGGTCCCTTATAGTTAGTTTCTCATTATCAAAACTACATATAGCAATTTTCCCCTTTTTTATGATGACAAACAAATCATTCATTTTTTAGCATCAGTGCACATTCATCACATTTAATTTGTGTGATTACCACCTGAAGATGAATGTTCCCCCTATCATCATGCTTCCTCCAGCACTATCATGTAACACAGGGAGCTAGTCCCTTGTTGTCATTTGAAGTAAAAAATCCTGAGCACACGTACGTTTGTTTCCCTCTTTCACTATGCCTCTATTTAGTGCATTTGGATACTTCCCACTTCTTTCATTTATCTATTCAACACATCACTTACTTTCCCCTATCATCATGGTATACATGACATTATTATTATATGACACCTAGTCTCTACACATCATATTCATCACACTCATCACATTCGGTCCTTATACATGAAGTCAGTGTGCCCCCTTTTGGCATCATTAAAAAGAATTAACAGTAAACCATAAGTAAAGATAAGTACAAACTGATTAACTTATGTCCACTGGGGCAACACTAACATGAAAAATAACTTAAAGTAAAGGAAACAAATGAATCACACAAATAGAAATTCATTAATTATCAAATAAGACCAGTACCAGTACAATGTACCAAAAATTTATAAAATAATTATTTGCAAAGGCCATTATAGGAATAGGAGCTGGAAACTGAGTCAAGACACTGACACAATAGGATTCAAGTAGAAGGGGGTCTAGGGGAGAATGATTTTAGCAATATGTCCATTCTATCAGCTGCAGCAACATGAGCATCCAGTAATTGTTTGGTGAGAGCTTTTACTTCAGCATTCAATCTTTAGACTTCACCAGTCAATGCTATAATTTTTCCTTTGAGATTTTCATTCTCTGTGCTAGTTCTTCAGTGGAACTAGGTCCTTCTGAGGACATCTTCTAATTCTGCAGATTTAGATAAACTATTTCATTGTCTTTTACAGCTAGTTAAATCCTCAACTCTTCCAATTCTTTGTTCAAATTATCCTAAGCATCTAAGAGCTCTGATACTTGGGATATAATTCAAACCTTTCCTTTAATGCATTTATTCTCCACCAAGGTTGTCAGACTAAACTTTTGTTTAACTGTTCCAGGGGTCCCTTTTATCCCAATTATTTCATAGTGATCAAACACCTTATTTAGGAAGTACCCATAAGGCATTCCATGCTTATCTTCTTTCTCATATATTACTTTTCTCATATGCTCTATCATAAGAGCAGGTAAGCTTATCAGCTCAAATTTACTCAAAATTTCTATTAGAAATAGTTCAACACCAAAGGCAATGGTCCTTTTCTCTGATATTCTTAATAAAACCTTGTTGATGAACTTATATACTGTAGAAACTTATCGATTAAAAACTTTTTTTCCACAACAGCTATTGAAGTTCCACCCACTTTTGAGGCTTCAGTTATAAATTCAATGGTATGTTTCCCCTTCATAACAGATTTTACTCCCATAATAGGCACATCTAAAATTTTCCCCATTGCTTCTGCATCTAGATATATAGACTTTCCTTGCACCTAGGAAACTAATCTTAGCCCATCTTCTGAGAATTACATGGTATAGTAAAACTCTTTAACTTTATTTTCAAACACCATAGGGGATGATTCTTCAAGTAGATGAAGCTAAACCCGATGCCTCACATACTCCACCAGTTCTACCATCCCTGGTTAATCATAGATTTTTTTATCAAGAACTCTTCTATTCAGCACTTTCTGAGTTTCCAAGATAGCATTCCTTTCTTCTCTAGGGACAACCTTCTTTTCTTCCTCTTTTCTTCTTCTCTTTCATTCCCTACTTAGCTCTTTTTCTTCATCAACTTTTCTCTTCATGGGGCTACTTTCCTTAGATATTTTCTTCCTTTTCACAGCTATGTGTTTCTTTCTTCTTACACCATGACTCCCACACTTTGGTACAGAGGACCTGGTCCTTTCATCACCATGAACTTCTAGTCTTTTCTTTTTAGATGCAATGAAAATATTAGTGTCAATATCCTCATTTTCTCCAACCTACACTCCTTTAATATTTTCCTTCTCTGCTATGACAGCTTTCTTGAATCTTCTTCATTTGGTAAGAGAAGACTTACTTTCCTTCATGGTATCTACTAGTAGTTATTGTTTATATCCCCTAGTGGAATAGGATCTAGTACCTTGTACACCAATGTCAATCATTTTTCCTTTTCTTTTGATGTCCTTTATTCTATTCATTTTCCAACTTAGAGGTTGATTATCCTTATCCTCTTCATCTTCCTCATTTGAGATAATACCACCCCTTCATTCCTTGTCTCTTCATTTTTTTTCCTCACAGATTGCTCATTAATACTTACAGAGTTTTCATTTGGATCACCGGCAAGTAGAAGTAGATTCTCATCTCCTAGGTTTGTGTCTCTAATAGGTTCATATCTCTTTCCAGGAATTTCATCATCTCACAATTGAGCAAAGATGGATTTTGACTCAGAGCCACTAGAGAAACCAGGTACTAGCTAATTTTATGATTTTTCAAAACCTACTAATTCTTCAAGATGAATGAGAATTTTTGGGTCATTACAGGGCTCTGGTTCTTTTGAGTAAGAGGGGATATCTGGTTAAGAAAGCTCTTATTCAATTGGAGAGTCAAGGCCTTGATTAAAATTTCCAAGGCTAACTCAACAAGAACTTTGATGGATGCAGGATTGCCAACAAAAAATTGTTCACTTAGGGTTTCAGGGATTTCAAGAGTAGGACTGGTGGGTAAAGTATTTTGTGACTCTTGAGGATGATCAGTGGATGATTTTTGTATGGGGTTTGAAGAAGATGGGATTTCAACCATATTGAACTTTAGAGAAGGGAACGAAAAGGACTAGTTTAGTTTTAGGAAGAGAATAATGTTTTGAGTTTATTGAGAAGACAATAAGAGGATTTGAGTTTATAATTGAAGAGATGACCGTTTCACATTTAAGAGGTGACTTTTTGAATATATGTATCTGATGTAATCGGTGTGGCTCTTCATATTTGAACAAAATTGACAACTTTTGTTCATATGAGAAAGGGCATGTGGCCTTGTTAAATAGAAATTTTATAAAAAATTTGAGGCACATTATTTTGGTACTCACCTGAGAGATAGGTTCAGGTTCTTCTCTTACTTGAGTCAATTTTCAACTTGTGGTTTCTTCACCTATTTTTCTCCAAAGTTGTCCCAATGGGTGTCCTAGTGAGTCAATTCTCAAACATATATTAATTTTTTTCTTTTATCTTTTCCTTTGAATGATTCTGTTTCGAAGTTCAAATGGATTCCTTTCCTCTTGCATTTTGCAATGGGCCAATGAGGCCCATCTCTTCGAGTCAAGTACGATGTTTTAAACTCAAAGTTGATTATATGACGTGTGGGTGCAAGAAGATAAAAGAAGAAGGAAAATAGATCAAAACACATTGATAAGGTTACTACAAGACTTGAAAAGTCTAAATTTTTATTATTGCCTTATTTTTATTTCTTCATTTATTCATTCATTTGGGCCTCGAAGCCAAAGTTGTAATTTAATAATTCATTCATTTGGGCCTCAAAGCCAAAGTTGTAATTTAATACACGTGAAGCAGATTTTGGGCCTCAAAGGTCCGAAAACTAGCTTAGGATAGGTTATGGGCCAAAAACCCAAATTAGCTTAGGACAGAATTAATGAATTTTGGCCTAATGGCATAAGTCATTTAGCCTCCCCCTTTTCCCTTTATATGCTAATTGTTCTTAGTTTCTTAGACTTAGTTAAAAATCCCCTTTGAGTCATTAAATTTGTTTTGCACAAATCTTGAAGACAATTTTTTCCTTAATCATTTTCTTTTCTAAAACCAATTTTCCTTTTTAAATTTAGTCAAAAAATTATTTTCAAATATTCCGAATAATCGCAAATTAGCGGATACTATTGGTGCCTTAAAAACCTTCCAAGAGTATTAATAGGAACCACTTACTCAGAATTTCTAAACTTAAAAGATTTTTTCAGTTTTGAATATTTTAAGTAATATTTTTAGTTTTTCTTGATATTTTCTCAACAATAAAGTGGCGACTCTGTAATTTCTTAAATTATTTTGAAATTTTCTTCAAAATTTTGAAATAGTTTAAAAAGTCGAAACCAAATGTTTTTCCAACCTTTCGAATGGAAAAAGGGACAAAATAAGGGGTCATTTGTTGTAAGGTAAATCTATTACATTTGTGCCCACTAAGGGGTTATTTGGTGTAAGGTATTAAAATAAATAGTCTCGGGATAAAATTTTTGATGCCTTGTTTGGTTGACAAGTTCGGAATAACATATTTCGGAATTAACAAATAGTATCGGGATAAGTTATTTCATCCTTTGGGTGGTATAAATAATCCCAACATAATTTACCATGGGATAAAATTATAAAATGAAAAAATTATCCTCCAAGTTCTTTGATTATCACTTTCCATAATTTGCTTGTGTTGAGTTTGAGCCTAATATTAATATTAATTTTATATTTGTAATTTTTTTTAATCTTGTTGCTATTCTTGTTTTTTATTTTTATTTTATTTTTATAAATTATAGTAGTTGTAAAGATTGTTCGACAATATCTCAATATTTTTAATATTAATTAAATAATATTTTTTTAGACATCAGCTTCTGAGAGATTATATTCAGGATTAGAGGAGAGGGGGTGGGGAAAAGAGGTTGTTTAGGCTTGCTAAAGCTAGGGAGCGTAAGGGTCGGGATCTTTACCAAGTGAAGTATATTAAGGGAGAGGATGAAAGAGTATTGGTGGAGGACGTGCTTATTAAGAAGAGGTGGCAGTAGTATTTTCACAAGCTATTGAATGACAGGGGGGACAGAGGCATTATGTTAGGGGAGTTGGAGAACACTGAGGAACCTCAAAATTTAATATTTTATCGGCGTTTTAGGGTGGATGAGGTATGTGAGTCTATTCGCAAGATGCGAAATGGCAGGGCAATGGGGCCCGATGAGATTTTGGTGGACTTTTGGAAGTTCACGAGCGGGTCAGAGTTGAGGTGGCTCACCAATTTGTTTAACAACATTTTCAAGTTTGCTAAGATGCTCGAGGCATGGATATAGAGAACGATGATCCCTTTATATAAGAATAAGAGTGACATTCAGAGTTGCAATAACTACCGTGGTATTAAGTTATTGAGTCACACGATGTATATTTAGGAGAGGGTGGTGGAGAGGAGGTTGAGAAAGGTAGTGTCTATTTTGGAGAATCAATTTGGATTTATTCCTAGTCGCTCGATGATAGAGGCAATTCATATTATGCAGAGGCTGGTAAAGAAGTATCGAGAGAGGAAGAGGGATCTTCACATGGTGTTTATCGACTTGAAGAAGGCATATGACAAAGTCACTGGAGAGGTTCTTTGGAAATTCTTTGAGGCAAAGGGGGTACCAGTGGCGTACATACGATCGATTAAGGACATGTATGAGGGGGCGAAGACCCGAGTAAGGACGATGGGAGAAGTTTCCAAGCATTTCCCGATCTTGACAGGGTTGAACCAGGGATCGATTCTTAGTCCATTTTTATTCGTCTTGGTGATGGATGTGTTGACACAGAGTATTCAAGGAGAGGTTCCTTATTGTATAATTTTTGCAGATGATGTAGTGTTGATTAATGAGTCGCGTCGAGGTGTTAATGAAGTTGGAGGTTAGGAGATAAAACCTGAAATCTAAAGGATTTAGATTGAGTAGGACCAAAACAGAGTACTTAGAGTGCAAGTTTAGTGACACGAGGTGAGAGAAAGATGAGGTAGTGAAGCTGGATTCGCAGGTGGTTTGTAAGAGGAATAGTTTTAGGTATCTTGGGTCTATGATTCAGGGGGATGGAGAGATTGATGTGGATGTCTCTCACCGTAGTGAGGTAGGTTGGATGAAATAGAGGCTTTCTTCGGGGATTTTATGCGATAGGAAGGTGTCCCTCAAGGTCAAAGGTAAATTCTATAAAGTTGCGATCCGGCCGGCTATGTTGTATGGGGCAGAGTGTTGGCCTGTTAAGAAATCTCACATCCAAAATTTGAAGGTGGCGGAAATGAGGATGTTGCATTGGATGTGTGGATTCATGAGGGCTGACAGGGTTAGGAATAAGATTATTCAGAAGAAGGTGGGAGTGACATCGATGGAAGATAAGATGTGAGAAGTGAGGTTGAGATGGTTTGGTCATATGATGAGAAGGGGCACGGATGCCTCTGTTCGTAGGTATGAGGGGTTGGCCTTGGATGGTTTCAAGTAGGGGAGGGGTAGACCGAATAAGTATTGGAGAGAAATAATTAGACATGACATGGAGCTGTTACAACTTTCTGAGGACATGACCCTTGATAGGAATGTATGGGGGAAAACCATTAGGGTAGAGGGATAAGGTGGGTGGGTGGTCGTAGTCTGTAGTTAAGAGGGTTTAGTCTAGCTTAGTTGGTAGGTCTAGGGGTGGGGGAGGGGGGTCCATTGTCTGTTTGTGTACCTTATTATTGTGTTATTTTATTCCTTTTGCATGTTTTAGATGTTTTTGTCCTTTGTTCTTTTGTCTTGAGCCGGGGGTCTATCGAAAACTGCCTCTCTACTTCCCCGGAGGTAGTGGTATGGACTGCGTACATTTTACCCTCCCCAGACCACACTAGGTGGGAACATATTGGGTTTGTTGTAGTTGTTGTTATTTATTTTTTAGATTAAAAGAATATATTTTTCATAGTGTTTATTTAAGATTTTCTTTTTAGTTTCAAACATATGCATGCACCAATACTATATTTTTTTTTATTTTAATGGTAGGTTTGATTAAAGTTTTTAATGATCCAAATCGAGTTTTACCTTATGTTGAATTAACTTCATCATTTTTTCTCAATTCAACTTATATTGGCTAACATATTTTTCATTATGTTTTTCTCAATTAAACTTATATCAATTAACCCAGTTATTACAAAAAATAAATAAATCTGACATTCAAAGTAATATAATAAAATTTTAATACAGTAAGTTGTTGCATGATAACATCGATAAAGTTAACTATTAAATAAAGATAGAATTTAATTAAAATAATTGAAATATTTGATTCAACAAAATACTTTTGTAGATGTTACTTAATTTTAACTGTACGAAAGAAATTGAAAAGTTACTAACTTTTTTTAACTTTAATAGTTTCTTTTTCCTAAAAATACATGTTAAGAAATTTATATTGATATTTCATAAATGTGTATGAAGCTTTAATATTTCATGTTAAATTAATTAATTTGTCCTAAATTATATAAACTATTGATTATCCCATTTTTTGTTAAAAAATTCATTATAAAAAATGAAAAAGAATTATTCTCATTTTCATTATTTGGTATTATTAATATTTGGAGAGTTAAATTATATTATTTTCGAAATTAATTTTTTGAATATTTTTAGCCATATATAAAATATAATCTTTGATTTAATAAGTAAGCATGTACTAAGTTAGAAAAGGGATGTCAAGATACTATGTTTACTTGTCCATGATAAATTTGTTAGGAAAAATGCTAATTTGCAATAAGATTAATAAATATTTTCAAAAAATAGTAAGACAATAAGCTTTTAGATCAATTTTGAATTTGATTGTATAAATAGTTTTTTATGGTGTCACTATCATTTTTGCATGACTCATCTCTTTTATAGCATTAATAAGCCCATATAATGTCCAAATTTATCAAAATGGAAGAAAATTTGTAGAGTAATTAAAATATAAATTAGGGATAAAACTGACAAAAAAAAATTATGTCAGGACTACCAAAATCTCATATTCTCTCTTATATATAATAGCAATATATATATATACATACATATATATGTGAGTGTGTGTACATGCCTTAAATTGTAAGTTCCTTCCTAGACACAAGGTTGCTCAATTCATGATATTAGCAATAGGGAAACAGTTGACTAAGTCATGCTTTACTGGATGAAACATATCCTATTATGTTCATGTCTTGGAGCAAGATAATCCAGTAATTTACCTTGGAGTATTGTGAGCGTTGTTCGTATCATTTCAGTTTATAGCACTTCAATACTTAATGTCGTTTTTCAATGGTAGAAACAAAGTTGGGTATCTTGAAATATGTGTGGAATTTGTAATCAATGTGCTACAGTTGTGAGATATCTTATTTTGATGATGATTAGCTGACAACAAGGGACCAGGTCCCTGGGTCTTTATGGAAATATATAGTTGTCATATGGCCTACACAGTTTTGTTGTCTAGTGTAACAAACTGTGCAGGTGAGATATGTACCTTTTGTGGACACTTGGCCCAATCATATTTCTACCTTAATCATTATTTCACTATAAAAGGAAAAGAATATTTCTCAATTGAGTAGTTTTTGCAAGATCAGAATATTGAAGAAAGAAAATTGACAAAAACTCAACTTTGCAATAATGCTTAAGTTCTTGATTTTCTTATGTACTGAAAGAGTATGTGAGTTCTTGAGTCGATTCTTAGTTTATAATTGAATAAATCATGTTATAAGAGTAATGTCATCTCGTGTTCTTGAGAGTGTTAGGTAGAGTTACCTGAGTTCAATATTGGTTAGAGTTAATCAATATTGAGGAGTGTTCTTGGCATAGTTGTCAAGGCAGCATTGTAGTAGAGTTATTACAAGTAGGTGAAGCCTAGAGTTAGGTGTGTTCTTGGTATAGTTGTCAAGGTAGGCTTATTGTAGAGTTATTACAAGAAAGTGAAGCCTAGAGCAAGGTTCAAATCAATTTTGTAATTAAGACGTTGATTATAGTGGATTGTTGAAGTGCTTGTGTGGGTAAGTCGTGGTTTTTCCACCCTTGAGCAAGGACGTTTCCACGTTAAATCCTTGTGTTCTTAAATTCCTCCGGAGCTTTAGTTTTCTTATATCTTTTCTATGTTATTATCCTTAACTGAATCTAAGGGACTTGGTCCCTCATAGTGTGATGCAACCCTCCAACTTTCATCAATTAGTATCATAGCCAGAACACTTTAAAAGGTTCATACCTAGAGTGAATTGGTTATCATGGTTGCTCCACCTAATCTAAAAGAAAGGCAATCTACCTCTAGACAAGAGAAGAAGGAAGAAAAAGGTGAAAATCTCTGGTCTTAAAGTCCTTAAGATCTGATTCAAGTGAAGAAGGCTCTGATGTTTCATATATGGCAAAAAAATTGTTAAAGCTATCAAGAAAAATGGTCAGTTTAAAAGAAAAGAAAGTAGCAGGAAAAGGTGGAATTATGGAAGTTTGTCACAGATGTAGAAGTCGCGAGCATTTCATTAAAGATTGTCCATTGCACAAAATGTATTATCAGGAATATCTCAAGACTGGAGGTGATAAAGGAAATAAAGAGGACCAGGTCCCTTTAAAATCAAGAAGAAAACTTCAGAAGATTATGCAGTTAGGTAGGCTCTAGCAGTGTGGAGAAAGTTCTCCAATGAATTTGATGAAGCTGAGAAGGGTAAAGATGTGTCCATGCTGGATGTGGAGGAATACAAAGTTACCTATGATTCCCTGGATGCTTCCATGGAAAACATTGAAGATGAATAAGAAAATAAGGTAGAAGGAGGGGAATGCAGTCAAAACTGGTTCATGGATAGTGGATGTTCAAAATATATGATAGGGAGGACTGCCTGCTTTTTTTCTCTCAAAACACTTCAAGGTGGAGGTTATTCTTTTGGAAATAGAAAAAGGGCTATATTCATGGTGTGGCAAAGATTAGAAGACCATCTCATCAAGCAATAGAAGATGTGTACTATGTGAATAGACTCAAGTACAATCTTCTAAGTTTTCTCAAATCTGTGATAGCAATGAGGTCAAATTTTCAGCTGATGGATGTACTGTGTCAAGCTTGAAATTTGGAAAAGTCACAAAGCCAAGAGAATTAAAAATATGTACGTTACTCATTTGGAGTTTGTGATTGTTGGGGAATTAACTTGCTTAAGTGTTCAAAGTGAAGATGTTGAATTATGGCACAAAAGGTTGGGATATGTAAGTTCCTCTTTGCTAAAAAAGTTGATTTCAAGAAACCGGGTCCGCGGAATGCCAAAGCTTAAATTTGCAGACAACAAGATGTGTAATGCTTGTACCAAGGGCAAACAAACCAGGTCTTTTTTTAAGTTAAAGAAACAAATGAGTACTTCTAGACCTCTAGAGATGTTGCATATGGATCTATGTGGATCTGTTAAAGTCTAAAGTAGAGGAGGAAGGAAGTATGTGTTTGTGATTGTAGATGACTACTTAAGGTTCTCTTGGACAATATTTTTGAGAACAAAAGATGAAACCTATGAGGTTCTGGTTACCTTTGCCAATTAAATTCAAATGAAGCTAAATGGTAAGATAGGTCAATTAAGATCTCATTATAGAACTGAATTTGAAAACTCCCAAGTTGCAGGTTTTTATGTTGAAAATGGAATTAGTCATAACTTCTCTACTCCTAGGACTCCTGAACAATATGGAGTAGTTGAAAGAAAGAAAATAAACTACATAGAGATTGCCAGGACCATGTTGATTAATAATGGACTTCCAAAGAACTTTTGGGCTAAAGCTGTAAACACTACTTGCTATGTGATAAATAAGTTCTTAATTAGATCACTCCTAAGAAAGACTCCATATGAGATTGTGTTCAATAGAAAGCCTAAGTTGGACTATTTTAGACCTTTTGGGTGCAAATGCTTTGTTTTAAAAAATGGATAGAATGATCTAGAAAAGTTTGACTCTAAAAGTGATAAAGCAGTATTTATTGGCTGTTCTTTAACAAGAAAAGCATCCAATGTTTTCAACAAAATAACTTTGTATTTGAAGAAAGTGTGCATGTGGTCTTTGATGAGTCAGGAAAGCTATTGAATCCAAGTGATGGTGAAGAATCAGAAATTAAAGAACTCATTTATGTTTAAAGAGATGATATTACTGAAGATGATGTTCAAGAGGTAAATGTTGCATATGAGAATGATGGAGGTGATGGTGATCCTAGGTCTTAGTCATAGAACCCAACACCAATTAAAGACCATCAAGAAAGATTCAGTAAAACTCCCCAAGGACCTAGTCCTAGTGGAGATAATCTCAGAAGATCAAACTGGAGGCATAAATCTTCTTATCCTCTTGAAAATATAACTCTACCTTTGGAATCTAGAGTTCAAACAAGAGCTCAAGCCAGAAATTCCATGGCAGTCTCAGCATTCATGCCCCAAATTAAACCAAAAAATGTGAAAGAAGCTTATTGGATCAATGCAATATAAGAAGAGCATCATCAATTTGAAAAAAGTAAAGCCTGGCACCTGGTCCCCAGAACTATTGACAGAATAATTATTGAGACTAAGAATGTGTACAAAAACAAATAAGATGAACAAAAATCTATCAATAGACATGAAGCAAGTCTGGTTGTTCAAGGTTATAACCAAGAGAAAGGAATTGATTTTGATGAGACATTTTCCCCTGTAGAAAGGATAAAGGCTATCAGGATTCTTATTGCTTTTACTTCCTATATGGGATTCAAACTCTTCCAAATGGATGTCAAAAATGCATTTCTAAATGGAAACCTAAAGGAGGAAGTATATTTCAAACAACCTCTATGTTTTGAGGAAACAAATTTTCCTCATCGTGTACTCAAATTGGACAAAGCTATCTATGGGTTGAAGCAATCTCCTAGGGCTTAGAATGAAAGACTTTCAAAGTTTCTTCAATAATGGCTTTAAACGAGAAAAAATTAACAATACTTTCTTCCTAAAGTCCAGAGGTAGCAGCTTACTGATTGTTCAAATTTATGTTGATGTTATTATATTTGGATCTACTTCTGAATCCCTGTGTGAAGAGTTTCAAAGCTAATAAGGAGTGAGTTTGAAATAAGCATGATGGGAGAACTGAGTTTCTTCTTAAGTTTGCAGATTAAGAAAACTTCTCAAGGGATAGTGATTTGTCAAGAGAAGCACATCAAGGAACTACTGAAGAAATTCAACATGGAAGATGCCAAGCCAATTGAAAATCCAATTGGAACCAACTCTGCGATGGATAATAATGAATTTGGTCCCTCAGTTAATGAGACCATGTATAGAGGAATTATTGGATCCTTTCTCACTGCAAGTAGGCCAGACATTATGTTTAGTATGGGAATGTGTGCAAGACTTCAAGCCTCTCCTAAAGAGTTTCATTTAAAAGATGCAAAAAGAATTCTCAGGTAGCTGAAAGGTACATGGGACCCAGTCCTATATTATCCTTTCGGAGAAAATTTTGATCTAGTAGGATTTGCAGATGCTGATTATGCTGGATATATGGTGGATAGAAAAAGTACCTTGGGAGTGGCCTATTTTCTACATTCTTCCTTAATCTCCTGGGGTTCTAAGCAGCAAAATTTAATTGCTTTATCTACTGCTGAAGTTGAGTATGTGGCTGCAGCTTCTTATTGTGCTAAATTGTTATGGATCAAATAGAAACTGAAGAACTTTGGGATTGTCTCATACACTACCTCTATGATGTTTGATAACACAAGTGCACTCAACATTGCCAATAATCCAGTGCAACATAGGAGGACAAAGCACATTGATGTGAGACATCACTTTCTGGGAGAAAATGTTGAGAAGGGAGCTATTTTCATGAAGTTCTACAATACTGAGGATCAAATAGAAGACATCTTCACTAATTCTCTTCACATGGAAAAATTTGTAAAGAACAAGATGAGACTGGGACTGATCAAAATTACATAACCCATTAGATAAACCAATTGTTCTCCCTAAAAATAGCTATGATCAGGAGACATGTATCCTTGATAGAATATATACTTTCTGGTCTAACTCAGTATAATACCTTTTTAGGTATACACCCATGGTAACAACTTTGGAGGAGGACAAATGTGACATGCAAAAAGTGAGGATTCACTTAAGAAAGAAAGGGACCTGGTCCCATCTCTCAAGTTAGTATTATGGATATGTAATTTTTTTATTCAAATAGATAAAGTTGAGTTTTCTCTCTCTTCCAATATTAGAAAATGGTCTTATTCTAAAAGAAAGGATGAGTCACCCCTAAACTAAAATTGATCACATCTTATTCTTTCAAAACCCTTCCTATGCTTACTCTTTCCTTTAAATTTGGCTATACCCATTCCTTCTCTTATCAAAAGGAAAAGTCCAGTCACAAATAGTTCTCCTGTGGAAAGGATCTATAAATGGATATAAATTCCCCATTTCATGTCTTTTAAAGAAAATTGAGCTTAGCATTAATAAAAATCATCTCTTAAATCCTCCTGAAAAACACCCTTTGTATTATACTCTTCCAAAGCCAAACCCCTTCTTCACTCAAATTATTGATGAAGAATCATTCCTGAACCCTCAACTCTTTTATGATGATATATTGAGGAATGATGACTGGGTTGCAGAAAATCTCATCTTTCTATCAAATATCCCAGGAAAGAGCATATTTGGTCCTAAGAAACAAAATATTAGTAAAACACCAAGGAATTCTGGAGAAGAGGCTAGAAGTCTTACTAAAAACCAACAGACTCCTAAGGGACCTAGTCCTAAAAAGTGGAAAGTGTCTGAAAGAAAATATATGATTACTTATACTAGAAGGAAAATAGGGAGAGAAGTAAAGTTGTACCTAAGGAAGTTAGAAACAAGTTCTTGGGAAATCAAAAGGTGCTAACTAGAAGGATTTTTTATTCAAGTGTATTACAGAATTAGGTATGATGGAATTGATTGAACTAGATAAACATCAAAGATGGCTACATCTCATGGAAGGACCCATTACCATAGTCTTTGATGAGGTAGTTAGGGAATTCTATTCCACATTGGACTTTTCTGAAGACAAATTGAGCATGACTACTGCAGTTCAAGGAAAGAAGTCGAATCATGATGTTGCATTACTTGGGAAATTTTTTGATATTCCTAATGTTCCTATAAGTGTTGTGAGTACTGTCTCAAAGCAACAACCTTCAATAGAGTTTTTAGCAAATGCATCAAAGGTCAAAGAAAAATCTGTGGCTATAGTGTATACGAAATCACTCAAGAGTGAGTTGAAATTAGTCTTTGATTTTGTTAACAAAGTAATTCTGCCTAAATCTCAAAAAAAGAACATTGCTTCAGCTACTGATTTATATGTAATGTAGTGCCTTAGCAGCTTTAAGTTTATTAGTTTATCTGTACCAATGATGGAGCATATTCATAAAGTTGTTCTTAGGAAAAATGGAAAACATATATGCCTTATGGATACTGGTTGAATAAACTATTTGATCATTTTGGTATTGTCTATCAAAATGGAGCTCGTAGAACTGTGTCACAAATGTTTGGTATGAAGACACTGGTCAAAACTGAGTGTGTGAAGAATAAATTAGGTAATATCTCTCAATAGAAGCTGGGCAATGAAATAGAAGAACTGAAGTTCGACTCATCTGCTAATGATAAAGAAATTAGCAAACTCCAAGTGGCAATTCAACATCTTTTCAAAAGAAACCAATGTATTTATGAAGTTCTTAGAACTGAGAATGATGAACTAAAGAAGAGAGTTTCAACCATAACTAATGAGGTCCTTCGCTTAAATGTAGAGATAAGACATCTAACCAAGGAATTGGTGCACTGTCGTCCTACAGAGAATAATAACTTGGCTCTACTTTTTCAAACCCTTTTCCCAAATACTTTACCTATTTATGTTTCTTGATTCATGTGGATTTTTCTATGGAATATTTAAATAATGCACTATAATGATACCTAACTTTTGAATATGCATGAATCTCAGTTTGTGTGTTTCATCTGTCTTTTCTTTAGTTTAAAGTTGTTCTTCATATTAATGTTGCTCTAGTGGCCATGAGTTAATTAACTTATGCTTATTTTACTCTGTGTTTACTATTATTTATTTTCAATGATGTGAAAAGAGGGAATCCTGAATTCATATGGGAGGGACTAAGGTGTGTATGGTGCATATATATTAGGACTAGGTGCCAAGTAGGTGATAAGTGCTAAATGATATATGCTAAGTAAGTATGGCATATTGACAGGGGGAATATAGTGAATGTGCTTCAATTTTAATATGTGTATGTTAATTAACAACAAGGAACTAGGTTCCTTAGTTAACATATTTGATAGGGGGAAGCATGGTTCATGATGATAGGAGGAATATTCACTGACAGTAGTGGTAATCACTCCAACTGTATAAGATGGATGAATTTGATGCTCCAAAGATCTATGGTTATGTTCTGTGGTTTGTCATCATCAAAAGGGGGGGAAATTTAAATATCTTGTTTTGATGATGATCAACTAACAACAAGGGACCAGGTCCCTGGGTCTTTATGGAAATATATAGTTGTCACATGGCCTTCACAGTTTTATCGTCTTGTGTAACAAACTGCGTAGGTAAGATGTGTGCCTTTCATGGACACTTGGCCCAATTAAATTTCTACCCTAATCATTATTCCAGTATAAAAGGAAAAGAATGCTTCTCAATTGAGTAGTTTTTGTAATATAAGAATATTGAAGAAATAAAATTGGCAAAAACTCAACTTTGCAATAGTTCTCAAGTTCTTGATTTTCTTATGTACTGAAAAAGTGTGTGAGTTCCTGAGTCGAGTCTTTTTTTGTAATTGAATTACTCATGTTATAAGAGTAGTGTCATCTCATGTTCTTGAGAAATCTTAGGTAGAGTTACTTGAGTTCAATATTAGTTAGAATTAATCAATATTGAGGAGTATTCTTGGCTGAGTTGTCAAGGTAGGCTTGTAGTAGAGTTATTACAAATAGGTGAAGCCAAGACTTAGGTGTGTTCTTGGTAGAGTTTTCAAGGTAGGCTTATAGTAGAGTTATTACAAGTAGGTGGGGCCTAGAGTTAGGTTCAAATCAAATCTGTAATCAAAAGGTTGATTATAGTGAATTGTTGAAGTGTTTGTGAGGGAAAGCCGTAGTTTTTCCTCCCTTGAGCATGGAGGTTTCCCCGTTAAATCCTTGTGATTTTAAATTTCTTCAAAGCTTTAGAATTCTTATATATTTTCTGTGTTTTTACCTGTAAATGACTCTAAGGGACCTGGTCCCTCATATTATGGTGCAACCTTCTGAGTTTCATCAAGTTAAAACTTTCAAAATCTATGAATTTTTTTCTATGATATGATAGAACTTTTATTTCAATGTATGTGATCATGGTTCTCTTTATCAATACAATTTCCATAAAATTAATTGAGCTAAATAAAGTGAAGGGTATCTTTGTAAACATTCAATCTATTCTTATAAGGAATTCAATGTATATTAATTTTAGTACCACAAACCAAACAACCTTTAAAAAACAATACCAGGATAACTAATCCCAGCATAACTGTTAAATCCTTAGATTTCTTGATTGATAAAATCATAGTTTGGGACACGTTCCCTGGAGTTTTTGTGATGAAAAAAACCACTATGCATTAGGGAATAGGTTAGGCTCACCTATCACTGTCTCAGTCAATAGTCCAACTGACACAAAGTACAAAGGTTTGTGAAAAAATGTTACCACCTTTTTGCCTCCACCAATGGGATCTCTCCTAGGGTTTTTTGTGTCATAATATATATATTTCTCACCTTACTCAATAAGAAAACCAAAACTTCTATATAATTACAACAAAACATCTCTCTAAAGTTGTGATTCAAAATTTGCAGCTATATCTGGGAACCTATTGCTCATGGAGTTGTATCTTTATTTCCTAGTTGTAATTGAGACTTCGTAATATTGTTCTTAAAATTTTCCCTATGTTTTCTTATGATCATTGTAGGTGTGTGGTGTAATTATTTCCTAGTAATCATCTAGATTTAAGTGATTGTTCAAGTTAGAGTTAGCATGTGTTGCCAGTTAAAGGTAGCTTGGGTGAGAAGCAATACAGTTTCTACTTGGGTTTCCTTTTAATAGAGTTATTGATAGGAAATAGAGTTTTAGGAGGTTAATCCTTAGAGTCTATATTCAAAAAGTTTTTTGAGTATAGTGGAGCTTAGAAATCCTAGAGGCAGGTCATGACTTTTCTTGCTTGAGCAAGGAGTTTCAACATAAAAACCTTATGTCCTTTATTTTACTGTATTTCTGCACTTTTTGTTTTATTTATCTCCTAGTTCTTACTATGTAACTGCATCTGGGAACTGTTCCTGGAGTTGAGGAGCATCCCACCCTAACCCTCCAGTTGGTATTTGAGTTGGTCTTCCATTAAAAGGTTAACACTTTAGAAGGATCTTGAATATAGAAATGGCAGCTCCTTCTAACCTAGAAGAAGTCCTGTCTACCACTAAAACCCCAAGATTCAATGGTGAGTAATATGGGTGGTGGAAGACAAGATTTCATGAATTCATCATGGCTAGAAACTATGAGTTGTGGTATGTCACAGAAGATGGCCCTTTTGTTCCTTCCAGGGCAATAAAGATTGGAGATGTGAATTTACAGGTCGCCAAATCAAAGAAGGAGTTTGATGAAGCTGAAAGAAAGAAGACAGAGAATAATTATAAAGACAAGAAGATTTTTGTGTGAGGTATTGGTCCTGATGAGTAAAACAGGATATCTACCTGTCAGAAAACTAAGGAAATCTAGGATTATCTCCATATAGCCTTCAAAGGAACCACGCAGGTAAAGCATTCCAAAATGGATTCTCTAACAAATCAATATGAGACCTTTACCATAAAAGAAGATGAGTCCATCCAAGACATGTACACAAGGAACACTGTTATAACCAATGAGTTGTATTGTCTGGGTAAAGTTATTCCCACCCACAAGTTGGTGAGAAAGTTCTTAAGCATGCTGTCTAAGAGATGGGACAACAAGGTGAATGCGGTTACTGAGGGCAAGGATCAGAATAAGATTGCCATGGATGAGCTTATTAGGAATCTTAAAACATATGAGTTGTTGAAGAAACTTGGGAAGCTAAAAGATGAACCCAAGGATAAGAAGAATCTAGTTCTAAAGGTTACCAAATATAGCCCAAGTACTGAGGATGAAGAAACTTCTTACATTGCCAAGCGAGTTATCAAGGCCTTGAAGAAGTCTGGAGCCTTCCTCGGGAAAAAGAGAATCCAGTAGATACTCTACAGATGCAAAAGGAAATGATACGTGTCATAAGTGTGGAAATATTGGTCACCACATCAGGGACTGTCCTATGCATAAGATGGAATATAGAGAATATGTTAAGCAAAACAGCGTAAAGGAAGGAGGCAAAAGACAAGTTCAGGAAAGATATGACAGAAAAGTTGAAATTGATAGAGTTATAATACAAGTCATAGCTGCCCTGAGTGATATTTATTTAAATTCTTATTTCATAGAACAACAGGTTAATGTCATCATGATGGTGATGGAGGATGATGCTTAGTGTATGACTCTCTCATTGCCTTTATGGAAAAATATGATTAAGATAGAGACGATCAGGAAACACTCTTGGATATTAAAGAAAGTCTAAAAAATTATACTCTTGTTGTTGTATTAATTGATACTGTAGATGATCTCATTAGAGATAAGGAATTTTTAAAGATATATCTTAAAAAAATGAAGAAAATATGGTTGAGTTAAATGTGCTAATGTTCGAACTTCAAGCTTCTACTCATTCATTGTCCGTTAAAAATAAGCCCCTTAGTGAAAAACTGAATGGAGTTTTCACAGCCAAGTCAAAAAGAAAAAAATGAAAAGCCTCAAATTCAACTTGATCTAGAAGAAAAACTGAGTGAGGTTGATGATAAAATAATTGCTTCACTAGAGAGGTGTGGTGAACTAGAAAGGGAGTTGATTGCAGTCAAGGCTAAGCTTGATAAAGCTATGAAATGGACCACTTCATCTTAAGCATTGCCTAGCCTTGTCGGTCAAGGGTCTAATGGGATGAGGGAGATTGTTTTCCATAATGTGCACCCTGCCTACAACACATTTAGAAAGTATTTCTTTGTGAGGGACAATTAGCTATGTTTTCACTATAGAAAAAATAGTCATAATAGAGTCCTGCCCTAGAAAAGTTGTTGCTCTAAAGGGACTAAAAGAGTCCTCTTCAAAATAGAGAAGTAAAAATCTACCCAACTGTACAAGAAAAAACTTGATATTTCCTCTAACCCCTCACTGGGAACACAAGCTAAAATGGGTTCCCAAAACTAATCAGTAATTGTCATTCCAGGGGTAAAGCTAGAGGAAATAGCCATCACTGAAATATGGATAGTGGATGTTCGAGGCATATGATAGGGAGAATTGAAAACTTCCTCTTGCTAAATCCCATGAAGGGGGAATTTTTTCCTTTGTTGATGGTAATAATGACTACATTATTGGTATTAGGATATTTGGGAACAATTTCAATAAAGCTATCGATGATGTCCATTTTATCGATGGACTCATATTCAGTCTGTTGAGTGTCGCTCAAATTTATGACAAGGGAAATAAGGTCATATTCAAATCAGACAAGTCATCAAGATCATTGATGGCAAAAAAGTGCTAACAGCCTGGAGGAACCAAAATATGTATTTTGTTGATCTAAGCTCCTGTTCATCCAAAGACATGACATGTCTAAATGCACAGGAAGATGATGTTGACACATGGAATAAGAGGATTGGCCATAGTAGTTTTAAATTGTTGAACAAACTAGTCAAGAAGGATTTTGTTTAAGGCTTGCCAAATGTAAAGTTTGTCAATTCCAAGGTATGTGATGCATGTGCCAGAGGTAAATCGACAAAGTCTTCCTTCACTCCTAAAAGGGAGGTCGATACTTCAAGGACTCTGCAATTTTTCCACATGGATCTTTGTGGACCTGTAAGGATTTTCAGTTGAGGAGGAAGGTAGTATATCTTAGTCATTGCTGATGACTACTCCAGATTCACCTGGACCTTCTTTATAAAGTTAAAGGATGAAACTTTTTATGTGTTTAAGGCCTTTGCAAAGCAAGTGCAAGTAAAGTTTGATGAGTAGATTTCAACAATCAAGTCAAATCATGGTACAGAGTTCAACAATATCAAATTTAATTAGTTCTGCACTGAGTGGGTATCAGTCACAATTTTTCAGCTCCTAGAACACCATAGCAAAATAGTGTTGTAGAGAGGAAAAATAGAACTCTTTTGGATATTGGAAGAACTATGCTGATAGATTCTGGACTTGCTCACAACTTCTGGGTAGAAGCCATTAATACAACATATTATGTGACTACCATTAATACAACATATTATGTGACTAACAGGTTTCTTGTAAGAAATATTCTACACAAAATCCCCTTTGAACTTCTAACCAAAAGAAAGCCCAAGCTAAGTTACTTCAATGCTTTTGGTTGCAAGTGTTTTGTCCTGAATAATAGCAAGAAAGATATTAGAAAATTTGATCCAAGAGGTGATGAAGGAATATTTGTGGGTTACTCTTCTATCGACAAAGATTAGAGGATCTACAATAAGAAGACACAGTATGTGAAAGAGAGTCTTCATGTAATATTTGATGAAGCAGAAGATGCCAGCAAAGGCAACATAATAAGTAATGGTGATGATGAATTAGGAAATACCTTAGTTGTTCTAGAAAAGTCTCATGAGGAAAATAATGATGTTGTAACCCTAGGTCTATAATTAGGAACATAAGATGAAGGTACTGTAGATCAATAGGATGAAGCCACTTTTTCAGATTCTAACCCTCCTTCTAGTGAAGAAAATGATCAGACTCCTAAAGGTGATACCCCAGTGGGAACTGGTTCCAGATCTAGTCAACTCACTCCTCTCAGATCCAGATAGACGCATCAATCCTCCCATCTACTTCACTATCTCACGTCTCATTTGAACTATGGTGTGCAAATAAGAAATAGAGTCATGAACCTTTGTAACTTCTCTGCATTCTTGTAATAAGTTGAACCCAAGAATGTACATAAAGCACTAAAGGACACAGATTGGATTAATGTTATGCAGGAAGAACTCCACCAGTTTGAAAGAAGTAAGGTCTGACATCTAGTCCCGAAGCCTTTATATAGAACTATCATTGGCACCAGGTGGGTGTATGTTACGACCCAAACTAGGGCTTGGCTGTGATGGACATCTCAATTCCATTGAAGACCAAAGACTACCCCCTTATCCTAGTCAACAAGATTGCAATAAAACATAACAACGAAACTCCAACATAAAATTATATAGAAGAATATAATTCACACTCAAAGAAGTCTATAAGTTCACAACAAATCCCATGTCCACAGTACTGGTCCAACAAAGCCTCTTACAAAACTAAAGACAAATTAGTTAGAACATACCCCCGACCATAGTGAAAAAAATCCATGATAAAGAGTTAATACATAATGAAACCCAAAACATGAGATGAGGACTTCCGAAAGATGTAAGCTCACTACCTCAGTCTGACTCATGAGCTGTCCCATGATCACCTAATCACTGTGCATAAGTGTAGAAGTATGGATAGATTATGCATCACGTGGGGATACAACATCTGAAGATGCTTAGCTATTAGAGTACTAGTATGTAACTCAAGGATATAGGATAGCACAATTCCATAATCAACAGTTCAAAATTATTCAAATTCTATACACACAATCAGATGCATATACATATACATATATCATATGTCAGGGTAAGGAACAAGTCTTAACATGCACTTTAAAATCTTAGCCTGGATTGTGTAGCTTAATCGTCATATAATAGTACCCACGGGCTATACGGGCCCCATCTCTCACCTCCTGGTCAGGCCCAAGTATGTGTAGTCATATGAATCAGAGAATAATCTCATATATATGCACGGGGGACTCAAACCTCCTATGCGTTGTGCCAACCAACTCCCTGATTTACAACCCTTTTCTTTGAATTCACTCATGACAACATGCTTGAGCCCATAAACATCATTGATTTGTTTAGCCCTAACTTTCACAAGTTTTCCTCGAATCTTGATAGTCACATTGAGTGGGTCCCAAAAAGAGACTTCACTGATGTTTGCATAAATTCATGGACCCATTGCTCATTTGTAATGCATGGATCCAGGGCGAAGCACCACCACCCTATGGCTTCAAGTTTGTCATGAAGTGCCGGTAGTTTCTCCGGCATATTTTCCAAGAAAATTCCTCTCTTCGGGAGCAGCTTTGTCTTTAGAAGATGATTTTAGTAATGAGTGTGGTACTCGGGTGCCATGAATCGGATATGATCATACTTATCCATAAGGTCATCCTAAAAGCGCTAAGCATACATTATATCTTTTGATGATATTTTAATCATGCAAGTTGTGATATATTAATCACTAGAGTTCATTGGACTAGGTGATTGATGTTGCTTGACTAAAAATTGGAAGTGCAGGATTTTTGGCATGGAAGGAAACTATCCTCAATTACCACGATTGCGAGTCAAGACCACATTTGCCTTTCTATGATCGCGGTCTATGAATGCAATCGCGATACATGAGGGCGCTTCCATTATTAGCTATGCATGTTTAGATTTCTTCCAATTTAGTCTACTAACATGTTCTACAATATGGGTGTATATGAAAATCATTTGAACAATGCTAACAGATGGATGGATGTTCCCTTTAGAAAACAAATATCATTAGTGAAACTTCATTTGGGAAAATTATCAAAGACTTGGTATGCACATCTCATTTGTCTACATTTTCCAAACATACTTGGGTACTCAATATTTCCCACTTGTATGCACACCTTGTTCAAACAACCAACATCTCACCAATATCAAGTAAGATAATATGGAAAACATAACAATAAAAATTTTAGGCCCTCTCTTAATTTTGCAATCAAGGGCCTATTCTCATAGATAAAATCACAGATTTATGTCACTTATTAGAGTTGTGATGCAGAAGAGATGCAAGGATACTGTTTGAGAGCTCACAAACTTGGCCAGAAATCAGCCCAAATTATGAAGTACAATCTTGAAAGGGAGTGTGAGGGAAATGAGGGAAACTAGGAGTTAAATGACTGAAGTGGCCACGACCGTAGTCAAGTGACCACGATCGCAGACACCCATGTGACCGCGATCATGCTTGGAGATTGCGATCGCTTTAATTGAGAGCAATTCTTCTTCCCTATTTTCCCTATTTAGCATTTTACTGAATTTTGACACATTTCTCCCTTTTTAAGCTCATCCAGTGCACTCCATAGTTCCACAAATGCATCGGTTATTCATATGCAAAATATAACATCTACCATACAAATACATCACAAAAAGGATACGAACCACTCTCGTGGTATTTGTGAGTTGCCTTCTACCTAGCGCCTTAGTTATAGTCATGACACGACGTATTTATTCTTTTATTCTCAAGGTGGGTCTTTTAAATACTCCTCAATTATCTTATCATTTTCAACATCCCCCACGAATACTACTTGCAACTCCGCAGTTTACTTTTTTGACTTGCAAATTTTTAAAGAGACCTCATCCTCTTGCACTCTAAATTTCATATCCCCGAGCTCTAGATCGACAATGGCTCCCCCGGTGGCCAAGAAATAATGGCCAAGAATGATAGGCACCTCTTCATCCATTTCACAATCTAATACCACAAAATCCACCGGGAGAATAAACTTGTCCACTTTCACAAGGACGTTAAATAATATACCCACCGGCCTTCTTATAGACCAGTCTGCCATAAAGAGCCTCATATAGGTTGGCGTTGGGGTATCCAAACTAATTTTCTTGTATATGACAAAAGGTATTAAGTTGATGCTTGCACAAGGGTCACATAGAGCTTTTGCAAATTCATGAGTCCCAATTGTGGAAGGAATAATGAATGCTCCAGGGCCATCTTTCTTTTCCGCAACCTTGCTATCCATGATAGTGCTACACCCATGATTGACCTCAATAGTATCACCTTCAACAAGTTTCTTTTTAGACATCAACTTTTTCATCAACTTAGCGTATCCTAGAATCTCTTGGATAGCTTCAAGAAATGGGTTATTTAGTGATAGGTTGCTAAGTTTTACCTTGAACTTCCTCAATTTGTGATTTTCCTCTTTTTTATGAAATCGTTGAGGAAATAGGGGAAGAACTTGGATGGTTGGTCATTCTTCATCTTATGGCTTTTCAACTTCAACTGCTTCTTCATCATTTACTTTTTTCCATTGAGGCTACACCTCCTTCATATTAGCTTTGGGTAAATTTTCGCTCAAGTTTTCCCTGACGGGTTGATCAAGTGTTTTCCCACTCTTTGTGATAATTGCTAGGACTTGCACATTATTCTTTGGGTTAGTAATTGCGTTATTTAGAAGTCCACCTCTAGGCCTCACATTTAATTATGTGGATATTTTCCCTACTTGGGTATCCAATTGATTGATAGAGGTGGAGAGAGACACCACTATTTGAGAGAGTTGGGAAAAATTGCCCTTCAATTCATGGACCATTTTACCCGTACCTTCCACTCTACTCAAGATCCTTGCCAACACATCCTCGGTCTTGAAATTTTTGGGGTATATGATATTTGACTCTTTGGCTTTGGCTCGATTATGAGGAGGAACATAATGGTCATAGTCACGTTCTCGATCCCTCCAATCTATGTCCCTCTCACGGTCCATCCAACCATGACTCCCACCTTGCCTTTGATAGGAGGGGCGGGAACCCCTTGAGTAGTTAGCCAAATAGCATATTTCCTTATTCAACTTCTTTCCCTCTTCATCATCTTCATAAGATTTTGATGCTACGGTGTTGACCGCTTTTGCGGGTGTGCCCATATCATGATTTATTAAGAGTTCGATTTGGGTCATCATTTTTGCCATGTTCTCCTCTTTTTCTTTATTCTTCTTTCTTTGTTCATTACCTACCATGGAAGTGGTAGAAGGAATATTGGGAGTTTAATTTCTCGAGATTTCCAACCCCGATTTTTCTTAGACACTTCTCTAATCAATAGAAAGACCGCGTGGTTGTGCAACTTCACTAGGGAACCACCCATCTTATTATCTACCATTTTTTTGTTTAATGGATCAAGGTCATGATAGAAGATCTCTAGAAGCATTTTATCTGGGACTTTATGATTTGGGCATTGAGTAAGCTTACCGTTAAACCTCTCTTATGCTTAAAACAATGGTTCTCCATTCATTTGTCAAAAATTTATAATCTCATCCCGCTTTTAAAGAATTTTTTATGCCGAGAAATATCTATTAAGAAATACCTTCGTAAGCTCATCCCAAGATGTAATTGAGACTGGTGGAAGTGAACGGGGCCATGAAACTGCCTCACCCGTTAA
Organism: Capsicum pubescens; assembly: GCA_030864215.1. Taxonomy (NCBI): domain Eukaryota; kingdom Viridiplantae; phylum Streptophyta; class Magnoliopsida; order Solanales; family Solanaceae; genus Capsicum; species Capsicum pubescens. Next base: position 209,585,899 of record CM061540.1, on the reverse strand, counting down.
TGAGAACGGGAACAGGCAAAGATGAATGGACTCTTAAGTAATGTGTGCTATATTGAATGGTGCACACACTTCTACAAAATTCTTCAAATGGACATTTGGGTCCATAAAGGCTTGACCTTCATACAATCCTTTCATTTGCAATATGTGAAGCATGATGCTAGTCACATGGAAGACTCTGTTCCCATTAGTTAGTGGGATACGGATCTCACTTGTTTACCCCTCTTCATTTAGTGGTACCTCATCATATAGAGGGGCATCAAAGGGGCCCATATTTCTTGCGCTATAACTCATTGTTCCGTTCATACTACGATCACCTAGAACAAGGATTAAAAATAACAAATAAATTAAATGATATCACTCCAGGTATTCCCAAGTAAGAATCACACAACACAAGTGAAATCTATATTTCACTCCCCAGCAATGGCGCTATTTTGTTAACAATCAAATCACTCCTATATTTCAAGGGTGAGCCGGTCATTGCCAAACAATCCAACTGGAGTTGGGGTCGAATCCACAATGAGAGTATTATAAGCTTCAAATCTTAAGGGTGTCCTAATTACTACAAGTTTACCCAAAATGATAATAAATAATATATGTAAAATAAAATGGGGGAATGTTGACTTGGAGATGGTTTGTCAACTAACAAATCATGGATATAACACTTTTGATTTTAAGATTAAGAATACAGAGGGTCTTGGGATCATGCCTACCTAAAGGTAAAGTGTGTGAGTTAATATTGGTTTATCATGAGTTTTAGTTGTTGATCGAAGTATAGGTTAGGTCGAAAGTCATTTTAGTCAATCTTTCAATAAAACTACAACGATTTCACCCATTGGCTCTTTCGAGCACCTAACAAGTGTGCAATTCATAATCACCCAAAATTTCAATTAAACATCCCTATTTCTAGGATGATGCTTTTGACATGGCTTACACTCCAATCACACTAATTTCTAAGATTGCAAAAGGTAGTAAATCATAGACTTAATTATTCACTATTACTTTGTCCACCTATAACCCTCTTTCAAGGATGTTATAGGTTACCTCAAGTTCACTTTAGTCCCTATTTCAAGGATGATAAAGGATTTCTAGAGTTTAGTGTTTTCACCCGTCAAACCCACTTGGATATTTGGGGTTTACACCTATAAAATTCCAACTAATAAGCTCAAGCAATAGTGGAATATAAACTCAACAACTAAAAAACATGCAAACACAACAACACCCACATACAATTACACTTTAGTTCAACATAACTCCAAGACTAAATTACTTAGATACTCATGAAGAAAGTAAAGAAATATACCATGGGTATCTCCCAAAACACCAATTCTTCACAAAATCACTAAGAAATTAAGCCTCTAAGAGTAGTTACACACTTTCCTAATTAGGGTTTCTTCTTTTTAAATAAAAATTAGTTATGCCCAAAGAAGAAAGGGTTTTTGCTTAAATATTGTTTGGGATTCATCTAAGTGCATTTACATATCTACCCTGGGCATATTCCTGTTGAGCCGCGATCACACAACACTATTTGCGACTGCGTTTATGCGACTGCGGTTATGTGTTGCGACCACATTGCTCTGATCGTCTTGATTGACCACGATCGTGGATCAAGGACCGCGGTCACGGTGACTGAGGCTAATGTAGTTCAGGTCTTCAACTGCACTCTTTTTTGCTCCCTTTTTATCATTTCATCTCCTATCCACATCTTTTGATCTCCTCAAGTCTATTCATGCAAAATGTGGATATTAGTGCATTTTATCACCAATATGTCTTATTAATTCATTCAAAACAAGGTCATGTGCACAAATGTTTGGTATGAATGAGGGTAAAAATCACCACTCATCAACACTCCTAACTTAAGATCTTGCTTGTCCTCAAGCAACACCACCTCTTATTATAAGACAATTTCATATATATGCCCTCATGTTATCCCCCAATGATCATGATGACTTGAACTTAATTTCTACCACTAAAAGCTTTTCACACAAGGAAAAATAGTCTTTTAACGACTCCCTTCATCATAAAATATAATAGTGAAAGATGTAATAGACTTCGAGAAGCAACCATATAACAACTACTAACACTCTATAAATGACTCACATGTTGACTACAATCATGCTATACCTCTATTTATCTCATTGTGCGGAAGATTAAAAAATCACCCACTTCAACTAGTGCATATGCCTTCTCACGAGAAAGGAAAAATTCATGCACCTAGTTACCAAGCATGCAACAAGGAATTTTAAGTGCAAGCATTCACTGTCTTAAGAAATTCTCCATGTTAACAAGTACTATGACATAGGGTTGCCCCTATCTTCAGTCACCACTACAATGACCACACTTGGGTGGAAATCACAAAGGTTTTTTTTTTGCTTGTAATGTAGGTTTAGGGTTGGGGTAGGATATCATTTGGAAATAACATGGCTACACCCTTCCTTGAATATTCACATCACACTTTTCCAGTTCTCCTTTTAAGCTAAGGGCCACTCTTCTTTAATTTTTTTCTTTTCTTACGCCTACTTATAGATTTCTTTGTGCACCACTTTTCTTTCATTTATTTTTATTGCAACTTATATGCACTTCATTCCTTTTATAGACTCATTCATTTTCTATTTATTTATTTTCACGGTTCAAGCTCATGAGGTATTTCACTAACAACTTTGTGTCCTTACACTTTCTTCCATCAACCTTTACCACCCCCAACTTAGGATTTTAGCCTCAAGTTACATTTTCAAGTTCAAGGAGGGTTTAGTTTAAAAGAGAAATAAAAAGGATGGGTCACGGGTTGTAATGAGTTTTCTAAAGAAAGGTCCAAAGGCTTAAAGTGGGTACTAAGGATAATTATGCATGGGTAGGATTTTTAGGCTAGAGTGGACTTCCAAAATCACAAGATGGACTATGACCATTTTACCAACCAAGCATAGTCAAAACTTAGCTTTGAAAGACTAATGGGGCAAGTTCTAGATGGTACAAATACACATGAGATTAAGACAATTAACCTAACACACATGGCATGCAAATGTTGTCAGGGGGTTAAATTGTTCTACCCTTGAGACAAAGATGGAGTATTCACTATTTTTTCAAAGTCAACTTTTGGAGTCATACAAAGAGGAAAAATTTTGGTCACAAAGTTTCTCACGTCCATACCTTCGAATTTTGCAAAATTTTCGAACGGAGATGGTTGTTTTCTTTTGTATTAGCACCACACATAATTTTTTAATCATGGAAACCATCCAAGCTATTGTCTCACATTGTAAATAATAGTACGGGTGACCCACTATATGGTTACTCAGACTTCACCAATGGATATTAATGCAATCCCAGATCATCAATGCTACAGGTACTTAGACTTTCCTTGTATTATATGGCCTCGATGCCACGGATACTCAGACTTCCTATGCACCTATAGTTATAGACCCAAACACAATGGAAAGGCTCGTCTATTAAAACTTAAACTAAAATAGAAACCAAGGACCAAGGAACTAATCCATGTAAATATGGGCACCATCAGAGTGCCCGAATATTACAACCCAAATAAAAATAAATATAAGAATTATCCAAAAGAGCAGAAAAGTATGCAGAAATATTAATAATATAGTCCCAAATTAACTGAATAAGAATAATGAGACACCCCCAACTGAAAAGGTAGAATTGTCCCCACTGCACAAATAATCATAGGTAAAAAAGATAAGGGTGCTCCTTGAAACCGTATCAAGGGATTATATCACTATCGGACTCTGCATCATCACCATCTCCCTCTAGATTGGACCACCCGGCTTGGGCCTCATCATCACTGTCCACCCAATAAGAAAGAAGTCTATCTTGAGGCCTTAGTACCTTTCATAGGCCCTTCATGTTCTTCTATATCCTGATAAGGAATTTGTCCCTCTTTTACTCCATTATAACTATTTTTTCATGTGCAATATAGAGGTCTCGATGTGAATCCGCCAAAGAGGAGTAGCCCTTTTCAAGCTTATCAATATTACTTTCTTGTTTCTTTTGGTACTCCTTGTACTTCTCATAATTTGTACATGACACATAAGATTAATGAGTGGTAGAAGTCTCTCCCATTCCTTGGGGCAAACTAGACACAAGCTCTCTGATGGTTGCAATATTTACTCCAATCTCCTCAAGAGGTCCCGTGGTGGTTGGCCTATGAGACTTAGGCTTACTGCATCCGGCTTTCCTAAGTCGATCTTTCTTTTCTTGCTTTTGCCGGGTGCGTCCTCACCTCTAATCCTCAAGGGGTAAATAGGGGAATTAGGGTTTACCCATGTATCACTAACATACTCTTCTACCCCCTCTCTTTTGCAAAGCTCTGTAATCAAGAAAGGGAAGAATAGATGTGTACCGCCTTCATTCCTGAAATATTCTATTTCATTAACCACGAGTTGACCAATATCTAGAGGGATGCCATATAGAATAAACACAACCATCCTAGAATGCAATTCGGGGACTGATATCATCTGGGTGAAAGAAGAAACTCAGCTACAGATGATATGCAACCATATCCGAGCCTTGGAAGTAAAATCGTTCATGAAAATATTGCTTTTAGTCTTCGTCCACGAGACTTCCTTTTCGGGGAATAGTCATTGTGCCAACCAACTCCCCGATTTACACTACTTTGCATTAAATTCACTCATGTTAGTATACTTGATCCCATAAACATCATTGATTTGTTTAACCCTAAATTTCACCGGTTTTCCCCGAATTATGATAGTCATATTGAGCGGGTTCAAAAAAAAGACTTTACTGATGTTTGAATAAAATTCACAGAACCATTGCTCATTTGCAATGCATGGATCCGGGGCGAAGCACCGCCACTCTATGGATTCAAGTTTGTCATGAAGTACCGGTAGTTTCTATGGCATATTTTCCAAGCAAATTCCTCTCTCTGGGAGCAGCTTTGTCCTCGAAAAATAACTGTAGTAATGAGTATGGCACTCGGGTGCCATGAATTAGATGTGATCATACTTATCCATGAGGTCATCCTAAAAGCACTAAGCATACATAATATCTATCGATGGCATTTTAATCATGCAAGCTATGTTATATTGATCACTAGAGTTCATTAGACTAGGTGCTTGTGTTTCTTGAAAAAAAATTAGAAGTGCAGGATTTTTGGCATGGCAGGAAACTGTCCTCAGTTACCGCAATGGCGAGTCAGGACCGCATTCGCTTTTCTGCAATCGCGGTCTGTGACCGTGGTGGCAATACCTCAGGGCAGTTCCATTGTCAGCTCTGCATGTTTGGATTTCTTCCAATTTTAGGATACTAGTATGTTCTACAATATGGGTACATATGAAGACCATTTGAACTATGAGAACAAATAGATAGATGTGACCTTTAGAAAACAAATATCATTAGTGAAAGTTCATTTGGGAAAATTACCTAACACTTTGTGTGTGCATCTCATTTGTCTACATTTTCCAAACATACTTGGGTACTCAAGATTTCCCACTTGTATGCACACCTTGTTCAAGCAGCCAACATCTCACCAATATCAAGTAAGACAACACAGAAAGCATAACAATTAAAACTTTAGTACCTCTCTTAATTATGTATTCTAGGGCCTATTCTCATAAATAAAAGCACAGATTCATGACACTTACCACAGTTGTGATGCAGAAGGGATGAAAGTATGCTATTTGAGAGCTCACAAACTTGGCCAAAAATCAACCCAAATTATAAAGTACAATATTGAAAGGGAGTGTGAGGGAAATGAGGGAAACTAGGGGTTAAATGACTGAAGTGGCCGCGACCACGGTCAAGTGAACACTATCGTGGACACCCATATGACCGCATTCGCACTTGGAGACTGCAATCGCGGTAACAGAGACCAATTTTGCTCCCCTATTTTCCCCTGTTCAGCATTTTACACAATTTTGACATATTTCTACCCTTTTTAAGCTCATCTAGTGTACTCCATAGTAACACAAATGTATGGGTTATTCATATGCAAAAGATAATTTCTACCCTACAAAAACATAAGAAAAAGGATACGAGCCACTCTCGTGGCATTTGTAGGTTGCCTCCAACCTAGCGTCTTAGTTATCGTTGTGGAACGACGTCTTTCTTCCTTCATTCTCAAGGTGGGTCTTTGAAATCCTTCTCATTCATCTTGTCATTTTCAATATCCACCACGGATACTATTTGCAACTTTGCGGTTCGCTTCTTTGACTTGCAAATTTTGAATGAGATTTCATCCTCTTGAATTCTAAATTTTATCTCCCCCGGGTCTAGATCGACAATTTCTCTCCCGGTGTCCAAGAAAGGACGACCAAGAATAATAGACACCTCGTGGTCCATTTCATAATCCAATATCATGAAATCCACTTGGAGAATGAACTTTTCCAGTTTCATAAGGACGTCAAATAATATACCCGCCGGCCTTTTTATAGATCGGTCTGCCATCAAGAAATGCATAGAGGTTGGCGTCGGGGTATCCAAACTAAGTTTCTTATATATGAAAAAATGCATTAAGTTGATTCTCGCACCAAGGTCACACAGAGCTTTTCCAAATTTATTTGTCCTAATTGTGCAAGAAATAGGGAATGCTCCGGAGTCATCTTTCTTTTCCGTAACCTTTCTATCCATGATAGTGCTATACCCATGAGTGACCTCAATAGTATCACCTTCAATAAGTTTCTTCTTGGACATCAACTTTTTCATCAACTTAGTGTATCCCAAAATCTCATGGATAGCTTCAAGCAATGGGATATTTATCGATAGGTTGCTAAGTTTTGCCATGAATTTCCTCAATTTGTCATTTTCCTCTTTTTTATGCAATCGTTGAGGAAATGGCAGAAGAACTTGGATGGTTGGTCTTGATTCATCTTCTGGATTTTCAACTTCAACCACTTTTTTATAATTTTCTTCTTTTCCTTGAGGCTGCACCTCCTTGGTTTTATCTTTGGGAAAATTTTCTCTCAAGTTTCCCTTAACGAGTTCATCATGTGTTTTCCCACTCCTTGTGATAATTGCTAGAACTTCCACGTCATTCTTTGGGTTAGCAATTGTGTCACTTGTAAGTCCACCTATAGGCCTTACATTTAATTGTGTGGAGATTCGCTTGACTTGGGTATCCAATTGATTGATAGAGGCGGAGTGAGACACCACTAGTTGAGAGAGTTGGGAAAATTGCCCTTCAATTCGTGGACCATTTTGTCCGTATCTTTCACTCTACTCAAGATCCTTGACAATACATCATTGATCTTGAACTTTTCAGGGTCAATGATATTTGACTCCTTAGCTTTGGCTCGATCAAGAGGAGGAACATAATGGTCATAGTGACGTTCTCGATCCCTCTAATATCTATCCCTCTTACGGTACATCCAACCTTGATTCCCACGTTGCCTTTGATAGATGGGGCGGGAACCCCCTGAGTAGTTCGCCAAATAGCGGATTTCCTCATACAATTTCTTTTCCTCTTTATCATCTTCTTAAGATTTTGATGCTACGGTGTTGACCCATTTCGCGGGTGCGCCCATAACATGCTTTTTCAAGAGTTCGAGTTGGGTCATCATTTTTTCCATGTTCTCCTCCTTTTCTTCATTCCACTTTCTTTGTTCATTATCGATCATGGAAGTGGTAGAAGGAATCTTGGGAGCTTCAGTTTCTTGGGTGTGCCAACCCCAATTTTACTTAGACATTTCTCCAATAAATAAAAAGGCCTCGTGGTGGTGCAACTTCACTAGGGAACCACACGCCGCATTATCTACCACTTTTTTGTTTAATGGATCAAGGGCACAGTAGAAGATCTATAGATGTATTTTTCCGGGACTTCATGATTTGGGCATTAAGAAAGCTTATTGTTAAACCTCTCCCAAGCTTCAAACAATAGTTCTCCATTAATTTGCTGAAAATTTACAATCTCATCCCACTTTAATAGCATTTTTGATGGCGGGAAATATCTATCAATAAACACCTTAGTAGCTCGTCCCAAGATGTAATAGAGCCGGGTGAAAGATAGTGGGGCCATGAAACCTCCTCGCCCTTTAATGAGAATGGGAAAAGGCGAAGCCGAATGGACTCTTGAGTAATGTGTGTTATATTAAATGGTGCACACACTTTCAAAAAATTCTTCAAATGGAAATTTCGGTCCTCAAAGGCCTGACCTTCGTACAATCATTTCATTTGCAGCATGTGAAGCATGACGCTAGTGACATGGAAGACTCCGTTCCCAATAGTTGGTGGGATGCAGATCGTATTTGTTTCCCCCGCTTTATTTAAGGGCCTCTCATCATCTAGAGGGGCATCAAAGGGGCCCATGTTGCTTGCGCTATCACTCATTGTTCCGTTAACACTCCGATCACCTAGAACAAGGATTAAACACAACAAATAAAGTAAATGATATCACTCCGAGTATTTCCAAGTAAGAATCACACTACACAAGTGAAATCTATATTTCACTCCTCGATAATGGAGCCATTTTGATAATTCTCAACTCACTCCCATATTTTAAGGGTGAGGCGGTCGTTGTCAAACAACCTAACTAGAGTTGGGGTCGAATCCATAAGGAGAGAAATATAGGCTTCAAATATTATAGGTTTCCTAGTTACTACAAGTTTACCCGGAATGATAATAAACAAGACATGTAAAATAAAATTGGGGAATGTTGATTTGGAGATGGTTTGTCAACAAACAAAGCATAGATATAACACTTTTGATTTTAAGATTAAGAATAGAGAGTGTCTTGGGATTATACCTACCTAAAGGTAAAGTGTGTGAGTTAATATTGGTTTAGCATGAGTTTTAGTTGTAGATCAAAGGATAGGTTAGGCTGAAGGTCATTGTAGTCAATTTTTCAATAAAACTACAACGATTTCATCTATTGGCTTTTTCGAGCACCTACCAAGTGTGCAATTCGTAATCACTCAAAACCTCAATCAAACATCCTTATTTCTAGACTGATGCTCTTGACATGGCTTACACTCCAATCACACTTATTTCTAAGATTGCAAAAGGTTGTAAACCATAGACTTAATTGTCCACCATTACTTTGTCCCCCTATAACCCTTTTTCAAGGATGTTATGGATTACCTCAAGTTCACCTTAGTCCCTGTTTCAAGGATGACAAAGCATTTCTAGAGTTTGGAGTTTTCACCCATCAAACCCATTTGGAGATTTGGGGTTTTCACCCATCAAATTCAATCTAATAAGCTCAACCAATGGTGGAATCCAAAATCAACAACTAAAAATCATGCAAACACAACAACACCCACACACAATTATACTTTAGTTCAACATAATCCCAAGACTAAATTACTTAGCTACTCATGAAGAAAGAAAATAGAAATATACCATGGGGATCTCCCAAAACATCCATTTTACACAAAATCACTAAGAAATTAAGCCTCCAAGAGTAGTTACACACTTGACCAATTAGGGTTTCTTATTCTTAAATCAAAATTAGTTATGAGGTAAGCAATGCCCAAAGAAGAAAGGGTGTTTGCTTAAATATGGCTTAGGATTCGTCTAAGTGCATTTACAGATCTGCCCCTGGACATATTCCCACTGAGCCGCGAGCACGCAAGACTGTCCGTGACCGCATCTATGAAATCGCAGTTATGTGCTGCGACCACATTGCTCTAACCGTCTTGACTTACCGCGATCACGGTAAATAAGGCTAATGTAGTCCAGGTCATCAACTGCACTTTTCTTTGCTCCCTTTTATCATTTTCAGTTCCAATCCATATCTTTTGATCTCCTCAACTCTATGCCTACAAAGAATGGGTATTAATGCATTTTATCACCGATATGTCTTATTCATTCATTCAAAATAAGGTAATGTGCACAAATGTTTGGTGAGAATGAGTGGGAAAATCACCACTCATCAATAGTTCAAGAGTAGTTCAATGTACATACTTTTAATATTCAAAACCAAATTCACGATGTGTGATTAAGGTCATTATCACTTCAATGGTCAATATTCACAGATTGGGGAAATCACAATCCCCTAGTTTATTCACCATACCCATGTACCCCACAAGTTTAAAACCATGAATAAAGCATGAACAATCATATGTAAACCATGTGAAACATTGTTCAAAAGCAAACATTCATAACCCTTCAACCCATGTTCCAAAACTACTATCAAAACCACATAAATTGTAATTTAAAACACATGCTTTTACAAAATAATAGTTAGGAAAGAGTAACATGCCTTAGAAACACAATGATTTGTGAGAAATTGAGAATTTGGAAACCGAAAGATGAACGTACGTTGTAACCCTTATTCTTTCTTGGGATTGGTAGTTTGAGAGTGAAATAATGGATGTTGTGTCATCAAAACTAATGGGAATATGCTTATGTAATGTTTAAAAGTGTCCCTAGATAAAGGACCTCATTACCCCTCATCATAATTAAATAAAACAAAATAGCCCCATTATTACATAGGTCCGTGGCACGGACATTATTGCAGAGACTAACCTCCGTACCGCAGACCTTAACGCGGAGACTAACCTCTGTGTCACGGAGTTTATCGCGAAAGCCAGCCTCTGTGGCATGTTGAATCGTAGTGGCTTACTACCTTCGTGACCCAAAACCACCCCGACTCCCATTTGAAAATTCCAAAATTCCCTCGGGACACCCCTTTAACATACCTAATTACAATTTAAGTAAAAATCCCTGTTTCGAACACGAGGAGGCCAAAATTAAAAATGCTTAAAATTTGAGGGTGTTACTTTATCCCCCCCTTAGAATCATATATTCCGAAATAATGAGCTAGGACACTTTTCGTACGTGAAAAGCAATATTACACTAGAATCAAACAATAAGCCCAAATGATAACAAGGGAAAACAAAATTCATACCTTAAGCTCTTTCGTCCAACACATGGAATAAGAATGGGTACCTAGACCTCATATCTTCCTCCGTTTCCCAAGTGGCTTCTTTTACGTTATGATTCCTCCAAAGGACCTTTACTTAAGATACATCCTTAGTCCAGAACCTACGAACTTGCCTATGCAATATCTCCACCCGGACATCCTCATATGATAGGGAATTTGAGATACCGACACTCTCAATAGGCACAACTAAGGAAGGATCACCCACGCATTTCTTTAACATGGACACATGTAAAACATGATGAATGGAACCCAAACTTCCAAGAAATTATAACTCATAGGCAAAATTTCCCACTCTCTTCACAATCATCTAGGGGCCAACATAATGGGGACTGAGTTTTTTCTTCTTACTAAATCGCATCACTCCCTTTATGGGTGACACCTTTGAGAACACCCAATCATCCATGTCCTACTTCAACTCTCTTCACCTCGTATTTTCAAAGGACTTTCAAAAACTTTAGGTGGTCTTAATCCTATCCCAAATCACCTTCACCTTCTCCATAGCTTGATGAAATAAATCTGGACCAAACAACCATGTTTCACCAACTTCAAACCACCCAATAGGGGATATGCACCTTCTACCATACAACGCCTCAAACGAATCCATACCAAAGCTAGAGTGATAGCTATTATTGTATGCAAATTCTATAAGAGGCAAATGGACAACCCAACTACCACAAAAGTCAATTACATAATCCTGAAGCATAGCCTCCAAAGTCTGAATAGTCCTTTCCATTTATCCATCTGTATATGGGTGGAAAGAGGTACTAAGGGTTACCTTAGTCCCCAAACCTCTCTGAAACAACTGCCAAAAATGATATAAGAACTGAGTACCACAATAAAAAATAATGGAAACTGGAGCACCATGCAACTTTATAATCTCTTGAATAACTAACCTTGCATAGTCCTCAGGAGACTTATTAGTCCTCAACACCAAAAAGTGAGCAGACTTAGTCATCCTATCCACGATGACCCAAATAGAATCAAACTGATTTCGAGTCTGTGAAAGACCGATAACAAAATCCATATTTATTACTTCTCAATTTCCACACAGGCAACTCAATTTCTTGAGACAACCTACCAGGCCTCAAGTTCTCCATCTTTACTTGTTGACACACTATGCACTTACCCACAAAATTAGCCACATCTCTCTTCATGTTATTCCAACAATAGATGTCCTTAAGGTCATGATAGATCTTCATCGAACCAGGATAAACTAAATAACATGACTCATGTGCTTTAGCTAAAATTCTACCTCGTAACTTATCCATATTAGGAACACACACCCTACCACATCAGGAACATACAACTTAATTTCTTGAGATAACCCACAGGCCTCAAGTGCTCCACCTTCACTTGTTGACACACCATTCACTTAGCCATAAAATTTGCCACATCCCTCTTCAAGTTACTCCACCAATAGATCTCTTTAAGATCATGATACATTTTCATAAAAACCGGATAAACCAACTAACATGACTCATGAGCTTCATCCAAAATTCTAGCTCTCAACCCATCCAAATCAGGAACACACAACCTCCTTTGGTACTTTAAGATACCATCACCCCCAATCTCGAAAGCCATTACCTTATGCTTACCCACATCATCCTTGATTTGCATCAAAATAGGGTACAACACCAGTTTCTCCTTTACCTCAATACCAAGAGATAACTTCACCACCTCTTGCACAAACACATAACCATAAAATCTAGAAAACGCACCCTAGATTAGCTAAACAGTTAATATCCTTCACCCAGTTCCACTTCTTCCTATCCACATAGGATAGACTCCCCATTGATAACCTACTAAGAGAATCAAAAACCATATTAGCTTTACCTGGGTGATAGTGGAGACTTATGTTATAGTCCTTGAGAAACTCAAGCCATCTACTTTTCTCGAGATTCAACTCCTTCTGGGTGAATACATATTATAGGTTCTTGTAATATGAAAAGATGTCGACATGGAACCCATATAAATAGTGCTTCCAAATCTTCAATATGAACACCACAACCAATAACTCCAAATCATGAGTCAGATAATTCCTCTCATGAACTTTCAACTGTCTAGAGGTATATGTCACCACCCTGCTGGCTGCATCAATACACAACCAAGCCCCATATGAGCTACATCACAATAAACCACAAAGCCATCACTACCCTTGGGTAGGATTAAAACTAGGGAGAAAGTTTATCTTTTAGCTACTCAAAACTCCCCTAACAAGCATCGAACCACAAAAAACTTCACCTTCTTATGAGTCAACCTAGTCAAAGTTGCAGTGATCGATAAGAAGCTCTCTACAAACCTCTTATAATAACCGGCTAAACCTAAGAAGCTCCAAATATCAGTTGGAGTCGAGGTCTAGGCCACTTATTAACCACCACAACTTTTTATGGATCCACCATGATCCCTTCACTAGAAACAACATTACCCAAAATAGTAACAACATTCAACCAAAATTAACAGTTCAAAAACTTAGCATACAAATATTGATCTTTAAAGGCCTACAACACAAAACAGAGGTGGTTGGCATAATCTACCTTACTCTTTGAATATACCAAAATATAATCTATAAACACAATCATGAATAAGTCCAAGTACTGATAGAATACTCGATTCATGAGATCCATAAATGCCACTAGGGAATTGGTCAATCCAAAATACATGACCAAGAACTCAAAATGTCTATACCAAGTACAAAAGGAAATCTTAGGAAAATCCTCCTCCCTAATCTTTAACTGATGATAACCCGACAGAAGGTCAATCTTAGAGAAGTACTTAGCACCCTGAAGTTGGTCAAACAGGTCTTCAATCTTAGGAAGAAGGTACTTATTCTTCACCGTTGCCTTATTCAACTGATGATAATTAATACGCTTCCAAAGATAACCATCCTTCTTACGCACAAAAAGGATGCGAGCACCCCATAAAGACACATTAGGGCAGATAAAACCTTTGTTAAGAAGATCCTTCAGCTACTCTTTAAGTTCCTTCAACTCAACCGAAGCCATTCTATAAAGAGGGATAGAGATAGAATGATTGTCCAGAAGAAGAACAATCCCAAACTCAATTACCCTATCAGGAGGGACATCAGGAAAATCACCAGGGAAGACCTCAGGAAATTTACTAACCACGAGAATAGATTGTAAAGAAGGACCTTCTGCGTTAGAATATTTTACCCAAACTAGATGATAAATACATCCCTTGGAAATTAATTTCTAGGATCTAAGATATGATATGAACCTTTCCTTAGTCACTAAGGAACTCCCTTCCCACTAAATAACTAACTCATTAGGGTATTTGAAAATATCTTTACGAGTTCGATAGTCTAAATAGGCACAGCACGAATGCAACCAATCAATCCCCAAGATAACATCAAAATCTAACATATCTAATTCAATCAGATCCACCAAAGTTTCCCTACCACCAACAGATGCCATGCAACACTAAAGACCCATCTAGCAACCACCAAACCACCACTACGGTAGAAACATAAAAGGTGTGAAATACACTTAGGACTGAAACCAAAATGCGCAGCCACAAATGAGGTCACATAAGAAATAGTGGACCCTAATTCAAGTAACCAATACACATCATAGGAGAAGAGTTTCAACGTACAAATGATGACATCAGGAGATGTCTCAAACTCCTGACATGTGGTAAAAACATAGAGACGGTTTTGACCAGTGCCTGTACTAGAAGTGGCACCCTTTAGTGCAGGAGATGATGAAAACATAATAGGAACCCTATTCACCGTAGAAGAAAACTTAGAAGGGCAATCACACTGGAAATGGCCAATCTGACCGCAACCAAAAAACCTATTCCTCCCCTTCTTACATAGATTATGCTTACTTAATCTTTGCATCCTACTGCCAATTATAGATTCAAAGTGGTTGCTCAACATACATCAAGTCACAAGAAAGCATACTCAGATACAAGTTATTCACAGTATTATGCCACATCATTATTCATCCATGCATAAGAAAGGTGCTAAAAGTGAAGAACCTGAAATATTTATAGTTACTGTATGATATTTACATCACAATACTTAAGATAAATAAATGACAACCTAAACGTGTCGGTTCTACTAGATAGCACGCGAGGGGAAAAGAACACAGGCAATAAAAACTCTCGTGGTGACTAACAACACAACAAACACCCTACCCCCACTAAACAAAATGCTTTGTCCTTAAATGTATTAATATTAAAGTATAAGGGAGTGAAATACTTGCAAAGCCTCTTAGGCTTTTGAGTCAGTCAAATTTGGTGAGGCTTTTTTAGCCTCAGGTGCAACATTGGTGACCCTAATGGTGGTAGGGGTGCTCAAAATCGCTTTCTCTTGAATTAGAGGTATCTCAAATAGGACCGAATAAGGTATGGTCCCCCTCGGTGAGGTTGAACTAGTGGATACTCCTTCTGCTTCATCTGCAATCTTTTTTCTACCTCTTTTCTTCATCCCTTCTCAATTTCTCCATAACTTTCTTCATATCCCCAGCTTTTTTTCTCCAATGTAATATCCTCTTACCTCTTTCTCCTTGAATCTTTCCTATTGGCACTCTCATAAACTTGCTTACCTTTATATTTTAGTAGATTTCCCATAAGATCAATAAGACCCTTATCTCCATCGCTGATTATTAATGTGAGATCAAAAGTTGGTTGTACTGGCTGCCTTTTCAGTTCAGCAATGTCAGTTTGTGCCTGCCTAAATTCTACCATAAACTTTGCATAATCTAGCACTGATAGAGCGCCCATCCATTTGTTTGTACGATCTTCTATGTCATTCATTCTGGCCTAAATATTCTGATATGTCTTTAAATCTTTATCAATAATACCGTTAATAAATGGCTCGAACTGCATTGCCCATGCATTTAACTTTTTTTCAAACTTCTTCTGGGCTCTCATAGATTTTACAAAGTTTTCTTACGTCAGTTGATATTCAGAATATTGAGGTGGTACAGATGTAGTGTCTATAGTCTCCCCCACTGGAGGTATATAAGCTGACCCTGTAGAAGCATCAGGAGGAACATAATCTGGTGGCACATAAATGGTAATCAGTAATGGCATACCTGTGGGGATATCAGACATCCCTGGGGCTAGAGCTGACTGTTACTGATAGGCAGATGGCCTGTTGATTAACATCTAAAATTTTGAGTCATCCTTCATTCTCTCAATATCCTATATGTGACTTGCTCGAACCTCATTATCAACCCCTATGATTAAAAGCACATTTGATTGTCTGCATAGGTACGTGATCAAACACGGGAATGGTAAAGCACTGTCCACTTTGTGTGCATGCATGAACAACTAATCAACAATAATATGACCAAATTCAATCTTCATCCCGACAACTAGACTTGTAACTAACACTGCCCTATGACTATCTAAGTTAGCATCTCCCCCTGTCGGCAGCAATCACAGTCTGACAATAGCCCACCAAAACTTAGTTCAAAAATTGAGGGATAATTTAGCATGCGCTCTTTGGGATTGAGTGCCCGTGATTGGTTACCATCATCAGTGAGAAGCCTAGAAAACCAAAGCCTTTAGGTAAAGGCCATAGTTAGAAGATACTCAAGTCCTATTACGGAAGCCGGTGCCTCATAATCAGGTTCAAATAGCATCCTGTTCAGCATGCGAGTAGAGATATAAATGGTGACCCCTCTTACCAAAAATAATTCCCTGTTAGGAAAATCTAAAAATTTTGTACCCTTGGGATAGTTCTTCTTTACTAATGCCAAATAATTGGTTAAAAACTCCTATACGATATTGTGGTAGTAATTCCCTAGAGATCAGATCATCCACCCCAATTTGTACTCATTAAATCATTTCTCAAGCTCTGGGTACACATATAGTTCGGAAGTGACAATTTGGTGTTCCTCTGAGATGGGCCTCTGATATGATTCAAATGGACTCCTTAGCTTTCAATGATATCATTCGAAGTTAGTATGTGGGGCATCAAGATTTAGTCACATTAAAGAAATGGGATCCTACATGGAGGGGCCGATTTGAGTACACCAAAGAGCAATCCCACATGTGAAAGATTGCTTAGAGCATTAAAGATTGAGGACTCACGGTTTTGGGACTTCATTAAGGACATTTTGGTTACTTAGACTTGTCCAAGTAATACTCCATGACCAACCCTTTTATTAAGGGTATTGTGGTCATTTTGTTATGTAATAAGCTAGACTATAAATAAGTTCTATTAGTTCATTTGCTAGTTAGTTTATGAAAGATGAAAGATTGAAACACTTGAAATCCTCTCTCTTGAGATAAGACCACCTTAGTATAGTCTTAGTTAGGACATGGAAAATCCATCCTTAGTATAGGGCTTGGAAAATCCAATATTGTTCTTTGCTTGGAAATGGTAGATCTTGAGGTGAGTCGATTACCTTGGAGGTCACCGTAAGAGTGTGGTTTTGATTATTACATTCATTAGGGGTTAATGTTGAAATATACTTGGTTCTTAATCTTGTAATAATCTTAGTATCACTATCTATCCTTTTATTATTTTGCGAATCCGTGTGTTTTTATGTTTGTCATCTTGTATCCCTTTGTGTTGCTTGTTTTTCTCACGTTTTGTGGACTATTTTGGCATCTTGGTGGACTGACTTGTATCAGCCTCTTTATTTTCCTATTTGCTATTGGTTCAAACCCATCAAGATATTTATCTCGTGCTCCTTCAGTCTGCCACCAATTGCTCTCCGCATTTGAGGGTCTTTGCTTTTAATCATATTAGTATCCTCAACTTTTGATGCCTAAACTTTGTTGGGGTTTGATGTGTTAACCCTTTCCTCATTGGGGTTGGAAGTTTTACTGTTGCTGCTGTCTATTTCACTCTCTTCTTCAGATTGGGAGATTACTTAAGTCGACCGCTGACGAGTGTTGAAGGCAGGTGCTTCCTCATTATATGCTGGTTCACCTCTACCCCTTGCTTGTTGAGCTCTGCCACCGCCTCTATGTGGTGGTAATTTTCTTGCCATTTTTCCTTATTCTTGAAGTATTCCTTAATCCACCAACTTGCAAGACTTAGAACAGACTATACTAATTAATTTCTCAGTGAGTGACTTAACTTTGCTTTTGATGAGAATAATAGAAGAGAGATATAGTTTAAATAGGAGATGAGAAGAGATGAAGAGTCCTAAGATAGGATGAATTTGAATTTTACAATTAATGTACAAGAGTTTAAACGGTTATGGGAGTTAAAGAGGTGGAATGTGTGAGTAACTGACTCCCAATATCTATTAAATAGCATTTGGATCAGATCAAAATAACTAAATATCCCTTTGGTGACCCGGCCCGCTCATTTAAAAATTAGAGTTTTTTTATAGAAAACCTGATGGTCCGTCAGGTGTCTGACAGTTTGTCAGTTCCACCGTTAGGCCTTACTAGAACTTCAATTATTTTTCTTTGTTATGATGGTGAATTCGATGGTCCGTCACAAGATTGATGATTTGTCGTGATGTCCATCAACTCTTATCCAAAACCCTGATTTTTTTAGATCCATATTGACGGTGACTTTGACTGTCCGTTGGGAATGTGATGGTCCATCAGCTTAGCCATCAAGCCTTATCTAGAATGTCCAATTTTTTTGGCAATGGCTTTGACAGTTTTAGTGATGGTCTGTCAACATTCTTGTCAACCTCCTTTAACTTGATCAAATCCTGTTTTCCTGCATTTTTATCCTTGCACACTTCAACAAACATATCTAATTACACCAAACGAAACAAATAACTCTAACTACACTTACAATAACACATTATGGGTAGCCTCCCACTAGCGCTTGATTTATTATTGCGGCATGACTCAGTTATCTTAATTTCTCAGACTTCATCAAGATAAACTGTACTTAAGCATTTAACCGAGTTTATTAGACCAATATATAGCTTTACTCCTTGCCCATTGACTTTTAAGACACTTCCATCTTTGTTCTCAAGTTCGACTACTCCAGATGAGTAGACATGTGAAACTTTAAATGGGTCAGACCACTTAGACCTTAGTTTGCCAGGAAAGAGCATCAGTTTAAAGTTGAAGTGTAATACCCAATCGCCTTTATTAAAATCCCACTATTCAATCCTCCAATCATGATATTTCTTTATTCTTTCCTTGTATAGGTTTGATCTATCATAAGTCCCGAGACGGAATTTATCCATCTTATTCAGCTGCCCCAGACTTAGCTTTACTTCCTTCTTCCAATTCAGATTTATCCTTTTGAGTGCCCATAAAGCCTTGTTCCCATAAAACAGGTAGCAATCTTCATACAAAACCCATTATTCCGAAGGTTTTACACCATGTCACTTGGCAAAGTACCACTCTTTCTCTGATTAAGTACCATTGAAAGTTGGTTCATCTGTTGTTCCAGCTATTTTATTAAAGTTGAATACGAATCGACCAACTGACTCATAGAGGATAAGTCACTCATTATTTTTGTCATACCGTCATTAGTAGACTCCACCCCTTTCAATAACTTCTCCATCATGTCTTCCATAGACATCTTACCCAAACTAGTGATAGCATTATCACGAATTCTAGGAGGCACATATAGTCCACTCCTGTCATTCTTATTTTTCCAACTTCCTTGGTCACGATGTTTGTAACCAAATTTTTCATAGTATTTCCGACCTTGATTACCTTGGCTATTTCCTCGGAAACCCCTCCCCCCTCTCTTGTTATTTAGATAGTTGGCCTTATCCTCAGAATCAGACTCGACTCCCCTACTTTGTGAACCCATGACTTTTACTTTTTCTGTCTTTCCCGATAGCAAATTCTTAGTAAACAAATCCATCTAGGTCTTCATATAGGCCATGTATTGATCTCATTCTTCCTCTCTCCTGCATTGTTCAACTGTCATACCACTAGACACAGTAGGTCTTGCTACCACAGAATCTATGGTATGCCAAGATCTACTTGTCTTAGTCAATCGCTCCAACATATCTGCAGCCTCAGTGAAAATAAGCTCCATGAATGCTCCCCCTACAGCATTATCTATGATTGGTTAGTGATGGAGTTTAAAGCTCTGTCGAATGTCTCCATCAAATGCTTATCAGCCATCTTGTGGTTAGGGCATTGTGTAAACTTTTTCTTAAAGCTCATCCAAGTCTCATAGAGTTCCTCATTCGGTAACTGCCTGAAGTTACTAATCTCTTCCCTCAGCTGTAACATCCTGGAAGGTGGAAAGAACCTTTCTAGGAAATCTCCTTTCAATTGCCTCCAGTTTGTTATAGAATTGGGAGTCAACTCATTCAATCATATTGTTGCCTCTCCAGATAGAAACAACGAGAATAACCAAAGATGAATTACATTCTATCCAACTCCAGGGTTGTTAAAAAATTTACAGATATGGATGAAGTTCACCAAGTTCATATTTGGGTCATCCCTTGGAAGTCCATCGAATAACCCTTTGAGGTTAAACAACTATATCATGGTTCTTGTGATGTTAAAATTCACTCCTGGTGCTAATGGTGGTGGAATAATTTCTCCTATCACACCAGCCTCATCCAAATCTATCTTTTTCCTTATCAGCTACAAACTACATAGCAGGTTGGCGGTTTACTCTTCCTTTAGCTGCTTAATTACTATTCACTGGCGCAGCTACATTCTCAATGCGCCTTCTATTTTCAGGATCAATTAGATCATTATCTCCTAGTTCCTCCTCATCTAGGTTAGGTGACAAGCTGGTTGACCATTGTTTTGTTAGTTTAATTGAGCTTTAGCCAAGGCGGCTAGTCAATCAATTTCTTGTTGATCTTCTATTCTGCCAATTAATTGAGGTTTCGGATTATATTGTAATAACGGTTCTCCTGACCTCCTCGTAAGTGTCATGTAAAATAAATATCATGTAATGAACAAAAATGACAAATAAAAGTATAATTAGGAACTTGACCAAATGTGAATTAACTCTCATAAACTTAATTGACAACCATATTTCCCGAAAACGGCGCCAAAATTTGATACACCCAAATCACAACTCTTGTTAGAAAACTTAAGCGTTCATTGTTAAATATAGAACCCAACTAGGTTGGGGTCGAATCCCATAGGAAATACTGTGCTAATTAAGTTTTATGATTATTAATGGACGATTGATTGAAAGTTTTGGAGTAAAGGAGGTTGTTTGTTAACAGTGAAGTATGCTTGTAGTAAATTATGTTTCAACTAATGAGTATGTTTGTGAGGTTTTATTCAATGAGAATGAGGAAACTAGAATTATGTTCACCAAGATGTTGCAGCAGTCAAGGTTCTGAGTTATCCCGAATTCATACGTCACAAATTCCAATTGTAAGAATTATTGAACTTTAAAGTTTATTTATGTGTTTTTCAATCTTAATTGATGATTATCCCTTAATTCTCTCAAACTTAAAGAATATATTGATATGTTTAGTTGATTTATCAAGTGGTTTAATCCTGTTAAGGCATCAACCCTTAACCTAAAGGTTAAAGCCTTTGAGATCCTTGTAAATCTTCTCTTTTCCCAACACACACATTTTTTACTCAAACAAGTGGTGTTCTTGGGCTCACTCTTCAGGTTTACAACCAAGAAAGATCATAATAATGAAGAAGAGTTTATACAATTGTAATTAGTTACAGAATTCAGATAATTTCACAACCCTAAACAACCAGTCATATCAAGGCTCCCATACACCCTAGTTATGGGAGATTTAGCCACACATCATAGTAAGAGAAGAAGATTCCATTTTGTTTCTCATAAATAATTTAAGAAATTATTTACAAAAACATCCCAAGAATTGTTCTTGATCTCAAAATAAGAATAGTGAATAAAGTATTCAGATCCACAAGTTCAGCTCTTTCTCAGAGAGTAATAAAATACAAGTTTCTCAAAAGTTGAAAATCAGATAAAAATGAATGAAAGATACCTAATATAAACCTAGACTAGATATTTATATATTCCCAGGTACTGGGGTTTTAAAATTCAAACTCAATATTATCGCGTCACGATTGACGGCCAAGTTGATGGCCCATCAGTGGCCTAATGGTCTGTCAACTGGACCATCACTGAAGGTCCCAAGATGCTTCATTCTGTTTAAGGAGTGACGGTCATGTTGACGGGCCATCACTGGTCTGACGGTCCATTACTTGGACCGTCGCTTGATCACTCGAGGACCACTTTTTGTCTCAGCTTGACGGCCAAGTTAATGGCCCATCAGAGGTCTGATGGTCCATCACTTGGACCGTAACTTGGGTTACCCATTCTGCCCATTCTTTTTAGCTTTGACAGATACTCTGTTGGTTCATCACATGGTTGACGGCCCATCAGTTTGGTCGTCATTCTTTTTTTTGTTACTGTTTCTTCCATGTTTCAAAGTTATTTCTTTAGCTAAGTTCTTAACCTGAAAATATTAAAACCCAGTAGAAAATACACTAATAGTGGCTTAAAGATACTCAATTATCCTTTGTAAAAGATGTAAAATGGTCCATTAAGAACCGAAACATCAACAACTGACCACATAATCTAAAAGGAGGATATGATGGAGCTAATTGGGCCCCATTTGCCTGAGATTGGGCACCCTATACCCTATAACCATCACCACTCTGAAAACGATGATCTTTGAATGGCTTCGGGTAAGGTCCACTAGTCTTCAAATAGGAACCCAAGTTTCTCCACTTCTTTTTAGACCATTTCACACTATCTCTGTCACTCTGTTGTTGAACTCCACCATGATTTGAATACCAAAACTTCTTACTCTACCTCTCTTGTACCTCTTCTTTCTTCTTTTTTTCCTTCTCAACCTGCTGCATATACACCACCAATCGAGAGATATCTATGTATTTTATTTAACAAGGTACCTTTTCTCTCCAAAATCAATTTACGAGAAAAAACAAAAGAGAATTTCCTCATTCTGTACCTCAAGCTAGACACTATCTTAGGAGCATATCGCGACAACTGGTGGAACTTTAAGTCATATACCTTCACAATTATCCTTCCTTGCTTCAGATTCACAAACTCCTTAGCTTTTACCTTCATCAACTCCTGAGGAAAGAAAAAATCAAGAAAAGCACTAGAGAAATCATCCCACAAAGCAGACTCAACATCATCACCCCTAAGCCACTCCCACTCTCTATCCTATTGGTATGCTATATTCTTCAATTGATAAGCAACGAATTTCACACCCTCTACCTCTGAAGGATGCATAACCTAGAAGATCTTTTCCATATCATCTATAAAAACTTGAGGATCCTCATCAACTTTAGTACTACTCAAAGTTGGAGGGCTTAACCTCATAAACTGGCCAACTCTAGTGGCCTCAGATGAAATCTTAGTAATACCATCAGAACTCATCTAATATGACTGAGATGACACCAAATAGGTCAATAAGTAAATGGATTTGTGAAACTCAACATTAGTAATATCTCCCTGAGCTGACCAAGTACGGGTGTCACCAGCCAGGGGAGGATCAAGGGAGACAAGTGGAACTCCACAGGAATAATCAGAAACAGTGACTCTTGATCGAGTTTGTACCCCATAAGTTGGATGAGATTCGCCCACATTGTCCTCAGGCAGGATAGATGAGTCGCCATGAGCTTCAGATCATCTAGGAGGCATGATTTGAAAGTAGAAAAAATAGGAGTTAGAGGAATTCAAAACTTTAGACTCTATAGCCTAAATATTAAGACAACAAGAAGGGTAAATATTTCTAAATGACTTGTAACCTCTCTTATAAGTGTGACGCGCTACACAGCCATAAAAGAGACTCTACTTAACATGGCTTTGTGGACTCCCAACCGACCATGAACCTAGGATCTGATACCAACTTTGTCATGAATTGAACTAGGTCTTAGCCGAGAAGGGTATCTCAAGTCCACTAAGGACCAGAGACCACCCCCTTAGCTTAGTCAACCAGATTGAAATACAACATAATAGTGAAACTCCAACATAAAATAATATAGAAGAATAAGATTCAAACTCAAATAAGTCTATAAGTTCACAAACAATCCCATGTCCATAGTACTTGTCCAACAAAGCCTCTAACAAAACCAAAGAAAAATTAGTTAGGGCATGCCCCCGACCATAGCCAAAAATAAATCCATGATAAAAAGTCAATACATATAAAAACCTAAAACATAAAATGGGGTATTTCGAAGGATGGAATCTCACTGCTTCAGTATGACTCACGAGTTGTCTCATGATCACCAAGTCATTGTCCAGAAGAAGTAGAAGTATGGCCCTTTCTTGCATCACGTGGGGATACAACATTTGAAGACGGTTAGCTGTTGGAGCGCTAGCATGTAACTTAGGGATATAGGATAACATAATTCCATGATCAATATTAAAATCATTCAAATTCTATGAACATAATCAGATACACATATATATATCAATTGTAGGAGTAGGGAACAAGTCTTAACATGCACTTTAAAACTTTAGGCTAGATTGTGTAGCTTAACTATCATATAATAGTACCCATGAGCTATATGGGCCCTAGATCTCACCCCGCGATCGGGCCTGAGTGCATGTAGCTGCACGAATCGGAGAATAATATCATATATATGTTCGGGGTACTCAAACCTCCCAATCATATACTAAGGTGACTTAAGCACTCAATCATGTAATGTAATATGGGGGACTCAAACCTCACATTCATATAATAAGGTGGACTCGAACCACTTGGTCATAAGCAAGGAGACTTGAACCCTCAAGATATTTAGAGCCCTACATCGGCGAATGCGGTTTCCATTATTGGTCCCTCAGGATCACCACTTTCATGACCCAGCTACACAACCCACTTTTAAGCCCCCATTAAATCATTTATCACACATTCTCATTAATTGAACCATAATACAAATTTAGTCATACACTATTGGTATCGTCTTACCAACTATACTTTCCAGGTAACATCAAAATGCCAAACCAATTATCATCACTTGAGAAAATTCATAACCCTTTCCTTGGCTTAACTATACATTAGCTTAGGGAATTACACAACCCCATAAGGTTCAATTCAAAATCATTATGCGTCATTGGATTTTCACATTATGCAATAGTTCAAGAGCAGTTCAATGTGCATACTTTTCATATTCAAAACCAATTTCACGATATGAGATTGAGGTCATTATCGCTTTAATAGTCAATATTTACAAATTGGGGAAATCATAATCCCTTAGTTTATTCACCATACCCATGTACCCCACAAGTTTAAAACCATAAATAAAGCATGAACAATCATATGTAAACCATGGGAAACATTGTTCAAAAGTGAACATTCAAAACCCCTAAATCCATGTTCCAATTCCAATATTAAAATGACATAAATTGTAATTTAAAATATATGCTTTTAAAAAATAATAGTTAGGGTAGATTAACATGCCTTAGACACACAAAGATTTATGAGAAATTGAGAATTTGGAACCTGAATGATGAATGTACGTTGTAACCCTTATACTTTCTCTGAGTTTGGAGTTTGAAAGTGAAATAATCGATGTTGTGTTGTCAAAATTGATGGGAATATGCTTATGTAACATTTAAAAGTCATCCCTAGTAAAAAATACCTTATT
Source organism: Capsicum pubescens (assembly GCA_030864215.1). Classification (NCBI taxonomy): domain Eukaryota; kingdom Viridiplantae; phylum Streptophyta; class Magnoliopsida; order Solanales; family Solanaceae; genus Capsicum; species Capsicum pubescens. The sequence goes on along the minus strand of CM061540.1, from coordinate 209,560,560 downwards.
ACCTCTTATCCTAACCTCTATGCCGCGAGCCTTAACGTGAAGACTAGCTTTCATATCATGAAGGCTATCGCAGAATCCAACCTCTGTGGCACGTTGATATCACGGAGTCTTACTACCTTCGTAACCCAAAACCACCCCGAATCCCATCCAAAAATTCTAAAACTTACCCGGGATACCCCTTTAACATACCTAGGTACAATTTAAGTCTAAAATTGATATTTCAAACATGGGGAGGCCAAATTTAAAAATGCTCAAAATTTAAGGGTGTTACAATCTACAGGAACAAGATTAATGAACATGAAAATACTATTGGAAATAAGGCTAGGCTGGTCATGCAAGGCTACAACCAAGAAGAGGAGATAAATTAAGATGAAACATTTGCTCCTATAGCAAGAATGGAGGAAATTTGAATTCTTATTGCTTTTTTCTCTTACATAGAGTTCAAGTTGTTTCAGATGGATGTGAAGAGTGTCTTCCTAAATGTCCTTCTCAAGGAAGAAGTATTTGTCAAGAAGCCTTCAGGGTTTAAGAATATTGATCTACCCAATTATGTGTTTAAGCTGGGAAAAGCTCTTTATGGATTGAAACAAGCTCCTCGGTCTTGGTATATGAGATTGTCTAAGTTTTTACTTAAAAATTGTTTCAAAAGAGGGAGAATTAACAATACACTATTTTTGAAATCCAAAAGAAGAAATCTCCTTATTGTTCAAATCTATATGGATAACATCATATTTAGAGCCACCACTAGCTCCCTTTGTGATGAGTTCACCAGACTAATGAGCAGTGAATTTAATATGATTATAATGGGAGAACTAAATTTCTTTCTTGGTTTACAGATTAATCAGGGTACATCTAGAACCACTATATGCCGGCAGAAGTATATTCAAGAACTACTCAAGAGATTTCATATCGAGGATGCCAAACCTATTAACACTCCCCTAAGTACTTTGTCCAAACTGGGTCTGGATGAACCTAGTCCCTCTATAAATAAAACCATGTAGAGAAATCATTGGTTCTCTTCTTTATCTAATGGCTAGCAGACCTGATATTGTTTGCAATCTTGGAATGTGTAATAGGTTCCAAGCAAGTCTAAAGGAATCTCACTTGAAGGCAGCCAAGAGAATATTTAGATATCTTAAGGGAACTCCTGATCTGGTTCTCTTTTATCTAGTTGGCGACTGTTTTGATTTATCTGGATATGCTGATGCTGACTATGTTGGGTTCTTGGTGGATAGAAAAAGCACTTCATAGATGACTCACTTCCTAGGATTATCCTTGATTTCATGGGGTGCCAAGAAATAGAATTCAGTAGCTCTCTCCACAGCTGAAGCTGAATATATTGCAGCTGCATCATGTTATGCATAACTTTTGTGCATTAAGAAACAACTTGAAGACTTTGGCATCCTCTCAAATTGTGTTCCATTGTACTGTGATAACACTAGTGCGGTAAATATGGCATAAAATCCAATTCAACACAAAAGAACCAAGCATATTGATGTTAGAAATCACTTCTTAAGAGATAATATCAAAAAAAGGGTTGATTAAGATGGTTTTTATAGAACTACAGATTAGATTGTTGACATTTTCACCAAAGCACTGGGTTGAGAACCTTTTGAGAGAAATAGGTCAAGGCTGGGATTGATGAGACCAAAGATAAATATTTGTCACTCTTCTTATTTCTCTTGTTATGGCTATGATTAGGCAGACAACTATCCAGGTTAGATTTTCTATTTGTACTTAGTTTTCTGCCTAGCCTCTTTGATAATGCCAATAGGGGGAATTTTTTGTGTGGCAGTATGGGAGAATGTTTTGGTTATAGAGGAAATTTGATCTGGTGTTTAGCTGATGAAGATAGGGGTTCTCTCACTCAGAGGTAACCTAATGCACATTGATAAGGGGAATTGGTTGGGCAAACTGGTTTGGCATGTGGTCTTGTGGATTATGTTGTGTTGCAGAGGTGTAGACTGTGCTGAGTGGAAATTGCTGAAGTTGTTGAGTATGCTGAATTGCTTGTATGAATTTGTCATCATTAACAAGGGAGAAATTGTTAAGTCCCTAGTTTTGATGATTGATATATTCATATTTTGGGACCTGTTCCCCGGAGTTTTTGTGAAGACAAAAATCACTACGCATTAGAGAATAGGTTGGGCTCACATGTCGCTGTCGCAGTCAACAGTCTAGCTGACATAAAATACAAATATTGGTGAAAAGCTGATGCTATCTTTTTGCCTCAACCAATAGGATCTCTCCTAGGTTTTCTTGTGTCATAATATATATTGATCATCTTCCTCAACAAGAAAACCAACACTTCTATATAATTACAACAAAACACCTTTCTGAAGTAGTGATTCAAAGGTTGCAGCTGCAACTGGAACCTATTGTTTATCGAGTTGTATGTTTATTTTCAAGTTGTAATTGAGTCTTTGTGATATTGTTCTTAAACTTTTGCCTACGCTTGCTTATTATCATTGTAGGTATTATGGTGTAACCATTTCATAGTAATCATCTAGAGTTAGGTGATTGTTTAAGCTAGAGTTAGCTTGTGTTGCCAGTTAGAGGTGGTTGGGGTGAGAAGCAGTAGAGTTACTGCTTGGGTTTCCTTGTAATAGAGTTATTGCTAGGAAACAGAGGATTAGGAGGTTAATTCTTGGAGTCTTTATTCAAGAAGTAGCTTGAGTATAGTGGAGCTTAGAAATCCTGGAGGTAGGTCATGATTTTTCTCCATTAAGCAAAGAGTTTCCACATAAAGACCTTGTGTCCTTTATTTTACTGCATTTATGCACTTCTTGTTTTATTTATCTCCTAGTTCTTGTTGTGTAAGTGCATCTAGGAACTGTTCCTTGAGTTGAGGAGCATCCCACCCCAACCCTTCAATAACTAATCCCAGTATAACTTGTTTCCCAACCAAACGACCCCTAAGGTTATTAGAACATATGAAAAGAAACTATTCAGTGTTTTGGTCTCTATTGAGAATATGAGACCTCATAATTTTTATCTATTTCATTAACCACTAGGTCACACCTTTACGTGACCTACAACATTAAATTGGTAGATACAATCCATAATTATTTGCTTATTTAAAGTCTTTTACACTTCTCGTGTTCGAATATGACTCTTTTAGACTTTTGATTACGGGACAATTAAATCATGCACGGTGGTGATACTTGATCGGACTAGAACATCTATTTGGTATTTTACCATGAGAAGAGCGAGACATGCTCATTTATTTTTGTATTAAATTGTTAATAAAATCTAATTACAATTACTTAGTAGTCAGGCAGTCACAATTCAGAGTTCATAAATATGACGTCTTTATTATAGTCTAATTCCTAAATTACTTTGTACTAAATGTCTCATCTTGATAGTTTATTTTACTCTTGCATCATAGGAAGTTTGGCAAGTAGTAATAATGAAGTTGTAGTTGTGAATATAACATCCAGTCTTCAAAAGACACCGAATGGCGTTATAATAAAGTTTGGCGATGCTAGAAATCTCTTGTTCACAAATATTATAAATGAACATGAGACTAAAACTATTGTCCTTATAATAATGAACATGTGTCGCTCCTCATTGACTAAAACTATTGTCCCTATAATAATTTTCCCGATCAGGTTTATCATAACTTCATCTCCAACAAATTAAATTGCAACTTATTTTATCTAGTTTTCTTTTGAGTGATGAACCGATCATGTGTAAAAACTAAAAACATTAATACAACATATTATTATTACACAATGGATAGAGATATCTTTCTAATTATCCAATTATAGAGTAGATATAAGAATACTTTATTAATGTTACTAAAATTATTTGTGTATAAACTTAATTAAGTATATCGAGACTTCAAGTCGCTGCTTCTTGTGACATGAACGTGAAATTTAGGAGTTAGGGTGATTCAAGTGAGGTACAAGAATGTTAAAGGAACGTCATCCACACAAGAAACAGTGAAATTCTACTGCAGTTATGCAAAATCTATGCACTGGAATTAAACTGCAAGACATATATAAAGCTAATGTTTAATTTGTTGATCGACTGAGAAGACCAGCTATTTCGTACTGTAGAACTGCAAGGAAAGACATGGTGGCACACTTATTCCCAGAAGTATCTTTTGAAACAACAAAGAAGAAAAGTCAGGAAATGATTTTTAGTACAAGAAAATAACTTCTTGCGTATACCTTTCTTTTACAATTTCAAAATGATCCCCCACCCATAAGGAAGTAATTTTTCTTCTATCCGTGTCATTATATTTTAATACCTAGAGGCAGGAGCAAATGTAGCATTGGAGTACTAGATTCATTTTAATCCAGCACTTTCAATATAGAGTATGTAATTTTTTATGTAAAATTTCATTAATATTACAATATATAATAACTTTGAACTCATAACTTCAAAATTATATTGAGTTCAATGACAAATTTTAAAGCGAACGCATACAACTTTAATCTGAAGGACCTACTCTATCTGAAGGGGGATATAAAATTAAAACCTCCACAATTCAAAATATACGCTACAATAGAACAAGCTATTAGCGATAGACTTTACCTAGAAAACTCAGTTTTTTAGTAATATACATCACTAGAGTAGGATTTAGCTAGAGCTGTCCTTTTACCAAGAAAATATTTGATCTAAAATTTTTTGGTCAAATTAACTAGAAATTTGCTATGGCCAATTCCTAGCAAATACATAGCTAGAGATATTTCCTAGCTAGTGAAATCTCTGATTAATATTTTGTGGGGAATTAAATTTGGCGCTAATCTTTAACTAGGCTTACAGTCAGTAGCTATGTTTTGGGGAAGTTGTACAGACAAATATATAGATAGATTAAGGGGCAATTACAATTTTGACTCTACTTTTTTCCCCAAATGATGGTGATTTGGTAGAAAAAGTCCATAATTGCTAGCTAAAAGTTTGCCAAGGAAGATTTTTGTTAAGTCTATATATAGCTAAGTTTTAGTGAAAATCCAAATCTTGCGATAATATACTTTTTAGATAGTTGAATCTATATTGATGTATGGCAATTTTTACTGAAAATAATATTAGTATTTTAATATTATTGTTATTTCTATTGCGAAGGAAAAATTCTAAATTTAATTTTGATAATTAGAATTTGGTAAATAATTTTGGATTCTTGTTGCAATTTACCGTTTATATATATATACTAGTAGGGTGCGCCCAGGCACATGTCTTAACAAATGAAATATAAAAAAATTACTCATTGAAACATTTTTACAGACTATTTCTCTTCACAAACTGAATATTGTTTCTTCTTTATAGACTATTTCTCATGATATGCAGGTACATTGTCACACTTCAGTATCATCGTGCTGAAGAATTGGTGCACAGTTAATTGTGACACTTGAGTATCGTCGTGTTGAAGAATTGGTGCATAGTTAAAACTTTACTTTCTCGAAAGTGGAATGTATGCACCATCTGAATTTTTCACGTGCACCTTGTCTTTGTTCCATTGCAACTATACAAGTGAGGTAGAAAGTTGCTCATCTAGCCCAGCGATCCATTGATTATCTGGTAGTGCAATGACATGTGGAAAATTCTAAATCATTCACCGTTGAAGCTAAAATTACCAAGGAGTAGCTAAAAGATATTGTAGATTTAGAATGTGATGGATTTAACTCGCCTGAGATAAAATAGTAGTTCAGTGAAATAGAGGCACAGAATGGGGCTTTGCCATTCTCATCTTGAAGCTATGTTTTAAAAGCCACATGGAGTGAGAATTTGTCATTCTCGTCTTGATGCTATGTTTTGAAAACCACGTGCCAAGTTTTTCTAAGCATATCACCAAACAACTCTAACAAATTGAAGTCACCTGGGATGAAGAGGAAGCTCAGTGAAATGGAGGCGTCGATCAGGGAAACCTAGAATCAAGATCAAAACCAAAATGGGATTTATCATTCTCATGTTGAATCTATGTTTGGAACTTAGACAGGTAATAATAAAAAGAAAAATGTCAAAACACAAAGAAAGGAATTAATATAATGTTTGGAACATAAAGACAACATAACAAGCTAAACTTACAGCAATGTATCTCTTCCAAAGATCATCATCTACACAGTGGGATTCAAAGAGAATAACTCTTGACTGAGGATATTACTAAGTGTGTATCACTTTTTGATTGTCTTAAGACGATTAACAACCTTTCGGTTATTTAAGGACAAGCTGAAATGAGAATTAACGGCAACATAAGCAGCGTTATATGCATTTTAAATTTAATGTTAAGCACACAAAATGGCAAGAGATAGACGGATGTAATTACATGCTCGATTTCACAATTTGATGCAAACATATCAATAAACTTAAAAGCAACGCGCCAGATGTCAACAACACAAATGCAAGTCTTCAACAATAGATAAAAGATTGTGTTACCACCTAAACAAATCTTTCTCTCTTGACAAGAATTTAAGAACTACAATTACACATGCAGTAAACAAGATTGAACTGAGAAGCTGCAATAGAAGTTATATTTAGCGTAACCTACGTATAAGAAATCTCCACTCTCCTGCTTCATCAAGAAAGAAACAAAAATCTTATACCCAGATTATCTAGAAGAAATCATACCCACACCAACACTACTTAAAAAATGCAATCGAAGATAATCCACAGCATCACTGCCCCAGCATACAAGATAGGTTGTATGTAAATGGTACTGAAATTGTGATTATGGACTCTGTTACAAATATCTGCATCATTTCAGATTTGCCACTCTGACTTAAATATATTATGCCTGTGTATATATAAGTATGGGAATAAAAGTTATGTAAAGTTCAATAATTAAGCACCCCATGAGAGAAGTGAATGTATCTCAATCTTCTAATTAATTTATTGACATTTTTAGTGCAAATATCTCTCAATTTATTTACAATTTTGTTTGGAAAGGTTTCGAATATTATGATGTTAAGCTATAAAATTTTGTATAGTATATTAAAAGTGGGCAACTCGGTGCACTAAAACTTTTGATATGCATGAGGTTTGGACAAGGATCGTACCACAGAGATCTACTACAATCTCACCTTATATTTCTATAAAGATTTATTTCTCCTACTTGAATTCGTGATCTCCTATCTCAGAATAACAACTTTAAGAGTTAGTGTAACTAAGGTGATATTATTTTAAATTTCACTAAATAGGAAAGTAAGAAAAGTAAATTAAATAACAGAGTATACATTCATGTTTCCATGGAGAAGGCAGTTAAGATAATCAAATGTGGCTATGTCAAAAGCTCTTGTTTTAATAATTGTTATGATTTTTCATTGATATTTGGTTCATGCATTGTAATAATTTAATTATTCTATTAAGGAATTTTCAAAGTTCATTAGATTTTCATGAAAGAAATGTCGGTGTAAATGAAGTTAAGAGCATATAATATCAGAAAACTAAATTAGATTACACCTTTTCAGTTTCGGGCCCAAAGATTGTAACAGTCGAAAGCTCAAAACAATTGAAGGACAAACGTAGACCAATTAAACCTCACGTTTGGCATTCATATGGCATTGTTTAGTTGAGATTATTTTTTTACGACTTCCATATGCTGCAATAAGAAGAAACATGAAGAAGCTAAGGTAGACAACATATTTTAAACTCTTTTCTTTAAGTTTTTTATTATCTTTTTCTGTTAAGTTAGGATTTCCATTAATGTCTAGCCTCACTATTTTTCGTAGAACTCTTGTTGAGTTCCTTTATATATCATATTTACAAATGCCATTGATAAAGAAATCTTGCCTTAGAGTTAGCCAATTAAATTAGAACACATTTTTCCTATTGGAGAGGCGAGACTGAATATTAAAATATGAAATGTCATAAGAAAATTCAGTTCCTAATAAAGTGTTTTCTTCTTAAGTAACTATGTTGATAAATCTTCTTACTTTCAACAACAACAACAAACATAGTGTAATCCCACTGATGGGTGGTGTAGGGTGTAAAGAGTTTATTTCAGAAAGATTCTTGGCTGAACAATTAACGCAATAGTAGCAACAAACAAAACCAATAACAACAGTTAGATATATAAATCCAAAAAAAAATCAGTTTCACTAAATTCAATACTATAATCTCCATAAGTCTGTCTAGAAATATAAACCACATTAACGCGTTAAGTCTTGAGGAGAAAGGTAGAACACAACGGTCCTAACGAGAACAAGTTATGGATACAACATATGTGAAGAACCCAACTACATAAGCAACAATAATAACATGCCCGTAGGTGACATTTAAGGAGGGTAGAGTGTACCTAGATCTTGGACAACGAGACTCGAGTATATCAAATAAAAGTAGATATGGGAAAAAGGAAAACATAGCAACAAATAACTAAGTGAAAAGTAACAACCATAAAATAGTGTAATAACCTAAACACAATAAGCAATAATACACAAAAATAAAGTTGAAAATAATCTATATAAGATATGAATCAAGTATGGATATGCAACTAGAGAGATGATTCACCCAACAACTAAGTTTCATTCTAAATCCAGCTAAGACATAACAAATAATAGAGTTAGCCAGTTGAATAAGATTGTATGCCTAATGGACAGGCAAAACCAAATATTATAACATGAAATATCACATATTTTCATCTTACCCATAACTACCTTGAAATGGAGAGATTATAGAGTTCTTCTCCATTTATTATATAATTCTAGTTTAACAATTTCATTTGGCAGAAATAAAAGTCGCTAGTTTTTAATGCTTACACATAATCATCCATAACAATGGTAGAATTTATCATACTAAAATACAAAGAATAATTACAGAATGTTAGAACTAAACCGATAGAGGAAAACTTAACAACTTACGTGTGTAATCAAGAGTATATTTCTTGTTTTTTCGGCTGGACAAATTTGAATTCCAAAATCCTGCGGAATTGAAGGTGCCCAGTGATAACGCCCAAACTACAGCTCTCGTAAGAGTGTAAGCGGTCGCTGTCAAATATAGAACCCAACTGGGTTGGGTGTCGAATCCCACAGGGAATACTTGGTCACTAAGTGTTGCAATTATTAGTAGACTGTTGATCGAAAATTCTACGGAAAAGGGGGGATTGGATTGTGGCATGAATTAATGCTATCAAAGTAACAACATAATGCTTTGTTTAGTAAGATTTAATCACAGAGAAAAATAAGTTAGGGTTATGTCCACCTTATGAGTTCTACGTATCTATTAACTATGAGTAATGTGGAATTCAGACATGCATGCACTTATAGAGATTCGTATTCTAATGGTAAATTCTAGTGTTTCTCAACCATCAAGGATTATTTCACTTTAACTCTCTCGAGCTTAAAGCATATAACTAATGGTACGAACTCTCCAAGAGGTTAACCCAATTACAGCACTAACGTGTAAATAGGGGTTGGTAGCCCTATTTCCTTGTCACACTCTCTTTTCCAAACATGTAACTTTTCTCTCGAACAAGTTAATGCTATAATGGCCTATTCTCTATGTTTGCAACCACGAAAATTAAATTAAAACGAAGAGAGTAATGATATAAGTAGCATACGTATCAAGAATTCACAAACTCATAGTAATAGATAGTATATCAAAAGGCTTCCATAACCCTAACAGAGAAGTTTAGCTACTCATGATTGTAAAGGAAAACAACGAAGACATCATCATCATCATACCAAAATGATAACAATCTCACGATGGGTATGTATTGGCGTCACTATGAGAATGACATGATTTCCTCTCTAGCCGTTCTTGTAGCGGTTTTTTTCTCTTTCTAAACATAAAGAATCTGTAAACTGAATAAAATAAAAGTGATCGAATGAATTAATTCGTCAATGAATGAATGAATGAATGAATGCTGAAAAATTCAGCAAATAGGGTTTTTATAACATCCTTGTCCTAGTCCTATTAAGTAACTGCTGCACCCCTAAGTATTTAAAAATACTGCTTTTGCCCGGGACAATTTCTCCATGCGTCACATTCAGTCCATAAGCTTCCAAAAGTTGCCTTCCCTCTTCTGTGAAGTTTTCCTTTGCTGCCCAAAGGTCCACAAAGTGCTGAAATCTTCATCATTAATACCTGAAAACATGCTAATCACGTAGGTTATCTCACTTACAGGAAAATGGATTAAAAGTGCAGGAATTATATATTTTATCCTCAAAACTTAGCTATAACATGGGTAAATTATGGTGTTTAGGCGTGTAAATACACCCAACATCAACACCCCACACTTAAAGCTTTGTTCGTCCTCGAACAAAATATTACGTCTATGCAAACATCTAACTAGGATTTCACAGCAGTAACACAAAATATTCATCAAGACATGCACGACAATTATTAACAAAGAGTAGTTTTCTGGATCACTACTAGAAGCCATTCAACCTCCAACATAGACTCGTGATGATGGCTAATTCGTATCCACAAGTTAAGGAACCAAGAATCATACAAAACTACCCAACAATCATCAACCATGTGTGTCTCACACAGGATATCACCCATAATCACTCACAAGTTTTGCATTTTTCGGAACATGGGTATAAGATTCTCCTTGCTCTCACTCTCACAAAGAATTCATATGTTGCAACTGATGACCATAGGCTTGCCCTTAGTGTAATGTTCTACTAATATCAGAATGCTAAGCTTAGGATCAAATAGGTCTTTACAGGTTGTAAAGTAGGCTAAGGGACAGGTAGGACTATTTTGGCCAGAAATAGTGACTATTTTCCCTAAGCGCTTTAATACATCACATTATGCCATTAACACTCTCTTTTAAACAACCCTTCTACCTTTCTTTTCATCTAACACCCCTTTTCACCTATTTTGTTATTCAATTATAAACACAAAGATGAGAATATACAACTTATTTTTTATTTTTCTATTTCTGTTTTTTTTCTTTTTTTTTATAAAACACCTCTATGATAGCCACTCTTATTCACAACAATTTCAAGTACCAATACACTCTGAGGCATCACTCTCACCCACTTTCCTCTTATTTTGTCACATGACTCTACAATTTAAAGCGCTTAGGAATTTGGATCAAATTATGGTCTTGAAAAAAAATGGATTAGGCTACATATGAGGCTGCCAAAGAAAATAGCTAAAGGCTCAAAGGGGGTTCACTAGGATAATGTACAAAGGTAGGTAAAAAGAAGGTAAACAATTACAGGCTGCCAAAGAAATGCCTAAATCATCTCCTAAACTCACACTCTTTATTTTGCTTTACACACACACAAGGCAATTTCTAGCATCAGTCACAACACAGAATATACTATAACCTCACACACACAAGGCACATGGTCAACTTTATTGGGAGCAGTATAGACTCTTGACCCAACAGGTGAATGAATTAAACCACAAACTTATCACACAGTGAGTCACACTTAGAGCCTAAACGTCTCAATAGTAATGATTTTGGCACAAACTCTTGTCATAATACCATGCCACCTATCAGAACAATTTCATGCAAAATCTAAAATTAAACTAACTAATTACGACTAATTAAAACAAACAAGAACTAGAATAAATGTAGGCAAAGAAGTACAAGAAGCATACAAATACCAGCACCCCATACTTAGACGGGACACACTGTCCTCAGTGGAAAATAAATAAGGAAAACCTGATTAGTCGGACTCTTCCTCTATGTCTGAGTTCATGCCCCCTGCATCGGAATCATCATCATAGTTGTCGTCATCAGAGTTATCCTTCACGTCTGAGTCTGGATTTCGGTGATCATCGTCAGTTGGTACATTATCATCGAGAGGTTCCTCAAAATTTACACCTACTCCACACATAGCCCGTGCATGCTCATTCATCGGGTAGTCATAATCCAACTGCTGGAGCTCTGCATCAGTTGGAACACGTCCCCCACTCATCATGGTAAACCTCGTCATGCCATATAAATGGCGGAAGAAGCTTTTGTCGCGAGCATGTCTTTCTGCAGTGGTCAGGTTGACGCCATGCATAGTTTCAGGATCTTTAACCTTCGTAAGATCAACCTTCTTCGGGTTGTGTGGAAGCTTATGATCTGCAGGTTACTCTTCAATGTCCTCATTCCTCAATATTGCGGTCAACAAATTTCCAAAGATGAAGTGGGACCTCTTGTGCAGCCTAGCCTTACACATTGACGATCGTATAACCGCATCAATGTGGATGGGAATATTAGTCATCAGAGCGTACACCAAGCATACTCTATCACGTGTGATATTTGTGTACTGTGTCCCTGGAATCAGACAAGAGTTGACTATCCGCAACCATATCCGAGCTTCTCTGTTCAAGGAAGCATACGGGAAGGTATTGTGCCGACCGGTATCCTTGTGATGACTCCAACGTGCCATTGATCTTGTTCCGCACAGTGTATGTCTGATTGCCCTTTATGGAGGTCTGTGATAAAGCTCCTTGAGCGGTGATGGATCCACAGATGGAAGGCCCAGAAAAGAGTTGAAAAACTCCGCATTCAGTTGCAAGACTTGGCCCCGAATCTTCACTTCACTTCCGGTAGTCTTTGGGGACCGATTGGCATAGAATTCTCGTGTTAGATCAAGATTGCATTCTCCCATATCTCGTAAAATGAAATCAAGATGTAGCGCTATTATTTTAGCCAAAATGCAAGATTCTCTCTTCGCTAGACTCTCCTTTTGTATCAACTCCACGTGAACATATTTTTTCACTTTGTTGTTCTTGTACCACTCCTTTCCTTCCTCCTATAGGACCCATTTTATCCCGAATATGCGGCGAGGTATTTTCAGCGAGGAGGATTCATCTTGCTCTTTTCTTCCCCTTTTCTGACCTTTTTGTGAGGTGGACGTTTTTTCTTTTCCTGGTCGATCTTTTGGTGCCATTTTACCTGAGATTAAAATAAAGTCATGTTAGCTTATCTCGGAAGATTTGATCGACAAACAAACAATAATGGCACCACCCCACACTTAATTTGTTGGCACCAACTAATTAAGTGAATGATATCGATTACTCAGACTTCATCGACATACATGTAGGCGATATGTTCCAACAATATGTTCAGCACAATCATACTTTCATGGAACCTTAACTATTCTTTACAACTCTATTTCATGTAATCTTAACTACACTTTCATGTTTGGATTAATGCACCTTTTGAATAAGACTACTACATAGAGATCGTATCAAGTTATGGCAGAGAAATAATCACAACATCTCATGCTTGTATTCAATCATGATCTTTATCTCGATGAACGAGTCATTCAAACATTCAAGCTTTCATCTTACAAGATTATGTAATTAAATTTACCATTTCGATTCCGCAAAAAGATGACAGTGTATAACAATCAAATACAAATCGGAACAAAGTCAAGAACACCCAAACATATTCTTTTACTCAACTAGATGTATCATAACGAACCATCCACATTCAAATCACCAACACCACTTCAAGATTTAACAAATCATTATAGGCGTAGTATTGTAATAACTACGGAATATAAAAGAAGAACTTACTTGGTGATGGACTTGGAAGATGATCTTGCAAGGTTAGATGAGCAAAAAGAAAAGTTTTGAGAGATTTAGGAAGGTTAGGCGGCGCCTAGGTTGAGCAAACAATGTGATTTTGTCTCAAGGTTGAAGTTCTATTATAGACCAAGGCTTGGGTCGGGTTTGACCCATGAAAAATCGGGTTAGAGGACCAAAAAGCATAAGTAGGCGGCGCCTAATGCTTTGCCTATGCTTAGCATAGGAGGCGCCTTTAGCAAAGCCTAGTTGAGCATAGGCGCCGCCTATGCTATGGCATTGTAGATTCAGAGAGCAAAGGCAATGGCATAGGCGGCGCTTTTAGCTTTGCCTAGTTGATCATAGGCGGCGCCTATGCTATGGAATTGTAGATTCAGAGAGCAAAGACAATGGCATAGGCGGCGCCTTTAGCTTTGCCTTGTTGAGCATAGGCGGCGCCTATACTATAGCATTGTCGATTCAGAGAGCAAAGGCAATAGCATAGGCCTTGCCTTGTCCGTTGCCTAGATTTACATAGGCCTTGCCTTGTCCATTGCCTAGATTTGAATAGGCAATGCCTAACCGAAAGCCTTTTTCTCCTTCATTTCTCACTTACTACCTTTAACATTGCTCACTTACAAATCAAAATTTGAGACCAAGATCCTCCTTTATACATCTTTCCCTACACTTAATCAAAAACAACAAAAACGATTAGAAAGATGGGTTGCCTCCCACCAAGCGCCTTAGTTTTGGTCGTGGCTCGACTCTTCTTTTTGGATTTTTATTTAACAAAACAAACTCCTAGGAAAAAAAACGATTAAAAACGATGGGTTGCCTCCCATGTAGCGCTTGATTTATTGTCGCGGCACGACATAGTTACCTCGATTACTTAGACTTCATCGAGATAGATGGTGCATCGTTTTATGAATGGATTCAGACGACGCTGATGCTTACTTGTAGGCATGCAATCTTCTTCGAGATGACTCTTGTGTATACATATCCCAGGAGGGATACCAATTATATCATTAATAGTCCATCCCATATCTCTCTTGTACCTCTTCAGAGCAGAGATGAGAGCCTCTACGTGCTGTTCACCTGAATCAGCCGCAACACTCACCGGAAGTGTATTTCCACTTCCCAAGAATGCATACCTTAGGTGACTGGGGAGCTCTTTCAATTCTAGCACTAGTGGCTCTTCAATGGAAGTCTTTGCTGTTGGTGAAGGTCGATTCCTAAGATCAAGGTCCAGCTTCTTAGTAGCATGAGAATAGGACTTTATTCCTGTTAGAGCACAAACAGTTTCTTCATATTCTTCAACATCCTCATGCTCAAAATTCAAAAGCACAGCAGACAATCTCGAAGAAGGACCTGAATAAAATAAAAGTGATCGAATGAATTAATTCGTAAATGAATGAATGAATGAATGAATGAATGAATGAATGAATGCTGAAAAATTCAGCAAATAGGGTTTTTATAAGATCCTTGTCCTAGTCCTATTAAGTTACTGCTGCACCCTTAAGTATTTAAAAATACTGCTTTTGCCCGGGAGAATTTCTCCATGCGTCACATTCAGTCCATAAGCTTCCAAAAGCTACCTTCCCTCTTCTTTGAAGTTTTCCTTTGCTGCCCAAAGGTCCACAAAGTGCTGAAATCTTCATCATTAATACCTGAAAACATGCTAATCACGTAGGTTAGCTCACTTACAGGAAAATGGACTAAAAGTGCAAGAATTATATATTTTATCCTCAAAACTTAGCTATAACATGGGTAAATTATGGTGTTTAGGCGTGTAAATACACCCAACATCACCCAGCTAATAATTACTAATACAGAGAAATATAAATGATCAAAGATGTAATAATAATAGCAAAACAGCCGTGAGTAACATAGTTATTAATGGGAGAACATATTAGTAGACCTAAATGTTGTCATTCAATGACAATTAAGTAATATTTCCTTTATAAACTCACCCATGGCTGCATCTTAAGTAAAAATTTGATGATGAAGCTTAATGTTCTATATTTTATTTTCATCTTGTTTCAATGTTGAAAGAATAATTGGTCAAATAAGTTAATTAGGATAAATCAAAACAATATGGCCTTCAACTTTGGCATTCACGATTTAAACAAATAAATTTCTAGTACAAAAGATAATCTAAAGCATACCGGTGAATGTATCATAACATGAAATAAAAAACTCAACTTCTGAATGCTAAATCCTGCAAAATTGAAATTGCCCAAATATTATATTCCACAACAATATAATCAAATGTACTGAAATTGCAGTAATTTTATGTATACTTAGCTGAAAGTTCAAAAATTTTATAATGTCAAGCTGAAAGAGAACTAATTTCTGTTGATAATGAAAAGGAAGCAACTAGAAACTAACCCAAAAAATACAGTAAAAAAAACTAAACCTTTTACTATGCATGGGGTTCAATAAAAGGCTGAACTACAAGGTTAAGTTAAATTTCTATAATATGTTGTTTACACAAAGATGGGTCTTGTTATATGCATGAAATTTACAACTTAAAAGTGAAGAAACTTCTCTAGAATAATACAACTTATGAGTATGTTTGGCTTCTTTAGATGTTGTTAGTACTGATTTCATGGAAGCTCCCTTGTATATGGCCAAATTTTCATGTTTCTCAAGATGAACCAAAAATCCTAAATTTCATGCCCAACAACAGTATAAATTCGAAACGCATATCTCACAAAAAAAACCATGAATTACCAAATCGGAGCAAGAGGCGACATCAAACCTAAAAAGAAAACTCTAGATCAAACTATAAAATTCAAAACCAGAACTGTGACGAAAAAGAACTCACAGATATTAACAACGATGAACATGAATCGAGTCATCAAAAAAGATCAACCAAGCTTAGCTTCTAGTAGTATCTGCTGAATTGAAACAACAACATCACAAAAGTGAATTGAACAGAACATAAATTGCATGATGCGGGGGCTATTGAGGAGTTTTAGTGGGTGACAGTTTCATTAGCTGAGGAGAAGTAAGACTGTACTAGGTCGGATTGGTTTGATTTTTTATTAAATAAAAATTAAATTAATTATGTCGGTTTATTAAAATTATAAATCAAATCAAATTAACATAAAATTATTTTTTTCGGTTTAGATTTTAATCTATTCTTTCATATTTTTTATTTTATTTTGGATTTATTTGATTTTTTTTATAATCTTTATTTTTTACAATTATATTGTGATTGAATACTAGATCAATTATGTTTTCACTCATGTGCTAATAAAAAAACTCAATTATAAAAAATTGAGAAGCGAAAAACTCTCTTGAAACTAAAAAGTAAGATGAAGAGTGAAAAGTTTAGGTTTTAAGTTTATAATGGGTTTTGAATCATTTTATTAGCAATTAATGGATGAATATTACATCTATATATATATATATATACACACACACACACACACCTACTTTCTAAATATTAAAAATTAATAAAATTAATTTAAAAGGTATTAAAAGTTAATAATAATCAATATTTTATGGATAAAAAGTTATATTATATATATGTATACATACATACATATATATATATATATATATATATTATGTCAGTTTGATTTGGGTTCGATTTGACCTTTTTTTTGTTAAAACCAAACCAAACTAAGAATGGTCGGTTTTTATTTTCAAACGCCAAATCAACCAAACCATACCATAAGTCAAATTTTTTTCTCGATTTGTTTGGTTCTTCGATTTGGTTTGACTTGATGGTTTGGTCTGTACACCCCTAAGGAAAAGTGTCATTCATCTCAAATGACAAAAATACTCTTCATTTTAATACTAATGACATGAAGCACACATGTTGTCCATCACACTAATGACATGAAGTGTTTATCCACACTTATATGTATATATATGTATATATATATATATCATCTACTCCAACTAACGTGCAATGTTTGGCCAAACAAATAATTTAAGAAAGAATCAAAATTTAAAACTTGTGATTAAAATAAATCATTAGACAGTTACAAAACATGTTATATCATCTTACCAATTGAGAATAAAAAAATATAAAATTAAATTATTTTTAAATATATACTCGAATGATATTTTATAATTTTGACAAAAACTTAAAATGAAAGTTTGTCTAACAAAATCGATAAAGAGGAAATATATATAATTTCTTAGATTTATTTATTCATAGTTTTATATTTTTAATATTTTTATTTGTTTTGTTTTGAAATTTTGTGGTAACTCTATTTATTGTAAGTTGTTATGTCACGACTCAAATTACAAAATCGTACATGCACTTATTCTATTCTAATTTGATAGGAGAATTCTTAACCCCCCCCCCCCCCCAAACAATTTTTTTATGCAGAAATGAACTAGCACCCTTATTATAGATAAACAGCTCAATATGTTAATCGATATAATCACATCTGAAAAATATTTAGCAAACATTTATATGCATATTTGATAACTTGCAATATCACCCAAGACCTAGTTTGGACATGTAGAAGAGGTCCTACAGAAAACAAGGCAGTAAAGACAATTTTGATCTACCTAAAAGGGAGGTGTAGAAGTTGATGATGAGTACGCATCATCCACATAAGAAATTTCTAGTCAACCTGCAACGTAACCTGCATATCAAGAAAAATGTAGCAATTGTAGTGTAAATACACAAAACGTATTGGTAGGCATCGTCGATCGACAATGTTAGGATTATGCAGCGATGTATATAACTCAAATAAATAAATATGTCAATGTAGACTTGGTTAACAACCAATATTGAACAATCAACCCTTCGTTTTGGACCACATCCATTTTTCCTTATTAACCAATTTGGCCGATTAGTTACTTCTCACCATCATTAGATTATTAGAGTGTGTCTCACAACTATTACACCCGTAGTTGTTAGGTTTTTAAGAAGTGTGAATGAAAAATGAATATGTGTTTTTTTATGAAAAGACAGCAAAAGAAAGGATGCAATCTGAATAGGAATATTTTAACTTTGGATAGTTATGATCTTTCTAATGGGTTGTGAATTTTTTAAAGAGTTGCACCTTTATAAAGAGGTACACCTTTCTGATTCATTGCTTCTCTTTATGAAATAACACCTTGATGAATATAAATATTTGATTTATTCCTCATGTACATACATGAAATTTTGAAGTAAATATATTTTTTTTCTTAAAAAACTCTAGTGAAATTTGTAACAGTTGAGTGCATTCGTAGTTTGACAGAGTTTGAGGTACCGATATTCTATCAAAGTGATTTATTTTATCTTGGAAGGATATATCCCATAACCTCGGGTACTTGAGGAGAATAATTTCCTTTGGGACATATATTGAATTTGTGGACTTGAATCTTCTAATCTTCGTCTTTTTCTAAACGTTTGATTTTGCTATTTTCAGAAAATAGTTTGAACTTTATTTTGTTAATATTCATAAGTTGAATTGAACTTATTGTTGAAGTTCAAGTTGTGGATACAGAGTTATAACTTCGTTTGATTGTTCATATGTTAGTTTGAACATTTGTTTGAAGTTCTTGTTGTAAAATACAAATTTCATTAAACCTAGAAAACAACAATCTTATGAAAATTAACAAAAAAAAAAATTGTGCTTGTTTGGTGAAAAAAGATGTATCACCATTTTTAAATCAAGCATTTGGTTAATCAGTATTGAGTCTGATTTTGTGGAGACTAAAGTCTTGTGGTTTTCTACTCCCTTGGTTGGAAGAGCATAAAAACTTAACCAAGAAATCAGTGAAGGAATTTGATTCAAAGAATATAAAAACTTCACCATTAATTAAAATTTCTGTATTTGTTTTCTGGAGCTTAAAACTTGTGGGGTTTCACTTTGTTGGAATTTGATTTTGAGTTGAGGTCATAAAAACTTTGTCCATTTTGAAAGTTTATTCGGTTAATGATTTGAAGATTTAAAAACTTCATCATTGATTAGAAACACCTTGGTTAAAGATTAAAGTCATTATTGTTAGTAATCAAAAATGCTAAAGTATATGTCAAAGTTTGACTGAAAAATGATGAATGAAATTGAACAACAAATTGGTTAACACGACTCAAACTAGGTCCTTGTCGTAATGGGCATCCCAAGTCCAACCAGGACCGAAGCCCGCCCCATTACCTAACCCAACCTCCAAACACATGCCCTGAGTCAGATGAATTTTGAACATATAACAATATAGCGTGTTTAACAACACAAAGACTTTGGGATTAGGTTCACGATTGTGACCAATCCAAAGAAGCCCATCCATCCGATGCCAACCAACAACCATGATCAAATCGAAATTATAACCAAGTTTGTGTCCATAACATAACATAATAGGATGAAATAATCATATTTTAGTCAAACGATATCAACCCTAATACCAATGTCAATACTAAGGATGACACCACTGGCGACACTATCCACACTAACCCATAGTAGTTCCACAAAGCCTCTATCTGAAAGTAAAACAATATTCGATTGAGACATGCCCCCAACCATAGCCAAAACCATAGTCTATAAAATGACCAAAATAAGTAAAGACATTAATGACAGGAAATAAAGCCATACAGAATATAGAAGCTTACCACTTCAATCCAACCAAACTGATCCCAAATCCCATCATTGAGCAGGAGGAATAGATGTCCCATTCCTACATCGCGTGGGGATACAACGTCCAAAGCCAGGTTTGTAGGTGAACACTAGTATGCACTCAGGATAAGGATTAAATAATTCTGACCTGTAAAACCAAGTAAATCAACCTTATGCATTCATAACCATACATACATATATATAACCATGCTGGAAAAGGGAACCGGGTTTAGCATGCCTTTAAAACTATTAACCTAGGTATGTGTAGCATAACCATCCTAGAACTATCCACGGGCTATATGGATCCAATGTAACCCTCTGAACGGGCCCCAATGCGT
The DNA here is from genome assembly GCA_030864215.1 of Capsicum pubescens. Lineage (NCBI taxonomy): Eukaryota > Viridiplantae > Streptophyta > Magnoliopsida > Solanales > Solanaceae > Capsicum > Capsicum pubescens. Next base: position 209,540,252 of record CM061540.1, on the reverse strand, counting down.
GTAGCCACACAAATCGGAGATACTATAGGAGTAGGGATTCCCGAGTACCCTTCGCTCTCTATAATACATATGTAAAAGTGTACTTAGGGGATTCCCGTGTACCTCGTAAGTATCATTTATGGTTTCTATGACCAATCCTCATGTTGACAAACATGAGTTTCCAGTGTCCGTCTATTAGGCTCACACCTTCACGGTTAGCTATCACACCCCGCCATTATTGCCCAAATAAAACCATTACCACACAATCAAACCACCATTCCATTTATTATTAACCAAGGCTATAAGTAGTGGTATCGTCATACCGACTATATCTTGCAAGAAATGTCCTTAGCCAACCTTTTTAAAGAAGCAAAAGGGATTCACCTGTACTCATAGATTACATTATTATTAAGTTTACTTGGGGGGTTAGCATGTACCCATAAGTAGTTCATCATTTTGTTTTCTTGGGGGATTACCTTGTACCCTGCAAAACTTTCAATTAAACCAAAACATAACCTCCAAGACCTTACCATTAGGGTTTCATTACCAAGTTATACCATGCAATAGTTACATTAAAAGTCCACCAATATAGTAAAAGTATTCTCATAGGCATTTTATTAAACACATTAGGGGCATAGTATTTCCAAAGACAAAACCAAGTACCAATTAACCATTCCCAAGCAACCAATTGTTCAAACCACCATTATAATATGAAAAACACAAGTAAAAGAATTGGGAAAACCATAACCAACCATTATAACCAAACCCTCCCAAAGTATAATTCAAAACCCAGACATTATCACAATTTATGCCATGAGAACAAATCATAAAACATGCTTTTAATTAGAACTAACAATGAGGGAGGAGTAACATGCCTTAGATAGTGAAGAAGATGAAAAGAAACCACCCTCTTAAGCCCGAAATTGATTGTATTGAAGAAACCCTAGCCTTGTTTGACCCAAAAGCCTTGAGAGATATTGGAGAGAGTTTAGAGTGTTCGATTGATTGCAAATAGGTTAATGAAGCCCCAAAAAGGTGCTTTAATTTATGGGGTCCCAAGGAGTTATAAGGGGAAATATCGAGAATACCTCCAACATAAATTGTAAAATTTTCCCATGGGAAAGTATGACCACCCCACCCCAACCATACCCTAGGGTAAGAGTGGTACCCTTATCTCGTACCCTAGGGCTTCCCTTAGACCCCAACACTATCCAACATATGACCACCCAAGACAAATCATACCCAACCATACGATTAGTACCATGAAATCGTACCCTAGGTAGAATAGAATCACCTACACTAAACTTAGGGCAAGATAAGATTGACACCTTACCATTCATACTCTAACATACAACTTTTATGTTCCAATTGTACCTTGGACAGAAACCATCCAACCCATACTGGTCACCATACGACAAAGACCAACCAAAATGTACCACATCATACGATAAGTACCCCAAGTCGTATGATATCCAGAAACCAAAAATCAAGAAATTTTCTAAGGGTCAAAACCTAGGGTATTTCAGTCTCCCTCACTAGGATCATCCATCCGCTAATAACGAACAAGGTAGTATAAGAACAAATTACACCTAAACATAATCATTCCAACCTTTAACTAAGTTAGAAACAAAGATGCAAGGAAATCAACCTTCCTTTAACCAAGTTAGAAAATAAAGATATGATCAGGAACACATACCTTCCACATGAATATCCATAGCAGAAAATAAATGCAGATACTTGGATTTTATGTCCTCTTCCACTTCCCAAGTAGCTTCTTCCACCTTTTGGTTCTGCCATAGAACCTTAGCTGAAGCTACATCCTTGGTCTGAAACCGAAGAACCTGTTGATCCAAGATCTCAACCGGGATCTCTTCGTAAGGTAGAGAATCCAAGATACCCAATCCTTCCAAAGGAACAACTGATTAAGGATAACCTATACACTTTCTCAACATGGAGACATGGAATACTGAATGAATGGAGCTCAAACTAGAAAGAAACTCCAATTCACACTCAATATTACCAACCCTTCTCAAAACAACATAGGGACCAACATACGGGGGATTAAGCTTCCCCCTTTCCCAAACCCATTACTCCCTTCATGGGAGAGACCTTTGGGAATACCCTATCCCCAACCTTAAATTCTAAGTCCCTTTTCCTTACATCCGCATAGGAATTTTGGCAACTTTGGGCAGCCTTAAGCCTATCCCAAATCACCTTCACCTTCTCCATGTCCTGATAAACAAAATCCAAGCCCAACATATCTACCTCACCAACCTCAAACCACCCAATAAGAGATCTATACCTCCTACCATATGATGCCTCAAAATGGGCTATACTAATACTAGAATGATAGTTATTATTGTAAGCAAACTCTACAAGAGGTAGATTCTTAACTCAATTACCACTATAGTCAATCACATATGCACGAAGCATATCCTCCAAGTTTAAATAGTCCTTTCTGCTTGCCCATTGGTCTGTGGGTGGAAAGAAGTACTTAAACTAACCTTTGTACCCAACCCTTTCTGAAATTACCGCTAGAAATTAGATAAAAATTAGGACCATGATCAAAAATATAGAAACCAGTACCCCATGCAGCTTCACAATCTCATGAAGATACAACCTCACATAATCCTTATTCGAAAAGGTAGTACTCACCGGAAAGAAGTAAGCCAACTTTATCATCATATCCACAATGACCTAATTCAAATCAAATTGATTCTGAGACCAATGAAGACCATTAATGAAATCCATGTTGATCATTTCCCACTTTTATTCGGCAATTCAATTTCTTGATACAATTCCCCGGTCCTCATGTGCCCAAATCTTATTGACACACTAAATACTTGGCCACAAAATTAGCCACACCTCTCTTCATAATATTCCACTAATACATTTCCTTGAGGTCATCATACATTTTCATCGAACCGGGATGAACAACATAACACGATTCATACACCTCAGCCAATATCCTTTCTCGCAAACTATCAACATCAGGAACACATAACCTACCTTAGTACCGCAAGGTACCATCACCACTAATCTCAAATACCATTACCTTCTGCCCAACAATATCACCCTTGATTTTCATCAAGACGGGATCTAATATTTGCTTCTTCGTGATATCTACACCAAGAGATAACCACACCACTTTTTATACCAGCACACCACCATTCTCGGAGTCCAAAAGAAGAACTCCAAGATTAGCCAAGCGGTGGGTATCCTTTACCAACTCTCGCCTCTCCTTATCCACATGATCTAAACTTTCCATGGATAACCTGCTAGGAGCATCAGTAATAAGATTAGCCTTACCTGGATGGTAGTGAATACTCATGTCATAGTATTTGAGAAGCTCAAGCTATCTTTTCTGCCTGAGGTTAAGATCTTTCTGTGTGAACTCATACGACAGACTCTTATGATCCGAGAAGATGTCAACGTGCACTCTATACAAATAGTGACCCTCAATTTTCAATACAAACACCATAGCTAATAATTCCAGATCATGAGTTTGATAACTCCTCTCATACACCTTCAAGTGCCTAGAAGCATAGGCAATCACCTTACCATGCTACATTAAAACACAACCAAGTTCCACCCTAGATGCATCAAAGTAAACCACAAACCTATCATTGCCTTCAAGAAAGGTCAAAATCAGATCCAAAGTTATCTTATCCTTCAGATTCTCAAAACTACCCTCACAAGTATCTAACCAAGAGAATTTTACCTTCTTCTGAGTCAACTTTGTCAATGGGGTAGCTATCGTCGAGAAACTTTCCACAAACCTTCTATAATATCTGACCAAACCCAAGAAACTCTGAATGTCGATTGGAGTCGTAGGTCTCACTTCTTAACCACTTCCACCTTTTGTGGATCCACCATGATCCCTTCACTAGAAATAATATAATCCAAAAAAGTGACAACGTTCAACTAGAATTCATATTTTGAGAATTTTGCACATAACTGCTGCTCTTTCAAGGTCTGGAACACCACACAGAGGTGATTGGCATCATCTTCCTCACTCTTAGAGTACACCAAAATGTCTTCAATTACCACAATAAAATACAGATCTTGAAACTGATGGAATACCCTATTAGTCAAATCCATGAATATCGTCGGGGCATTAGTCAAACCAAATAACATAACCAAGAACTCAAAGTGCCCATACCGTGTACGCAATGCCATCTTAGGGATATCAACCTCCCTAATCTTAAGTTGATGATACCCAGATCGAAGATCTATCTTTGAAAAAAATTTGGCACCTCGCAACTGATCAAACAAGTCATCTATTCTAGGAAGAGGATACTTGTTCTTAACTGTCACCTTATTCAAGTACCAATAGTCAATACACACCTGAAGGGAGCCATCCTTTTTATGCATGAATAACACTGGTGCACCACATGGGGACATGGTAGGATTGATAAAACCCTTCTCCAAAAGATCCTTAAGTTGCTTTATAAGTTTCTTCAACTCAGCCGGAGCTATTCTATAAGGAGGAATAGATATTGGACGAGTGTCTGAAACCAAATCAATCCCAAACTCAATCTCCCTATTCGGAAGAACACCAGGAAAATCATCTGGAAAAACCTCAAGAAACTTATTCACCACCAGAATCGAATGCAAAGAAGGACCTTCCGAGTTAGAGTCCTTAACCCGAACCAAATAATAGAGACACCCTTTAGAGATTTACCTCCGAGCTCTAAAATATGATATCAACTCCCCCCTTAGGAGCTTGCGAATCACCCTCCCATTTAATGACCGGCTCACTAGAGAACCTAATGAAAACCTTACAGGTCTGATAGTCTAAGGACGCATAGCACGAGTGTAACCAATCCATCCCTAGAATGACATCAAAATCCACCATATCTAATTCGAACAAATCCACCAAAGTCTCCTTACTACCAACAGATACCACACACCCCTTATAGACTCTTTTTTCAATGACAGAGTCATATACCTTGGTAGAAATAGAAAAAGGATCCAAAATAACCTCAAGATTAAAACCAAAATATACAACCATTAGTAGGGTTACATAAGAGAGTGTGGACCCCGAATCAAGTAAATAATACACATCACGAGAAAAGAGTTCTAATGTACCAGTCATGACATCAAGTGATGCCTCGAACTCCTATAGGGATGCAAGAGCATATAACTAATCTCGTCCAGTGTCGGTACCAAGAGTAGAAATAGATGCAGAAGCAACACCCTTTGGTGCAGGAACAGATAAGGAGGCAACCAAAATCTTGTTCGCTCTCAAAGCGACCTTACCAACTAGATAGTTTCTAAGCATATGGACTGGCTGACCACATGTGAAACACCTGTCCCTTCCCTCATCACAAAAATCCCAATGCAACCGACCAAAGAACTTACAAGGAGGACATGATAAAGCCAACTGAGACCCACTAGCATTAGATTGGGCACCCTATGACCTAAGATTATCATTATTCTACTGAAGCCTATCATTGATGACTTTAGGTAAGGAGCACTAGCTGTGGAGAAAGAAATAGAACTCCCCCACTTCTTCTTTGGCCACTTTCCACTATCTCAACCACTTTGCTATTGTCCCCCCTTCTCAGAGAACCTAAACCTCTTACCCTGCCTCAACCTGCTTTCTCTTTTTCTCCTATACCTATTTTATATGAATAACCAACCTAGAGATATCCATGTCCTTGATCAGCAGTGCATTTTTTCTTTCAAGGATCAACTCACGAGACAGTCTTGAAGAAAACTTTCTTATCCTGGCCCTTATCTCCGACAGCAATTCCAGAGCATACCTAGACAACTGGTGAAATTTCAAGGCATACTCATTTACTGACATCTTCCCTTGTTTTAGATTAATAAATTTCTCTACTTTTGCCTTCCTTAACTCCTGAGAAAAGAAGCGATCTAGAAATGCATTAGAAAAAGTCTCCCACAAAGATGACTCCTCAACATCAACCTTTACCCTATCTTTTTCCTCATACCATTGGTATGCTACATCCTTCAGCCGGTAGGCAGCAAAATCCACCCCTTCTACATTCATGGCATACATCACCCTAAATATCTTTTCCATCTCATCCAGAAAACCCTGAGGATCCTCTTCCACCTTAACGCCTGTAAAAGTTAGAGGATTTAACCTCATAAACTGCCAACCCTTATGGCCTCAGAAGATGTAATAACAAATGCACAATGCTCAACCTGAGAAGCTACCAACTGAGTAATTACATGGATCGACTGAGAAAAATTTGTATTCATCATGTCTACCTGAGGAGGACTAGAATAAACTAGCGTAACATTAGAAATGTCGGGGACTAAGCCCCTAGACCAAGTATGGATCTCATAAGTAGAGAGTGTTCCATTAACATCATCCTCAATTGGGACAGAGGAGTTTTCGTGTGCATTAGATCGTCAAGGCATGATCTAAAAGGCGAACAAATAAGAACTAAAGAAGATTCCAAGACTTAAACTCCAAGATTGAAAATAGAACACAAAGAAGAGGAACATTACTAAATACTTTGTAGCCACTCTCTTATAAGTATGGAATGCTACACACTCTTTAAAGAGACTCTAACCGATATGACTTTATGGACTCTCAATTGACCATGAACCTAAAAATCTGATACCAACTTGACATGACCCAAACCAGGGCCTTGTCGTAATGGACATCCCAAGTCCAACCAGGACTGGAGATCGCCCCTATTACCCAACCCAACCTCCAAACATATGACCTGAGTTGGATGAATTCCAAACATATAACAAGATAGTGATTTTAAAACCACAAAGACTTTATGATTAGGTTCACGACACCCTGACCAACCCAAAGAAGCCTAACCATCCAGTGCCAACTAACAACAATAACCAAACCAAAATAATAACCAAATTTATGTCCATAACATAACATAATAGGATGGAACAATCATAAATACAGTCAAATGGTATCAACCCAATACCAATACAAATACTAAGGTTGACACCACTACCGAAACCACCCACACCAACCCATAGTAGTTCTATAAAGCCTCTATCCGAAAGTAAAATAATATCTATTCAAGACATGCCCCCGACCATAGCCAAAACCATAGTCTATAAAATGACCAAAATAAGTAAAGACATCCATGATATAAAATAGATCCTTATAGAATATGGAAGCTCACAACTTCAATTTAATCGATTTAATCCCAAATCCGATCACTGAGCAGGAGGAGTAGAATGACATGGTTCCTATATCGCATAAGGATACAGTGTCTGAAGATGGGTTAGCGGGTGAACAATAGCATGCCCCATAGGACTAATGATGAGAGTAGCTTGGCGGCTAGCAACAGACTCTAAACTTTCCAACATGACAGGCAGTTTCACGATAATGTAGGCGGCACGCCATACAAAATCAAAGATTCTATTAATACCACAGACACAGAGTCTAACCTTTCCAATATGATCGATGATTTACGTCCATATCGGGGGCAAGCCATACAAAATCAAAGATTTTAATTGACACACCAAAACTTTCCTACGACTGAGCTACTCATCTATAAGGACAGTTTTCTTTAGGAATAAAGCCTTCACAACTGTAAACGGGATGGCATGAATTTTAAATATGAGCTACACAACAAGATGGTTTGCCTTTGGAACAAGGACTTTGCAACCCTTAGGAGGTTGGGATGACATTACCAGACATATAACACAGTAATTCTTTGTCTTTTTAGTACAAGACTATTATGTATCTAACATAAACAAGTTTTATAGTGGCTCTTCTTAGCCTGTTGCCCTCAAGCATCTGCAGAATAAAATGAGTACTTAGGCAGACCTTAGATATGCATGTTCTTTCTAAGATAACGAATCAATTCAGAAAGTTACCATATGGATTAATCCAATTTTGTTTCATATACATGGAAAGGACTCAGATATCTGCATTGCATGGATGAAGCTGACTTTGTTTCATATCAGTGTAAAGTATCTACAGAGTTCCATGTTGTAGTCACAATAAGTACCTTGCCAGAGTATTTCCTTACCCCACTTCTCCAACCTAAGGGACCAAATCACCTATCCCATTAGAAGAGGGAAAGCAAGAGAAAAAAATTTTAGCCAACAAATATATTTTTTGAAAATACAGAAACTATATAAGAGGTTTTTTGGTAGAGAGACTGATGCCCTCTACATAAAGGCTTAGGCTTCCTCTTATAGTTTAAGGAAGCTTACTAGATAAACTATACAATGGATAAACATGAAATAAAATATTACAATTATAGCCTATCAGCTAGGGGATAGGTATTATCCATTATGACAGGATAAGTCTTATCCTTTTGTAAGGGATAAGCTTTATCTGTTATGACTAGATAAGCCTTATATTTATTCATACCGAGACCTACTAACATGTAGGGGCCAAATAAAAACAAACACACTATGTTGTTGGTATATGACAGGAAGTGCAAGCAGATGAGGTAGCAACTTGCAAGCAGGTGCATCAGCAGTTTCATAGGCATCTTACAAGAAGGTGGATAAGAACATTGTCTTCAAAGTAGCTGAGTTAGCAGCTTCAGGACAAACCCATCTATAAGGCTAACCCACTGAGGAGGGTTTCCTTGGAGATAAAGGTAACCCACTAGAAAGGGTAACCCGCTGGAGAGGGTAACCTATTTGATAGGGTTTTCTTGGAGAAAAGGGTAATCCACCAGAAAGGGTAACCTGCTGAAGAGGGTAACCCACTTGGAAGGGTAACCACAAGAGAGGGTAACTTATTACATATGTCATCTGACGTCATCATTTAGGAAGTAATGTTGTATGGCGCCGGCAATGATGAGCTCGCGTATCCTTCTTCCATCCACTAGTCAATGTCATGCTTCTGCCTGAGGCGCTCTTGGCCTTCTAAGTTTCTCTTTATTGATCTAGTGAAGTAAATACTTATATTGGATGATGAATCTGTACATTCCTATTGGGAAGATTTTAGTTTTATGCTTTTAATAGAGTTTGTGACTTCATCTCTCGTGATTTCATACTGTGGTTGATATTTCTTTGCTTCTCGTTGGACTTCATCCTAGTGAGGATGACCATCGGAGTAGTTCCACTTTCCCCATTCCTTTAGCCAGATTTCTTTTGGAATGCATCAGTTCTGCTAGAAAATGAAGCATTGTGCTTCATAGTATTCAACTTCTAGGGAGAGTATAGACACATAAAATTTCTGGAGGGGTGATTTATGGTTGAACTTAGATGTTGTGGCCTGTGAATCCTATAGGGTGATGCAACATGAAGACTATTACATCGTAGGAGTCTTTGAAGCATCAAATTTAGTATTGTCTTGGCTTGAACCATAATATAAATCTTTTTAGAGTTGGTTGGCTCTGATCAAAATGCCCGAAGGCATCACACTTAAACTCCATGAGAATTTAGTGTTGGTGGTACAGATACTAGAATAGCCATAGGAGTTCTTACGGGAAGTCATTGGCTAGTGTAATGAACACATGGCAGAAAGTATATTCTGGGTGTACTCCAAATAACTTCAAGATTGATTCACCATACTTTCTATTTTTGAAGCTCGTAAAAGGTTTTTTATCTCGGAGGATGGATGGATCAAAGGTATCCACATATTGGTTGAATAGATCTAGAGGGTATTTTATCAATCCGGAAGATAGTAATAATGTCGTGATGAGCATGAGGATTTGACTAGCCTTGTGCTGGTCATATTCTTCATTGCTGGATATCAGGTAGAGATCATCATCATAGATGTCTCTTGATTCTTCATAAACGTCTATGGAGGAGAGAGTTTCCTCTGCCGTTTTTCTTTTAGTGAGAAGATGATTCAAGATCGTCCTCTTTGCTAAGATAGATTCCCGCGTGATCAGCTATTTCTTCAAAGAGGTGGACAGAGTCCTTCGACTTCTTGTCTTAAAGACAATTTTTAGAGAAGTGGCCAGGCTTTCTATAGATGAAGCAGCCATTATTCCTTTTCTTATAAATTACTGGGCTTCTTCACCTGAAATACCTGGTTTGCTGGATGGCCCTACTCCTATCATCAGAAGGCCTTGGCAGTTTGAACCTCCTAAATAGTAGCTGCCTTTTTTATTTCATCTTGTGGTAAGAGCTGGAGCAGTCAGACATGGTGATGAGGTTGCCCTTATTGTAGGCTTGATCGAGGTCTAGATTGTTCTAGATTATCTACTTTAGTACAAACCTCTTTGTGCATATATTATCCAGAGCTTGGATGATGGCCTGTCAGGTATAGCCTATCCATGGTATGGTTATGGATTTGAACTTCTCCTCTATAATCGTCATCGTGTGTCTTGCTATCATCTTTGTCAATGATGATATGAAGGCTTGCTTCAGGATAGAATCTCTACCCAACATAAAGTAGATCTTTGTCATTTCCGAATGTAGATATTAATGAAATTTCTGTCGAATGATAAGCACTTTATCTTGATGAGCTATCTCTGAAGTTTCTCTTATCTCTGCTCTACTTCTCTGTATAAAACCTCATGTAGGATTCTGATATTGAAGCCAAAGTCCTGGGAAGTCATATAAGTGTTCGTATTAGAAATCCCAAGAGCATTTCACCAGTCACTAATTATGCTGGAGAATCTGGAAGTGAACACCGAAAGTATTATGTATTTCTCCCGTTCAACCAAATTCTTTGTCTCCATCTATGTGTAGAAGTCCTGGAACCGATGGGGCCAGGTTGAAATCTTGATGTCATCGAGAGTGAAGGTGTGAAATCCGGTTCCTGCAATTTTCTTTATCGGTGTACTTGGATCTGGCCTTCTTTCAGGGATTGGATAATCTGTCATCCCGTCTTGGTCATTGAAAACTTCAGGGACTTCTGGTTTCTTAGAGTGGTCATGTATATTGGTGGATAATCTTCTTGTACTGTGAATTCAGCTGTAGATTCAGCATTAGCAGGATTAGGATCATTACTATGTGCTGAAGCATCATCATCATCAACATCAGAATCTTTGGTATACGCTGGAGCATAAATAGATGAAGCTTTCTCTTTTTCTGTGCTTTCATCAGAAGTACCATCACCAGTTTAAGAACATACATCCATAGGGTTAGTGGCAGATGAGTGTTCTTGCCTCTCCTTAATTTTAAAACCATACAAATCATCAATGGCTTTCAAAAACTCATCCTCTTGATTATTCCTCATAACTTGTTGAGTAATGGTATTCCTAGAATCTATAACATCGGACTGATAACGCTCAACTTATACGTCAATTTAGTACAAGGCGATCGTCGTCAATATATTTACCCAACTTTAGAGTCGGGGTCAAATCCACGAGGAATAATGTGAGTGGCGATTAAACTAATTTAAAACTATAGCTACAAGTTAAATTCAAACAAATGATACGAAAAGATAAATGAGGGTTTTTAATGATTGAACAGAAGTTATTAACACTTCAATTCGCCTTAGAACCCAAAGCTTAAACTGCAATATTTCAAATCAATGATATAGAGATACTAGAGTTGTGATCACTATGATTAGTAATCCCCTACTGAATAATAGTTGTAGTATTGGATTCTAATGACTTATGGGAAACACCAAATTATCAGTATCGACAGTTCATCTAAGTGTTTCTCAACCTACCTAGATGTTGAGTTCCCTAATTCTATCGAACTTAGGAACCTTCTATTCATAGTTATTTTATTTTGAGTTGATTAATCTTGTTATAACATTAATCATTAGATGTGAACTTAACCTTCCCAAATCCTCATTGATAATTCACTACCTTTAGTTTATTTCTCAGTTTGAGCAAATCAACATAAGGCGAGATCTATTATTTGCAACCAACAAACAATAATTAATACAAAAAAATTATCAAGATGTTCCCAAAATCACTCGAACCCTAACCAATTATTAAGACAATACAGGAGTAATGATAGATCCCCACAACCCTAGTTGTGGGTTTTAGTTCCACATGAAAGAGAAAGCAATAACAATAACTGAATTCAAAATTCAAAGTGATTAAACTTACAAAAGATGTAGCCAGAAATTGATTCTCTTCCCAAATTCAAGAGGAATATCCCATAACTAAATCAAAGAATTGAAAATTGAAATCCAAGTTTAGAGACCAAAGAGAAGTAAAGTAGTCTTTGGAATAAGTTCAAGATGTTAAGCCTCCTCATTAATAGCTTTGCCCAAATAAGGGCCACATAAAACCTTACCACTCCATGTGGTAATAGCTATGTACGAACCATCATTCCGAGGGTTCTAATTGAATCACTTGGCAGCATTCCACTTTTCCTCTGATTCAATTCTACAGAAAGTTGGCTTATTTTCTGTTTCAACTGTTTGATCGAAGTGGAGTGCGAGTTTAGCAACTGACTCATAGAAGACAAATCGGTCTTCATGGTAGTCACCCAGAGTTGGTAGCCTCAAATCCCTTTAATAATTTCTCCATCATGTCCTCCATGGACATCTTACCAAATCTAGTTGTTGCATTATCTCTGCTTTCAGGAGGTACATACATCCCACTTCTATCATTTTTGATCTTCCAGTTTCCTTGATCCTGATCCTTATATCCAGCCTTGTCATAATAAGTCTGACCTTGATTTCCTTGGCTATTTCCTCATAAACCCCCTGGTTATTCAAATAGTTGGCTTCTTCTTCTGAATCAGAATCATCTTTACCTTATGATGCAACAAATTTTACTTTTTTAGTCTTTGCAGATAATAAGTTCTTGGTTAATAAATCCATCTGCATCTTCAAGTGTGCCATCTCTTGATCGCATTCTTCCTCTTTCTTCCATTGTTCCACAGTTATGCCAACAGACATAGTAGGGCTTGCTACCACAGAATCCCTGGTATGCCAAGCTCTACTTTGTTTGGTCATCCAATCAAGCATCTCTGAGGCCTCTTGAAGATTAAGATCCACAAATGATCCCCTTGTAGCAATATCAACAACTTGCTTCATAATAGAGTTCAAAGCGTGATAAAGAGTCTCCGTCAGGTGAATATCTGTCATGTTATGGTTTGGGCACTACATCATCTTCTTTTTTAATCTCTCCCATGTCTCATATAGAGCTTCAGTTGGGAGCTATATAAATTTACTGATCTCATCCCTCAACTGTACCCTCCTGGAAGGTGGAAAGAACCTTTCTAGGAAAGACTCTTTCAACTGCCTCCAGTTGGTTATAGAATCTGGCATCAGCTTATTAAGCCACAATGTTGCCTCCCCAGATAGATATAATGGAAATAAATGCAGGCGGATGGCATTCTGTACCACTCCCGAGTTATCAAAAGACTTGCAAATAGTGACAAAGTTCACTAAATTCATATTGGGATTATCTCCCGGGAGTCCATCGAACAACCCCTTCAGGTGAAGGAGTTGAATCATTGTACTAGTAATATTGAACTTCGCTCCTGGTTCTAGAGGTGGGGGAATACTATATCTAGTAACACCTGCTCCATCCATTCCATCATCATCCTCATTAGGATCAAATTGCACGACTTGGCGATCAGGTCTCGCCCTGAAATGACGATTTCTGTTTACATTTCTGTTCACTGGTGCAACTACCTCCTCTGAATGCCTTCAATTAATAGGATTCAGAAATTCCTCATCTCTAAAGTCATGATCATCCTAATTTGGATAACGGGCTTGTTGACCATCATTCTGTAGATTAACCTGAGCTCTAGCTAAGGCGGCTAGCCTGTCAGCTTCCTGTGGGTTTGCCATTCTGTCGATCAGTTGGGCTTCAGGATTGAAGGGTAATAATGGTTCTCCTAAACTTCTAGTAGTTAACATAAATAAACCTGAACCTGTAACAAATAAAAACAACAAGCAAACATAAAATTAGAAAACCTGACTAATAGTCAATCATCACACATAAACTTAATTGACAATCGTAGTCCCCGACAATGGTGCCATTTTTGATAACGCTCAAACTACATCTATCTTGCGAGAGAGTAAGAGGTCATTGTTAAATATATAACCCAACTAGGTTGGGGTAGAATACCACAAGGAATATGGTGTTAATTTAAGTTGTTCATGAGTCAATCAACTGATAGTTAGCAGTTTCCTGTAAATGGGGGTTTTTGGAAGGGTAACAAGTAATTATTTCTCAATTCAGTGTCAGTGTTAGTAATCAATATTATATGGAAAACCAGAGTTATGTTCACTATGAGTGTTGGCATTTGACAAACACTAGTAACAGTTTAAGATTCTTGTGGTAGGTAGGAACAATAGATTATCCTTGTCGAAGTAATGTCTAAATGTTTCTCAACCTATTTAGATATTTAATTACCTAATTATTAAATGAAAGTTTGATGCTTCCAAGTCCTTGTTGATAATTCACTTCCTACTAGGGTTGATTTCTTATTTCAAGCAAATCACTAGTAAGCATGACCTAGCATTTGCAACCAATAGACAATATGTAAAACAAAGGAATTACCAAGAAGTTCCTACTACCTTTAGAATCTTGAACACCTAGTTACTTTACAAAACCAAACCCATAGATCCCACAACTCGGGTTAAAGGAATTAGCTACTCATAGTGTAAAAAGCAAAAAGAAAATTTGTATTCATAATTTGATAAATGATAACTTACAGAATAATGAATATCAACAAATGTTTCTCATATTAGATCGTAGTAGAAATCTCAAGAAAATTATGATAACAATCTCTCAAAAGTTAATTTTACAGTTATAGAGAAAACTAGAGAGAAAATAGTATAAGTCCCTGAAGTTCAACATGAATGTTCGCCTCTAATAAAACCTAAGAACTTTCCATTAAATACCAAGAGATAAATTTGGAATCAAATCACAGAATATATTTTTTTCTCGCACAGATGACGATGAAGTGTGACGCCTTATCAGGAGTCTGACAACTTATCATACATTGTCACCAGCTCCTCCTCTAAGTTTGTTGATTTCTGCCTTAGGCTGACGGTAACTCCTGACTACTTATTAGGACTTTGATGACATATCAGACAATGTCATCACTTCTTCACTTCAAATCTCATATACTGCCTTAGGTCGGCGGCATTCTCAATGGCTTATCAGAATTGTGACGACTTATCATAGATGTTATCACACTTCTGCTCCAACTTCCTCAAACTGTATACAACTGACGATGACTCTGATAACTTATCATAACTTTGATGACTTATCAGATAACTCATCAACTACACTTTCATGGCCACTTGTTCCAAATTTACATTTTTTTCTCTTATTTTCTTTCGTTTTCTTACATCTTGACTTTCTTGCATTATCAAAGAAAAAACATTCAAAAATGACAAAATTTGCTTAAGACTTTACAATTATTTCTAGTTAAACGACTCAAATGTGTTAGCATTAGCTCACACATCACGGACTAAGAGATAACCCGATTTAGGATGATGGAGTTGTCCTTTGTAGAGTCATCTGGAGTTGACCTTCTTCTATTGAGAATACAATTTCTAGTGAACTCCCATACTTCATCTGGTTGCTCTTTTCTTTGTGGTTCTGCACTTTGGACCCCAAAGTCATGGTCTGGGACTATGAGATAATGTATAAGAGCAGTATGTCTGCGACCATCTTATCAGTATAATGTGGAGCCTATATGGAATACTTCATCATTTTGACCTGATCCTGTGCCATCTTGGCTTCCTTTTAGGCTTCCATAGAATCTTTCCTTTACCATACAAATTTGGCGATGTAAAACTCCTCCTGTTCATTTGTTGGAGCTGGAGCGAATAACATTTGTACGAATGAACAAGGTAGGGTAATGGAAAAGGGTTAGCCTGATCCTCATGAAGGATTTGTTTTGGGAAATACGGTGGCTTTTTAGGAATTTTGGAGTGTAGCACAGTCTTATTTTAGAAGATGGATTTGTTTTTCTAATGAGGATATTTTTTTTGTTTTTGGTTAGGGAAATATAGTATACTGGACCCTGGCGGGAATTTTTCAGATTGTATGGTCTATAGCCTGCTTTCCAGTGCTCTGATAAGTATGACATGTTGAGTTGGTGCTTGAAAACTTGTTGGCTCTTTTTGTCTGGCAGATGGAATAACACGTGGCAACTTTGGAGCATGGTTTTTGTTATTCCTTATGGATGGGTAGTTTGGTAGAGATGCATATTTAGGACTGTAGTTGGTTTCAGATATCATGAACAATGGGGATTCAGGATTTGATATGGATTTAGAGGATTTATTTTCTGATGGAGTAGGCAGTGGCGGCCATTCCTGGGGTCTGTAAGAGACTTCGAATGGATGTTCAATTTCTCCTTCATCTAAAAGTCTCTAGTAATAGGGGTTTTGGAATCCCCAATACTTATCCCATTTAAGTTTGTCTTCCTCCTCATCATAATCATTCAACCAGTCCCCTTGGCATTTCTGACAGTCATAGTCAATATCCCATAGGCAGTGTCCACTAAATGGATCTTTAAACTAGTGTAATGTATGTCTATCGTGACCATAGTGTACGATCCAATCCTGATCATTCATGGAGGTATTGAGATAGACTGATATATTTGATGGATCTAAATTCTCTTCATCCGAAAAAGTGTCAGCAAGTGTATACATATGGACGGAGAGAGATTCTTTGTAAGGTTTTTTAGCGAATATAGGTTTTGGTGTCCGGAGATATTGAGGATGGACTCTCATCATCTCATAAATTTTGATCCATGGTCTTGGAAGAAGTTTGAGGAATTCTTCCGAAGATACATGTTTTGGGATTTTGATACACTGGGTCATTATTTTGGTGGCATTTATGGTCAGAGACAATGAATAGTGGCTACCTGGAAGGGATAAGTTTTGTCTGTTGTTTTGGACTTACCAAACTATTTAGTGGTGTAAGGTTGTTTGTGTAGGTCTATAGTCTGGTGGGGCTTCAAGGATTTGGAATTGAAGCCTTAATTCCTTTGTTAGATATGGCTAAGAGAGGGGCATGTTGAAAATGGGAAACATGGTAGCAATGAAAGCCCCTGAATCCAGTGTGATTTCCAAAGTGCCCAAGTTCACACATTGGTACTCTCCAAATATAGTGTCAATAAGGGAAAGACGTTCCTTCATCGGTTGTCCCTTTCTCCATTGATGTGTTAAGGCAATTCGAATAGAACCAAAATGGATATGGGTAAAGTTATACCACTTCCACTATTGTGGAAAATCCTTCGGCATCTGAAGAGTGATGAACTCTTTAGCTGGAGTCGTAAGGACATACTAATCAATTTTTATTCCATCAAAGTATTCATAAACTCCTTCTAGTTTTCTTTGATACAAGGAATCAATCTACGGCTCTGGATTACACTTTTTTCTAGCAAAGGCAGAGTATGGGTTTGGTATGGGTAGATATGTAGAAAATAGATCTTGTTCTTTTATCAACACATCTACTTCATAGAGATATTCTTTCTTGCATGACAAAGTTCTGTTGATGGTAGGAGACATGTGTAATGTTTCCAAGGATCTACATAAACTAGTTATAGAAGACGTAGATTGTGAAGACACTGAGACTGACATATTTTGTAATTTTTGGACTATAAAGACTCGATGTATTTTTTCTAAGGCTCTATGGACAAGACTTAATAAAATGAAAATCTTTTTTTATTTTGTGAACTGACTCTATATTTGTGCTAAAGATCCAAGGACATGACACAACTAGTATTTGTTCTAAAATCTAACAAATGAAACTAAGACTCGATTATGTACAAGTCACAGAGTACAATAACCGGAAAACACTGACTCTGAAAATGGAAATGAAACTATGAATCAAATATGTACAGGACTTTAGTAGTAAAACCAGGAAGTGATAACTAAGGTCGGATCCAAGAGTAACAGCTGAGACAAATCAAAAGTAAAAACAAAATAAAAATGTAAAGTTGGTTGAAGAAGTTGAATGTCGTTGTCTACCTATTTAAACAAACAGTTGATAATGCTAGAATCTGTCTCAACAAAGAGGAAGACCTTGAATCGGTCTTCTCACTGGAAGAAGAACCAATGAAGGACACCCTTTTCTCCGTAGACTTTAATGGAGAATTAGGAGATATCTATGCTGATGATCTATACCTGATATCTAGCACCAGAGAAGACTAACAGGAATCAACTAGTCAATTTGTCATATTCAACACATCAGGAATATTATCTTTCGAAATAACAGATTGCACTCCTGATCTGTTCAAAAAATATTTGGATCCTTTAAGTACATCTATCCTCTGAGAAAGCCAAACTTTCTACAAGCTTCAAGTATCCAACAGGCGCGTCAAATCCATCCTGAAGTCATTTGGAGAACATCCGGGATATATTTTCTATTATGTGTTCATTATACTAGCCGATGACTCCTAGAAAGAACTCCTATGACTATTTTGGTACTTTTGTCATCGGTACTATATCATCATGGAGTTCAAGTGTTATGCCTTCAGGCATTATGATCGAATCCAACCATCTTCAAAAGATTCATGCCACGACTATACAAAATTCTATGTTTCAAAGATTCCTGCGATGCAATAGCCTTTATGTTGTATCATCTGGTAGGAATCACATGACATAAAGTCCAAGCTCAGCCAAATATTTCACTACTCTAGAAATTTCCTGATTTTATGATCTTTCTTGAAGATGAATGGTATGAAGCATAATGTTTCACTTTCCAGAAAAAATAGATGCATTCTAAAGAAAAGGAACTACACCGAAGATCATCCCCACTGGGATGAAGTCTGACGAACAATAAAAGAATATCAGCTACCGTATAAGATCAAAAGAGATAAAGACACAAGCATATGTATGAAGGCTCCCTAAAAGGAATGCAATGATTCATCCAACAGAAAGAGTTACTTCACCAGATCGATGAAGAGAAACTTAAAAGACCAATAACACCTCAGCCAGAAGCACAACGTAGATTGGTGGATAGAAGAAGGATATGCGGGCTCATTGCCACTGACACTACCCAACACTGCCTGAAAGATGATATCAAATGACATGTGCAAGAATTTACCCTCTTCCTGAATAGATGTCTAAATCCTTTCCATGAAAATGAAATGAAATAGGCTTTAACCATGCCATAACTTTTCGAATTGATTCGTAATCTTAGAAAGAACAAGCAGATCTTAGGTCTTCCTAAGTACTCCTTTTGTTCCACAGATGCTTAAGGGAAACAAGCCAAGGAGAGCCACCATAAGACCCACTTATTTAAGATATAGAACATTATTTTACTAAGGAGACAAAGTATTACTGTGTTCTATGTCTGGAAAAGTCATGCCGACCCCCTGAGGGTTACGAAGTATTTGTTATAAAAGTAAACCATCCGAATGTGTAGCTCATGTTTCAAAGTCATACCATCCCATTCAGGGTCGTGAAGGTTTTGTTGCAAAAGCAAACCATCCTTATGGATGAGTAGCTTGGTCATAGGAAAGCTATGGTGTGTCGATTAAATGATTTGATTCTGTATGTCTTGTCTCCTATATGGACGTGAATCACCTATAATGTTGGAAAGGTTAGACTCTGTGTCTGTGGTGTCTATAGAAGATTTTATTTTGTATGGCGTATTGCCTACATGGTTGTGAAACTGCCTACCATGTTGGAAAGTTTGGAGTCTGTTACTAGACGCCAGGATACTCTCGTCATCAGATCTTCATGCCTCGCTGCCTCTTAGGAGTTTTCATCCACCTCCGCTGATTGTAAACACATGAGCCAACTTTACATTTTTATTTTTCTCTTGTTTTACTTTTATTATGTCTTAGTTGTTAGCCTTTTATTCGCCTGCTGTACTTACTTTCCGATATCACTATCAAAGTATTGTACATAATCGAGTTGTAGTAGATTTTAGAACAAATATTTGTGGTGTTTTATTCTTAGATATTTAGCACAAATAAGAGAATCTTATTTTCCAAAAAATACAAAAACATTTTGCATTTTATTGAGTCTTGTCCATAAAGCTTTAGAACAAATACATCGAGTATTTATAGTCCAAAAAAATACAAAAATATGTTTGTCTCAGAGTCTTCACAGTCTTCTTCAATTATGTCCAGTCCCTGTAAATCTCTAGCTCCAATAAATATGTAACCAGTTGCTACCAAAACTCTGTCATGTAAATATGACTAATATAAAGTAGATGTGTTACCCCCAGAACAGAAAATATGCTCAACATATCTACCACTCTTAAATCCTTACTCTACCTTGGCAAATAATTTATATAAACCATGGCTGCAGATCCGTTTTTGGTACAGTAGAGACCAAAAGGAGTTAAAATAATATGTGGCTGCTTCAAAACTAGATCAGCATCCTATTCTTGCAACTCAGGAGGAACAGTTCATAACTCTACAGATTCTGGAAGATTTTCCACGAAAGTGGAGAAACCAAGGTTTCACCCATATTTACTTTGGTGCTGTTAGGGTCACGTTGACGTATCACAAAAGAAAAGGCCAGCCTATAGTGATGCGTCTTTCGCTTCTTGATACTTGATCTAATGAATACCAATATGCCAACTAGGGAACTTTAGAAATCACACTGAACGTTGGGACAGTCTTTGTCACTATATTCCCAAACTTCAACATGTCCCTCTCTGATCCGTATCTAATGGAGGCGTTAAAGATCCAGGTTCAGATTCTAGGATCTCCGTTGCTCAGAGATGCTATTCAGGTAACTCTCTACTACCAGGTAGCTTAACAAGTTAAGAATTATTCTAGTGATCTATCCCTTCCATGTGGCGATGATATTTTGTTCCTAAACATAAATGCCACTAATGGAACCACTCAGTGTACTCATATCCCAAGGAAAATCCCCAGAGATGAACTTGTTAAAGTACTCCCAGACTCATAGGTCACAAACTATCAGAAGTTGAGAGACCACCCTTAACCTCTCCAGTCCACAGAACCAACCTTTGCTAGAAAGAGTGATAACACCATCATGATCATTTTCAACCACTTAAATCTAAAAAGGCTTCCCTTAAACCACCTTCTCTATCCAAATGTACGAACCGTCTGATGACCTTCTGCTAGCCAGGGACCTAAAATTCCTACACTGGTTCCAAGGTAGCTGTATGAAAGAGTATGATTGGATACACTACTTTGATCATGAAGGTTGATATGCTGTGTGGTGCGAATGTCCTTTCTCCAAACACTATCCATGGAAGTCGAATTGCAGATGCCACATGTGCTAAGGAGATAGCTCACTAACTCCACCACAAACTAAAACTACCAAAACCAGAGATAAACAACCTGTAACTAAACTATTCATGATATCTCACTATGGCACTGGTCACTTCGATGATTTCCTACCAAACAAACCTTTCAAAAAAGATAACATGAGCTACGCTCCAAAGATACCAGCTAAAACTATTATCCTACCTTTTGGAGAGAGAATGCTTATCAGCGACACAGAAGTAATACTCAATTGGAAATCTAAAAATTCCATATGCCAAAATAGGACATTGTCTAGTATCAACCAAGCCATGAAGAATGTTTCTCAATCCCAAGATAAATTGGCAAGCAAAGTTGATGGAATGAACAAGAGGGTGGAACAAGCATTCGCTCAGCATGACAG
The DNA here is from genome assembly GCA_030864215.1 of Capsicum pubescens. NCBI lineage: Eukaryota > Viridiplantae > Streptophyta > Magnoliopsida > Solanales > Solanaceae > Capsicum > Capsicum pubescens. The sequence continues at coordinate 209,518,873 of CM061540.1, read as the reverse complement.
ACTTATCCACCAGTTAAAACTCAGGCTCCAATCTATGTAGTATGATATATGTCTTCCAGGAACTTCGCTGTCTCATTTCTTTGACCAGAAGCAAAAGGAAATGGATTCTCTGAAAGAACAAATCCAGCAGCTGAAACATGGCGTCTTTCAACCTCAGAGAACCCATAGCTTACTACCAAAGGAAACTGTGTTCCTAATGTCACCACATACATACTCTTCACCAAAGATGAGTCACATCTTTCCCACTCCAACTTTAAGCTCCCACATGCCTATATCACCAGGATCTCAAGATGAAAAGGAGTTTGATATTGCCAAGCATGCATGGGAAAGAAAAGATGCCATCACTGCCCAAAAAAAACTAATGAAACTCAAAAGAAGTCCAAATAGAAGATGGAATCCAACACAGACAGAGGGGCCATGATGATTTTGGACCATGATATCACTTTCCCATACGACAATCTGATAATCCAAAAGCCAAAAGTTCCACACAAATATAGAGAATGGAGTGCCTTGCTGAACGATGGGCTTTTCAATCATAAGTGGTTTCCTTTCCATCGTGATCTAAATGTTGATTCAGACCAGCTTGTTCCAAATCTATATGTCTTGAACATTAATGGTGATGCAGTTCCACATCCACAAAAAAAAAACTAATACTAGATAATGTGGAAGAATCTCTGAACTGCAATGATTAGATCCAAGTTGTTGATCTCATTAGTCCTGCCTTTAGTGAAGAAGATTATTCTAATACATACTTTGATGACACCGGCTATAACTTTCAAGCTGATAGATATGTGGAAGAACGCGAGGAGTCTATCGATTCACGAGAGTACGTTGAGGACACTCCTAAATACTCAATTGAATATGTAGAGAAATACTATCCACCAATTTACATGAATCACTCTAAGGAACCAAAGGTCTCCAAAGTTGTTGATGACTAGGATAGGATTACGGATGACCCAATCCTAGAAAGAAGGCCAGATCTAGGTACACCAATGAAAAAAACTGTGGGAACCAGATTTTATACCTTCACTCTTGATGGCATCAAGATTTTAGCCTAGCCCTAGAGGATCCAAGACTTCTATACTTGGATGGCGATGAAGAATCTGGATGAATGGGAGGAATACATGATACTCTCGGAATTCAAATCCAGATTCTCCAGAATACTCAAAGACTGGTGGAATGCTCTTGGGATTTTTGATAGGAACACTTATCTGACTTCGCAGGACTTTGCCTTCAACATCAGGATCCTAAACGAGGTATTCTACAAATATGCAAGATAGAGCCAGGAGAATCTCCGGTGATAGCTCTTTGAGACAATGTGCCTATTGTTCAACAGAAATATCATTGATATCCACTTTGAGTTGGATAGACGTCCTAGTGTGAAGTAAGCCTTCGTATTATCATTTACAAAGATGATAGCAGGACACGATGACGATTGTGGAAGAGAAGTTCAAATAAAAAACTGCCCCATAGATAGGCTGCATTCGGCAGGCCATCTTCCAAGCTCTGGACAACATATGCACAAAAAGGTCTGTACTAAAGCAGATCGTCTAGAATAATCCAACCATCTATTGATCCTACAACATGGACAATATGATCACCAAGTCTGACAGCTCCTTATTTTTCCGCAAGATGAGATAAAAAAGTTAGCTATTATTTAGGAGGTTCAAACTACCAAGACCTCCCGATGATAGAAGCAGGGTAATTAGATAAACCAGGTATTTCAGATAAAGTAGCATAGAAAATTACAAAAAGAAGAATGATGGCTGCTTCATCTGCAGAATGGTTGGCCACTTTACCAGAAACTTTCCTCAAGCCAAGAATTTGAAGGACTTTATCCACCTCTTTGAAAAAATAGCTGATCATGCGGGAATCTATCTCAGCAAAGAGGACGACCTTAAATCGTACTTCTCACTGGAAGAAGAACCAACAAAGGACACTCTTTTATCCATAGACGTACATGAAGGACCAGGCGATATCTATGTCGATGATCTCTATCTGATGTCCAGCAATGGAGAAGACAACTATCACTAGGCTAGTCAAATCCTCATGCTCAACATGATAGGATTACTATATTTCATGTTAATAGATTACCTTCTATATCTGTTCAACCAATATGTGGATCCCTTCGATCCATATTTATTTTGAGAAATAAGAACCTTCTAGAGCTTTAAGTATTCATAAAGTATGGCAGATCCATCTTAAAGCTGTTCAGAGTGCACCCCGAATATACTTTCTTGTATGTGTTCATTGCACTAGCCAATGACTTTCCACAAGAACTCTTATGGTTATTCTGGTATCTGTGACACTAGCATTACATTATCATGGAGTTCATATGTGATTCTTTCAGGAATTTTGATTGAATCCAGCAAACTCTGAAGAGATTCATACTATGTTTCAGACCATCAAAATATTGGGTTTGATGCTTCAAATATTCCTATGATACAATGGTCTTCTTGATGCATCGCCCTGTAGGAATCACAGGCCACGACATCCAAGATCAACTAAAAATTTCACTTCTCTGGAAACTTCCTGTGTCTATACTCTCCCTGAAAGATGAATATTATAAATAACAATGCTTCATTTTCCAGTAAAACAGATGCATTCCTAAAGAAATTTGTCTGAATGAATGGGGAAAATAGAACTACACCAATGATCATCCCCACAGGGATGAAGTCTGACAAGCACCAAAAGAATATCATCCACATTATGAAATCACAAGAGATGAAGTCACCAACTCCATCAAAATCATAAGGCCGAAAGCTCCCCAATAGGAATACAAAGATTTATCATCCGACATAAGGAGTTACTTCACCAAATCGATGAAGAGAAGCTTGGAAGGCCAAGAATGCCTCAGGCAGAAACACAAAGTAGATTGGTGGATGGAAGAAGGATATGTGAGGTCATCACTGGCGGAACCATCCAACACTTCATAAAAAATGACATTATATGACATGTGTAAGAAGTTACCCTCTCCAATGGGTTACCCTTCCAAGCGGTTTACCCTCTCTAGCAGGTTACCCTTTCCAATGGGTTACCCTCATCTCTAAGAAAATCCTCCTCAGTGGGTTACCATTTCATATGGGTTTTTCCTGAATCTTATGACTCAGCTACTTCAAAGAAAAGGATTTTATCCACCTATTTACAAGATGCCTGTGAACCTGTTGATGCACCTGCTTGCAAGTTGTTGAGTCACCTGCTTACACATGCTGTCACATGCCAAAAACATAGTAAGTTTTGTTTTTATTTGGCCCCCACATGTTATTAGGGCCCGATGTGAATAAAAATAAGGCTTATCTAGTCATAACAGATAAATCTTATCCCTTATAAAAAGATAAAACTTGTCTAGTCATAACAGATTATGCCTATCCCTTAGTTGATAGGATAGGATTGTAATATTTTTTTTATGTTTATTCATAGTTTTTCTTATCTAGTAAGCTTCCTTCTCCTATAAAAGAAAGCCTAGGCCTTTAGGTAGAGAGAATCATTCTCTCTACCTAAAAACCTCTTGTATAGTTTCTCTATTTTCTATAAAGATATTTATTGGCTAAAGGTTGGAGAGGTGGGGTAAGGAACTACTCTGATGATGTACTTTTTATGACTACAACATGAAACTTTAAAGATACTTTCCATGAATATGAAATTAAGTCAGCTTCATCCATTTTATATAGACGTCTGAGTCTTTTCCATGTATATGAAACAAAATTGTATTAGTCCATGCCATAGCTTTCCAAAAATTTTGTTATCCAAGAAAGAATGTACAGATTTGAGGTCAACCTTAGTATATCTTTTGTTCCGCAGATGCTTGAGAGAAACAGGACAGGGGAAGCCACCGTAAGACCCATTTATGTCATATATGAAATAGTCTTTTACAAAGGAGATAAGGGATTCATGTGTTCTAAGACTGATAAAGTCATGCCGACCCCCTGAGGGTTGCGAAGTCATTGTTACAAAGAAAATCCTTTTGGATGTGTAACTCATATTTCAAAGTCATGCCACCCCGTTCAGGGTTGTGAAGGCTTTGTTTCTAAAGCAAACCATCTTTATGGATGTGTAGCTTAGTCTTAGAAAAGTTGTGGTATGTTGATTAAAATCTTTGATTTAGTAAGGCTTGCTGCCTATACGTACGTGAATTATGTGTCATGTTGGAAAGGTTAGAATCTTTATTTGTGGTGTCAATGGAAGCTTTGATTTTGTATAGTGTGTCGTCTTCATGCTCGTGAAACCGCCTATCATGTTTGAAAGTTTAAAATCTTTTGCTAGCCGTCAGGCTACTCTTTCCGCCAGTCCTCTATGCCCCACTGCCTCTTCATCTATTTGGTATCACTTCGGTCCTTTAGGTCAGAATAGTAGGATAAGGAAATACTCCAGAGAGGTACTTTTTATGACTGGTCCAAAATTTATCTTTGATTTCTCTGATAAGTATGGTAGTTTGGGGGGCAGCTGAAGCACTTTCCAATTGGATAACATGTGGTATTTTTAGAGCTCGGGTTAGGTTATCCTTTTCAGATAGATTGTTTGATGGGTAATAATTTATGTGACTAGATGTATAGTAGGGAATAATAAACATCAGCGGTTTGATTTCGGATTGAGTAGCCGCTGCATCCTTTCTTTTGCAAATTCTACAATCACAGTCAGTCTTCCATGGTTAATGTCCTAAGAAAGGGTATTTATGCCACATCAGACCACGACCCTCATGATTGAAGTTCTTTATCCAATCATGTTGTTTCATAAAATAAATGAGGAACCTGAGAATGGCTCTCGGGTACTTATATCCCACGAGGAGGCAGTAGGGTAGGAGGACGGATGACGAGATCAGCTTGGTGGCTAACAACAAACTCTAAACTTTCCAATATGATAGGTGGTTTATTAAACATATAGGATACATACCATATGAAATCAAATCTTCCATCGACACCATAGACACAAATTCTAACCTTTTAAACATAAAAGAAGATTCATATCCATATATGCGGTAAGCCATACAAAATCAAAGCTTTTAATGGACACACCACAGTTTTCCTACAACTGAGCTACTCATCCATAAGTACGGTTTGCTGTAGCTACAAAACCTTTAAAACCCTGAATGGTATGGCATGACTTTGAAACATAAGCTACATATTTGGACAGTTTGCCTTTGTAACAAAGACTTCGCAACCCTCAAGGTATCATCATGACTTTTCCAGTCATAGAACTTATGAATCCTTTGTCTCATTAGTTCAACACTATTCTGTATATGACATAAATAGGTCTTATGATGGCTCTCCTTAGCTTTTTTCCCTTAAACGTCTATGGAATAAAAGAAGTACTAAGGTAAACCTCAGATCTGTGTGTTCTTTCTCAGATAACAAATCAATTTGGAAAGCTATGGAATGGACTAGGCCAATTTTGTTTCATATACATGGAAAGGACTCAGACGTCTACGTCATGTGGATAAAGTCGACTTCGTTTCATATTCATGGAAATTACCATTGGAGTTCCATGTTGAAGTTGCAACAAGTACCTCGCCAGAGTATTTCCTTTCCCCATCGCTTTGACCTAAAGGACTAAAGCATCTATTCCATTGGAAGAGATAAAACAAGAGAAAGAGAGTTTATCTATCAAACATATTTATTAAAAACAAAGAAACTATACAAGAGGTTTTTAGGTAGAGATAATGATGCCCTCTGCCTAAAGTCCTAGGCTTTATTTTATAGGAGAAGGAAGCTTACTAGATAAGATAGACTATGGATAAATATAAAATAAAATATTACAATCCTATCCTATTATCTAAGGGATAGGCATTATCTGATATGACTGGACAATTCTAATCCTTTAATAAGGGATAAGCTTTATCTATATGACTAGATAAGCCTTATATTTATTCACACTAGGCCTTACTAACATGTGGGGGGCCAAATAAAAACAAAAAACACTATATTGTTAGCATGTGACAACATGTGTAAGCAGGTGAGTTAGCAGCTTGCAAGCAGGTGCATCAGAAACTTCCCAGGCATCTTGCAAGCAGAAGGATAAGATCCTTGTCTTCGAAGTAGTTGAGTCAGCATCTTCAGGACAAACCCATCTGAAAAGGTAACCCATTGAGGGGGGCTTCCTTGGAGATGAGGGTAACCCATTAGAAAGGGTAACCTACTGGTGAGGGTAACCCATCTGACAGGGTTTCTTTGGATAGGAGGGTAACCCACTTGAAAGGGTAACTCACTAGAGAGGATAACCTGCTGGGAAGGGTAACCCACTGGAGAGGGTAACTTCTTGCACATGTCATCTGGCATCATTTTTTCAAGCAGAAGTATTGGATGGTACCAATGGTGATGAGATTGCATATCCTTCTTCCATCCACCAGTCGATGTCATGCTTCTTCTTGAGGCATTCTTAGCCTTCCAAGCTTCTCTTCATCAATTTAGTGAAGTAACTCCTTATGTTGGATGATTAATCTTTGCATTCCTATTTGGGAGATTTCATCCTAATGATTTTGATGGAGTTTGTGACTTTATATCTTGTGATTTTATACTATGGATGATATTTCTTTGCTGCTCGTCGGACTTTATCCCAGTGGGGATGACCGTTGGTGTAGTTTCACTTTCCTAATTCCTTTGGCCATATTTTTTTGGAATGCATATATTATACTAGAAAATAAAGTGTTGTGCTTCATAGTATTCATCTTCTAGGGAGAGTATAGACATGGTAAATTTCTAGAGGAGTGAAATTTCTGGTTGAGCTTAGACATCATGGACTATGACTCCTATAGGGTGATCCAGCATGAATACCATTGCATCATAGGAATCTTTGAAGCATCTAGTACAGTACTATCATGGCTTAAACTACAACATGAATATTTTCAGAGTTGGTTGGATCCAATTGAAATTCCTGAAGGCATCACACTTGAACTCCATGAGAATATAGTGCTAGTGGCACAGATACCATAATAGCCATAGGATTTCTTGCGAGAAGTCATTGTCTAGTATAAAGAACACATGGCAGAAAGGATATTTTAGGTGTACTCCGAATGACTTCAGGATGGATCCGCCATACTTTCTAAGAACTTAAAGCTATTAGAGGTTCTTTTTACTTAGAGGATGGATAGATTAATAGGATCCACATATTGGTTGAACAGATATGGAGGGTATTCTGTCAATCCGGAAGATAGTAATCTTACCGTGTTGAGCATAAGAATTTGACTAGCCATATGCTGGTTGTCTTCTCTATTGCTGGATAGTAGGTAGAGATCATCGGTATAGATCCGCCTGATTCTTCATACACTTCTATTCAGAAGATAGAGTCTTCCATCGATTCTTCTTCCAATGAGAAGACCGATTCAAGGTCAACCTCTTTGCTGAGATAGATTCTCACGTGATTAGCTATTTTTTTAAAGAGGTGGACAGAGTCCATTGACTTTCTATCTTGAGGACAGTTTCTAGCGAAGTGGCCAGGATTTTTGCAGATGAAGTAGCCATCATTTTTCTTATTCTAACTTGTTGGGCTTCTTCACCTAAAATACCTAGTTCCTTGGATGGACCTACTTTTATCGTTAGAAGGCCTTGGCAATTTGAACCTCCTAAATAGTAGTTGCCTTTTTTATCTCATCTTATAGTGTGGGCATGAGAAGCTGGACTTGGTAATGAGGTCATCCTTATTGCAGGCTCGATTGAGGGATGGATTATTCTGGATGATCTACTTCAGTACAAACCTCTTTTTGAATATGTTGTCCAGAGCTTGAAATATGGCCTTCCGGATGTAACTTATATATGGGACAGTTATGGATTTGAAATTATCCTCCACAATTATAATTCTGTGGCCTACTAGCATCTTTGGTAGTGATGATACAAAGGCTTTCTTCAGGCTGGGATCTTCACCGAACTTAAAGTAGATCTTTACCATCTTTTGGAAGTGGATATCAATGAAATTTTTGTTGAATGATAGTCACTTAATCTCGAAGAGCTATTTCTAAAGCTTCTCTTGTCTCTTGCTTGCATCTCTATAGAAAACCTTGTGCAGGATCCTGATGTTGAAGGCAGAGTCCTAGGATGTCAGATAAGTGTTCATATCAAAAATCCCAAAAGTGTTCCACCAGTATCTAAAGTATTCCAGAGAATCTTGATATGAGTTTTGCGAGTATTATGTATTTTTCCTTTTCAGCTAGATTCTTCATCGCTATCTAAGTATAGAAGTCATGGATCCTCTTTGTCCAGGCTAAAATCTTAATATCGTCGAGAGTGAAGGTGTGAAATTTGGTTCCCATAATTTTTTCTACCAGTGTACTTAGATATGGCCTTCTTTCTAGGATTAGGTCATCCATCATTCCATCCTAGTCATCGACAACTTTGGAGACCTTTAGTTCCTTGGAGTGGTTCATGTAAATAGGTGGACAGTCTTCTTCTTCTAGAGATTCAATTGAGGATTTAGGACTCTCCTCAATGTACTCTCATGAATCAATAGACTCCTCATTGTCTTCCATGTATCTATCAGTATGAAATTTATCATCGGTAACATTAGAGTGTGTATCAGAAGAATCTTCTTCACTTGAAGTCGGACTAATGGGATTAGTAGGATCTAGGATTATTGATTCTTTGGGATCTATATTTGTATCATTATTGATGTTCAGGCCATACAGATTTGGGACAAGCTGGTCTGAATTAGCATCTGGATCACGATGGGAAGGCAACCACTTGTGATTGAGAAGGCTATCTTTCAGCAAGGCATTCCATTATTTATCTTTGTATGGAACTTCTAGCTTGTGGATTATTATATTTTCATCTTGGAAGGTGTTGTCATGGTTTGATATCATCATCATCCCTTTTTCTATTTCGTATTCCATCTTTCTTTTGGACTACTTCTGAGTTTTATTAGCTTTTCTTTTGGCAGCGATGAAATCTTTTATTTCCTATGTATGCTTGGCAATATCAAACTCCTTTTCATCTTGATATCCTGGTGATATAAGAATGTGGGATCTTGAAGTAGGAGTAGGAAAGATGTGTCTCATTTTTAGTGGAGAGTATATATATGGCGACATCGGGAACAAGGTTGGCTTTGGTAGTGAGCTATGGGTTCTCTGAGGTTGAAAGCAGCAATGTTTTAGATTCTGGATTTGTTCTTTTAGAGAAGCCATTTACTTTTGCTGCTGGTCAAGGAAATGAGATAGTGAAGTACCTGACGGATACATATCATACTGCATAGATTGGAGTTTGAGTTCCAACTAGCGAATAAGTCCATCATGCTGAGCGGATGCTTGTTCTTCCCTCTTATTCATTCTTTCAACTTTGTTTGCCAACTTATTCTTGGAGTGAGCAATATTCTTAATGGCTCGGTTGATGCTGGACAATATCCTATTTTGGCATATGGCATTCTTTTATTGCCAATTGAGTGTTTCTTCTCTATCACTGATAGACATCTTCTCTTTAGAAGGTAGGATAGCAGTTTTGTCTATTATCTTTGGAGCATGGCACATTTTATCCTTTTTGAAGGGTTTTTTTGGTGGAAAATCATCAGAGTGACCGGTGCTAGAGTGAGAAATCATGAATAGTTTGGTTGGAGGCTCTTTTTGTTTGGTTTTGATAGTTTTAGTGTGTGGTGGAGTAGGTGAGGTATCTCCTTGGCACATGTGGCATCTGCAATTCAACTTTCATAGACAGTGTCTAAAGAAAGGACATTCGTGCCACACAACATATCGACCTTCATAATTGAAGTAGTGTATCCAATCATGCTCTTCCATATAGCTACCTAGGAACCAGTGTAGGAATTTTGGGTCACCATCTAGTGGAAAGTCATCGAATGGTTGGTACATATGGATAGAGAAGGTGGTTTAGGGAATCTTTTTTAGGTGTGAGTGGTTGAAACTGATCATGGCAGTGTTGTCACTCCTTATGGCAAAGGTTGGTTCTATGGACTGGAGAGGTTGAAAATGGTCTCTCAACTTCTCATAGTTTGTGACCCATGAGTCTCGGAGTACTTTCACAAGTTCATCTCTGGGGATTTGCCTTGGGATCTGAGTTCACTGAGTGGTTCTGTTAGTCATATCTATTTTTAGGAACAAAGCATCGTCGTCACCTGAAAGGGATTAATCCGTAGCATAATTTTGAACTCTCCAAGCTACCTGGTAGTGGAGAGTTTCTTGATTGGCATCTTTGACCTGCGGAGTTCCTAGAACCTGAACCTTGATATTTAATGCCTCTGTCACATACAAATCGGAGAGGGATATATTGAAGTTGGGGAATAAAGTGACAAAGATTGTTATAACATTCAGTGTGATTTTTGAAGTTCCCAAGTTGCCATGTTGGTATTCATTATATCTGGTATCAAGAAGCGAAAGATTTGCCACTACTGGATGGACTTTTCTTCTGTGATACATCAATACAACCCTAACAACACCAAAGTAAATATGGGTTAAACCTTGGTTTCTTCACTTCGTGGTAAATATTTCGGCATCTGTAGAGTGATGAATTGTTCCTCCTGAGTTTCAAGAATAACATGTTGATCTAGTTTTAAAGAAGCAACATACTTTTCAATTCCTTTTGGTCTCTGTTGTACCAAAGAATGGATCTGCAGCCATGGGTTACATGCCTTTATTGCAAAGGTAAAGTATGGATTTAGGAAAGGTAGATATGTTGAGGATATATTCTATTCTGGGGTAACACATCTACTTCATATAAGTAGTCATATTTGCATGATAAAGTTTTGGTAATGATCGGTGACATATTTACTCGAGCTAGAGATTTACAGGGACTGGACATACTTGAAGAAGACTGTGAAGACTCTAAGACAAACATATTTTTGTGTTTTTTTGGACTATAAGGACTTGACGTATTTGTTCTAAGGCTCTGTGGACAAGACTCAATAAAATGAAAATCTTTTTGAATTTAGTGGACTAACTCTATATATTTGTGCTAAGGATCTAGGGACAAGAGACAACTAGTATTTGTTCTAAAATCTAAGAAATGAAACTATGACTCTATTATGTATAAGACGTAGAATACAATAACTACAAAACACTAACTCTGATAATGGAAATGAAACTATGACTCAAATATGTACAAGACTTTAGTAGTAGAACCAGGAAGTGATGACTAAGTAAGAATCTAAGAGTAATAGCTAAGACAAAGCAAACATAAAAATAAAATAAAAATGAAATTAAAAATATAAAGCCGGCTCACGTGTTTGGAATCAGTAGAGGTGGATGAAAACTTCTACTTCCTTCCTCTCTCCTATGGATAAGCTCCTTGTCTTCGAAGTAACTGAATCAGTAGTGTCAGGACAAACCCATCTTAAAGGGTAACCCATTGAGGATGGTTTTCTTTGAGATAAGGGTAACCTACAGAAAAGGGTCACCCACTAGCGAGGGTAACACATCTAACAGGGTTTCCTTGGAAAGAAGGGTAATCCACTGGAAAGGGTAACCTGTTGGAGAGGATAACCTTATGGGAAGGGTAACCCGCTGGAGAAGGTAACTTCTTGCACATGTCATCTGACATCATCTTTTAGGCAGTGTTGGATAGTGTCATCGGTGATGAGCTCACTTATCCTTCTTCTATCCACCAGTCTACGTCATGCTTCTGCCTGAGGTGTTCTTGGCCTTCCAAGTTTCTCTTCATCGATCTGGTGAAGTAAATTCTTCCATTGGATGATGAATCTTTGCATTTCTATTGGGGAGCTTTCAGCCTTATGCTTTTGATAGAGTTTGTGGATTTATCTCTCATGATTTCATACTATGGATGATATTCATTTTCTGCTCGTCGTACTTCATCCTAGTGAGGATGACCTTTGGTTTAGTTCTACTTTCCCCATTTTTTAAGCCAAATTTTATTTCGAATACATCTATTCTGCTGGAAAATTAAGTGTTGTGCTTCATAACATTCATCTTCCAGGGAGAGTTAAGAGATGGGAAATTTCTAGAGGATTGAAATTTTTGGCTTAGCTTAGACGTGGTGGCCCGTGATTCCTACAGGGAGATGCAGCATGAAGACCATTCCATCATTGGAATCTTTGAAGAATCGAATCCAGTACTATCGTGGCTTGAACCATAGCATGAAATTTTTCAGAGCTAGTTGGATCCGATCGAAATGCCTAAAAGCATCATACTTGAACTGCATGAAAATATAGTGTTGGTGGCACAAATACCAGAATAGCTACAGGAGTTCTTGCAGAAAGTCATTGGCTAATGCTATGAACGCATGGTAGAAAGGGTATTCCGAGTGCACTTTGAACGGCTTTAGGATGGATCCACCATACTTTCTAAAATACTTAAAACTCATAGAAGGTTCTTCATTCTCAAAGGTAGATAGATCAAAGGGATCTATATATTGGTTAAACATATCTGGAAGGTAGTTTGTCAATCCAAAAGATAGTAATCCTGCTATGTTGAGAATAAGGATTTGACTAGTCTAATGGTGTTGTCTTCTCCGTTGATGGATATTACATAAAGGTCATCGCCATAGATATCGCCTGATTCTTCATATATATCTATAGATAAGAGAGTGTCCTCCGTTGGTTCTTCTTCTAGCAGGAAGATTGATTCAAGGTCTTTCTCTTTGTTGAGATAGGTCTTTTGGCAAACTGGCTAGGCTTTCTATAGATGAAGAAACCATCATCCTTCTTCTTGTAACTTGCTGGGCTTTTTTGCCTGAAATACCTGGTTCGCCGGATAGCCCTGCTCTTATTGTCGGGAGGTCTTGGCAGTTTGAACCTCCTGAAAAGTAGCTGCCTTTTTTATCTCATCTTGTGGTGCAGGCATGGGTAGCTGGAATTGGTGATGAGGTCATCTTTCTTGTAGGCTCAATCGAGGGATGAATTGTTCTCGATGATTTGCTTAGTACAGACCTCTTTGTACATATAATATCTCGAGCTTAGAAGATTGCCTGCTGGATGTAGCCTATCTATGGGACATTTATGGATTTTAACTTATCCTCCACAATTATCATCATGTGTCCTGCTAGCATCTTTGGCAGTAATGATACAAAGGCTTGCTTCAGGTTGGGATCTCCGCCCAACTCAAGGTAGATCTTTGCCATCTTTTAGAAGTGGATATCAATGACTTTTTATCAAATGATAGGCACTTTATCTCGAAGAGTTGTCATCAGAGATTTTCTTATCTCTGGCCTGCGTCTCTGTAGAATACCTCATGTAGGATCCTGATATTAAAGGAAAAGTCCAAGGATGGCAGATAGGTATTCTTATACAGAATCCCAAGAGCATTCTACCAGTCTTTGAGTATGTCGAAGAATCTGGATTTGAACTCTGAAAGTATCATGTATTTTTTCCATGTAGCTAGATTCTACGTAGCCATCCAAGTGTAGAAGTCCTAGATCCTTTGTGGATAGGCTGAGATCTTGATGTCATTAAGAGTGAAGGTGTGAAATCTGTTTCCCATAGTTTTCTTTGCTGGTGTATCTGGATCTGGCCTTCTTTCTGGGATTGGATCGTTCATCATCTCATTTTGGTCATCGGCAACTTTGGAGACTTCTGGTTCCTTGCAGTGGTTCAAGTATATTGGTGGATAGTCTTCTTCTGGAGATTCAATTAAGGATTCAAGAGTGTCCTCAATGTACTCTCATGAATCAACACACTCCTCACTGTCTTCCACATATCCATTACCTGGAAAGTTTTTGTCGATGTCATTAAAGTATGCATTAGAAGAATATCCTTTTCTTGAAGCAGGACTAATAGGATTTGTATCTTGGATCTGTACACTAGACTTTAGAGACTCTTCTATAGGATCTAGGATTACTGTGGCTTATGGATCTGTAACTATATAATCATTGATGTTCAAGCCATACAGATTCGAGGCAAGCTGGTCTGAATCAGCATATGGATCACAATGGAAAAGCAACCACTTATTATTGAGAAGGCCATCTTTTAGAAAGGTATTCCATTCTTTATCTTCGTATGGCACTTCTGGCTTGTGGATTATTAGATTGTCATCTTGGAGGGTGTTTTTGTGGTCTGATATCATCATGGTCTCTCTTTCTGAGTCAAATCCCATCTTTATCTTGGACTGCTTCTGAGTTTCATTGGCTTTTATTTTGGCTACGATGGTATCTTTCTTTCCCATGCATGCTTGGCAATGTCAAACTCCTTTTCATTTTGGGATCCTGGTGATATAGGCATAAGGTAGCTTGAAGTAAGATTGGGAAAGATGTGGCTCATCTTTAGTGGAGAGTATGTATGAGGCAACATGGGGAAGAAGGTTGGCTTTGGCAGTGAGCTATGAGTTCTCTGGGGTTGAAAGTCGTTGTGTTTCAGCTGCTAGATTTGTTCCTTCATAAAAGCCATTTCCTTTTGTTGCTGGTCAATGAAATATGACAGTGAGGTGCGTGGAAAACATATATCATACTGCATAGATTGGATCTTAAGTTCCAACTTATAGATAAGTCTTTCATGCTGAGAGGATGCTTGTTCTGCTCTCTTATTTATTCCTTCAACTTACTTGCCAATTTTTTCTAGGAGTGAGCAATATTTTTCACGGCTTGGTTAATGTTGGACAATATCTAATTGTGGCATATGGCATTTTCAGACTGCCAGTTGAGTATTGCTTCTGCATCATTGAGGGGCATCTTTTCTTTGGATGGCAAGATAATAATTTTTTCTAGTATCTTTGGAGTGTGGCTCGTGTTATCCTTTTTGAAGGGTTTGTTCAGTGGGAAATCATCGGAGTGACCGGTGCTAGAGTGAGACATCATAAACAATTTTGTTGAACGTTGTTTATCTTTGGTTCTGGTAGTTTTAGTTTATGGTGTAGTGGGTGAGGAATCTCCTTGGCATATGTGGCATCTGCAATTTGACTTCCATAGATAGTATTCGGAGAAAGGACATTTGCGCCACAAAGCATATCGTCCTTCATAATTGAAGTAGAGTATCCAATCATACTCTTCCATGTAGCTACATAGGAACCAATTTAGGAATTTTAAGTCGCCGACTAGTAGAAGGTCGTCAGACGATTGGTACATAGGGATAGAGAAGGTGGTTTTGGAGGCTTTTTTAGATGTGAGTGGTTGAAACTAATCGTGATAGTGTTGTCATTCCTTTTGGAAAAGGTTGGTTCCGTGGACTGGAAAGGTTGAGGATGGTCTCTCAACTTCTCTTAGTTTATGACCCATAAATTTGGGAGTACTTTAATAAGTTCATTTCTGGGGATCTACCTTGGGATTTTAGTACACTGAGTGGTTCCATTAGTTGTATCTATGTTTAGGAACAAAACATCTTTGCCACCTGGAAGGGATAGATCCATAGTGTGATTATGAACTCGCGAAGCTACCTGGTAATAGAGAGTTTCCTGGATGGCATCTCTGGCCTTCGGAGCTCCTAGAATCTGGATCTAAATCTTCAACACCTCCGTCATTTACGGATCAGAGAGGGACATATATAAGTTGGGGAATATAATGACAAAGACTGTCCCGACGTTCTGTGTGATTTCTGAAGTTCCTAAGTTGGCGTGTTGGTATTTGTTATATCTGGTATCCAGGAGTGAAAGATACACCACTACTAGTTGGCCTTTTCGTTCGTGATATGTCAACCCGACCCTAACATCACCAAAGTGAATATGGTTGAAGCCTTGGTTTCTCCAATGTCATGGAAAATCTTCTGGCATCTATAGAGTGATGAATTGTTCCTTCTTTGTTTCAAGAATAGGATGTTGGTCTAGTTTTGAAGTAGAAACATATTCTTTAACTCCTTTCGGTCTCTGTTGTACCAAAGGATGGATCTGCAACCATGGGTTATATGTCTTCTTTGCAAAGGTAGAGTAAGGGTTGAGGAGAGGTAGATATGTTGAAGATATTTTTTGTTCTGGGGGTAATTCATCTACATCATATAAGTAGTCATATTTACATAACAGTGTTTTGGTAATGAACTGTGACATATTTACTCAAGCTAGAGATTTACAGGGACTGGACATACTTAAAGAAGACGACTTAGAGGAATACATATTTTTTTATTTTTGGACTATAAAGATTCGATGACAGTTCTATGGACAAGACTCAAGAAAATATTAAATATTTTTGTAATTTTGTGGACAATAAGACTATATATTTTTGCTAAAATCTAAGAACAAGACTCACCAAATATTTGTTCTAAAATCTAAGAAAAAAAACTCGACTCGATTATGTACAAGATGTAGAATACAATAACTGGAAAACATTGACTCTGATAATGGAAATAAAACTATGACTCTAATATGTACAGGACTTTGATAGTGATATCGGAAAGTAAGTACTACGAATGGATTTAAGACTAACAGCTAAGACAGAGTAAAAGTAAAAATAAGAAAAAAATAAAAAATGCAAAGATGGCTCATGTGTTTGCAATCTACTGGTGAGGGGAACCCAACTAACAGGATTTCTTTGGAGAGAAAGGTAACCCACTAGAAATAGTAACCCGCTGGAGAGGGTAATCTACTGGGAAGGGTACCCGCTGGAGAGGGTAACTTCTTGCACATGTCATCTTTCAGGAAACATTGTTGGATAGTGCCGGCAGTGATGATCTCACGTATCCTTCTTCCATCCACCAATCTACACCATGCTTTATGAGTGGCCATACGAGTCTGATGGCCGGTGTTGTTTCCTTATTCTCTTTCATCAAACAGTATTTGGAAGAGAATTCCTCCAGCCTTGACAAGAAGTCCACCAAGAAGTTCTTATTTCCCTTAATGTGCTAAACTCAAAATTTGTAGGGAGAAAACCATTGCGACCATCAGGGAATTTATGGATTTGGGATGATCTTTAGATTCAGCTGGACTATTTTAGGAATAGCCCAGATATCCATTTTAATCTAAAATTTTGTGTAAATAAGGAAGAATTTAAACTTCTTGATTCTGTTCTTCACAGCAAGAATTTCCTTGAAGGTGGAATGATAATGTTGTTCTACCTCTTTTAACTTTCCACTTGCATGTCCGCATAATATTTGTTGGCTGCCATTTTTTCTAGAAGAACTGTACTCCAATAGTCGTTCTTCAAAGAGGTGGATAGAGTCCTTCGACTTCTTAGCTTAAGGACAGTTTCTAGTGAAGTGGTCAAGCTTTCTGCAAAAGAAACATCCATCATTCTTCTTCTTGTAACTTGTTGGGCTTCTTCACCTGAAATACCTGGTTTATCATATGGCCCTACTCCTATCGTCGGAAGGCCTTGGCAGTTTGAACCTCCTAAATAGTAGCTGCCTTTTTTATCTTATCTTACAGCGAGAGATGGAGCATTCAGATTTGGTGATGAGGTTGTCCTTATTGTAGGCTCGATTGAGGGCTAGATTTTTCTAGATGATCTGCTTCAGTATAGACCTCTTTGTGCATATATTATCTAGAGCTTGGATGATGTCATGTCAGATGTAGCCTATCTGTGAGATAGTTATGTATTTGAACTTCTCCTCCACTATCATCATCGTGTGGCCTCCTATCTTCTTGGGAAATGATGATATGAAGGCTTGCTTCAGGATGGAATCTCCGTCCAACATAAAGTA
Source organism: Capsicum pubescens (assembly GCA_030864215.1). Lineage (NCBI taxonomy): Eukaryota > Viridiplantae > Streptophyta > Magnoliopsida > Solanales > Solanaceae > Capsicum > Capsicum pubescens. The sequence continues at coordinate 209,501,437 of CM061540.1, read as the reverse complement.
GATCTTTTCCATTTTTGGATGTGGATATTAATGAAATTTCTGTCGAATGATAGGCATTTTATCTCAAAGATCTATCGCTGAATTTTCTGTTATCTGTGCCCTGCTTCTCTGTAGAAAACGTCATGTAGGATTCTGATGTAGAAGGCAAAGTCCTGGGACGTCAGATAAGTATTCTTATTGGAAATCCCAAAAGTATTCCACCAGTCACTGAGTATGCTGAAGAATCTGGATATGAACTCCGAAAGTATCATGTACTTCTCCTATTAATCCAATTTCATTGTCACCATCTACGTGTAGAAGTCCTAGATTCGATAAGTCCTGGTTGAAATCTTAATGTCATCAAGAGTGAAGGTGTGAAATTCGATTCCCATAATTTTCTTTATCGGCGAACCTAAATCTGGCCTTCTTTCTGGGATTCGATCATCTGTCATCTCATCTTAGTCATCAAAAACTTTAAAGACTACTAGTTTCTTTGAGTTGTTCAGGTATATTGGTTAATAGTCTTCTTGTACTGTGGATTCAGCTGTAGATTCATCATCAGCAAGATTAGGAACATTGCTATGTGCTGAAGCATCATCATCAACAATATCTGAATCTTTGGTATGCACTGGAGAATAAACATATGAAGCTTTCTCTTTTTCTGTGCTTTCATCAGAAGTACCATCACGAGTTTTAAAACATACATCCATAGGGTTAGTCGCGGATGAGTTCTCTTTCCTCTCCTTAATTTTAAAGCCATACAAATTATCAATGGCTTTCGGAAAATCCTTCTCTGGTTATTCCTCATAACTTGTTGAGTAATGGCATTCCTAGAATCTACAACCTCAGACTAAGAAATCACCTGATTTTGGATGATGGAGTTATCCTTTGTAGAGTCATTTGGAGTTGACCTTTTTCTATTGAGAAGACGATTTCTAGTGGACTCCCATACTTAATCTAGTTGAACTTTCCTTTGCGGTTCTGCACTTTGGATCCCAAAGTCATTATCCAGGACTATGAGATAATGTGTAAGAGCAGCATGTTTGCGACCATCTTATCAGCATAATGTGGAGCCTATATGGAATACTTCATCCTTTTGACCTGATCCTGTGCCATCTTGGCTTCTATTTGGGCTTCCATGGAATCTTTCATTTACCATACAAATTTGTCGATGCCAAACTCCTTATGTTTATCTGTTAGAGCTAGAGTGAATAACGTTTGTATGGATGAACAAGGTGGGGAAGTGGAAAAGGGTTAGCCTGATCCTTATGAAGGATATATTTTGGGAAATACGGTGTCTTTTGGGGTATTTTGGAGTTTAGCACTGTCATATTTCAGAAGATGGATTTTTTTTTCTAATGAGGTTATTTTTTTTGTTTTTGGTCAAGGAAATATAGTATTGAGGACCCTGGCGGCAGTTTTTAGACTATATGTTTTGTAGCCTACTTTCTAGTGCTCTGATAAGTATGACATGTTGAGTTGGTGCTTGACAACTTGCTGGCTCCTTTTATCTGACGGATGGAATAACACGTGGAAACTTTGGAGTATTGTTTTTGTTATTCCTTATGGATGGGTAGTTTGGTAGAGATACATATTTAGGACTATACTTGGTTTCTGATATCATGAACAATGGGGGTTCAGGATTTGATGTGGATTTGAAGGGTTTATTTTCTGATGGAGTGGGCAATGGCGGCCATTCCTGGGGTTTGTGCGAGACTTCGAATGGATGTTCGATTTCTCCTTCATCCAAAGTCCTCTAGTAATAGGGTTTTTGGAAGCCCCAATAATCATCCCATTTGAGTTCGTCTTCCTTTTCATCCCAATTATTCAACCATTCCTCTTGGTATTTCTAACAGATACAGTCAATATCCCATAGACAGTGTCCACTAAATGGATCTTTAAACCAGTGTAATGTATGCCCATCTTGACCGTAGTGTACAATCTAATCTTGATCGTTCATGGTGCTATTGACATAGCCTAACATATTCGCTGGATATAAATTCTCTTCATTCGGAAAGGTGTCAGCAAGTGTATACATATGGACGGAGAGAGATGTTTCGTAAGGGTTTTTAGCAAATATAGGTTTTAGTGACAGAGATGTTGAGGATAGACTATCATCATCTCATAAATTTTGAGCCATGGTACTGGAAGAAGTTTGAGGAATTCTTCTGAAGAGACATTTTTTGGTATTTGGATACACTGGGTCATTCTTTTGGTGGCATTTATGGTCAGAGACAATGAATAGTGGCCACCAATAAGGGATAAGTTTTGTCTGTGGGTTTGAACTTTCCAAACTATTTAGTGGTGTAAGGTTGTTTGTGTAGGGATATAGTCTGGTGGGGTTTCAAGGATTTAGAGTTGAAGCCTTAATTCCTTTGTTAGATACGGCTCGAAAAGGAGTATGCTGAAGATGGGAAATATGGTAGTAATGACAGCCCCTGAATCCAGTGTGATTTCCAAAGTGCACAAGTTCACACATTGGTACTCTCCGAATATAATATCAAGAAGGAAAAGATATGTATTTATCAGCTGTCCCGTTCTCCATTGATATGTCAAGGCAATTAGAATAGTACCAAAATGGATATAGGTAAAGTTATACCACTTCCACTATTGTGGAAAATCCTTCGGCATCTGCAGAGTGGTAAACTATTTAGATGGAGTTGTAAGGACATACTGATCAAGTTTTATTCCATCAAATTATTCCTAAACTCCTTCTGGTTTTCGTTGATACAAGGAATCAATCTGCAGCTCTGGATTACACTTTTTTCTGGCAAAGGCAGAGTATGGGTTTGGTATGGGTAGACATGCAGCAAAAAGATCTTGTTCTTCTGTCAAGATATATACTTCATAGAGATATTCTTTCTGGCATGACAAAGTTCTATTGATGGTTGGAGACATGTGTAATGTTTCCAAGGATCTACATAAACTAGTCATAGAAGACGTAGATGGTGAAGACTCTGAGACTGACATATTTTTGTATTTTCTGGACCATAAAGACTCGATGTATTTGTTCTAAGGCTCTATGGAAAAGACTCAATAAAATGAAAATCTTTTTTTATTTTGTGGACTGACTCTATATATTTGTGCTAAAGATCTAAGGACAAGACACAACAAGTATTTGTTGTAAAATCTATGAAATGAAATTGAGACTCGATTATGTACAAGACGCAGAATACAGTAACCGGAAAACATTGACTCTAATAATGGAACTGAAACTATGACACAAATATGTATAGGATTTTAGTAGTAAAACTAAGAAGTGATGACTAAGGACGGATCTAAGAGTAACAACTGAGACAAATCAAAAATAAAAACAAATAAAAATGAAAATAAAAATGTAAAGCTAGCTCAAGAAGTCGAACGATGTTGTCCACCTCTTTAAATAAATAGTTGATCATGCTTGAAGTTGTCTCAACAAAGTGGAAGACCTTGAATTGGTCTTCTCACTGGAAAAAGAACCAACGTAGGACACCCTTTTCTCCATAAACATTAATGAAGAATCAGGAGATATCTATGTTGATGATCTCTACCTGATATCTAGCACCAGAGAAGACTACTAGGAATCAACCAGACAATTTCTCATGTTCAACACATCAGGAATATTATCTTTCGGAATAACAGATTGCACTCCTGATCTGTTAAAAATATATTTGGATCTTTCAGATCCATCTATCTTCTAAGAAAGCCAAACTTTCTACAAGCTTCAAGTATCCAACAGGCACATCAAATCTATCCCGATATCGTTTGGAGAACATTCGGGATATATTTTCTATTATGTGTTCATTATACTAGCCGATGACTCCTAGCAATAACTACTATGGATATTTTGGTAATTTTATCATCGGTACTATATCGTCATGGAGTTCAAGTGTTATGCCTTCAGGCATTATGATCGAATCCAACCAGCTTCAAAAAGATTCATGCCAAGAATATACAATATTCTATGTTTCAAATATTTCTGCGATGCAATGGTCTTTATGTTGAATCATCTAGTAGGAATCACAGAACATAAATTCCAAGCTCAGCCAAATATTTCACTACTCTGGAAATTTCCTAATTTTATGCTCTTTCTTGAAGATGAATGTTATGAAGAACAATGTTTCACTTTCCAAAAAATAGATGCATTCTAAAGAAAAGGAACTACACCGAAGATCATCCCTACTGGGATGAAGTCTGATGAACAATAAAAGAAAATCAGCCACCGCATGAGATCAAAAGAGATGAAGACACAAGCATACGGATGAAGGCTCCCTCACAGGAATGCAATTATTCATCCAACAGAAAGAGTTACTTCACCAAATTGATGAAGAGAAACTTAGAAGACCAATAACGCCTTAGGAAGAAGCACGATGTAGATTGGTGGATGGAAGATGGATACGCGGGCTCATCTCCACCGGCACCATCCAACACTATCTGAAAGATGATATCAAATAACATGTGCAAGAAGTTACCCTCTCTATGAATAGATGTCTAAATCCTTTCCATGAATATGAAATGAAATTGGCTTAGACCATGCCATAACTTTTCGAATTGATTCATTATCTTAGAAAGAACATGCAGATCTTAGGTCTTCCTAAGTACTCCTTTTGTTCCACAGACGCTTGAAGGAAAAAATCCAAGGAGAGCCACCATAAGACCCATTTATGTCATATACAAAATAGTCTTGTACTAAGGAGACAAAGTATTACTGTGTTCTATGTCTGGAAAAGTCATGCCGACCCCCTGAGGGTTGTGAAATCTTTGTTATGAAGGAAAACCATCCGGATGTGTAGCTTATATTTCAAAGTCATGCCATCCCATTCAGGGTTGTGAAGGCTTTGTTGCTAAAGAAAACCATCCTTATGGATGAGTAGCTCGGTCGTAGGAAAGCTATGGTGTGTTGATTAAAAGCTTTGATTTTATATGTCTTGCCGCCTATATGGATGTGAATCGCATGTCATGTTAGAAAGGTTAGAATCTATGTTTGTGGTGTCTATGAAAGCTTTGATTTCGTAAGGCGTGCTACCTACATGGTTGTGAAACTACCTACCATGTTGGAAATTTTGGAGTCTATTGCTAGACGCCAGGCTTCTCTTGTCGTCAGTCCTTCATGCCTCGCTACCTCTTAGGAGTTTGCATCCACCTCTACTGATTGCAAACGCATGAGTCAACTTTACATTTTTATTTTTCTCTTGTTTTACTTTTACTATGTCATAGCTATTAGCCTTAGATTCACCCACTGTACTTACTTTTCGATATCACTATCAATGTATTATACATAATCGAGCCGTAGTAGATTTTAGAACAAATATTTGTGGTGTTTTATTCTTAGATCTTTAGCAAAAATAATAGAGTCTTATTGTCAACAAAATACAAAAACATTTTTCACTTTATTGAGACTTGCCCATAGAAATTAAGAACAAATACATCGAGTCCTTATAGTCCATAAAAACACAAAAATATATTTGTCTCAGAGTCTTCACAGTCTTCTTCAATTATGCCCAGTCCCTGTAAATCTCTAGCTCGAGTAAATATGTCACCAATTGTTACCAAAACTCTGTCATGTAAATATGACTACTTATATGAAGTAGACGTGTTACCCCTAGAACAGAAAATATGCTCAACATATCTACCTCTCTTAAATCCTTACTCTACCTTTGCAAAGAAGGCATATAACCCATGGCTGCAGATTCGTTCTTTGGTACAACAGAGACCAAAAGAAGTTAAAAGAATATGTTGTTGCTTCAAAACTAGATCAGTATCCTATTCTTGCAACTCAGGAGGAACAATTCATAACTCTACAGATGCCGGAAGATTTTCCACGAAAGTGGAGAAACCAAGGTTTCACCCATATTCACTTTGGTGTTGTTAAGGTCGCATTGACGTATCACAGAAGAAAAGACAAGCCAGTAGTGGTGTGTATTTTTCTTCTTGATACCAGATACAATGAATACCAACATGCCAACTTGGGAACTTCAAAAATCACACTGAACGCCGGGACAGTCTTTGTCACTATATTCCCCAACTTAAATATGTCCCTCTCTGATCCATATCTAACAGAGGCGTTGAAGATCTAGGTTCAGATTCTAGGATCTCCGTAGGTCAGAGATGCTATTCGGGAAACTCTCTACTACTAGGTAGCTTGGAAAGTTCAGAATCATGCTATGGATCTATCCTTTCCAAGTGGCGATAACGCTTTGTTCCTAAACATTAATGCCACTAATGGAACCACTTAGTGTACTCATATACCAAGGAAAATCCCCAGAGATGAAATTATGAAAGTTCTCCCAGACTCATGGATCACAAACTATGAGAAGTTGAGAGACCATCCTTAACCCCTCCAGTCTATAGAACCAACCTTTGCTAGAAGGAGTGACAACACCGTCACGATCTGTTTCAACCACTCACACCTAAAATGCCTCTCCAAAACCACCTTCTCTATCCATATGTACCAACCGTCTGATGACCTTCCACTAGCTGGGGACCCAAAATTCCTATACTCGTTCCAAGGTAGCTATATTTAAGAGCATAATTGGATACACTACTTTGATCATGAAGGCTGATATGTTGTGTGGAACAAATGTCCTTTCTCCGAAAACTGTCTGTAGAAGTCAAATTGCAGATTCTATATGTGCCAAGGAGATAGCTCACCTACTCCACCACAAACTAAAACTACCAGAACTAGAGATAAACAACCTGTAACCAAACTGTTCATGATGTCTCACTCTGGCACCGGTCATTCCGATGATTTTCCACCAAACAAACCTTTCGAAAAGGATAACATGAGCTACGCTCTAAAGATACCAGCTAAAACTGTTATCCTACCTTTCGGAGAGAAGATGCCTATCAGCGACACATAAGAAACACTCAATTGGCAAACTAAAAATGCCATATGCCAAAATAGGATATTTTTTAGTATTAACCAAGCCATGAAGAAATTTGCTCACTCCCAGGATAAGTTGGCAAGCAAAGCTGAAGGAATGAACAAGAGGGCAGAACAAGCATCCGCTTAGTATGACCGAATTATCCGCCAGTTGAAACTCAGGCTCCAATCTATGTAGTATGCTATATGTCCGCCGGGAACTTCGCTGTCTCATTTCTTCGACCAGAAGCAAAAGAAAATGGCTTCTCTAAAAGAACAAATCCAGCAGCTAAAACATGGCGGCTTTCAACCTCATAGAACCCATAGCTCACTACCAAAGCCAACTTTGTTCCCGATGTCGCCACATACATACTCTCCACCAAAGATGAGTCACATCTTTCCCACTCCTACTTCAAGTTCCCACATGCCTATATCACTAGGATATCAAGAGTAAAAGTAGTTTGATATTTCCAAGCATGCATGGGAAAGAAAAGATGTCATCGCTGCTTAAAAAACCCTAACAAAACTTAGAAGCAATCCAAACAGAAGATGGAATCCAACACAGAAAGAGGGACCATGACAATTTTGGACCATGACATCACCTTCCCAGACGATAATCTGATAATCCAGAGGCGAAAAGTTCCATACAAAGATAGAGAATGGAGTGTTTTGTTGAACGATGGCCTTTTCAATCACAAGTGGTTGTCGTCCCATCGTGATCCAAATATTGATTTAGACTAGCTTGTTCTAAATCTATATGGCTTGAACATTAATGGTGATGAAGTTCCAGATCCATAAGAAACAATAATACTAGATAATGTGGAAGAATCTCTGAAGTGCAATGAACAGATCTAGGTTGTTGATCCTATTAGTCCTGCTTTAAGCAAAGAAGATTCTTCTGATACATACTCTAATAACACCGACGATAACTTTCCAGCTGATGGATATGTGGAAGACAGCGAGGAGTCTGTCGATTCACGAGAGTACGTTGAGGACACTCCTAAATCCTCAATTGAATATCCAGAGAAAGACTATCCACCAATTTACATGAATCACTCCAAGGAACCAAAGGTTTCAAAAGTTATTGATGACCAGGATATGATTACAGATGACCCAGTCCTAGAAAGAAGTCCAGATCATTGTACACCAGTGAAAAAAACCGTGGGAAATAAATTTTATACCTTCACTCTCGATGACATCAAGATTTTAGTCTGGCCCTAAAGGATCCAAGACTTCTATACTTGGATGGCGATGAAGAATCTGGCTAAATGGGAGAAATGCATATTACTCTCGGAATTCACATCCAGATTCTCTAGAATACCTAGATACTAGTGGAATGCTCTTGGGATTTTTGATAGGAACACTTATCTGACGTCCCAGGACTTTGGCTTCAATATCAGGATCCTACACAAGGTATTCTACAGATATGCAGGATAGAGACAGGAGAATCTCCGGCAATAGCTCTTTGAGATAAAGTGCCTATCATTCATCAAAAATATCTTCGATATTCACTTTGAGTTAGATAGAGAGCCTAGCCTAAAGTAAGACTTTGTATTATCACTGACAAAGATGCTAGCAGGACATACGATGAAAATTATGGAAGAGATGTTCAAATCCAAAACTGCCCCATAGATTGGCTGCATTCGGCAAGCTATCTTCCAAGCTCTGGACAGCATATTCACAAAAAGGTTTGTACAAAAGAAGATCGTACAGAATAATCTATCCCTCGATTGATCCTATAATAAGTATAACATGATCACCAAGTCTGACTGCTCCTGCTTTTGCCGTAAGATGAGATCAAAAAGGTAGTTGCTGTTTAGGAGGTTCAAACCACCAAGGCCTCATAATGATAGGAGCAGGGTAATTTAGTGAACTGGATATTTCAGATGAAGGAGCCTAGAAAATTACAATAAAAAGAATGATGGTTGCTTTTTCTGCGGAAAGCCTGGCTACTTCACCAAAAAAATTTCTCAAGCAATGAAGTCAAAGGACTCTATCTATATCTTTGAAGAAATAGCTGATCATGCGGGAATCTATCTCAGCAAAGAGGATGACCTTAAATTGGACTTCTCACTAGAAGAAGAACCAATGGAGGATACTCTCTTCTCCATAGACATATATAAAAAATTAGGAGACATATATGCCAATGATCTCTATATGATATCCAACAATGGAGAAAACAACTAGCACCAGACTAGCCAAATTCTCATGCTCAACACGACAAGATTACTATCTTTTGGGTTAATAGATTACACTCAAGATCTATTCAAAAAATATATGGATCCCTTCGATTCATCCTTCCTCCGAGAAATAAGAACCTTTTAGATCTTCAAGTATTTAGAAAGTATGGCAGATCCGTCTTGAAGTCATTCAGAGTACACCCCAAATATCCTTCTTGGTATGTGTTCATTGCACTAGCCTTTGACTTCCCTCAAAAACTTCTATATTAATTTGGTATCTGTGACACCATCACTACATTGTCATGGAGTTCAAGTATGATTCTTTCTGGCATTTGGATTGAATATAGCCAACTCTGAAGAGATTCATACTGTATTTCAAACAATCAGAATATTGGGTTCGATGTTTCAAATTTTCCTATGATACAATGGTTTTCTTAATGCATCGCCTTGTAGGAATCACAGGCCGCGACATCCAAGCTCAACCAAAAATTTCACTTATCTAGAAATTTTGTATGTCTATACTCTCCTTGGAAGATGAATATTATGAAGCACAATGCTTTATTTTCCAGCAAAACAGAAGCATTCCTAAAGAAATCTGTCTGAATGAATGGGGAAAGTGGAACTACACCGATGATCATCCCTACTGGGATGAAGTTCGATGAGCGGCAAAAGAATATCAGCCACATTATGAAATCACAAGAGATAAAGTCACCAACTCCATCAAAAGCATAGGCTGAAAGCTCCCCAAAAGGAATGCATAGATTTATCATCCGGCAGAAGGAGTTATTCACCAGATCGATGAAGAGAAGATTTGAAGGCCAAGAATGCCTCAGGCAGAAGTACAAAGTAGATTGGTGGATGGTAGAAGGATACACAAGGTCTTCACCGCTGGAACCATCCAACACTGCCTGAAAGATGACGTTAGATGACATGTGTAAAAAGTTACACTCTCAAGTGGGTTACCCTTCCAAGTGAATTACCCTCTCTAGCATGTTACCCTATCCAGTGGGTTACCATTATCTCTAAGGAAACCCTCCTCAGTGGGTTACCATTTAATATGGGTTTGTACGAAAGTTTCTGACTCTTCTACTTCGAAGACAAAGAGCTTATCCACGTATTCGTAAGATACCTGTGAAGCTGCTGATGCACCTGCTTGCAAGCTATTGGCTCACCTACTTGCACATACTGTCACATGCCAACATCATAGTATGTTTTGTTTTTATTTGTCCCCCCATATATTAGTAGGTCCTGGTGTGAATAAAGATAAGGCTTATCTAGTCATAACAGATAAAGCTTATCCCTTACAAAAGGATAAAACTTATCTAGTCATAATACATTAAGCCTATCCCTTAGTTGATAGGATAGGATTATAATATTTTATTTTATGTTTATCCGTAGTCTACCTTATCTAGTAAGTTTCCTTCTCCTATAAAATAAGCCTAGGCCTTTAGGTAGAGGGCATAATTTTGTCTACCTAAAAACCTCTTCTATAGTTTTTTTACTTTCAATAAAGATATTTGTTGGTTAAACTCTCTTTCTCTTACTTTCTCTCTTCGAAAGGGATGGGTGCTTTGTTCCTTTAGGTTTGAGCGGTGGGGTAAGGAACTACTCTGATAAGGTACTTGTTGTGACTGCAATATGAAACTCTAAAGATACTTTCCATGATTATGAAACGAAGTCAGATTCATCCATACGATGTAGACGTCTAAGTCCTTTCCATGTACATGAAACAAAATTGGCTTAGTCCATGCCATAACTTTCCAAAAGATTCGTTATCTAAGAAAGAATGCACAGATCTGAGGTCAACCTTAGTACACCTTTTGTTCCACGGATGCTTGAGGGAAATAAGACAGGTGGAGCCACTGTAAGACCAATTTATGTCATATATGAAATAGTTTTTTACTAAGGAGACAAGGGATTCATGTGTTCTAAGGCTGACAAAGTCATCCTGACCCCCTGAGGGTTGCGAAGTCATTATTACAAAGGCCAATCCTTCTGGATGTGTAACTCATATTTCAAAGTTATGCCATCTTATTCAGGGTTGTGAAGGCTTTTCTTCTAAAGAAAACCGTCCTTATGGATGTGTATCTTAGTTATAGGAAAGTTGTGGTATGTCGATTAAAAGTTTTGATTTCGTATGGCTTACCGCCTATATGTACGTGAATTACGTGTCATGTTGGAAAGGTTAAAATCTTTATCTGTGGTGTCGATGGAAGCTTTGATTTCATATAGTGTGTCATCTACATGGTTGTGAAACCACCTATCATGTTGGAGAGTTCGAAATCTGTTGCTAGCCGCCAAGCTGCTCTTGCCGGCATTCCTCCATGCCCCGCTGCCTCCCCGTCTATTTGGTATAACTTCGGTCCTTTAGGTCATATCAGTGGCGGTAAGGAAATACTCCAGAGAGGTACTTGTTACGATTGATCCGCAACTTATCTTCGAGTTCTCTGATAGATATGGCAGTTTGGGGGCCAACTGAAGCACTTTCTAATTGGATAACATGTGGTATTTTTGGAGCTCGGGTTAGGTTATCCTTTTCAGATAAGTGGTTTGATGGGTAATAATTTATGTGACTAAATATATAGTGGGGCATAATAAGCATCTAAGGGTTGATTTCAGATTGAGTATCCGCTGCATCCCTTCTTTTGCAAATTCTACAATCACAGTCAGTCTTCCATGGTTAATGTCCTAAGAAAGGGCATTTATGCCACATCAGACTATGACCCTCATGATTGAAGTGATTTATCCAATCATGTTGTTTCATAAAGAAAACGAGGAACCTAAGTATGGCTCTCGGGTCCTTTACATCCCATGGGGAGGAAGCGGGGTAGGAGGACTGACGACGAGATCAGCCTGGTGGCTAGCAACAGACTATGAACTTTCCAACATGATAGGTGGTTTATTAAACATATAGGCAGCATGCCATATGAAATCAAAGCTTACATCGACACCATATACATAGAGTCTAACCTTTTAAACATGATAGGTGATTCAGGTCCATATATGAGGTAAGCCATATGAAATCAAAGCTTTTAATCAACATACCACAGTTTTCCTACGACTGATCTACTCATCCATAAGTACAGTTTGTTGTAGAAACAAAACCTTCAAAACCTTAAATTGGATGGGACGACTTTGAAAGATGAGCTATATATTTGGACGATTTGCCTTTGTAACAAAGACTTCGCAACCCTGAGGGGGTCGGCATGAATTTTCCAGTCATAGAACACATGAATCCTTTGTCTCATTAGTTCAAAACTGTTCTGTATATGACATAAATAGGTCTTATGGTGGATCTCCCTAGTCTGTTACCCTCAAACATCTGTGGAACAAAAGAAGTACTAAGGCAGACCTCAGATCTGTGTGTTCTTTCTCAAATAATGAATCAATTCGGAAAGCTATGGCATGTACTAGGTGATACAAGAGAAGAATAGGAATTCACGAAATGGACACACAATATGCAAAAATCATCAAGCAAAAACAACACAAAATAAAGGGGATGAAGAAGAAGATTGCATAAACGTAAAGATAGATAGAAAGACCCGTACTTCTACAAAGTGATTAACAAAAGATGGTGTATCAAACCATCAATCACACCTCACCAATAGAAGCTCAAACCTTCCTCTTAGGTGGACCAAGGGAATTCACACTCCTCAAAACCCACCTTTCTTGCCAATTTGTCAACACAAGTGAAATCCATCAATTGTGCTAACCCTAATTCGATTTCTCTCTCTTAAGGAGAAAGAGAATACTACAAGCTAACACTAATATTACAATCTTAAAATTCACTCAATTCATGATGTCAAAACTAAGGAAAAATAAGAGCTAAGGTGCCTATTTATACTTATTACAAACAAGGACAAAAATACCCTTAATGAAGGGTGCTCCTTTGGAGTTTAAAAAGGATGTCTTAAAAGAAAACAATAGCCCTAAAATGGGGCACCTCTTGAGTGTAAAATCATAGTGTGCAAAGTCCATTTTTTCCTTCAAGTGAGGCGCCTCTCGAGTGTAATGGTTCCCTTCTCCTCCTTCCACTTGACAAGGCTTTAAAATGCTCCAAACACTTGCCAATTCCAAAGTTTGAACCTTTGACAATGCCTTGTACAATTTTGTGCACCTCATGCTTGTATCATCCTCTCCATCTTGAAGGGAATTTTTCCTAAAATTCAGATCCTACAAAATCAAAGAGAGAAGAAAAACAAGCACATTATCCTCTTGGTAGGAGGGTTAGCATTAGTGCCAAATCGTATGAACACACCAAAGGGGCACACTCTTAGAATATATCCAAAAATCCTTTGTAATAATCATGAAACACTTACTATAAGCAACACAAAGGACATGACTAAGATATGTATCATAGAAAGGAAAGTGCAACCCAAAATCATCACATATTTCAACACTCCAAGGTTGTTCACATTTGAAATACAACCACAGGTCCTTTGTGTGTGAAATGAGAAGCTTAGAATGAATGGCATAAAGGAGGTGGTTTTGGAAAATATCAAGAGATAAGAAAACTATACCCAAAAGGTAAGACTACCTTAGTCTTAGGAACCACAAGATACATTTGTTTCATTACCTCTACAAAGGACCTCATCAAATATGGTTCCACTATTAATCCTAAGGTCCACCTCACCCACACATCACTATTATTAAAACAAGGAAACTAGCCACCAAACTTCCTACCTCTACACAATACAAATTTAGAATTAACATGTTTATCATCATAGCTAAAGAGGTAGTATAGAAAGGAATCAAGTGTGAAGACATCATACCGAGGGGGTACACTTTTAAAATACAACCAGAAATCCTTTGTTCTAACCATGAAACATCTAGTATGAGAATTACAAAGGATAGGTATAATAAAAACATCAAAGGAAAATAAGAACAATCCGAAACAATCCCTTTTCCTCCCCACTAGTACACCGAGATCAAATTGGTGAAGTGGCCAAGGGACTAAACCGAAGCTACTCATTCTATCTACTAGGGTATCACACTCACCCAAAGCATTTGTTATTAAGGGAAGACTAGCACACAAGGATAAGGACCTACGGCTTAGTAGGCTTCCCTTAACAACATACACCTCATCATCCGCAATCTCTCCATACACATAATCACCAAGAAAATAATTAATAGCAAGGTTCTCACCACATAAGATGTTCAAGAGACCATATTAATTATCAAGATCAGAATTATATACATTAACACTAACTTGAGGATAATCAAGCATATCATACATAAACTCAAGTAGTGGGCTACATTCGTGAGTAAATTGATCATCATTCACATCCTCACTAGTTGTTGGCAACTCACATACCAACGTAGACTCACCTCGGTTTTCACAAGGGTCAACTAGTGTGTGAACACTCTTGTCACTTAGTAATGGAACCTTATTCAAATCATGAGTGCTAGAACTAGATGGACACAAATCATTCTTATGAAAAGAATCAATTTTGTCATCTTTAGGATCAACTAGTGCTTGTAAACTTACATCAAGAATTTGGTCTTCATGCAATCTAACAATACCAAGAGTATTACAAAGGGAATATTCATGTGATTCTCCTCCAAGTAAACCATCAACTACATCCATTTGGCTACTACTAGACACATCACGACATTCTATGTTTATAAGAGTGTAGGAGATAGCATTGTTACCTTTTAGCTCACATGAGGTATGGCCTTCACCTAGGTTTGGATCATGGCAGCCCATTTGTTACTTTGGGAATATATCATTACAAGGGAGTTTTTCATGAATTCTTCCTTGCATCACCTCTTTGTCATTTTTCCCAAAGTTGGAATTCTTAGCCAAGAGCTCCATTTGATCAACAACCATGTGTACTTGAGGAACTCTCCTTGAATCCTCCAATGGAAGTATATTATCTTGAACCTTCACACAAGGAGAATTGATACTAGGTAAAATGCTAGTATCTTGGTTAGTGGTGATTCGTCTTAGATGGCATGCTTTAATCATCAATTGGCGTAGACTTTCAAGGTGCTGATGGAAATTTTCAAAAGGATCCGAGGTAGTATAAATACTATAACTATCCGGAGTGGATGATGTTGTTCCTTCCATTATCAAGGTAACTAAAAAGAGCAAAAAAATAGAAAAGTCAAAAACCTTCAAAACGAACAAATAAGTTAGTTCAAATAACCTCACACACTCACACTCGGATCTCACCTCACACTTGGTCTCACAAGTGTTGAATACTTGGAAATACTTGGTAAGTGAATTGAGTGGTGAATATTCCTTGGTCCTAAATTGATTTTTGTTTGATAAGACTCAAATAAAATGATGCACGGACTTGAACCAACAATCTACTATGACTTAAAAACAAGAAAAGCATACAAAAAACAAAGACACAAACAAAACGGAGTCAAGACTAATTATCAACCTAGTAGGTATTTACTAGTTTGCTAATTAGTGATAGAATCAACACAAAAGCAACAAGAAACAACAAATAGAAACTTAGAAATCTAATTTAGAACTCAATTTGGTTGTTCATAAAGTGATGATGTGGCAACTTGTGGATGTCACTTTTTAAAATTTTCAATTCCAAATCTCTTGTTTCGGCCAAACACTCCTTTAGGGAAGAAGAATTTCGGTTTTAGGGGGAAAAATGAAGGTTTGAAGCCTTTTTTGGAGCTTCAAATGAATTCAAAATGGATTGGTCCCCTCAAGTGTACTTTCAATTGTACTTGTTCGTCTCCTTGTCCCCTCTTCATTTTTGGAAGACTTAGAATATGCTAGGGAATATTCTTGTACAAACACTTAGTAAACTCCCTTTGTTCTCCCGTTTTGGATCAAACAATCTACTTGAATATTCTTCTTCAACAAGATTTGAATATGGTGGATGAACAAGATGAATATTCAAGAGTTGACCAAGGTTTGACCACTAGGCAAATGAGCCCTAACTTCAATTTTTCTTTTAGATCTAGGTTCCCTTTGACAAACCAAGCACTACTAACACAAAACCAGCCACAAAACACCACACACAATTTGATAAAAAATGAGACCCCTCCTCAAAAGCTTCAAACAAGCCACAACAATGGTGGATCTAGCTCAAAAACAACCAAATCTTGTTCTAAACTTAGATCTATACCCTTTAAGTGCTAGAGAACAAAAATCTAACACTGGAAACTATCAAAACAAACTAAAAATTAGTATATCTAAGTTATTAAATTCGGATCTACTACCAAACAACAAGACAACATACAATTTTTTTTGAGTTTTTTTTCAGATTTTTGACTCTTTTTGTGGATTTTTTAAACTCTAAACTCTTTTTTTGTGAAGATTTTCTTAGATCCAAGACTTAGAGTTATGGGAACAACTCTAATAAATGGCTTTGATACCAAATGATACAAGAGAAGACTAGGAATTCACGAAATGGACACACAAGATGCAAAAATCAGCAAGCAAAAACAACACAAAAGAAAGGGGATGAAGAAGAAGATTGCATAAACGTAAAGATAGATAGAAAGACCCTTACTTCTACCAAGTGATTAACAAAAGATGGTGTATCAACCCATCAATCACACCTCACCAATAGAAGCTCAAACCTTCCTCTTAGGTGGACCAAGGGAATTCACACTTCTCAAAACCCACCTTTCTTGCCAATTTGTCAACACAAGTGAAATCCATCAATTGTGCTAACTCTAATTCGGTTTCACTCTCTTAAGGAGAAGGAGAATACTACAAGATAACACTAATATTACAATCTTAAAATTTACTCAATTCATTATGTCAAAACTAAGGAAAAATAAGAGCTAAGGTGCCTATTTATACTTATTACAAACAAGGACAAAAATACCCTTAATGAAGGGTGCTCCTTTGGAGTGTAAAAAGGGAGTCTTAAAAGACAACAATAGTCCTAAAATGGGGAGCCTCTTGAGTGTCAAATCAAAGTGTGCAAAGTTCATTTTGTCCTTCAAGTGAGGCACCTCTCAAGTGTAATGGTTCCTTTCTCCTCCTTCCATTTGACAAGATTTTAAAATGCTCCAAACACTTGGGAATTCTGAAGTTTGAACCTTTGAAAAATCCCTTGTACAATTTTATGCACCTCATGCTTGTATCAATAAGAAAATTTTATTTCATATACATGGAAAGGACTCAGACGTCTACATCGCGTGGATGAAGCCGACTTTGTTTCATATTCATAGAAATTACCTTTAGAGTTCCATGTTGAAGTCACAAAAAGTACCTCACTGGAGTATTTTCTTACCCCATCGCTCCGACCTAAAGGACCCAAGCACCTATTCTATTAGAAGAGAGAAAGAAAGAGAAAGAGAGTTTATCCAACAAACATATTTAAAAATAGAGAAACTATACAAGAGGTTTTTAGGTAGAGATAATGATGCCCTCTGTCTAAAGTCCTGGGCTTCCTTTTATAGGAGTTGAAGCTTACTAGATAAGCTAGACTATGGATAAACATGAAATAAAATATTACAATCCTATCCTATCAGCTAAGGGATAGACATTATCCGTTATGACTGGATAAATCTTATCTTTTGTTAGGGATAAGCTTTATCTGTTATGACTAGATAAGCCTTATCTTTATTCACACCGATCCTTACTAATATATGATGGGCTAAATAAAAATAAAACACCCTATGTTGTTAGCATGTGGCAGCGTGTACAAGCAGGTGAGTCAGCAGCTTGCAAGCAGGTGCATCAGCAGCTTAACAGGCATCTTGCAAGCAGGTGGATAAGCTTCTTATCTTCGAAGTAGCTGAAACAACAGCTTCAGGACAAACCCATCTAAAAGGGTAACTAATTAAGGAGGGTTTCCTTGGAGATAAGGGTAAACTACTGGGAAAGGTGACCTATCGGCGAGTATAACCCATCAAATAAGGTTTTTTTAGAGAGAAGGGTAACCCACTAGAAAGGGTAACCCTTTGGAAGGGGTAATTGTTGGGAAAGGTACCTGCTGGAGAGGGTAACTTCTTGCATATGTCATCTTATGTCATTTTTCAGGCAACATTATTCGATGGTGCTGGCAGCGATGAGCTCGCATATCCTTCTTCTATCCACCAATCTATACCGTGTTTGATGAGTGGTTGCATGAGTTTGATGGACGACATTGTTTCTTTATTCTCTTTCATTAGAAAGTATATGGAAGAGAATTCCTCCAGCCTTGAAAAGAAGTCCACCAAGATGTTCTCCTTTCCCTTAATATGCTAAACTCAGAATTTATAAGGAAAAAACCATTGAGACCATCAGAGAATTTATGGATTTGGGATGATCTTTAGATTCAGCTGGACTATTGTAGGAAAAGCCCACATATCCATTTTGATCTAAAATATTGTGTGAATAAGAAAGAATTTAAACTTCTTAATTTCGTTCTTCACAGGAAGAATTTCCTTGAAAGTTGAATGATAATGTTGTTCTGCCTCTTTGAACTTTCCACTTGCATGTCCACATAATTTTTGTTGCAGCCTTTCTCTTCTAGGAGAACTGCACTCCAATAGTCGTTTCTAGCATCAGTCTATAATATCATCTGTTCATCTGATGGGATATGGAGTGTATTAACATTGCTGGAGATTCCTTTGATTTTTTGGACTGCATCATCCAACTTTTTTTCTTTAGCATCTTCATGAGCAGGGATATATAGGTAGAGATATCAGGCATAAAGTCTTTAACATAATTAATCACACCAAGAAATTGCTGAAGCTGCTTAACTGAGAAGTTAGTATCTGGAAACTTAAGCAATTCTTGGAATATTTATGGTCCTGGAGTGTAAGACCCTTGGGCAAAGTTCTTTCCAAAGATATCAATCTTATCTTTTACTAGGGTCATGTTCTTTACCGAGATCATAACTCCATGCTACTTTACTAGGTCGTGGAACTAACGAGGGAGGTCCAGGTGTTCTTCTAGTATTGTTAAAGAGTAGTATGTCATTGATGTAGATGAAGGATATATGGAGAATGGGATGAAATATTTTAATCATAGCCTTTTGGAAGAGTAAAGGGGCACGTTTGAGCCTAAACAGCATAACTCTCTACTGATAGTAGTGATCAGGTATGTAGAAGGCTGTCTTGGATCTATCTTCTAGGTGTATGCCTGGCTGCCAAAATTTAGATTTGAGGTTGAATTTCGAAAAGTGGGTGGCTTTTGCTAGGTATGAGAATAGAGACAGCTTGTTCGGAATGGGGAATTTATCATTTAGAAGGAATTGGTTTAGGGGTTTATAATTTATGACTAGATAGAGTTTTCCACTTGTCTATTCAATGCATTTGTTGATATAGAATGATTCACCAGCCCACTGGGAATTTGATGGCTAGATGAGCCCAAACTCCAAAAGTTAACCATACTCCTTCTGTGCACGCTAAAGATCTTTAGGATTCATACCAGACTGACTTGCCTTTGTGAAATTGACATTTTTACTCTTTCTGAATGAAAGTCTAATGAAGAAATCCTGGTTGAGTCATGTGGGATGTTTATTCTTCTTAAGAAACTTTTTATAAGATTCTGCATAGGATTCTTCCATCAGCTGGTGCTCCAGCTTCTTTATTGGATCTTCATCAGCAATCTAGAATAGCCTTGGTATGGTGGAATATTGCCTGAATCATCCCATGAAGGTTATACCTTCCATCAGGATATTAAGAAGGTTCTTAAGCTGCCTGTACATATTAAAAATAATTATCAAATCCTTCCCTGGTATGTTGGAGATGAGGATTTTTATTCTGTAAAGTACACGTGGGAAGAATTTGATAATAGTCAGCTTTCTCGTAATCACCCTGGTTGTCTGGAATCCTCCTTTTGATATTGTGCCAAGGATCTAGAAGTGAGGAACCCATTGATCAACAGGGATGATATTAAGATTCAGTATTGAGGCTGCTGCTTTGGTGTCCATGAAGGCGATGACCTGAAGGGACTTATCCCATCTTGATGGATATATTTTAAGATCTACATGGGGTGTTTCCAGCTCGGAGATCATGTTGATACCTTCCATGAGCATCGTGATCTCCTCCATTAGTTTTGCTAACCGATTAAATTTACCATCACTGATGGGTGATGATATCTTTTTTTGGTAGTCATCGATAATGAGGGGCTGAGGTTGGCCGTTAATAAAGAGAGATGGATTGTCCTCGGGCGCTCCTGCATCTTTGTTACAAACAAATTTAGGAATTTTGTCTAGATTAGAATGGAGAGCCTCATCTTTGATTGGGAACTTGTCAGCCTTCATTATTTCTTCTGAGGATGGAGCCACCCTTTTTGCCTTTTTGGACTTAGGACATGTTTTGGCAAAGTGTCCTTTGTCATGGAAGATGAAGCACTTTGCTTTGTATGGATACTTCTTTTTGGGGGATCTAGCATCATTTTTGAACATAGCTCCTTATCCAGTGATTTCTTCTTTCTAGCACGCCTGTACTGCATGTGCCTTTTATGCCTTGGCTGATGTTTTGAGAACAAGGGAAACCCATCTGTCTTAGTAGTTGTACCAACATGGTTGGTGGTAATCATTCCAGTAGTTTCGTCAGCCTCTGCAGGAAGAACATGATCCGAATTATAGCTTATGATCATCATGTTTGTTGGATCGACTGACTGAGAATGTCATTTTTCTTCCTTCTCCTCTAGGTTGACGTCATCAAAGGAAATGAAGGAATTCAAATATTCCTTAACAATATCACCATGGAATTACTTAGGAGTATGATTCCTTACTTCTGTTGTAATGAACTCTGAGGTGGCCTGTTCTTGTATAGGAGGATCATCGGCCCAGAAGAATTCTGGGCATGTGTGGTCGCCATTAAGGAGACTGTGCTCGATGGAATCCCATTCCTTATCTTGTGGCACTTCATGTGGAATCTGTAGGTCACCATCTGGGACTATAGCATCTAGCTCTACAAAAATATCATCTTGTGGTAGAGTGATAGTCGTTGATTTTTTCATATCAGCATCATGTGGGGACTTTATCCTTTTGACTTGTCCTTGTGTTCTTTCGCCTTGTTGGTAGTCTATCATGCCTTCTTTCCTTTTCCATGAGCATCTGGGAAGGTCAAATCTTTGCTTACCTTCTTAGGTCAGACTGAGGAGCTAGGAGGTGGATGAGCTTGATGTAGATATGGAAAAGGGCCGGTATAGCCTCTATGCTAATATGGGAAGTACAATATAGGTAGGGATATATTATGGATTTGTGGTTCTATATCTTAATAAGGTAATCTATTCTGTGAGTGATGTTATTTCTCTTCTTTGCTGCTCAATAAAGGATAGTACTAAGGTGTCTAGTGGAAGAGTCATAGACTGAACAACCTATCCCCTTTCTTCTAGTACCTTGATGAGTTTGGCATGGACCAAATCCCATATCTATCATCATCACTATTTGGTGTGGCTACTTTATAACCTGTACAGCTACAGTTGCTAACCCATGGGTAATTTCTTGTGAATAGACATTTGAACTAGTATATGTTGCCTCCCTCATGGTTGACCTATTGATCCCAATCATTTTATCCTATGAATCATTCAAATAAGTACGATACATATGATGGGTCTAAGCTTTCCTTCTTTGGATAAGTATTAGAGGGGATGAGCATAAAGATAGAAAGATATGTCTGGTGATGGGTAACTTCAAATAAGGTTCGGAGACACTGAGAATATAATCTCAACTTCTTATAACAATTGACACATGTATCTGGAGTGACTTTGGGAAATTCTTCCCTAGAAACTTGCTCTGACATTTGTACATGTTGGATTGTTCGTTGGGTAGTATTTATAACTAAGGACAAGGAGGTTTGGTCGCCTGGTATGGACAAAGTATCCTCATCATTTTGCAGTTGCCAAGATGATTAGTATTGTATGGTCATGTACAAGCTAGCATCTGGTGTTTCCAAGATTTGGACTTGGATCTTTAGTGCCTCAGTTAAGCTTGGATCTAAAAGGGACATGGTAAGGTTTGGAAAGAGAGTAACAATAAGCATCCTAGCATCCAGTATAATATCTAGAGTACCCAGATTCACATGTTGTTATTTGCGAAATCTTATATGAAAGAGATAAAAACATGCCTTTAGTGGTCGTTCTTTTCTTTCATGATGCATCAACGCAACACGAATAGCCCCAAAATAGGTATGGGTATAACCATGGTTTCTCCACTCTCGTGGAGTGTTTTTTGGCATCTGCAGAGTGATGAAATGGTCTTCTAGAGTCATAAGGATATGCAGGTCAACAGTTGTAGCAACAAAGTACTCCTTAACTCCTTCTGGCCTATTCGAAAGTAAAGAATCAATCCACATCCATGCATTCTATGTTTTCTTTACAAAGGCAGAGTAGGGGTTAGGTAGAGGTATATATGTGGATTATATATCTTGTTTAGGCTGTAGGACTTCTACTTCAAAGAGATTGTCATATTTATATGACAAAGTCTTATGAGGGGTCGGAAACATGACTAGCTGAGGAAGAAACTTGTATGGATCAAACAAAGTAGAAGAAGTTGTAGAGAGACATATTTTTGTGTTTTTGTGGACAATAAAGACTCGATGTATTTTTTCTAAAGTTCTTATTTGATGGAGTGTTTCTCTAACATAGATGTGCATTTCTCCTCAGGCAATTGGATTGATGGATGCAAAGCATCTTCATTACCTTTGACACATTCACTAGCATATAAGTCATCATTGGCATTAGATGACTGTCTACTAATGAGAGGTTTTGGCTGGTCACCAACTAAGACGTCCTCAGATGTTCCTTTCTCTGCATTAATAGAAGATTACGGAATGTTGTTTGCATCGATATGAAGATCATGAAGAGCCTCATCTTCAGCTTAAAACTAAGAAGCCATGATTTCCGTCGAGGTTTGGGCTTCCCTCATAGACTTTCTAGATTTGGGACATCCTTTTGTAAAGTGTCCTTTGTCATGGCAGATGAAGTATTTGTGCTTTCTTAGATCTTTATTCCTTCAGGATTAGGCATCTTTCCTGATTAATAGTTCTTTGTCAGGTGGTTTTTTTTCTGGCCCATCTAAACTGCATATATCTCTTGTACCTTTCCTTACATCTCGATAGCTAAGGAGACCTTTCTAGATTGAGAACCGGATCTCCATCATAGTGGATAGATTGTGAACATTTATCCGACATGATATTTTCGAATAAAATTTCCTTATGCTCCTTGGAAGGATGGGAGTCTGTGTAAGGATTTGAATCTTTTGTCATAAGCTCATAATCCTTTGGAAAAACAACACTTGAGTCAATTGGAGTAAGGTTGAGCAAGTCAGCAGCCTTGTCATTTGTCTTGAGAACACACTACTTCAGAGAGACCTGTTCGCCATTGTGAGATTCCTCTTAAAGGATCTGCAAGAGATCATCTGAAGTGGTGGAATTTGATTCATATTTTGCGATCATCATATGTGTTGGATCAACTAATAGGTCTTTGTTGTCCTGCAATTGTTCTTCTGGATCATAATTCTAGGATGCTCTCTGAATAGAAGAAACCTCCGGTGTCTCATCATATTGGGTTTCTGCTCTTTGAATCTCAAGGTCATTAGCTTGGACTATAGGATCTTGATTATGGAAGATGGGAGAATGTGTCAAGACAATCTTATCAGCATCATAAGGAATCCGGCTAGAACACCTTATCTTCTCGACTATTTATGTCATGGCATCTTTCCTGGGCCACATAGTATCAGACTTTTGTTCATCTTTTGGAGCTGAAATGAATTAGATGGATGAACCAGGTGGAGAAGGTTGGCCTAACCCCTATGGATAATATCCATGTGGAAATATGGCAAATACTTTGGCCTTTTGTAGTAAAGCACAATCGTATTCCTTTTGCAGTATGGCACAATCGTATTTCAGATTTTGGATTTCTTATTCAAGAGAGGTTATTTCCTTATGTTGTTAGGAAAGAAAATATAGATATGGAGTTCCTAGTAGACATTGTTCAGACCGGATAGTCCGCAACTTATCTTCTAGTGCTTTGATAAGTATGGCAGTTTAGGGGGTTGCTGAAGCACTTTTTGATTGGATAACATGTGGTAATTTTAGAGCTCGGGTTAGGTTATCCTTTTCAGATTAGTTTTTTTATGGGTAAGCATTTGTGTGACTAGATTTAGAAAGGGGAATCATCAACATTTATGGGTTGACCTTAGATTGAGTAGCCGTTGCATCCCCTTTTTTACAGATTCTATAGTCACAGTCAGTCTTCCATGGGTAATGTCCTGAGAAAGGGCATTTATGCCACATCAGAGTTTGACCCTCATAATTGAAGTGCTTTATCCAATCATGTTATTTCATATAGCTAGTGAGAAACCTGAAGATGGTTCTCGAGTTTTTTACATCTAGAAAATCATTACTTGGGTTGTACATAAGGATGTAGAAGGTGGTTTTGGGTTGACTTTTGAGCTAGGGGTGGTCGGAATCATCAGTAGACTTGAGAGGTTAAGGATAGGCTCTCAACTTCTCATATTTTATGACCCATGAGGCTGGGATAATGTTGACCAGTTCATCCCTAGATATGTTTCTCGAGATCTTGGTGCACTCTGTGGTTTTATTAGTTGTATCAATGGTCAAGAATAGAGAGTTCTTGCTGCTTGGAGGAAATAGATTCATATTATGGTTCTGAACTCGCCAGGCTATTTGGCAGTGAAGAGTTACCTGACTGGCCTCTCTGCCCTGTAGAGCATCGAGAATCTGGACTTGGATCTTCAATGCCTTTATTAGATGTGGATCATCTAATGGTATGTTGAAGTTGGGGAACATAGAGACAAATACTATACCATCATCCAGGATAATCTCTAATGTACCTAAATTTTCATGTTGGTACTCATTGAATCTGGTATCAAGAAGAGAAACATGCGACATAACTGGCCATCCTTTTTTTCCGTGATATGTCAAAACAATTTGCACAACACTAATATAGAAATGGGTAAATCCAAGGCTTTTCCAATGTTGTGGAAAATCCTCTACCGTCTATAGTGATATGAATTATTCCTTTGGAGTCACTTGGATAGGGTACTGGATAAGTGGTGTAGCAACAACATACTCTTTAACTCTTTTTGGCTTTTGATCTAAGGCGGAGATGAAAGATTGTTGCAGTTCCCAAATTTTCTTGTGGTGGCAAGTTTCAAGTAAGAATCATAAAAAATCAATTCCTATTTAAGCAAGCTCCTGCTACTTTGATTTGAATAGATGTCTTATGTATTCATGTCTTGCCTATGCCTAAAGTTTGAACTCTCTATGTAACTCATGTTATGTTCCGAGCTCTAACAAGAAGCAATGATGTCCCTTAGTGATCCAATATTCTGAGTATCCATTCCATATGTTATGTTGCTCATGATCTAAATCTATGTCTCACAGCATGTTTGGTCCTAAGAAAATATGTTTCTTTATGTTGCGGAATCATTTTATGTCGGGATTAGTCAAAGTGATAAAGTTTATGCTAACTTATAGAAAACTTCAGTTCTTTAAATGAGGATCAATCGCTTCAAGTGGAAAATCCTTGTCTTAGTTGTTAACTACATAAATTTCATCTTTATTCCATATACCATATGATATGTTCATCCATGTTTCTTATTATGCTCTGTCCTAAAGAAACCATGTTGTGTTGTGTTCGGGCCGAACGACTCTTTACTTATGATCTGGAAAGTTGATATATGAAGCACTTCATGTCTATTCTATCGTATCTTCACCTTATGTCCCTCCTTGAGTAATACAATAAGTATAAGTTATGAATTGATAAATGTTACTTCTATTCATGATATTTATGCTTGGGTCCCTCAATGACCCTCCGTATGTTAGTATGATGGTTGTTATAGAAGCATGGTGATATTTTAGGTAGGGGAGTAGATGATCTTGAATGTGAAAGTTTGGATCTGATTTCTTTAACAAAAATTTTAGGAGAGAGGGGGGAAAAAAGATGAACTTTTGTTATGTGAAAAATTTAGGAAGGAGATATATGGCGAAAGTCTATGTAAGAGTGATTGAAATTGTGGGTCTTAGTGGCAGGTCCTCGAAGTGGGTGTAGAAATGGTAGGCTTGAATGTTATGGTTGATGAAAACGCAAGCCAATAGGTTATGTGGTTGGTGCTCCTTGATTTAAAACTTGAGTGTGTTTGATGGTAGTGATAAGGTGAGGTAATTTTCTTCATGGGGTGTAGAGTATAGGGCCCTATAGATTAAGTTAGCAACTTGTTATTCTCTGAGTTAGACTTCAACACAGGAGTATTATACAGTGAGACTCAAGCTCTGGTGGTTAGATGTGTGATGAAAGAATTGTAAGTTGGAAATGATGAGGTATGTAATTTATTATTTGGGGCATAGATGAGTAGTGTATCTAAGTGTAAGTCTATTTGTGGTATCATGTAAAGTAGAGAATGCTTCTATTCCTATCTCTCACGAAAGCTTATTTCATGATTGTATCAATGTGAATAAGGCCTGTTATCACCAAATAAACTCATACCATATGTCGTGATGATCATGGTCCCTAGAATTCATGTTCAAGGTCATCTTTATGTCATTTCATATCCTCTCACTCTCCGTGCTTACACGATTCACTTGGCGACGTCATGAATGCTTTTCTTGAGGTCTGTGTATGTTTTCTTTGGAGAAAAGTCTTAAAGTAATGTTATGTCCTTTAATCCATATTTTGGAGATTCAATAAGTCCCTACCCATCATTCGGGGATGAATGATCCCAAGGGGGAGATAATGTAGCACCCCATATTTTTCATATGTCATGATCTTTCTCCAAGTGTATGAAGTGATTATGAGGTGAAAAGTGTACATAGAAATCACTTATAGCAAAGTTGAGCTAAGAATCATTCATTTATCCAAAGTTTGTTATTTGATTCTATAAGGGTCTACTTTAAACATGTATAACTTTTTATATATATAGAATTTTGCAGCTAAAGACCCACGAAATTGTAGATAATATAATCAGATTTCCAATGATGCCGATTTTGCCTAAATCCGATAACCGAGAGAAAATTTATGGCATTTTCCATGTGAGGCATTAAGCCGATGCGATAGCGACGCAACGCATCGGCTAGCGCATTACGGAACTGCTTCACACGCTATTTCAGTTCCAAATAGGTCAAGGGGCATTTTAGTAACTTCCTCTCACCCACAATCCATCCATAACATAAAATTCCAGCCCTAAGAAGCATCAATCGCCTCTTTAATCAATTTTCTCTCAAAAAAAACACCCTAACCACCTCTCTAAGAACAAGATCCAACTTTTTCTTCCCCAAAGATCAAGAATTCAAGTCTTTTAATTCAAGATTCTCAAGAAAAGTATCAAGATTCGGGTTCAATCTTTCAAACTATATAATCTAAGGTGCGTGGGGCTATCCTAAACTACATGGGTATATGTTTTACGATTTCTACAAGCCTTATAGATGTATATACACGTATATACTATGAGTTTTGGTAAATAAAAATTAAGAGCATTAAGTGTGAAATCAATTCAATGGAATTATGAAATTGTTATGGGGTTTTCTATAAGTTTGATTTATAAATCTCATGCTTTTTTTTTATTTGAAATCTAAAGATGGCTTACGAATGTAACTTGTGAAATTCCACACCCCATGACCAAATTTATGAACCTTGCATGATATAAATTATGAATTGTTTTTGAGAGCATGAGTTAAGAGCCCCTTTTTTTATCATGAAATTATGTATAACCAATGTCGGGGGATGATTTGTGAATGATGAGAAACTCTTAAGTTTAAATGTCTCCTTAATCATTATGCATGAGTAGAATAAATGGAATGACCACTATGTTTTCAAGATTTGGAAAAAGAGTGTTTGAATGAGTTTCATGTGATTTATATAATGAGAACTCTGGTGTGACTGGATAAATCTTTCGGTGGTAATTGTACATGTTTGAATAAGAAGGGTTGTGGAATTGATGTGATATGAATGACTTGCAAGTTTGGGTATGACGATACCCTGTTGTGATGTACCCTTAATAGAATGAGAAAGATTTTTTTTTAAGCATGAATTATGTTTTTAGGAGGCTAAAATCTTGGCTTAAAGTGAGTTAGATGGTTACCCGAAGATATCATGAGTTGAAAGACTCAATTCTAGAAACCGTTATTTGCCAACACGGGATTATGGTACCCTGCTATGTGATCTTGTGTACCTTGTATTATGTCATCCCAATTCGGGACTATAGTTAGGAGACCTGCATTTTGATCTTGTGCCTAACCACGACATATTGACTTGACTGGGGAATTTGACACCCTTCTTTGTGATCTTGCATGTCCTCCCCCTTATAGATACTCCAATCCTTGTGGTAAACTTGGATTGGGGGATTGGCCGCTGAGTCAAGGAAAGATTCCATATAGCCCGTGGAATTATATATTGTAGGGTGTACCATCTAGCTCAGAAGTAAAATAAAGAGTTGGTCATGGTTTCAAAATAAATGTGTTAAAGTCTTTTAAGTATGCCCATTTGTTTTTATATATCATATGTAAAAATGTTTTATAAATTGCTCTCACTTATGTTGTATAAAAGTTGATTATTTTGGATTGCTCTGAGTACCAGTACATTTGTATTGACCCCCTATAGTTTAGGGTCTGAGGCTTAGTCCAGGGGTCCCGCTAAGCCGTAGATTTGTCAAACAGAAATGTACAGTGGGTGAGCCTCCCTTATTTCGAAAGGCCTGTTTTTAGAACATTGATATTTCATTTTGTTTTTTTCCGACTGGGGGTCTTGTCCTAGTTTTCATATAGATATTGATTTTGGTTCTTAGTAGAGAATTCGCAGACGTGTATTAGATGGTTTGAGTTTTATTGGACTTATGTTTGTATTGTTCAGTTGAATTAAAATAATGACCATGTTTCTATTTTGTTATGTTTTCCGCACTTCCTTACTGTATATGAATGGTGTTCATGATTGCCAGATAGAAAGGGGCGCCCGGGCCTTTATGGCTCGGGATGCTCATCGCAGTCAGGGCCCCAGCTCGGGTCTTGACAAAATATTTGTTCTAAAATCTAAGGAAAGTAACTATGACTCGATTATGTACAATACTCAGCAAACAATAACTGGAAAACACTGACTCTAATAATGGAAATGAAACTATGACTCAAATATGTAATACTTTGGTAGTAACACTAGCTAAGACAAAGCAAAAGTAAAAAAAAAAAAAAAAAAATGTAAAGCTGGGTCACGTGTCTGTAATCAATAGAGGTGGATGAAAAACTTTAAAACCAAGTAAACCAACCATATGCATTCACAACCATACATACATATAAATAACCATGTTGGGAAAGAGAACCAGGTTTAGCATGCCTTTAAAACCATTAACTTGGGTATGTGTATCTTAACTATCTTAGAACCACCCACAGGCTATATAGGTCCAGTGTAACCCCCTAAAAGAGCCCTGATACATGTAGCCGCATGAACCGGATATACCATTGGAGTAGGGTATTCTCGAGTACCCTTCGCTCTCCATGATACATATGTAAAAGTATACTTAGGGGATTCCCGTGTACCCCATAAGTATCATAGATGGTCTCCATGACCAATCCTCATGTCAGTAAACATGTGTTTTCAGTGTCCGTCCATTGGACTCACACCTTCACAGTTAGCTATCATACCCTACAATTATTTCCTAATTAAAACCATTACCACACAACGAAACTACCATTCCATTTATTACTAACTAAGGCTATAAGTAGTGGCATCGTCATACCGACTATAGCTTGCAAGTAATGTCCTAAGTCAACCTTTTTAAAGAAGCAAAAGGGATTCCCATGTGCCTATAGATTATATTATTATTAAGTTTACTTGGGGTATTCCCATGCACCTCACAAGTAGTTCATCATTATGTTAGCTTGGGGGATTCTATTGTACCCCACAAGGCTTTCAATTAAACCAAAACATAACCACCAAGTCCTAACCATTTAACGATTTAAAACCATACAAACCAATTAGGGTTCCATTACAAAGTTATACCATGCAATAGTTACATTAAAGTTCAACATTATAGTAAAAGCATTCTTATAGGAATTTTGTCAAACATATTAGGGTCATAGTATTTCGAAAGACCAAGTACCATTTTGCCATTACCATGCAACCAATTATTCAAACCACCATTATAATATGAAAATCACACATAAAAGACATGGAGAAACCATAACCAATCATTTTAACGAAAAAACCCCAAAGAATAATTCAAAACCCAGACATTATCATAATTTATGCTAGGAGAACATTTTATAAAATATGACTTTAATTAGAACTAATACCGTGGAAGGAGTAACATGCCTTAGATAGTGAAAAAGATGAAAAAAAAAACACCCTCTTAAGCTCCAAATTGATTGTATTAAAGAAACCCTAGCCTTCCTTGACCCAAAAGCCTTGAGAGAGATTAGAGAGAGTTTAGAGTTTTTTATTGATTGTAAATAGGAAGGGGACCCTTGGAGTAACTAGTAAAGTTGTTTCCATGTGACCAAGATTTCACAGGTTCAAGCCTTGGAAATAGACTCTGGCAGAAATACAAGGTAAGTCTACGTACGATACACCCTTGTGGTGGGTCCCTTCCCCGAACACTGCGGATAGTGGTAGCTTTAGTGCACTGGGCTGCCCTTTTTTTTCTTATTGATTGCAAATAGGTTAATGAAGCCCCAACAAGGTATTTTAAGTTGTGGGTTCCCAAGGATTTATAAGTAAAAATATCTAGAATACCCCCAACTTAAACTGTAAACTTTTCCTGCAGAAAGGTACAACCACACCACCCCAACCGTACCTAGGGTACAAGTGCTACCCTTATATCATACCTTAGGCTTCCCCTTGGACCACAAAATTGTCCATCATATGACCACCCAAGACAAATCGTACCCAAACATACAATTATTACCGTGAAATCATACCCTAGGAAGAATAGGGTCACCTAGACTAAACTTAGGTCTACATACCATTGACACCTTACCATTTGTACTCTAGCATACGACTTGTATGTTCCAATCATACCTTGGATAGAAACTATCCATCCCACGCTGATAACCATATGACTAAGACCATCTAAACTGTAACACATCATATGAGAAGTACCCCAAGTTGTATGATGTTCAGAATCCATAAATTGAGAAACTTTCTATGGGTCAAAACTCAGGGTGTTTCATTGGTTCAGTTGTGAATGGTGTTGTTCCAATGATAACCAATGTTGTGTCATTAAATCATTCATATATTGCTCTAGAAATGGAAAAAATAGAGAAATTGGAAAAATGTTCTGGTGTGAACTTTAAAGAATGGAAGAAAATGATGTCATTTTGGCTGACCAAACTTGAAATACAAATATTCACTAGTAAAGATCGTCATGTTTTTGAAAAAAGTAATGACTGAAAATCAATTATCTAATTTGAAAGATCTTTTGAGTTATTCCAAGATAGAAGAGGATAATGAGTTAAATGAGAAATCATCAATGATAGTTACAAATTGTGTTAAGCATAATGCTCCAAATAATAAGAAGAGGAAGAATTCTTCTACGCAAGAGAAAGAACAGAACAAGAAAATATTCAAAGGCAATTTCTATAATTGTAGTGATGTTGTCCATAAAGCTCTAAATAGTTAAATTTTTAATAAGAACAAGAAAAAAATCAGATACGCATGTTGAAAACAATTGAAAATATTGAAAATTTGTATGTTATAATCAACGATTCCAATCTAGTTGGAAATTTAAAATGAATGGTAGTTTGATTTAGGAACCACTTGACAAGTTTGTGTGAACAAAGAGTTTCCACTACTTATGATATTGCTAGTCTCAAAAAAGTGATCTTTATGGAAAATACTACAACAACCAAGGTTGAAGGAAGTAGGAAGATATTCTTAAAAATAACTTTCAAAAAGATATTGACTCTCAATAATGTTCTCCATATTTCTACTATTATGAAGAACTTAGTGTAGAGAACATTACTTGTTAAAAGCAAGTTTAAGTGTTTGTTTGTTTCATAGAAAGTTGTAACAAGCAAGAATGAAATGTATATAGGAAAGGGCTACCTCGACAAGGGTATGTTCAAACCTGATGTAATGGCTATTGAAATAAAGAAAGTTGAGGCTTCTTCTTACTTGTTTGAGTCAAATTATTAGTGGCATAGTCATTTAGGACATGTCAATTATAAAACCTTGCAAAAACTTATTAGTTTGAAAGTGTTGCCTAACTTTGAGTGCAATAAATCGAAGTGTCAAATATTTGTGGAATCTAAGTATGCTAAGCATCTGTATAAATCAATTGAAAGGAATCTCAATCCCTTAGACTTAACCCATTTCAATATTTGTGATATGAAGTTAACACCATCTCGTGGTGGAAAAAAAGTACATCATAACTTTTATTGACGATTGCACTAGATACTATTATGTTTATATTCTAAATGGTAAGAATGAAGCAATAGACACATTTAGGTAATATTAAATTGAAGTTGAAAATCAGTTGGATAAAAAGATCAAAACGATAAGAAGTGATAGGAGTGGATAGTATGAATCTCTTTAGATGTAGATATGTTTGGAAAATGGAATTGTCTATCAAACTACTGCCCTTTATTTACCTCAATCAAATGGTATTATAGAAATAAAAAATTAAATGTTGAAGAAAATGATATATGCCTTAGACATAAGTTCAGGTTTACCGCAAAACTTGTGGACAAAGTTATACTTACAACAAATAAAATACTCAATAGAGTGACCCATAGCAAGACACAATCTATTCCATATGAAAAATTAAAGGAAAGGAAACCTAACTTGAAATATTTCAAAGTGTGGGGGTGTCTAGCACAATTTCAAGTTCCTCTACCTATAAGGTAAAACTAGGACCAAAGACTGTGGACTGTATTTTCATTGAATATGCTACAAGCAGTAAAGCATGTAGATTTTTGGATTATAAATTTGAATATCTGAATAATCATGAAAATATGATAGTTGAATCAGATAATGTTTAGTTCTTTGAACACATTAATCCGTATAAATTTGGACATGAGCTATTGATGTGACATGGTTTCATGGCACTTTCGATAATTCAAACAAGGAAATTATGCAAGTACTTAGGTCTTTTTGTTAGATGTGAAGTATTTTTATGTTGGTTTTGAAAAAAATAGGATTTAGAATAGAGAAGGAGAATAAAGTGATTAAGCAAAGTAGGAGAACTACCTACAGCACCCTACCTATGGTCCCATAGATGGCCCACAGAGGTAGTTGATGTGTCGTGGAAACATGGCACATTCGATTCTTAAATGGTTAAATTATTCATTGACTTATATCGTTTCATCGAATATGATATGTATTTTATGTGTTTTATAGGTAAACTAGGCAGGAAGTGGTGTTGGGCTAAAAAGAGAAAAGAAAGTTCTGACAAGTTGAAGTACTGGTCAATCTGCGAGTTATTAAAGTATTGGTTAAGCTACGAGTCATTATGTCACCAAACAAATTGTAGCCAGACTCATGATGATACCAACAACAAAGTCTAAACCAAAGAGATAAGTAAAATTAACCATGACTCATAAAGGGTGACTACGAGTCATAGTGTGCAATCGTAATATGACCAGAGGCCAAAGCTGCGCGAGGGAGCTAAGAAGACGATGAGTCATAAGGTCAGACTATGAATTATAGTATGAATCCATACTAAGAATAGTGTGTAAAGTGCTAAAGTTGGACACTCCAGTGGTGATAAGTGAAGACCACGAGTCATAAGGACTTGCTACGACTCTTGGTGAGGAGTCGTAAGGATAACAAATTCAAGAGACCTAAAGATGAAAATCTACTGGAATGATTATAATTAGAAACATACGATTTGTAGGGTGACACTACGAGTCATAATCACTGAAGCCTAAAGAGATCTACAACAACAGGAATCGAGTCGTAACCATATATAATGACTCATTGCCAGAGGTGTAACCACTGTCGACAAAGTTTTCCTATTTTGTTTTTATTTGGTTTCCTTTTTTATATTAAAATACTATAAATACCCTTGTGCTATGATTTTATTAGGTTACATACTTTTGATATTTTTCTCATACGTTAACTTTTTCATACTCGATATTTTTGTTCTTAGGTTTTTGGTTTTATATTCAATTGGAGATTTTGGATTTTATTCTTTCATCATTGTTAAATTAATTACATGTCTTATTCATTTATTTTCATGGATTATTTCATAAGCATGAGTGACTAAATTTATTAACTAGAATTATAGGAACCCTAGCAGAAATAACAAAAGAGAAGTGGTAGATTCATCTAGATTTTTGCGATTGTGTGTATCATAATCTTCTTCATATTAATTGTATTTTAAGATAATGTAGAGGCTTAGGAATTTCCCATATTCAAGATCACCCTCACAAGGGAGTTTGAGATTGGTAAAAGAGATTACGACACCGATTCGAGGCTATTAACCCTGGTCTTATCAACTTGAGACCTAAAAGGTGATAGTTGTACTAGAGTCAAGGAAAAGGGATAGTAAGGTGATTCCCTGAGACTTTAAAGGTGACAGGTGAGATTTATCAATACATTCACAAGATGGTTGATAATATATAACTTGTTAGACTTTGCATACAGAGCGGTAGGATAGGTTAATCAAACATGAGAATCTTACAGAGTTAAAAGCCAGGGGGAACACAGTCCTAGTATTCATTTTCTATTGTTTTCAACACACACACTTAAGTTTGATTACGTGTTAATGTGATTCTCAAATCGCTCCATCTACTTTTCCGCACTGCCCGTGATTTCATCAAGTTCAAGATATAATTCCATGAATTCCCTATGGGTTCAACCCCAACTTGGTTTGGGTTATTATATTTGAAATTGACCACAACATACTTATTTGGAGGTTATTTTTAGGCGACATCAAATTTTGGCGTCGTTGTCGGAGATTTTAGAGTTGAGTTGTTGATTGGATTTTTTGAAGTATTAGGTGTTTATTTTTTGCTTTAGTTGGGTTTAAACTGGTGTATGTCTAACACTAGGATTCAAGACAATCCCTTGCTCCCATTAAACACTAAACCAAAAATACTACTATAGCCTAATCATACAATGACTGAACAAATATAGGAAGACGGTTTAGAAAGGAGTTAGGATAACCCTTTTGCTATACCTCCTCCTGATCTAGGTGATCTATAAGATATTTCTTATACATAGATGGATTTAATGTTAGTATAGGCAGTTGAAAAACAAAGAAGAGTTGCTGAGGAAGCCCAGTTTTCTCAGCAAGAAGAGTTAGCACCAAGACTAGTATCTGATCGTCGAGCACTACTCTATGGGGATCGAGATAGAGCGCAAGTTGGAAGATCTCGAGTGATCCCATCGTACCAGTATCTACCTCCATATTATAAAGATAAATATATGGGATATATTGATCCTGCTAAGACAGGAGCCATTATTCCTCCTACTTTACCCACAAATGTTAAGTTTGACATTTCTGGTGCAATGATCCAACTACTAAATCTAAAGGGTGTATTTTTGGGTTTTCAATTGATGATGCAAATATGTATATTGTCAATTTTACTAGGATATATACTTTGTATACCATTTTGGGGGATGATCAGGAAGCGTTGAGGTTGCAGTTGTTCCTTTTCTCACTAAATAGAGAAAAATCACTATGGTTGGGTAAACTTCCTAGAGGCGCAATCACTACTTGGAATGAGCTATGTAGATAGATTTTGAATCAATTATTTCCTCCTATTAGGCTTCTACAGCTATAAGATATGATTTATAACTTCTAGTAATTTCCTTCAAGTCCATGTATGAAGCGTGGTTTTGGTTTAAAAAGAAGTATGAAGCATTGTTTTGGTTCAAAAAAAGTTAAGCATGGTACCGAATCACCAAATTCCAGGGTCCAATTTGTTGGATATGTTCTATAGATCCATAATATAAGTTCTAAGGCGATGGCAGATATAATATCTTAATATGCACTTATGCGTCATCGTTGGGATATGGCACAAAAAATACTTGTTGAGATCTCTGTCACTAACTGAGTATGGCACACTCAGAAGGATGGTACAGATACAGGTATGTATGCTATTAGGGATACAAGTAAATATAGAGTTGGTGATAATTCGGTAGCATAAAAAGTTGCATAACTCAGAACGGATATTGGGTTGCTTATAAAGAAATTTATAGTGATGAATTATGAAAAAGTGAATGCAATAAGGGCACAAGAGTCTACTTCAAGGTCTTATGAGTCTGATACAAATGAGGAAGCAAAGTATATGGATCCAGAAATGGCGGGTTTCCCAGCCAAATAGCAAGGAAACTAAGGTCAGAACTACTATAGTGGCAGATATTGAGATAGAAGTAGAGAGTAAGATGGTGATTGAAGGTGTAAAGATGACTATAAAGATAAGAGTGATAGATATATTCTACCTGGTAGTCGTGATACCAAGTCAAGAATGGAAACGATGTTATCCTAGTTGGTGAAAGGCCAAGAAAGTCAGGAAAGCTATCTTAAGGAGATTAAGGGAGACATATCTGGGTTAAATCAACAAGTTGAGTTGCATCCACAGTGATAAATAAACTAGAGAAGCAGTTTGGCCAAATATTGGTCACTTTGAATAAGAGACAGCCTGACACTCTTCCTAGTAATACAGTGCAAAATCCAAAAAATAATAGTCATTGTCATTTTATTACCTCTTAGAGTGGTAAGACCACCATAGATGCTCTTATTCTTATCTCTAAAGAGCTATAAAATAATAGTGATGAGCTTAATATTGATGAGATAGATATAGAAAGATCTGAAAAATCAATATGTGTTAAGCATAATGGTAATAAGGATAAAGGAAAGGAGAAGGCTGATGAGTCGGTGTTAAAGTCTATTTTGAGGCCTCCCCGACCTTTTCCCCGAAGGCTAAAAAGAAGAAGGAAGAAGTTAAATATCATAAGTTCATATCAATGTTAAAGGAGTTGTCTGTCAATATTCCACTTGTAGAGGCATTGGAGCAGATGCCTGGTTATGAAAAATTCATGAATGATCTGGTTACTAAAAAGTGGACAGTGAGGTATGAGCCCGCTAATAATGTCCATCATTGCAGTGTTGTTGCTTCTAGATCATTGGTAGAGAAAAAGGATGATACTCGTATCCTTCGCCATCCCATGTAACATTGGGTCCTTCAACTTCTCTCATGATTTATATGATCCAAGAGCCAGTAATAATCTTATGCCGCTGGTTGTGTGTAAGAATTTAGGGTTGGGGAACCCAAACCAATATCTATGAGATTGTTAATGACAGACTTGACCGTGAAAAGGTCGGTCAGTATTCTTTGTGATGTGTTGGTAAAGGTGGCATCCTTCATCTTTTTAGCTAATTTTGTGATACTTGAATATGAGGTGGACTTCCAAGTCCCTATCATCTTGGGTAGACCCTTCCTAGCTATGGGTAGGGCATTGGTTGATATGGAGTTAGGATAGATGAGGTTCAAAATCAATGATAAACATATAATATTCAATGTATGTCACTCGATGTAGTAGTCGGATAATATGAGAGTTGTGTCTGTGATATACACCATTGATGATGAGGTTAATACAGTGACTATCCTAATTAAGGAAAGGTTGGGTGTTGAAGCATTAGCAGTGATGATTATTAACTTCTATAGTGAAGAAATTGAGGAATATGAAGAAATAGAGGGAGCTTTGTATAGGAGAGGTTCCTATACCGATGCTCCAAAAAAACTTGATCTAGATCTGAAAAATAGAACCACTTTCTCACTCGACCGTTTATTGAGCAGCCACCAGTCTTGAAGTTGAAGGCCCTCCCTTATCACTTGCATTATGCATTTTTAGATTCTGACAACACATTGCATACCCTCTATGCAAGCCTCTTGAGAAAGAGGTAAAGTTTAATTTTAATGACGTATGTCTAAAGGTTTTTGAGTACTTAATGGAGCGGTTGGTGTCATCCCCTATTATAGTGTACCCCGACTGGTCCTTGCCATTTGAGATCATGTGTGATGTAAGAGGTGTGGCTTTAGGTGTTTTCCTAAGACAATGGCGAGAAAATATCCTCCATCCTATTTACAATGCTAGCAAGGTATTAAACCCCTCTCAAAAGAACTATACTGTTATCGAGCAAGAGTTAATAGTAGTAGTTTTTGCCTTTGGGAAATTTCAGTCTTATTTGATTGGGCCTAAGGTTATTATTCATAAATACCATGAAACATTGAGATACATAATGGTGAAGAAAGATGCAAAGCCAAGATTGATTTTTTGGGTTCTTTTATTTTAAGAGTTTGATTTTGAGGTAAAGGGTCGAAAAGACATGAAAAATCAAGTTGTAGATCACTTTTACAAAATTGAGGAAGAAGCAATGAATAAAGTAGGGGATGGGCTTCAAATCAATGATACTTTTATAGACGAAAAAATTTTGGAAGCATCGCAAGACCTAATTCCCTAGTTTTCTGATTTTACCAATTACTTGGCAAGTGATCTTGTCCCAGAAGACTTGTCCTTCCAATAGAGAAAGAAATTTATGCATGAGTTAAGGAAATTTTTATTGGATGAGCCTTATCTATTTAGGATTTGTGCGAATTTCATGGTTCGTTAGTGCATCCCAAAGGTGGAGAAGATGATTATTCTTGAGGTGTATCATGCTTCACCTGTTGGGGGTAACCATAGAGGAACCTGCACAGCCCACAAAATCTAGCAACGTAGGTACTACTGGCCAACAATACACAAGGATTATAATGACTTTGCAATATCCTGTGACCAATTCCAGTGTCAGGGTAATATTTCATGAGGCCATGAACTCTCTATGACCCCTATTCTAGAGTTAGAGTTGTTTGATTTGTGGGGAGTCAACTTTATGTGTCTAGTCGTGAGATCATATGGTATGAAATACATTATGGTTTTGATTGACTATGTGTCCAAATGGGTAAAAGTGGTAGCACTCCCCAACAGTGAAGGTAGAAGTGTCACCACATTTCTGAAGAAGCACATTTTTTCTCTATTTAGCGCTCCACGTGCAATAATTAGTAATGGTGGGTTGCATTTTTGCAATCGCTTGATCAAACGCCTTCTTGAGAAATCTGGAGTAAAGCATAAGGTGGCAACACCTTATCACCCTTAGACAAGCGGGTAGGTTGAGGTTTCCAATAGACAGATCAAGTTCATATTGGCAAAGACTTTGAATGCCATTTCTTTTCTCACTTAATTTGATTGATCCCATTAGGATTGATTGGTCATGAAATCTTGATGATGCATTATGGGCCTCCCAGATAGCTTATAAAACCTCCCATAGGTGCCTTCCCATATCAGCTTTTATTTGGCAAGGTATTCCACTTGCCTATTGAGCTCGAGCACAAGGCACTATAGGCATTAAAGAAGCTGAATTGTGAATGGTATGATGCACCAAATATGAGGATGAGCAAAGTGAAAGATTTGGATAAATTTTAACTCTGGTATTTTGAGAGTTTTGCACTGTACAAGGAGAAGATAAAGTTGAATCAAGATCAAAAATTGAGAAAAGAGTATTTGAGCTCGGTGATCAAGTGTTGTTGTATAATTCGACTTTGCTTGTTTCCAAGAAAGTTGAAGTCTAGGTGGTATGGGTTGTTCACTGGGGTGAGGGTGTTCTCATATGGTTCTATTGAATTTAAATGTAATAGTAAAGCCTTGTTCAAAGTGAATAGATAAAGTTCAAGCACTATATGGGTAACAATGAGGAAGTAAATGTGGTAAATAATTTATACCTTGGTGAAGTCTGAGAAACCAAGGAAACTGAGTCATGTCATGATATTAAATCAAGTGATGCATAGGAGGCAACCCATAGGGCTGGTTGGTGAAGTTTGAGTATCAACCTAGCTACGTCGTGTTGTGATGTTAAATCAAACACTGTGTGGGAGGCAACCTATGTTCTATACTTATTTGATTATAAGGTAACTTATGTGTTCAGTGTCCAGGTCCGACGATTGCATAAACTGACTAGAAAACTTTTTGGTACTAGGACTCATGACTCACTTGACGAGTCATAGTCGGACCTTACGATTCGTTATCTAAATCGTAGGTACTTGGAGCTTGGACACATATCAAGATTTTGGTCTCTGGAGTCATTAAGACTCTCAGAACAAGTCGTAGTCAGTGACTAAGACTCATCACCTTTAGTCATGATGACTGGAGACTCAGGTAAGTTTTCTTTCACTACGGAGAAAGTATACGACTTGTAGTCACTAGCTACTAATTATTATGTCGACTCATAACTAGGCCTGACATCGCAGGCCTAGCGGGTCAACTCAGTCTAATTCAATTGGTTTAAATAGGAAAATTTAAGTTAAACGATCTAAGAGTAATGTGGATTCCTTGTTAAGTAGTATGTGCTTAAAGCTTAAGCCCTAGTGTTCTTTAATATAGAAATTGAAATCGGGTATATCTTGAATTTTTGTAACTAAAATTGTAATGTTGGGATGTACTAGGAGTTATATGGGCCTAGCATAAGTATGAGAATGTATGGTGTTGAGTTGGGATTGAAAATTTGAACCAACTACTCTAATCACTCATATTACAGTGGTATGGGACTCTTAACGACTCATAGGGTCACCTAACGGATCGTTACGTGACTCATAACCACTAGTATTATGGATGATTAGAAGAGTGTGGGTTCTGTTAACCTTACAACTTATCCTAATGTCGTAATCACACTATACGAATCGTAGTCAGGAGTCATAATAAGTTGAATAGGTATTATATCAGGAAAGTATTTTTAGTTAGATAACAAGTGTTGGTAATGAACCATAGTCTAACATTACGACTCGTTAGAAGGACTCGTTGCCTAACTAGTGAATACTGATTAGTCATACTTTCACCTTACGAGTCTCACTACAATTCATAATAAAAGGCAGTGACTCGTACCTTGAGCCGTAGTGTGCCACGATCCTATCACAGTAACACTAAATTTTCTTATTTTTCTTTCTTTTTCTTAGGACTAACTAATGGGTGTTGTTTCAATAGGTAAAATGTGTCCGAAAACTAATGCTATAAATAGCTGACCCCAAAGAAGAAAGCCCAAAAAAAACATGCCCCATAATATACTCTTCGTCTTAGAAATGAGGACACCAATAAGTCAAGTGGTGACCTCGAGGAATATCTAATGGTGGGTCAGGTAGTTCCAAGAAAGAAGAAACCTTGGGGTGTGAAAGCAACTATGAAGGAGGACACACCCCTAGGTCTACACCAAGAATAAAGAATCCTAGTACCTCACTACCCTATTCACTATCCTCCTCTGAAGTGGATAGTAATGATGATAATGATGAATAAGAGAGAGTGGATGAAGGTGAATATGAATCTAGATCTTAGGAAGAAAACACTAGGAATGGTGATGATAAGGAAGACGGGTCTGCATCTGGAGATGAGAGTGAGAGTAAGGAGAATATAGTAGTTCAAATCCACCACCACGAGTACCTCCTACTCCACTCTCCATAGATGTTGCTCTTCTACCCATCATTGAATGGTAGAGGTACACTGGAAAGGAGGTTGTATATAATTATGGTATTTCCACTAACCCTTCCATCAGAAATCCACAAAGATAGATATACTTAGAGCGAAGGCTGACTACTTTTGGAATATCTGAAATGCCTAAATTTGAGGCCCTAGTTAGACAGTACCATTTTGAATGGATAATGATAGTTCTCGGCCAATTCAATCTTGCAATAGTACGTGATTTTTATGCAACATATAAGATAGAGTTTAAGAGGTTATATCCATAAAGATAGTTGTGGAAAGGTGGTGACCCGTTGAATGTTGTGACGATTAGAGGAGTTTAGTTAAGCATATCCTTGAGGACTATTTCCAAAATACTTCATGGGCCAGAGTACCAGCCGCCGGTGAATACTAGAAATATTGTTTTTTGCATGGATGAGATACGAAAGATAATGAGAAAACCAATTGGCACTGAGGACAAATTGGTTCA
Organism: Capsicum pubescens; assembly: GCA_030864215.1. Lineage (NCBI taxonomy): Eukaryota > Viridiplantae > Streptophyta > Magnoliopsida > Solanales > Solanaceae > Capsicum > Capsicum pubescens. The sequence goes on along the minus strand of CM061540.1, from coordinate 209,459,645 downwards.
CTTCTGATGGAAGATTAGTTTTATTGCTTCTAATGGAGAGGAGGTTGGTTAGGTAGCTGGTGGACCAAGAGTTAACTCGCAGTACATTACAAAGAATACTCTAAATTTTATGCCAATGGTGTGGTGGACTCTTGCGAGACATAGGTTATGTCCCACATCTGGGGACAATGTACTTAGTCCAATTTGGGAGACCTTGATAGCTGGGATCATGAAAGGTTATGATCTAGATGTAGCTTAGTTGATTGTCAAAGAGATCAATGATCAGGCGATAGAAACCGACACAGTTCTGACATTCCCTTGTTTGTTGATGTGGATGTTCATAGATGCGGGAGTGTTAGAGATTTATAAAGTTTATCAGTTCATCCATCCAAGGAAAACCACAGATTTAGGGTTTATTCATGACGCAGTAACTCCTATATCCAAAAAAGCAAAAATAGGAGAAATATTACATGCTAAGGAATTTAGGACTAAAGGGCCTATAACTGTGAAACATCTTGGTTTTTGACCCTTAAAAAATTTCCTAGAAATCTATTCTCTGGACCCAATACAACTCATGGGTACGAGTTGTATGCTGGGGTACGAGTAGTATGGTCCTGTCGTGTACTGAACAGTGTTATTTGGTAGGATATTTTTAGTCACTAGAATGGGTACGACTTGGAGGTTTGAGTCATAAGGGTCTGGTACGAGTCATAGTAGGGACTCGTATGGTGGGGAGTTTTTTATCCTTCTGGTATTTTATTCTTCCAGGGATACGGGTTATGCGTACGGACCGTATGTTGTGGTTACGACTTGGTTAGATGATTCATATACTGGAAAATGTTTTATCTAAGGGTTAAGGCTTGGATGCGAGTGGTAGATACTGATCGTATAGGAGGGTACAACTTATATGGGTCAGACGTATCCTTGTGATGGGTTTTTAAGGGATTTAAGTGGGCATATTCTGGACATTTCCCTACTTACCCTAATTAGGACCCACGACTTCCAATACACTTAGAAGGTTATTTACCCTATTATTCTATTCGTTAATACTTAGAAACTATTCCAAAACATCTCATAATTCTCTCAAGAGATTTTAGGGAAAAAAGGCTAGGGTTTTATCTTATGGATTGCTTTGGGGCTCGTCTTGGTGATTTCTTTCCATCAATTCCTTGTTATAAGGCATTATTCTCTTCCCTTATTGTAATTTCAACTAAAGGAATGGTTTATATGATTGATTTCATGGTTTTACTATTTCATAATTATGGTATTAAACTAAAATGAGGGGTTTTGATATTGAATGCTTGGTTATGGTTTCCTATGGTTTTAAGTATGCTTTTATATAAATTAATGGTGGATTTAGACAATTATTTTGCATGGTAATGGATTAATGGTCTTTGGAATTGGTTTTGATTATATTATTCCCCCAAGGTGTTTGATAAATTTCTTATAAAGATATGTTTATTGCATTGACTTCTTTTAATGGAACTCTTATATGTTTAAAGCTAGATAAAGGATTTATGCATGGTTTAAATGGTTTGAAAAGGCTAAATGGTTATACTTGTAGAGAATATGGAAGTCTCCCATGTGGACTTAATATGGTATATGGAAGGGCACCTAAGGTTCCCTTAACCCAATTGGTTTGGCTATGGATATTACTTCTATATAAGGGGTGGTATGACGGTACCACCAATATTGGCCTTGGTTAATAAATGGTAAATGGATTCTGGGGTGCCTAGCTAAGCCATGGAAGGTGGCATTCTCAGGGGGGACCAAAACCAAAAACTCATATTTGCCGATATAAGGGGTCTTGATGACCATATACCTGTGTCATATTTTATATTAGGGGATGTATTAGTCATCCCATGGGATATTCCCTGGTCGTGCGGCTACACGGGGCCCTTACAGCAGAGGGAGATGAACCCGTATAGCCTGTGGGTGGTTAGGACGGTAAAGCTACATAACCCAGTAGAGGTTTTAAGTGCATGCTAAACCCGGTCCCCTTTCCCTACACTTATATATGTATGGTTATATGCATTATGGATGGTTTTACTTGGTTTTATGACTGGCATTATTTTATCCTTATCCAGAGATTCATGCTAGTGGTCACTCGCTAACCCCGTCTACTGGCAGTTGTATACCACGCTATGCAGGAATCGGCCATTCTACTCCTCCTGTTTAGTATGCAAATTTAGTATTAACTTTTGGACTGAAGAGGTGAGGTTCCATCCTTTTGGAAGGCATTATTTCATGTTATGCATTTCTTTAGACATTTGTTTGGTTCGTATTTGGTTTATCAGGCAATGGAGAAGGTCAAGGCGATTCGGGATAGGCTTAAAGCTGCCCAAAGTTTCCAAAGGTCCTATGCGGATGTTAGGCGTAAAGATTTAGAGTTTGAGATCGGGGATAGGGTATTCCTCAAGGTGTCTCCCATGAAAGGAGTCATGCGGTTTGGGAAAAGGGGGAAACTCAGTCCTTGGTTCATTGGTCCTTATGTGATTTTGCAGAGAGTTGGCAATGTTGCTTATGAGTTGGAGTTTCCATCTAGCTTAAGTTTGGTTCATCCGGTCTTTCATGTATCTATGTTGAGGAAGTTTCTTGGTGATCTTTCTTCGATTGCTCCTTTGGAAGGATTGGGTATTTTGGATTCTCTGTTATGAAGAGGTCTCGGTTGAGCTATTAGATAGGAAAGTTTGTTGGTTATGGACCAAGTATGTGGCTTCGTTAAGGTTTTATGGCGAAACCATAAGGTAGAAGAAGCTACTTGGGAAGCGAAAGAGGACATGAAGTCCAAGTATCCGCATTTGTTTTCTGCTCCTGGAATTCTTGCGGAAAGGATGTGTCTTGAACACATCTTTATTTTCTGAGTTTATTAAAGAAAAGATTAATATCTTTGCCTCTTTGTTTTAAAACTTTGTTGAAGGGATGTTTGATAATGCAAATAACTCTGTATGTTTACCCCTACCTTATCCGCCATTTGAGGATGAATATTCCTAGTGGGGGAGACTCAAATATCCTGGGTTTTGACCCTTAGAAAATTTCCAAGAAATCCATTCTCTGGACCCAATATGACTTATGGGTACGAGCCGTATGCTGGGGTACGAGTGGTATGGTCTTGTCGTATGCTGAACAGTGTTAGTTGGTGGGATGGTTTTGGTCACTGGAATGGGTAGGATTTAGAGGTGTGAGTCATAACGGTTTGGTATGAGTCGTAGTAGGGACTCATATCATAGGTAGTGCTTGATCCTCTTGGTATTTTATTCTGCCAGTGATATGGATTATGGGTACGGATCGTATGTTGTGGTTACGACTTAGTTGGATGAGTCGTATACTGGGCAGTGTTTGATCCAAGGGTTGAAGCTTGGATACGAGTGGTGGATACCGATCGAATAGGAGGGTACGAATTGTATGGGTCAGTCGTATCCCTGTGATGGATTTTTAAGGGATTTAAGTGGGGGTATTACAGATATTTCCCTACTTACCCTAATTAGGACCCACGACTTCTAATACACTTAGTAGGTTATTTACCTTATTATTCTATTTGTTAATACTTAGAAACTATTTCAAAACTCTTATGATTCTCTCAAGAAATTTTGGGGCAAGAAGGCTAGGGTTTCATCTTGTGGATTGCTTTGGAGCTCATCTTGGTGATTTCTTTCCATCAATTCTTTGGTGTAAGGCATAATTCTCTTCCCTCATTGTAATTTCAACTAAAGGCATGGTTTATATGATTGATTTCATGGTTTTACTATTTCATGATTGTGGTTTTAAACTATTATTGGGGGTTTTGATATTGAATGCTTGGTTATGGTTTCCTATGGGTTTAATTATGCTTTTATATACATTAATTATGGATTTTGACAATTGGATTGCATGGTAATGGCTTAATGGTCTTTGGAATTGGTTTTTGTCATATTATGCCCCCAAGGTGTTTGATAAAATGCTTATAAAGATATGTTCATTGCATTGACTTCTTTTAATGGAACTCTTGCATGTTTTAAACTGGAAAAAAGATTTATACATGGTTTGAATGGTTTGAAAAGGCTAAAGGATAAATGGTTATGCTTGTGGAGAATATGTAAGTCTTCCAAGTGGATTTAATATGGTATATGGAAGGGCACCTAAGGTCCCCTTAACCTAAATGGTTTGGCTATGGATATTACTTGAAGTAAGGGGTGGTATGACGGTACCACCAATATCAGCCTTAGTTAATAAATGGTAAATGGATTGGTTGGACATGGTTTTAATTGGGTATTAATGGCGGGGAGTGTATCTAAGCCGTGGAAATTGGCGGTTCCGGGGCGGACCAAAACCAAAAACTCATATTTACCGATATGAGGGGTCTTGATGACTATGTGCATGTTTCATATTTTATATTGGGGGATGTACTAGTCATCCCATGGGATATTCCCTAGTCGGGCGGCTACTCTTACTAGGCCTTTTCAGCAGGGGGATCTGAACCTATATAGGCCATGGGTGGTTAGGATAGCAAAGCTACAGGGCCCAGGTAAAGGTTTTAAGTGTATGCTAAACCCGGTCCCCTTTTGCAGAACTTATATATGTACAGTTGTATGTATTATGGATGGTTTTATTTGGTTTTATGATTGGCATTATTTTATCCTTATCCTGAGATTCATGCTAGCGGTCACTCGCTAACCCCGTCTACTGGCGGTTGTATACCCACACTATGCAGGAACCGGCCATTCTACTCTTTTGTTTAGCATGTGGATTTGGTATCAGCTTTTGGACTGAAGAGGTGAGGTTCCATCCTTTTAGAAGGCATCATTTCATGTTATGGATTTCATTAGACATTTTTCTTTTATTTTGGGCATTGGTTTTGGCCATGGTTGGGGGCATGTCCCAACCAAATTTGTTTACTCTTTTGGATAGAGGTTTTGTGGTAATTCTGGGGGGATTGGTATGGGTGGGATTGGTATTGGTGTCGGTCTTGGCATTTGAATAATCCGGTTAGCTTACATCATTGGACGATATTGTTGGTTGTTCCATCCTACTACATTTTGGGATTTATTTTCATATTATGTTTTTGTATTCCCTTTATTTTATGGTCTATGGCTGGGCGGTTGGTGCGGTACGATTGGACTCAATTTGGTCGGTCATGGTTGTGACCCTATCCTAGAATCTTAATATCAACAATAATTCTAGTTTGCTATATGTTCAAAATTTAGCCCATCTAAGGCTGGATATAGGTGGTTGGGTTGGGTAACAGAAGGCGGTCTCCGGTCCTGGTTAGACTTGGGATACCCATTATGACAAGGCCCGGGGTTAGGTCACCTCATACTAGGACACTGGGGTTCACCAACATGGGTGATGGCCATACTGAGATGACACAATCCATTCCTCAGGATTTAGATGCAGTAGGGACTTACCATATACCGATACAACCTACTACGACACCACAACCATCTACATCTAGGCCTAGTACCACGGTCCTTCCTGGGTGAGGTACAGAAGAGATTAAGTACTGAGGAGGCTAAGGTAAAACTGATTGAGCAAGGATTTAAGCCACGGGTTAATAGTTGGATTCATGATGATATACGGACCATGTAGACCAGGTTTTTTGGGTTTGAGCAACGGATCAGCCTATATCTTAAGGGTCTACAACCCCCAGATTTAGCAGAGGTAAAGGCTAAGATGGCTAAGCTCAAGAAGGCAGTCGAGGAGCTTCATACCAAAACATTTACATCGATGACTATTATTGAAGAGATCCTTGTATAAGAGGAGATATCGAACACTTAGGTTGTACCATTGACCACCTCGGTTGATGTCAATGCTAGTGAGAGAGAATGAAATAAAAAAGAGAAAGAGAAGTGAAAAGGAGAAGATTGAGGTTGCGAAAGTAGCCAGTAGATAGGATGAGAAAGACTGTTAGATGAGAGTCTGAGAGATAGTGACGGGGGATGGTAGATCCCGACCTGCAGACCCTATTGATTTGACCAATAATACATCCTGGTTTCTTGAGTCGACATTGAATGCACCGGTCACTGCTAGTGCTACTTTTAATTTGAGCATGCCGCTCTCCATTGGGGCCACTGATAATGAGAGTGGGGTCCGTACAGAGGCCCCACATGCTAATACTACTTGATTGGCACCTAGTGTGCCCAGGTATATTTTCCCCCTCATGTTTACTCTATACATGCACTAGGGATAGTGTATAAGCATTTAGTTAGGCGTGGGGGTGTACTACATAGCCATCGTAGGTTATTATCATGTTTCTTTTCCATCGGCTACAGTTTGAATGATGAACCGACATGTCTAGTTTGGTTTAAATGTGTGTGTTGTTTTTTGTTCATGTTTTATGACATGTTTCATGATGTTTAATTAGGAAGAATTTTTGTAACTAAGGCAGTTGACGTTTTTGGTGGAATTGTGCTGAAGTTGTTAAAATTATTTGAAAAATGGTACCCATCCTAAAAATTTTATAATTGTGTGATGTGGTATGTGTGTGACTGCTGTGAATCTAGTAATTTCATTAGGATTAGGGACATAATAATTGTGGTCTACAACTACATGAAATGGATAGGTAGTGTCTAGCAATGTAACCTTGTACAATATGTCTATGAGGTGTTACCTAGTTCCCGGTATGTTTGGAGTCTAGAACTTGCGCGGTTGCTCTTGCCTAGGTTGTAGGATGGTTGGTTAGGAGATGATCATAGGACGATTTTGATGATTAAGTCCACTTCAGACTAAATTGCTCAACCAAATGAAATAGAAATCCCATAATCCCAATGTTAAGCCTTAATAGACCCAATTTTTTGTTTACACTGATTCACCTTCCTATTTAGACTGCAATGAACTTGGTTTGGCTCGGGTCCTCCTTGGACACTGTGCACCTCAACTAAGGCAAATTACCAAAGTTGAGGGTGGTTATTATAAGGGTGCATAATATAAAATGGGTATGAAGATATGATGTAGATAGAGAAAATGAGTAGGGTTGGGTATGGTAGATAAAATGAAAAGAAAAAAAATTAAAGTCAAAAATAGAAATTGCAAATGAAGAAAAAGAATTAATAAAAGAAACCACACCCATCCTGAATAAGCAGTTAAAGAATAAAAAGAGAGAAATATGGGCAAACAAAATAAAAAGTTAGCAAAGGAGGGATCCCAAAGAAATCATAGTGTCAAGGAGGCTAAGTCACTAACAATCCTTAAATGTACCATACTATCCCCAAGTCTATGTTACAAGCCTAACAAAGTCCTAAAGTGATCCTAACCCAACTGTCTGAAAATTTAGGTAAACATATGGTCAAATCTATGGCATTCTATGTACATTTATTGGAACTTCATTGTAAGCACGAGCATATCGTGACCGTCCCTATATGAATATGTTAATCTAGTTGAGTGATAGTGACTTCTTTGACTTTAAGGATGCGTGGTTGCGTTATTAGATTACTTATTTGTCCTGGTATTGTACTCTATATAGGCCCCATTGTTTGTTACTAATGTAATGCCATCACCTGACTCCTGCGTGTCTCATTGTTGTACCTAATCAATACACAATTGACTTTTAAAAAGTTAAAACAAGGAGGGGTAATAGGTTTTAAGAAAAGATTGAGTAGTCGACTGCCTATGGTATCTTAGGATCTCCTGATTAAGCATCATTTGTATTTTTGATTTTTGATTTTGCCCAAGGATATGCAAACATTATAAGTTGAGGGTGTTGATGTGTCATGAAAACATGGCACATTTGATGCTTAAAATAGTGAAATTATGCATTGACTTAGGTCATTTCATCGGATAAGATGTATGTTTTATGTGTTTTGCAGGTAAATTAGGTCAGAAGTGGTGTTGGACAAAAAAGAAAATTATGAAAAATTAAAGTACTAGTCAAGCTACGAGTTGTTAAGTCACTTTACGGCTCGTATCCATACTCGTGAGGATACCAGTAGCAAAGGCTAAATTTAAGAAGCTAAGTAAAGACTGACCACAACTCATTAAGAGTGACTACGAGTTATGGTATGCAACCATAATATGAACAGAGGCCAAAGCTGACTGAGGGAACTAAGTAATAGAAGACTTTGAGTCGTAAGGTCAGACTACAACTCATAGTATGAACTGAGAATATTGTGTAAAGTCATGAAGGTTGACACTTAAGTGGTGATGAGTGAATAACACGATATATAAGGATCGACTATAACTCGTGGTGATGAGTCGTAAGTATAACATATTCAAGAGCCCTGAAGATGAAAAACTACTGGAATGACTACGATTTGCAGCATATGACTCATAGGTTAACACTACGAGTCATAACCCTGAAGGAGTTGTAACAGACATAATAACCCATTGCCAGAGGCGTAACCACTACCAACAAAAATTTTCTATTGTATTTTAATTATGTTTCCCTTGTTATTTTGAGATACTATAAATACCCTTGGGTTATGATTTTATTAGGCTACATACTTTTGATATTTTTTCTCATACTTTGACTTCTAGATACTCGATATTTTGTTCTTGGGATTTTTGGTTTCGTATTCAATTTGAGTATTTGGATTTTATTCTTTGATTATTGTGTTATTAATTATATGTCTTGTTCATTGATTTCCATAGATTGTTGCATAAGCATGAGCGGCTAAATACCTTAATTAGGGTTGTGGGAACCCTGGCGGATTAACAATAGAGGAGAAGTGGAAGATTCATCTAGATTGTTGCAATTGTGTGTATTGTAATCTTCTTCGTATTAATTGTCTTCTAAGCTACTGCCGAATCTTAGGAATTTCCTATATTAAAGATCATCTTCACGAGGGAGTTTACAACCTCATTCACTAAAGTTTGGTTACGTGTTACTATGACTCTTAAATCCTCCTATTCACTTTTTTGCACTGCCTGTGATTTCATCAAGTTCAAGGTATAAGTCCATGTCTTCCCTGTAGGTTCAACCCTAACCTAGTTTGGGTTGATATATTTGACATCGACCGCAAAATACTTCTTTTGAGGTTAGTTTTGGGCAACATCAGTAGAAGAAGTGAAGTTTTGAGAGTTGATTTTTTAGTTTGACTCCTACAAAACCTACCTACGAGGCGTAAGTACTACCTAATACCCCATAGATACCCCTTGTAGGTAGGGGTTCTGAAGCCTTCTTTTTTCTTTGATTCCTACAATTCCACCTAGGGCCCGTAGGTACTACCTACGACTCATAAGTGATGACGTAGGTTGGTGTCGACCTTATTTTCCAACTTTATTTTGGATAGGTTTTCTAGTTTTTTTATGTATCTATAAATACCCATGAGATGTTTCATTATTATTTTATGCACTTTACATACTTATTACATTATTTTAAGGTCTGAGATATGGTTTTGAACTTGGAATTTGATGTTGGGTGTATTTACACGCCTAAACACCATAATTTACCTATGTTATAGCTATGTTTTGAGGATAAAATATATAATTCCTGCACTTTTAGTCCTTTTTCCTGTAAGTGAACTAACCTACGTGATTAGCATATTTTCAGGTATTAATGATGAAGATTTCAGCACTTTGTGGACCTTTGGACAGCAAAGGAAAACTTCACGGAAGAGGGAAGGCAGCTTTTGGAAGCTTATGGACTGAATGTGACGCATGGAGAAATTGTCCCGGGCAAAAGCAGTATTTTTAAATACTTAGGGGTGCAGCAGTATCCTAGTAGGACTAGGACAAGGATGTTATAAAAACCCTATCTGCTGAATTTTTCAGTATTGATTCACGGATTTATTCATTCATTCATGAATTGATTCATTCGACACTTTTAGTATTATTCAGTTTACAGATTCTGTAAGTTTAGACAAATAAAAAACGCTACAAGAACGGCTAGAAAGGAAATCATGTCATTCTCATAGTGACGCCAATACATACCCATCGTGAGATTGTTATCGTTTTGGTATGATGATGATGATGTCTTCGTTATTTTTCTTTACAATCATGAGTAGCTAAACTTCTCTATAAGGGTTATGGAAGCCTTTTGATATACTATCTATTACTATGAGTTTGTGAATTCTTGATGCATATGCTACTTATATCATTACTCTCTTCATTTTAATTTAATTCTCATGGTTGCAAACATAGAGAATAGGCCATTATAGCATTAACTTGTTCGAGAGAAAAGTTACATGTTTGGAAAAGAGAGTGTGACAAGGAAATAGGGCTACCAACCCCTATTTACACGTTAGTGCCGTAACTGGGTTAACCTCTTGGAGAGTTCGTACCGTTAGTTATACGCTTTAAGCTCGAGAGAGTTAAAGTGAAATAATCCTTGATGGTTGAGAAACACTAGGATTTACCATTAGAATACGAATCTCTATAAGTGCATGCATGTCTGAATTCCGCATTACTCATAGTTAATAGATACGTAGAACTCATAAGGTGGACATAACCCTATCTTATTTTTCTCTATGATTAAATCTTACTAAACAAAGCATTATGTTGTTACTTTGATAGCATTAATTCACGCCACAATCCAATCCCCCCTTTTCCGTGGAATTTTCGATCAACAGTCTACTAATAATTGCAACACTTAGTGACCAAGTATTCCCTGTGGGATTCGACACCCAACCCAGTTGGGTTCTATATTTGACAGCGACCGCTTACACTCTTATGAGAGCTGTAGTTTGGGCGTTCTCAAATTTTGGCGCCGTTGCCGGGGAATACAGTTGTCAACTAAGTTTGTGATAGTTACTAGACCCTTTGGTCTAAAATTCTTGAATTTTACTTTTTGTTTGTTGTTTTTGTTTTGATCAGGTTTGGTAGAGTGCATGCCAAATACACGAAGATCTGGTTAGCCATTATTACCCATAAATCCTGAACCACAACTTATTGGCAAAATGGATGCACAACGTGACATTGAAAGAAGGGTTGCTCAATAGGAGCAGGCTAGATTAGCTGCGTTGGCAGCTGCTCAAGTGCATCAATGGATAATTGATAACCCAAGTCGGGCAACAAATCCTGATGATGAGGACCTGGGTGATGATGAGTTACTTAATCCATGGCGTGCAGATGAGGTAGCAGCGCCTGTGAACAGGAGAGATCGTCAAGCTAGAATGAGACCTGAACGCCGAGCTGTGCAGGCTCCTTTTGATGATGATGATGACGATCTTGATGGAGCTGGTGCCACAGGGGATATTATTTCTCCGCCCTTGGCTCCCGGAGCCAAGTTCAATATCACTAGCACCATGATTCAGCTATTGCAGCTCAAAGGTTTATTTGGTGGACTTGCAGGCGATAATCCAAATATTCATCTGATTAATTTTATCTCAACATGCAAGGCGTTTGACAATCCAGGAGTTGGACAGAATGCAATTCGGCTGCTCTTATTTCCATTGTCTCTATCTAGAGAGGCAACTCTATGGTTGAACGGGCTAACTCCTGACTCTATTACTAATTAGAGGCAACTGAAAGAAGCTTTCCTAGAAAGATTTTTTCCGCCATCCAAGAGGGCACAATTAAGAGATGAGATCAGTAATTTTCGACAGCTTCCAACTGAAGCTCTCCACGAAACATGGGAGAGGTTCAAGAAGAAGCTCATGTGGTGCCCAAACCATCAGATGACCAATATCCACTTGATGGAAATATTATACAGGGCTTTGAACTCGGTGACAAAGCCAGTGGTTGATAATGCTGCAGGTGGGTCATTCATAGACCTTACTTTTATTGAGGCAAGTGATATGCTAGATCGTATGACAAAGCAGAGTAGAGCTTGGCATACCAGGGATTCTGAGGTAGCAATCTCTACTATATCTATTGGCATGACTGCAGAACAGAGACGAAGACAAGAGGAACGTGACCAGGATATGACTCACATGAAAATGCAGATGGATCTTCTTACCAAGCACTTATTATCATGGAAGACCGAAAAGGTTAAGGCCGTTGTATCACAGGGAAGAGATGAATCTGACTCTGAGAAAGAAGAGAACTACTTGAATAATCAGGGGGTTTCTGAGGCAATGCCCAAGGAAACCAAGGTCGGAATTATTATGATAAATCTGGATACAAGGACCGCGATCAAGGTAGTTGGAAGAACAAGACTGACAGGAGTGGTTTGTATGTTCCTCCTGGAAATCGTGAGGCTGTGGTGTCTGGCTCTGGAAAGATGTCCATGGAAGATATGATGGCTAAGTTGTTGAAAGGAGTGGAGGCAACCAACACGGGAGTAACTGAGGTGAAGAATGATTTGTCATCAATAAATCAATTGGTTGACTCGCATTCTACTGCAATAAAACAGCTGGAGCAACAATTGAGTCAACTCTCAGCGGCATTCAATCAAAGAAAGGCTGGCACTTTACCTAGCGACACTGTGAAAAACCCAAGGAATGATGGATCATGTATGTCTATTACTACCAGGAGTGGTAAAGTATTGGAAAATCCATCCAAAGGCAAGCAGGTGGTTGATGATATAGAGGAGAATGTTATTGATGCAGATTGTGATGATTCTGTAGAAGATGAAAATCAGAATGAGAGCGTTCATGAGAAAACTATAACCCTTCCATCACGACCTTTTCCTCAGAGACTGAAGAAGAAGGCTGATGACACTCCTGAAAAGGTTGATAATCGGAAGCAAGATAAAAAGGAAGTGGTGGAGAAAACGATTCCTCTTCCACCACCACCTTTTCCTCAGAGACTGAAGAAGAAAGTTGATGACACCAGGTTCAGTAAATTTATGACCATGTTGAAGCAGCTGACTATTAATGTTCCTTTGGTGGAGGCGCTGGAACAGATGCCTGGGTATGCTAAATTCATGAAGGACCTGTTGACAAAGAAGCGGGAAGTAAGCTATGAGGTGGCAGAGGATGTTCATCATTGCAGTGCAATTACCACGAGGTCTTTAGTACAGAAGAAGGCAGATCCTGGTGCTTTCACTATTCCTTGCACGGTTGGATCTATGAATTTTGCTAAGGCATTATGCGATCTAGGGGCTAGCATCAATTTGATGTCGTTATCCATTTACAGAAAGTTGGGGTTGAGCGATCCTACACCAACCAATATGCGACTTGTGATGGCAGATAGGGCGGTAAAATGACATGTTGGTATATTATACGATGTATTCGTGAAGGTTTCCACCTTCATCTTTCCTGCAGATTTTGTTATTTTGGATTGCGAGGTGGATTCTGAAGTTTCCATAATCTTATGGGCGTCCTTTCCTCACAACTGGAAGTGTGCTGATTAATTTAAGAGCTAATGAGCTTTTATTTCAGCTGAATGACGAAGTGTTCCGTTTTGAAGTATGTAAATCGATGAAGCAGCCTAGAGATATGGATGTGTTCTCCGTAGCTGATGTTTACTTTGAGGATGAGAAAGGATTATCTGTAGAGAAGCATCTTATTATTGAGCCATTGTCTGCTGTGCTGTTGAATTTTGAGCATGAGGATATTGAAGAATATGAAGAAACTATTTGTCCTCTAACAGGAATAAATTCCTCTTCTCATGCTACTAAGAAGCTGGACCTTGATCTTAGGAATCGACCTTCACCAACAGCGAAGACTTCCATTGAAGTGCCACTAGTGCTAGAATCGAAAGAGCTCCCCAGTCACCTAAGGTATGCGTTCTTGGGAAGTGAAAATACACTTCCGATGAGTGTTGCGGCTGATTTAGGTGAACAGCACGTAGAGGCTCTCATCTCTACTCAGAAGAGGTACAAGAGAGCTATGGGTTGGACTATTGTTGATATAATTGGTATCCCTCCTGGGATATGTATGCACAAGAGTCATCTCGAAGAAGATTGCATGCCTACAAGTAAGCATCAGCGTCGTCTGAATCCATTCAGAAAATGATGCACCATCTATCTCGATGAAGTCTGAGTAATCGAGATAGCTATGTCATGCCGCGATAATAAATCAAGCGCTAAATGGGAGACAACCCATCATTTTTAGTCGTTTTGTTTTCCTAGGAGTTTGTTTTGTTAAATAACAATCCAAAAAGAAGAGTCGAGCCACGACCAAAACTAAGGCGCTTGGTGGGAGGCAACCCATCTTTCTAATCGTTTTTGTTGTTTTTGATTAAGTGTAGGGGAAGACGTATAAAGGAGGAGCTTGGTCTCAAATTTTGATTTGAAAGTGAGCAATGTTAAAGGTGGTAAGTGAGTAATGAAGGATCAAAAGGCTTTCGGTTAGGCATTGCCTATACAATTCTAGGCAATGGATAAGGCAAGGCCTATGTAAATCTAGGCAACGGACAAGGCAAGGCCTATGCTATTGCCTTTTCTCTTTGAATCGGCAATGCTATAGCATAGGCGCCGCCTATTCTCAACTAGGCAAAGCTAAAGGCGTTGCCTATGCCATTGCCTTTGCTCTCTGAATCTACAATGCCATAGCATAGGCGCCGCCTATGCCCAACTAGGCCATAGCATAGGCGTCGCCTATGTTCAACTAGGTTTTGCTAAAGGCGCCGCCTATGCTAAGCATAGGCATAGCATTAGGCGCCTCCTACTTATACTTTTTGGTCTCCTAACCCGATTTTTCATGGGTCAAACCCGACCCAAGCCTTGGTCTATAAATAGAACTTCAACCTTAAGACAAAATCAAATTGTTTGCTCCATATAGGAGCCGCCCAAGCTTCCCCATTCTTTCAAAATATTTCTTTTTGCTCATCTAATCTTGCAAGTTTATCTTCCGAATCCATCACCAAGTAAGTTATTCTTTTATATTCCGTAGTTGTTGGAATGCTACGTTTATAATGATTTATTAGATTTTGAAGTGGTGTTGGTGATTAGAATGTGGTTGGTTTGTTATGATATATCTAGTTGAGTGAAAGAATACGTGTGGGTGTTCTTGACTTTGTTCCGACTTGTATTTGATTGCTATACACTGTCATAGTTTTATGAAGTCAAAATTGTGAAGTTAATACATAATCTTGTAAGTTGAAAGCTTGAATGTTTGAATGACTCGTTCATTGAGATACCGATTATGATTGACCACAAGCATAAGATGGTGTGATTATGCGTATGCAATAACTTGTTTCTATTTGTGGTACGATCCTTATGTGGTAGTTTTGTTCAAAAAGTGCATTCATCCAAACATAAAAGTATAGACAAGATTACTTGAAATAGAATTGGAAAGGATAGTTAAGATGACATGAACGTATGACTGTGCTGAACATGTTGTTGGAACATATCGCCTAAATATATGTCGATAAAGTCTAAGTAATCGACATCATTCACTTAATTAGTCTGTGCCAACAAATTAAGTGTGGGGTGGTGCCACTACTGTTTGTTTTTTGATTGAATCTTCCGAGATGAAGCTAACATGACACTATTTTAATCTCAAGTAGAATGGCCCCAAAAGGACGACAAGGAAAAGAAAAAGTGTCCACCTCACAAAAAGGACAGAAAAGGTCAAGAAAGGAGCAAGTTGAGTCCTCCTCTCTACAAATACCTCGACGCACTTTTGGGATCAAGTGGGGTACATTTTGAGGAAACTCTGTGGATGACGACTCTGATGATGATTCCGATGCAGGGGGTATGACCCCAGACATAGAAGAGGAGTCCGACTAATTAGGTTTTCCTTATTTGTTTTCCACTGAGGGCAGTGTGTCCCGTCTAAGTGTGGGGTGCTGGTATTTGTATGCTTCTTGTAATTCTTTGCCTACATTTATTCTAGTTCTTGTTTGTTTTAATTAGTCGTAATTAGTTAGTTTAATTTTAGATTTTTTTAGATTTTGCATGAAATTGTTCTGATAGGCGGCATGGTATTATGACAAGATTTTGTGCCAAAATCATTACTATTGAGACGTTTAGGCTCTAAGTGTGACTCACTGTGTGATAAGTGTGTGGTTTAATTCATTCATCTGATGGGTCAAGAGTCTATACTGCTCCCAATAAAGTTGACCATGTGCCTTGTGTGTGTGAGGTTATAGTATATTCTGTGTTGTGACTGATAGTAGAACTTGCCTGGTGCGTGTGTAAAGCGAAATAAAGAGTGTGAGTTTAGGAGATGATTTAGGCATTTCTTTGGCAGCCTGAGATTGTTTACCTTATTTTTACCTACCCGTGGACATTATCCTAGTTAACCCCCTTTGAGCCTTTAGCTATTTTCTTTGACAGCCTCATATGTAGCCTAATCCATTTTTTTTCAAGACCATAATTTGATTCAAATTCCTAAGCGCTTTAAATTGTAGAGTCATGTGACAAAATAAGAGGAAAGTGGGTGAGAGTGATGCCTCAGAGTGTATTGGTACTTGAAATTATTGTGAATAAGAGTGGCTATCATAGAAGTGTTTTATAAAAAAAAAAACAGAAATAGAAAAATAAAAAAAGTAAGTTGTATATTCTCATCTTTGTGTTTATAATTGAATAACAAAATAGGTGAAAAGGGGTGTTAGATGAAAAGAAAGGTAGAAGGGTTGTTTAAAAGAGAGTGTTAATGGCATAATGTGATGTATTAAAGCGCTTAGGGAAAATAGTCACTATTTCTGGCCAAAATAGTCTTACTTGTCCCTTAGCCTACATTACAACCTGTAAAGACCTATTTGATCCTAAGCTTAGCATTCTGATAGTAGTAGAGCATTACACTAAGGGAAAGCCTATGGTCATCAGTTGCAACATATGAATTCTTTGTGAGAGTGAGAGCAACGAGAATCTTGTACCCATGTTTCGAAAAATGCAAAACTTATGAGTGATTATGGGTGATATCTTGTGTGAGACACACATGGTTGATGATTGTTGGGTAGTGTTATATGATTCTTTGTGACTTAACTTGTGGATACGAATTAACCATCCTCACGAGTCTAGGTTGGAGGTTGAATTGTTTCTAGTAGTGATCCAGAAAACTACTCTTTGTTAATAATTGTCGTGCATGTCTTGATGAATATTTTGTGTTACTGCTGTGAAATTCTAGTTAGATGTTTGCATGGATGTAATATTTTATTCGAGGACGAACAAAGCTTTAAGTGTGGGGTGTTGATGTTGGGTGTATTTACACGCCTAAACACCATAATTTACCCATGTTATAGCTATGTTTTGAGGATAAAATATATAATTCCTGCACTTTTAGTCCATTTTCCTGTAAGTGAGATAACCTACGTGATTAGTATGTTTTCAGGTATTAATGATGAAGATTTCAGCACTTTGTGGACCTTTGAAAAGCAAAGGAAAACTTCACATAAGAGGGAAGGCAGCTTTTGGAAGCTTATGGACTGAATGTGATGCATGGAGAAATTGTCCCGGGCAAAAGCAGTATTTTTAAATACTTAGGGGTGCAGCAGTAGCCTAGTAGGACTAGGACAAGGATGTTATAAAAAACCTATTTGCTGAATTTTTCAGTATTGATTCACGGATTCATTCATTCATGAATTGACTCATTCGACACTTTTAGTATTATTCAGTTTACAGATTCTGTAAGTTTAGACAGAGAAAAAATGCTATAAGAACGGCTAGAGAGGAAATCACGTCATTCTCATAGTGACGCCAATACATACCCATCATGAGATTGTTATCGTTTTGGTATGATGATGATGATGTCTTCTTTGTTTTCCTTTACAATCATGAGTAGCTAAACTTCTCTATTAGGGTTATGGAAGCCTTTTGATATACTATCTATTACTATGAGTTTGTGAATTCTTGATGCGTATGCTACTTATATCATTACTCTCTTCGTTTTAATTTAATTCTCGTGGTTGAAAACATAGAGAATAGGCCATTATAGCATTAACTTGTTCGAGAGAAAAGTTACATGTTTGGAAAAGAGAGTGTGACAAGGAAATAGGGCTACCAACCCCTATTTACACGTTAGTGCCGTAACTGGGTTAACCTCTTGGAGAGTTCTTACCGTTAGTTATATGCTTTAAGCTCGAGAGAGTTAAAGTGAAATAATCCTTGATGGTTGAGAAACACTAGGATTTACCATTAGAATACGAATCTCTATAAGTGCATGCATGTCTGAATTCCGCATTACTCATAGTTAATAGATACGTAGAACTATAAGGTGGACATAACCCTAACTTATTTTTCTCTGTGATTAAATCTTACTAAACAAAGCATTTTGTTGTTACTTTAAAAGCATTAATTCACGCCACAATCCAATCCCCCCTTTTCCGTGGAATTTTTTATCAACAGTCTACTAATAATTGCAACACTTAGTGACCAAGTATTCCCTGTGGAATTCGACACCCAACCCAGTTGGGTTCTATATTTGACAGCGACCGCTTACACTCTTACGAGAGCTGTAGTTTGGGCGTTATCAGAATTTTTGTTCTTGACTTTTACGGTTTGATATTAATTTTAGATTTCAGTTTTCATTCTTAATTTTTTGTGATATCATTCATATGCTTTCAATTTTGAATTCAATGTGTGTTCTTATAATCATGACCATCTAAACCTCTTAACTAGGGTTGTGGAAACCTTGATGGATTAATGAAGTAGAGGAAGTGTAAAGTCATTCTTGATTGGTGTTCTTTCATGTATTGTGGCTTTTTACGTATTAATTGCTTTCTTAACAACTGCAAATATTAATAACCCACCGGTATTCGATACTAACTCGAGAGATAGGTTGATATAGGAAAAGAAAATTACAACAGTAATTTGAAGCTACCAACCTTCATATAATTTATTTTAGATTGAAAAGAGATAGTTAATCTGGGATCCATGACAAAGGTTAGTAATGCGACACTCTGAGACCGACAGAAGATGAGTGAAATTCATCCAAACCAAGATTGATAGACAGATTGGTGATACATAGCTTGTTCGATTTTGCATGCAAGTCATCGAGATTGTTTGACAACACAAACAACCTTTGTAGTCATGAAGTAATGGGGAAGACAATCCTAATTAATCATTCTTATCTTAAATAGATATTTGTTTACTTGTTACTTTAACTTATAAATTGTTGATTTGTTCTTTTATATCCCCCCCTTTCAGAAATAATTAATTAATAGTCTAAATAACTACATTGACCTAGGTCCTAACCATATTCCTCATGGGATCGACCCAACCTGTTGGGTTTATTATTTGTCAAGTGTCTATGCTATACTTTTTAGGAGGTGTAATTTGGGTGATATCAAAATTTTACACCATTATAAGGGAATACAGTTACAGATTAATTGATTGAGGTTGGTGGTTTTCTATTTTTTATTGTTTGGAGGGCATATGCCTGTGTATGCCCAACACTAGGACTCGAGGCAATCCCCTGATTTCTTTTGATCCTGAGCTTGAATGGACCTTATTATAGTATCTAAGACGGAAAATTATGAGCATAGATCCTGACACAAAGGGATTCGGGTCTATCCAAATGCATTGAATTGGCCACTTCTAATTGGTTTTCATGAGACTACTAAGTAAACTACTAACCGGTTGGTAGACAAGAGAAAGCGAGGTTAGCACTAGTTAGGCATACTAAGAAAAGGTCTAGATAGGAGTTAGTAGATCATCGAGCAGCACTCGACAGGGACACACTTAGAAGAGATAGAGTTCAACCACCCTCTTATCATTACTTATCTGCGTATGATGATCCAAAAGAAGATTTGGGATATGTTGAATCAATTGACACAGAAGCTATCATTCCTCTATAGTTGCCCAATTGAACGAAATTTGACTTTATGAGTGTAATGATTCAGTTTCTTAATTTGAAGAGTGTGTTTGTTGGTTTGTCGATTAATGATGCAAACATGCACATTATGAATTTCTTTAGGATTTGCACTTCATATAATCTATCGGGGGTGAGTCAGGAAGCCTTTCAAGTTGTTCCCATTCTCTTATACAGGTGAAGTGATGTTATGATTAGGGTAAATGTGTCTAGTTGTTCCCATTCTCTCATGCGGGTGAAGTGATGTTATGATTAGGGTAAATGTGTCCATTAGTAGTTTGAGTTGCAGACACAATTCTTGGACATATTTTTTCCACCTTCTATATTGTTGCTATTGAAAGATAAGATTTATAATTTCAGAAAATTGCATTAGAGGCACTATACGAGACCTAGTTGAGATTCAAGAAGAAGTTGATAAATGTACCCAATCACAAAATTTTAGGTAGGAATTTGGTCGAGATATTCAATAAATCCTTGAATGCAAACACCAAATATGTTGATACTATTAGTAATGGGGCATTTATGAGTCTTTGTTAGGACCAAGATATGGGAATCTTAGATCAAATCACCAAAACCAACTGAGGATAGCATACTCATAAGGTAGATAGGGGAGTCGACACTTATGCTATTGGTGCTTTCAGTGAGAAGAGATTCCTAGATAATGTAGTGGCTCAAGAGGTATCATAATTGAGGATGGATAATGGGTTACTTACCAAGAAGTTTGTAACTATGGGAGAGAAAAAGGTGAATACAGTGGGTGCACGAGGTAAATTTTTAGACATGACGAGTCTAACTCTAGGGAGAAAGTAAAATACTTAGATTGAAAAATGGCGGGTTTCCAAGCCAAGGGCCAAGGGTCTAATAAGGACACTTGGAACTCGAGGAAAGGGAATCAGGGTTGTAACTATTAAGGGGATATGTATAGGGATAGGATCAGAAAGCGAGTCGGTGACTGGAGAATAAAGGATGATTATAAGGAGAAGAGTGATTTGTATGTACCACAAGGGAACCATAATGTTGACTCAAGGATGGAAGCATTGCTTGTGAAGATGGTTAAGGGATCATAGAGCCAAGAGAGTTTCCTTAAGGATATTAAGGCATATATTTTATGATTGAGATCAAAAGTAGAATCTCATGCTACAATAATTAAGCAGCTTGAGTAGCAGTTTGGTCAGATGTCGGCTAAATGAAATCAGCTTCAATTGGGCACTCTTTTGAGCAAACCATTCAGAATCCTAAAAAGGGTCGTCACAACCATGACATCACCACTAAGAGTGGTAAGGCTACTATTGATCCACCTATGCCTGTAGTTGATGATGTAAGGGATAATACTATTGAGGTTGATTGACACGACCCAAAACCGAGCCATGTCGTAGGGGTACCTCAAGCCCACATGAACCGAAGATCGCCTCAATAACCCAACCTAATCATCACATCAATCACAAGGGTGGGGTGGATCCTAACCATATAATAGGAGAGCAGAAATCATACTACAAGTCAAAACTTAAACATGTTTTACACTTCATTAGATTTATCAAACTAGCCAATACTCCCAAGTCCATAGTCATCCAAAATACCTCTATATAAACTGATATTTACAAATATATATATTGGGACAAGCCCCTAACAATAGCCAAACCAAGAAAAACTAAGACGAAGTCTAAAGATAGGAGACCAAGAATGAATGTCTTCCGAAGTAAGAAAACTCACCACTCCAAAGTCAATTCATGAACCGCTTCAATCACCTAATCACTGCGCAGGAAGAGAAGATGATGCTCCAGCCCCTATGTCGTATGGGGATATAGTGTTTGAAGACGGTTAGAACTTTGAGCGTTAGCATGTAACTCAAGGATAAGGATAAAATAGCATCATCAATCAACAACAAGTCAATATATCATATTCATCCATATTCATGACCTTATCCATACATATAGGTATATCACATGCCAAACAAGTAACCAAGTCTTAACAACATTCTCAAAGCACTAAATCATGAGACATAAAGTGGAGGACTCCGACCTTCCACACATAGATTCAAACAATTCTTATTAGGTATGGGACTTCAACCACATACACATATTACTTAGACGAAGGAACACTCATTAATCAAGGAAATCTAACCACATACACATCCATTTAAGCAAGGGACTCTAACCACACACACACATTAATTTAGGCAAGGGACTCTAACCACATGCCTACACGTTAGGAAAGGGACTCTAACTTCATGTCGTATTAGATAGAGGACTCTAACCCAAGCCATTTCATTTGGTAAGGAACTTCAACCTCAAGATATCTCATTACGCAATGGACTTTAACCACAGGCGATTTCATTATGCAAGGGAATTTAACCTCAAGCCCTTTCATTAGGCAAGGGAGTTTAACCTTAAGCCATTACAACTATCACTAGTTGACATTGGGACTCCAACCCTTTGTCCATAAATCATCATCTATTCAATTCACACTTAAGGACTTTAACCCATTTAGACAACGCAACACTATACATGACCACATAGTCCTCATGGGAGCCTTTGTTGCTCAACCATTTCAATAGGTCAATACCTTAGTTTAATTCAGCACATAATTCAATTTATGGTCATCAATATCCTCACAAACTATTCACATTGCACTAGTAATCTTATACCACATTCTCACTGCACTTTAGTTCAACACACAATTCAAGTTTATTTTTATATCTTGGAACTTTAACCCCTCATTAGACATCAACCAACAAGATCCTCAACTTTACAATACATGGATAATAATACCTTTACAATATCATTTATCTACAACTCATACTTATTGGGTTAGTTACCTAGTTCAAAACATCATCAACATGTGACCAGTCACTTCACTAGATATTTTCACAAATACATTATGTGTATACCTTTATCAAGGCCAATTATAA
This sequence comes from Capsicum pubescens, assembly GCA_030864215.1. Lineage (NCBI taxonomy): Eukaryota > Viridiplantae > Streptophyta > Magnoliopsida > Solanales > Solanaceae > Capsicum > Capsicum pubescens. The sequence continues at coordinate 209,437,265 of CM061540.1, read as the reverse complement.
ATTAGAAAACATCGTCATTAGGGTTACTCGAGATCAACATGTTTAACCACCAAAAACAAGAACCTACATGTACAAAACATCACCAATATCAAGAATCAATAAAAGTCTAAACAGGAATAAACATTATACATCATAAGGCATCAAAACCCTTATCATTTGATTTCAAAATATCCATGTACACTTACGAATATAAGTGTGAAATATAGGGTTTTTAAGTTATTTATCAAGGGAGAGAGAGTTACATGCCTTGGACAACTTGATTCACCAAGAATCTTGAGTTCACTTTTCCTCTAGAAGATCACCCTTGAAACCCTAGCCTTCAATTCTTCACAAATAAGTTTGAGAAAGTGTTTAGGGTGTTTGATCCATCAAACAAAAATTTTATAGTGAGGGGACTTAGGGTTTTGGTGTAGGAAATAACCAAAAGGCCCATAGTTAAGAGCTGGAAAATGAGCCCGTCCTTGGGTACGATCCACTTAAGGAACCGTACCCTAGGGTATGAGTGGTACCCTAACTCGTACCCTAGGCTTTTCGTAGGTTACCTATACTAGATAGGGTATGAATACACACCATTGAGTCATATCCAAAGGGTACGACTCATGCACTAACTTGTATCCATCAACGTACCAAAAATAGTCCAATCCAAGCTAAGACTTCACTCTATATGATTTGTCTTGGTACGACTCGTACCTTAAGGTATGATTGGTTGGAGGCTCACTCGTACCTAGGATAGAAAGTGACCCTCACCACACTTCCTAGGGTATGAGAAGAGAGGGATATGAGGATAACTCATATCCAAGGGGTACGACTCATGCCCCTAGTCATACCTACCTCAGATACACCAATTGAGGGAATTTTTCAATGGTTCAAAGTCTAGGTGTTTCAATTCTCCCCCACTTGGATCATTCATCCGCGAATAACGGGTAAGGCAAGCATAAACACAAGTTAACATATTATCGCACATCAAACCAACCTTTAAACAAGTTATAACAAAGCATACAACAAGGATACAACACACATCATGATCATTATCGATCGACTATTCATTTTATTGGCTTTGGGACTCAAACCCATTTTTTATCAAAGATACTTGTTCTTTTCAAAGATTTGGGACTTAAACCCCTTACTTATCAATACTTACTCATTTCAAAACTTAGGGATTTTAAACCATTGACTTATCAAGGTTAATTACTCAATTCAAGGACTAGGGACTTGAACCCATTATCTATCAAAGGCATGAATCAACTCAAGGTACTAGGGACTTAAACCCATTACAACAAGGACACATATAATTTCAAGGCATTAGGGACTTGAACCCATGGTCTAACAAGACCTAAGACAATTCAAAGCTTGGGGACTTTAACGCATTGTCTAAATAAGGAATAACCCAATTCGAAACATTGAGGACTTCAACCCTTTGTCTATCAAGATGTAAATCAGTGTAAGAAGATTAACACATACCTTCATCATATGATCCCAGAATAGGAAAGAAATGCAGATACTTGGACTTTATGTCCTTTTCTGCCTCCCAAGAAGCTTCTTCAGACTATTGGTTCCTCCATAGAACCTTCATTGAAGCCACTTCTTTCGTTTGTAACCAATGAACTTGTCGATCCAAGATCCTCACCGGGACCTCTTCATAGGACAAAGATTCTGAGATGCCAACATCCCTCAAGGGAAAAACCAATGAAGGATCACCCACACATTTGCAAAACATAGAGACATACAAAACTGGGTGAATAGAGTTCATTCTAGAAGGCAACTCCAACTCATAGGCAACATTGTCAACCCTCTTCACAATCAAGTAGGGACCAACGTACTAGGGACTAAGCATCCCTTTCTTACCAAATCGTGTCACTCCCTTCATAGGAGACACTTTAAAGAATACCCAATCGCCAACACTAAACTCTAAGTCCCTACGCCTCACATCCGTATAGAATTTTTGGCGACTTTGAGCAGTTTTCAATCTATCACGAATTATATTTACCTTCTCTATGGTTTGGTGAACTAAATTGGGGCCAAGCAACTTACCCTCGCCAACCTCATACCACCCAATAGGAGATCGACCTCTCCTACCATGCAATGACTCAAAAAGGTCCATGTCAATACTAGAGTGGTAACTATTATTATAGGAAAATTCAATCAAAGGCAAGTGATCTTACCAACTACCACCATAATCAATCACACATGCCAGCAATATATGCTCTAATATTTGGATGGTCATCTCTATTTTCCCATCTATTTACGGGTGGAAAGTGGAACTAAGGCACACTCTAATACCCAAACCTTTTTAGATGACTTCCAAAAGTGGGATGAGAATGGAGGACCATGATTTGAAATGATCAAAACTGGAGCACCATAAAAATTTACGATCTCCACAAGATACAACTTAGCATAATCTTCCACTGAGTAATTAGTCCTCATGGGAAAGAAGTAAGCGGACTTGGTCATTCTAACAATAATGACCTAAATAGAATAACATTGATTCTGAGATCAAGGAAGACCAATAACGAAATCCATATTAATTGCCTCCCACTTCCATTCAGGAAACACAATTTCTTGGTACAAACCACCGAGTTTCATGTGCACAACTTTCACTTGTTGACACACATACACTTTTCCACATAACTAGCTACATCACATTTCATATTGCTCCACAAATAGAACTATCTAAGGTCATGATATATCTTGGTGAAACTAGGATGAATAGCATAACGGGATCTATGAGTCTCGGCCATGACCATTTCCCTCAATCCATTAATGTTGGGAACATATAGCCTACCTTGGTATCTCAAGATACCATCATCGCCAATCACAAAGTCCACAACTTTTTTTGACCCACATTACTCTTGATTTTCATCAAGTAAGGATCCAATGCTTGCTTTTTCTTTATCTTAACAACAACAGTCGACTAAGATACCGGATGCACAATTACACCACCATCCTTAAAATTTGTAAGTTAAACTCCAAGATTATCCAAACGGTGAATGTACCTCACTAACTCCCATTAATCCTCATACACATGGGCTAAACTTCCCATAGACAATCTACTAAGAGCATCGGCTACTATATTAGCATTACCAGGATGGTAATGAAGACTCATATCATAGTCTTTCAACAACTCAAGCCACCTTCTTTGCCTAAGGTTCAAATATTTTTGAGTAAATACAACTGAAGACTCTTATGATCGGAAAAGATATCAATATGAACCCCAAAGTAATAATGCCTCCAAATCTTTAACGGAAAAACCACGGATAATAACTCTAAATTATGAGTAGGGTAGTTTCTTTGTGAACTTTCAATTTCCTGTAAGCATAGGCCACCACCCTACTATGTTGCATCCAAACAAAACCAAGGCCAATATGAGAAGTATCACAATTTACCACAAAGCCATTATTACCTTCGATCAAGGTCAAAACCGAAGCTTAAGTCAACTTATCTTTTAACTTCTCAAAACTACACTCACACATATCTGACCATAAGAAATTGACCTTATTTTGCGTTAACTAGGTCAATGGGGCAGCTATAGTCGAGAAATTCTCTACAAATCTTCTATAGTAATTGGCTAAACCCAAGAAGCTCTAAATATCGAATGGAGTCATAGGTATAGGCCACTTCATAAGTTCTACAACCTTTTGGGGATCTACTATGATCCCGTCACTAGAGATAACATGACCAACAAAAGCTACCATTTTTAACCAAAACTCACACTTGAAGAACTTGGCATATAAATGATGATCCTTCAAAGTTTTCAACACGGCACAGAGGTGATCGACATGATCCACCTCACTCTTAGAATAGACTAAAATGTCATCAATGAAGACAATGACAAGCATGTCCAAGAATGGACGAAATACCCTATTCATCAAGTCCATTAATCCCACGGGGGCATTGGTCAACCCAAAATACATGACAAGAAACTCATAGTGACCATATCGGGTTTTAAAGGTAGTCTTAGGGATATTCGCGTCCCTAATATTAAGCTGATGATAACCCAATCTAAGATCAATCTTATAGAAACACTTAGCACCCTAAAGTTGATCAAACAAATCATATATCCTATAAAAAGGATATGTATTCTTTATGGTCACTTTATTTAACTAATGATAATCAATGCACATACAAAGGGAACCATTCTTCTTGTGCACAAACAACACAGGAGCACCCCATGGAGACACACTAGGATGGATAAAACCTTTATCTAAGAGGTCTTTTAATTTCTCTTTAAGCTTATTTAGCTCCACCGGAGCCATTCTACAAGAAGGGATAAAAATTAAACAAGTTTCCAGAACAAGATCAATCCCAAAATCAATTTCATTTTCAGGAGAAATATCAGGAACTCATCAGGAAAAACCTCGGGAAACTCATTAACCATGGGAATGAATTCTAGAGAAGGCTCTTCTGAGTTAGAATATTTAACTCGGACCAAATGATACCATCGCCCCTTTGAAATCAACCTTTGGGCTTTAACATAAGAAATGAACCTTCCCTTATGCACTAAAGGACCACCTTTCCATATAATAATAGACTTAGTAGGGAATTTGAACATGACCCTACGGGTCCGACAATCTAAGGAACTATAACATAAATGCAACCAATCTATCCCTGGAATGATATCAAAATCGACCATGTCCAGCTTTATCAAATCTACAAAGTATCTCTACCACCAATTGATACCACACACACCCTATAGGCCCTTCTAGTAATCACAGAGTCTCCTACTGGGGTAGAAATAGAAAAAGGAAACAATAAACTCTCGGGACCACAATCAAGATGCACAGCCACATACGGGGTCACATATAAAAGTGTATACCCTGGATCAAGAAAACAATATACTTCATAGAAGAAAAGTTTTAATATTTCCATGATAACATCGGGAGATGCCTTAAAATCTTGGAAAGTATCAAGAGCAAACAATTGATTTCAGCTAGTGACGGTGCCAGAAATAGAAGAAGAAGCAGACATAGCACCCTTTGGTGCGGGAGTAGGTGTAGTATCAATAGGGGCCCTATTGGCCAAAGAATATGCTAGAGAGGGTCACTCACACTTCATGTTCCCGATATGACCACAACTAAAACATTTGTTCCTCTCCTTCTTACACTGACCACAATAACTTAGACCATAAAATCTGTAAAGAGGACGGGGTGGAGTCGACTAGGCACAACTATCCTGGAATCGGGCATCCTATGCTCGGAACCTATTACTAAACTGAGGTTGGTGATCACCCGGCAACTTTGGGTAAGGGGAAAAAACACTAGCCGAGGAGAAAGAACTCGAACTCCCCCGCTTCTTCCGTGGCCACTTGCCAATATCTCTACAATTTTTTTCAGAAGGCCTAAATTTCTTTCCTTGTCTTTCACTAAACTCAACTTGCTTCTTTTTCTCTTCTTCCACTTATTACATATACATAATCAACCTAGAAATGTCCATAGTTTCAATCAACAAAGATGCCTTGCTCTCAAGAACTAAATCACGAGACAATCTCATGAAAAACTTAAGCATCCTAGTCCTCATGTTAGAAACCATTGATGTTGGGTGTATTTATGCATTCTAGCCTGGTTATTTTAGCCTTTTTAGCCTCATTTTGAGGATGATTCATGTGATTAACGCATTGATAATAAGATAAATGTTAATATAAGTTTCCATTTATGTGTTTACAACATTTAATTTTGTTTCCACATAAGTTTTGATTCAAATTGATCATTTAGAAGTCAACCGAGAAAACTAGTGTGACTAGCTTGAGCTAGGTGTTTTTCTAGTCTATCATTTTGGGTTCTAACGTGTTTAATGAGTTCCTAAGGTTGTTATGGTGCATTTATATGTGAAAAAACTTATTTATAATTTTAAAGGGTCAATTGTATCAAGCCAAGTGTCAAAATAATAAGTTAGAGATCAAACTGAATAAAGCCTATGCTTAGCTCGTGTTTCTAGTTCACCATGTTGGATGTTGTGTTGATTTGAGCTATAAATTGTTGTGTTTAATGATATATGATGCTTTTTAAATGGAATATGATGATATATTAAGTATTTATAAGTTTCAAATCAAGTAGAAACAACTTAAAATGGCTTGGAATGGATCACAGAAGCATAAAACACAGTTTGACGCAAATTTAGACACCTGAAATGTGTTGGCCGAGTGAGGGTGTGTGAGAAGGGATATTGGCATGTGCGGCACACCACTGGATTTATAAGGCACCCAAAACATCACACCAATGAGAATTATATGCGACGCTACCCTTCTTCAATTTGATAACCAACGCGGTGCGCCTCTGTTTCCACAGACAACAAAAAATTGAATCCTTGTTCAACAAGGCATGGGCTATTTCTTCTACTATAAATAGGACCTTATACACATTTTTATTTATTATTGGAAGTCTTTGGAGATTTAGGGTCTGCTATAACTTCATATTTTTAGGTTTTTCTTATTTTAATTTAGTTCATTAATGTCTTTAGTTGTTAATTACAATCTTGTGATTACGATTATGACTGTGTGGCTAAACACCTTTTTTCTGGGGTTAAGGACAAGATCATGACTACTTTTATTTTGAATTAAGTTTTTTAAGTTGCTTATCATTATCGGTTGTTTGTTTATTCATGTTTTAACTATTTTAAGGATTAGCTACCCTTAGAATACATCAATTGTCAACCTTGTGAACTCGGGAGAGGGAATAGGGTGATAGAACATGGGAATAAACAAAGTATGGTTTGTATTATTTTATAAAATAAGGAATTCAAATTAGTGTTTAGGATAGTGATGTACTTAGATGCCTTACTTGATTCACACATATGATGATAGTTTAAAGATCTTAATTGAACTATTACTTCCCCGCTCAATGATATAGTTGTAATGTTCATATAAGGTAAAAGATTAGAGGTCGGGAGACCATGATCATACAATTAACCCTGCGAATCAACAACCAAGATAAGCAATTTAATTAATGAAGTTCAATAATGTAGTATGATTGTTCGTAAGCCTTAACCCTGGATCTCTACCCATTGATTGTCTGGAGTCATTACTTTTCCGTTTTAGTTTAGTTTCTTTTTAGTTTTAAATTCTAAAACTTTATTGTTTACTTTTTCTCAATTGTTAAACTAGAATTGGGTAGTTGTCAACACGAGTCCCTGTGGGATCGATACTTGGCTTCTTAAAGGCCGCTTTACTACTTGGTAGGCCACGTACACTTGAGTGTGTTCTTGGGCCTTGTCAACCATCTCAGGAGCATACCTCTACAATTGATGGAATTTCAAGGCATACTCTTGAACGGACATCCTTCCTTGCTTCAAATTCACAAACTCTTCCATTTTTACTTCCCTCAAATCTTGAGGAAAGAGCAGTCTAAGAAAGCCTTGGAGAAATCTTCCCACATGGAAGGACTAGAATCAAAACCTCTAGAGAACTCCCACCCTTCATACCATTAGTACGCTACATCCTTGAATTAGTAGGAAATAAAATCAACAGCCTCAACCTTCGAAGCATACATCATTTAAAAGATCTTCTCTATTTCATTAACGAAGCCTTAAGGATCATCCTCAACCTTCATACTTGAGAACATAGTAGGGTTCAACCTCATAAATTGGACAACCCTTGTGGACTCAAAATAAACGATAGGCAGAGTACTATAATCCAATTGAGAGCCTACAAATTGAGTCGAAAGGTTGATAGAGTGATGAAAATTGGCATTTGTAGCATCCTATTAAGGTGATTTAATAGGAGGTACTCCTATAGTTGGGGTTGATAGGGAAAGGTGGAACCCCACAAACATGGTTAGATACTGCATCCCTAGCCTGAGTCTGAACTCCAGAAGTTGGATGAGCTTCGTCCATAGGGCCCTCGGTTGGGGCAGAAGTGTTTTCCTAAACCTCAGATCACCTTGGAGGCATGATCTAAAATATAGCAAATGGAAATCAGAGAAATCCAAGATCTTAGACTCTATAGCTTGATATTGAAACACAAGAAAGGGAAACATTCTCTAAAATGTCTCGTAGTACCTCTCTTATAAATGTAGATCACTTTATACCCATAAAAGATACCATACTTGACACGGCATTATGGACACCCAACTAACCATAAACCTAGGCTCTGATACCAACTTGACACGACCTAAAAATAGGCCATGTTGTCTGTGTACCTCAAGCCTACATGAATCGGAGGTCACTCCGATAACCTAACCTAATCATCACATCAATCACAAGGGTTAGGTGGATCCCGACCATATAATAGGATAGTGAAAATCATATTACAAGTCATAACTTAAACATGTCTTACACATCAATAGATTTATCAAACTAGCTAATACTTCCAAGTCCACAGTCATCCACAATACCTCTATACAAACCAATGTTTAGAAATGTATATGTCAGGACAAGCCCCCAACAATAGCCAAACTAAGACAAAATAAGATAAAGTCTAAAGATAGGAGACCAAGAATGAATGTCTTCCGAAGTAAGGAAGCTCACCACTCCAAAGTAAATGCACGAACCACTTCGATCACCTAATCATTGTGTAGGAAGAGAAGATAATACCATAGCCCCTATGTCGGATATGGACATAGAATTTGGAGATGGTTAGTGGTTAGAGAACTAGCATGTAACTTAAGGATAAGGATAAAATAGCATCATCAATCAAAAACAAGTTAATATATTATATTCATCCATATTCATGACCTCATCCATACATATAGGTATATCACATGCCAAATAAGTAAAAAAGTCTTAACAACATTCTCAAAGCACTCATCATACGACATAAAGTGGAGGACTCCGAGCTTCCACACTTACATTCAAACAATTCTTATAAGGTATAGTACTTTAACCACATTCACATATTACATAGATGAAGGACTTTAACCATGTATACACATATTAAGCATGGGACTCTAACCACATACACATCCATTTAAGCAAGGGACTCTAACCACGCATGCACATTTATTTAGAAAAGGGACTCTAACCACTTGCCTACACATTAGGCAAGGGACTCTAACCTCATACCATATTATACAGGGGACTCTAACCCAAGATATTTAATTTGAAAGGAACTTCAAACTCAAGAGATCTCATTGTGCAGGGGACTTTAACCATAAGCAATTTCATAAGGTAGGGGACTTTAACCTCAAGCCGTTTCATTAGGAAAGGGACTTTAACCTCAAGCCATTACGACTATCACTAGTTGACATCGGGACTCCAACCCTCTATCCATACATCATCATTTATTCAATTCATACTTAAGGACTTTAACCCATTTAGACAATTTAACACTATACATGACCAAATGGTCCTCATGGGAGCCTTTATTGCTCAACCATTTCAATAGGTCAATACCTTAGTTCAATTCATCACATAATTCAATTTATGGTCATCAAGACCCTCACAAAGTATTCACATTGCACTAGCAATCTTATACCACATTCTCACCACACTTTAGTTCAACACACAATTCAAGTTTATTTTCATATCTAGAGACTTTAACCCCTCATTAGCCATCAACCAACAAGATCATCAAATTTATAATACATGGCTCATAATACCTTTACAATATCATTTATCAACTATTCATACTTATTGGGTCATTTCTCTAGTCCAAAATATCATCAATATGTGACTAGACAATTCACTTAGATATTTTCACAAATACTTTATGTGCGTGCCTTTATCAAGGCTAATTTCAAAGTAAAAAGCATTATCATTAGGGTTACTCAAGATCCACATGTTTAAATAAAAAAAAAGAACCTACATGTGCAAAATATCACCAATATCAAGCATCAACATAAGTCTAAACAAGGGTAAACATTATACATCACAAGGCATCAAAACCCTTATCATTTGATTTCAAAATATCCAAGTACACTTACTAATCCAAGTGTAAAATAAATGTTTCTTGAGTTATTTAGAAATGTAGAGAGATTTTCATGCATTATAAAACTTTATTCACCAATAATCTTGACTTCACTTTACCTATAGAAGATCACCCTTGAAACCCTAGCCTCCAATTCTTCACAAATGAGTTTAAGAGAGTATTTAGGGTTGTTGATCCATAAAATATGGATGTATAGGTGGATAAAATCACTTATATAGTGAAGGTAATTATGGTATTGGGTGTAGGAAATAACTATAAGGCCCTTAGTTAAAAGCTGGAAAATAAGCCTGTCCTAGGGTACGACCCACATAAGGAACCGTACCCTAGGGTACTATTGGTACTCTAACTTGTACCCTATGTTTCTCCTAGGTCACCTATAGTGGTTAGAGTACGAATAAACCCTTTTGAGTCATATCCACAGGGTATGACTCATGCACTAACTCATATCTATCAACCGTACCAAAAATAGTCTAGTTCAAGCTAAGACTTCACTCTGTACATTGGTCTTGGTATGACTCGTTCCTTAAGGTACAATTGGTTGGAGTCTCACTCATAACTAGGATAGTAAGTAACCCTCCCCATACCTCCTAGGTTATAACAAGGAAGGGATAATAGGATACGACTCATATCCAAGGTGTACGACTCATGCCCCAAGTCATACCTAGCTCAGAGACACCAAATGAGGGAATTTTTCAATGGTTCAAAGTCTAGGTGTTTCATTAATGATTCACCCAAATTGAAACTGAGAATTTGGTGACTAATGGTGAGATATTTGAAAAATAAATAAAAGTAGATAAATGAGCTAATACTGACAAAGAAAAGGGTAAGCTGGTTGAACCAGTCTTGAAACCTATTCTACAACCTTACCTTCATTTTTATCAAAGGTTGAAGAAGAAATATAAAGAAAGGAAATATAAAAAATTAATATCGATGTTGAAGTAATTTTCTGTGAATATCCCTCTTATGGAAGTATTAAAGTAGATTCATGGTTATGCAAAGTTCATGAAGGATTTTTTGATTAAGAAGCGGGCGGTGAGTTTTGAGCCCACTGATAATATGCACCACTACAGTGATATTTCTTTCCAATCTTTGGTTGAGAAAAAGAAGGATCTTGGTGTTTTCACTATTCCTTGCACTATTTGGTCCCAAAATTTTGTATGAGCATTATATGACTTGGGAGCTAGCATTAATTTGATGCCACTAGTTGTGTACAAAAAATTGGTGGTAGGTCACCAAAAATGATGATTATGAGATTATTAATAGCCGATCATATAATAAAGAAACCGGTTGGTATATTTTGTAATGTGTTGGTGAAGTTAGATTTTTTCATATTCCCAGCCAATTTTTTTTCCTCGACTATGAGGTGGATTTTGACGTCCCTATTGTCTTAGGAAGGCCCTTCCTAGCAACGGGTAGGGCATTGATTGACATGGAGATGGGAAAGATAAAATTTAGGCTCAATGATTAATAGGTTACTTTCAATGTATGTCAATTGATGAGACAGTTAAAATATATATGGGTGGTATCTGTGATAGACACGGTATATTAAGACGCATTAACTACACCTATTAAAGAGAGACTTGGTGTAGAGGCATTAGTAGTGGTAATCATTAACTTTGATAGTGATGGTATTGATGAGTATGATAAGATGGTAAGCACTCTTATTGGAAGAGGTTCTTATTCTTATGAGCAATAAGAATTTGGATTTTTATTTGAATAATAGAGAAACTCCACCATCTCATCCATCTATTAAGGAGCCACCGCTCTTGGAATAGAAGGCCTTCCCCTTTTATTTGTGTTATATATTCGTAGGGGACAACAATACCTTACCAGTTATTATTGTTGTAGATTTAGTAGATGCACATATTGAGGCCTTGATTTTAGTTTTACATAGGTTTAAATAGGCCATTGGTTGGACTATTGCAAATATTGTTGGGATTCCACCGAAATTTGCACTCACAAGATTCATCTTGAATCGGAGTGTGTACTTATCATTAAGCATCAAGGTCATCTGAAGCCACCTATCTAGGAGTTGGTGAATTAGGAGATAATCAAGTCGTTCGATGATGGTATGGTTTACCTATTACTGATAGCAAGTGGATAATCTTTCAAGTGGTTAAATAAAAGTATTGTTTACCCTATTGCCGATAGCAAGTAGGTAAGCCTGGTTTAGTGTGCACCAAAGAAGGGTGGGATCACTATGGTCCCTAATGAAAAGAATGAGTTAGTTCTCATTAGAACATTCATGGGATGAAGAGTTTTTATGGATTATTAAAAGTTGAACACTTAGACGCAGAAGGATCACTTTTCTATGTCATTCATAGACCAGATGTTAGACCGTCTTGCTGGTAGAGGATGGTATTATTACCTTGATTTTTATTCAGGGTACAATCAGATTTCTATTTTCCCCGAGGTCCAGGAGGATACCACTTTCACATGATCATATAGTACATTTGAATCCAAGAGAATGCCTTTTAGACTTTGTAAAGCTTCCACCACCTTTTAGCATTGTATGATGAATATGTTTTCTGATATGGTGGAGGATACTATAGAGGTCTTTGTGGATGACTTTTATATTATTGAAGACTCATTTTGATGACTATTTGTCTTACTTAGCAAATGCACTTCAGAGATGTGAGGAGTTCAACTTGGTTTTGAATTGGAAGAAGTGCCACTTCATGGTTAAGGAGGGATAGTTCTTAGGCACAAGATTTTAAAGAAGGGAGTATAGGTTGACAGGGCTAAAATTGAGGTGATTGAATAATTTCCCCCATCGATTTTTGTAAAAGATCTTCAAAGTTTCTTGGGTCATGCAGGGTTCTATAGGCGGTTCATCATGGAATTCTCTAAGATTGTAAATCCATTGTGCATGTTATGGGAGAAAGAGGTGAAACTTGTGTTTAACGATACTTGTCTTAAGGACTTTGAGTGCCTAAAAGAGAGGTTTATTTTTGCTCCTATCATGTGTCACCAGATTGGACTCTTTCATTTGAGGTGATGTGTGATGCCTATAGTGTGTCTCTATGAGATTTCTTATTCCAAAGATGCGAGAAAATACTTCATCCCATCTATTATGCCTGCAATGCACTCAACCCTGCATAGAAAAATTATACTATTACTAAATCAAAGTTGTTTGCGGTGGTGTTTGCTTTTGAGAAATTTCGGTCCTATTTGATTTGGACCAATGTCATTGTACATATTAATCATGCAGCTCTTAGGTACCTTATGGCAAAGAAGAATGCTAAGTTGATATTGATTTGATGGGTACTATTGTTGCAGGAGTTTGACTTTAAGGTTAAGGGCTGGAAGGGCACAAGAAAACTAGGTTAAAGACCATCTACCTTCCTAGAAGAGAAGGCGATGCTTAAATTAGGGAATGATCTTGAGATTAATGATATTTTTCTAGATGAGCGTGTCTAGGAAGCATCACAAGACTTAATCCCCTAGTTTACCAATTTGTCCAATTATTTGGCAAGTGATCTTGTCCCAGAAGACATGTCATTTCAGAAGCGAAAATAATTTATGCATAAAGTACGAAAGTCTTTCTAGGATAAGCCTTACTTATTTTGGGTGTGTGAGGATGTTGTGATTCAGAGGTGTATTCCAGAAGTTGAGATGATGAGAAATCTTGAGGCCTGTCATTCGTCACCAGTTGGGAGTTACCATTGAGGTACTCGTATGGCCTATAATATTCTGTAGAGTGGTTACTATTGGCCTGTGATTTATAAAGATGCACATGATTATGCTTGGTCCTGTGACCAATGCTAGCGGAAAGGAAATATCTCACAAAAGCATGAGCTCCCCATGGAACCTATTAGTGAGTTTAAGCTATTTGATGTGTGGGTTATTGATTTTATAGGTCTATTTGTGAGTTCGCATAGCATAATGTACATTTAGGTGGCAGTCGACTATATATCATAGAGGGTGAAAGCAGTTCCGCTTCCTAATAATGAGGGTTGAAGTGTCATAATATTTTTGAAGAATAATATTTTCTCTCATAGGTTCCTCTCCTTATCATCTTATGTACGGCAAGGCATGCCACTTGTCGGTCGAACTTGAGCATAAAGCACTATAGGCTTTGAAGAACCTGAATTTTGAGTAGAGCGATGTTGCGCACTTGAGGTTGGATAAGATGAATGAGTTAGATGAATTCCGCCTCTATGCATATGAAAATTTAGCCTTGTATAATAAGAAGATGAATTTTTACCACAACAAGAAGATTGAGAAAAAGGTATTCCGACCTGATGAAATGGTCTTGTTGTATAATTCAAGACTTCGCTTGTTTCTTGGAAAATTGAAACCATGGTTAAAATATCTCCACATGGTGCAATTTAGCAAAAACGAGATGGTGAGTCTCCATTCATGGTAAACAGGCATCGTGTCAAGCATTATATAGAAAACCTGGAGGAATTGAAAATGTTTGAGGTTATTAGCCTTGGCAAAGTTAGAGTAGCCAAGGCAACTGAGTCGTGTCGCATCGTTAAATCAAGAACTTCATGGAAGGCAACCCATAGGCTTTTTGGTGAAGTCTGAGTACCCAACATAACCACGTCGTGCCATAACGTTAAATCAAGAGCTGCTTGGGAGGCAACCCAAGGTGTTAGTGTTCACTTTGTTTTTGTTTTATAGGTTAAAAGCATAGAGAAACACTTGGAGAATAGTAAAAATTGCAAAATTTCAGACAAGTCTAGGTAAGTAGACCTATGACCCTACTTATGGGGTCGTAGGTGTAACCCACAACATGAAAGTTTAGTTATGGGAATCAAAAGAAATTTTGTGCCTCTGAAGTTCAACCTACGGACCCAACCTATGGGCCCATAGATACTATGTACGAATACATAGGTTAGGGTCGTAGATCAGAGGAAATAGGGGTGTAGGACCAACCTACGACCCTTACTTATGGGGGAAGTAGGTACTACCTACGTCCCATAAGTAGGGTCCATAGGTAGGGTCTGCCAGTTGGCTATTTTTTTAATGTTTATTGGTTGGGCCTTATAGACATGACCCAGTCCAACCTACCCACATCATTTAAACCAAAACACTGGCCCTTTAACACCCTAACTCTTGAAGTTCAAAACTCCTACTTCAAACCAAACTCTCTAATTCCCATTCCAAAGATTAAAAGGCAAAACCTAACCCATAAATATCCCACTTGTATGCATATTTAGAGAATTTAGGGCTCTTATCACTTGCTCATATCTACTTCCAAAATCTCCATTCAAGGTAAGAATTTTTCATCCATTTAGAACCCATGAACCTCACTTATGAGCTCGTAAGTGGTTCATATGAGCCCGTAGGTGGGCACATAGGTATGTGATTTGAATCTCGAAGGTTAGGGCTTTGTCTGTAACCTACGAAGGCTACCTACGACCCCGTAGGTACTACCTACGGCCCATAGGTAGGTTTCATAGGTAGCCTCTACCTTAGGAATTCAAATTTTTTTCTCAGTTTTTGTTCCCACATGGTGTTTCAATAACTGGAAACTCTTTTACAGGTACTATGGCACCAAAGGCTCCATCGAAGAGAGGAGTGCAGTCCCAATTGAGAGATGAGTCTCCTAAGTGGAGTGGATCCATTGAAGAGTAACCAATGAGTCTGATAGTACACCTTTGGTCCTACGCCAGACATAGGGTCAATCACAAAGGTAGGCTACAACCATGACAACCATTCAGCAAGGCTTTCAACCCACTGAAATTACTACTGAGTCGGGCTCTCAGCCAGCACTACTATTGGCACCACAGGTTGGTCCCCACATCACCAGCATATTTTGTTCGGACTGGGCCCCAAATAAAGTCAGTCATGACTTCACCACCACAGTCTCCCAAGTCTAATGAGGGGAGGATGAGTTAGTATTTAGTTTGGAGGAGAGAAAGGCTGAGTCAGGTATAGGTTCTAGTAAGGAGGAGGATGCAGCCAGATTCCATTCGGAGGAGGGTTAGAGTTGGAATCCGATTCGGTTGGTAGTGAGTCAGCATCGGGTTCAGCTGCACCCCAGTCTAATGAGGGTGATGATGCAACTCAGGTTCCTTAGGATATTTTGTCATCCACTCAAGGTACTCAAGCTACCGCAGCTTCAGCACCTGTTGCTCCAGAGTCAGACTCCATATAAGTTTTTGTCCAAGATAGTATGTAGAGGGTATATAACATATCTTTGATAGAGACAACACTATTACTAAGTAGGGCAGATCGTGATGCGACATTATGGAGGAGACCCGAATTGAGATGACATTTTTACTGGTTCCCCAAACCTGTAGGCTACATTTCAGAGATATCAACTTGGGTAGATAACCCATCCTTCATGTTCTTACTTCCCAGAGATTGTTCGGGAGTTCTATGCTCCATATCCAGCATTGATTTATCTGATTACCCCACTACCTCAATGATAATACTATATTTAATATGAAAACTATAACAGTAATCTAACTACTTTTTAACAAGTTAATAGATTAATTATACTTGAGTCGTGCTAGGCATTATCCTAAGAAACTATTTCAGCAGTGTGAAATGTTTCTCTAGGATTAAACAAGAACTTCCCTGATTAATTAGAGGATATTATGAATTAAATAAAAATTCTCTAATTAAACAGAGGGTACAGGAATCAACAAAATCAATAATACAAATACCAACAAGTTAAAATATTAAAGAAAAAATAATAATAAAGTGATATTAAATAAGGAGGAAAGGAAAAGGAGGAAATGAAGCTATATATGGTTGGCAGTTTATATTCTTGTTTTTCTATTTGCAAAAGGAAGAAATGATTTTATAACATTGTAGAGGCGGCAAAGTTGAGGCGGCAGACCATTTCATTTTTCTTTTTTATTTTCTTTCTTTCTCTCCAAGTAAAACTAACAATTCTTTTGAAATAAATATTTCACTTACAATCCCCACATTATTTCAAAAGAATTTATAGGAAAATACTTAACTTGTTGGATTTGCATGGACAAAATGCAGTAGGTTTGGTGTCTTCTAGACTATGAACCAAACTTAGACCAATAAAATTTAACTTACAGAATTACCGGTGAAATATAATATTTCAATGAACCGAATAATTCTTGCTGTAAGCCAGAGATCTTATCAATCACATTTTGATCAAAATTTTGTTGTTCAATGCGGTTTTGCGCCAATAGGCCATGCGTGCGCCTGGTATTCATGAGAACTCTAAAGACTAAGGCCAAAAGTCTCATAGGAATGGCCTCATTCCACTTCTCATATAGGTGAATTCATCAAGTGTACACTGCTTTAAATACACCATCCATAAGTACAATGAATTCATTAAGAGTCAATAACTCATCCCTCCATTTTATTACCAATTCAAGCACTCTCAATAAGTGCACAGGGTCAATATCGACTTGTTATTACCCATATGAACCTACTTCATGGGATATCCAATCACATAGGTTGGGTTACCATCTCTATTGACAATCATATTAACCTTAACCCCATCTCTTTTGAGATTTGAAGAATTAATTTTCTTCCCATAGGTTTAGTCAGTAAATCGGCCGAATTCAATTTTGACTTCACATAATCAATGGAAATTATTCCATCTTTTAGCAGCTGCTTAACAATATCTCGCCTCAATTTCATATGTCTAGTCTTACAACTGTAAGATTTATTCTTTGCAATAGTAATTGCGGCTTGACAATCACAGTGTATATACACAGGAGGCATCAGATCGCCTTTTTTTAAAAAGGATATTAGACAACAGATGATCCTTTTTCAAAGGGATATTAGACAACAGATCATCCTTTTTCAAAGGGATATTAGACAATAGATCATCCTTTTTCAAAGGGATATCAGGCAACAGATCATCCTTGTTCAAAGGGCTATGAGACAACAGATCATTCTTTTTCAAAGGGTTATGAGGAAACAGATCATCCTTTTTCAAAGGGATATGAGGCAACAGATCATCCTTTTTAAAAGGGATATTCTCTAAGAAATTTCTTAGCTATTCAACCTCAGTACCAGCTAACTCCAGAGCCACAAACTTTGGTTCCATAGTTGATCTAGCAATGATCGGCTACTTAGTTGATCTCCATGATACTGCACCTCCACCAAGTGTGAACATGTAACCACTAGTGAATTTTGACTCATCTGAATCTGAGATACAATTTTTATCACAATACCCTTCTAAAGTTGAAGGAAATCCACTATACAAGATACCATAATTCATGATTTCTTTCAAATATTTCATCAATCGCATTAATGCAGACCAATGCTCATTATTGGGATTATGAGTATATCTACTTAATCTACGCACGGCATACGCTATATCAGGCCTAGTAAAATTCATTAAAGGCATTAGACTCCCAATGATCTATGCATACTTAGACTGAGCAACTGGGTCACCATTATTCTTTTTTAATTTAGAATTAGCATCATAAGGAGTGGCTACAGGAGCTATCTCCCAACATTCAAACTTCTTAAGAAGTCTTTCCACATAATGTTCTTGTGACAATATTATACCATCTTTACTCCTCATAACTTTAATTTCCAATGTCATATTCACTTCACCCAGTCTTTCATATCAAAATTAGTAGACAAAAATAATTTGGTACATTCCACAATATTTAAACATGTACCAAATATAAGCATGTCATCAACATATAAGAAAATTATTACATAATCATTGTCTACCACTTTTGTATAAACACATTTATCCACCTCAATAGAAGAAAAGTCGTCTATTATTAAGACTTGATCAAATTTCTCATGCCACTGTTTAGGAGCTTGTTTAAGGCCATAAAGAGATTTAATTAATTTACAAACTTTATTTTCTTGTCCAGAAATTACACATCCTTCGGGTTGAACCATATAAATTTCTTTTTTCTAAATCGCCATATAAAGGGAAGAGTAGTATCCACAATGCTAAAATTTAATGTTGCCCAAATTACACCTCCTATAAAGTATAATATGGTTGTTTTTCAAATATAGAACCCAATAATGTTAGGGTTAAGGATGGAAATCAGTAAAAGATTATTGATGTAGCTAGAAAGGGCAGAAAGTAAATTGGGATGGGGTGTAAGAAAAGTAATAATAGTAGCAATTATTGGCAAATAAGGATATGATCAATATGATACGATCACTAGGATTGTATTCCCCCTGACTTCTTAACTCGGCAGACTTATCATGCTTGTCAAACTCTCTTGATTTATTGCATACAAAATCTAACAGGCTATATGTATCAGCTAATCATCTCTCGACCTTAGTTTGGGTGAATTTCACTCATCTTCTCTCGGTCTCAGAGTGTTGCATTACTAACCCTTGTCTTGGATTCTAGAAAAACTATCTCCTCTCGATCTCAAGTTAATTAAATGAAGGTTGATAGCTTCAAATTACTATTATGATCTCTTTTCCTAATCTCAACCTCTCTCTCGAGTTAGTTTCAAGTATAGGCGGGTTATTAATATTGTAGTCATCAAGAAAGAAATCAATACAAATAAAACCAATATACATGCAAGAACATCAATCAAGAATGACTTTGCACTTCCACTACTTTGTTAATCCATCAGGGTTCCACAAACCTAGTTAAGAGGTTGATAGGCTCATGATTGTAAAAACACACATAGAATTCATAATTGAAAGCATATGAATGATCTCACAAAGAACTAAGAATGAAAACCAAAATCTCAAATTAATATCAAACTCTAAAAGTGAAGAACAAGAATTCCAAGATCAATACTGAATCTCAGAACTCAAAATATTGTGATAAGTATGTAAAGTGCGTAAACTAATAATGAAACATCTCATGGTATTTATAGACACATCAGAAAACCTATCCAAAACAAAGTAGGAAATAATATCAGCACCAGTCTACGACCCATTTGTGGACCATAGTTAGTACCTACGTGCCCTAGAGGGTTTGTAGGAATCAGAGAAATCTTCAGGATTCAAAACCCCTACCTACTAGAGGTACCTATGGGGTTGTAGTTAGTACTTATGCCTCTTAGGTATGTTTTATAGGAGTCAGAAATGAAAATTTTCTTTTATAACTTCACTTCTGCTACCTATGTGTGCCACCTATGGGCCCGTAGATAGTACCTAAGGCCCATAGGTAGTGTCCATAGGTAGTACCTACGGCCTATAGGGAGGGTCCGTAGGTATCCCTCTTGTTTCAGTTAATCACTTTTTGCTCCTTCTCTACTCCGAACCCTATTTTCTTGCAAAACCAACATAAAAACACATCACAACTAACAAAATAACCTAAGTACTTGCATAATTTCCTTGTTTTAAACATTGAAAGTGCCATGAAATAATGGCACATCAACATTCTCAACTTAGAACATTTGCATGTCCTCAGGCAACTAACAGATAACAAAGAAACACAATGCTTACCTAAAAGAAATCTAAGGCACCTACGGTAGTCAACTCAATTTGGCTTAAAGCACTTACCCTCCCCCCCTCCTATTTCCAACCTTTTAAAACCATTATGTGGATCCATGTAGAACAATGTCATTACATAAAGGAATCAAGTACTGTCTTACATTAGCAACAAATAACCAAGCGTATATGCAATCTACACTACCCGAATAGATAAGAAGTTTACAATACAATCCATGTACCCTCACAGCAGAGAAATGCCAACTCTCGTAATATAATAATGTATGTCAATACAGGAAAGATATCAAGACATAATGCTCACAAAATAAGTTCCAACAACGAGCATAAAATACCATAGGCTTGCCCTTATTTTCTATACCTTAGCTTTTTCGGACGGTTGGACTAGGATCACTATAGGGCTTTGTTCCGCTTGTAATGTAGGCTTGGGGGAAGGTATTGTATATTTGGGATATAGTGACTCACCCTCCTTGACACTAAACTTTCATTTTTGGATCCACTTATCAACCATTCTTCTTTTATTATCCCTTTTTCTCCTTTATTGATATTCGAATTGGGTTTGGTTTTATTCTTGCTTTTGATTTATCCATTTTTTGTTTTCTTCTTCTTTTCCATTTTTTATCACTTTTCTTCTTTTATTTTCTTTTTCACACTTTTCTACCGCACCCAACCCTACTTACTTTTTATTTTATTCAACACCCTTCTTAATATCCAATTCTAACTATGCACCCCTATGATAGCCACCCTCAACATAGGCGATTTAGTTGTGTCAAGGTGTTTTCATGACCCAATTTCTTACGTCATGATAGACCTACTATAACCCGCAAGTAGGTAAGCCAACCCATAGTCCAAAACTACTTGTAATGAACTATCAAGAGAAATGAAGGAAGAATGCGGAATAAATATAGCAAAAAGACTAAAAGACACAAGATAGTAAAAAAATGGCAAAATCAGTACAAGAGTTGCTAATATAATAAGACTACAAAATAAACTGCTAAATAAATATATTGATACAAACCATCTCTAAATACAACATAGAGACTAGTCTAGTACATAAGAGGGAGAATAACAATACTCCGAATGCCAGGAGCTCACCCTGTGTCTCAAACCATAGCTGCTTCGCACGAAGCACACAATAATGGTGAGAACCCATACTATGATCTGCGGGTTGCAGAAGTACTGTATGAGTACAAAACATGTGATACTCAAAAGGCAACTACTGAGTGAGCTCCAAAGATAAATGCAAATATAAATAACAAGAAAGCAAGAATTTAAACTACACCCAAATATCCAGCAACTACACAGTAAAACTAAGGAGACAATAAGGATGAACTATCCTATTCTAGCCATATTCTGGAACTTAAATACTATACGGTATACCACTGGCCAATATACAAATGAAGAGAGAAAAAAAGGATAAGTAATAGTATACAAGGCCAATGAATGGATATACAACATGAATAAATGAAGGAAGGAAGGGATACACGGTAATACCATAACTACATATAGATATATACACACACACATATATATAAATATAAACAAGGCTAACTCAAATGTACAACCTAAGTAATCATTCTAGCATCTCAAGGCCTCCTAATCATATTCAAAACTATTACTAACATAATCAGGGTCTAAAACTATAATGCTTTACAATGGAATAACCATGCAAAATAAACGTAAGAATAAGAAATAAAATTCATACCTCAAATATCAATACCAGTCCGATAATTAACTTGTCAGGAGCTAATCATAATAACAGCAATAATAAAAAGTAACCGGCTAGCCCAAAAAGTAATACCTAAATTGGGCCCCATAACTCAAAGGGTCCAATCAGCACACACAACATACCACAAGCAATACTCATCACTTATACCGGTGCGAACCCCCATAAGGCTGATAGATAGAGGCTCATACTAGTGATAGGTAATGCACATGCAAGGATGAATACAAAGAGAATCCATAATACCATAACTGATCCAAGTACCACAAAATAACCTAGTATATACACCTTCTCTAGCTCGACGACTTACAAAAGCAAGACTTACACCGACCTTTCTCCTCCGGTATAATGGATAACGGGCGAAGGGTCCCCTAGAGGGTTTGGGAGTTATTGTATACGCTAATCTGGTCCCGATCTAGAATTTTCAATTACCATAATCATCATCAATCCACTTTGTTTAGTACCATATATATATATATACTTGTACATATACATATATGTATAATGCATGACCTAGAACCATGGATAAAAGAGTGTAAGTTCATAAATCCATTTCTCGGGGGAAACTCTGGGGCTAAATCATCATAAAAGTGTAGAAAGGATCAGAATCTCTCTCTCACTTGAGGTAAAAAGTAATAGAAAAATTGTTCACCGAAATCTATCTCAGTCAAATCTCCAAAACATCATTTTTAGTGTCAAATGAGGTATTCATTAAGATTGTACACTTCCCATTATCAAGAAATCATTTTTAAAAATGAAAAATGGGAACAAATCCCTTTTTAGGAAAATCATAGTAAAGGCATATTTTAGTTGGAATAGTACCATTTACTATCTAACTGATAATGAATGTACCGAATCTATGCATGCCATCACCAGTATCTAAATAATACAATTATAAGAATCAATATGTATATAAACTATGACTACTTCCTTTACAGGGATAAAACACTTACTAGAATCCAACCAATATCATAATCACGGCCTTGGGCCCAATAGTATATATCTGACGTAACCATACCAGTATAATCCTAGGAAAAGCCATCAAAATCCACCGAGTAAATGCATTAAACATTATACTAAAGGTTTATTATTCTTAAATATGCCTAACATGCTAGCAACCTAAGGTAATAAGATCATAAAAGCATAATAAGTATTTCACCTTAAGGTTCAATTACCCTTCTAACCCCCAAACTCATAATTTATACTAAGTCATGGTGTTCTACCCATAGTGTCACACCCCAAACTAGGGCCTGGCTATGATGAGAATCCCAAGTCCACCGAGGACCCAAGAATGCCTCTTGATCCTATCCCAATCAATATAACTAAGAACACATAGAAGTGGATAAATACCAACATAAGACAAAATGTAATAAGAAATCCAAGAAGGTTTTGTAATGGACCAACATCCAAAGACATCCACAATACCCAAGTCCACAGTATCCACAAAGCCTCTAAAAAACCGAGTACCAATAAGGTGTTGGTACATGCCCCTGACCATAGCCAAAATAAATATGAAATAAAGGCGATGATATAAGGAACCAAACATGAAATAAAGTCTTCTGAAGGATGGAAGCTTACCACTTTAAGTTAAATCAGGAACTAACCACGAACACCTGATCACAGTGCAGGAGGAGTAGATGTATGACCAGTTCCTCCATCACATGAGGATACATCATTTGAAGATGATTAGTGGTTCGTGCACTAGAATGTAACTCATAGATAAGGGAACAAACAACGCCATGCATAATAATTCAAAACTAGTCAAAACTCATGCACACCATCAAATGCAAATATATATATATATATATATATATTAACCTAAACATTTAGAAATATTAACGTGGACTATATAGCTTAATCGTCATATAATACTACCCACGGACTATATGGGCCCCATCTCTCACCCTCTGGTTGGGAACCAGTGTGTGTAGCCACATAAACCAAAGAATACTATCATATATATGCATGAGGGACTCAAACCTCCCAATTATATACTAAGATGAATTAAGCACCCAATTATGTAATGAAATAGGGGGGACTCGAACATCCTAATCACATAATAAGGTGGACTTAAACCACCTGGTCATAAGCAAGGGGAATCGAAACCTTAAGCCATTTAGACCCCCGACCGTCTAGCGTGGTTTCTAGTATTTCCCCCTTCCCAGGACCTCCACCTTCCACGGTTAGCTACACAACCCTCTCTTAAGCCCAATAAAAATATTTAACATATATTTTGATTTTTATTAAACCAAATATGCATCAAGGCAACCTGTTGGTATCGTCATACCAACATAACTTGCAAGTTCATTATTATGCCATATCAATTCTCAACCATTTGGGACTCTAACCCCTTAAATAAATTAGGACTCAAACCGTTAAATCAATTAACATTCACACAGGGTTTGATGAATTCCTTAATTGCCAAGAAAACCATACCCTTAGGACCCTAGATGACACCTTCTGGAACCCTAATCTTGACTTGAAAAAAGGAATTTGAGAGAGGATGGTTGAGAGTAATGAGAATGACCTTCGTATATTGAAAAATAATAGAAATAGGTTCTTATAGTGATTAAAAATCATTTATAGGTGAAAGGACCCCTTTACACCTCATCCCACTTTAAAAGAACAAGACAGCCTAAAATTACAATAGGTCCATGGCACAGACCTCATCGCAGAGGCTATCCTTTATGTCACAGACCCTATCACGAAGACCCTCTCTCCGTGAAATAGAGGCTATCACAGAGACTAGCCTCTATAACACAGAGTTATTGTGGAAGCCTACAACCTCAGTGACTCAAAACCACCTCGAACCCCATCCAAAAATTTTGAAAATTTTTTAAGTTACCCTTTTAACATCCCCAAACATAATTTAAGTCAAAAATCAATATTGCAAGCATGGGAAGGCCAAAAATAAATACCTAATATTTTGAGTTTGTTACACATAGTCACATCCTAACCTTTCTATTTAACACAACATATAAGAACCACTATATCAAGAAAAAAAGTATACAGAAACCTATCTCAATGTCATACCATAATCCTTGAATCATCCACGAATCATTCGTCTTTACTCCATGATCCTGAAATTTTATTATGCTGTCAAAATAGTAATATATACATCATAAGGAGTAAAACGAGACCCCTACTGCCATAATAAGGGTCAGTTCGAATTTTGGGTCAAGAACTAGCCAATGGGACCTATAAATTATAAGACCCCGCAAAGTTCCCTCATAGTTTTAGCCTTGGAGCGTGTCGAATGAAGTGTAATCCCGGCCCTAAAAAATGTAGGAGTGACTCCTAAGTGAGTATCGTGTTAACCATATAGAATTTCCCTAATTTCGACTTTTTATCACGTGGAAAATTTGATAAGCTTTACGTCGATATAAGATTCGTCCAAATTTGATACCCGGGTAAGAAGTTATGGCTAATTTAAGACCTAGTCGTAAAACTGTGTCATTTTAGTGCTTAGCGCGTCGCGGAGAGGGTCGATTTGACAATTGTCAAATTCCAGTGGAACTCCATGATATTGGTGCATCGCGCTAAGGTTCTAGGTCCCAACCGGTGGGAAAATACGATGGCTCCGCGTCGCGGTGACTCCCATATTGCCAATTATCAATTTCCAGTTAGCCACCGCGATAAGTGGCGCGTCGCAGTGACCCCTTAAATCGGGTTCCCAGTTCAATTTTTCCAACTTTGTACAGATGTTAAAAGGGGAATTTTGGACTTTTTCTAAGCCTATAAAATCGTGCAAACACCAAATCAAAGTCATTTGCAAGCATCCTATGAGGTTTTTCTCAACTTTTCTCTCATCAAAAACCCTAAGTATCCAAAACCTCTTCCAAGAATCTCAAGAATCCACCATGGATTTTCTAAATTGAGTCAATATTCAAGGTTCCCAAGTCAAGGGCCTCAAGAACCCTCATTCAAGAGTACGAATAGAGTTACAAAAGTGAGAGTTCATCCAAAGCTTCTAATTCAAGGTATGTGGGGTTTTGAACAAGGGTAACCCTTTCACCCTTTTGCCCAAAAGGCTTATTTACATTATGAATTTCCTGAAATCTATGAGGTTTTTACATAAAAAAATTTTGGGTTTTTTCACCCATTATTATTGAATGCATTATCTTGATATTTCCCATGAATTAAGAGTCAAATGGCATGATTTCTTCATGTTTTATTGAGAATTTACAGCTGGGTATAAACCCCATGATTTTACTCCTTGAGAATCTAATATTTGCAATGTTGAGATATTGAAGCATATGACTATATTGAGATTTTGAGATAAATTTCTTAAATTCCCAGATTTCCACATGATTTATGAATCTATATGCTATATATTATGCTTTTGATGAGCTTTAACTTGAGATTGAATTATGGGTTAGTAATCCCTATTTGAGACTTGTGAAATTATGAACTCTTGTGCTATAAGCACCCATGATTTGAGTATTTTGAGATGATTGAGAAATGAATTGACCTAATGGTCCGAAAGCTTTGAAATCAACTTCATCATATGAGATTATCGATTTGATTATTGGGTTCATGATGAACCATGAAATTATTCTAAAAGTGGATTTTTATGAGATTAGCGCAGATAATCTAAAGGGAGTAGTACTTAGCACCGAGCGGGTAAGTCACTACGGTTTCTTACCCTAAAACTACGTGCCACCGTAGGTTGGGCCTGAGGCCAAGTTTATGATGATTATGATTGGGCCCGAGGCTGAGTTTCATTTAGTGATCACTAGACCTAGGTTATACTCCCTGGAAAGAGTATGACGCTCCTCCTCAACATGGGGTCTCCTCCATAGGAGGACAAAACGTTGGACTCCATGTAGCTCGCATAGTTTATGTCGGTTACGAGAACCTCCCTTTCCCTTCAAACTTTGAGATAAAATACTTATTTTCCTTTCCTATAAGCTATTTTCCTAAATGGTTGAATTGCAAAGATATTCCCTAACTAAAGTATTTTCTTGATGTGAGTTATTTTTCCTGAATGAAAGTATCTTTCCTTGTTATAGTACCTTTCATAAAGCTTTGAGATAAGTTGTTTCCATAAACTAGAATGTTTTTCCATTTGAGATAGAATGATTTCCCTAAAGCTTGAAATGAAATATTTTCCTAAGGTGAATGAAATGCCTTCAAGTATGTTTTCAAGTCATATGATTCTGAATTCCAAGCATATGAGTTCTAAATAGTAATGAAATATTGAGCATTGAGAAGGTTTTACTCTCCATGAGACATATGCATGAGTTGAAATTATTATTTAAAGTTCCTTACTTGTTGGGTATTGAGAATAAGAGAAGATTTCTGATTTTAAAGTTAAACAATGACGACTCACGAGATTTCTGTTACATTCCCCATTCTACATTGACTTATGATCTTCATATTTTATGCTTGTTCAAGCCATGTGAGTCATCTCGTTGTTCATACATGATTTGATTGAAGAAGATTGTTACTACTTTATACATATGCATTCACCCCCGCATACTCAGTACATTCCAAGAACTGATTCACATATATGTCTATGTGCTACATTGTGTCATAATATAGGTTCAGGTGCTCAGTCCCAGCCTCGCCCGTGATCCTCTGAGTACATTGCCTACGTTTTCTGCAGTGGTGAGTCCTCATGGTTCGAGGGGCGATCTTTAGATGTTTATTGTACTTGAGAGGCTATGTTTTATCTTTAGTTCATTTCGAGTCAGTTGGGGACCTGTCCCAACGGCTCTCTAGATTTTAATTTGTAGAGGCTTGTCAGACTAGTATCATACTTGTGATATGTCGACGGTTCGGTATTGTGGTTTTGTTGAGGTTTTTCTATATTGTGGTCATATGGACCGAGTATCATTCCTGTATTTCCTTTCATGTGATATGACTATGTGAGTGTTGAGTCTATTTTGTCTTAAATTAAGTGTTATTGGTAGAAACCGGCTCTAAGGGTTAGCTTAGGGCTACTTGTAGCCTTAAGCACCATGTGACGTCCCGGGAGACGATTTTGTGTCGTTACACAAATGGAATCCAAAATTGAACCCATCATGAGGTCCCTTGATAGACAAGGAATGTGTGCTCAAAAGTTGAGCACAAATGGAGCACATGTCATTTCTCAAATCAACCCCCAAAATTTAAGAATCTAAAGACTTAATTTCTAAGAATTTTACCATGAATTAGGATGAAAATTGAAGGGACATTTAATGGAAATGACCAAGAAGAGTTATGTTAGCTTACCTTAACTTATGTGGATGATTTCCGCTTTTAACTCTCTTAGAGCTCTCAGTTTGGTATAAAAATAAAGGAAGAAATGATAGAAAATCAGGTGGGGAAAAGGGCATTTAAAGACATCAGATTATTGTTAAGCAACTCCAGCATGGCTTAAGCAATCAAGCAAGCCTGGTAGGTATCAATTAAGAGACTCACTGACCGCTTAAGCAATGACTGCTTAAGTGGACACAGTTATCGCTTAAGCAAAACCATGTCGCATATGCGATGACAGTTTAAGTGGTTGCATCAATAACCTGATGCACCAGGTTTTGCAAAGTTCAAAATGGACTTCGACCGGGTACTCGAATTCATTTGGAAGATGGTACATGGGAACAAAATATGTTATCATACCAACTTTGACATTTCGGACTCAATGGAACCATCAAAACTTTCCTTTGAGATCATTTTGACCAAGTGTAGGGCCCAAAACTATAGTTCTATTTTTCACATAATCTGTCCAATAGCCCAAAATAAATCTGAAAGCCTTGAGACCTGAACTAAGGATCCCTCTATCCTAAAATCAATGCTTCAGAGCTGATGGCACTGTCGCAATTCTATCCAAGGTCATCTACTAGGATTTTTGACCTGAGTCCAAATCCAAAATAGCAAAAGCTCCAAAACAAGGACATGAGCCTAAAATCCAAATAAACTAGTCAATAACCGAACTGATAGTTTGGGCAAGTCATAATGACTTATGGCCATAGTGGGAAGGCTCAGAACGCCAAAAATGAATGCAAAATTGAGGAAATGACCTGAAGGGTCATTACAATATCCACTGCTAAAGGGTCTTTCATCTATGAAAGTCAATGGAAAGAAAGATCACAAAAACTTAAAGGGATGAGGTATTGGGCCCGCATGCTCCGAGCATGACTCCCCATATGACCTTCAAGAAGAGACAACACTTTCAAGGGATTTTGCTATAGGTATTCCTTTTATAACCAACTTCTTTTCTTCCCTTCACAAACAATCAAAAATCAACCTCAACCACCAACTGAACAGAGGAAGGCCGATACATGTAAATTTGAACTACAATACACCAATACCATATCGATACCAACATAATAAAATGAAAACTCATCTAAGCCAAAGTCAAACCAAGGCCCGATTCATGCAACCAAATTCAAAATCCAATTATAACTTCCTTTTTCCTTTCTGAATCTGCTATCCACTCCAAACCAAGAAGAAAGTCACTCAAGTTTTGTCTGTGCAGTTCCATCACACTAACCTTGAAAGACTGAAGTTGATCTTCTAAAAATCTGTAATGGCAAGCATGAGAATTTGCCTATAAGGCATTATCTGGGCACGCAGATAGAGATTGGTCTGCGATCTGTGCCAATGCTACAACTAGTCTAGATAAACATCAAAATTGAAAGCCATTAGTCTGAAGCACATATACTCACCACGGAATAATCTGCTCTAAGGTATTTCACCAACTGAGAAATATGCCATGATAAATCCAACTCAAGTATACTACTTCTGCTGAGTAGATCATCCCAAATCCCAGCGATAACTAAAAATTAAAGTCAAAACGAAAGAAACCAACACCATTCCAATGGACTACCATTTGAACACATATCAACCGCCATCCAGACAAACTAAAGAAGACCGCATAGGTAACCATGGAGTAGGCTTAGCTAGCCTATAGATTAAATCACAATCGAGACAAGTTTGGAAATAAAGGTTGTATCAAAGCTCTATAACTCAAAGCTGAAATCTCAAACTCAAGGCAAAACTGCTTGATCTCAACTACCCAATCCAAAACCTGAATATGGGTAAGCATCCATACTCCAAATCAATCATAAAGTCCAAATTGGCATTCCAAGGCATCAAATTTTAAACTAAGCCAACAAGTATGATATAAGGCCAAAAATCCAAATCGACCTTACTATCCAAATCAGACATATCTCTACTGGATCATGTCAAGCCAAAATTGAAACATAGCTAAAGAATAAAATCACAATAGAGGAGAAATCACCAGCTGAAAACACAAGCAACCAATTCTATATACACTTGGGGTACGAAACGTAGTTGCAGAACAAAATCATGACATAGGCTAAATCAGCAGTTGAAAATACAAAAAACTGACTCCATATCCATTTGAGGGCATGAAATATAGCTATAGAACAAAATCACAACAGAGGATAAATCAATAGCTGAAAACACAGACAACCAACTCCATATCCACTAAAGGGAACAAACCACCAAAGCATACTCAAAAACTCACCAAGGCTACAAACTGTACTAGAGATAACAAAAACTCTAGCAACTTGGAGAAATGCCACTTTATCTAAAAACTAATCAATCCAATACTCCATCTCGACAAAGAATACCTAATTCACCAACTTAGGAAATAGTCAAAGAAAATATTACCTATCTCTACTTCTCAAAAACCCTCAAAGACAAGAATCACATCATGGTAAGAATAGAGTATCCAACTCCACACCAATACTAAAAGAAAACCATCACCAAGAGATGAACCCAACAAATCTAAAATACTAATACAAGACTTCTCAACATAAACATTAAAACCACTCTCAGGAGATGAACTAGCCACATTAGAAGAATGAACCCCAAACTGGTCAACCTCAAAAATAATTTACATAGAGAAGAATAGTCAATGCTAAAACCTCTGCAACCCAGGAGGCAAGTCCAAGAATATCAAACCCAAAAATGGACAGTATAGAAAATTTTCATCTCCAAAACCATAGCAGAACCACGGAAAGGCCAACTTACTTTCACTGCCATAATCAACTCCATAACTAATCTAGCATACCCAATAGAAAAGGAAAACGACAAACCTCACCTTGCTATAAGATAGAAATAATCCAACTAATCTAGCTGCCCAAGCCAATGAATATGAATAGGGGAGGAGGGAATTCTAACTAGATACTAACAATCTAGCCATCTACCAAGCAAAGATCGATCAACAAAAACTGATGAAAATAATAGTAACAATAATATAAACATCAATATAAAGGATAGGTGGTACCAAAAATTAAATCAATAATAAGTAATACTATAGGGCCATAAGAAGGCTAATGTGCTAAGGTAAATGGGACTCGAACCTAAATGTTACACCCATAGGGGAAAATATCAATATTAATCCACTATATCCACTAGTAAAAGAAATAATCTACAGGGATAGTCATATAATCATGAACTCTATCTCAAGGCACACAACAATTGATATAACCCTACCAAGTTATACAATCATCAATGGGTACGAAACCCTAATAAACACAAATAACAAGGAAAAGAAAGGAAATAAAAGAAACAATAAGGATACACTATCATATTCTAACTATACCCAAGAACCTAAACATGATACCATATACCACTGGCCAATAAATGAATAAAGAGAGGAAGAAGGATATGTAATAGTATACAAGGCCAATGAATGGATATACAACATAAATAGATGAAGGAATCAAGGGATACATGGTAATACCATAACTACACACACACACACATATATATGTATAAATAAGGATAAATTAAATGACACGACCCAAAATAGGGACTTGTCGTAATGGGCATCCCAAGTCCAACCAAAATTGGGGACCACCTCTGTTATCCAACCCAACCTCCAAATACGCATACCCTGAGTCGAATGAATTTCAAACGTATAACAAGATAGCGTTTATTATGACTCCATACTTTGGGATATATCCATGACCATGACAAACCCAAACAATTCCACCCATCCATTATCCAACCAATGACCAAAAACAAAATAAAATCGTAAACTAATACATATATCCCATACTAAATGAGTTTCATTATAGGTATATATATAATCCCAAAACATAAAAGGATGGAACAATCATAAATACAGTTAAACGGTATCATCCTCAATACCAATGCCAATAATAAGGCTAACACCATTACCGACACCTCTTATACCGACCCATAGTAGTTCCACAAAGCCTCTAACTGAAAGTAAAATAATATTTGGTTGGGACACGCCCCCAACCATATCTAAGAAATAACCAAAGTATGTAAAAACATCCATGATATAAAATGGATCCTTTCAAAATATGAACGCTCACCACTTTAATCTAATCGAGCTAATCCCAAATCTGATCACTAAGCAAGAGGAGTAGAATGGCTCGGTCCTGCATCACGTGGGGTTACAGCCACCCGAAGATGGGTCAGTGGGTGAATGCTAGTAAGTACTAAGTATAAGGATAAAATAATGTCAACCTTTAAAACCAAGTAAACCAACCATATCCATTCACAACACACACACATATATAACCATGTTATTAAAGAGAATCGGGTTTAGCATGCCATTAAAACCATTAATCGGGGTATGTCTATCTTAACCATCCTAGAACCACCCATGGACTATATGGGTCCAGTGCAACTCCATGAACGGGTTTTGATGTGGGTAGCCGCACAAACTGGAGATACCATAGGAGCAGGGGATTCTTGAGTACCCTTCATTTTCAATGATATATATGTAAGTGTACTTAGGGGATTCCCATTTACCTCTTAAGTATCATAGATGGTCGTAATGACTAATCCTCATGTCGACAAACATGAGTTTCCAGTGTTCGTCCATTAGACTTACACCTTTACGACTAGCTATCACATGCCACCATTATTGCCTAATTAAAACCATTACCACACAATCCAAACCACCATTCCTTTTATTATTAACTAGGGCTATGAGTATTGGTATCGTCATACCTACTATAGCTTGAAATCAATGTCTTTAGCCAATCTTTTAGAGATTAAGGGATTCCCATGTACCCATGGGTTAAATTATTGTGTTGACTTGGAGGATTCCTATGTACCCCACAAGTAGTTCATTATTAAGTTTGCTTGGGGGATTCCCTTATACCCTACAAGGATTTTAATTAGAGAAACCATAACCACTAAGACCTTACCATTTTCCCATTCCAAACCATTTAAACCATTTATACTATTTAGGGTTCCATTACCAAGCTATACCATGCCATAGTTCTATTAAAAGTCTAACAATGTAGTAAAAGCATTCTCATGGGTATTTTATCAAGCATATTAGGGGTATAGTGTTTCCAAAGCCAAAAGAAAGTACTAATTAACTATTCCCATGCAACCAAATGTCCAAACAATCATTAAAATATGTAAATCCACAATTAAAACATGGGAAAACCATAACCAAGTATTTATAACCAAAACCACCAATATATATTTGAAAACCCAAAACCATACAACAATTATTCCTTGAAAACCATTCATAAAACATATTTTTAGTTGGAACTAACTATGAGGGAGGAGTAACATGCCTTAGATTGAGAAGAAGATGAGAAGAAATCACTCTTATGTGCCTCAATTAATCACCTTGAAGGAAACCCTAGCTTATGATTAACCCAAGAGCCTTAGAGAGAATTGGAGGGAGTTTCTAAGTGTTTAAGATTAGAATATTAGGGTAAATAATATCCCAAAAGAGTTATAAGTCATGGGGTCCTAAGGAGTTATAAGGGGAAATATCTAGAATACCCCCAACTTAAACTGTATTAATTTCCCACAGGAGGGTACGACTATTCCCCCATCCTTACCCTAGGGTACGAGTGGTACCCACCACTCATACCCCAATAAGAATCTCAACCCCCATACTGACCAACCTACGAATCCTAAGTCCCACTCATACCAAATCATACGATTGATACCCACAAACCATACCCTAGGTAGAATAGAATCACCCAGGTTAAGACATAGGAAATCATACGAGTTGCATCATACGACTTGCACCCCATCATACGACCCTTATAGAGAAGTCATACCTTAGACAATATCCAACCCAACCACATTAATCAACATATGAGTGATGACCCCTTTATCGTATTCCAACATACGACTAGTACCCCTAGTCGTATAATATCCAGAGAGTTCGAAACACAGGAAATTTTCTCAGGATCAAAACCCAGGGTATTTTAGTCTACCCCACTATGATCATTCATCCCCAAATAACGGACAAGGTAGTACAAACACCAACCACACCCAATTATAACCATTCCAACCTTTAACTAAGTTAGAAAATAATAATGCAAGTAAATCAACAATACATACCTTCCACATGAATATCCAGAGGAGAAAACAAATGTGGATACTTAGACTTTATATCCTCTTCTACTTCCTAAGTAGCTTCTTCCATCTTGTGGTTCCTCCATAGAACCTTAACCAAAGATATATCCTTGGTCCATAATCGACAAACCTGTTATCCAAAATCTCAATCGGGATCTCTTCATAAGACAGAAAATCTGAGATACCCAATCCTTCCAAAGGAACAACCGATGAAGGATCACCTATACACTTTGTTAACATAGAGACATGAAATACCGGATAGATAGAGCTCAAACTAGAAGGCAAATCCATTCATACAGTAATATTACAACCCCTTACCAAAACCACATAAGGACAAAACATACCGGGGACTGAGTTTTAATTTTTTGCCAAACCATATTACTTCCTTCATGGGAGACACCTTTAGGAACACCCTATCCCTAACCTCAAGCTCCAAGTCCCTACACCTTACATCTGCATAGGACTTTTGGCAACTTTAGGCAGCCTTAAGCCTATCTCGAATCACCTTCACCTTCTCCATAGCCTGATAAACCAAATTTGGGCCAAATATATCTGCCTCACAAACCTCAAACTACCCAATAGGTGATCTACACCTCTTACCATACAATGCCTCAAAAAGGTCCATCCCAATACTAGAATGGTAACTATTATTGTAAGAAAACTCTACAAGAGGTAGATGATCAACCCAATTACCACCATAATCAATCACACACGCATGAAGAATATTTTCTAATATCTTAATAGTCCTTTCTGCTTGCCCATCCATCTGCGGGTGAAAACCAGTACTCAGATTAACCTTAGTACCCAACCCCTTCTGAAATGACCTCCAAAAGTGAGATAAAAATTGTGTACCACTATCAGAGATAATCAAAAGAGGTACCCCATAACCTCTCATAATCCTCATCCAAAAAGTTAGTCCTCACTGGTAAGAAATGAGCTGACTTTGTCATCTTTTTCATAATAAACCAAACCAAATCAAATTGATTTTGATACCGAGGAAAACTGGTAACAAAATCCATATTTATCATTTCCCACTTCTATTCAGGCAATTCAATCTCCTGATAAAAACCTTCAGGCCTCATGTTCTCAACTTTCACTTATTGACACACCATGAATTTGGTCACAAAATCTGCCACATCCTTTTTCATACCATTCCACCAATACATCACCTTAAGATCATAATACATTTTTGTCAAACCGGGATGAACAACATAGCGTGATTCATGTGCCTCAACTAATACCTTTTCTCACAAACCATCAATGTCAGGAACACATAACCTCCCTTAGTACCACAAAGTACCATCACCACTGATCTTAAATACCATTATTTTTTGCCTACCTATATCACCCTTGATTTTCATCAAGATAAGATCTAGAATTTTATTCTCCTTGATCTCTGCACCAAGAGATGACCGAACCACTTCCTATACCAACACAACACTATTCCTGAAGTCCAAGTAAACTCTAATATTAGCCAAGTAGTAAATCATCGACTCCCACCTCTTCTTATCCACCTGAGCTAAACTCCCTATGGATAACCTGCTAAGAGCATCAGTAATAGCATTATCCATACATGGATGGTAGTGAAGACTCATGTCATAATGCTTGAGAAGCTCAAGCCATCTCTTCAACCTGAGGTTAAGCTCTTTCTGAGTGAACACATACTGTAGACTTTTATGATCAAAAGAGATATCCACATGCACTCCATACAAATAGTGATGCCAGATTTTCAACACAAACACC
This sequence comes from Capsicum pubescens, assembly GCA_030864215.1. Taxonomy (NCBI): domain Eukaryota; kingdom Viridiplantae; phylum Streptophyta; class Magnoliopsida; order Solanales; family Solanaceae; genus Capsicum; species Capsicum pubescens. The sequence continues at coordinate 209,401,287 of CM061540.1, read as the reverse complement.
ACCGCTAAAACCTCCAAGTCATGAGTAGGATAGTTTCTCTCATGTACTTTCAACTGCCTAGAAGCATAGGAAATCACTTTCCCATGCTGTATAGTAAACCACAAACCCCTCATTGCCTTCAGGCAAAGACAAAATCAGAGCCGAAGTTAGCTTATCCTTCAGCTTCTCAAAACTACCCTCACAAGCATCCAACCAAGATAACTTTACCTTCTTCTAAATCAGCTTAGTCAATGGGGCAGCTATCATAGAAAAACTTTCCACAAACCTCTTATAATACCTAGCCAAACCCAAGAAGATCTAAATATCGATTGGAGTCGTGGGTTTAGGCCACTTCTTACCACGCCACCTTTTGTAGATCCTCCATGATCCCCTTACTAGATATAATATGAACAGAAAAGTGATAACTATTGCTTCTTCAAGGTCTACAACACCACACAAAGGTGATTGCCATGATCCACCTCACTCTTAAAGTATACAAGAATGTCATCAATGAACATAATGACAAAAAGATCTAGAAACTAATGAAAGATCCTGTTCATCAAATCCATGAATGCCTCCGGGGCATTAGTCAAATCGAATGACATAACTAAAAACTCAAACTGCCCATATCGGGTTCAGAAAGCTATCTTAAGGATGTCCACTTCCCTAATCTTAAGCTAATGATACCCAAACTGAAGACTTATATTAGAAAAAAAATAAGGCATCTTGCAACTGTTTAAACAAGTCATTTATCCTTAGGAGAGGATACTTGTTCTTAACCATCACCTTATTCAGCTATCGATAGTCAATACATATCCGAAGGGAGCCATCCTTCTTACGAATGAATAACACTGGTGCGCCCTATCAAGACACACTAGGTTGGATGAAAACCTAATCCAAGAGATCCTTAAGTTGCTCCTTGAGTTCCCTCAACTTCACTGCCATTCTATTAGGAGGAATAGATATTAGACGAGTGTCTAGAACTAAATCAATCCCCAACTCAATTTCCCTATTTGGAGGAACACCAGAAGATCATCCAAAAAGACCTGAGGAAACTCATTCACCACCAAAATTGAATGTTAAATAAGGACCATCCGAGTTAGATTCTTTAACCCAGACTAGATGATAGAGACACCTTTTGAAGATTAACCTCCAAGATTAAAGGTATGACATAAACTTCCCCTTGGGAGCTAGGGAACCATCCTCCTACTCAATAACCAGATCACCAAGGAACTTAAAGAAAACCTTATGAGTCCAATAATCTAAGGACATATAGCACGAGTGTAACTAATCCATGCCCAAAATGACATCAAAATCTACCAAATCTAGTTCAAACAAATCCACCAAAGTTTTCTTACTACCAACAGATACCACACACCCCTTATAGATTCTTTTAGCAACCACAGTTACCTACCGGGGTAGAAACAGAAAAAGAATCTGAAATAACCTCGAGATCAAAACTAAAATACACAACCACAAATAGGGTCACATAAGAAAGAGAAGACCCTGGATCAAGTAAACAATAAACATCTTGAGAAAAGAATTGTAATGTACCAGTCACGACATCAAGCGATGCCTCAGACTCTTATTGGGTAGTGAGTGCATGTAACCTATTTTGTCCTGTGCCGGTACCAAAAGCAGAAACAGATGCCAAAGCAGCACCCCTGGGTAAAGGATTAGATAAAAAGGAAACCAGAACCTTTTTTGCTCCCGAAACACCCTTACTAATCAGATAGTTTATAAGCATATATTCTGGCTGACCATATTTGAAGCACTTGTCCCTCCCTTCATCACAGAAGCCCCGATACAATCGACCACAAAACCTACAAGGAGGAAATAATGAGTCCAACTAAGCCCCACTAGCCTGAGATTGGGCACCCTGTGCCCTTAAGTTGTCACCAACCTACTGACGCCTATCACCCGACTACTTTGGGTAAGGAGCACTAGCTATGGAGAAAGAACTAGAACTCCCCCACTTCTTCTTTGGCCACTTACCACCATCTCGACCACTTTGTTGTTGACCACCCTGCTCAAAGAACCTGAACTTTTTACCCTACCTTTTCCTTATATCAGCCTGCTTTCTTTTTTTCTCTTCCATCTATTGCATATGAACCACAAACCTAGAGATATCTATGTCTGTGATCAGCAATGCAGTCTTGCTTTAAAGGATAAAATCCTGAGACAGTAATGAAGTGAACTTTCTCATTTTGGCCCTCATATCAGACACCAATTCTGGAGGATACCAAGACAACTGGTAAAACTTTAAGGTATACTTCTTGACTGATATCTTCCCCTATTTAGATTAAAAAATTCCTCCATCTTCACTTCTCTTAACTCTTCAGAAAAAAGTGGTCCATAAATGTATTAGAGAAAGTATCTCACAGAGATGACTCATCAACCTCACCCCTTGCCTTCTCCTATTCCTTGTATCATTAGTACGCTGATGTTAGGCGTATTTACACGCCTAAAGCACCTTAATGTACTCATATTTTAGCTAAGTTTTGAGGACAAAATATATAATTCCTACACTTTTAGTCCTTTTTCCTGTAAGTGAGCTAACCAACGTGATTAGCAAGATTTTAGGTATTTATGATAAAGATTTCAGCATTTTATGGACTGTTGGACACCAAAGGAAACTTCACGTAAGAAGGAAGACAGCTTCTGGAAACTTATGGACCAAAAGTGATGCATTGAGAACTTGTCCCGGGCAAAAACAGCATTTCTAAAGACTTGGGGGATCAGCAGTAACTTAGTAGGATTAGGACAAGTATGCAGTAACCCAGTAGGACTAGGACAAGGATAAAAACCCTATTTCAGTAGGACTAGGACAAGGATGTTATAAAAACCCTATAATGCTGAATTTTTCAGCATTCAATTATTCATTAATTCGAAGCTTTTCATTATTCTTCATCTATTCGACTTTTAATTTTCACGACAAGAGAAACGCTACTAGCAAGGAATTCACGCCACAAGTGACACCAATACTTCCTTATCGTGATATTGTTATTGCTTTGGTATGATGATATCCTCGTGGTTTTCCTTCACAATTATGAGTAGCTAAACTTCTCTGTTAGGGTTATGGAAGCCTTATGAGATACTATCTATTGCTATGAGTTTGTGAATTCTTGATACGTATGTTGCTTATATCATTACTCTCTTCATCTTAATTGAATTCTTGTGGTTGCAAACATATAGAATATGCCAGTATAGCATTAACTTGTTCGAAAGATAAGTTACATGTCTGGAAAAGAGAGAATGACAAAGAAATAGGGCTACCAACCCCTGTTTAAAAGTTAGTGTCGTAACTGGATTAACCTCTTGGAGAATTCGTACCATTAGTATACGCTTTAAGCTCGAAAGAGTTAAAGTGATATAATCCTTGATGGTCGAAAGACACTAGGATTTACCATAGAATACGAATCTCTATAAGCGCATGCATGTCTGAATTCCGCATAACTCATAGCCAATAGATACGTAAAACTCATAAGGTGGACATAACCCTAACTTACAATTCTCATTGATTAAAACCTACTAAACATTCCGTTTTTCTTTTCTATTTTGATAATCTTACTTCACGCATAAAATCCCCCCTTTTTATCCGCAGAACTTTCACCAAAAGTCTACTAATCGTTGCATACTTAGTGACAGAGTATTCCCTGTGGGATTCGACACCCAACCCAGTTGGGTTCTATATTTGACGACGACCGCTTACAATCTTACGAGAGCTGTAGTTTGAGCGTTATCAAATTTTGGCACCGTTTCCAGGGAATACAGTTGTCAACTAAGTTTGTGATAGTTACTAAACCCTTTGGTCAAAGATTCTCGTATTTTACTTTTAGTTATTGTTTTTGTTTTATTCAGGTTTGCTTGAGTGCATGCCAAACACTCGAAGTTCAGGTCAACCGTTATTACCTATCAATCCTGAACCTCAACTTATTGGCAGAATGGATGAACAACGTGACATTGATAGAAGGGCAGCTCAATAGGAGCAGGCTAGACTAGCTGCACTGGCAGCTGCTCAAGTGCATCAACAGAATATTGATAACCCAGGTCGAGCAACAAATCCTGATGATGAGGACCTGGGTGATGAGGAGTTACTTAATCCACGGTGTGCAGATGAAGTGGCAGCACCTATGCACAGGAGAGATCGTCAAGCTAGAATGAGACCTGACCGCCGAGCTGTGCATGCCCCTTTTGATGATGTTGATGACGATCTTGATGGAGTTGGTGCCACAGGGGCTATTATTCCTCCGCCCTTGGCACCCGGAGCTAAGTTCAATATCACTAGCACCATGATTCAGCTATTGCAGCTCAAAGGGTTATTTGGTGGACTCGCAGGAGATGATCCGAATATGTATCTGGTCAACTTTATTTCAACATGCAAGTCGTTTGACAATCCAGGAGTTGGGCAGAATTCAATTCGGCTGCGCTTATTTCCATTGTCTCTGTCTGGAGAGGCAACTCTATGGTTAAACGGGCTAACTCCTGATTCTATTACTAATTGGAGGCAACTGAAAGACGCTTTCCTAGAAAGATTCTTTCCGTCATCCAAGAGAGCACAGTTGAGAGATGAGATCAGCAATTTCCGACAGCTTCCAACTGAATCTCTCCACGAAACATGGGAGAGGTTCAAGAAGAAGCTTATGCGGTGCCCAAATCATCAGATGACCAACATCCACTTGATGGAGATATTATACAGGGCTTTAAACTCAGTGACAAAGCCAGTAGTTGATAATGTTGTAGGTGGGTCATTCATGGACCTTACTTTTTTTTAGGCAAGTGATATTCTAGATCGTATGACAAAGCAGAGTAGAGCTTTCCATACCAGGGATTCTGAGGTAGAAATCTCTACCGTATCTATTGTCTTGACTGCAGAGCAGAGGCGTAGACAAGAGGAACGTGACCAAGATATGGCGCACATGAAAATGCATATGGATCTTCTTACCAAGCATTTATTATCAGGGAAGACCGAAAAAGTCAAAGCAGTTGCGTCAAAAGGAAGAGACGAATCCGATTCAGAGGAAGAAGCCAACTACTTGAATAATCAGGGGGGTTTCCGAGGCAATGCCCAAGGAAACCAAGGTCGGAACTATTATGATAAATCTAGATACAAGGACCGTGATCAAGGTGGTTGGAAGAATAAGACTGATAGGAATGGTTTGTATGTTCCTCCTGGAAACCGTGAGGCTGTGGCGTCTGGCTCTGGGAAGATGTCGATGGAAGATATGATGGCGAAGCTGTTGAAGGGAGTAGAGGCAACTAATACGGGAGTGAATGAGGTGAAGAACGATTTGTCTTCAATAAATCAATTGGTTGACTCGTATTCTACTGCAATAAAGCAACTAGAGCAGCAGTTGAGTCAACTTTCAATTGCATTAAATCAAATAAATGCTGGAACACTACCTAGCGACACAGTGCAAAATCCAAGGAATGATGGATCGTGTATGGCTATCGCCACCTGAAGTGGTAAAGTGTTGGAAAATCCATCCAAAGGCAAGCAGGTGGTTGATGATATAGAAGATAATGAGATCATTACAGAACCAAAAGATGCCGAAGCAGCTGATGAGGTTGTTCGTGACGTCACCTCTCAACGTCCACAGCCTGAAAATATCGCCGAACTAAAGCAAGATGAAAAGGAAGCGGTGGAGAAAACTATTCCCCTTCCACCACCACCTTTTCCTCAGAGATTGAAGAAGAAAGCTGACGATACCAGGTTCAATAAGTTTATGACTATGTTGAAGCAGCTAACTATTAATGTTCCTTTGGTCGAGGCACTGGAACAAATGCCTAGGTACGCAAAATTTATGAAGGATCTTTTGACAAAGAAGCGGGTAGCAAGTTATGAGTTGACGGATACTGTTCATCATTGCAGTGCAATCGTTACCAGATCACTAGTTCAGAAGAAGGCTGACCCCGGTGCCTTCACTATTCCTTGCACTGTCGTATCTTTGAATTTTGCCAAGGCATTATGCGATTTAGGAGCCAGCATCAATTTGATGTCGCTATCTATTTACATAAAGTTAGGGTTGGGTGATCCTACTCCAACCAATATGAGGCTCGTGATGGCAGATAGGTTGGTAAAATAACCTGTTGGTATTTTATATGATGTATTGGTGAAGGTTTCTTCATTCATCTTTCCGGCAGACTTCGTTATTCTGGACTGTGAGGTGGACTCTGAAGTTCCCATAATCTTGGGGCGCCCTTTCCTTGCAACAGGGAGTGTTCTTATTGATTTAAGAGCGAATGAGCTTTTATTCTGGATGAATGACGAAGTAGTCCTCTTTGATGTATGCAAATCAATGAAGAAACCCAAAGATCTGAACGTGTTCTCGTTAGCTGATGTTTATTTTGATGATGAGAAAGAATTATTCGTAGAGGAGCAGCTTATTGTTGACCCATTGGCGGCTGTGCTTATGAATATTGAGCGTGAGGATGCTGAAAATTATGAAGAAACTATTTGTGCTCTAACAAGAATAGGGTCGTATCTTTATGCTCCCAAGAAGCTGGACCTCGATCTCAAAAATCAGCCTACACCACCATCTAAACCATCCATTGAAGAGCCACCAATGTTAGAATTAAAGGAGCTACCCAGTCATCTAAAGTACGCATTCTTGGGAAATGGAAACACCCTCCCGGTTATTGTGGTGGCTGACTTAGATGAGCAGCAAGTTGCATCTCTCATCGCCGTTCTATGGAAATACATGAGAGCCATCGGTTGGACCATCGCTGATATTATTGGTATTCTGCCTGGGATATGTATGCACAAGATTCAGCTTGAAGAAAATTGCATACCCACTATTGAGCATCAAAGATGTTTGAATCCACCTATGCAAGAGGTGGTGAAGAAAGAAATTATTAAGTGGTTAGATGCAGGGGTAGTGTATCCAATCTCTGACAGTAAATGGGTGAGTCCGGTACAGTGTGTGCCCAAGAAAGGGGGCATGACGGTAGTTGCAAACGAAAGGAATGAGCTAATTCCACTCAGACCTGTCACAGGGTGGAGAGTATGCATGGACTACCGGAAGTTGAATTCATGGACGCTTAAGGATCACTTCCCAATGCCATTCATGGATCAAATGCTTGATCGATTGGTAGGGAAAGGATGGTTTTGCTTCTTAGATGGTTATTCCGGCCATAATCAGATCTGTATTTCTCCCGAAGACCAAGAGAAGACAATGTTTACATGCCCATATGGTACGTTTTCCTTCAAACGTATGCCATTTGGGCTATGTAACGCACCTACCACTTTTCAGCGTTGTATGATGTCTATTTTTTCTAATATGGTTGAAGCCACCTTGGAGGTATTCATGGACGATTTTTCAGTTGTGGGTGAGTCATTTGAATCGTGCTTGGCGAACCTAAGTATGGCGTTACAGAGATGTGTTGAATTCAACTTGGTGCTAAACTGGGAGAAGTGCCACTTTATGGTTAAAGAAGGTATTGTTCTTGGGCATAAAATTTCTGAAAGAGGAATTGAGGTGGATCGAGCTAAAATTGAAGTCATCGAGAAACTACCACCTCCAATCTCTATAAAGGGAGTTCGTAGTTTTCTCGGGCATGCAGGTTTTTATAGAAGGTTCATTAAAGACTTTTCCAAGATTGCTAGTCTATTATGCAAGCTTTTGGAGAAGGATGCAAAGTTTGACTTCGGTGAAGATTGCTTGAAGGCATTCGAATGCCTCAAAGGGAAGCTAATTGAAGCTCCTATCATTGTAACACCTGATTGGTCCCTACCATTTGAAGTTATGTGTGATGCAAGCGGAGTAGCTTTGGGTTCTGTACTTGTCCAGAGAAGAGAAAAGTTATTTCATCCAATCTACTATGCGAGCAAGGTCTTGAACGGAGCCCAGAAGAACTATACTGTCACGGAACAAGAGCTTCTAGCAGTTGTTTATGATTTTGAAAAGTTTCATGCTTACCTATTGGGGACTAAAGTGGTGGTTCATACCGATCATGCAGCCCTGAGATACCTAATGACGAAGAAGGATGCAAAGCCAAGGCTAATTCGATGGGTGTTATTGCTGTAAGAATTTGATTTCGAGGTAAAAGATAGAAGAGGTTGCGAAAACCAAGTGGCTGATCACCTATCTAGACTTGAGAATGAGCATACCGCGCAACCCGATCTTGAGATTAATGATGCATTCCCCGATGAAGAGATCCTAGCCACGATGGTGGAAGAATTACCATGGTACGCAAACTTTGCAAACTATGTGGTAAGTAATGTGATACCTGTACATCTGTCTTTTCATCAAAAGAGGAAGTTCATGCATGATGTAAAACACTACTTCTGGGATGAGCCATATTTGTTTCGACGATGCACGGATGGTGTTATCAGGCGATGCATATCTCATGAGGAAGTGCCGAGTATCTTGGAAGAAAGTCGTGCTTCCCAAGTTGGGGGACACCATGCAGGTGGTCGAACAGCAAGGAAGGTATTGCAAAGCGGCTATTATTGGCCTTCAATATTTAGAGATACCGACGAATTTGTGAGAAGATGTGACCAATGTCAGAGACAAGGCATGATTTTGAAGCACCATGAGATGCCCATGTCAAAAATTCTCGAAGTAGAGCTGTTTGATGTGTGGGGTATTGATTTCATGGGCCCATTCGTAAATTCATTTGGGATGAAATATATCCTAGTTGCTGTCGACTATGTATCCAAATGGGTCGAAGCAGTAGCGCTGGCCGATAATGATGGAAAGCGTGTTTTAGCATTCTTGAAGAGAAATATCTTCTCTCGTTTTGGGGTACCACGTACCATCATAAGCGATGGAGGATCACACTTTTACAACAAGTTGTTCAAATCCATGTTGGTGAAATATGGGGTCAAGAAACATAAGGTATCCACGCCTTATTACCCACAAACTAGTGGACAGGTAGAGGTTTCTAATCGAGAGATCAAGCAGATCCTTGCTAAGACTGTAAACGCTAATAGGAAGGATTGGTCTCGGAAGCTGGACGATGCACTATGGGCTTATAGGACTGCATTCAAAATGCCAATTGTCATGTCCCCATACCAACTAGTTTATGGGAAGGCTTGTCACCTGCCCATTGAGCTCGAGCATAAAGCATTACGGGTGTTGAAGCGACTGAATTTGAATTGGGATGATGCCATGAATATGAGATTGGAGCAGTTGAACGAGATGGATGAATTTTGTCTACATGCGTATGAAAGATCATATTTCTACAAGGAGCGGATGAAAAAGTATCATGATCAACGGATTGTGCAACGAAACTTTCAAAAGGGTGATATGGTACTTCTTTTCAATTCCAGACTGAAGATATTCCCAGGGAAGTTAAGGTCCAAATGGTCTGGTCCGTACAAAATTAGCCAAGTCTACTCGTCTGGAGTAGTTGAGCTAGATGACAATAATGGTGTTGTCTTTAAGGTGAATGGCCAATGAGTAAAACCATAGATCGGTCCTCTTGACTCGATAAAATGAATGGCCACCATCTATCTCGACAAAATCTAAGTACTCGAGGTAACTATGTCGTGCCACAACAATAAATCAAGCGCTAGATGGGAGGCAACCCATCGTTTTTCATTCTTTATTGTTTTACTAAGAGTTTGTTTTTGTTAAATAAAAAAAAATCCAAAAAGAAGAGTCGAGCCATGACCAAAACTAAGGCGCTTGGTGGGAGGCAACCCATCGTTCTAATCGTTTTTATTGTTTTTGAATAAGTGTAGGTGCAAGAGGTGTAAAGGAGGAGATTGGTTTCAAATTTTGATTTGGAAGTATTGCATGTTGAAGGTGGTAAGTTGGGAATGAAGAAGTAAAAGGCTATGAGTTAGGCATTGCCTATGAAAATCTAGGCAACGAACAAGGCAAGGCCTATGCTATGGCCTAAGCTCTCTGAATCTAGAGTGCCATGGCATAGGCGCCGCCTATGCCTAACAATGCCATAACATAGGCGCCGCCTATGCAAAAGCCCTTTGTCTCTGAATCTAGAGTGCCATGGAATAGGCGCTGCCTATGCCTAACAATGCCATATCATAGGCGCCGCCTATGAAAAAACCCTTTGTCTCTGAATCTAGAGTACTATGGCATAGGCACCGCCTATGCCTAACAATGCCATAGCATAGGCGCCGCCTATGCTCAACTAGGCTTTGCAAAAGGCACCGCCTATGCTCACTTTTTGGTCTCCTAATCCGATTCCAAATGGGTCAAAACCCGACCCAAGCTTGCCCTATAAATAGAACCTTATTCTTAGAACAAAAATGCATTGCAAATTCAACCTAAGTGCCGCCTACCTCTCTAAAATCTCTCAAAAAAATTCTTTTTGCTCTTTTAACTTTGCAAGAACATCTTCCAAGGCCATCAACCAAGTAAGTACTTCTTTGCTCTTATTTTATATTCCGTAAAGTACTACACCACTACGCCTATAATAAATTGTTAAATCTTGAAGTAGTGTTGGTGATTTGAATATGGTTGACTTGTTGTGATACAACTAAGTGAGTGAAAGAATACGTAAGGATGTTCTAGACTTGGTTCCAACCTGAATTTGATTTTGATACACTGTCATACTTTTGCGGAATTGACATGGTCAAGAAAATTGCATAATCTTGTAACTACAAAGCTTTCATGTTCGAATGACTTGTTCATCGAGATGAAAATCATGGTTGACTACAAGCATACGATGTTGTGATTATTTCTAGTGCCATAACTTGATACGATATCTATGTAGTAGTTTTGTTCAAAGAGATGCATTAGTCCAAACATGAAAACATAGTTAAGAGTACATGAAAAAAAATTGAAAAGGATAGTGAAGATGACAAGAAAAGTATGACTGCGCTGAATATATTGTTGGAACATAACACCTAAATGTATGGCAATGAAGTCTGAGTAATTGACATCGTTCACTTAATCAGTTTGTCACAACAAATTAAGTGTGGGGTGGTACCACTACTGTTTGTTTGTCGATTGTATCTACCGAGATGAAGCTAACATGACTATTATTTTAATCGCAGGTACAATGGCACCAAAAAGTCGACCCGGAAAAGAAAAAGCATCTACCTCACAGAAAGGCCAGAAAAGAGAAAGCTGAATCCTCCTCGCTGCAAATACCTCAACGTATGTACGGGATAAAATGGGTCCTATAGGAGGAAGGAAAGGAGTGGTACAAGAACAATAAAGTAAAAAAATATGTTCATGTGGAGTTGATACAACAGGAGAGCCTAGCAAAGAAAGAACCCCGCATTTTGGCTAAAATCATGGCGCTACATCTTGATTTCATTTTCCAAGATATGGGAGAATGCAATCTTGATCTAACGCGAGAATTCTATGCCAATTGGTCCCCAAAGACTACCGGAAGTGAATTGAAGATTCGGGGCCAAGTCTTGCAACTGAATGCGGAGTTCTTCAACTCTTTTCTGGGTCTTCCATCTGTGGATCCATCACCGCTCAAGGAGCTTTATCGCAGACCTCCATACAGGGAAATCAGACACACACTATGCGGAACAATATCAATGGCACGGTGGAGTCGTCACAAGGTTACCGGTCGGCATAATGCCTTCCCGTATGCCTCCTTGAACAGAGAAGCTCGGATATGGTTGCGGATAGTTAATTATTTTCTGATTCCAGGGTCACAGTACACAAAGATCACACGTGATAGAGTGTGCTTGGTGTACGCTTTGATGACGAACATCCCCATCAACATTGGGGCGATTATTCGATCTTCAATGCGTAAGGCCAGGCTGCACAAGAGGTCCCACTTCATCTTTGGCATTCTGTTGACTGCGATATTGAGGAAGGAGGACATCGAAGAGGAACTTGCAGATCATAAGCTTCTACACAACCCAAAGAAGGTTGACCTCACAAAGGTTAAAGATGTTGAATCCATGAATGGCGTCAACCTAACCACTGCAGAAAGACATGATCGTGACGAAAGATTCTCCCGCCATTTATATGGCATGATGAGGTTTACCATGATGAGCGGGGGTCATGTTCCAACTGCTGCAGAGCTCCAACAGTTGGATTATGACTACCCAAGGAATGAGCATGCGAGGGCGATGTGTGGAGTAGGTGTATATTTTGAGGAACCTCTTGATGACGACATGCCAACCGATGATGATCGACAAATGCCAGACTTCGACGTGGAGGAGAACTCTGATGACGACGACTCTGATGATGATTCCGATGCAGGGGGTATGACCCCATACATAGAGGATGAGTTCGACTAATCAGGTTTTTCTTATTTGTTTTCCACTGAGGGCAGTGTGTCCCATCTAAGTGTGGGGTGCTGGTATTTGTATGCTATACTTCTTTGTCTGCATTTGCATTTATTCTAGTTCTTGTTTGTTTTAATTAGTCGTAATTAGTTAGTTTAATTTTAAATTTTTTTAGATTTTGCATGAAATTGTTCTGATAGACGGCATAGTAGTATAACAAGAGTTTATGCTAAATCATTACTATTGAGATATTTAGGCTCTACATGTGACTCACTGTGTGATAATTGTGTGGTTTAATTCATTCATCTGTTGGGTCAAGAGTCTATACTGCTCCCAATAAAGTTGACCATGTGCCTTATGTGTGTGAGGATATAGTATATTCTGTGTTGTGACTGATGCTAGAACTTGCCTGGTGTGTGTGTAAAGCGAAATAAAGAGTGAGTTTAGGAGATAATTTAGGCATTTCTTTGGCAGCCTGTGATTGTTTACCTTCTGTTTACCTACCCGTGGACATTATCCTAGTCAACCCTTTTGAGCCTTTAAGCCATTTTCTTTGACAGCCTCATATGTAAGCCTAATCCAATTTTTTTTCAAGACCATAATTTGATCCAAATTCCTAAGTGCTTTAAATTGTGAAGTCATGTGACAAAATAAGAGAAAATTGGGTGAGAGTGATGCCTTAAAGTGAATTGGTACTTGAATTTGTTATGAAAAAAAAAGAGTGGCTATCATAGAGGTGTGTTATAAAAAAAATAGAAAAACAAAAAGATAAATTGTGTTCATGATTAAATAAAAAGATAGTTATGCTTGAATGGCAAAATAGGTGAAAAGGGGTGATAAATGAAAGAAAGGTAGCAGGGTTGATTAAAAGAGAGTGTTAATGGCATAATGTGATGTATTAAAGTTCTTAGGAACATAGTCACTATTTCTGGCCAAAATAGTCCTACCCGTCCCTTAGCCTACATTACAACCTGTAAAATACCTAATTGATCCTAATCTTAACATTCTGATATTAGTAGAGCATTACACTAAGGGCAAGCCTATGGTCATCAGTTGCAACATATGAATTCTTTGTGAGAGTGAGAGCAAGGATAATCTTATACCCATGTTTTGAAAAATGAAATACTTGTGAGTAATTATGGGTGATATATTGTGAGACACACATGGTTGATGATTTTTGGGTAGTCTTATATGATTCTTTGTGCCTTAACTTATGGATACGAATTAAACATCATCACGAGTCTATGTTGGAGGTTTAATTGTTTCTAGTAGTGATCAGAAAACTACTCTTTGCTGATAATTGCCGTTCCTGTCTTGATGAATATTTTGTGTTACTGCTGTGATTTCTAGTTAGATGATTGCATGGACATAATATTTTTTCGAGGACAAACAAAGCTTTAAGTGTGGGGTGTTGATGTTAGGCGTATTTACACGCCTAAAGCACCTTAATGTACCCATATTTTAGCTAAGTTTTGAGGACAAAATATATAATTCCTACACTTTTAGTCATTTTTCCTGTAAGTGAGCTAACCAACGTGATTAGAAAGATTTCAGGTATTTATGATAAAGATTTCACCATTTTATGGACTGTTGGACGCCAAAGGAAACTTCACGTAAGAAGGAAGGCGGCTTCTGGAAACTTGTGGACCGAAAGTGATGCATGGAGAACTTGTCCCGGGCAAAAACAGCATTTCTAAAGACTTGGGGGATCAGCAGTAACTTAGTAGGATTAGGACAAGTATGCAGTAACCCAGTAGGACTAGGACAAGGATAAAAATCCTATTTCAGTAGGACTAGGACAAGGATGTTATAAAAACCCTATAATGCTGAATTTTTCAGCATTCAATTATTCATTAATTCGAAGCTTTTCATTATTCTTCATCTATTCGACTTTTAATTTTCACGACAAGAGAAACGCTACTAGCAAGGAATTCACGCCACAAGTGACACCAATACTTCCTTATCGTGATATTGTTATTGCTTTGGTATGATGATATCCTCGTGGTTTTCCTTCACAATTATGAGTAGCTAAACTTCTCTGTTAGGGTTATGGAAGCCTTATGAGATACTATCTATTGCTATGAGTTTGTGAATTCTTGATATGTATGTTGCTTATATCGTTACTCTCTCCATCTTAATTGAATTCTTGTGGTTGCAAACATATATAATACGCCAGTATAGCATTAACTTGTTCGAAAGAAAAGTTACATGTCTGGAAAAGAGAGAATGACAAGGAAATAGGGCTACCAACCCCTGTTTAAAAGTTAGTGCCGTAACTGGATTAACCTCTTGGAGAATTCGTACCATTAGTATACGCTTTAAGCTCGAAAGATTTAAAGTGATGTAATCCTTGATGGTCGAAAGACACTAGGATTTACCATAGAATACGAATCTCTATAAGCGCATGCATGTCTGAATTCCGCATAACTCATAGCCAATAGATACGTAAAACTCATAAGGTGGACATAACCCTAACTTACAATTCTCATTGATTAAAACCTACTTAACATTCCATTTTTCTTTGCTATTTTGATAATCTTACTTCACGCATAAAATCCCCCATTTTTATCCGCAGAACTTTCACCAAAAGTCTACTAATCGTTGCATACTTAGTGACCGAGTATTCCCTGTGGGATTCGACACCCAACCCAGTTGGGTTCTATATTTGAGGACGACCGCTTACACTCTTACGAGAGCTGTAGTTTGAGCGTTATCATACGCCACAACCTTTAGCGGATAGGCAGAAAAATTCACCCCTTCCACATTCATGGCCTGCATCACCCTGAAGATCTTTTCCACTTCATCTAGAAAACCCTGAGGATCCTCTTCCACCTTAACACCATTAAAAGTTAGAGGATTCAACTTCATGAACTGCCAACCATTATAGCCTCAGGGGATGAAATACCAGGTGCACCACGCTCAGCCTAAGAAGCTAATAACTGAACAATCATATGAATCAACTGACAAAACTCTGCACTCATCACATTAGCCTAAAGATCCTGAGGAAGACTAGAAAGAATTTGTGGAACTCCAAAAATATAAGGGATTGGACACCTACACCGAGTATGGATCCTCCCAGTAGAATGTGTCCCATCAATATCATCCCAGTTGGGAAAGGGGAGTTTTATTAACTTCAGATCATCGAGACATAATCGGAAAAGAAAACAAATAGAATTAGAGGAGATTCTAGGACTTAGACTCCAAGCTTGAAAATAGAACACAAAGAAGAGAAACATTTCCTAAATGTCGCGTAGCCTCTCCCTTATGAGTGTGGCATGCTACACATCCTTAAAAGAGACTCTGCTCGACAAGGCTTTAAGGACTCCTAATTGACCAGGAACCTAAAGTTCTGATACCAATTTGAAATGATCCAAACCGGGGCTTTTTCTTAATGGGAATCCCACATCCAACCATGACCGGGGACCACCCTCGTTACCCAACCCAAACTCCAAATATGTATACCCTGAGTCAGATAAATTCTTAACATATAACAAGATATCATTTATTATGTCTCTAGACTCTGGGATAGATCCACGACCATGAACAAACCAAACAATTTCACCCATATATTATCCAACCAATGACCAAAACCAAAATAAAATCGTAAACCAATCCGTACCTCTCATACCAAATAAGTTCCATTATAGATATATATAATCCCAAAACATAAAAGGATGGAACAATTATAAATAAAGTCAAACGGTGTCACCCCCAATAACAATGCCAATACTAAGGCTGACACCACTACCGACACCGCCCATTCGACCCATAGTAGTTCCACAAAGCCTCTAACCAAAAGTAAAACAATATCCAATTAGAACATGCCCCTAACTATAGCCAAAACCAATTTCAATGAAATAACTAAAGTATGTAAAGACATCCATGATATTAAACAGAGCCTTCCAAAATACAAAATCTCACAACTTCAATCCAATTGAGCTTATCTCAAATCAGATCACTAGGCAAGTGGAGTAGAATAGTCGGGTCTTGCATCGCGTGGGGATATAGCCACCCAAAGATGGGTTAGCGAGATAATGCTAGTAAGTATTCAGGATAAGGATAGAATAATGTCAACCTTTAAAACCAAGTAAACCAACCATATGCATTCATAATCATACATACATATATATATAACCATACTGGGAATGGATATCGGGTTTAGCATGCCATTAAAACCATTAACCTGGGTATGTGTAGCTTAACCATCCTAGAACTACCCACAAGCTATATAGGCCCAGTGTAACCCCCAGAACAGACCCCAATGCGTGTAGCCATACAAACTAAAGATACCATCAGTGTTGGGGATTCCCGAGTAACCTTTGCTCTCCATGATACATATGTACAAGTGTACTTAGGGGATTCCTGTGTACCCCATAAGTATCATATATGGTCATCATGACCAATCCTCATGTCGGCAAACATGAGTTTCCAGTGTCCGTCCATTGGATTCAAACTTTCATGGTTAGCTATCACACCCCACCATTATTGCACAGTTAAAACCATTACTACACAACCCAAACCACCATTCCATTTATTATTAACCAAGGCTATGAGTAGTAATATTGGTATACCGAGTATAGCTTGCAACCAATGTCCTTAGACATCTTTTAGAGATTAAAGGATTCCCATATACCCATAAGTTGCATTATTCAATTGACTTGGAGGATTCCCATGTACCCCATAAGTAGTTCATTATTAAGTTTGCTTGGGGGATTCCTTTGTACCCTACAAAGCTTTCAGTTAGACCAACCATAACCACCAAGACCTTACCATTTAACCATTTAACCAATTTATACCATTTAAGGCTCCATTACCAAGTTATACCATGTAGTAGTTTCATTAAAAATCCAACAATGTAGTAAAAGCATTCTTATAGGCATTTTATTGAGCATATTAGGGGCATAGTGTTTCCAAATCCAAAACCAAGTACTAATTAAAATTTTCATGCAACCAAATGTCCAAACCACCATTAAAACATGTAAATCCATAATTAAAACATGGAAAAACAATAACCAAGCATTTATAACAAAAAAACCTAACATATATTTGAAAACCCAAAATCATACAATAATTATGCCATGGAAATAATTCACAAAACATGCCTTTAGTTGGAACTAACAATGAGGGATGAGTAACATGCCTTAGATTGAGAAGAAGATGAGAATAAATTACCCTTATGAGCCTCAATTGACCACCTTGAAGGAAACCCTAGCTTTTGCTTAACCCAAGAGACTTAGAGAGAATTTGAGAGAGCTTTTGAAGAAAACCCTAGCTTTTGCTTAACCCAATAACTTTTGCTATTACTAACATAATTAAGGTCTAAAACCATAATGCCTAACCATGGAATAATCATGTGAAATAAAATAACCATAGAATAAGGAATCAAAATCATACCTCGAATATCAATACTAATCCAACAATCAACCTGTGATGAGCTAATCATAACAATAAAAATAATATAGAGTAACCGACTAGCTCAGAAAAACAATATCTAAACCTTGACCCATAACCTGGAAGGTCCAATCAGCATACACAACATACGGCAAAGAATACTCATTACCTATACCTATGAAACCCTCTATAAGGCTGGTAAATATAGGTACATATTGGTGATAGGCAGTGCATATACATGGATGAATACAAAGAGAATCTATAATACCATAACTGATCAAAGTACCATAATGTAACCTAGTGTATACACCTCTTCTACCTCGATGGCTCATAAAGGTAGGACCTATGATGACCTATCTCCTCCGCCATGACAATTCAAGGATGAAGAGGATCCTAAGGGGTTCGAGAGTAGTCGTATACACTGACCTAGTCTTGATCCAATATTTCCAATAACCAGCATTATCATTATCAATCCACTTTGTCCAGTACCATATAAATATGTGTATAAATAACTATTTAAAAATACATGGACTCGAATTATGGCTAAAAGAGTGTAAGTCCATAAATCCATTACCCAACATAAACTCTGGGGCTAAATTATTATAAAAGTGTAGAAAGGGTTGTAATCTCTCTCTCGATCGAGGTAAAAAGTAGTAGAAAATCGTGGATCAGAATCTATCTCGATCAAATCTCTCAAACATTATTTTTAGTCTCAAAGTCTCATAATTTATTCATTAAGATGGTATAATTTCCATTATAAATAAATCCATTTTAATAGCGAAAAGTGGAAACAAATAACTTTTTAGGAAAATAGTAGTAAAACCATATTTTAGTTGAATCGTACCATTTACTAAGTGATCATGAATGTATCGAATCTATGCATTCCATCACCAATATACAAATAATATAATTATATGCAATATGTCTATAAACTATGGCCATTTCCTTTACAAGGATAAAACACTTTCTAGAATCCAATCAATATCATAACCACAGCCTTGGGCCCAATTGTATATATCTGACATAACCATACTATTATAATTCGGGGAAAACCCATCATAATCGACTAAGTAACGCTATAAAAATTATACTAAAGTTTCATTAATCTCAACTATGCCTAACATGCTAGTAACCTAAGGTAATAATATCATAGAAGCATAATAAGTATTTCACCTTAAGGGTTAATTACCCTTTTAGCCCCCAAACTCATAATCTAGGCTAAGTCACGGTGTTCCTTTCCATAATCATGTCCTAACCTCCCCATTTAAAATGAACCATAAATAAAACACAATCTCAAGAAGAAAAGTAGACAGAAGCCTACCTCAATGTCGAACTACAGTCCTTGATTCATCTATGAATCGTCCATCTTCACTCCACGATCCCAAAATATCACTATGTAATAAAAATAGTAATTTATACATCATAAGGAGTTAAAAGATACCCATATTTCTATAATAAGGGTCAGGTCAAATTTCAGGTAAGAACGGACGCGCGAGGACCTCAAACGAAATCTAAAATTGACCCCGTCATGAGGTCCCTCGAAGAACAAGCAATGTGTGCTCAAAAATTGAGCACAAACAAAGCACAAATTAGATCTAAAATCAACCCTCAAAATTTAGGAATTTAAGACCTAATTTATAAGAATTTTACCATGAATTAGGATTAATTGAAGGTAAATTTAGTGGAAATGACCAAGAAGATTTATGTTATCTTACCTTAACTTATGTGGATGATTCTTCCTTTTTCCTCTCTTATAGCTCTCAATTTTGTGTAAAAAAATATTGAAAAAAATGTTAGAAAATTAGGTAGGGAATATGGCATTTAAATCCACTAGGTGCCGCTTAAGCGGTCACCCTATTGCTTAAGCAGCTCTAGCATCGCTTAAGTGAGTTGGCAAGCCTGGTGGGTATCGCTTAAGCGACTCACCGGCCACTTAAGCGGAAATAGTTATCGCTTTAGCGACCATTGATCAAGTGTCAATATCTCTTAAGCGATACCATGATGCATACATGATGACCACTTGAGAGGTCATATGATCCCTTAAGTGGTCGCATCAGTAACCTGATGCACTAGATTTTGCTAATTCCATAATGGACTTCAATTAGGTGCTCAGGATTCATTTATAACCCCGTGCACGCATACAAAATACTCTCATACAAAATTCAATGTTCTAGACTAAATAGAACCATCAAAACTTTCATCCGAGATCATTTCAATCAAGTGTGGGGCCCATATCTCTAGTTTTATTTTTCACATAATCCGTCCAATAGCCCAAAATGAGTTGAAAAAACTCAAGACCTAAACCAAGGCTCCTCTAGCCTAAAATCAATGTTCCAGAGCTGATGGCACTATCGAAATTCTCATTTGAGGTCATCTACTAAAAGCTTTGGCCTGAAACCAAATCCCAAATAGTAAAAGCTCTAAAAGAGAGAAATAAACCTAAAATCTAAATGAACTATCCGATTATCGAACTGATAGTTCCGACAAGTCATAAATGACCTGTAGCCCAATGGGAAGGCTCAAAATGCCAAAAATGCATGAAAATCGAGGATATTACCTAGAAGGTCATTACAAGTGCATAGAGTCTAAGGAAGGTCCAGGCCAAAATAGGTACATTGTAATTAATTGGGAAGGTGACAAGGTAACAACAAGAAAATGGGTCAATAGCAGCTCAAATTAAGGATCAATGGATACTTATTCATATTGGTTGGTCTTCTAGGCAAAGAGTGAACTAATTCAAAATAGCATATAATCATGTCCTAACCAACAATCTTACAACCTAAGCAAGACTAACCGGGCAAGTTCTGGATTAAATGTACAAAGTGAACTAGGTAAATGCCTTACGCATTCATAGTACGGGGTTATATCACCAACTACCACCTATCCAGTTCATGCAATTCTAAGATTTGATTATCCTTTTCCTGATACTAATGCCATAATAAGATTTAAACAATGGTTACACATATATTTACATCACAAAGTTCACAAAAATTATAGAGGGATATCATTTTCTCAAGCACTTACAAATACAAAACATATCAATGGCATAGATTCCTTATTCTTCTTCTAATTAAACATAAACAAAACATAACACATATAACAACACAAACACAACCTAAAAATCTAGTTCTACTAAGATACTATAGCCAACAAAAAAAATATGTAAACAAAAACCCTCGATTGTGGTATAGCCCCACCCCCAACTGAAAGATGATGCACTATCCCTAGTACATATTCGAAACAAAATAAAAAAATTGGTGTAGTGACATACCTAGGACACTCTAGGTGTCAAAAACTGACTCACCACCATCTGGGGCATCATGTGGCTCATCGTCAGGAAAAGGTAATGGAGTGTGTCTAAAAGAGGCACCCAATTCCATCTCGACATACTTTCTCTCATCAATGGTAAGTTGAAACTTTAATATTGTATTGGCCTTTTTTAAGGCCTGCTAATACTCTTTATCTCCTGCCTCCTCGGCTTTAAGTCCTCTTTTAGACCCTACAGGTGAGGCCTCATCATCATCAACGAACAAGTCAAAAACTAAAGGCAAAGGTCTAGGCAGTGGTTGCGTTAAAGAAAGAATCACTATGGATGACTAGAATATGATTCCCAGCTAACGAGTGCACCTCTACTCTCAATGTGGCCACCTCTTCACATAGGCACGATAAATTAATCACTTGGACCTCGTAACGTCATCCTTCCATCTGAGCCATAAAATTTTTGATACATCCATACAACTCTCACATGAACTGTTTTATGGTGGTCATTATCCTACCCTCAACTTAGCCTCAACAGCCTCTAATGTGGTCTGAACCCATAGCCTGACTAAATAGTATGGAAAAATGGGTCTCTATCTATGCAAGATGATCAGCCAACTCCTACTATCGCTCCACTATCTCTATAAGAAATCATGATGCACACTAAAAAAAACCAAAAATCAGTGGGCGAGGGGCCAAAGTAGAAGTTGTGGCTAGTGTTGAAGTAGAAGTCGAGGCACGTGCAAATGTGCCCATAGACCCTTACTGCCAGCAATAGTCATAGGCTCAAATCTTTGACTACCCATATCAACATCACTAATAGGTTTTGGCCTCTCAACATGCTTAGTCGATATAAAAGGCCCCTTTAAAATGGGTCGTACCTAAAGAAGTAGGTGGTTGTGCTTGATGTAGTGCATTTGGGTTGGCCGCATCCTTAATCATGATAATATCTACCTTAATATTCACCTCGACTCTTTAATCAACCTCTAAAATAGGTGGTACTCCATCTGCATTACATAACCTCTACACCAAACATGGGAATGAAGGGTGGTTAACTCTCAGAATGCTCTCTTGTGGATCTCAGCTCGAATCCACCTAGCAAAATTGATATCATAACCAACTATGAGGCTAGAAATATGTATGCTATATCCCAAGTAAGCATATTAACCAAGTATGTTGAACTAAAATGGTGCCTCACTATTGTCCACCAAATCTTTGTTGCATAGTGCAGTGATGCCTTTTTAATCTTGCCTTTCCCCTCAACCCAAGGGGAATCAGCACCCAACTCTACAATCTGGTCAACTACCTATCTAGCTAAGTCTACTCTTTGTGCCTATTGTTTGGCATCTCTCATCATGTGCCTACTTCACATTAGTAATAATCTATAGTCAAACGGTGCTATGTTGTTCGTCCCCACAAACTCTGGCCCAAACAAAACTCTGCTATGGTGACCGTTCCTATAAACTCTGTCCCAAACAAAGTTTGCCTGATAATCTCCTCTAAAACATCGACCCTAACCCCTTTGACTAGTGTATGAGTTAGTAGGGAATGGTATACTCATCTCCCCTCAGTTGGGGTAATCAGATAAATTAATACCATATATAAAGCATAGAAATCCCAAAAAATCTCCCAATAGTAAGAACCTGAAGGTTGGGTAATCCATCCAAGTAGATATCTATAAAATACAACCCACGGGTCTGGGGCACCTGCCAAAATAGTGATCTCAATTTAGGTCTTCTCTATAATACTACGTCAAGTTCTACACTGCTCAGTAATAGTACTATCTCTATCATAAATATATTGCATGCCCTTCACACACCATCTCGGATTAACCTGAGCTAGTGGAACTGCGGGGATGTGTGTAGAGTCTGAATCCTGAGAAATAGGAGCTGAAGCTTGGCAGCCTGAGTACCTTGAGCGGATGAATAAATCTCCTGAGGAACCTGAGTTGAATCATTACCCTCATCAAATTAGGGTGCAACTAAACCTGATATATACTCACTACTAACTGAACCTGATGTAGGCTCTAACCCCACCTCAGACTGGGAGTCGACTGCATCTTTTTTCTCACTAAAACCTGTACCTGACTCAGTCTGTCTCTCCTTCAAACTAGATCCTAACTCATTTTCCCCATTATTATATTGGGGTGTGGTGGTGAAGTTGTGGATAACTTTATTCAGGACCCAATTTGGATAAATATATTGGTAAAGTTTGGGGACCTGCCTACGATACCTATAGTGGTGCGGGCTGAGAGCCCAACTCAATAGTGACTGCAGTGGGATGAGAGTTTGACTAAATGTCTGCCTTGGATACAGCCTTCATCTGTGCCTGGCCTCATATCTTGTATGGGGCCAAAGGCATACTATTCGGACTCACTAGATACTCCTCAATGGATCCACTCCACTTAGGAGACTCCTTTCTCAACCAAGACTACACTATGTTCTTCGGTATAGACTTTGGTGCCATAGTACCTATAAAAGGAGTTGTTCATGATTGAAACACAATATGGGAACAAGAATTGAGAAAAAAATTGACCTCCCAAGGCAGAGGCTACCTACGACCCCTACCTAGGGGTCGTAGGTAGTACTTATGAGGTCATAGGTAGTACCTATAAGACCATAGGTAGTACCTACGGGGCCATGGGTAGTGCCTATGAGGCCATAGGTAGCATTTGTAGGTTATAGACAAAGCCCTAAACTTCTAGGGCTTCAAGTCTATCACCTACGTGGTTACATATGGGCTCGTATGTACCACTTATAGGCTCATAAATGAGGTTTGTGGGTTCTAACTGAGGGCATGTCAAATTGTTACAAAAATTTCCATCCAACACAGATAAAATTAAAATTTTTAGACCAATTCAAACACTAAAATATGTATTAGTTCAAGTTCCACAAGTATTGATTTATCTAGTAGAGGGTCTAAACGACATCGGGATGAACCAAAAAAGATTGTACTTAATGATAAG
Source organism: Capsicum pubescens (assembly GCA_030864215.1). NCBI lineage: Eukaryota > Viridiplantae > Streptophyta > Magnoliopsida > Solanales > Solanaceae > Capsicum > Capsicum pubescens. The sequence goes on along the minus strand of CM061540.1, from coordinate 209,377,525 downwards.
AATCCAAGGTGTAGTACACATCATAGAATGTTGACTTCCTTTGAATCAGATTTTGTAACATTTTTTCTTGAAAATGAGCCTCAAACATTTAAAGAAGTGATGTTGTCTTCAAACTCATCCTTTTGGGAAGAGACAGTCAATAGTGAGATTGATTCAATCTTGAGCAACCATACTTGAGAGTTGGTTGATCTTCCTCTAGATAATAAACCTTTAGATTCTAAATGGATCTTTAAACAAAAAATGAAAGTTGATGATACTATTGATAAATATAAGGAAAGACTTATTATGAAAAGCTTTAGAAAAAAATAAGGCCTTGATTATTTCAACACATACTCGCCAGTAATAAGGATAACATTCATTCATATGTTAGCTGTATTAAATATTGTATATGGTCTTGATATCCATCAAATTGATGTGAAAATAGCTTTTTTAAATGGAGAATTGGATGAAGAATTTACATGGAACAACCTGAAGGTTTGTGATTCCTTATGAGGAAAGAAAAGTGTACAAACTTGTTAAGTCATTATATGAACTAAGTCAAGCACCCAAATTGTGGCATGAGAAATTTGACCAAGCAATGTTGGCAAATGAATTTAAGATAAATGAGTGTGATAAATTTGAGTACATTAAAGACACTCCAAATCACAAAGTCATTGTTTGTTTATATGTGGATGACATGTTGATCATTAGTAGAGACATTTCTGACATAAATGCTACAAAATGAATTATTGAGAGAAAGTTTGTTATGGAAGACCTTGGAGTTGCTAATGTGATCTTAGGGATAAGAATTCATAGAACTCCAAAAGGATTAGTATAGTTATAGTTTCATTACATTAAAAAGGTACTTGACAAGTTCAGGTATTTTAATTTCAATATTTCTAAGACACCACTGGATATGATCTTTGCACTTTGAAAGAATGGAAGTGAAAGTGACTCACCGTTGGAGTATGTAAGAGTGTTGGAAAGTTTGATGTATATCATAAATTGTACGCGATCAGAAATTGTATGTGCTATTAGTAAATTGAGTTGGTACACAAGTAATCCCAATAAAACTCATCGGGTGGACATAAAAAGAGTTTTTGGGTATCTAAAACATACTCAAGACTATGATTTGCATTATAACAAATATCTTGGGGTAATTGAAGGATATAGTGACGCAAATTGAATAACTGGTCAAATAAAGTAAAATCCATGAGTGAATATGTATTTTATTTAGGTTGAGGAGATATCTTTTGGAAATCATCAAAACAGATATGTATTTCCTACTCTAGAATAAATCCAAATTTATCTCATAAGATAAAACCGATGAAAAAGCAGAATGGCTCTAAAATTTCTTGGAAGATATACCTTATGCATTGATAGTAAAGCAATGATAGGTAGGGAAGTGAGCATGAAGTATAATGATAAATCTCATCATATAAAATAGATACATAATACCATTAGAGAACTAATCTTTAGTTAAATTATCATGATTGACTATGTGAGGTCAAAGTATAATGTGTTGTATCCACTTACAAAAGGCCTAACTAAAGAGGGGGTTGATAGACCATCAAAGGAAATAGGTTTACGGTCTGGGATAAGTCCTCAAGGTGTTAATTGTACCTAGGAGGCTGGATATCCAAAGAGATAGGTTCAAGGATATCAAACAATGTTATGACTAATGGTTCAACATTGTCAATTAACTCAACATATTCTCATGATGAAGACAATGTTCAGGAAATAAGGATAAGGCTAATGGTTTGAAGCTTTTTAATGGTTTCTATGTTTGGTAGTTTGACCAAAGAGTTTGATATATAGGATGGCTTTAGGAAACACCTATGTGAGGATAAAGTGTAAGTCGCTTTAAGGAGAATGATAGTAAATGCATATTCTCTAATCTCATGAAACCAAAAAGTGTTCATGGCTAAAACAAATAAAATTGTGAGAACCATAGATGGTAAAAGGCTAGTTGTGTGACTTGTGTCACCTAGGTATAAATTAATTCTTGGATCTTCAAGTATATCGCTTCTACTGATTGACTGAGTTCACCCGATGCAAGTTCACTAAGGAAAGTTCAAAGGAAAACTTATTTATCCGGATGCAATTAGTCTTTGCTTGTAGATCACATACTTGTCCATATATTTTTTTATAAAATAGCCATTGCCCATTCATGTAGGGGATTTTTAGGCTCTTAAGAGGTGTGAAAGGAAAATAAATAGGTATTTTGTTTGAAAAGGCACCAAGAGAAAGGATGCAATTTGAATAGGCACCTTTTCACTTTGGATGGTTATGATCTTTCTATAGGTTGCGACTTTTTTGAAGAGTTACACCTTTTCCAAAGAGTTGCACTTTTATGAAGAGGTAAACCTTTCTAAATCATTGATTCCCTTCATGAAGAAACACCTTGATGGCAATAAATATCCATTTTTTTATCAGGTACATACATGAAATTTTGAAGCAAAAACACTTTTTTTAAAAAAAAACTCTAGTGTTATTTGCTACTATTGAGTGTGTTCTTAGTTTGACAGAGTTTGAGGTACCGCTATTCTATGAAAGTGATTCATTTTATCCTAGAAGGATATATAACATAACCTTAGGTACTTGAGGGAAATAATTTTCTAAAAGACAGACCATGAATTCGATGGACTTGAATCATCTAATCTTCATCTTTTTCTAAACATTTAGTTTTGTTATTTTTATAAAATAGTTTAAATTTCATTTTGTTGATGTTCATAAGTTGGGTTGAACTTATTGTTTAAGTTCAAAATTATGAATACAGAGTTATAACTTCATTTGATTGTTCATATGTTAGTTTGAACATGTGTTTAAAGTTTTTTTTGTAAAATACGAATTTTACTAAACTCGAAAAACAACAATAGTACCCCATAAGAAATCACTCCCTAATCCTTATGATGTCAACTATTCTCTTGAGTTCAATTGATTATTTCACAACCACACCTTTTACTACGTTCACATTCCTATCCATGCACACATATAAAAAATAGTTATAAACAACCTATATTTAACCCACAACATGTACTCTCACTCGAACCTTATTAGCTATAATGTACCATGTAAGATCAACCAATACCCACCTAGATCACAACCCACAAGTGTAACGTAAATCAATAACAAAACCTATACCATCTATATATACAAGTATGAAATCAACACTAATCATCAATACAATTTACCATCTCACAAAAATAGTCTAATGCTACATTGATCACAGCAACACATTATGTATATAATATGAACATGTAAAGTCTAATATGTTGATACTACCTTAAAAGCACCAACTCAAAAAACTTAAAGTAAAATTACTAAAATGCCCTTCATAGCTCTAAAATGTAATTACCTTATTAAAAAACACATACACAATCTCGTGAATAGCTCCAGTTGGCGCTTCAATACAACTTATGTTCCTCTTTAAAGTTCAAAGTAACACAGCTTTAGATCCTTATTTTAATGTATAATGTATCTTTTTTGTTCACAAACTATACACTCTGTACATTCTATCACATAAAAATTTCAGAGACTTCTTCTCCAGACAATTATTTATGCATTATTAACCAGTGTGACTTGAGTCAATGTCATCGATCAAAGGATTTTCCTATTCCTTTTAAATTCAGCAGTTCTGATTTCTTCTCCAAGTCATTTCGCCTAAGTTGAAGTAGCTTTGTGAAGCCGTGTGAGTTCTTGAACACATGGTTTTATTCTAACAATAATGTATGGTTTTCATATTTGTTTATGCCTTTCTTAGAAATAGTTGTTGATTATATAGGAAGTTTCGGAAGACACAAATTAGGTTAGAGGGCTAGTGCAGGTAGGTGGGTCATAGATAGTAGATAGGAGTTCTTTGGGGTAGCCTTTCTAGTCCTCGTGGGAAGGTTGGGGTAAGGGGTGGGCGCCGGATTTTATAGTGTAGAGTACTACTTAGTGGGTGTTATTTTTTGATATTCCATGCTTGTTTCATGTTTTATTCTGACTTTATTTACTATTTTTGGTCCTAAGTAGGGTCTATCAAAAATAGCCTCTCGACTTCTTTGGAGGTAGTGGTATGGACTGCGTACATTTTACCCTTCCTAGACCCTACTATGTGGGAATAAACTGGTATTTTATTGTTGTTGTTGTTGTTATATACTATTCTTCTATAATTTATTTTTGCAAATATATGAAAGTGTTCTAAAACTTTTCATTTGGATGTTTCACTTGAAATTTTTTTTCGTACTTTGTCTTCTATAGGTAAATTCTTTTATATTGTTCTTAAAATGGAAAAATTTACTTGTTATTGAAGTTATTTTTTTGCACCGAATGACCAGATAGGAACAAGTAATTTAATTGGTGCTTTCAACATGACTCGAATGCATTGCAAATGGTTGCTCTAAGTTTATTCTCTTTTCCATACTAATTTTTACTGGAAGTGTAAAATGAGATTTATCTTAATTCAAGCCTTGTTTGGGGTAATGAACCACCTTTTTTTGGGAACTGAAAGATGTATGTGAAACATCAAAAAAATAAAAGCATATGGGGTACTCGATAAAAAGTTATACAAATCTATCTCACATCTTTGCACGGCACCTTGTTTGTCATTTTATTCTCTATGTAAGTTTCTATAATTTTATTTGACAAATAAATTTTGATATATACTCTCATCAAGATTTGGCTTATAACTTCTTTGAAATTGTGGAACTATTGTAGAATGTAAGTTATGTAAGTTGGTATTTGGTTCTTCACTCAATACAATTCTTCTTTGTTCCTTTTGCGGGCACATCAATATTGTTTATAATACAGTGTTCTTCATTGATGATTGGAGTGTTTATTGCATTCTCATAGTATTTTAAACTCCACCTAGAATCTTCTTTTTTTGTTGTGTGAAAAATATTTGACCATCCCTTCTCTCAGCCTGTTTGAAAGAAAAAGAATCTCAATATTTTTTATATTTATTAAGATGCTTTGATAAAGATAATGAAATGGATAGTTGGTGCCATTGAAATCTGTTTATGATGTATTTATGACTTTCAACTCAAATAACTCTTACTGATGGTACGATTAACTACATCTCACTATCATGCTAGCCGTGTCTTCTTTTCCTAGATCTCTCTGGATAAGACAACTGCTAATTCTTTTCAAGTAAAGAGGAGCATTTGATTGGCATAACATTAGCTTTTCAAAACTAGTGTAGAGAGGGAAAAACTCACTCTCTACCATGTGAGTTTTCATATTCTATGGTATAGATTCTTTTAATATGACTTATAGGTAAAATGTTAAGAGGTAACATAACTGTTGCACAAAAGGCCACTTACATGAGATTTTAAGCATCAGTGCAGTTTTCATCAATAATTTAAATTCTGATAGAAAGGACTTAGATTTCAATAGAATGTATAACATCCATCTGTTGTCATCTAAGAAGCAATCTCAATATTGATAAAACCCCCTGTCAATTGATGTCCTTTTAAAGTAAAGAAATCATAAGATTTTCCTAAACTATGAATAAACAATTTATGCTCGAACTTGGATCTAGTAAAGAACAGAAAAGTTAATGTAAGGTAGGTAATAAGATAAAGCTACAAGAACATAATACAAATCTGAGAATGGCATGAGATTAGTTATCCCATATATTTCATCACTATGGTATAAATGGTGGAATAGATGATTCCCACTAATACCTCTAACTAAACACAGTATTATACAATCCTGCGTCTTATCTCATGATTATTATTCTTTATCACTCATATAAAATAAAAGGTTAACATATAAAATTGACAGACTAGACATGAACTTGTGGTTTACTTGATCAGAAGTATCCATAGTATCCCAGGATATATCAGATTCAGATTATCAAACTAAGAAAAACCAATGAGATCATTGTATTTTTCCTCTTTATAAGAGAACATGATATATTAATGCAAGAGATATGTTAATTCCATAAACATATATTAGTTGCAGTCTCGATTTCTTGTCAGCTTTAATACAAGCGTCTTCCATACTTTTACACTCATTATATCCCATCGTGGTGTTGTAAAGGATGAAATTCACTAAAAAAATTCTGAAGGACCTCTTTCATGACTAAAAATTATATAGATGGACAAACTATAGGGATTTGTTCCATAACTTTTAAGTAGAAGTTATTGGCAATATTACAACTGATCTACTTATTTATAACATAATTGAAAAAAGAAAAAAGAAAATCAACTGTAATAAGCTATAACACTATTTTTTTGGTTTAAAATGGATGTTAGTCTATGAATTCTTAATCTTCTTTGTTGATGCTAAGACTTTTGAAGATAAGAAAATAGCATCGTTGAATATGATATTGATCTTCCTCTGCTCCCCTATGTTAGCAAGTTGTTCAGCTAGTGTATTCTTTTCCTGAAGCCATCTTGTTGTGCAATTGTGCCATCTCCATACTTAAGAAAAATTGTCTTTCACATCCCATAAAAATTCAAATTCCTTACTTACTTTGTTAATTAAACTAAGAGAGTTTGATTTAATGCTTACCTAAGTAATTCCTTTTCAAAAGACTATTTTTTTGTCTTCTTATTAGAAAAAATAAAATTAGAAAGGCAGTTTATTGAGCGGATGTCTCATATTTTATTAGAGTTGCAATCGATAGCAACCTTTTGTAGTTGGTGTTTAGAAAAGAAAAAACCATTTCTACACAAATTAAAACATTCTGAATTGCTTCCTAAAACCTGAAGGTGCTCCACATCTAACCAAAAATGATGAGATTTGACAGCACCCAATGCGGCTAGAATCTTAACCAGCAACCCCTGCAAAAATCAGAAATGAATAGGTTTATTGCATCAATAGTGGTAAAAATATATTTTGACCAAGTAAATTAGCGAACGGATAGAGGTTTCCTTATAAAAAAATAATGAAGAAACCAATACCTCCTTTTTGAGAAGTTAAAAGAACTTCAATAGCAATGACATGCAAGTCAAGAGGAAACTTAATAGGATTCAATTTTTTAATGGTGACTTTTTGGTATTATTTTCTTGATGATATACAGGCTAGCAGGACACTTTCTTATAACCTAAATATCTCAAGAGTCAGTGGTCGTGATTTGAAACTCATGGGGGATAATGAATTTGTCTTCTATCCATCTCCACTTAAATACTTGATTGTTTGTATACAGCAAGATTTAATCTCGTGACATGAGCCTAACCTTTACATCACATTGCCTGTGACAACTAACAAGATTTATTTATATTTCCTACAATCAGTTCATTACGGTGATTTCATGCCTCTTATCTTGAAAAGATTATATATACAGTGATTTCATGGTTTTTTTAATTGAAAAGATAACGTACACAGAGATTTCATGCCATTTTTTAATTAAAAAAATAACATACACAATGATTCCATACCTAACATAATGAATATTCACCCAACAATCAAACATCATATGAGATGAATTATAAGATAATAACAATTATCTACCCCTGGTGACATAATATTTAAGAGAATGTTGGAAATGGACAACATTTAATAGCCTAAGTGCAGAATCAATCTGTGTGCCTTTACATCTAATTATTTTGACATTTTTGTTGACAAAATAATGAAACCTAGTCCTTTATATCGGAATTATTTTTCCAAGCTACTGATAAACCTAGAAGTATATAGATAGTACAGTGTCTGTTGTTGTGTTTTGATTCCATTATAGATTTGTACAAACATGTATAGAATAGCAATAGAATATTTGGCACGAGAAAAATCTAAATGAGATGTGTTTCCAGCATAGCTAACAAGCAAAATCTATGCCCACTATCCATGCCACTCTCACCAAGACGCAATGAGGAACCAATATGAGTTGAACTCAATAAGTATTGATTGTTGGTCAAAATTAGAAGAAACTTACACATAGGTGAAACCAAATCTGAAATAAGTCATGTCTTATCTTATCATTTGTCAATTGAGTTTTACCACGCCTTTGTATACTATTAAGTTATGAGTGACTACTTTTGATTTGGCTAATTTGATTTATACTGAAGCTACATATGTTGTATATGAAATATGAGATATAAAATGATGATTATCCATTCAACTAAATATTTGTGAAATCTTGAAAAAGAATTTGCTAGCAGAAATCAAGTTTGTTGATTAAGATATTAATGTTAATTGACACCAAATATTGTTACGTATGAGTATAGCTACTCCATTGTATTTATGGGATTTGTATTTTTATGATAACATAAATGGTAATGTGACCACACAACTCGAGCAATATGTAAATCAATCTCATCTATTGTTATTGCAATTGTAGGATGTTGATTAATGATTCAAAATGGCTAATTCAAATGAAAACATTCATATAGTTTTAAGAAGTCTTATGTGAAGAATAATGTTTATATCAAAATATTAGGTGTGATATGCTTCATCGCATATTTTTAATTTATAAAATTTAAATAAATAAAAGAAATGCATCCATTGAAGCTTTGATTGTCCATCTTCTTAGTTTTAGACAATGTACAATCATCTTGACCTCAACAAACATGCGGTGATCCACATTGATCATATTTGAAAATTAATACTATATCTTTTCATGTATAATTACTCATGAAAAAATTTATTTTAATAATATTGATATTAGTTATTAATGATCATATTCTATATGACTTAACATACACGTGCAACGCACATGTCGAGAAACTAATCTATATCTATAATATATTAAAAGTGTGATGGACCTTAGAAAAGTTGTTTGAACTTTTTGCCTTTTATTAAAAGTCTCCACTTTAGATAAAATCATTTTTTCACTAATTTTACTTCAATTATTAATTACTTATTAAAAAACTAAAGAGTCCTAGAATATATGGAAAGAACAAAATATATGAAAAATTAATATTGGTAGATTTGTTTTTCCTTTTGTAAGTGAAAAATGAATCCTTAAATATATATGATAAAGAAAAAAGTCTTAAAATATATGATTTAAAAAAATTAAAGTAAGACGAATATAGAAAAGGAGTATTTTCTCCACTGCACTATAAACTTTAGCAGTCTTTCTATTAAGTGAATTTTAAGAATTATTAACATATATAATTAAAAATAAACTATAAGAAAGAAAAAAGAATAGAAAACGAAAAAAGAATCAAGGACAATGAGACAAAAAGAGGAATTCTTCCATAACGAACACTTTAACTTTAATTTCATTAAAAGATTTACCTTATACTATGTAAATTTATTCTAAATTACTTTATACATGAAACTCATTTTATCTTATTTATTTAATATTATTTATAATAATTAATAATAATTAATATATAAAAACTTTAAAAGTAATAAGCCACTAAATATTATTTTCAGATTTAATGATAAATAGAATTCTCTTAAGGTTAAAAAAGTGCACCAAAATGTTCATAAAATAATTTTATCAATGGGTGGAAAAACTAGAAGAAACCTCCCTAAGATTTTTGTGCTCTTTTTCAATATTTCATAATTTACATATATGAAAATCACATATGATTAATAAATATGTGATTAATGATATGATTATTTATTTTATTTTTATATAGACTGACTGATCGTGTCATAAATTTTATGTTCTTTTTCACTTATATTGTAAAATATTGTGGATTTCCATAACTCCTTGGTGTAATTCCTCCATTACTCCTTGGTGTAATTCCTCCATTACTCTGTGGTGTAATTCCTCCATTAAATGTAGTAACTCCCACACCTCCATTACCTCCTCATTAATCATCATGTTTATGTCCCCTATGTAATACTATAAATAGAGGTCTTGAGGAAGATGTTCAAGACACTTGAAAGAAAGAAGAAACTTATATTATATTGTCTCTTGTTATTTACTTTGATTGTTCCTCTTAGCTTGTCTTGCTCTTTTCATTTGCTCTTGATATTGAAATATGTTATCAACACGACTTTACTCTTTTTCAAGTTTTCTTCCATCAGCTATAATCAACATACTTGTCTTGAATATTGTAGTTTGTTATTTTTTTTTATCAAAATTTTGGTTTTAACATTAAAGTTACACATGAAAAAAAATATTATTTTTATGTTATTGTAATGTTGTCTAAGTTCATTATTTTTATGGTAGTTTTTATCATGTCAAATTTATCGAAGCTTGAGTTTATGGCACTTGACATATCCAGAAAAAATTTCATGGGTTCTCAACGCTGAGATTCACCTAGTTGATAAGGGTCTTAGTGTTACTATTATCCCGGATAATGTAGAGTCGAATAAGGCCCAGGCCAAGGCTATGACTTTCCTTTGTCATCATCTGGATGAAGGACTGAAGGTTGAATACCTTACAGTGAAAAATCCACTTGAATTGTGAACTGATTTGAAGGGAAGGTATGACCACCTAAAGGCCACGTTACTTCCTAGAGCTTGTTATGAGTGGATGCACTTACGATTTCAAGACTTTAAAACTGTTATTGAATATAATTCTATTATATTCAGGATTGTTTTCCAATTGAAATTATGTGGGAAAACTATAAATGATGAGTACATGATGGAAACAACACTAACTATTTTTCATGCCTCAAATGTGATATGCAACAGCAATACCTTGAAAAGGGCTTGCAGAAGTATTTTGAATTGATCTCATGCTTTCTAGTGGCTGAGCAACACAATGCCCTTTTGATGAAAAATCATAAAGTCCGTCCCACTAGAGCTGCTCCACTATCAGAAGCAAATGGGGTACAAGCACATGGCCAGCCTAAAAGATGGCAAGATCGGGTCATAATAATATGTGTAGATGTGGCAATGGCAGGGGATGATATAATAATCGTCATGGTGGTGGTAACCAAAAAAGAAAGAACCAAACGGGTCCACAAAATAATCCTTCAAGAGGTAATTATCATCGTTGTGGTATGAAAGGCCACTGGAACAATGAATGTCGGGCGCCTAAACATTTTGCTAGGCTTTATCAAGAATCTTTCAAAAGAAAGAGAAATTAAGGTGGGACCTCTTCTAATGCCTGAATGGAGTCACATTTGACTTTCAAAAATGATGATGAGGCAGGACCTTCACAAAAATATGATGACAATGTTGAGGCAAACTTGGTCTTGAAAAAAGATGATTTTGATGGCCTTGATGATATAACTCATTTGGAAGTTGAAGACTTCTTTGGAGATCAAAACTAAATCTTGACCAAGTCATTGGGGAAATAAATAATGTTGTTTTATTATGTTGTTTCTTTTTATCATGATTTCCATTATGTTGTTTTTACATTTCAAGAAAAAAATAAGTTTTTAAGTTTTATTGTAAGATTGTGAGATTTCACATTTCTTATTATGTATTTTTATTTTGTGAAGATAATAAAATTTTCTTAGTCTTCAATTGGATCCAAGATGAGTAATGGAGATATGTGCCTTCTTGATAGTGCTACAACTCACACTATATTAAGACAAGAAATATTTCTCTAATTTAATTATGAAAATGGCCTATGTTAATACAATATCCGGTAGTACAAAGTTAATTGAGGGCTCTGGAAGAGCAACCTTATTACTACCTCGGGGAACAGTATTAGCCATTGATAATGCATTATATTGTAGTAAGTCTTAAAGAAACTTGTTAAGTTTCAAGGTTATTTGCCAAAATGGCTTTCACATTGCAGCTGCAAATAAAGAAAAAATTGAATATCTTTATATTACTACAATAAAAGATGGAGAAAAATTTATGCATGAAAAAGCACCTGCACTTTCTTCTGGATTGTATCATACAAGTATTTGTATGGTTGAATCACATGTCATAGTAAATAAAAGATTTACAGATCGTAGTGATTTTATCATTTGGCATGACCGGTAGGGCCATCTCAGTTTTAATATGATGCGCAGAATTATTGAGAATTCACATAGGCATACTTTGAAGAATCAAAATATTCTTCAATCAAAGGAATTCTCTATGCTGCTTGTTCTCAAGGAAAGTTGATTATTAAACCATCACTAGCTAAAGTTGGAACTGAATCTCCTGCATTTCTAGAACATATATAGGGTGATATATGTGGACCAATTCACCTTCTATGTGGACCTTTCAAATATTATATGGTCTTGATAAATGCATAAACAAGATGGTCACATGTGTGCTTATTATCAACGCACAATATGGCTTTTGCGAGATTGTTGGCTCAAATAATAAGGTTAAGATCATAATTTTCAGATTATACAATAAATACTATTCGTCTTGATAATGCTAGCGAGTTTACATCTCAGTACTTTAATGATTATTGTATGTCAATTGGAATAAAAATTAAACATCCGGTTGTTCATGTTCATATGCTCTAGCAGAATTATTGATCAAACGTCTTTAATTGATAACTACACCGATGTTAAATAGAACAAAATTTTCTGTTTCAACATGGGGGCATGCTATTTTGCATGCAGCAGCACTTGTGCGCATTAGGCCAACCAATTATCCTAAATTCTCTCCATTACAATTGGTTTTTGGTTAAGAACCAAATATTTCCCATCTTAAAATTTTTGAATGTGCGGTATATGTTCCAATTGCTCCACCACAACACACAAAGATGGGATCCCAAAGAAGGTTGGGAATATATGTTGGGTATGAATCTCCTTCCATTATAAAATATTTAGAACCTATGATAGGAGATTTGTTTACCACAAGATTTGTTGATTGGTATTTTGATGAATCAGTATACCCAACATTAGGGGGAGACATAAGCAGCTGAAATATAAGATAGATTTGAATACATTATCACTATCTCATTTAGATCCTCGAATAAATCAATGTGAGCAAGAGGTTCAAAAAATGATTTGCTTGCAAAATGTTACAAATAAGCTGCCAGATGTATTTACTAACCTTCCAAGGGTTGCTAAATCTTACATTCCAGTTATGAATGCTCCAGTTTGAGTTGATATCCCGATAGGAGAAGTGGTCAATGCAAATAAGTCTAAGCCATGTTTGAAACGTGGTAGACCGATTGGTTCTAAGGATAAAAATCCTCGAAAAAAAAAGAAATAAATGATCATGATATAATGGCAATTTCTCAAAAAGAGCCTTAAGATCTAACAAATGATAAGAACACTGAGGAGGTTAATATACCTGAAACTAATGAGAATAAAGAAATCTTTATAAGTTATGTCTCGACGAGAAAAAGGTGGAATTGAAATAATATTGTGGTTGACAATACTTTTTCTTATAATGTTGCTTCTGAAATAATGCAACAAGATGAGGATTCGAAACCAAAATTTGTCAATGAATGTAGACAAAAAAATAATTGGCCAAAATGGAAAGATGCAATTCAAGCAGAATTGACTTTACTTGAAAAACATGAAGTTTTCGGACCAATATTCTAAACACCTGAAGGTGTCAAGCCAGTGGGGTACATATGGGTTTTTGTGTGGAAACAAAATGAAAAAGGTGAAGTCGTAAGATATAAAGCATGACTTGTGGCACAAGATTTTTCACAAAGCCCTGGCATTAACTATGTAGAGGCATATTCTCCTATGGTGCATGGAATTACCTTCAGATATATAATAAATCTGGCAGTTCATGAAAAGCTTGATATGCGCCTAATGGATGTTGTCACGGCCTATTTGTATGGCTCATTGGACAACGATATTTTTATGAAAATTCTAGAAGCCTTCAAAGTACCTAAAACATATAAAAGTTCACAAGAAACTTGCTCAATAAAGCTTCAAAAATCCTTATATGGATTGAAACAATCAGGGCGGATGTGGTACAATTGACTTAACGAATATTTGCTAAAAGAAGGGTACAAAAATGATCTTAGTTGCCCTTGTGTTTTTATAAGAAGGTTTAGATCTGAATTTGTTATAATAGTTGTTTATGTTGATGACTTGAATATCATTGGCGCTCCTAAAGAGCTTTAAAAAGTTGTTGAGTGTTTGAAGAAAGAATTTGAAATGAAATATCTGAGAAAGACAAAATTTTATCTCGGCCTACAGATTGAGCATTTGACAAATGGAATTTTTGTCCATCAATCAACATACACTGAAAAGATTTTAAAGCAATTTTACATGGATAAATCGCATCCATTGAGTACCCCAATGGTTGTGAGGTCGCTTGATATAAACAAAGATCCATTTCGACCTCAAGAAAAGGATGAAAAGCTTCTTGGTGATGAAACTCCATATCTTAGTGCAATCGGGGCACTAATATATCTTGCCAATAATACTCAACCAGATACTTTCTTTGCGGTAAGTTTATTTGCAAGATTCAGCTCTTCCCCAACTAAAGCACATTGGAATAGTGTCAAACATATATTCAGATATCTTCGGGGAACCAATGACTTGGGGTTATTTTATTCTAATAAATCCAAGTAAAAAATGATTGGTTATGCAAATGCAGGATACTTGTTTGATCCATATAAGGCGGGTTATTTACTTATATATGGTGTCACAACTATATCATGTTGTTCAATGAAGCAAACATTAGCTGCAACTTCTTCAAATATGTAGAAATCATTATTATTCATGAAGTGAGTGATGTTCCAGCTTTTGACGGAATATTTTAGGCCTTTTTCTTAGAATAATTGTGTGTTTCCAAGCAACCACTGTTGTATTTAACATGGAATTTTAGCATTTTCAGGATAAGGACTGAGTGTGAAGGGTAACTTGGACAATCTGAGCAAAACAAAAGTAAAATGAGCAGCGACGGACCATCGACCTTGCGATGATCCATCGGTTTAAACCATCAACCAAAAGAATAAGGCATAGACTCTGTACATCATGCGATAGACCATCCGCCCTGTGATGGGCTGTCGGTCTAAACCGTCACCATGATATAGAACACATCATCACTGGAAGTCCTGCGACGGTCCAAGTGATGGACCGTCGACCTTGCGATGGGTCGTCGCACTACCCATCACCCAAAAGTAGAACATGGAGTCACTAGACACCCAGCGACGATGCAGATGATGGACCGTTAGACATGCGATGAACCATCGCTTGAATCGTCGATCAAAACACGAAGAATCTGAGTTTGAATTTTTAAAAGACCCAGTCTAGAATCATATAAATACCAAGTATTAGGGTTTATTCCGTATCTTTTGTCTTCAGTTTCATAATTTCTCCTCTATTGAGAGCTTTGTATTACTTTTCATTTGGATTTGAATCAAGAGATTGAGAGTTGATTATTAGTTTTCATATTTTTCATCATAGATTGAGAAGAACAGTATTGTGATTTTTGTAAGTACTTTTATGAAGTTATTTATAAACATCAATATAACTTTGATTTCTTATATGGAGATGAGTAGCTAAACTTTCATAACTAGGGTTATGGGAGCCTTGATGCAGAGAACTATTTTGGGGTTATGAATGGGTTTGATTTCTAACATCTATTGAAATTGCATGAATCTTTCTTCATCTTAATGACATCTCTTGGTTGCAAACTTGAGAAGTGAGCCCATAAACTCCACTTGTCTGACAAGAAAGTGGATGTTGGGAAAAGAAGTGATTCGCATGAACTCCATAGGTTTACCCTTTAGGTTAATGGGTTGATGCCTTAACAGGATCACCCTCATGAGAGTGTTATTGAATAATGTATGAATCCTTTAAGTTTGAGAGAATTAAAGGGTGAAATACTCATTAGGTTGAGAAACATATGGGTAATCCTTAGAATTCAATAATTTTTACAATTGAATACATAAGTTAGATTTCGAACACAAACTCGCAACCCTAATTGTTTGAAAATCTTGGTGAGCATAACTCTAGTTAATTCATTCTCATTGAAATTACATCTACATTTACTCTCAGTAGCTGGACTTTTGTGTAACACAAATACAAAAGAATACCGTTAACATTTTCAAACCCCCTTTATTTCGAAACCTTAGATCAACAGTCTAATAACATTCACAATACTTAGTGAACACTGTATTCCCTGTAGGATTCGACACCCAACCCAGTTGGTTTCTATATTTGATATTTTCCGCTTACTCTCTCATAAGAGAGGTGTAATTTGGGTGTATCAAATTTTGGCACTGTTGCCGGGGATTACGGTTGTCAACTAAGTTTGTGTTTATTAATTGACCTTTGGTCAAGTTTCCCAAATTTTACTTTTGTTTGTGTAGGGGAGTTATTGTGTATCTTAAGTACACAGAGATCGGGTGCACCATTATTACCAATACATCCGGAACCGTAACTTATTGGCAGAATAATAGAACCCCAAGATGCTGAGAGACTAGCCGCGTTGGCTAGAGCTCAACTAAATCAGTAGAATGATGGTCAGAAGGCACATCATCCTAATCTTGATAATGATGATTTGGGAGATGATGACTTGTTAGATCCTACTAATTGAAGGTGTGCAGAGAATGTAACTGCACCAGCGAACAGAAATATGAATAGAAACCATCCTTTCAGGGCGAGGCCTGATCGTCAAGCTGTTTAATTTGATCTTGATGATGATGAAGATGGAATGGACAGAGCTAGTGCCATTGAAGCTATTATTCCTACACCTCTAGCACCAGGAGCAAAGTTCAATATTACCAGTACAATGATCTAGCTTCTTCATTTAAAGGGGTTGTTTGGTGGACTCCCGAGAGATGATCTCAATATGCATTTAGTGAATTTTGTCACTATTTGCAAGTCCTTTGATAACCCAAGAGTGGGACAGAATGCCATACACCTATGTTTATTTCCATTGTCTCTATCTAGGGAGGTAACATTGTGGCTTAATGAGTTGATGCCCGATTCTATAACCAACTAGAGGCAATTGAAAGAGGTTTTCCTAAAAAATTTCTTTCCGCCTTCCAGAAGGGTACAGTTGAGGGATGACATCAGCAACTTTAGGCAGCTTCCAACTGAAGCCCTTCATGAGACTTGGGAGAGGTTCAAAAAGAAGCTGACGCAGTGTCCAAACCATAATATGATAGATATTCATCTGATGGAGACTCTTTATTGGTCTTTGAACTCTATTATGAAGCCAGTTGTTGATAATGCTATAGGGGGATCATTTGTGGATCTCACTTTTTAGGAGGCCTTGGTGATGCTTAATCGGATGACCAAACAAAGCAGAGCTTAGCATTCCAGGGATTCTGTGGTAGCAAGCCATGTTGTGTCTATTGGCATGACTGTGGAGCAACGTAAGAAATATGAAGAACGTGATCAAGACATAGCACACTTGAAGACGCAGATGGATTTTTTGATCAAGTATTTATTATCTGCATACTGAAAAAGTGAAAGTTGTTGCAGCCAAAAGTAGAGATAATTTTGATTCGGAAGAAGAGGCGAACTATTTGAATAATCAGAGGAGTTTCCGAGGCAATAGCCAAGGAAATCAAGGTTGGAACTACTATGACAAGGCTGGTTACAAGGATAGAGAGTAAGGAAATTGGAAAGGTAAGAATGATAGGAGTAGGCTATATGTACCGCCCGGAAGCAGAGATAGTACTACAACTAGCTCTGGCAAGATGTCCATGGAGGAAATGATGGAGAAATTATTAAAGTTAGTTGAATCTACCAACTCTGGAGTGACTACCATGAAGAGCGATTTATCTTCTATGAGTAAGTTGGTAAACTCGCACTCTACCTCTATCGAGCAGTTGGAGCAATAAATAAGCTAGATTTTAGTAGAATTAAATCAGAGAAAGAGTGAAACACTACCAAGTGATACAATCCAGAACCCTCGAATTGATGGATCGTGCATGGCTATTACCACACGAAGTGGTAAGGTTTTATCAGGCCCTTTTTTGGCCAAAGTTGTGAATGAAGATGTTGATCTTGAAGAAGGTAATCCAATAGAGACTGAAAAGCCGGATGGCATTGATACCCCTTCTAATCATCAGCAGGTTGATGAGTTGGAAAAAGAGAAAGAGAAGGAAAAGAAAGTAGTGGTGAAGACTCTCCCAAAACCACCACCTCCTTTCCCTCAGAGATTAAAGAAGAAGGTTGATGGCATGAAGTTTAGTAAATTCAAGGAAATATTGAAGCAGTTGACAGTAAATATGCCTTTGGTAGAGGCACTTGAGCAAATACCAGGATATGCTAAATTTACGAAGGATCTTGTGACGAAGAAAAGAGAGGTGAGCTACGAACAAGTGGATAATCTCTATCATTATAGTGTTATTTCTACAAAGTCCTTGGTGTAGGAGAAGGCAGGCCTAGGAGAATTCACTATTCCTTGTACGATTGGGTCTTTAGAATTTGCTAAGGCCTTATGTGATCTGGGAACGAGCATTAATCTGATGTCGCTAGCTGTTTATAAAATGTTGGGTTTAGGAGATCCCAAACCCACCAACATACGACTTGCGATGGCGGATAAGTCGGTAAAATGACCAGTTGGTATTTTGTATGATGTGCTGGTGAAGGTGGCTAGCTTCATATTTCCTGTGGATTTCATAATTCTAGATTGCGAGGTGGACTTAGAGGTGCCTATAATCTTTGGTCGACCTTTTCTTGCAACCAGAAGTGTGTTGATTGATTTGCAAGCTAATGAGCTTTTATTTAGGATGAATGATAAAGTGGTGCACTTTGATGTGTGTCAATCAATGAAGTAGCATAAATAAATGAGTGTGTTCTCAATTATTGATGTATATTATGAGGATGAACAGGAGGTGCCAATACAGGAGAAGTTTGTTATCGAGACTTTAGCTGCAGTGCTTATGAATTTTAATCGTGAAGGCGCTGAGGAGTATGAAGAGACTGTTTGTGCTTTGACAGGAATGGGATCATATTATTATGCTCCTAATAATCTAGATCTTGATCTTAAGAATCGACCAACACCACCGGGAAAGACATCCATTGAAGAGCCACCAGTGTTAGAATTGAAAGAGATGCCAGCGCATTTAAGGTACGTGTTTATGGGAAATGGAAGCATGTTACCCATGATTATTGCAGCTGATTTGGGCGAGAAGCAGGTAGAAGAACTTATTTTGGTGCTTCATAGGTACAAAAGAGCAATAAGCTAGACTATTGGTGATATTATTAGCATTCCCCCGGCATCTGCACTCATAAGATACAACTTAAGGAAGACTGTGCTTTAACCATTGAGCATCAATGGTGACTTAACCCACCAATGCAAGATGTGGTTAAGAAGGAAATTATTAAGTGGCTTGACGCAGGAGTGGTTTATTATATTTTCGACAGTAAATGGGTAAGCCCGGTTCAATGTGTGCCAAGAAAGGGGGCATGACTATTGTTGCAAATAAAAAGAATGAGTTGATTCCTCTCAAGCCTGTGAATGGTTGGAGAGTTTGCATAAAATACCACAAACTGAACTCATAGACTTTAAAGGACCACTTCCCAATGCCCTTTATGGATCAAATGCTTGATCGGTTGGCAGGAAGAGGGCGGTATTACTTCTTGGATGGATATTCTGGCTACAATCAGATTTGTATTGCTCCTGAAGATTAGGAGAAGATGACGTTCACATTCCCGTATGGAACTTTTGCATTCAAGTGGATGTTTTTTGGGTTATGTAATGCACCCGCTACCTTCCAAAGGTGTATGATGTCTATTTTCTCGGATATGGTTGAGGACACCTTGGAGGTGTTCATGGATGATTTTTCTGTGGTTGGAGATTCATTTGAGTTGTGTCTAGAGAACTTGAGTAGGGTTTTATAGAGGTGTACGGAATTCAATCTTGTGCTTAATTGGGAGAAATGCCACTTCATGGTGAAGGAGGGCATTTTCTCGGGCACAAAATTTTAGAAAAAGGGATAGAGGTAGATCGAACCAAGGTAGAGGTTATTCAGAAGATATCTCCTCCCATTTTTGTAAAGGGGGTTCTTAGTTTCCTTGGACATGTTGGCTTTTACCGGAGGTTTATAAGGGACTGCTCAAAGATTGCAAACCCACGTTGCAAACTTTTAGAGAAGGAAGATAAGTTCTACTTTGATGATGATTGCTTGAAGGCATTCGAATGCCTTAAAAAGAAGTTCGTTGAAGCCCCTATCATTGTTGCACCAGATTGGTCAAAAATATTTGAGATCATGTGTGATGCAAGCAGTGTTGCCCTTGGAGCTATATTGGGGAAAAATAAGGATAAATTATTTCATCAAATATATTATGCCAGCAAAGCATTGAATGAAGCTCAAAATAACTACACCATCACCGAATAGGAATTCCTTGCTGTAGTCTATGCTTTTGAGAAATTTTGGTCCTATCTGCTAGGAACCAAGGCGGTGGTCCACACTGATCACGCAGCCTTGAGATATTTGATGGATAAGAAGGATGCAAAACCACGCTTAATTATATGGGTATTTCTTCTCTAAGAATTTGACTTCGAAGTCAAAGATAGGAAGGGCTGTGAAAACCAAGTTACAGATCATCTATCTAGGATAAAAGGTGAGCAAGAAGTTAGAGATAAAATGGAGATCAATGATGCATTTCCGGATGAAGAGATCTTGGCTGCTGTTATGGAGAAAATGCCTTGGTACGCTGATTTTGCAAACTATGTGGTGAGCGAGTTGATTCCGGAAAATCTTTCTTTTCATCAAAGAAAGAAATTCCTTCATGATGTGACACGTTACTTCTGGGATGAGCCGTATCTATTTTGGTGGTGTGCTGATAATATTATAAGGAGATGTGTGCCAGAAATAGATGTATTGAGTATATTGGAAGCATGTCATGCTTCCCCAATTGGAGGTCACCATGCAAGTGATCGAACTACTAGAAAGGTGTTGCAAAGTGGATATTATTGGCCAACTTTATTCAAGGATGATCATGATTTCATGATAAGTTGTGACCAATGTCATAGGCAGGGGTCAATATCCAAGCAACATGAAATTCCTTTGACGAAGATGCTGGAAGTAGAATTGTTTGACGTTTGGGGCATCGATTTCATGGGCCCTTTTGTAAGCTCGTATAGGATGAAGTACATTCTAGTTGCTATTGATTATGTATTGAAATGGGTTGAAGACATCGCCTTGGATGATAATAAAGGAATGAGAGTTGTTGCATTTCTCAAAATGAACATCTTCTCTCGCTTTTGAGTACCATACACTCTTATAAGCGATGAAGGATCTCACTTTTGCAACAAAGTGTTTCAAGCTGCCTTGGAGAAATATGGGGTGAAACAGCATAAAGTAGAAACTCCATATCACCCACAAACTAGTGGGCAAGTGAAGGTTTCAAATCGGGAAATTAAAGCCATCCTAGCCAAAACGGTGAACGCTAGTAGGCAAGATTGGTCTCGAAAACTCGATGACACCTTGTGGGCATATCAGACTACTTTTAAGACACCCATCGGCATGTCACCATATTAGTTAGTCTATGGAAAAGCATATCACTTACCGATAGAGCTGGAGCACAAGGCTTTATGGGCACTCAAAAGGTTAAATCTAAATTGGAAGAAGGCAGTGGATCTAAGACTAGCGCAACTAAATGAGATGGATGAATTCTATCTTGGGGCTTATGAAAGCGCAGACCTATACAAGGAGAACATAAAGATGTATCATGATCGGAGGAATGAAAAATGAGATTTCCAGAAAGGTGACTTGGTACTTCTATTCAACTCCAGACTCAAACTATTTCCAGGTAAACTTAAGTCCAAGTGGTTAGGCCTATTTAAAGTTAGTCAAGTCTACTCACCTGGAGTATTTGAACTTGAAAATGAAGATGAAAGTGTCTTTAAAGTCAACGGACAATGAGTCAACCTTTACATCGGTCCAAAAGAGTCGATTAAAAGTATTAATACTCTCTATCTCAATAAATTCTGAGTAATCAAGATAACTAAGTTGTGCTGCAATGATAAATCGGGCGCTAAGGGAGGCAACCCATATTATGTTGTTGTGTATCATTAATTTAGGTTATTTTGTTGTTTGTTTTGTTGATTTGTGCAAGCTGAAGGGTGTGTGGAAGTGTGCAGGTATAACAGAGCAGGGAAAACAGAAGAAGAAAAAGAAGTTTTAGGTGACCGATGGGTCACCTGACAGACCATCGCGGGCTCGATGTACCATCATGGTAATCGTCGCGACAATGTCCAGAAACCAGGAAACTAGAAAAGGAGCGACAGTTTAACCAACGAACTGTTGCATATTTGATGGACCGTCGAAGGAACCATCACTGATGAGTTACAAGGTATGTTCACTGGATTGGGACGACGGCTCGACCGATGGACCATTTCATATTCAATGGATCTTCGAACAAACCATTGCATTTAACCCTATTTCAGCGGGTCGGGTCGGATCGATTTAAATAGCTAAATTTTTCATTCTTATTCGACCCAAATGGTTTTAAATAAATAATTTGAAGCGATTGAGTAACTCCCATATTATTCAACGTACCTAAAACCTTTTGTTCTCTCTGAAAACCTTCCACTTCTCTTTTCTCTCTTATATTTAAACTTTATCTCCTTATTATTTTCACTCACAAACAACAAAAGTTCTCCACAAAAGTAAATTGTCATAATGTGTCCTATTTTTTGAGTACAAGACAAGGATAGAATCAAGTACAGCAATGTTAAGGTATCATGGCTCTGAAATTACCACAAACCAGAGGCCGGGTTTGAGGCCAAGCAGCCAGGTCTGACGTACCATCCCATAACACTCGGCGAAGTCATCAAGTGGTTTCTTCATCCTCCTTGTCTGAAGAGGAGGTTGAAAACAGTAGCAGCAGCTCTAGTTTGATTCCAGCTGGGATGGGGGTTGAAACTTCTAAACCCGTTCAAGAGGAAGCTCCCCAATAGGAGGATCCTAACTTAATCCGGCGCAAGGATCCCCAAGAATGGGAAGCCATAAGATGGCAAGTGGTGGTTGCTCGAGATATCTTCTACAAAGAGTTGGCACCAACGGATTGGTTGCCAATCTAAAGAGCAATTTTTTAGGAGTATCAGATCATAACAACAACCCTGCACGAATATCCCAAACTCGAGCGGTGGTTCAATGAGTATGAATTGGCTTGGATGAGTAAGCCACTTGGATCCTACCAACCTAACTTAGTTCGCGAGTTTTTTGCCAACTATTTGTCATTGCTGAAAAAATATTATCCTGCGGGTGCATCAGTTGCCGACATGAATAAGCTAAAGATAGTTCCTGTCCGTGGAGTTGATAGTAACATTTTATAGTGGACTTTGAACAGGTTCTTATTTTGTACCGATTACCAGATACACGGAGTAATTCCTTAGTTGGAGCATCAATTATTTACACGGTTTACATAAAGGCACTAGTTAGCGAGGATGTTGACAGACGGGGGCGAGCCTGTATGGTTACACGACCTCCATGAGTGAATATCAAAGAAATCCCTCAGCTTCATAGCTAAGTTCTGGTAGGCGGTTGTGCGACTGAGGCTCATGCCCACTGTAGGCGATGATCGCTTGGAACTTACTAGAGCTGTGATTGTGGCTACTTTGCTTGAAGGGATGACTGTAGATTTTGGTCACATTATCTTTGATGAGTTGTTTTTCTGTGATCATAAGACTCAGATGGCGCTGCCATTTCCTTGCCTTATCACTGACTTGTGCAAGCAAGCAAATGTCCCTTTGATTAGTGAGATTGATAATAAGGTCCAAGAACCGCACAAACAGGACATTGAAAAGATTAGGGATGAATCGAGATTTGATATAAGAGTCAGTAGACCTCCAGCTCAGCAGACTCAGTCAGCGCCAGTTCCTGAATAGTCAGAGGGTCTTACAGGTATGCCATTTCCACTTACTACGTACGTGTCTCCTAATATTTCTGCAGGTTCAGATTCGATGCCTACGGGTGGGATTCTAGACTCTGCGTCTATCCTACCCCAATATTTCGAGTACTGGCTAAACCATGAAAACATTGCAAAGACTGTATGAGCTGTCAAAAAGGTTAAAAAGAAAATGGCCATATGGGGGAAAGATTTCAAACCCTTTGTTAAGTGGATTGTAGAAGAAGCATTGCACCCTTTCAGAAATATCCAGTTGTGAATGGACAGCATGGAGGAGTGAATCAACAAGAAGCTTGATACAATGTCTATCCCAGATTTTGCTAAAGTGATAAAGGGGGTTATACGGCTCCAAAAAGATGCAGACAAGATAAATCAACAACCACAGCAGACCATCTTTGATCCAGTTCAGATTGCTAGTGATGAGAATGAGAGCCTGGTTGACTTATTTGGGCGCCCAATCAAGGATAAGGGTAAGAAAGTAGCTAAACCATATTAAAAGGCTGAGAAAGATGCAAAGAAGGACGCCAAGAGAAAAAGGCAAGAAGCCATGTCACCTGAGCAGAGACTTGAGTATGATATGAGAAAGGCAAGAAAGAGGTCAAGAAGAGATGAGGAGAGAAGAATAAAAAGAGTAGAAGATGAAGAAGATGGAGTGTCTACCAGTCCTTCCCCAGCTAAAAGGCAACCTATAGATTCGGCTAGAGATGTGGTACCTCCAATTCCGGAGGGAGATATTATGAGTACTCCCACTACTATGGGAGTCAACATAGCACTAGGTGAGGACACAGCAACCTCACCGCACTTCACTGACGCCTCAGATTGAATAAGAGGCACGACAAGTATTTTCCCCTCCTTTGTACTTAAAATTTTATGCATTTGATGACAAAGCATTATCTTTTTTTTGTAGGGGTGGGATGTGCTTGTACCATGGGGTGACTGTGCTGCCGATATTATCGACATGTCTAAGTTGTTGCATTTTTATTTTTGCTATTTTTATTTTCATGTTTTGTTGGTAATATGGTTGCATGAAATAAAAATTCCATTCTCGTTAGCACCTTATTGTATATATGTGGATGACAACTGATGGTAGAAAAATTGTGTTTTTCATTTTTTGTATAATTAATTCCTCGTACCAAGTGGCAGTGTGTTGTGCAACCATGTGTGACTCTGTTAATGGAATTAGGAGTTAGTAATAAAGAAAATTATAGCTATGTGATATGGATCTCGAGAATTAGTAGGATAGAAATTAACTCAGTGCCTTTGTGGGTGAGTATTTGTGTAGTTCTGACATAAGTGTTACACCTAGAACTTGCCCGGTTCATTAGATATTGTCATGTGTTTTGACTCAATAAGAGAGGATAGTAGGCCATCTTGTGTTGTTAGTCCACTTAGCCAAATGATTGACCCACCAAAAACATTGTGTTCCCTTTGTCAACCCTTTTGAGTTGTGGTAGTATTATTCTGTCCAAAAAAGTTTGATTCACTCTCTAGAAGGTGTTAAACATTTAGCTTTGGCCTTGGTCCAATTGTGGACATTCTGTACATTAACTTAGGCAAATCGCCTAAGTTGAGAGTGGCTACTGCTGGATTATTAGCAACCTAGGAGGTTGAGTTGAAAGTAATTTGAGGGGTAGCATCCGGCCCTGGTCTAGTTAACAATCTAAATAGATATTGTGCACCTCAATCTTCTACATCAGCATAAGTTGAGGGTAGCTGATGTTGTGTTCTTATATAAAAAAGAGGGGTTTATTACAAGAGCGTCGATGAATAACTGTGAATGAATGAGAGGGTCCTTGATTCTGGTAAGTAGCTACCAAAAAGGGTAAAGAGAGTGAAATTCTTGTACTTTAAGTCACTTACCCAAATAAATAACCTTCACCGAGCCTAAAACCTCATTACAACCCATAGCAAGTTTTATTTATCTTAGCGAGTCAATCATGAGAGAGCATTAGATGATAAGGGCAATCTTATAGATGTGCACTGTGTTGGTAACTTCTTTTCTGAGAGTGAGAGCTTAGTTTTGTCCACGATTTAACTGTGTGATGTGAGGTGGACTTCTTTGGCTGTGAGGGCATAGTGAGTTATATCTGTTCTATTTATTTCTTTGGGGTGTTGTATTTGTAGCTGCGAATATGCTGATTAATAGTTAATGCCAGTAGTAGATCCATGTGTGTTGAAATAGCATAACCAAATATGTAGTGGAATGATTGTATGATTGTGTTGGTTTTATTGTGAAATGCCCATCATGATGTTGTTCATATATGCATCCTGGTGTTAAGTTGCTTGAGGAAAAGCAATTGCCTTAAGTAGAGGGTGTTGATGTTCCGGCTTTTGACGAAATATTTTAGGCCTTTTTCTTAGGATAATTATGTGTTTTCAAGCAGCCACTATTGTATTTAACATGGTATTTTAGCGTTTTAAGGATAAGGACTGAGTGTGAAAGGTAACTTGGACAATCTGAGCAAAACAAAAGTAAAATGAGCAGTGAAGTCTTGGGCGACGGACCGTCGACCTTACGAAGATCTGCCGATTTAAACCATCGACCAAAAGCAGAAGGCATAGACTCTGGACATCATGCGATGGTCCAAGCGACGGACCGTCAGCCCTGCGATGGGCTGTCAGTCTAAACCGTCGCCATGATATAGAACACATCATCACTGGAAGTCCTGTGATGGTCCAGGCGATGGACCGTCGACCTTGCGATGGGCCGTCACACTACCCATTGCCCAAAAGTAGAACATGGAGTCACTGGACACCCAGCAACGGTGCAGGCGACGAACCGTCGTACATGCGATGAACCATCGCTTGAATCGTCGACCAAAACGCGGAGAATCTGAGTTTGAATTTGTAAAAACCCCAGTCTGGAATCATATAAATACCAAGTATTAGGGTTTATTTCATATCTTTTGTCTTCAGTTTCATACTTTCTCCTCTATTGAAAGCTTTGTATTACTTTTCATTGGGATTTGAATCAAGAGATTGAGAGTTGATTATTAGTTTTCATATTTTCCATCAAAGATTGAGAAGAACAATATTGTGACTTTTGTAAGTACTTTTCTGAAGTTATTTATGAACATCAATATAAATTTGGTTACTTATATGGAGATGAGTAGCTAAAGTCCCATAACTAGGGTTATGGGAGCCTTGATGTAGAGAACTATTTTGGGGTTGTGAATGGGTTTGATTTCTAACATCTATTGAAATTGTATGAATCTTTCTTCATTTTAATGGCATCTCTTGTTTGCAAACTTGAGAAGTGAGCCCATAAACTCCACTTGTCTGACAAGAAAGTGGATGTTGGGAAAAGAAGTGATTCACATGAACTCCATAGGTCTACCCTTTGGGTTAATGGGTTGATGCCTTAACAGGATCACCCTCATGAGAGTGTTATTGAATAATGCATGAATCCTTTAAGTTTGAGAGAAGTAAAGGGTGAAATGTTCATTAGGTTAAGAAACATATGGGTAATCCTTAGAATTTAATAATTCTTGCAATTGAATACATAAGTTAGATTTCGAACACATACTCGTAACCCTAATTGTTTGAACATCTTGGTGAGAATAACTCTAGTTAATTCATTCTCATTGAAATTACATCTACATTTACTCTCAGTAACTGGACTTTTGTGTAACACAAATACAAAAGAGTACCATTAACATTTCCAAACCCCCTTTATTTTGGAACCTTAGATCAACAGTCTAATAACAATCATAATACTTTGTGAACACTGTATTCCCTGTGGAATTCGACACCCAACCCAGTTGGGTTCTATATTTGATAGTTTCCGCTTACTCTCTCGTAAGAGAGGTGTAATTTAGGCGTATCAGTGAGTCGAAAGTGTGTTTGGTTAAGATCAATGACTCAACATATTCAGGAAATGTGTAGATTTTCTTTGAATAAGGATATTCCGACTATATTGTATGAAGATAATGCTACATGTATATCTCAATTGAAGGGATGTTACGTTAAAGGAGACAAAAGAAAACACATTTCACCAAAATTCTTTTTCACTCATGATCTTGAGAAGAAAGGTGAAATATATGTTCAACAAATTCGTTGGGCCGATAATTTGGCATACTTGTTCACTAAAGCATTACCAAAATCAACATTTGAGAAGATGATATTCAATATTGGGATGCGTCGTCTCCGAGAAATGAAATAATGTTTACATCAGGGGGAGTAAAGTATGCGATGTACTCTTTTTTCCTTAGCCTAGGTTTTTTCCCAAATTGGTTTTCCTATCAAGGTTTTTAATGAGCCAGCAAACAATGTGTATAAGAATATATGTGTACTTTTTTTCCTTCACTAGGATTTTTCTTCCCACGGGATTTTTCCTTAGTAAGGTTTTAACGAGGCACATTATATCAATGGACATCCAAGGGAGAGTATTGTAAAATATTATGGATGTCCATAACTCCTTGGTGTAATTTCTCCATTACTCCTTGGTGTAATTCCTCCATTACTCCTTTGTGTAATTCCTCCATTACTTCTTGGTGTAATTTCTCCCTTAAATATAGTAACTTCCACACCTCCATTACCTCCTCATTAATCATCATGTTTATGACACCTTGGTGTTACTCCCCTATGTAATACTATAAATAGAGGTCTTGAGGAAAATGTTCAAGACACTTGAAAGAATGAAGAAACTTATATTATATTGTCTCTTATTATTTACTTTGATTGTTCCTCTTATCTTGTCTTGATCTTTTCATTTGCTCTTAATATTGAAATAACTTATACATTATTTCATAATTCACATATGTTAAAACTATACATGATTAATAGATATGTGATTATTTTCTTTATTTTTTATAGTTGGTTGATTTATGTCATAAATTATATTGCTCTGATTAAACCTGTCATATGGGCCAGGTCAGATCAGTCCGGCCCAATTACAGAGACCGCCTCGATATGGACCGGTTCAGTGGGCCAGCCAATTTTTGGGCCTTCGATCTCGAGTTGGTCCATCTTAATTGGACAGCCTGGTGGATAAGCCCAATAACGAAATTGGACCAGGCCGACTGATTACCCGGACCGACTCGATCCAATAAAATATATTTTTTAATCAAAATTAGACCATTGAAAGTGGGCCAATGGACCGTTGGAAAGCAGACCCAATGGCTATAATGTCGTCGGCAACTTGTCCCAATGGCCAAATGGAGCATTTTTTGATATTTCTTTTTAAAAAAAAATTATTCCAAAATTTTTTTTTATAAATATCCCAACTCAAAATCTATTTTTTGCATAATCTCATGCTCTCAATCTCTCTCAATTATTCGAATTATCTCCTCAAGTACCCAATTTTATTTTTTTATTTTGCAATTATAAATAGCAAGTGAAAGTTTTCTAAAGTCTCAACTTTCGGATACTTCAAAAATTTGGTATTGTCGTTTCATCTCTTACTTTTAATTTTTAATTGGTGTATTATTTGTTGAATATTTTTTATTATTTTTGTGTATTTTAAATATTTATTAGTTTAATTTGTAATATTGATAAATTAAGAAAAGTCGATAAAAGTGTTAAAAATTATGTCTCAAAAGTGGTAGTGGTAGTAAAAAAAATTAATTGGTGGTGGTTTCGGTAGAGGTAGTTCAAGTACTAGTTATACCCTTGTGCCTCCGGTACTAGTCAATCGTTTGAGAATGAAATAGGTGTAGGTTCTCACGATATGAATTATTTAGAAGCTCAGAAAAATTATGGTTTAAAAGAAGAGAATGAAGTAGAAATGATTGATTTAAGTGTAGATGATGATAATATTGGTGAGACACCTGAAGTCGGTAATGCTAATGTTAGATCTGAATTGATTAATTTTCCTCCTCATTCTCCCCACGTCCCTGTAAGATCTCATAGAAGAACTAGTAGTGTATGACAATTTTTTACGAAAATAGAAGGAGAAACCAAGGTCCAATGCAATATTTGTGAATTGGTATATGAGCATAAAATCAGAGGTAATAAAGAGATACAGGTGCGTTGATGATACGTTTAAGAGAAAAAACACTCAATAGAGCTAGCTGCGACATAAGATGGTGAGGTTGTTAGTGGGCCAACTCAAAGTAGATTGAACCCAACAACCGGTCAATTAGTTAAGAATTATAATAAAATGAAGGACTGGCAAGAAATAGCCAAAATGATAGTTGTGGGTTGTTTGTCTTTCTCATTTGCTTCTTCGGATGCTTTTATTCATTATATTCAAGCAATTTATAATCTCATGTTTATAGGTATTCCAAGAAGTACTTGTCGGTTTCGATAATTTTAGAACTCATGCACAATATATTTGTTATTTATTTGCATTATTAAAAAATATTTCATGTAGAATTGATCTAACTTCTGATCTTGATCATGTTGTTGATAAAAATAATTATTTAAAAATTACTTATCATTGGATAGATAGTAGTTTTGTTATGCAAAAGCGTATTCTAGCATTTTTTATGAAGATCGTAGACACACCGAAAAATTTATTTCTGAATCTATTTCTAAAGTTGCAAAATATTATGGGATTGAAAGAAAAGTTTTATGTATATTTTTTGATACTGCATCTAGCAACAAGACAGTTGTTGACTTGTTAAAAGTTGAAATTTCTTCGCCGTTATCCAAAATATTTCATGTTAAGTGTGTTTGTCATATATATAATTTAATCGTAAGAGATGGTCTTCAATTTTTTGAGTTTTATATTGAAAAGATTAGGCTTGTGGTGGTTTAATTCAAGGAAATCATCGAGGAATTAGAATAAAAGAATTTAAAACTAAATATGAACAAAATGAACTTATACTGATATTAATGCCTGAAGAATGTGATACTAGATGGAATGCTACTTATAATTATTTATGAACTTATCTTACTTATAAAGTGCCTATTATAATGAATTTTAATCAATATTCTAGTTCTTTTCCTGAGTTTATGCTACATGATTCTGATTGGGCTGCAATTGCTAATCTTGTTAAATTTTTGAAAAAAATTATGGTGCTCATTATAGCTACGATTAGAAAAAATTTATATAGCTACGGTTGAATTTTTTGGTGCTCATTATCCTACTGTTTGTAATATTTTAGCTTATTTAGCTGACATTTCTTATTTGCTTAATGAATATAAGAATAAAGAAGGTTACAAAGAAGCTATTACTGCAATGATTGCTAAATTTAAGAAATATTTTTATTCATTCCCCCAATTTACTTGATTGGTTCTATAATAAATTCGTGTATGATATATAATACTATGTCCGAATTTACTTATATTAGTTAAACTACTTTATAGATAAAATCTAAATAAAAACCTTCTTTGTTTACGGTTATGGGTGATGCGAACAATTACATGAAAGCATTATATAACCATTATGCCGATTTACTTGATGAAGTTGTACCGGCAAATATCACTCCAACTCTCGCTCCCCAAGATCCCGATGAGCCATCATCCTCTAAAAGATAGGCATAAAATAGTTATCTTGATTACTTTTTTTATTTAAATGTTTGGGACAGGGTGCCGCCTTCATCACATAGAACACTTTCTCGGAACGAGCTTAAGTATTATCTTTTACAATTAATAGAGTATCGTAGAGCAAGGATCAATACGTTGGATTGGTGGAAGAATAATGAAAGATAATATTTTGTGCTTTCAAGATTAGTTAGAGATATATTGAATGTTCCAATGTCAACTGTTACATCGGAGAGCGCTTTTAGTCAGGGACGACAACCGCTTCGAGACAATCGACACTCATTGGGAGGCAATGTTATGAATGTTCTAGTTTGCCTTCAAGATTGATTAGAGAGAAATGGAGAAATTAAGGAATGAAGATGGAACCGACAGACGAACATAAGAAGAAATTATGACTTCAAGGGAGAACTCAACACAATCAGTCCAATGCATGGTTTTGGCTCCATTGATTTTGACTGTCCTATGGCAGTTCCTGTTAATATTAACATGGATGAGTTGGAAAAAATGATACAAAATGTGTAGAATTGTCAATCATGTTACTTATAAGTTTTGAATTATTTTGCAATCACTAAAATACAAGATTCATAATTCATTCACTCCTTACATATTTTTTTCATTTAAATTGAATGTCTAATTTGAATTAAACTTTTAATATATTACTATTAAACTTTACATAAAGTTATGATGAAAAAATAAAAATAATGTTAGAAAATATTACTTAGACAACTAGTATTGACATATAAATATACTATATAAGTTTATATTTTAAGTAGTGTATGTAAATGTAATACCCCGCGAAATTCTCTCGTAGTCTGAGCCTTAGAGTGTGTTCAGTGGAGCGTAAATCCGGCCCTAAAAGATTGAGAAGTGTCTTCCCAAGTGAGAAATAATTTGAACCATGTAAAATTTTCCTAATATCAAATTTTTGTCATGTAGAACATTGAATAAGCTTTCCATCGATACCAATTTCTTCAAAATCCGGCATCGGACGAGGAAGTTATGGCTATTTTACTGAAAGCAGTCGAAACTACCTAGGTGCGACGGCCGGGTTGACGGATCGTCGAGCTTGTGAAGAACCTTCGCCTATCCCATCGCAACAAAGGCAGTGACTCCCTTTCTTGGCCCAAGTGCGCGGCCAGGACGACGGTCCATCAAGGCTGTGATGGACCATCACTGGGACCGTCGTCGGTGAGGCAGTGTGAACTCATCCTGGCCAACGTACGACGAACGATTCGATGGACCGTCAAGTTTGCAAAGGAACATCGCTGAGACCGTTTCATCGAGGCAGTGTATTATTTTGTTGACTGATGTGCGACGGACGATCCGACGGATCGTCAGACTAAGCAACGGACCGTCGCAGCCCCCGTTCAATATTTTTAACTCAATTTTAAAAGGGTGTTTTGGTCTTTTTCCCACTCTTTTCAGCCTCTATTTATATCCAATCAAGGCTCATAATTTCATTCTTCATCTTTAACATCAAAAACTAGGGTTTCTACAAAATCAAAACCCTTCTTTCTTCTTCAAGAAAAATCAAGAAATCAAGAATCTCTCCAAGATCCTTCAAGAAAGAGTTTCCTAAGGTATGCAGATGTTGATTCTTGGGTACCTTTCATCTAAGAAACTCAAGAACCCTTTTCTAAATTTCAAAGATTCTTATGTTTGAGTTTTCAAAATTCATGTGAATTAAAATTGGAGTTCATGTTATTATTGAGTTTTGATTCATGTTTGTTTACAAGGTTTTCAAGCTTTGACCCTAGTATGTGATATTCATGTGATGTTCATGATAAATCCTCTTCTAGTTACTTGCTAAGTGATGTGTTCATGTTAATTAAGTGTAGAAATTGTTGAATAGGCAAGCATGCTCCCCATATGTTTGATAAAATGCTTATGTGAAGGAATTAGAGCCATTATAGAATGTTGACTAGAAATCCCCAATTGTGTGTAAGCCCATGCATGCCAAGTGTTTATTGAAAAGCATTAGTGAGTGAATTGTGGCATAATAGCATGAAATTCCCTAATTAAGTGCTCTTTAATACATGTTAAGACTTTAATACATGCTAAGTATTTGATGCAAGACCTTGTTGAATGGAGTATGAGCCAATAGCATGTCTCCCTATATTATCAGATGTTTATAATTCCTAAGTGTTTGAAGAAATGCTTTAATGATTGTGATGGTGATTGAATATCCATGGTCATGAATGGTTATATTTTACTTTTATGTTATCGAGTTCTGGGGGTATTTATACCCGACAATTTAGATTCTGTCTAGAGCCCGTATCGATTTTCACGATAATCTCAATCAAGCCAAGATTCTTAAAACTGAGTGAGTTACAGAACTCAAAACTCTCAGACAGTTGCAGAACCTGAGAAATCCCAAAAATCTCAATAATCTCAGTGTCGCTAGTATTCTAGCCTCAGTTCAGTACTCAACTCAGATCTAGTAGTAATCAAGTGTCCAGTTCAGTCCTAAGTAGTATTCGAGTAATCTATCCCGAGATCAGTATCATTTAGTTATATGAAGAGATTCAGTAGTATCCGTCGGATATGGAACCAAGTGAATCCAGCATAACTCAGTCAGATCAGTCGAGAAACATGATCAGTATCAGATTTGGCTCAGTTTAAGTTCAGTTGAGAATCAATTCAAAGTCTTTCAATTGGGAGTAGGAGCTAGCACCGACCGAGTACAGGGATGGCGGATCCCCGTTAGAGAAGCAAAATTGTTAGGAGCAATCCCTGAACTCCAGAACTACGTAGCCATCGCAGGAGCAGGAGTCACCCGGTAGAATAAGGCTTGACTATTGTACTGCCTTAGGCTTGACTTCCTGTGAGGGTCACTCGTTAGAGAGGCTTGACTAAAGTAGAGGTCTTTACCCGTGGCACGGTATTGACACCCTTCCAGTTGGAGTTACAGTTTGTACCCTACCAGTTCAGATTCAGGGCATGTCGGTTAAGTGAGAACTCCCACAGTTACAGTTTTAGTATCAATCTTCAGAGTAGAACTCAGAAATTAGGACTGTCAGATACAGTCATCTATCTCAGTAATAAACTCAGATAGTTCCATTTGATTCATGGACCACCCGCTAGATAGGCATGGTCCCACATAAAGTTATTCAGTATTAGTATTATAAGATCCAGAGATCACTCATTAGCTAGGCTTAATCTCAGTCTCAAATTCGGTTGAGTAATCTCATTATCAGATCCAGAGATCACCCGGTAGATAGGCTTGATCTCATTCTCAGATTTAGTTGGGTAATCTCATTATCAGATCCCTAGATCACCCGTTAGATAATCTTGATCTCAGTCTCAGATTCAGTTGAGTAATCTCATTATCATATCCAGAGATCACCCGTTAGATAGGCCTGATCTTGTTCTCAGACTCAGTTGAGTATTCTCATTATCATATTTACAGATCTTCCGCTAGATAGGTTGGATCTCAGACATAATCATTTCTTATCATTGATAGTAAATTCGGAGATCATCCGTTAGAGAGGTTTGATCTCAGATTTAGTCAGTCGAGAGTAGCAAGCTCAGAGTGCAGTCATTGATATGAGTAGATTTAGTTAATCAGCTCCAGTAACATTAGTTTCCGAGATCACTCGCTAGAGAGGACTGATCTCAACTCCAGTACTCAGTTATCAATATCAACAGATTCAGTTGTTCAGTATCTCAGTATTAGTAGTGAGTTCAGATGTTAGAAAAGCAGTATCTGAGTTTCAGTATTTCGAGTCACAATGATTTCAGTTATGGTTTGTGCATTCATGCATGTGTTCTCATTCAGTACTCTCATGACTATTCAATTAAGTAATTGTTCATGCATAAGCCCTTGCATTTAGCCTTACCTCATCTTCATACTCAGTACATTCTCGTACTGACGCATTTGCACTATGGTGTTTTATTTGACACCATAGGTTCAGAGGCACGAGATCCAGAGTACCCTTAGTAGCTCAGTCCCAGTCAGCAGCAGTAGACGTAGCAGTGAGTCCTCTTCATTCGAGAATGATCCTTATTTTATTATCGCATCAAATTTAGTTTATTTTCAGTAGACGGAGTTAGTCGGGGGCTTTTCCCATCAACTCCACAGTTCAGACAGTTTAGAGACTTTTTGGACAGATGTATCAGTATTCAGTTTTCAGTTTTTAGTATTTTTAGATGTTTTGAACCTTATGGCCAGTTTCCGCATTCATTATCTATATTATGCAGTGCTTAGGTACAGATATTAGTAGAGGGTTAGCTTGTGGTCCTTCGGTATCATGAGCACCGTGTGACGTTCCGATTTCAGAAAATAGGGTCGTTACAGTAAATTTTTTAGTATATGTTCAAAACTTGAAGTATTATTATATTAAGTAGCTTACATTGTATGTATATAAGTGTGTATATTTTCTAAAGTACTATAATATATAATGTATATATGGTGTGTATATATATATATATATACTACTTTAGAAAATATATACAAAACATATACACCTGTATACATTAAATATATACTATTTTAGTCTATAGAATATATATATATATATATATATATATATATATGTGTGTGTGTGTGTGTGTGTGTGTGTGTGTGTGTGTATTTTCTATAGACCAAAGTAGTATATATTTAAATTAATTTAATGTATACATGTGTATATGTTTTCTAAAGTAGTATATATGTAATGTATATATATTGTATGTATAATGTTTCAACTTTCAAGTGGTATTTTAAGTAGTATATATTGGACGTATATTGTTTGTAAAAGTATTTTCAACTAATTGTATATATATTTGTGTGTATTTTTCTAATGTACTATAATATATAACGTATATAACTTGTATGTATATTATTTCACGTAGTATTTAAACTCATATATGTTGAATGTACTTATGTGTGTATATTTTTTAAAGTGGAAATTGAATGCAGTACACGTATGTTTACTAAAATAGGCCAAGTAAAAAATTAAAATAATATTTATTACGTTGATGTAAACTACCAAAAGATTTTACCTTCACGAG
This sequence comes from Capsicum pubescens, assembly GCA_030864215.1. Taxonomy (NCBI): domain Eukaryota; kingdom Viridiplantae; phylum Streptophyta; class Magnoliopsida; order Solanales; family Solanaceae; genus Capsicum; species Capsicum pubescens. The sequence goes on along the minus strand of CM061540.1, from coordinate 209,341,610 downwards.
GGAAAAACATAATCTATATCAAATATATTTTAAGAAAATTTATTAACATTAAAAAGATATAAATGTACGACGTGTTTATTTTATTTTTTATAACTAAGATGACATTAAAAAAAGAGAAAGAGCAAGAGCACAAATACATATAAGTATTTCTTTCATTTAGATTTTTTGTCATGTACTTTGATTAAAAATATATCCTTTTCATTTAAATTTATATACCGTAGGTTGATAGCATATTTGGGTTCACAACTCTAGGTTTCAATGTATAGAATATTTATAAATAAAATATTTAAACTTTAGTTGTTTTTTAATATAAATAATTGACATTTTAAAAAAAAAAATTAAGAATAACATACTTTAAAATCAAATGAAAAAAATAAATTAAATCTTTTACTCTAAGAAAAGAATCAACGGCGAAACATCTTTCCCTTGTCATACTCCTTTTGATAATTGAAAGTATAGTATTTAATTAAAACATTAATAGACTATGTATTTATTTGAACCTAAATTAAACTACATATTTTTATTCTGGTATTTTACTTTTCATAATATTGGGTCCATGCTAGCACGTGCATTCCTCTCTAATCTATAATCTATAATCTATATCTATAATCTATATCTATATCTATATCTATAATATACTAAAAGTGTGAAGGACCTTAGAAATATTGTTTGAACATTTGGCCCTTCGTTAAAAGCCTTTGTTTTAGACAAAATCGTCTTTTCACTATTTATTTTCCTAATATTTAAGATTTAAAAATCAATTAAATATATTTATGATAAAACCTTTCCTTATTAGAAGTCATCAGAATTAGTATTTTTTCCTAATATTTAAGTTCTAAAAATTAATTAAATATATTTATGGAAAAACCTTTCCTTATTAGAATTCATCGGAATTAATGACAACTAATACTCTTTTCATTAGTTTAATAATTCTAAATCAACTAAATTTTATTTTAACAAAATTTAAAAAATTCTAGAAATAATTATAAAAGCATTAGAATAAGAATAATTTAAGAAGTACCAAATTTTAAAATTTGTAAGTATGTAATAAGAATGTAATCAATGATTTTGTAAAAATTTGACTTTAAAAATAAGGAAAGACTTTAAATATAGAAAAAAATAATTCTTACCACAAATATGGTTCAAGTTAATGAGTCTCTCTTAGCCTCTGGAAACAAGGGAAAGAAGTACTACATGACAAATGTAAAAGTGATGTTGGATAATTAGTAGATAACTAGTACTTACTAGTTCTATCATGCTAATTGAAATGTTTATGTCATAATATTCCTTAGTTATTTGTTTTAACCTTATTAATTCTTCTATATTATTTTTAAGGTATACTATATGTTCCATATTTCTAGTTTTTATGTAGTCAAGTAGATTCTTTTTCATAAGTGTTTCTATTAATCTTATTTGCTCCATATCTTGTCTCCAATATTCTAAGTATTCGTAGTTTATCATTTTATCTTAAAGTAGTTGTAATACTGCAAATTTCTTTGTAATAATTTATTCTAATTGTACTATATCTGATATTAAATTCTAGGTTATTTATTTCGTTAATTGTCCTGTCTTTTTCTTCTATGAATAATTCTATGTCTAAATCATAATCTAAACTATCTTTTAATTCTAGTTGTTCCAATGTTTTATCTATCCAAATTAATCTTTCTTTTAATTGTCTTCTTCCTCTTCTAAGCTGATTTCTATAATTAATTTTTTCGTATAGCCAACTTTATTTTTCTCTAACTCTTCTTATATATTCTAACATTTTTAATCTGTATAATATCCATCTGAATAATAACTCTCTAAATATGAGCAGTAGCTATCATTATAGAAGTGTAAGTTTTCTATAGAACTTAATAACTCCTCATTAAAATGAAATACCTTTTCGTATATAATTTTCCTTATATCTACTATTTCTATATCCTTAAGTACATACAAAATAAGTATCTTAAATTTATCTATCATTCCATCAGATAAGTAGATAGTCATTTTATTTCATATGATTCTATTTTTAAAATATTCCTTTCAACCATATACATAACAAAATATGATCATCTTAGATCACTATATACTAGATTATTCTTAAATAACATGTTCTTCGGTCACTATTAGCATGGTAATCTGGATACTTTTTCTCTAAACAGCGCCTCTACTCTGGTTACTCCCCCATCACGACTTTTTTGCCTCACTGGTTTCATCTTTAGGATGGCAAAGTTCTTGAGAATTTTTTTCCTTTTCCAGCTAATAAACTTCTTAACATTCTATTCTTCGAATAATTCTACTCTAAAGTAACTAACATGAGATTATTTTATTATATCATGATTGTCAGGAATTTATAAATTTAGCTATTCATAATTATAAATGAAAATACCTGTCCTGGTAGATTTGATAAATCTGTACTTTGCTCATCCATAGCTTTTCCTTAGAAATATATCTGTTTTTATTAAATATTCAAACTTTTTTGTGTACAAGAAAGAAGGCTTACTTTCAACATATGAAAGTCTTACCTTTAGATTGTCGTATGACTTACATATTTATAATCCTAAAAGATGAAAAACACTATTCCTAACTTTACATCTATCAAAAAAGTAAAAGACTAATAATTGTCCTATCTTTACATTTGTCAAAAAGTAAAAAGTAAATAATGGCAAGTGCCAAAAAACTAATAAATGATACGAGAAAAGTCAAAAAGGCTAGTCTAGAAATAGTAAATGCTATTAAATGTTTACATAATTTACGTATTTCATATTCCACAAAGTTATCTTTTTTCTCCATATGTCATTTTCATATTTCAATGCTTTGTCTTCTTTATTTTATTATTTCTTCATCGGTCAGTGTTGCTTTATATCTTTTGTCGTTCATCTCCTAGAAGGGGTTCTTATCTTCTTGGTTGATTTTTTCTTTTATTCTAGCTGGACTTCTGGAATCACGTTATTTTCTCCATTACATTTGGAGCATATGTGGTCTGGATATTTGTGCCCTATCATTTTGCAATATCTTGTTAATAATTCTTCTGAAATAAATCTCTTCTTAATTGCTCTTGCAGTTGGTTGTTTTTCTGGATTGAGTAGTGTCAAAATCCATTGTCTAGCTTCTTCGATATCTGAATGTCATAGCTCCCATGAATTTGAATAAATCATTTGATGATCTCTTGAATAATAACTCCATATTGGGTTCCCATTTAGGTAGTTATTTGCTAATTCTTGAACAATTGAAGATATTTCAATAATTCGTTTATTTGCATAAAAATCAGGTATCTCAACTTTAGGTATCTCTGGCTGTTGAACAATATCTTTCGTTATAATCATATCTCTGGTTAATCCTATTTTTACAACTTGTATAACTGATTTAATTTTGTCATATAATATCTCTGCTGGTGCGGTATAAAACTTTATAAAAAATAGATTTCCTTTGGTTATTTTCTTATAGGTGGCGAATGCTCTATATAATTTTGGTATAGTTGTTAGTTCATCTCCTTCTTGGGTATATACGATATTTAATAATCCATAACTGAAATAAGTTTTAACTAAGCTTGGGTTGGTTTTCGGTAGAGCGATTAACATGTTGTAACCTTGTAATTTTTGGGTTATATAGTTTGTGTTTGGTTCTTGGATATTTGTAGCTCTGGGGGTAAGGTTTAGATAAGTCTGTATTTTGTGGATATTTTCTATGTATGCTCGAGTTATATGGTTATAGGCTTTTCTATCTTGGTTTAAACTTTCTCGATATGTGGTAGTTTGTGGGGTTATGAACAAGGGGTCGTTTTGTGTTTTTGGTATAAATGGTTTTTCAAATATCTTGTTCATGTTCTGATATCTTTGTCCACTAACTCCTTTGCTTATACCTGCAATTGTAGATTGATAAACATTATGGGTTTTATGGAATGTCCCAACGTCTCCTTTTAGCTCTGGAATTTTATTGTCTTTTGATCGACATAACTCTGCACACTGCTGAGTTATCTGAGTCATAGTTGCAGACTTCAGTTTAACTTCTTTAGTCTTTAGCTTTTCATTACCCATACTGTCCACTTTCACTGAAAGTGTAGTTAGGGTTTTGAGTATCTTTTCTAAAGCATCATCTTCTATTATATCATTCTGTGTAGCTTTGTCTTGATATGTAATCTACAATAACATTCTTCAATTATAAATGTAAAATTTAATATGTTTAATACTAGTCTCCGAATTTCCTTTGTTGTAACTGAATTTTGTATTTTCTTTGTTAACCACCAACGTACCTTAGTATTATCTATTCGTACAATAAACTTGTTATAAACAATATATGGCTCAAATGCTAATAAACATTTATATAATGAGGATAATTCTTTTCTATTTATTTTCCATTTTATTTCTGTTTCATTAAACGTACCTGAGTAGTATCTACAATGATGTTCTAATTTTTCTTCTTCATATCTATATTTAAGTACTCCTCCATAATTATATTCACTTGCATCTGCTTCTAATATATATGTAAATTTTTTATTTTCATTTGGAAATTGTAATTTTGGTAATTCTTTACAAAGTATTTTTATTTTCTGTACTTGTTTTTTATCTTCTTCGTTGTAATTATATTCTACATCCTTTTTAAAAAATTTCTGCAATGGCTTTAGGTTTTCTGCTAATTTTGGTATATATTCTCTTACTTGGTTTATTAATCCTAAAAATGATTGTAATTTCTTTTTTGTATCTAATTCTTCTTTTGAATTTATTATTTTTTGTACTATATGTTGTTGCATTTTTACTCCAATTTTATCTATTTGTATTCCTAAAAACTCTATCTGATTTTTCATAATTTTGGCTTTCTTTTCACTTAAACTTATTCCTGAATTTTCTATTATACTTGCAAATTGTTCTAGTAATTTTAAATGTTCCTCTTTAGTTTTTGTATATAGTAGTATATCATCTATGTATACTATACAATTAGGTAGTTGTTTAAAATAACTATCCATAAAGTGTTGATATCTACCTGGTGCATTTTTATATCCAAATGGTAACACTTTCTATTCATAAAATCCTTGTGGTACTGTAAATGCACTTAATTTTTTAGATTCTTCTTTTAGGTTCAAATGGTAAAATTCTGATTTACAATCAAATTTGTTAAAGTAATTATATCCTTGTATTTGTCTTATTTTTAATATCTTATTTGGTATTGGATAATTATATGTCATAGTTTTTGCATTTAGGTTTCTATAATCAATAATCATTCTACTATTTTCTCTTTTTTGTTCACTGTGTTTATTTACTATAAATGCTAGACTATTATGTTTGGTATTGTTTTTCTAATAATTCATCTATATGCATTTTAAATTCTTTTAAATCATCAAAGTAATATGTTAATGGTTTTTGGGTTATTATACTATTTTTATCTATTAGCTCAATTTTTACAGTAGTTTTATGTTTTTCCCATCGTTTTAATGGATCTTCACTGTATAGTTGTCTTAATTTTTTCTTTATTATTTCTACCTTATCTATTGAAAATATAGTTATTTCTTCTTTATTTATTGAAAATATAACTAGTTCTATTATGTCTTCAGTATTTTTTATATTTTTTAATTTTTGTGTGATTTTTTCACTTCTTTTTATCCAATCAGTTTTCTTTCTTATTTTATTAATAACTCTTTTTGCTCTTACCTTTTGTTTACATGGTGTTGTAGACCACCAGTGTGTTATAGTTATTATATGTGGGTATAGTTTATCTAAAAATGGCATTCCTAAAAGCATATCTTTTGATATTAGTTCATAATTATAGATCTCTTTTATTGTTAATATATTATCCCATACTTATATTTTTATATTTCTAGCTTTATAGGTAATTAAGTTTCCTTCATTATTAAATCCTTGGACTACTATTGGTGTTTTAAGCTTATCTCATTTGTCTTCTGGTAAACAATTATATCTACATAAGTTGGCTTCTGCTCCTGTAGCTATCATTGGTGTATAATATCTATTATAATATCCTTCTACTATTATTTTCATAAGTACATATATTTTCATATCATGTCAAAGCTCTTTTTATCAATAATTTTTCTCTATTATAGGTTATGGTTATTTGTGTATGTTCTATATTGTAGGGTTTTACTTGTTCTAACCATTTTATTCCTAATATTATGTCTGCTTTTTGCATATCTTCCTTTATTTCAAATTCTATTTTTATTTTTCTAACTCCTATTATTATTTCCTTTTCTGCTGCATCTTTAGTAGTTATTAAACTTCTTGGTAGATCTGGGTATATATTACTATTAGATTTTATTTCTTCATTTTTCACTAGATATTTTGCTATATAATTTTCTTCTTTTCCTGTATTTAGAAGTATTAAATATTCTTTTTCATTTATTGTTCCCGTTATATAATATTGAGTTAAATTAACTGTTGAAGTTATTTCATAATTTGTTCTTTTTTATGATCCTGATGATTCTGGTTTTTCGAAAGCTATTCTTTATGTTGTACTTATTTTATCATTTATTATTTCTAAATCTTCTTCTATATCCATGTCTTTGTAACTATAATCATTGTTATCAATTATTTTTACAAATTGTTCAAAAGGACTTTCTATTTGTATTTTATTAACTTTATTTTTTCCTGTTATTTTATATTTTGTTGTTAATACATAGAGATTTTTACATCTTGCTGTAAATATTTTACTTTCTGGGGTTAGTTTTATTCCTGATATTTTCTAATATAATACTAATGATTTATCTATGTTTTTATCTGTTATTGCCACTGAATAATTCACACTTATTATAAATTTAAATTTTTGGTATATTAAATTTCCTCTTATGGCGATTATTATACTTTTTTCTATAGGTTTTATAATTCTATCATCTGCTAAATATAATTCTATTGGTGTATCTATTCCTTCTCTAAAACATGTTTTTATTAATATTTTTGTTCCTCCAAGGTGTACATATTTTATTGGGTCTTTACTTTTTATATCGTTTATTTCTTTATTAATTATTCTTTTTGTTACTAGTGGTATACTAGCTCTACCTTTTGCATATCTACAGTCTATTACATGTTCTTTTTGGCTTACTACGTAGTATTTTTCTTTTCATCTACTAAATATGTTTTTTATTGTTGGTATTTTAAATATTTTTTCTACAATTAAATCTAATTCTTTTCCTTTTATTTCGTCAAATATATTATTATCAAATATTATTTTCTGATATGTTCCTTCTTCATTTAAATATTCTTCCTTTGTTATTTTTTTTATATCTTCTTCAGTCATTTGATTCATCTAATTCACTATCTATTTCATTATCTGTTTCATTTTTCGAAATTTCATATATACTATCTTCACTTTCTAATTCGTAATCTATATAATCTATTTGCATATATTCTGCATTTTCTATCTTTATTTCTGATATTTGTTTCTTTTTTGGGTCTTTAGGCATTTTACAATCTCTAGCTAAATGTTCTAGTTTTCCACAATTATAACAAGTACATTCTTTTATAGATTTCTTTCTCCTATATGGTCTTTTATATTTATAATTTTTTACATAATATCTATTTCTTGGTTTCTTATACTTATATTTTGATTTTTTGTATTTCTTATGTCTTTTTCTTTTCTTATAATATTTTTCTTCACATCCAAATTGAGGTGTTATTTTATCCTTGCAACATGCTAAATTTCTTATTAATATTTTTTCCATTTTCATTTCTTCTCTGTATTTTTCACATATATTCCTATATCATTGTTGTAGAAATTTTATTCTTGCTCCCAGGGTATCTACTATGTTTGCTTCATCCCAACTCTTTATTATTTTTGAACTAAATGGTTCGGGTAGTTTACTAAAATATAATCTTCTCACTTCTTTACTTTCTTCTATATTATATGCTCCCTTATAGTAGTATTCTTTAAATGCACACGTATATTCATCTATATAGCACATATTACATATTGCTAGTTTTAACATTAAATTCCTATTTGTATATTTTTCTTTGTTTTGTTCTTCTTCTTCTGTTGTCATACTGCTAAATTCATCTCTTATAGTCATTTCATATTTTTTCAATATGTCGATAAGTGTTAGTTTAGTTACTGTTGTTCCTTCTGTTTCTTTATCATTTCTTAATACCTTTTTGCTATTTTCAGTTAAATTTAAAAACCATAATTTTGTTGTTCCTATTAGTGTTTTTTTCTATATATTCTAGTGTATCTATTGCATTTATACCATTGTCTAATAATTATTTTTTTATATATCCTATCCATAATTGTATCATTTTATCTACATCTATTACACAGTCTAAGTCTAAGAAGTTATAATTTTTATTAATTATTTGTTTTGGTGTCCATTTGTTATATTCATCCCTTAGGTTATATTTTTTAAACTTATTTTTATAATAATATGTAGGTTTTCTTATTTCTGATGTATTAGGTATTATTTTTTCATCGTCCTTTCTATCAAGAGTGTTTATTTCCGTGTTTGTATTTTCTAAGTTTTCTTTTTTAATTACTTCTTGTTTTTCATTAATTTCTAGCTTTTCTATATTTGTTAAGATTTCTGTATATGTTTCACTATCTTCTTCCGAATCATAATTATTTGTTTCTTCAGCATCTATTGTATTTATTTCTATTTCATTAGTTTCTAATTCTTTATTTTCTAATTTTTCTTTAAATTGATTTATCTCAATTAATAATTTTTGTTCTTTATCCTTTTCTTCTTTTTCTTTTTATCTTTTTTCATACAACTCTTTTAGTATTTGTAGTTCGCTTTCTAATTCAACAATCCTATTATTTTTAGTTTCTTCTATTTTTTGTATTTCTTTTGTAGTTTGTTATTTTATTTTATCTATTTCTTTTTTCTATCTATTTCTTCATTTTCTTTTGCTATTCTTACCATAGCTGTTAATTTATCTTCTAATTTTAATTCTTCTTTTTCTAATATTAAATATAAATGTTCACCTATTTTCGTATATCTTCTTCCTAAATTAGAAAATACTATTCTTATTTTTAATCCTTCGTGATTTTCATATGTTTTTTCATCTATTATAAATTCTTCTTTGTTTATTTTATCTACTTGATAGTGTATGAATCATGTTGATATATGTATTCTAAATTATCTATTTGTGATTCTAAATATGATATTTCTTCCTTTTGTGCATTTATTAATTTTTGGCATACTCCAACAATCATGTTATATTGTAGTCTTTCTTTTCTTATTTCTAATTCTTTTCGTTTTTCAGATATTATTTATTTTAGTTCTTTATATTTTTGTGATTTTGTTATGTTATTTATCTGTACAATATTTATAATATTTTGGTGGATACCGAAATCTGATTTTATCATACTTAGGTGGTATGTATCTCATTCTTCTAGATTTTAAATGAATTATTAATTTTATCTCATTGCTAGATATTAAGGTAATTAAGTAAGCTAATCTATGGGGGTTTTCTTTTATTTTATTTAACTTCTTATATTCTGGGTAGTAACTAGTTAAAATTCTTTTAATGTCTTTAAAAGCTTGTGTATTTTTAAATGGTCTTCTCATATTTAACAAATAATTAACAACATAGTTAACAAGATAACGTAATTAATAATAGTCCCATGATACCAACAGCAATGGTGGCGCAACGGAAAGGAGCTGCCCCAACCTACCTAGAGGTCGAGGGTTCGACCCTAGTTATGGACAAACACTCTGTTGGGAGCTCTCCTCCCCAAATGGGGCCCGACGCGGGGCGAATCCAGATATAGTCGGACTCCTAAAAAGTGGGTACCAGACACCGGGTGGTTTAAACCAAAAAAATAATAGTCTCATGATAAACAATAACATCTCTAACATTTCTCACAATTAACACATATCTTAATATTTAAGTACTGAAAATTAATTAAATTTATTTATGGCAAAACCTTCCTTATTAGAATTCATCAGAATTAATAACAACTAATACTCTTTTCATTAGTTTAAGAATTCTAAATCAACTAAATTTGATTTTAAATTTTTTTGAAAAATCTAGAAATCTATATTTATCTATAATCTATAATATATTAAAAGTGTGAAGACCCTTAGAAAAGTGATTTGAACTTTTTATCATTCATTAAAAGACCCTTCTTTACATAAAATTGTCTTTTCACTATTTTTTTAATTTATTAGTATTTAATTATTTTTATTATATTAACTATACTCCTAAAATAAATGAGACTCCTAAAATATATGGAAAGAGAATCAATTAATATTTTTTCTTGTATTGATCAATTAGAAAAATACTCCTAAAATAGGATAGAAAAATACTCCTAAAATAAGACTCTATTAAGGAAATACTTCTATAAATATTGAGATGCACGTTAAACTATCGAAGAAATCAATTTACTTATTGGGAAAATATGATTGATTCTCATCTAACTTAATTCGGTTGCATGTCTAGATTAGTAGATGCTTAATTTTTTAACCCTCAACTTCTATGTCGGTCAACTTTGAGGATTTTTTTTAGGTAAAGGTTAGGTTTAATTGTATTGTTTTAATTTTTTTTTATGTAAAAGTTAAGTTTAGTTGTACTATTTTGATATTTCTATTATCGTATTCTTTTGTTATAGTTTACATATGGTAGATGAGTGTCAGGCGGCTTTGAAATTTTTTTTGTGTAAAAGTTAGATTTAATTATTTTATTTTGATGTCTTTATCATCGTATTATTTTGTTGCAGTTTACAGGCGGTAGATGAATGTCGATCGACTTTGACAATTTTTTTTGGTAAAGGTTAGGTTTAATTAAATAAATTTTTCAAAAGATGTTGAATTTAATTATTTTATTTATCTTTGTTAGTTAGAAAAATATCATATTTAGTGTGAAGCTTAATTACTTACAAAGCTAAGAATGTAAAAACACAAGTATGGGATAAAATATTAACAATAGAAGAAATCTATAATTATTAGCTAACATCAAAAGATATACTTTTAGGAATGCCGTTTTTAGATAAATTATACCCACATATAATAACTAGAACGGATTGGTGGTTTACAACACCATGTAAACAGAAAGTAAGAGCAAAAAGAGTTACTAATAAAATAAGAAAGAAAACTGATTGGATAAAAGGAAGTGAAAAAATTACGCAAAAATTAGAAAATATAAAAAACACTGAAGATACAATAGAATTGGTCGTATTTTAAATAAATAAAAAGGAAATAACTATATTTTCAATAAGTAAGATAGAAATAATTAAGAAAAAATTAGAACAATTATATAGTGAAGACCCATTAAAAGGATGGAAAAAACATAAAACCACTATAAAAATTGAATTAATAGATAAACATAGCATAATAACTCAAAAACCATTAACATATAATTTTGACGATTTAAAAGAATTTAAAATGCACATAGAAGAATTATTAGAAAAACAATATATACAAAAAAATAATAGTAAACATAATAGCCCAGCATTTATAGTAAATAAACATAGTGAACAAAAAAGAGGAAAAAGTAGAATGATTATTGATTATAGAAATTTAAATGCAAAAACTATGACATATAATTACCCAATACCAAATAAAATATTAAAAATAAGACAAATACAAGGATATAATTACTTTAGTAAATTTGATTGTAAATCAGGATTTTACCATTTAAAATTAGAAGAAGAATCTAAGGAATTAACCACATTTACGGTACCACAAGGATTTTATGAATGGAATGTACTACCATTTGGATATAAAAATGCACCAGGTAGATATCAACATTTTATGGATAGTTATTTTAAACAATTGTCTAATTGTATAGTATATATAGATGATATACTATTATATACAAAAACCAAAGAAGAACATTTAAAATTATTAGAACAATTTACGGATATAATAGAAAAATCGGGAATAAGTTTAAGTGAAAAGAAAGATGAAATTATGAAAAAACAGATAGAATTTTTAGGAATACAAATAGATAAAAGTGGGGTAAAAATGCAACAACATATAGTACAAAAAATAATAAATTCTAAAGAAGAATTAGATACAAAAAAAAAATTACAATCATTTTTGGGATTAGTAAATCAAGTAAGGGAATATATACCAAAATTAGCAAAAAATCTAAAGCCTTTACAAAAAAAATTAAAAAGGGATGTAGAATATAATTATAACGAAGAAGATAAAAAACAAGTCCAGAAAATAAAAACACTTTGTAAAGAATTACCAAAACTACAATTCCCAGACAAAAATAGAAAATTTATATATATAGTAGAAGCAGATGCCAGTGAATGTAGTTATGGAGGAGTACTTAAATATAGATATGAAAATGCAAAAATAGAACATCATTGTAGATATTATTCAGGAACGTTTAATGAAACAGAAATAAAATGAGAAATAAATAGAAAAGAATTATGTTCATTATATAAATGTTTATTAGCATGTGAGCCATATATTGTATATAACAAGTTTATTGTACGAACAGATAATACACAAGTACGTTGGTGGCTAACAAATAAAATACAAAATTCAGTTACAACAAAAGAAATTCGGAGACTAGTATTGAATATATTAAATTTTACATTTACAATTGAAGTAATTAGTACTAACAAAAATGTTATTGCAGATTACATATCAAGACAAAGCTACACAGACTGATATAATAGAAGAGGATACTATAGAAAAGATATTCAACACCCTAACTACGCTTTCAATGAAAGTGGACAGTATGGGTAATGAAATAGAAAAGCTAAAGACTAATGAAGTTAAACTGAAATCTGAAGCTACAAATCAGCTAACTCAGCAGTGTGCAGAGCTATGTCGATCGAAAGACATTAAAATTCCAGAGCTAGAAGGAGACGTTGGGATACTCCATAAAACCCATAACGTTTATCAATCTACTTCTGCAGGTACAAGCAAAGGAGTTAGGAAAAATACAAATATGAACCTAAACAAGATATTTGATAAAACATTTATTCCAAATACACCAAAAGATCCTATGTTTATACCCCCACAAATTACCACATACCAAGAAAGTTTAAACCAAGACAAAAAGACCTACAACTATACAGCCCGAACATACATAGAAAATATTTACAAAATACAAACCTTCTTAAATATCAACCCCAAAGCTATAAACATCCAAGAACCACATACAAATTACATAACCCAGAAGCTAACCGGATACAATAAGCTAATTGCTTTGCCCAAAACCAAACCAGGTCTAGTTAAAACCTGTTATGAATATGGACTACTTAGTACCATATATATCCAAGACGGAAATGAAATATCCAATATACCAAAAATATATGATTCATTTAACATTTTTAAAAGAATAACCAAAGGTAACCTATTTTTTATAAAATTTTATACGGCACCAGCAGAGATATTGTATGATGAAGTTAAATCACCTATACAAGTTGTAAAAATAGGAATGACCCGAGATATGATTATACCAAAAGATATTATTCCACAACCAGAAATACCTAGAATTGAGATACCAATTTTTTATGCAAATAAGAGAATTATCGGATTATCCACAATTCTTCAAGAGTTAGCAAATACTTATCGCAACAGAAATCCCATATGGAGTTATTATTCAAGAGGTAATGTAATAGTATACTCAAATTCGAAGGAACTACGAGAAGCAGATATGAAAGACGTTAGGCAATGGATCTTGACTTTACTCAATCCAAAGAAAAAAACTATCGCCAGAGCCATTAGAGAAAAATTTATTTCGGAAGAATTATTAACCAGATATTGCAAGTTAATTGGATATAAATATCCAGACCATCAATGTTCAAAATGTAATGGAGAAGATAATATTGTCCCAGAAGTTCAACTGGAATAGAAGAAGATAAAAGCGACAACTGGAAGATGCAAGATATGAAGCAATAATGGAGATACAGAGCAGTAAAAAGAAGATAACTACGGATAAAGAAAGAAGACAAAGAAAGTAATTCAAGAAAGAAATATGGAAGAATAGCTAGATAGCTTTATGTAAATATCATGTAACTAGCCTTAGGATTTTTTGACTCTTCTTAGTCTTTTATGGCAAGTAGTGCCATTATTAAATTTTTGGCAAGTAGTGCCATTATTAAATTTTTGTCAAGTAGTGCCATTATTAGATTTTTGGCAAGTAGTGCCATTATTAGATTAGACATTAGCTTTAAGACTTTGTAGAAACGTTTTTCTCACTTTTGTAAAGTAGCTGACAGACGTAAAGAAAAACAGTGTACACTTTCATAATATAAATAAACGAGCACTTGCTCAGATGAAGGCAAGCCTTCATGCGTTGAAGCACAAAATCTCTTTTATCCACAATAAATATGTTGCTTATTTATTAAAAAACAGGTATATTTTAATGGAAAAATCTATGGAGGAACAAAGCTTAGAACTATCAAAACTACCAGAACAGGTATATTCATTTACTATTATGAATAGCTAAATTCATAAATTCCTAACAATCGTGATATGATAAAATAAGTTCATGTTAGTTGCTTTATAGTAGAATTATTCGAAAAATAGCATGTTAAGAAGTTTATTAGCAAAGTGGAAAAGGAGAAAAATCCCTAAGAACTATGTCATCCTAAAGGTGAAACCGGTGAGGCAAGAAAGCCGTGATAGGGGAGTAACCAAAGTAGAGGCGATGTTTAAGGGAAAAAGTATCCAGATTACCATGCTAATAGTGACCGAAGAATATGTTATTTAAGAATAATCTAGTATATAGCAATCTAAAGTGATCATATTTTGTTATGTGCATGATTGAAGGGAATATTTTGAAAATAGCAATTTTATGAAAAATGGATAATTATTTATCTGATAAAATGGTTGATAAATTTGGATGCGAAGAAAGATATTATAAGAAAAGAAAAAGACATAAGAAATATAAGAAATACAAAAAATCAAAATATAAATATAAGAAACCAAGAAAAAGATATTATGTAAAAAATTATAAACATAAAAGACCATATAGGAAAAAGAAATCTATAAAAGAATGTACTTGTTATAATTGCGGCAAATTAGGACATTTAGCTAGAGATTGTAAATTACCTAAAAACTTAAAAAATAAACAAATATCAGAAATAAAAATAGAAAATACAGAATATATGCAGATAGATTATATAGATTACGAATTAGAAAGTGAAGATAGTATATATGAAATTTCAGAGAATGAAACAGATAATGAAATAGATAGTGAATTAGATGAATTAAATGACTGAAGAAGATATAAGAATAAACCAAATAACTGAAGAAGATATAAAAATAATAACAAAAGAAGAATATTTAAATGAAGAAGGAACAGATCAAAAAATAATATTTGATAGTCAAATATTTGATGAAATAAAAGGAAAAGAATTAGAATTAAGTGTAGAAAAAATAGTTAAAATACCAACAATAAAAAACATATTTAGTAGAAGAAAAGAAGAATACTACGTAGTAAGTCAAAAAGAACATATAATAGACCGTAGTTATGCAAAAGGTAAGGCTAGTATAACACTAGTAACAAAAAGGATAATTAATAAAGAAATAAACGTTATAAAAAGTAGAGACCCAATAAAATATGTACATCTTGGAGGTACTGAGATATTAATAAAAACATGTTTCAGAGAAGGAATAGATACACCAATAGAATTATACCTAGCAGATGATAGGATTATAAAACCTACAGAAAAAAGTATAATAATTGCCATAAAAGGAAATTTAATATACCAAAAATTTAAATTTATAATAAGTGTGAATTATTCAGTAGCAATAACAGATAAAAATATAGATAAATCATTAGTATTATATTGGAAAATATCAGGAATAGAACTAACCCAGGAAGTAAAATATTTACAGCAAGATGTAAAAATCTATATGTATTAACAACAAAACATAAAATAACAGGAAAAAATAAAATTAACAAAATACAAATAGAAAGTCCTTTCGAACAATTTGTAAAAACAATTGATAATAATGATTATAGTTATAGAGACATAGATATAGAAGAAAATTTAGAAATAATAAATGATAGAATAAGTACAACAAAAAGAATAGCTTATGAAAAACCAGAATCATCAAGCTCATAAAAAAGAGCAAGTTATGAAACAAGTTCAACAACTAATTTAAACCAATATTACATAACAGGAACAATAAATGAAAAAGAATATTTAATAATCTTAAATATAGGACAAGAAGAAGATTATATAGCAAGATATCTAATAAAAAATGAGGAAATAAAATCTGACAATAATATATGCCCAAATCTACCAAGGAGCTTAATAAACACTAAAAATATAGCAGAAAAAAAATAACAATAAGAGTTAGAAAAATAAAAATAGAATTTGAAATAAAGGAAGAAATGCAAAAGGCAGATATAATATTAGGAATAAAATGGATAGAACAAGTAAAATCATATAATATAGAGCGTACACAATTATCTATAACATATAACAGAGAGAAATTATTCTTAAGAATAGCTTTAACGTGATATGAAAATATATGTATTACTGAAAATAGTAGTAGAAGGGTATTATAGTAGATATTATACGCCTATGATAGATACAGGAGAAGAAGCTAATTTATGTAGATATAATTGTTTACCAAAAAGTAAATGGGATCAATTAAAGACACCAATAATAGTTAACAGATTTAATAACGAAGGAAGCTTAATTACTTCTTGTTTTTCATTGATTTCTAAATTTTTTGTATTTGTTAAGATTTCTGTATATGTTTTACTATCGTCTGAATCATAATTATCTGTTTCTTCAATATCTCTTGTATTTATTTCTAATTTTTCTTTAAATTGATTTATTTCGTTTAATAATTTTTGTTCTATATCTTTTTCTTCTTTTTCTTTCTGTATTTTTTCATACAAATCTTTTAGCATTTGTAGTTCTTTTTCTAATTCAGCAATCCTACTATTTTTAGTTTCTTCTATTTCCTTTTTTCTATCTATTTCTTCATTTTTTTCTATTCTTACCATAACTGTCAATTTATCTTCTAATTTTAATTCTTCGTTTTCTAACATTACAATATAACATAATTGGCGGAGTTAGTAAAAACTCAATAAATGCACAAAAAGAAGAAATATCAAATTTAGAATCAACAATAGATAGTCTAGAATATACATACCAACATAATAGAAATACTCGTTTTATATATACTTAAGGATATAGAAATAGTAGATATAAGAAAAATCATATTGGAAAAAATATTTGATAGATATTTTATGACTAGAATTAATTATATACCATATCTACCGAACTACTCTTATAAATACTTACATACCAAACCCACACACAAACTATGATAAATTATTTATATTTAGAATTTTGGAAAATAGATATAAAATATATACAATTTCTTAGTTAAAATATAGAAGAGTTAATGAGATTAAAACAAACAACTAAAAAATATTATAATAAAATATTTAGTCAATTTTAAATGATAGATAATCTTAAAGTCTTAATCTTATATATACTTAGAGCTATAGAAATTATAGATATTAAGAGAATAATATTAGAAAAAGTATTAGACTATGAAATTGAAACTATAAATTGGATAGCACAGTTATACCTGGATAATTACCCAGATGGATATTATTCAGATTAAGAGATGTTAGAATATATTAAAAAAACTAGAGAAAATCGAGATAATCTAAATGAAGAAATTAATTATAGAAACCGAATTAGAAAAATAATGGAGAATCTAAAAGAAAAATTAATATGGATAGAAGAAACCCTAGAAAATTTAGGAAAATTGGTATCAGAGCTTTATTATTTAAAAAATACGGAAGTCGTATATATATGGATTTACTTGATTAATTTATTAATTCTGATTCATTTGATAAAACTAGATTTAGATATTCCTCAAAATATTATTTAAATGAATAACGTACAAAAATATAAAGAATTAATATTTGAAAAGCGTAAAGAATTAAAAATAAGGATAGAAAGACTACAATATAACATAATTGTCGGAGTTAGTAAAAACTCAATAAATGCACAAAAAGAAGAAATATCAAATTTAGAATCAACAATAGATAGTCTAGAATATACATACCAACATGATCTATTAACAATTAAATAAAAAATGAACAAACAAGAATTTATAATAGACGAAAAAACATATGAAAATTACGAAGGATTAAAAATAAAAATAGTATTTTCTAATTTAGGTAGAAGGTATAAGAAAATAGGTGAACATTTATATTTAATGTTAGAAAAAGAAGAATTAAAATTAGAAGATAAATTGACAGCTATGGTGAGAATAGAAAACGAAAATGAAGAAATAAATAGAAAAAATAAAACAACAAACTACAGAAGAAATACGAAAAATAGAAGAAACTAAAAATAGTAGGATTGATGAATTAGAAAAAGAACTACAAATGCTAAAAGATCTGTATGAAAAAAGACAGAAAGAAAAAGAAGAAAAAAATAAAGAACAAAAATTATTAAATGAGATAAATCAATTTAAAGAAAAATTAGAAATAACCAATAAAGAAATAGAAACAAAGGAATTAGAAATTAATACAATAGATGTTGAAGAGACAGATAATTATGATTCGGAAGATAGTGAAACATATACAGAAATCTTAACAAATACAAAAAATTTAGGAATCAATGGAAAACAAGAAGTAATTAATGAAGAAAATTTAGAAAATATAAACACGGAAATAAATACTCTTGATAAAAAAGAAGATGAAAATATAATACCTAGAACATCAGAAATAAGAAAACCTACATATTATAAGAATAAGTTTAAAAGATATAATCAAAAGAATGAATATGACAAATGGACACCAAAACAAATAGTTAATAAAAATTATAACTTTTTAGACTTAGATTGTGTAATAGATACAGAAAAAATAATACAATTATGGATAGGATATATGACAAAACAATTATTAGATAATAATATAAATGTAATAGATGCACCAAAATATATAGAAAGAACACTAATAGGAACAGTGAAATTATGGTTTTTAAATCTAACTGGAAATAGTAAAAGAGTATTAAGAACTGACAAACCCACAGAAGGAACATCATCAGCAACTACAACTAAATTAACACCTATAGAATTATTAAAAAAATATGAAACAACTATAAAAGACGAATTTAGTAGCATGACAACAACAGAAGAAGAACAAAATGAAGAGAAAGATACAAATAGGAATTTAATGTTAAAATTAGCAATATGTAATATGTGCTACATAGATGAATATACTTGCACATTTAAAGAATATTATTATAAAGGAGCATATAATACAAAAGAAAGTAAAGAAATAAGAAAATTATATTTTAGTAAATTACCTGAACCATTTAGTTCAAAAATAATAAAGAGTTGGGATGAAGAAAAAATAGTAGATACTCTAGGAGAAAGAACAAAATTTTTATAGCAATGGTATAGAAATCTATGTGAAAAATATAGAGAAGAAATAAAAATGGAAAAAACATTAATAAGAAATTTAGCATGTTGCAAAGACAAAATAGCACCTCAATTTGGATGCGAAGAAAGATATTATAAGAAAAGAAAAAGACATAAGAAATATAAGAAATACAAAAAATCAAAATATAAGTATAAGAAACCAAGAAAAAGATATTATGTAAAAAATTATAAACATAAAAAACCATATAGGAAAAAGAAATCTATAAAGGAATGTACTTGTTATAATTGTGGAAAATTAGGACATTTAGCTAGAGATTGTAAATTACCTAAAAACTCAAAAAATAAACAAATATCAGAAATAAAAATAGAAAATACAGAATATATGCAGATAGATTATATAGATTACGAATTACAAAGTGAAGACAGTATATATGAAATTTCAGAGAATGAAACAGATAATGAAATAGAAGATAATGAAATAGATAGTGAACTAGACGAATTAAATGACTGAAGAAGATACACAAATAAACCAAATAACTGAAGAAGATATAAAAATAATAACAAAAGAAGAATATTTAAATGACGAAGAAACAGATCAAAAAATAATATTTGATAACAATGTATTTGATGAAATAAAAGGAAAAGAGTTAGACTTAAGTGTAGAAAAAATATTTAAAATACCAACAATAAAAAATATATTTACTAGGAAAAAGGAAGAATATTATGTAGTAAGCCAAAAAAAACATGTAATAGACTGCAGATATGCAAAAGGTAAAGCTAGTATACCACTAGTAACAAAAAGAATAATAAATAAAGAAATAAACGATATAAAAAGTAGAGACCCAATAAAATATGTACACCTTGGAGGTACAGAGATATTGATAAAAGCATGTTTTAGAGAAGGAATAGATACACCAATAGAACTATATTTAGCAGATGATAGGATTATAACATCTATAGAAAAAAGTATAATAACTGCCATAAAAGAAAATTTAATATACCAAAAATTTAAAAATATAATAAATGCAAATTATTCAGTAGCAATAACAGATAAAAATATAGATAAATCATTGGTATTATATTAGAAAATATCAGGAATAGAACTAACCCCAGGAAGTAAAATATTTACAGCAAGATGTAAAAATCTATATGTATTAACTACAAAACACAAAATAACAGGAGAAAATAAAATTAATAAAATACAAATAGAAAGTCCTTTTGAACAATTCGTAAAAACAATTGATAATAATGATTATAGTTACAAAAATATAGACATAGAAGAAGATTTAGAAATAATAAATGATAGAATAAGTACAACAAAAAGAATAGCTTATGAAAAAACCAGAATCATCAAGTTCATAAAAAAGAACAAGTTATGAAACAAGTTCAATAGTTAATTTAAATCAATATTACATAACAGAAACAATAGATGAAAAGGAATATTTAATACTCTTAAATACATGACAAGAAGAAAATTATATAGCAAAATATCTAGTAAAAAATGAGGAAATAAAATCCGATAATAATATATGCCTAGATCTACCAAGAAGCTTAATAAACACTAAAAATATAGCAGAAAAAATAATAATAATAGGAGTTAGAAAAATGAAAATAGAATTTGAAATAAAGGAAGAAATGCAAAAAACAGACATAATATTAGGAATAAAATGGCTAGAACAAGTAAAACCATACAATATAGAACATACACAATTATCTATAACATATAATAGAGAAAGATTATTCCTAAGAAGAGCTTTAACATGATATGAAAATATATGTATTAATGAAGATAGTAGTAGAAGGATATTACAGTAGATATTATACGCCTATGATAGATACAGGAGCAGAAGCTAATTTATGTAGATATAATTGTTTACCAGAAAGTAAATGGGATAAATTAAAAACACCAATAATAGTTAAAGGATTTAATAACGAAGGAAGCTTAATTACTTATAAAGCTAAGAATGTAAAAACACAAGTATGGGATAAAATATTAACAATAGAAGAAATCTATCATTATGAGCTAACATCAAAAGATATACTTTTAGGAATGCTGTTTTTAGACAAATTATACCCACATATAATAACTAGAACAGATTGGTGGTTTACAACACCATGTAAACAGAAAGTAAGAGCAAAAAGAGTTATTAATAAAATAAGAAAGAAAACTGATTGAATAAAAGGAAGTGAAAAAATTACACAAAAATTGGAAAATATAAAAAATACTGAAGATACAATAGAACTGATCGTATTTTCAATAAATAAAAAGGAAATAACTATATTTTCAATAAATAAGATAGAAATAATTAAGAAAAAATTAGAACAATTATATAGTGAAGATCCATTAAAAGGATGGGAAAAATATAAAACCACTATAAAAATTGAATTAATAGATAAAAATAGCGTAATAACCCAGAAACCATTAACATATAATTTTGATGATTTAAAAGAATTTAAAATGCATATAGAAGAATTATTAGAAAAACAATATATACAAAAAAGTAATAGTAAACATAATAGCCCAACATTTATAGTAAATAAACATAGTGAACAAAAAAGAGGAAAAAGTAGGATGGTTATTGATTACAAAAATTTAAATGCAAAAACAATGACTTATAATTACCCAATACCAAACAAGATATTAAAAATAAGGCAAATACAGGGATATAATTATTTTAGTAAATTTGATTGTAAATCAGGATTTTACCATTTAAAGTTAGAAGAAGAATCTAAGGAATTAACCGCATTTACGGTACCACAAGGATTTTATGAATGGAATGTACTACCATTTGGATATAAAAATGCACCAGGTAGATATCAACATTTTATGGATAGTTATTTTAAAAAATTACCTAATTGTATAGTATACATAGATGATATACTATTATATACAAAAACTAAAGAAGAACATTTAAAATTATTAGAACAATTTACAAATATAATAGAAAAATCAGGAATAAGTTTAAGTGAGAAGAAAACAGAAATTATGAAAAATCAGATAGAATTTTTAGGAATACAAATAGATAAAAGTGGAGTCAAAATGCAACAACACATAGTCCAAAAAAATAATAAATTCAGAAGAAGAATTAGATACAAAAAAGAAATTACAATCATTTTTAGGATTAGTAAACCAAGCAAGAGAATATATTCCAAAATTAGCAGAAAACTTAAAACCATTACAAAAAAAAATTAAAAAGGATGTAGAATATCGATATAATGAAGAAGACAAAAAACAGGTAAAGAAAATAAAATTACTTTGTAAAGAGTTACCAAAATTACAATTTTCAGATGAAAATAAAAAATTTACATATATAGTAGAAGCTGATGCAAGTGAATATAGTTATGGAGGAGTACTCAAATATAGGTATGAAGAAGAAAAATTAGAACATCATTGTAGATATTATTCAGAAAAGTTTAACGAAACAGAAATAAATAGAAAAGAATTATGTTCTTTATATAAATGTCTAATAGCATTTGAACCATATATCGTGTATAACAAGTTTATTGTTAGAACAGATAATACACAGGTACGATGGTGGCTAACAAGAAAAATACAAAATTCAGTTACGACAAAGAAATTCGGAGACTAGTATTAAATATATTGAATTTTACATTTACAATTGAAGTAATCAATACTAACAAAAATATCATTGCAGATTACTTATCAAGACAAAGTTACTCAAACTGATTTACCAATGGAAGAGGCTGATGCCAAAGATACCCAGACTGATTTATTGCTCCAAATGTTTAAACAAATGGAGTTATTACAAGAATGAGTTATTACAATAACTACTGAAGTTACAAATGTAAAAGTGCAAGTCGAGCACTATAAAAAATAAGATACTGTGCAGAAAGAGCGCATTAAAAAACTAGACCTAGAAGGTGACGATGAGAAACACCTTAAAACTCAAATTACTACCGAAACTTCAATTACAGCTGCAGGAACATCTAAAGGGAAAAATATAGTCACTCAAAATAGACATGAAATACCAAAGAAAAAGAATTATAACCTCAACCAAATATTTTCAAAACCATATACACCAAATATACAAAATTTAGAAGCATTTGCACCTCCCCAGATACATACCTATTCTGAATCACTTAACCAAGAAAAACAGACATACAATTATTCTTCTCGTAAATACATTGACAACATACACACTTTACAAACCTTATTAAATACCAAACCTATTCAAAGTGAAGAGCTAGCCGCACAACAAAAAGGATATATTACCCAGAAATGCCAAAATTACAATAAACTTATTGCCTTACCAGGAACAAGCCCAAATTTTATTAAATCATGTTACTATTATGGATTATTATCTACGGTTTACACAACCAATGGAGAAGAGTTAGAAGGAATCCCAGAAATTCACAAAGAATTTATGACTTACAAGAGAATTACCAACGGACAATTATTCTATGTTCGATTTTATTCAGCACCAGCAAAAATATTATTTGAGGAAATTAAACAGACTATTAATGCGGTCAAAATGGGTATGATCAGAGATTATATTATTTCGGAAGAAATATGTGAACAGACCGAGATACCAAAAACGCAGATACCAACATTTTACCGCAACAAAAGAGTTATTGGAATACGCAATATATTATCAGAGTTACTTAATAATTATTCAAATAAAAAGCCAGTTTGGATATATAATTCAAGGAATCAAGCATTGATTTATTCAACTTGCAAAGAAGTTAGAGACCATGACATGGAAGAACTTAGAAAATGGGGATTAACACTCCTCAGACCAAAAGAACAACCATTAACGCGATCTATCAGTAAGGAAATTATTTCAGAAGAAGCTATGGATCAATTTTGCGAAAAAGTTGGCCAAAAATACAAAGACCACATATGCAGCAGATGTAGTGGCAAGCACAACTTTATTCCAGATGTGATGCTACACTGGCAAAAAATAAAGAAGATAACCAAAACAGATACGGAAGAAAGAGATAAAGACAAAAGACATATGAATAAATTTACTTTACGTAAAAGATTTTGATAGGCATTTAAGTTTTTTTTTATTATTTAGTGCTTTATGTAAAAGTCTTCTTTTAAAAAGATGAAGACTTTTTTGTAAACATTAATTAGTCTAGCCTAGACTAGTATAGGGTTTGATTTTTCAAGTCATTTTTTAGGAAAGATCATATGTAAATTTCAGTTATAAATAGAAGAACCGAAGGCAGTGCAAAAGCAAGACTTCATGTGTTGAGGCAAAAACTCTCTCTTGTCTACAACAAATATTTTGCTTATTCATTTAAAAATAGGTATATTTCAATGGAAAAATCTATGGAGGAACAAAACTTAGGATTATCAACCTTACCAGAACAGGTATATTTATTCAGTATTATGAATAGCTAAATTCATAATTCCTAACAATCATGATATAATAAGATAAGTTCATGTTAGTTACTTTATAGTAGAATTATTCGAAGAATAGCATGTTAAGAAGTTTATTAGCAAAGTGAAAACGGAGAAAAATCCCTAAGAACTATGCCATCCTAAAGGTGAAACCAATAAGGCAAGAAGCCGTGGTGAGGAGTAGCCAGAGTTGAGGCGCTGTTTAAGGGAAAAGTATATGGATTACCATGCTAATAGTGACCGACGAACATGTTATTTAAGAATGATCTAGTATATAGTAATCTAATATGATCATATTTTGTTATGTGTGTGATTGAAGGGAATATTTTGAAAATAACAATTTTATGAAAAATGAATAATTATTTATCTGACGAAATGGTAGATAAATTTAAAATACTTATTTTGTATTCACTTAAGGATATAAAAGTAGTAGATATAAGAAAAATCATATTAGAAAAAATATTTGGTAAATATTATATGACTAGAATAAATTACATACCATGCCTACCTAATTACTCTTACAAATACTTACCATGATAAATTACATATATCTAGAATTTTGAGAAAAAAATATGAGAAACATACAGTTAGTAGAAAAACAGATGAAAGTAAAATACATGGAAACTAAAGATATAAAATATATAGAATTTCTTAATGAAAATATGCAAGAACTACTTAGACTAAAACAAACAACTCAAAAATGTTATGAAAAAACGTTTAATCAAGCTTAAATGACAGATGATATTAAAATACTTGTTTTATATATACTTAGAGATATAGAAATCATAGACATAAAGAAAATAATATGGGAAAAATTACAAGATTATGAAGAGAAAGAATTATTAAACAGTATAGAAAACTTACGCATATATTATGAACATCAATACTATTTAGATTCAGATGGATATTATACAGATTAAAAATGTCAGAATATATTAAGAAAATTAGAGAAAACCAAGAAGACCTACATAAAGAAATTGATTATAGAAAACAAATTAGAGAAATAATGGAAAATCTAATAGAAAAATTAAAATGGATTGACGAAACCTTGAAAAATTTAGAAAAAAGCAAAGATAAAAGTTTAGATAGTTTAAAAAATTCATTAAGAAGAGAACAAGAAAAAATAGTTAGTAGTATTAATAACCTCAAACAAGATATTAAATATAGTACAAGTAGAATAGATTATTATACATTTACTTTAGAAGAATAAAATGATAAACTACGAATATCTAAAATACTGGGAACAAGAAATGGAAGAAATAAGATTAACAGAAAACCTTATAAAAACGAATTTAATTGAATATTTTAAAACAAAGTATATAGAAAATTTAGAATATCTTAAAAATAATATAGAAGACTTACAAAAACTAAGAGAAAAAGCTAAAGAATATTATAACAAAGCATTTAATCAACTACCATTTAATCACCCCCCAAAATATGAATATCAGTAAAATTGAATATATTAATAAAATATATGAAAATAAAAAAATACAAGAACGAAGAAAAACAGTTAATGAATATTACTACAAAACATTTAACAATTACATAAATTAATGGATACATCGTACGAAAAGAATAAATCATTAAAAGAAATCGAAACTCAACTATATAATTTATACCAAGAATACAAAAGATTACATAGTACTAACGAGGATCCTAGAGCACTAGATAATTTAATAACGATAATATCTAATTTAGAATATGAATTAATAAAACATCTTAAGTCAAGAAGATAAAAATGAAAAAATATTTCAATCAATAATATTCACAAAATACATTATATAAAAATAAATACTTATTACCCAATAACTATTTATTTCTTAGTAAAGTTACCGCGCCTAATTCGCACCCTACATATAATTTAAAAAATTCGCTACGAGAAGAACAACACAAGATAATAAATAGCATTGAAAATCTAGAATTAGATATACATTACAGTACAATTAGGATAAATTATTATACAGAAATCTGTAACTCTTCAATTACTATAGGATAAAATGATAGACTATGAATATTTAAAATATTGGAGACAAAATATGGATGAAATAATATTATTAGAAAAAATTATGAAAGATAATCTAATTGGATATTTTGAAACAAAAGATATAGAATATTTAGAATACCTTCAAAATAATATAGAAGAATTACAGAAACTAAGGGAAAAAAAATAAAGAATACTATAGTAAAACATTTAACCAATTACCATATAATCACCCTCCAAGATATGAATATCGATAAAACTAACATAAATAGACTTAAAATAAAAATATTTAGAGAAGTTAAGAAATATCCACGCACAAATAAAAATAGATCCATTATACATATAACAGATCTATTTATTACACAAGTTATCCGCACCCCCCTTCAATTGAGGTACACGCGCGAGACGCGTACACCTAAACTAGTAAATATAAAAGCATTATAATAAGAAAAATTTAAGATGTATCAAATTTTAAAAGTTTTAAGTACGTCATAAGAATGTAATCAATGATTTTGTAAAAAATTGACTTTAAAAATAAGAAAAGATTTTAAATGTAGAAAAAAATAATTCGTACCACAAATATGGTTCAAGTTGATGAGTTTCTCTTAGTCTCTGGCAACAAGCGAAAGAAGTACTGCATGACAAATGCAAGAGTGATGGTCAGTCAACCACTTAAAGCTTCTGGTGGTAAAATATATATGTACTTATACTAAAATATATGTTTATGTTTATATTATTATATTAAAATGTGAAGTTTCACTAAAAATCTCTGCAATGATAAAATTATTTAATTTTAAATAATCACATATTACACGTGCGAGGCACATGCGGTTAAACTAGTATATATATATATATATATATATAACAAGAATCCAAAAATATTTATTAAACTCTTATTATCGAAATTAAATTTAGAATTCTTTCCTTTGTAATAGAAATAACAAATAATATCAAAATACTAATATTATTATTAATAAAAATTTCCATATATTAGTACGGATTGGACTATCTAAATATTATCGCAAGATTTGAATTTTCACTAAAACAGCGCGATATGTAGACTTACCAAAAATCTTCCCTGGCTAACTTTTAGCTAGCAATTAACCATGGACTTCTACGAAATACAATCATGCGGGAAAAAAAAACAAAATTAGAGTCAAAATTGTATTCCCTCTTAATCTAGCTATCTATTTGTATAGGCAACTTCCCTAAAACATATGACGGACTGTATTCCTAGTTAAAGATTAGCGCCAAATTTGATCCCCCACAATATATATTAATCAGAGATTTCACTAGGAAATATCTCTAGCTATGCGTTCACTTTTAAAGATTCTATCATTGAACACAAGGGCGGCTCAAGCATATGGTGATCTAAGGCAAAAATTGAACGAAGACCTAAAATTCTTAAGAAAAATTAGTACTATATTTTATTATAAGGTTTATATTTTAATTTTTTTGAGATGCAAAGATTGTTAATATTTTTGTTTATAGTAGATTTCTTCTAATATCTAATCTTTCTTGAGACATAGTACTTTAAATACATCAAACTTCTTTTAATAATTCTTTATTTTTATATAAGATGTTTATAATATATTATCGTTAAAAAAATGAGGCCTCTCAAATTCGAGGACCTAAGGTAGTTGCCTATTTTTCCAATGGGTAGAGCTGACACTGATTGCACTTAATATATTTTTAAAGTTATGAGTTCAAAGTTACTCTATATGGCAATATATATGAAATTTTACATATAAATTTACTTATTCTATCTTGAAAGTGTTAGGATTAAAATGAACCTAATACTGCAATGGAACATTTGCTCCTGCCTCTGTAGTCCAATGTATTAATTCTACTATCTGTATGCAAGGTAGGTGTTAAAACATTAAGAGACAGAGAGAAGAAAAATTATTTCCTTATGGGTGGGGGATCATTTTGAAATTGTAAAAGGAAAGTATACGCAAGAAGTTATTTTCTTGTACTAAAAATCATTTCCCGACCTTTTGATTTGATAATCTATATACATTTTTTTAAATACTAGTTTATGTTTACACTCTGCACGTGTCTCTCACATCAATCAACAAAACTCTCTCTCTCTCTCTCTCTCTATATATATATATATATATATATATATATATATATATATACGCAAGAAGTTATTTTCTTGTACTAAAAATCATTTCCCGACCTTTTGATTTGATAATCTATATACATTTTTTTAAATACTAGTTTATGTTTACACTCTGCACGTGTCTCTCACATCAATCAACAAAACTCTCACTCTCTCTCTCTCTCTCTCTCTCTCTCTCTCTATATATATATATATATATATATATATATATATATATATATATATATATATATATATATATAAGATAAACAACATTATTAAAAAGCAACCCTTGACATTAAAATAAATTATTGACTTGAAATTTCCGTCTAGCGTGTATTCTTCGGGGTGAGATCACAAACCTAGCAAACTTGAATTATGACAATATATGCATTCGAAATTAAAATGACGGTAAATATGCTAAATTTTTTATTGACAATCAACTTTCAGACATTACGTTTAAGGATGAATTTATAAATATGTAAATAATAACATTTTTTTTCCTTTCTAAAAACTTGTAGAATTATGATTCGGTTATTCTCCGAATCCATACATAATGAGATATTAGTGCACTAAATTGTCTTTTTTAATCATGAACATAGCAACTTATTGTTAATAATAGAACAATAGATGGTAAATATTTTAAATTTTTTATTGACAATCAACTTTCAGACCTTATGTTTAAGGATGAATTTATAAATAAAGATATGTACATTAACAATTTTTTAACGATGGAAATCAGAAACTCTAACCTTTTTTGCTTTTGGATGAAAACATGATGGATCGGAGCTAAAGGTGTCAACCGGGCCGGTCTGGTCAAACTGGTACCGGCCCAATAATTGTTATCGGGCTGTGGGTTGGTCCGATCCGATCCCTATTCTTAATGGGCCAGTTCGTACTGGGTCCAACAGTAAATAATGGCCAAACATCCCATGACCGGCCTAGTACCTTATTTTACCAGTTTTAACCGGTCTAGACTGGTTCAACCAGCCCAGTTCGAGTAATGAGCCGGTTACTGGTCCTTGATGTTTTAAAAATAAATAAACTAAGTTCAAATTTTCATGATTTTTTCAATATATACTATATATACACACATATATTCTATTAAATACGTTAAATAATAAACGTATAACATATGTACATTACATATTATACTATTTTAGTAAACATACGTGTACTGCATTCAATTTCCACTTTAAGTATAAGGTTTTTATAAAAATGAATATGTGAGAAGTTAGTACGAAAAGTACTAAACTTGAAGAGGTAGACTTACCTCAAAATATGGACTTGTTAAATAAATGGACAATTTCAAAAGTCGACATAAAAACCATTTATGAATATGGATTTTTTGATAAAATCAAGTATAAATAAATTATAAAAATCACTGAGCAATCTATTGCTTTAAATGCTGATGAATAAACTATTAAATTGCTTAATAAACATGATATTGATATGTTTGAATGACAATATAATTTTATTATGTAATGCACACATTTCATAGAATTCTTCAGAGATATTTTTCAATTCATCAGGACTATAAGTTTCAAAAAACCATGTCCTAAAGGTTTTTCATTTTTCACCAAAAAATTCTTTTCTAATATAGTTTCTTGCCTGTGAACCAGGACTAAAATCAATAAATTGTGGCATCATGATTAAACAGAATTAATATCAAACTCCATTTCGGAGGGAATAGGGTTTTCATTATCAAAATCTTGAACTATATTTGTTTTAGGATTGATTATAATTTTTCTACATTTCTAGGTAGAGTATGCGAATCAGCAGTATTTAGGGTATGCAAAGATGCAACACGACTCCTAGCTGGACCATTTACAGGTTTGACTGGGGAAATATGATGCATAGCAGACAACATTCTAGGCATAGAAAAGAAATTTCTATAAACTGGAGAATTGTCATCAAATTGCAGACAAATTCTTCCGTCTGAATTTTGAGTTACATGAGTTAACTCTGAATGAGTCATATCTTCGGCAAGTTGTTTGGGAGAAATGACTAAATATAAAATCCATGTTTTTGGGAAATCAATTTCATCCCATCTTATAGGTCTCCTTGTAGTGACCTTGGATTTTGCAAAATTAGTTTCAATCAGTAAAGTAGTATCGTCTATTAATTTACATTGAGGATTCATTGTAGATAATAAACTATAATAAATACAATAAGATAAACATATAAGTTCAGATTCAGACGCATAATTATAGCCATGAGTTTTTACATTTAAAGTTAAGGCATCAAGAATATTTACATAAGTCAAAGATAATTGTAAATTTGGCTGAGTATTAAAATATACAGAGCCATATGCAAGAGTGGATTCTATATATCCCATTAAAGACTTTCTAAAATTTAAATTTCTAGCATCACGTAGTGCAGCTAAAAATGTCTCTGAAGAATTCTATGAAATGTGTGCATTACATAATAAAATTATTTATTTTGTGCCATAGTTTATGTCTGCATATTTGCCTTCCTATGTGAAAATCATTGAAAGATCTTATCAAAATTCTGATGGTACAATTACTCAGGCAATTTGCCCTCCTCAATCTTCCTTTGTATTACCTAATAATACTGGAATGACTTTCTCTTCTTTTCAAAAATTCGTTGATAATGATATTGGAAAAATCACTATTTCTGAAATAAATAATCTTATTGCTCAGAATAATTATTTGAGTTTGTATGTTAAAGTTCTAGGAGAACATATTTCTTCTCTTGATAAAAAACTTGATGGATTCGAGCAATTCCTTACCATAAGGGATTTTTGTCTGAGGGTCCTTTCAGGTTAATTTATCCCAAAAATTTATATAAAATACCCTATATAGACCGAGTATTTGTTCTTTGGTATAACCAAATTCAACACTCCATTTATGTATCCATGGAATGGAAAATTCTATGAAAAAAATACATTTGATCAATTTTGTCTAGGTTACAAATATGATCAGAATGAAATAAATCATTTAGAAATGGAGATACCATCTTCCATTATTTGTATAGGGGCAAATATTCTGTTGGTAGATTTTTTACAGTGGGTCCATGAAATGACCACCATTGAATAAACCAATTTGGTACTGGATTTGCAAAGACTTTTGGACAAACTTTCAAAAACCACGTATGTTTATGCTTAATGTTATTGTAATATAAAGTTTGAGAAAATACTTTGATATAATCCCAATAAGTAAAACAGATTTGTGTAGTTTTCATTTTCATGGTTTTTTCGGCCATAGAGGTTGTTCCCCAATCTTCTATAGATAAAAGTTTTTTAATTACCATTTTAGAGTAACCATGAACATGTTCTGTTGTTTCACTCAGCTGGTGATGTTCTATGTCAGCGCTTCCTGTGGAAATTAGAATAGATTCATAGTAAGCTCTTGTTTTGTATGACTCACCTGCAAAATAAAGGTTAGTCACCAAGTGTTTTTGGAGTAATTTCCAGGGGTCATCTTGTTTACATATATGAGAATTTTCAACGAGAAAAATTAATTCTCTCTCATCAAGTTTTTCATAGTTCGGCCTATCGGCAGTGTTTTCTGTTGTAATTGAAGCAAACGAATCATCTTGCTTTGCAGATATATAAGATTGTATTTGCTCATACAACGGATGATCTTCTGGTATATCATCCAAATGAATAGAAGGACTTATATTCAGAGTTTTCGAATATGAGGCTTCTGCATAATGCTGAATTTTTAAATTAATCAAACTCATATTTCCTCATTGCAATACTGGAAAATTAGATGAAGCATATGAGGATGATGATGAGGGAAAATTTCTTCCTCTTCCTCTAGAGTTTTGATTTTGGCTTCTGCCGCCTTTTCCTCTTTCACTGGCCATTTTCCAAGGTGGATCAGTGCCCATATTGCATGAAATAGTTTAATATGCGTCAAATGATGTATCAAAATCATCCCAGTCAATTTCATCCCGAATATCTTCAAGATTAGGAAGATTTAAGTCTTCTTCAATTATATTACGAATGAGTTTTTCAAAGATAATAAAATGAATATCTTCATTTAAAGGAATACTTTCAATAATAGTAATAACAGTTTTTTCAGAGAGATAGTAAGTGTAAAAATTCATTGATTGTTTAAATATTCTCTAGAGAGAAAATCAGGTAAAGAATTTTCACTTCCTTTCTTGTATTGTATCTCAAAATCAAAAAGAGCTAACTGGGCTTTCCCCCTTGCAAATATTAATTTAGAAGCATCGTGTTTAAAGTCTTTATCAAACATGTATTTAACATATTGAGCATCAGTTCTAACTATAAAATTTTGATTATATAAATCATCTTGAAATTTTAAAACATATTTAACAATAGTTAACATTTCATGGGCCACAGTGGCGTATTTTTTCTGACTTTCAGTCCATTTGCCAGAATGAAATCTAGCTAAACATTCAGTCTTAGTATTGGGATTAACTTGTTTAAGTATTCCTCCATAA
Organism: Capsicum pubescens; assembly: GCA_030864215.1. Classification (NCBI taxonomy): domain Eukaryota; kingdom Viridiplantae; phylum Streptophyta; class Magnoliopsida; order Solanales; family Solanaceae; genus Capsicum; species Capsicum pubescens. The sequence continues at coordinate 209,308,471 of CM061540.1, read as the reverse complement.
CCAATATTTGATGCACCAGTCTCAATTATTTTTAACCAAGCAGGATTAGCTAGAGTTAAACAGGGAAGAGTTGAACTCATTTTATAATTAATTTTACCAAATCAGTGTGGACTTGAGTCCAAGGATTTTTATAATCCTTTTTCAACCTATCATATAAAGGGGCTAAATCCCTAGACAGGTTTTCATAAAAAAGAGAAATATAGTTAAGACTTCCAAGAAATCTCGGTAGACATTGCTCGAATAAACCTCTGAATAAAGTTTCAGAGGAACAAGTGTACACTTTCCAGAAATTTATGGAACTATAAACTTCTGAATAAACATGTGTAGACCTGTTATTAACTATAAACCTCTGAATAAAGTTTTGAAATAGATTAGGTACCCAATTCCTAATAAAAAAGACTTGCTTTCTAGATTATATGATGCCAATATATTTACTAAGTTTGACTTAAAATCTGGATATTGGAAAATTCAGATTGATAAAGATCACACTTATCGATCTGTGTTTGATGTTCCTTTTGGACAATATGAATGGAATGTCAAGCCATTTGATTTGAAAAATGCTCCTTCTGAATTTCAGAAAATTATGAATGATATATTTAATCCTCATATGGATTTTATAATTGTCTATATTGATGAATTAACTAAAATGGTTAAAAAGCTTAAAGATAATATGAAGTCTTCTGATATTGCTTCTACTTCAGAAAGCAAGGCAGACGATTTAATATTGTCTAGACCCTATATTCAGAGACCTCTTGATATTGAAGGATTTGAAAAACCATCTCATATAGAAGAATTGGAAAAATTGTTATACAAAAAATTCTCACATTTGAATATTAAACCCCTTGATTTGTCTGATGATTTTGTCAACAATCTAGAGTCTAATTTTGCTGATACTCTCAAATCTACTCCAAATGTGGGAAATGCAATTTTTTCCAAGCTCAATAAGCTCAGAGGAATGATTAGGAAACAACCGGGGCAAAAAAAATATTGATATTCCCCGTATGACTGCAACTTATTATCCACGACTAACTTTTTAAGATGTTCTGATAGAGGAAAGGGACTGGAATCAGACTAATACGTCTTTTAATGGAGATGCAATATATGAATGGAACATAGATGGATTGTCTGATAGGAAAATCTCTATTCTTGTGCATCGTATGTTAATGTATTCTACCATAGAAAAAGCCACGACATCTGCCAAAAATTATTCAAGACGTAATGATGAAACTATTTGTAAAATGATAGTTGCTGGTTTTACTGTCCAACTTTGTGGTTGGTGGGACAACTTCTTAACCGCAGAAAAAAGAAATGCCATTTTTACTGGTAGGAATAAAACTCCTGGCCAAGATAACTTGGGGAGACCTTTACTTGCGGGTAGAGAAGATATTGTATTTACCCTTATGCTTACCATTATAGAACATTTTGGAGGTAGATTTACCAACCAATATGAAAACATTAGGACACTCCTTAATGGTCTTAGATGTAAAACCTTAGGGGAATTTAGGTGGTATAAGGACACATTTCTAAGTAGGGTTATGGATTTACCCGAAAGTAAGTATGAACATTGGAAAACAAAATTCATTGATGGTCTTCCCCCTGTTTTTGCCGAAAGAGTAAGAAAAACACTTAGGGGATCTTATGGTGAAATAAAATTTGCAGAACAGACTTATGGTCAGCTTATAGCCTCCTGTACTCAGGAAGGCTTAGCATTATGCAATGAGTTGAATTTGGCTAGATAAATTAAGCTTGACAAGCTTAGAGAAAAATCCCAACTAGGAGATTTTTGTGAGCAATTTGGTATGGATAAACCAGTATCTACTAAGACATGGAAAAGCCAAAGATATTCTAAGCCTGATAAACCTTATAAAAAGAAACGTTCTAGACATAGAACCAAATAAGAGCGTGAAATTAGAAAAAAACTATCGTAAGTCTACCAGATTTACGAAGAATAGATCCAAAAGAGATTTAGTAAAAATCAAGTGCTATAGGTGGAACCAATATAGTCATATAACTCCTAATTGTAAACTTCAAAAACTCAAGTCTTTAGGACTCTCTGATGAGGTGCATGATCAAGTTTTTGTTTTATTATATACTTCAGGTTCCGAATCTGATTATAATTGTGATTTTGAATTGCCTAGTTCTGATAGTGAACAAGATAATGTTAATAAATGCACTGATTGCAATAATGATAAATGCAATTGTGATGAAATAATGTATAAACTGCAATCACAGTTTGAAGATTTAGACTTAAATGTTCGTACTCTTACTGCTGATAATGTTCTTGATTATTAAAAGAAATTTTTGATGAAAAGCTTCGTGAAAAAATTATCAATCTTGCTGCTAAAAAATTTGCTGATAGTACTGCCAGTACTTCTAAAATTAATATTAAAAATACTAATGATGATTATTATATGCCTTATTCTTTATCTGAGGTAAATAAAAGACTTGCTTTAAGTCAAACCCCAGGAAGGGATACAACTTTTGATGATTTAAAAATAGAAGTTGACAAATTGAAAAAAAGAAATTATCTTTTTAAAGCAAAATCAAACGATCTCCGATCATAAGATTTTGAAAATTGAAGAAGATATTTCTGATTTTTCCCAAAAAACTATTTCCTCTAAAGGAAAAGAAAAGGAAGTCGTTGAAAATCCTAAAAATTTTGATATGAATAAAATTATTCAAAAAATTGATTCAAACAATGATTATTTTCTGGGTATGATGCAACTAGTTATTGCCTATAAATGGTAACCTCTGTTGCAACTAATTACTACCCATAAATGGTAAGGAACAAGTCTACACTTGTATATTCAGTGTTTTATAGTTCCAAAAATCCCTTATGGCAAGGAATTGCTCGAATTCATCAGACATACACTTGTTGAATATGAGAATGCTCCTCCGAAAAAACCAATTCTAGAAAACAAGAACTTAAGGTATATCTACAGAAGAATCTCCGTTCATGAAGAAGATAAAATGGAAATGATTGAGAAATATTTATCAGAAGTCAGAAAAAACCTCCTTAAATCTGTAGAACAATGCTCAGACACTTCCATGAAAAGTCTTACAAGCGAAGAAGCTGCTGAAACTGAAGAAATTCAAGAATCACAACCACTTCCCCCAGAAAACATTCTTAATGATGAAGAAATTGAAAAGGTCGAGGTATTTCTCTACCATTCAAAAAGAGGAAAAGAAAAGATATAACATGGACCTATCTGAAAAGAAAAAGATGAGAATAGATGTCAGGCCCATGTAATAGTAAAAATAATGTGCACAGGAACCCACAAGTTACTGTGAAAGATGCTTTTTTCTACTATAAATAGGAGCCCCATTTCTATTAGAGGGGCAGAAGTTTTTCATTTTTTTCTTTTATTTTCTCTCTCTAGCTCTCCCTTCTCTCTACCTTTTGTAATATATTTAGCAAATAAATAAAAAGGCATTAGCCACAGTTTGAATACTATTCAGGTCTTGCACTTCGGCTATTTTAAGGTATTTCTTCTTTCTTCTTCTATTGTGCTTTAAATACAACTTCTTCCCTCTTCCAGCCGTGATTATGTCCGGCTAAAAAGCCTCTTATACCTGTGTTGAAGATCTAACTTCATTTACGTGGTAACTATGAAAGATCCAGACTCTATCAAAATATGAAGGAATTTTTCTATAGTTTATCGACTTGGTTCCAAAATGGTGGTACAGTCGAGTTTAATAAACTTATATTGACTTTGTCTCAGTGACTACGTCTAGTAAGTTGTGCCTCTTTAGCCCGTTATACTGATTAAGAAAGGGAAACTTTTTGCACAACTAGAACTTCTAGACACATGGGTTTAACATAAGTCTATTGAATCTCTGACAGGCCCCTTTTTAGGTAAAAGGTTCCATGTAGTCGTTAAGCTATTTAAAATTATTTTATATTTCGATTGGTGCTTTGGTTCGGTTTTCCAACTATGGCTTAATCCGGTATTGTTATATAGGTCTGGCAGGCTGAGCGGCTTACCCCAGCCATGTGAGATCCTGTTCACTGCATTCATTGATATTCAACTAGGGTATGATTTGTAATTTAATGAAAAAAGGGCATTTCATTAGGGCATGATTTGTAATTTTATGGGAAAGAGTGGGCTTTTTCTTGAAATTACTGCAAAAGTCCAAATAAGGAAACACAGAGAACAACTCTACCTAGCCATCCTTATATTGTAAAATATTTCAAAGACCATAATGTTCTCAATTTTTTCTCCAATGACATTAAATTGTCATGTCAAAGATAGATCTTCTAATATATAAAATATATATATCTATTATTTCAATAATAAGAAAAAAAAATCAATATAAAGAACAAGACAAGAGGAACAATAGAGAACAAGAGAATAATGTAAGATAAGTTTCTTCTTTCTTTCAAGTGTGTACAACATCTTCCTCAAGACCTCTATTTTTATTATTACATGAAGAAACTTCAAGAGGTGTCATAAACATGACATTAATCCTTGCAAAGGTGGAGAAAGAACATGGAGAAGTGGATGATCAATGAGGAGGTGTGAGAATTACTACACTTAAAGGAGGAATCACACCAAAAAGTTATGGGCATCCACAATAATTATTTTATAATTATTTTCAGTACTCCCCCTTGGATGTCCATTAATATACAATGTGCCTAACTAAAATCCTACTAAGAAAAAAAAATCATGTGGAAGAAAATTCTAGTGAACAAAAAAAATACACATATATTCTGATGTGCATTGTTTGTTGCCTCGTTAAACATTTTACCGGAAAACACATTGGACAAAAACCTAAGACAAGGAAAAAAGAGTGTAGTGTATACTTTACTCTTCCTGATACAAACATCATTTCATTTCTCAGAGACGATATATCCTCATCTTAAATACCAACTTCTCAAATGTTGAGTTTGATAGTGCTTTAGTGAATTGATCCGCCAAATTATCACCGAGCAAATTTGTTGAACATCTATTTCACCTTTCTTCTCAAGAGCATGAGTGAAAAAGAATTTTGGTGAAATGTGTTTTGCTTTGCTCCTTTAATGTAATCTCCCTTTAACTGAGCTATACTTGAGGCTTTATCTTCATACAATGTAGTTGAAATATCCTTATTCAAAGAAAATTAATAATTTTTTGAATATGTTGAGTCATTGACCTTAACCAAACATACTCCCATCTTGCTTCGTGAATGATAAGGATTTCTGCATGATTTGAATAAGTTGCAGCTAATGTTTGCTTCATTGAATGTCATGATATAACTGTGCCACCATTTGTCAAACAAATAGACCGTTTGAGACCGAGCATTATGTGGATCACATAAGTATTCTGCATCTGCATAACCAATTATTTTTTACTTGGATTCATTAAAATAAAATAATCCCAAGTCAATGGTTCACTAAAGATATCTGGCTATATGCTTGACACCATTTCAATGTCTTTTTGTTGGTGAAGAGTTGAATCTTGTCAATAAGATTACCGCAAAATAAATATCTGGTCGAGTATTATTGGCAAGATATATTAGTGCCCCGATTGCTCTAAGATATGGAGTTTCATCACCAGAAAGCTTTTTATCATTTTTTTGAGGTCGAAATGGATCTTTGTTTATATCAAGCGATCTCACAATCATTAGAGTACTCAGTGGATTTCATTTATCCATGTACAATCGTTTTAAATTTTTTTTAGTGTATGTTGACTAATGGACAAAAAATCCATTTGTAAAATGTCTAATCTATAGGTCAAAATAAAATTTTGTCTTTCCAAATCTTTCATTTCAAATTCTTTCTTCAAATACTCAACAACTTTTGAAAGCTCATTAGGAGTGTCAATAATATTCAAGTCATCAACATACACAACTATTATAGCTAATTCAGATCTAGGTCTTCTTTTAAAAATACAAGGGCAAATAAGATCATTTTTGTACCCTCCTGATAACGCTCAAATTACACTCTTAAATAAGTGTAGAGGACGTTGTCAATATATATTTTACTCAACAAGGAGTTGGGGTCGAACCATAGGGAGTGAAGACATGGAATTCAAGACTTAAAAGTGTTAGAAATCTATTAGGACTTGACCCGTAATATGTATAAAACAACATAAGTGTAAAAAGGGGGGGGGGTGATTAGTTGGAATATTTTTAAAGTAACAATTTCCTTATTTTTAGAATACTATCTCGAGGTTAAAATTACTTAGAGTGTAATCAATTGGGAGTGAACCCTGGGGTTACGCCATTCTAGGTGTGAACTCATATATGGGTAATTGGAAATATATCCAAATTTATCTAGGAGTCATGGGTAGACTAGATTTAGAGGTATTAGTGTCAATCTTTCAATAAACACCAAATTTCACAAATGGATTCTTTCGAACACCTCATAAATGAAAAAATTTCACCAATTTATTTCCTTAATTAACATTCTTATGTCTAAGAGATGCTATTAAATAAAATAATTCAAGTTATTATTTTCATTTATTCCTCACTGTACACCCTCTTTCAAAGATGATGTGGGTTCAAAGGTAATTGAGGTTTGCAACCCCTAATTCTTAGTTAAATCTCAAAATAAATGTAAAACCCATAACAAATAGCTAATTAGGAAGATAAATAAATAATACACAAGCACTAATCACAACCTATTCAAGCATTACACCAAGAATTAAGAATTATCTACTCTTAGAGAGATAAAGTAAGGATATACCAAAGTTTTCATTGAATTGATCCATGAAAAATAAATGAAATGAAAATCCAACCTTTGATTTTCAATAAATCTCCAATGAAAAGCACTAATACTTCACTTGGGAACCACTCTCATATGTTCTTCACTCCAAGGTAATACAATAATGTTCAAAGATAATGAAAATGAGCTAAAAATTCCTATTTAAGCCTCAATTCCACATTTTCCAAATATTATAAAATTCCACCTTGCTCTTGATTTGCTTGAGCAGATCCAAAGTAGATGGAGAGCAAATTTGGAGCAGATGAAAAGTGGATCCATTGTATATTGGGAGAATATAGGATTGTTTTGGTCATTTTGGCCACTCACTTGTGCAGGTGGCTTCCCGAACTCTCGTATGGTCTTTGGTGCTTATTTGACCTCTCATTTACTTGAATGACTTGATCATTTTCCTTTTTCAACATTTACCTACACAAATAAGCATTAAGTATGAGATTAACACCAAGTCAATAGAAAAGTATGATAATTTAAGCTTAAAAGGTGCTAACAAATTGCTGAATTGACAACTTATCAATCCCCGAACTTAAACTATTGCTTGTTCTCAAGAAATCGAGAATAATTCAATGAGATAGGGTACTTACAACTAAAATTTACATAAAATAAAGTTATGCTTATGAGCTAAGCTAACATAGCTCTACAAAGACTTTCAAAACATGTCATGGCAACAAGTAAACCAAAATTTTCAACCAGCACATAACTATGAAGCAAGGATGAAAGTTTGTATCAAATGAACCTTTTAAATCAACAAAGCATCTCAAGAGGTGACATAAAATCTTCAAAGATCATCTTAATCTTCACAATGCAACTTACCTTGCTCATTTACCCAAACTGAGAGTGAGACTTTACCTTCCACCCCAAAGTATTAATGGCGCTCACATGCAAGAGTTAGCTCCATAAACACAAGACATTTCAATTATTAAAGGGCCTCAAATAATGAAAAAAATTACATTCACTCTCACCAAAAAAATTAAAGTACAATGAGTAGAACCATAGGCTTGCCCTTTTTGTTTTTCGCTACTAATGTAGACTTACTTAGTTTGGAATCACCAAGGTTTTGCGGGTCTAGATGAAGGTATAAGATGCGGCAAGGAGTATATATGGATCAAGTGACTAAAATACCCCCTTCAAAGCAATCTCTTATCCCTTTTACTCCAGAATTTTCAAATTGTCCTCCTTATGTATGTTCAAACCATTTCCTTTGTTTCACTTAACCTTTAGCTTAGTATATACCAAACTAATCAAACCCACCATTTTCTTCATTCACTTCTTTTATTTTTTCAAGAGATTTTCTAACTTTAAGCTCTTTTTAGCCCGTCATTTGTCTTATTTATCTTCACGTTCTATGGGCTAGGCTATGCAACTTCATCATTAAGCATATCTCTTGTCTCTTAAGCACATGATTTGACAACTTCACATACACCTTTCTTGGCCCATATTAGCAAATCACATTCTTCCCCAAACTTGGAGTTTGATCCATCTGTACATTATTCTCCCAAATACACAATCCCCCAAACACAGGCTTTCACCTATATTTCATTATTTAGAATCATGTGATGTATCAAAGGAGGTTAAGTGCCAAAAAGAAATATTTTCAAAGGGTTTAGGTGTTTTAGCATTGTTATCATTATCAAAAGAAAGAAATTGGCAAAAGTCTCAAAGGGATTAGTAAGGGAACAATGTTAAAGCGGGAATATGGTTATCTGACGGGTCAAAAATGGCCTCGGTGATCCTCCAAACTAAGCTGGCCTAGGATTTCGCTTTAAATACACTTATGGAAAGTTCTAAACTACACATATGTACAAGAATTATACAAAAATCTCACCACACATGGTATCGTACTCATAGAGAAAAAAGTTAGTCTCCCAACTAATTTGAGCAATTTGAACAATTTAAGCTTAATAAGTTACTTCGAGTCAAAGACTCATCCATGTAAAGAGAGAGCCAAAAATTGGTTTTAATAGTATCACTCAAGAGAAAGCTCATAGACATCCTTGTTATTTTTCAAAAAGAAACTATATTTTGGTTGTTCTTAAAATCATTTTATTTCTTGTCAATGACATTTTGAAAGTGTTTTCGAACTTTTGCCTATTTCAAATCAATTCAAATAACTAGATTCTTCACCTAAGGATATATCCTTATCATCCATAATGGGTGAACTATCACTCAGTTCGACAAAGAAACTACACTAAAATAAAAACAAAAGATCCAAAGAAAGAGAAAACAAAATTTTGCTCCTTAGGAAAGAATCAAATTTTGAAGAAAATCCTTGTAGTTTATTGGACACGTATATGCAAAAGGTGACAAAAGCAATGCACATAAATTGGGTATCACATTAATATTAAGCGCATGACACAAGCCCTAAAAATTGCATCATTCGACATTATCATCAATATACCCAATAAGGTCAATCCAAACCCATATCGATAATAAAGAACAAGCCACGCAAGGACTAAAGTAAATATATATCAAAGTGCAAGCCCTGCGAGGGATAAAGTAAATAAACACTACAAATGTAAAATGTAAAAATTGAGTATGAGCATGACTATAAAATCAAACAAACCAATCCCATCAAATTAACACGACCTAAACCAGGGCCTTGTCGTAATGGGAATCCCAAGTCTAACAAGGATCGGAGACCACCCCCGATACCCAGCCCAACCTCCAAACACATACCCTGAGTTGGATGAATTCCAAACATATTACAAGATAGAGTTATGTATCATTTAAGACTATGGGATAGGTCCATGACCATGACCAACCCAAATGAGTCAAACCGTCCAATACCAAACCAACAACCATAACGTAAACCAATCCATAACCATTCCATAACATAATAAGATGGAACAATCATAAATCAAATAAAGTCAAATAATATCATCCATAATGCCAATACCAATGCCAAGGATGACACCAGTGCCGACACCTCCCATACCAACCCATAGTAGTCTCACAAAGCCTCTTTCCGAAAGTAAAATAGAATCTGGTCGGGATATGCCCCCAACCATAGCCAATGACAAAGTCTAAGAAATAACCAAAGTATGATGACAAGACCATAATATTGATTAGAGCCTTCTGAAGTATGGAAGCTCACTACTTCAATCCAACTCTAAGTTGTTCCCAAATTCGATCACTGAGTATGAGGGGTAGCATGGTCGGTCCCTGCATCACGTGGGGATACAACACGCAAAGATGGGTTAACGGGCGAACGCTAACATGCACTCAAGATAAAGATGAAATAATGCTAGCATTTGAAACTAAGTAAATAACCATATGCAAGCACAACCATACATATACATATATTATCCCTGTCAAGGAAGGGAATCAGGTTTAGCATGCATTTAAAACTATTAACCTGAGTTTGTGTAGCTTAACCGTCCTAGAACCACCCACAGGCTATATGGGTCCAGTGTTACCTCGTGAATGGGCCCCAGTGCGTGTAGCTGCATGTAACGGAGATATAATAGGAAAAAGAGATTCTCGTGTACCCTTCACCTTCCATGATACATATATACAAGTTTAACTTATGGGATTCATGTGTACCCCACAAGTACATGGTCGACATAACTAATCCTCATGTCGGCAAACATGAGTTTCTAGTGTCCGTTCATCGGACTCACACCTTCATGGTTAGCTATCACAACCCACCAATATTGCCCAATTAAAATCATTAGCACATAGCCAATCCACCAATCCCATATATTATTAACCAAGGCTATAAGAAGTGGTATTGTCATATCAACTATAGCTTGCAAGCAATGTCCTTAGCTAATCACCTAGGGGATTCCCATGTACCCTGTAGGTTCCATTATTAGATTTAATTGGGGGATTCACATGTACCCTACAAGGTTATTAATCAAAGCCATCGCTACCAAGGCCTTACAATTTAGATATTAAAACTATTTAACCAATTTAGGTTCCATACCATATTATACTATACAAAGTTTTCAATGAAAGTCCAACTATGTAATTAAAAGCATTCTCTTGGGCATTTTAACAAACATGTTGAGGGCATATAGTTTCCAAAATCAAAACCAAGTACCAATTGATCATTCCCATGCAACCACATGTTCAAAACTCTATTATAATATGAAAACCATAAGTAAAAATATGGGAAAACATAAATCAACCATTAATAACCAAAACCCCCAACATATAGTTCAAAACCCAAAACCATATCACAATTATGCCATGAAAACCATTCATAAAACATGCCTTTAGTTGAACTAACAATGAAGGAGGAGTAACATGCCTTAAATTTCAAAGAAGATGGAGAGAAATCACTCTTTAGAGCCTTAATTGACCACCTTAAAGGAATCCCTAGTCTTTACTTGAGAGAGTTTAAAGAGAGTTTCTAAGTGTTTAATATTAGAATAATAGGGTAAATGATGTCCCAATAGTGTTTTAGGTCATGTCATAAGGGTTTAAGAGAGAAAATGTCCAGAATATCCCCAACTTAAATTGTAAAAATTCCCGCAGGAAGGTAAGGATCCCCTCTTGAATCGTACCCATATCATACGAGTAGTACCTACCACTCGTACCCTGGACAGGATACTGGAAATCACACACTGTCTACCATACGACTCCCCTTTCCTCAGTCGTACCATGATTATACGATTCATACCTTCAACCCATACCCTAGGCAAAAATATTTAGGTTGGATACCGAACGACATACGATTTAGATCATACCACTCATACCCTATCCTTACTGCTCTTAGTAAACCACTCGTACTCAGAGGAAAGTCAAATCACCAAGTTTTAGATTAACTGAAGAAACAACCAACCAACCCGTCACCAAACGTACGACTCATTTAACTAAATCGTAACGAAACCAGAAACTCAACCACCAAATACTTGTTAGCATACGAATTGGGTCACACGATCGGTATCCTCACCATACAACTCGTATGGTGAGTCATATGATCAGCAGAGACTCAAAACCCAGGAAATTTTCCAAGGACCAAAACCTAAAGTGTTTCAATTCTCCCCCACTTATATCATTCGTTCTTAAATGACGGAACAAGGCAATACAAACATGATTTACACCCAACACCTCGACTCTAACTTTTAGCTAAGTTAGAAAACAAAGATACAAGGAAATTAATCCTCTCTTTAACAAAGTTTGATAACAAAAGTATGATGGAGAACACATACCTTCTGCATGAATTTTTGGAGCAGAAAATAGGAATGGATATTTGGACTTCATTCCTCTTTCGCTTCCCAAGTAGCTTCTTCAACCTTGTTGTTCATCCATAGAACCTTAATCGAAACTACATCCTTGGTCCGCAACTGATGAACCTGCCGATCCAAGATCTCAACTGGGACCTCCTAGACAAAGAATTCAAGATACCAATATCTCTAACAAGAACGATTTGAAATGGATTACCCATATACTTCCTTAACATATAAATATGGAACACTGGATGAATGGAGTTCAAAATAAAAGGCAACTCCAACTCATATGCAACCTTACCAACCCTTCGCAAAACCAAGTAAAGACCTACATATGGGGGACTAAGCTTTCCCTTCTTACCAAACTGCATCGCTTTTTTCATGGGAGACACCTTTAAGAATACCTTATCCCCAACCTTAAACTCTAACCCTCTTCGTGTTTTATTCGCATAGGACTTCTGGAGACTTTGGGTAGCCTTAAGTCTATCCAAATCACCTTCACCTTTTCCATAGCTTGGTGAACCAAATCTGGGCCAAACATCTCTTCCTTACCGACCTCAAACCACCCAATAGGAGACCTACACCTCCTACCATAGAAGACCTTAAATGGATCCATCCAATGCTAGAGTGATAGCTATTATTGTAAGCAAACTCTATAAGAGGTAAATGCTCACCTTAGCTACCACCATAGTTAACCACATATGCACACAACATGTCCTCAAATTCAGAATAGTTCTCTGTGCCTGCCCATCTGACTGCGAATGGAAAACAATACTCAGACTTACCTTAGTCTCGAACCCTTTCTAAAATAACTACCAAAAGTGAGATGTAAACTACGTGCCACAATTAGAGATGATAGAGAAAGGTACCCCATGCAGCTTCACAATCTCATGAAGATACAACCTCACATAATCCTCAGCCGAAAAGTTAGTCCTTATAGGCAAAAAAGTGAGTTGACCTTGTCATCCTATCCACAATGACCAAAACTAAATCAAACTGATTCTGAGATCAAGGAAGACTAGTAAAAAATTGATGTTGATCACTTTCCATTTCCATTCAGGTAACTTAATTTCTTGATACAATCCTCCGGGCCTCATGTGCTCAACTTTCACTTATTGACATACCATGTATTTGGCCACAAAATCAGCCACATACCACTTCATACCATTCCACCAATATATTTCCTTAAGGTCATATACATCTTCGTTGAACTAAGATGGATAATATAGCATGATTCATACACCTCAGCCAAGATCTTTTCTCTCAAACCATCGACGTTGGGAACATATAACCTCCCTTGGTACTGCAAGGTACCATCATCACTAATTTCAAAGGCCATCACCTTCTGACCACCAACGTCATCCTTGATCCTCATCAACACAAAATCCAATATTTGTTTCTCTTTGATTTCATCACCAAGAGATGACTACGCCACCTTCTGAACGATCACACCACCCCCTTCAGAGTCCAAGAGGCAAACTCCAAGGTTAGCCATGAGCGAATACCCCTCACCAACTCCCACTTCTCCTTATCCACATGAGAAAGACTCTCCATGGATAACCTGCTAAGAGCATCAACAACCACATTATCTTTACCTGGGTGGTAGTGAAGACTCATATCATAGTCCTTGAGAAGCTCAAGCCATCTCTTTTTCCTGAGGTTATGCTCATCCTGAGTGAAACATACTCAGGCTTTTATGATTGGAAAAGATATCCACATGCACCCCATACAAATAGTGATGCTAAATTTTTAGTGCATATACCACAACTAACAATTCCAAATTATAAGTAGGATAATTCTTCTCATGCACCTTCAACTGCCTAGAATTATAGGCTATGACCTTACTATGTTGAATTAGAACGCAACCAAGTCCCACACGGGATGCATCACAGTAGACCATAAACCCATCCGTACCTTCAGGCAAAGTTAAAATTGAAGCCAAAGTTAGCTTATCCTTCAGTTTGTCAAAACTACCCTCACAAGCATCAGACCACAAGAACTTAACCTTCTTCAGAGTCAATTTAGTCAATGGGGTAGCTATAGAAGAAAAGCTCTCCACAAACCTCTAGTAGTAGCCAGCTAAACCCAAGAAGCTCCGAATGTCAGTTGGAGTCGTGGGTAAAGGCCACTTCTTAAACACTGTAACCTTTTGCGAATCCACCATGATCTCTTCACTAGAAATGATATGACCCAAAAAAGTGACAGTGTTCAACCAGAACTCACATTTAGTGAATTTGGCATACAACTGCTGCTCCTTCAAAGTCTGCAACATAACCCAGAGGTGATCTTCATGATCCACCTTACTCTTAGAGTACACCAGAATGTAATCTATGAAGACAATGACAAACAGAACCAAAAACCGATGAAAAACCCTATTAATCAAATCCATGAATGCCGCGAGGGCATTGGTCAAACCAAACGACATCACCAAGAACTTGAAGTTCCTATACCAGGTATGAAAGGAAGTCTTAGAGATATCCACCTCCCTAATCTTAAGTTGATGATACCCAGACCAAAAATCAATCTTATGAAAGAATTTGGCATCCTTCAACTGATTAACTAAGTCATCTATCCTTAAAAAAGGATACTTGTTCTTTACCATCACCTTATTCAACTGTCGGTAGTTAATATACATTTGTACGAAACCATATTTATTATGCACGAACAAAATAGGTGCACCCTATAGGGACACACTAGGATAGATAAAACCCTTATCCAAAAGATCCTTGAGTTTCTCCTTGAGCTTATTCAACTCAGTCATATCCATTCTATAAGGGGGAATAGAAATTGGATGAGTGTTCGAAACAAGATCAATCCTAAACTCAATTTCTCTATTCGGATGAATACTAGGAAGGTCATCACAAAAAAATTCAGGAAATTTATTCACCACCGAAACCAAATACAAAGAAGGACCCTTCGAGTTTGAATCTTTAACCCGGACTAGATGATAGAGACACCCATTGGAGATTAATCTCCGAGCTCTAAGATATGATATAAACTTCCACTTAGGATCTAGAGAATCACTCTTCCACTCCATAACAGGCTCATTAGGAAATTTAAAGACCACTAGATGGGTTTGACAATCTAGGAACGCATACCACGAGTGCAACCAATCCATCTCTAAAATAACATCAAAATCAATCATATCTAATTCATACAAATCCACCAAAGTCTCTTTATTACCAACATATACCACACACCCCCTATAGACTCTTTTAGCAATCATAGAGTCACCTACCAGGATAGAATAGAAAAAGGGTTCGAAACACACTTTGGACCAAAACCAAAATACACAACCACAAAGTGGGTCACATAAGAGAGAGTGGACCCCAGATTAAGTAAACAATATACATCGCGAGAAAAGAGTAGCAACATACAAGTCATGACAACAGACGATTCCTCAGACTCTTGTCGAGTAGTGAGTATATAAAGATGGTTTCGACTAGTGCCGAAACTAGATGGTGCACCCTTTGGTGTCGGAGCTGAGAAAGATGCAATTGGAACATTGTTCTCCCCCTAAGAAGCCTTACTAACAGGATAGTTTATAAGCATATGCTCGGGCTGACCATAGCTGAAGCATCTGTTCCTTCTCTTATCACAAAAACCCCTATGTAGACGACTATAAAACCTGTACGGAGGACACATTGGAGCCGACTGAGATCCACTTGCCTGAGATTGAGCACCCTATGCCCTAAAGTTTTCACTACCGTGGAAACACATATCACACGACGACTTTGGGTAGGGAGCACTAGCCGTCAAATAAGACACAGAGTTGCCCTACTTTTTCTTGGTCCACTTACCACCATCCCTGCCACTCCACTACTCTACTCAGAAAACTTAAACATCTTGTCCTGCCTCTCTCTTATTTCAGCCTACTTTTTCTTCTCTTCCTCTACCTGTTGCATGTAGACAACTAACCTAGAGATATCTATGTCCTTGATTGGTAATGCAACCTTACTTTTAAGGATCAACTTACGAGACAGTCTTGAAGCAAACTTTCTCATCTGGGCCCTCATATCAGAAGCTATCTTCAGAGCATACCGAGATAACTGGTGAAACTTCAAGGTATACTCCTTGACCGACATCTTTCCTTACTATAGATTAACAAATTACTCCACTTTCACTTCCCTCAACTCTTGAGGAAAGAAATAGTCTAGGAATGCATTAGTGAAATCCTCCAACAATGATGACTCATCAGTGTCACCCCTTGCCTAATCCCATTCCTCGTAACATTGACACAATATATTTTTCAGCTAGAAGACCAAAAACTCCACCCCTTTCATATTTGTGGTATGTATAACCTTGAATATCTTTTCCATCTCAACTAGAAAACCCTGAGAATCCTCCTCTACCTTAGCACCCGTAAAGGTCGAAGGATTCAACCTCATGAACTGGCCAACCCTCGTGGCCTCAGAAAATAGAGTAACAGGAACACCACACTTAGACTGATAAGCCACTAACTATGACAACATATAAATCGACTGATGAAACTCAACATTCATTATATCACCATGAGGAGCCTGAGAAGGACTAGAGAAAACTAGTGGAACTCCAAAACAATCCAGAACTGACCCTCTAGACTGAGTATAAATCCCATGAGTAGAGCGTATCCCATCAATATTATCTCCAGTTGGGACAGATGAGTTTCTCTGAACTTTAGATCGTCGAGGCATGATCTAAAAAATGAAAAAATAGAAATTAGAGAAAATTCCAGGACTTAGACTCCAAAGCTTGAAAATAGAACATAAGAAAGAGAAATATTCCTAAATACCTTGTAGCCTCTCCCTTATGAGCGTGGTGCACTACATACCCTTAAAAGAGACTCTACTCAACACGTCTTTGTGGACTCCCAATTGACCATGAACCTGAAGCTCTGATACCAACTTGACAACACCCAAACTAGGGCCTTGTCGTAATGGGCATCCCAAGTCTAAAAGGGATCGGGAACCACCCCCGATACCCAACCCAACCTAACCCCCAAACATATACCCTGAGCCAAATAAATTCCAAACATATAACAAGATAGATTTATGTATCATTTAGGACTCTAGGATAGGTCCATGACCATGTGTAACACCCTGAATCTGGTACCCAAAATGCTACACGGTGCTCATAACCCCGTAGGACCACAAACTAACCCATGACTGATATCTGTACCTGAACACTATATAATATATTGTATAAATGCAGAAATAAATGATGAAAGTCCATAAGGTTCAAAACTGTAACATAACTGATATAACATAACATTTGGATGGGGTATGAAATACCAAAAACAACTGAAATGAATTGTCTAAACATGATAGTCTGAAAAATCTCTAACTATCTGAATAAGGAGTTGATGGGACATGTCCCTAACTAACTCCAAATACTGAAATAAACTAAGTAATGAAGAAATAAAGTAATGATCATGTCCTCGAAGGATGAGGACACTGCTAACTCTGACTGCTGAAACTAGAATGCTACTGATGCTCTGAAGCTCATGCTTTTGAACCTATGGTATAAAACACCATAGCGCAAATGCGTCAGTACATTTGAATGTACTGGTATGCAAGTAAGGTAGGCTGAATGCAAAGGGTTCAAATGCATGAACACTGCTAACTGATTGAATAACATGAACATGAGAATACATGCATAAAAAAGTGTCTGTGACTGAATTTGTGATGGTACTAACTACTGAGTCTGATTACTAATAACATGAGTAACTGATAACTGATATAACTTATACCGATTAACTGTATCTGATAGTCTAGGTTCTGATGGAACTAACTGAGTTCCGCACTTTTGTATCTGATAGTCCTAAAATTCTGAAGAACTATCTGAGTTCTATTACTGAGACTAAGTCTAAAACTGTAACTGTGGGAAGTAGTCATCTAACCGATATGCCCCAAATAAAGAAATATAGCTAGGATGGGGTCTAATCTGTAACCCTGATTGGAAGGGTGTCAATACCGCGCCACTGGTAAAGACAAGCTGTGGGTGACCCTCATCTAACAGTGTTCCCAAAAGAGAATGGTGGGACCCTCATATGGTATTATTTATCCACCTCATCAACCCTTATCTGTCAGTGTTAACATCTCAACCTATGCTGGCTACATAGTTCTGGAATGCAAGAATTGCTTCTAAGGATCACACCCTCAACTGTCAGTGTGTGTCCTCATCCTTATGTTCACTCGGTGATAAATCCTACTCCCATCTGAATAGACACTGAACATGATTAACTGAACTAAATTGGACTGATTTCATTGAGTTTCATTGACTGATGGAACACTACTAAGATTATTGAATTACTGAGCTTTATGAGATTTTTGGGATTACTGAGTTTTCCTGAGTCACATGACTGACTGAATTCTACTGAACATGGCTTGACTGATGATATCGTGAAAACATGACACTGGCTCAGGCACACAGCTAAATTATCGGGTATTAAATACCCCCAGGACTCGATAGCATAATATGTAAATTGTGTCAAAAGCCTAAAATCCCAACAATGGCTATATACTCATAGTTCATTCATTAAGACATTTCAACAAACACTTGGGATGCATCACTTGTACATGAAGGTGGAATACATAATTGCATACTATATCTTGACATTAATCCATTTTCATGGACAATTTATCAAACACTTGCACATAAACTAATCATGGCATGGTTTTTTCTCTTATTAATTCACATAGGCAATTCATCAAACACATAATGAACATAATATATGTAGACAACATTGTACACAAGTAAACATCATGATTCAATTCTAATTTCACAATTCAAGGGTTTAATCATGGGTTTGCAAGAATCTACTTATATAATAACTAATTCCACATAAAATTTATCATCAAACATGGATTAGAATTTAATTAGTCATTATCAACATGAACAAAAGAAAACCCAACATGGGATTCATAAAAATTCATATACTTGAACTTTGAAAAAGAGATTCGTGAGCTTCATGGGTGAAAGGGACCCATGAATCAACACTTGACATACCTGAGTTAATGAATTTGGAAGAATTGATGGAGAGTTCTTGTGATTTGGCCCTTGAATTTGAGAGCTAGGGTTTCTTGGCTTGAGAGAGAGCAACTCAATTTAGGAAAAATAGAGTGAATAATGATATCCTGAGGTCATTTAGGGTTAAATTTCGTGTTTAAGGTTGAACAAAAATCATGGGAAAAGACCCATTTAACCCTGGACGCGTATTTTGGTTTTTGTCAAAATTTCTCAATTTGGCAGGATGGCACGACGCAGCGCTATCACACCGTGACACTGGAAATTTCCCACTGGAAATTAGGCTAATGGTGCGACTTGGTGAAATTGCGTGGCAATACTGGATGGGACCTGGAAGTTTGGCACGACACGAAGATATTGCGCTGAGACACTGGAAAAAGGACAATTTTGAATTTGAGCCCTGGCGGATGCGCCATAATTGCAGAGGCTCACTGGATTTTGACGATTGCCATTTTGGCCTGCTCCGCGATGCGTTGATGGCTTAGGTGATACACTGTCTCACTAAAAAGGCTCTAACTCTTCGCCCAGGTGTCGGATTTGGGCGAACTTGGTATCGATGGAAAGCTTCTTCAATTTTCCATATGATAAAAAGTGAAAATCTTGAAAATACCAAATGTATAAAGGTGTATTCATTTTTAAGGCATGTTTTTGACATCTTTGGGATGAATTTAAGCTAGGTAGAAGTACGGGATATTACACCATAACCAACCCAAACGAGTCAAACCATCCAATACCGAACCAATAACCATAATATAAACCAATACATAACTATTCCATAACATAATAAGATGGAACAATCACAAATAAAATAAAGTCAAATAGTATCAGCATTAATACCAATACCAATGCCAAGGCTGACACCAATGCCAACATCGCCCATACCAACCCATAGTAGTCTCATAAAGCCTCTATCCAAAAGTAAATCAGAATCTGGTCGGGACATGCCACCAACTATAGCCAAAACTAAACTCTAAGAAATAACCAAAGTATGATGACAAGACCATAACATGAAATAGAGACTTCTTGAGAATGGAAACACACCACTTTAATCTAACTCTAAGCTATTTCCAAATTTGATCACTAAGCAAGAAGAGTAGTATAGCCAGTTCCTGCATAGCGTGAGGATACAATGCCGGAAGATGGATTAGCGGGTGAACGCTAACATGCACTCAAGATAAGGATAAAATAATGCAAATATTTGATACCAAGTAAATAACCATATACAAGCATAACAATACATATACATATATAATCCATGCTGGGAAAGAGAACCAGTTTTAGC
Organism: Capsicum pubescens; assembly: GCA_030864215.1. Classification (NCBI taxonomy): domain Eukaryota; kingdom Viridiplantae; phylum Streptophyta; class Magnoliopsida; order Solanales; family Solanaceae; genus Capsicum; species Capsicum pubescens. Next base: position 209,288,310 of record CM061540.1, on the reverse strand, counting down.
TTGTATTTAAATCCATTAACCTGGGTTTGTGTAGCTTAAATGTCCTAGAACCACCCAAAGGCTATATGGGTCCAGTGTTACCCCCTGAACGAGTCCTAGTGCGTGTATCCGCACTTACCGGAGATATCATAGCGATAGGGAATTCCCATGTACCCCTCACCCTCCATGATATATATATATAAGTTTAACTTAGGGGATTCCTATATACCCCACAAGTACATGGTCGCCATTCCAATCCTCATGTCAGCAAACATGAGTTTCCAGTGTCCGTCCATTGAACTCACACTTCACATTTAGCTATCACAACCCACCATTATTGACCAATTAAATCCATTAGAACACAACTAATTTGCCAATTCCATATATTGTTAACCAAGTCTATAAGAAGTGGAATCATCATACCGACTATAGCTTGCAAGCAATGTCCTTAGCCAATCACTTAGGGGATTCCTATGCACCCCATAGGTTCTATTATTAGATTCACTTGGGGGATTACCATGTACCCCACAAGGATTTTAATTAAAGCCATAGCCACCAAGACCTTACAATTTAGCTATTAAAACCATTTAACCAATTTAGGTTCCATTACCATATTATACCATACAAAGTTTTCAATGAAAGTCCAACTATGCAATAAAAGCATTCTCATAGACATTTTAACAAACATATTGAGGGCATATAGTTTTCAAAATTAAAAACAAGTACCAATTGACCATTCCCATGAAACCACATGTTCAAACCACTATTATAATATGAAAATCATAAGTAAAAACATGGGAAACATAAACCAACCATTAATAACCAAAACCCCCAACATATAATTCAAAACCCAAAACCACATCACAATTATGCCATGAAAACCATTCATAAAACATGCCTTTAGTTTAACTAACAATGAAGGAGGAGTAAAATTCCTTAGATTACAAAGAAGAAGGAGAGAAATCACCCCTTTAGAGTCGCCACTTAATTTTAGGAAAAATAAGAAACCATTTTAAAATGTGATTTTGAAAGAAAATATTTTAAAAATAATTAGAGTCTAGGTAAGGGTCCAAATAAATTCGAGAGAAGGTGTTAGGCAATTTCAAAAATCCATAAAGTGTGGTTCCCGACGGATTTAACTTCTTTGGCTAAACATGAAAAATATTTCTTAAGTTACAAAAATCTTAAACTTATTTTAAAAATCTTGAATTTATTTGGAAAAACTTATTTTAAATAAAAAGAATTTATTTGATACTAATCCATTTAATTTATTGTAAGTAATAAAATAAACTAAAAATCAAAATTTCAAAATAATTCTAACCTTAACACTTTTATTCGGATTGAGACTTTGGACTAAATGATTAACCCAACCTCTTAAATTTGGATTTAGCTACTTAATAAATATGAAGGGATATGAAAATTTTTCCATGTTATTCTACGAGCTTAAGCAGAGGAATTAAAAATAACCAAGTAGGGTAAATAATTTCAACATAAACTTTCTCTCCGATTCATCTAGATTAATTTAAATTAAATTATAAATAAATAAACAAATTAATTACAGTAAAATAAAGGAAGAAAACTTGAGATTTGGGCCCCTTTTTAGCCCATTTTCAATTTTGTCCACCTTTGGGCCTAATTTTGTGGACTTTTCAGCCCCTTTTTCAGCTGTATATCACAACCTTTATCCCCTGTATTTTTTCTATGTATTCACTGTATATCAGCATGTAAATGGCTATATATTTTCTTCCAGCTTCACTATGCATCATATGTTAACGTATACCAGCCACATTCTACCTGAAAAATCCATATATACAATGTATACCAACAATTGTTTCTTCATAATTTTAATTTATTTTGGACTTGTAAGAGGCTTGGACTCGATAATGCTCGAATGCGAAGGTAATGAGAGTCCAAATGGACCCATTTGAGTAGTTCATGCATACAAAAGATGATAAAGATTAGTAGATATTCAACTTACGCTTGGCACATATTAAAATATTAATATAAGTGATTTGACAAAGATCCAAAACACGTATGATCATACTTAATTGCCAACAATAACAAATACTAAAAATAAACTCAGTGACTAAAAAGAACAAACTCTCAAAAAAATTTCAAAAAAGACAAGAAGGATCATTTAGATTTATTAATTTCAAGAGTTGTCATAATTTATCCAAAATGGTAGCTCAATGTGCTAATTCCACCATTAACTACCACACAATATTATTTTGAGTAAAAAGAAAAAAATAGAAGTATAATTACACAAGATAATAAAAATACCTTAACTTTTAGTCCTATTTTCAAATTTTCCAACTAAGATGAACAATAACAATGTCAGTCTTAATAAATCTAAATAAAACTAGATTTCAAACCAACAAACAACAAATATATTGCTAACATCTTTCAAACAATCATCAAACACAAAATGCTATCGCCTTCAAGGCGTCTATAGAAAATAATCCCACCATAACTATGATTATGAAAATTGCTACTCATAAAAAGAAGAAAAGAATGAATAACTAAATAATTGGGAAAGAGAAAGATCTGCTTACCTTTTTGGGGAAGCAAGCACGAACTTCAAGCTTATGGGTTCTCTTTACACCACTAGAAAACTACGAACAAAATTTCTTCATCGAAAATTCTAAATTAAACTGTCTTACAAGGATTTAGCATTGGATTTTTAATTTAGCAAAATTCCTTTCAATTGGGGTTCTCTACTAAATTAATCTCCCTTTTTTCCTTTGAAGAGTGAATAGGAGGGGTTTATATAGAACCATAAAATCCTAAATTAATTATGAATTGGCGATGGGGGATAGAAAAACTCAAGGACGATTTTGAGAATTTCAAATTAAGGATAAGGTTGAGGTAAAATTATACAATCTAGTACTGATTTTGAAATTCAAATTGAAGAGAGAATAAGATTAGAATTGTACCAACTAGTACAAGTTTTAAAATTCAAATTGAAGAGAGGATAAAGTTGGAATTGTACTATTTTTTGACACAAAATTTGAAATTAGAATTTGAAAATTGAAAGAAAAATGAATGAGGGATCGGGTTGGGCTGAAGTGAAAAGGAAATGGTTGGTTTTGGTTATTTGTTAGGCCAGGTCAGTGGTTGAGGAGTTTGCTATTGGGTTTTTGGGCTGCTGGACCAATGAAAAAAGGGGAAAGGGGCTGCTGGGCTGGTTTTTGTGTAGCTGTGGGCTACTGGCCCAATTTTAAAGGGCTTGGGGGAGGGGTAAATGTTATGGGTTGGTGGGTAGAGTAATTAGGAGGGTTTAGACTATTTAGTAAATAGTCTTAGATTAAAATTTTGCTCAGCCTATTTAAATTTTAATCAAATTAAAAATTAATTTGCGGTCAAATTATTTTAAATTATGATTAAATTCAATAAATTGAAATTAAATTTAATAAGAATTAAGTACCGATTTAATTTTGAGTTTTTTGGTTAAATAAAATCAAACAGATATTTCCCAAATAAATTATTTTTTGATGACAAATTATTTTTAGATCAAGACTTTACTCCTTTGAATTAATTTTCAAGACGACCTATGATTAAAATCTAATTTTTCATAAAATAATTATTTAAGTAACAACATTATACAATCTCGTATATATGGATACAAAAATATATAATCGCAACTTATAGTGACAAAATTACGTAGATAAATATTTTAAAAAGTTTATGTCCAGATAAAATAAATATTGTAATTTAATTTAAAATAGAAGAACTCAGAATTAAAGTTAGACGTGGAGGGCAAAAATTAGGTGTCAACAACTACCCCCTTCCTTTAGATAGGGTGGATGCAAGTAACTCTGGGCAAAGGGAGTTTGACATTCCTTATTTTTTATACGACCACAAATTCGTTTCTCGAAGGGCATTATTTTTCACACGAGTTTTTAGGGAGCTATGGCCGAACCCTGGTATCGAGTTTCCTACATATCATAGGTTGCATGAGAATTTACTCATAGTTCATAAAGTTTGACTTTAAAGCACGATTTTCAATAAATTCACAAGTTATCTTGACTTTTGAATTTCGGTAAATTCGAAGATATAGGGGGTATGAGAATTAAAGGAAAGTAGGAATGCAATCGAGTTTTATGCATAGAGCATAGCCTGCATATCCCAATGATCAAGGAATCAAACTGCTTGTAGTTTGACTCGATTGGTAAAAAAGATAGTCTTTTATTTTAGACGATCTTTGGGTTAGGATGAGTGACAAGTCAAATGAGTTAAGAAAAAGAGGCTTGCAATTATCTCAATTACAAATATCGAGCCCCTTACACCCACAACTGACAGCTACATGGATATAATTTTCAAGGCTCTAGGTATGTTGTCACCTGAATTTCAAAGAAGAGAAAAACTACCTCTGGTGAAAATTTAGAAATGCCCCGAAGGTGAAAGTAAAACTGAAAATATTCTAAAATTCCCACATGCCTTCTGATAGGAGTGGGGTTTGATGGTGGTGAAAGTCGTCCTTTAGCTCGCATCCAAAGAGTTTGAAATTCCTCTTTAGACTATGTCCAGTTCTCTGCTAAGAAAAGGTTCCACGTTGTGCTGTGTCCTTTTTGTAGTCATCCACAATTGTGGTTTTGATTTGAGAATTTAATCCTTTTGGATGCTCCCAAAAACTACTCAAATAAATAATTAGTTGTAAATGTAGCCCTACACAAACATAAATTAGTGCAAACCTGTTTGAACATGCTATGCTGAGATAGTTGATGAACCAATTTGCACAACCTGTTCTAAAAATATTATGCCACTTTGAATGGGGTAACAACCCAACATGTACTAGTAAAAAGTGAATAACTTATCTTGAATGTAACATGCCACTTTGAATGGAGTGATGGCCCAGTGTGTCTCATCGAAGGGCAGATGACCAATTTTAAATTTAGCATACCACTTTAAACGGAGTGATGGTCCAACTTGTCTCATTGAAGGGCAGAGACCCATTTTGAATATAACATGCCACTTTGACCAGAGTGATGGTCCAACGTGTCTCACTGAAGGTGGATGACCCATTTTAAATATAATATGCCACTGTGAATGGAGTGACGGTCTAACGTGTATCAATGAAGGGCGGATGACCTATTTTGAATGTAACATGCCACTTTGAATGGAGTGATGGTCCAACGTGTCTCATTGAAGGAGAACGACTCATTTTGAATGTAATATTTTACTTTGAACGGAGTGACGGTCAACGTGTCTCATTAAAGGGCAGACAACCTAATTTAAATATAATATACCACTTTGAATGGAGTGACGGTCTAACGTATCTCATTGAAGGGCGGACAAACCAATTTAAATATAACATACCACTTTGAACAGAGTGATGGTCCAACATATCTCATTGAAAGATGGACGACCCATTTAAAATATAACATGCCACTTTAAATAGAGTGACGGTCCAACGTGTCTCAATGATAGAGTGATGGTCCATTTAATTATAATATACCACTTTGAATGGAGTGACGGTCCAACGTGTCTCATTGAAAGGAGAATGACCTATTTTGAATGTAACATGCCACTTCAAATGGAGTGACGTTCCAATATGTCTCATTGAAAGACGAATAACCCATTTAAAATGTAACATGCCATTTTAAATGAAGTGATGGTCCAACGTGTCTATTAAACACCTGCATTAAACTTATTAGCAACAAATGCAATGAAAGGACAATTGTGCAAACCTTGGTTTAATATGCCATACTGAATGAGGTGACGGTACATAACATAATAACATGCCACTCTGAAGGAGGTGACGATCCATAATATAATAAGGTATCAACTTAAAGGAGGTGATGGGCCATAACATAATAACATGTCACTCCAAAGGATGTGACAGTCCATAACATAATAAAAGTCACTATGAAGGAGGTGATGGTCCATAACATAATAACATATCACTATAAAGGATGTGACGGTCCATAAAATAATAAGATGTCACTCTGAAGGAGGTGACGATCCATAACATAATAATATGTCACTTTAAAAGAGGTGATAGTTCATAACATAATAACATGTTACTCTAAAAGAGGTGATGATCCATAACATAATAACATGTCACTCTGAAGGAGGTGATGGTCCATAACATAATAACATGTTACTTTGGAGGAGGTGCCAGTCTATAACATAATAAAGGAGATGATGGTCCATAACATAATAACATGTCACTCTGAAGGAGGTGATGGTCCATAACATAATAACATGTCACTCTAAAAGAGGTGATATTCCATAACATAATAAAATGTCACTCTGAAGGAGGTGACGATCCATAACAGAATAACATGATATCTCAAATAAAGTGATAGTACAAAGCTTCATCTTAAAATATGGAAAATCCAAATATAATAATATAAGTCCTTTTGAAATGGTGGATGACCCAAATATAATAAGATGTGTCACCTCGAACGAAGTGGCTATTTGGTATGTCCTCATGAAAGGGTGGATAACACAAAAATAATAAGATGTGTCATCTCGAATGGGCTGACAATCCTGTAATTTTCTTGGAGGGCATAAAACCCTAACATGTAAGAAAAGATAGAAGTTGACTGGTTGAACTTCATCCTTTAAATAAAAAAATCCTTAAAATGCCTTGGGCATGTCCTGAGCTTTTGCATTGAATCCTTAAATTTTGAAAGGATTGATTTGTGTTAGTTCTTAGAGGCAGTGTTGCATAACGTGACCTGCATATCTCAAAGAACACTCTTTAATAACATAACAATTTGTTGTAACTAAGCCAAAAGTGAAACAGAAGATAAAGTTTAAAGATAAAGTCGTTTGACTCATGATGATTTAGAGATATTATCTCGAATAATATCTACATATTTCAATCGTTATGTATGATCATTTCCTTACAAAATTAGAGAAAGTGTTAGAGATCACACCAAAGTAATAGAAATATAAATCTAGAGGAAAAGGGAAAAAAGAAGTTGTCTTGATTATTATGGGAAGGCCACAGTGGATCCGATAATGCCTTTTATTAAGCTTAACATTGTCAATGTCGTGACTTCACTATTCCTACATCCAAAGAAAAATTCTCAGTTTTAAGAGACTTACTGTGTTGGTATTTCCTTGCTCTCCTGATGCTCCTTATTGATTATCGATTTGCAAGCTTTTCTGATCCTGACGCGTAGTTTTGTGGAATTTTTTAGGATCTTCCTAAAAAATTATGTCCAGTTTATAACATAGAGACTCTTAAACTTCCTTGAAACTTATGACATCATTTAGTATGGAATTTTTGAGATCTTCTCAAAAATTTTTCCCTTGTCTAGAATGCAAAATACTTGAATTCTTTCTAGTGTAGCGTAGCTTGAAATTTGAGAACTTCTCAAACCTATGCTCCGATTTTAGCTTTAGCAACGTCTGGTGGTCACCTTTGTAGTAAATGTCGAGTTTTGAGAAATTTTTGAGAGCTTCTCAAAAATTTCTACCACAATTACTTACTTCAATGTCATCTCCATGTAACTTGAAAATGATCTTCTTAACAAAATTTTGAGATCCTCTAAAAAATTATCCCAGATTCTATGAAAATCTTATGAGGAATATGATCGAGCTAGTAGAGTGTCCATATATTTCATTGAGGTAGGAATCATATCTAACGAAGTTTCACCATAAGATGAAAAAATAAATTTTCTAAAGGGCTGACCGAAGCCAACATAGGCTGCCTACGTATTCCATTCTTAGAAATTCAGGTCAAACATAGTTCGTATAACTAAAAGAAATATTTAATATTTTTGATAACATGACCGAAGTCAATACAAGCTATTTACGTATTCCACTAGGGAAATCAGGTCGAACGTAGTTCATTACAACTAAAAAGTATGATTATTAGGAAAGAAAATAATAACTTCAAAATACACGATAAAAGAAACTATAAAATAAACCCTCAAACCCAAGGAACAATGATTCATACAATCTAACATTATATCCTTCAGTTTAACACATAAGAGATGATCGTCTGTCACGAATCATGGTAAATAGATACAAGGTAAGTTTTTAGTGGGACCAATACCCCCTCCTATATTGGGACATCCTAGGCTCATACCTAAACATGATTTTGGTTTTGCTCTATACTAGGTATCTAGAGTGGTCTTCGATCGGGTTCCCAAGTGGACAACTTAGGTTTGAAAATATAACAACCACTGAATGCCTAATGTGTCAATAAACCATCGTATTCTCAACACTTGATTTGGAATTGAATAATAGGGGCCGGGACATCCACGTAACCCAAAAATAATTTAATAATGAAAATGTGGAAGTATGAAAAAGAATGCATAAGTTAATAATTGTGAAAATTTAAACACATAAAAGCAAAAGTAATAATTAATACAAATATTGGCCAAACACATAAAATCCTTATGGTTAGAACCTAGATGAAACCCCACCAGAATCGCCATTCTGTTACGATCCTTTTTTGAAAAGTCAAAAACGTTCCATAACTTCGTGGTAAATAAAAGAAGAAGTCAATTTGATTTAATTTGAGAAATAACTTAGAGTCGCCACTTAATTTTAGGAAAATTAAGAAACCATTTAAAAATATGATTTTGAAAGAAAATATTTTTAAAACAATAAGAATCTAGGTTAGGATTCAAATAAATTCGAAAGAAGGTGTTAGGCACATTTGAAAATCTACAAAGTGTGGTTCTCGACGGATTTAACTTGTTTGGATAAACATGAAAAGTATTTCATAAGTTACAAAAATCTTACAATTATTTTAAAAATCTTTACTTTATTTGGAAAAATTTATTTTAAATAAATAGAATTTATTTGATACTAATCCATTTAATTTATTCTAAGTAACAAAATAAACTAAACATCAAAGTTTCAAAATAATTCTGATTTTAACACTTTTATCCAGATTAAGACTTTGGGCTAAATGATTAACCCAACTTCTTAAATGTGGATTTAAGCTACTTAATAACTATGAAGGGATATGAAAAATTCCCCAAGTTATTCTACGAGCTTAAGTAGAGGAATTAAAAATAACCAAGTAAAGTAAATAATTTCAACATAAACTTTCTCCTTGAGGATTCATCTAGATTAATTTAAATTAAATTACAAAAAAATAAATAAATTATAATAAAATAAAGGAAGAAAAGTTGAGATTTGGGCCCCTTTTAACCCATTTTCAATTCTGTCAGCTTTGGGCCTAATTTTGTGGACTTTTCAGCCCCTTTTTTAGTTGTATATCACAACCTTTAAACCCTGAGTTTTTTCATATATTCAATGTATATCAGCATGTAAATGGCTGTATATTTGCTTCCAGCTGCACTATGCATCATATGTTTGCATTTACCATCCACCTTTCACCTGAAAAATCTAGATATACAGTGTATACCAACAACTGTTTCTTCATAGTTTTAGTTCATTTCGGACTTGTAGGACTCTTGGACATGATAATGCTCGAATTCGAAGGTAATAAGAGTCCAAATGGACCCATTTGAGATAGTTCATGCATATAAAAGATGATAAAGATTAGTACTCATTCAACTTAGGCTTGACACATATTCAAATATTAATAGAAGTGATTTGACAAAGATTCAAAATATGTATGATCATACTTAATTGCCAATAATAACAAATACCAAAAATAAACTAAGTTCCTAAAAAGAACAAACTCCCAAAAGAATTTCAATAAAGACGAGAAGGATCATTTAGATTTATTATTTTCAAGAGGTGTCATAATTTATCCAAAATGGTAGCTCAATGTGCATAGATTCTATAATTCAAACTCAAACATCAAATCCACGAGAAAAATAATATAGGAACATAAGTCAATTGGCAACGATTATACAATATTGCGCTATTGACATTAACATGCTTTTAATTGAATATGTGACAAAAATTTGGACAGTTAACACAATTCCTAATTCAATATTTCATTTTCATTCTCACTTAGACGTAAGATTCAACTACTCATAACAACAAAATAACAATCTAAATTTAAAGAGCAGACTAAATGCTATCAACAATATAGAAATGAAACCATTCGGTCTTTGTACTTAGCCTCTAAAACAACAATTCAACAAATCATGATAACCAATCTAAGGTACTACAACAACTACAACAACAAAACAAATTTTATAGAGGATAACAAGAGAAACAAGCAATTATGATGCTAATTCCACCATTGACTACCACAAAATATTATTTTGAGTAAAAAAAAAAATAGAAGTAGAATTACACAAGATAATAAAAATACCTTAATTTTAGTCCTAGTTTCAAATTTTCTAAATAAGATGAGCAATAAAAATTTCTTTCTTAATAAAGCTAAATAAAACTAGATTTCAAACCAACAAACAACGAATATATCGCTAACATCTTTCAAACATAAAATACTATTGCCCTCAAGGCATCTACAGAAAATAATCCCACCATAACTATGATTAACAAAATTTCTACTCATAAAAAGAAGAAAAGAATGAATAAGTAAATAATTAGAAAAGAGAAAGATGTATTTACCTTTTTTGGGGCAACAAACATGGAACTACGACCTTATGGATTCTCTTTGCACCACTGAAAAACTACGAACAAATCTTCACCAAAAATCCTAAACCAAATGGTCTTACAATGATTTAGCATTGAAATTTTAATTTGGCGAAATCCCTTTTGATTAGGGTTCTCTACTAAATTAATCTCTCCTTTTACCTTTGAAAAGTGAATGAGAGGGGTCTATATAGAACCCAAAATCCTAAATTTATGATGAATTGGCGATGTGGGATGTAAAAACTCAAGAATGATTTTGAGAATTCCAAATTAAGGCTAAGGTTGAGGTGAAATTGTACAATTTAGTATAAATTTTGGAATTCAAATTGAAGAGAGGATCAGGTTGAAAATTGTACCTACTAGTACAAAATTTAAAATTCAAATAGAAGAGAGGATTAAATTAGGAATTGTACATTTGATTAAGACAAAATTGGAAATTAGAATTTGAAAATTGAAAGGAAAATGAATAAGGTGTCGGGTTGGGCTGAAGTGATAAGGGAATGGTTGATTTTACTTATTTGTTGGGCCTGTTGGGCCGGGTCAGGGGTTGAGAAATTGGCTGTTGGCCCAATGGAAAAAAGGAGAAAGAGGTTGCTGGGCTGGTTTTGTGTAGCTGTGTGCTACTGGCCCAATTTTAAAGGGGTTGGAGGGGGATTAAAATGTTATGGTTTGGTAGGTAGAGTAATTAAGAGGGTTTAGACTATTTATTAAATAGTCTTAGATTAAAATTTTGCTCAATTTATTTAAATTTTAATTAAATTAAAAATTAATTTGTGGTAAAATTATTTTAAATTATGATTAAATTTAATAAATTGAAATAAAATTTAATACAAATTTATTACCAATTTAATTTTGAGTTTTTTGGTTAAATAAAATCAAACAGATATTTCCCAAATAAATTATTTTTTAAGGACAAATTATTTTTAGATCAAGACTTTACTCCTTTGAATTAATTTTCAAGACGACCCTTGATTAAAATTTGATTTTCCATAAAATAATTATTTAAGTAACAACATTTTACAATCTCGTATATATGGATATGAAAATATATAATCTCTACTTATAGTGAAAAAATTACGTAGATAAATATTTTGAAAAGTTTTTATCCAGATAAAATAAATATTCCTGGCCAAGATAGTTCTGACCCGTCCCTTAGTCTACATTACAACCCTTAAAGTTCTATTTAATCCTAGGATTTAACATCCTAATAGTAGTAGAGTATAACACTAAGGGAAAAATTGTGGTTCACCTTATGTAACTTGTGAACTCTTTTTGAGAGTGCGCGTAATTTGATTCTTTTACCCATTCTTATGACTAATTGCATCTATGTGAGTGATTATGGGTAACTCTTTTATCATGAGGGCACATTGATGATAATTTGGTTACCTATATGATCTCTTTGATTGAGTATATGAATGAATTTTCAAACTTGGTGAGTTAATTCTTGAGGTTAGGATGTTTTGAAGTAGTATTCTTGAGCTTTCAAGTGTATATGACATGCTTGTTTGTGAAACTTTCTATTTGTGTAGTCATTGTAGTACTAGCTTAAGTGTATTACTTATAGTAGTAATGTTGGAGTCTTTCTTGATTATGGTGCTTAGAGTAAAGAGTTGTTCAAGGAAAAATAATGCTTACAAGTCTTTAAGTGTGGGGTGATGATCTTAGGTGGATTTATGCACCTAAGTATAGTTGTCTACGCTTATTTAGTTTAGTTTTGAGGACTTATCGTGTTCGTAATAATTTCATCATTGTTTAAATGAGAATCTAAGTGTTAAGCTATGTAATTTTGACATTTAAGGTGTGTTGAAACCAAAATTGGAATCAAAATGTTCAATTAAAGTTCAAACAAGAATAACTAGTACTCTTAGCTTGAGCTATGTTCTATTCTAGTTCATCTTGTGTTATTCTAGAGAGTTTAAGTGCCTAATTCGTGGTTTTTTTATATTGTAGGAAGCTTGGTGTGTGTTTTAATATTATGTAGGGATTAAATACAATATGTTTTTGAAGATTAAACACAACCACAAATCAAGGACTTGAAGACCAAACACAATGAGAAAACAACAACCAAATTTGGAATTTATGGACTCATTGGTGTGCCACACTTCCTAGACATTGCTGTAAGGGAATGGAACACCCTTGGTTTCATTGTGGAATGTCAATTTCACTATATCAATATGAAAGTGTCATGCCATGGACCCTAGGTAGTGCGATAATAGCGTGGCACGCTGCTATGTCAAAATTGGCCAATGTTGTCCAACTATAGGGAAATACCTTGGATGACTTGTGGGGATTAACATACGCTGGAAAAGGCTTAAATTAGGGTTTCTATACTCTTACTTTAGTCTATTCTTAGATTATTGCATGTATTATAACACTATGATTCTTTGTATGTCCATGAATGGCTAAACACCTTTTTCCGGGGTTAATGCCATAACATGAGTTCTTATGTTTGTTAATTGAGTTGGTTATTGTTATTATCGTCATTGTCTGTTATTGTTTCATTGTTTTAAATATATTTGCAGCCCTTAATATAAGCATTTAATTATATCGTGATCCCGGAAGGAGGAACAATAGGATAGAACGTGGAATATATGGGATAGTATCATACTCTTTTAATTGATTGAAATTATGATTTACATTTAGGATAGGAATATAATTTGCCCTATTTTGTTCAATAACGGGAAGAGATTCAGATGCGTTTAGCTTAGTACTTGTATCCCCACTCAATGATGTAGTTCTAAGGCTAATTTAGATAGTTGATTTGAGGTTCATAAGACCACAATTATATAATCAACCCCGTGAACCAACAACCAAGATAAGTAACTAAGCCAACGAAGTTCCAAAGCTAAGTATGATTGTTTGTAGTGCCTTAGCGCTGGGTTTTCACCCTCATTATACAAGAATCTTCACTTTATAGTATTGTTAAGTTTACTTTTAATTATCAATACTCAATTACTCTTGGTTACTTTAATACTTGATTCATCTTAATAGTGAACTAGAATTGGATCGTAGTTTAGCACAAGTCCCTGTGGGATCGATACTTGTCTTTCAAAGGCCATTTTACTACGTGGTGGAATATGTACACTTGCATGTGAACTTGGGCACAACAATATCATTGTCCAATGAGCCATACAAATAGTCCGTGACGGAATCCATTAGGAGCATATCAAGCTTTTCATGAACTGTCAGACTTATCATATATCTGAAGTTAATTCCATCCATAATAGGAGAATATGTCTCCAAATAGTCAATGCCAGGCCTTTGCAAAATTCTTGTGCCATGAGTCTTGCTTTATATCTTATGACTTCATCTTTTTCATTTCGTTTTTGCACAAAAACCCATTTATACCCCCTAGCTTGACACCTTCATGTGTTCGTACTATTGGTCCATAAACTTCACATTTTTCAAGTGAAGTCAATTCCTCTTGAATTGCATCCTTCTATTTTAGCCAATCATTTCTCTATCTACATTCATTGAAAGATTTTTGTTCCAAGTCCTCATCTTGTTGCATTATTTCAGTAGCAACACTATAAACAAAAATATTGTCAACCACAATATTATTTCAATTCCACATATTTCTCGTCGAGATATAACTTATTGAGATTTCTTCATTCTCATTATTTTTAGCTATTTAAACCTCCTTGGTGGTTTTATTATTTGTTATGTCTCGAGTTTTTTATGGAGCAATTGCCACCATATTATGATCATTCTGATCTTTTATTTCCTTTTTTTGGAGGATTTTTATCCTTGGAATAAATTGGTCTACCACATTTCAAATATGACTTAAACTTATTTGCATTAACCATTTGTCCTATCGGGACATAAGATCAAACTAGAGCCTTTATGTTGGAATAAAAGATTTAGTAACCCTTGGAATGTTGTAAATGTATCTGGAAATTGATATGCAATATATTGCAAGTAAATCATTTTTTGAAACTCTTTCTCACATTGATTTGTTCGAGGATCTAAATGAGGTAATAATAATGTGTGACAACCCAAACCAGGACCTAGTCGTGATGGGTACATCAAGATCACCGTGGGCCAAAACCCACCCCCTTAGCCTAACCTCAAGAGAACATAAATGTAAACAGAGAAAGTCAACCAAAAATAATAATAAGAAAGATAAACCAACTGAAAATTTTAAGAATCAAATGAACAACCAATCCCACACTTGTCTACAAAAGCCTCTAAAACCAAATTACCAACCTAAGTTGGGTCATGCCCCTGAATATGACAAAGAAAAGTCACAATTCCCAAAATCTTAAAAGAAACCTAATGAAATAGTAGGGCTTTACAAAATATGGAGTCTTACCACTTCACAACAACTCAACTAACGAACCACACCACCTAACGCTGCACAAGAGTAATAGAAAAACCCTAGAAATTATGCACTGACCAGGGATGGTCAGTGGGATAGTCACTAGAAAGTAACTCAGGAAAAGTGATAAAATAATGCCAATGCAAAAAAACCATCAAAACAATATGCTCAACATTCATATTTACATATATAGGATATCGGGATAGGAACAAAGGTCATGAACATGAGAGTTTATAAAATATTATATTGAACTATGTAGATAGATCTATCCTAAGGGCACCCAGTGGCTATATTAGTTTAGCTTCCCCTGCTGAAAAGGCCCTAGTGCGTGTAAGCTACACGAACTAAGGAAATTTGAAAGAAAGGCTAAAGACACCAAGGAGATAGCTATTCCAAAATATATAGTGTGTACCATGCACACGATCATATAGATCCGCACGCCAGTAAACATGGTTTCCAATGTTCGTCCCCCTGGGACCTCCACCTTCACGGTGAGCTACATAATTCCCTTTAAGCTCAAGTTAAAATACTTTTCACAGAAACCTAACCAATAACCCAGGAGTCATTTATTAAGGGATTTACCGACATGGTATCATCATACAAATTATGCTTGCAAGCTTATATATATAATTCTGCCATAGAAACCCAATTAACCATTAGAATCCCAAATTCCATTTAAAAATCCAAACCATGGCCACCAAGGCAATTCCAAAACCATTTTAGATTATCTATTATCCTTTAAAGAAATGCAAGATTCCAAAAGTAAGTTAAATCATGCAAATTACATATTCAAAGCTAAATAGATGAAGGTGGATTGAGGTTAATACCGTTACCAACCCAAAAGTCCAAAAATTTAGGGAAACCCATGTTCCCCATACAACCCCCACAACCATGTACCCATTCAATTCCAAAAATATCAATTAAAGAATGAATTGCATATTTAAAACATGTGAAAATCAATTAAAGTAATCACCATGAAAATACCTCAATCCAATTTCAAACCTAACAATGAAATCACATGAATATTAAGCCAATTTATGCCATAGTGATAAATACAAGTTTAGGAATGATTGACATGCCTAAAATACACAAGAAATTGAAAGGAATTCGGATCTTGGAGCCTAGATATTGAATCCCTTGTAAAACCCTAATGTTTTTGCCTTGGGAGTAGAAGAAGAGAAAATAGTGTTTTGAATATGATAACTAATGTTAAAGGGATATTTAGAGTGTTTTTTAAGTCTTGGGGTAATATGTGGAGGTAGGAAAAGACCAAAAAGTTCCCAATTAAAATGTGCAGGAAAAATAAGGGCCAGTCATAATGGCTTGGCTAACGACTTATGACGACTGATCACGAGTTATTGCCTGGACTCGTTACCTGGGGAAAATTTTTGGGTACCTCACCATTATGACCACTAGTCACTCATCACAACTTGTTATCCATCATCACGAGTCATGACAAAGACTTGTGATCAAAGCAAGACATATGGGTGACGTCACGGTTTGGACAACGAGTCCCTCCTAGCAACTCGTTACGTCATGTAATGGGTCATACCCTTGACTCATGGTTAGGGAACCTGAACTTGGCCAACTCACTGCTGTGATAATTAATCTTCCTAATGACTCATTACATGACCTCACGACTCGGGACCTAGACCTTTATCACTAGCAGTGTTGACATTATTTCAGAAACTAGGCTAATTTAATTATTCAGCTCTTGGAGGGAATAAAGCAAAAGAACATGGGGTGTCACATTACCCCCCCTCCAGGATAATTTATCCCCGAATAAGGAGTTAGGTCACCCTTTGTACGATAAAAGAAGGTATACCACCAAAATCCAAGAACAAATTCAAAATGCGATAAGAGGGAGAATGGAAATGATACCTCAAGCATTTTCATCCAAGATTGGGAACAAGAACGGATACTCGGACTTCATATCTTCTTTTGCTTCCCATGTAGCTTCTTCCACCTTTTAATTTCTCTAAAGCACTTTTACTGAAGCTACATCCTTAGTCCTTAATCTACAAACCTACCTCTCTAATATCTCAATCAAGACTTCCTTATAAGACAATGAATCCAAAATACCAAAATCCTCAACAAGCAGTATCAAAGATGGGTCACCCACACACTTTTTAAGCATAGACACATGAAAAACAGGATGAATAGAAGCCAAACTTTCTAGCAACTCTAACTCATAAGCGATATTCCTAATTTTCCTTGCAATCTGATATGGACCAACATAACAAGGACTAAGCTTCCCTTTCTTCCCAAATCTCACAACTCCTTTAATAGAAGAAACCTTTAAGAACACCCAATTGCTAACCTCAAATTCCAACTCCCTTTGTCACACATACACATGAGACTTTTGGTGACTCTGAGCAAGTCTTACATCTTTCTTTAGTCACTTTCACCTTCTCCATGGCTTGGTGAATTAATTTAGGACCAAAAAACCTAGTCTCACCAACCTTAAACCACCTAATGGGAAACCTAAACCTCCTACCATAAAGAGCCTAAAAAAGAGCCATCTGAATACCCGAATGATAATTATTATTATAAGCAAGCTAAATAAGAGGCAAATGATCAATCCAACCACCCTTAAAATCAATCATACAGTCTTTTAACATATCCTCCGAAGTTT
Source organism: Capsicum pubescens (assembly GCA_030864215.1). Taxonomy (NCBI): domain Eukaryota; kingdom Viridiplantae; phylum Streptophyta; class Magnoliopsida; order Solanales; family Solanaceae; genus Capsicum; species Capsicum pubescens. Next base: position 209,270,893 of record CM061540.1, on the reverse strand, counting down.
GAATAGTGTGTGCCTCTTGTCCATCCATTTAAGGGTGGAAAGCGGTGCGAAGGTTCACCCGACCACCCAAACCTTTTTGAAATAAATGCTAGAGGTGAGAAGAAAACTGTGTACCTCAATGTTAAATGATGGACGCCGAAAGCTCCATGCAATTTAACGATCTCCTGAATGAACAACTTAGTATAATCCTCTCCTGAGTAATTACTCATCATATGCAAGATATGAGCAGACTTAGTCATCCTATCCACAATGACCCAAATAGAATCGTACTAATTGCAAGACTGTGGAAGACTCATACAAAAATCTATATATCTCCCATTTCCATATGGGAAAATCTATCTCTTGAGATATGCCACTAGGTCTCAAATATTCTATCTTGGCTTGCTGACAAAGCATACACTTGGCAACAAAATTTTCCATATCTCTCTTCATATTATTGCACCAGTAGATTTCTTTCAAGTCATGAGACATCTTAGTTGAACCCAGATGAATTGTATATCTAGACTCATGAGCCTCAATTAAAATCCTCTCCCATAGACCATCAACACTAGGAACACATAATCTTCCTTGATACCTTAGAATGTCATCTCACTTAATCTTGAATGCCATAACCTTTTGCTGACCCACATCATTCTTAATCTACATAAGTATGGGATCCAAAACCTATTTCTCCTTCACCTCAGGCCATGAGATAATTTAACCACTCCTTGAATAATCACTCCCTTATCCTCAAAGTCTAAGAGATGGACTCTTAAGTTAGCCAACCTGTGAATAGCCTTCACCAACACTCTCTTCTCCTTATCCACATGAGAAAAGCTTCCCATAGACAACCTTCTACAAGCATCAGGAACAATATTAGCTTTACTTGGATAATAGTGAAGGCTCATATCATAACATAATTCTTAAGTATCTCGAGCCACCGCCTCAGTCTGAGAATCAACTCCTTCTGAGAAAACACATACTGTAGACTCTTATGGTCTGAATAAATATCTATGTGCACTCTATACAGATAATGGCCCTAGATCTTCTAAGCAAAAACCATAGTCACCAACTTCATATCATGAGTTGTGTAATTTCTCTTATGAACCATAAGATACCTGGAAGCATAGGCCACAACCTTACCATGCTACCTCAAAACACAACCCATTCCCACATGGTATGTATCATAATACACAACAAACCCATCGATACCCTCGGGTAGGGTCAAAACTAGTGCAAAAGTCAACTTGCCATTTAATTTGTCAAAACTACCTTCACAAGAATCGAACCACAAATACTTAACCTTCTTTCGAGTTAACTTCATTAGCAAAGAAATAATAAATGAGAAACTCTCCACAAACCTCCAATAATACCCAACCAAACCTAAGAAGCTCCTAATGTCAGTTAGAGTCATGGGTCTAGGCCACTTCTTAACTGCCTCAACTTTTTGTGGATCCACCTTGATCTCCCCACTACAAACAACATGCATAAGAAAGGTCATAATATTTAACCAAATTTCACACTTGGAAAACTTCACTTATAATTTTTTGTCCTTAAGAGTCTACAACACAATTCAGAGGTAATTGGCATGATCCTCCTTATTCTTAGAGTACACCGAGATGTCATCAATGAAAACTATCACAAGAAAGTCCAAAAATTTCCTGAACACCCAATTCATAAGATCCATAAAAGCATCCAGAGCATTAGTCAAACCAAATGACATAACCAAAAACTCATAATGACTATATCAGATTCAAAAAAGCAGTCTTGGGAATATTAACCTCTATAATTTTCAGCCGATGGTAGCCTGAACAAATATCAATCTTAGAGAAATACCTAGCACACTGAAGATGGTAAAAAAGACCATCAATCCTAGGAAAGAGGGACCTTCTTTTTCATTGTCACCTTATTTAGGTAGCGATAGTATATAAACATTTGAAAAGATCCATCCTTCTTTCACATAAAAAGTACAAGAGCACCCCACGAAGAAATACTAGGGAAAATAAAACCCTTATTAAGAAGATCCTTTAATTACTTCTTTAGATCCTTTAATTTAGCATGAACAATCCTATAAGGAGAAATAAAAAAGGATGGTTATCTGGTAGAAGATCAATCCAAAAATATATTTCCATATCGGAAGGGATTCCAGGAAGATCATGTCACGACCCGAACCGAGGCCCTGGCCATGATGGTTATCCCAAACCATGAAGGCTCGAGTTCCCATTTTCTATTTGGCAATCATGCATAATGTTCATACAATATAAAAAAATGCGAAAAATTATCATATGGAAACATGCTCAATGTCATAATTCAACTAGACAATTCAAAAGGAAATCCTTAATGTTAAAAACAAATAACACCCGTCTGCGAAATCTTTGACATTACAAGATTCAACATATGTCTAAAACAAAACTAGGACAAGGCCCCCAGTCGGACCATGAATCAAACAACTAACAATGTTCTATAAATTCGGCCTTCCGAAATAGGGAGGCTCACCCACTTCAAGTCTCAGACACACCAATCTACTGCTTAGTGGGACCCCAGGACTGAGCCTCTGATCTTGAAATGTAGGGGGTCAATACAATTGTACTGGTACACAGTAATCCAAAATAGTGTACTTTTATATATAACATAAGTGAGAGCATTTCATAAAATGTTATGCCTGGAACGATTTAATATACATGTGCAATCTTAAATAGTGTTAAAATAATTCTATAGATGCAATTCTTTTCTTTGTTTTTCTTCTGAGCTAAGTGGTACACCCTACAAGTTTGATATTCCATGGGCTATATGGAATTCGCCCTTGACTCGACGGACACGCCCCCAACCAAAGTTTTTTGCAAAAGTTGGAGTTTCTAATTCTGATATGCCACAGGGCACTAGGCCAACGTATAATCCCTCTTAGGGACATAATAACCCGTATCAGCAAAACACGGTTTCAACCAATGAGTTTTCTGAACTCGTGCCTTCTTCAGGTAACCACCTAATATCTCTTAGCCTATTTTTAACATTTTAAAACATGCATCTTTCTAAATTCAAAATCTAAAAATCTGATTCTATTATGGCATTCATCTGTTTGGTATCATCATACCAAGACTTGCAAGTCATATATCTAAGCCATACAATGTCATGTTACAGTTTTTTCATTCAAAACAAAATGTTGGGACCACCAAATCATTCAAACAGTATAAGAGAATTTGTATTTCAAAATATATGACAATTTATGTAAAGATTCTCATCTTTCAAGTCTTAAACATGTGGTGGTCAATCACATTGTAGCAAACCATGCAATTCTTCAATAATCATCTTTAACATTTACAAACAAGAAACTCTCTCTTAAGTTCATAATCAATTTCAAGTCCTTAATCAATAGTAAAAACATTTATCTCATGCTTCTCAATATGCAATTGAATAATTTATAATATGTGGAATCAAGAGACTTCATAACAAGAGAGAGAGTATAAATCTTCATGCTCTCAATTCAAATTTCAAACTCCAAATACATGCATACATATATACGAACAAAGATCAAATTTAAGGAAAGGCCCCAAGATCAAAATATATATCATTAAAAAGGGTTCGCAATGCATACTTGACAATGTAAATTCAAAACCCTTCATAAATCCATGATTTCTTAACTTTAAAACTTACTCAAAACAATTTCTATATGTCCATGAAGTTTAGGAAAACCCCACGTACCTTAGATTACTTAGTTTGAAGGATAGAACTCGAATCTTGATTCGTTTCTTGGAAATCTTAAACTTAAAGATTGAGATTTTGATCTTTGGGGGAGAGTTAGGGTTTTGTTTATGAGAAAAATTGATCAATTTTGAGCCTATAATGCCTTATAAATATTTTGATCTTCTGTTTTCACGACGTGGGGCTATAGTGAAAAGACAAGACTACCCCTCAAATTTAAAACTTCCAGCAGAAACCCAATTTTTGACTACCAATGCATCGTATCAAAGGCACTAACGCCATAACTATCGTGGCACACCAATATCGCACTGACATGCTATTTTCGAAATCCAAACATGTCCCATCCCTCATCCGAAAAATCCAAAACTCCCCCGAGATATCCCATTTTCACCCCTGAACATGAATCAACTTAAAAATCTACGTCTCGAGGTTGGAAAGATAAATTTAAAAATCATTGAAGTTTAGGAGCTTGAAATGTGGCTAAGTCATTTCAACACATAGAAAAAATTTAGGTTGTAAGATACCTATGCAAGCTACCAAGTGCGGTACTAAGTTGAGAATGCTATGGGGTGTTACATTATCCCCCCTTGGGATCATTCGTCCCTGAATAATGGCTCGGAACACAGACAAGCAAAATTGCAAGCACACTAAGGAAAAGACAAAGAGAGTAATATAAGATTTGTACCTTCTATGTTGTCATCCACGGTTTTAAATAGGTTTGGGTATCTAGTTCGCATGTTATATTCAGACTCCCAAGTAGCTTCCTTCACTTTTTGATTCTTCCACAACACTTTTACCAAAGCTATCTCCTTACTTCTCAGTTTTCAAACTTAGCAATTCAAAATGGCAAGGGGTTCTTCTTCATATGACAAGGAGTCTCTCACATTGATCTCCTCTACAAGCAACACAAGAGAGTGTTCACTAATAAACTTCTTCAACATTGATACATGGAATACAAGATGAATGAAAGCTAGACTTGTGGGAAAATCTAATTCATAAGGAACCCCACCTATCCTTCTCATAATTTGATATGGTCCTATATAACGAGGACTAAGCTTCCGTTTATTCCAAAATCTCATGACTCCCATCATAGGGGAGACTTTCAGGAATACTCAATCATTGACATTGAATTCTAGGTCTCTTATTCTAACATCCGCATAACATTTATGATGACTCTGAGTTGTCTTAAGTCTCTCCCTAATGGTCCTCACCTTTTCCATTACCTGATGAACAAGGTTAGATCCATACAACCGGGTTTCACCCACTTCACACCACCCTATTGGTGATCTACATCTCCTTCCATAAAGTGCTTCAAAAGGAGCCATCTGAATGCTGGAATGGTAGCTATTTTTGTAGGCGAATTCTATCAATGGAAAATGATCCACCCAACTATCTTTTAAATAAATCACACATGCTCTCAGCATATCTTCAAGGGTCTAAATGGTACGCTAAGCTTTTCCATCACTCTGAGAGGGGAGGCGGTACTCAGGTTTACTTAGGTGCCTAGACCCCTTTGGAAAGACCGCTAAAATTGCAAAGAGAATTGCGTACCTCAGTTGGATATAATAGACACTGGAGATCCATGCAAACGGACAATCTATCGAATGTATAGATTAGCATAATCATCCCTCGAATAGTTGGTCTATACTGGAAGAAAATGAGTGAACTTGGTTATCCTGTCTACGATCACCCAAATGGAATCATATTGGTTTCGAAACTTCAGAAACCCTGTAATGAAGTCTATATTAATTATGTCCCACTTCCACATAGGTAAGGTTATCTCTTGGGAAGTTCCACCTGGTCTCAAATGTTCTACCTTTACTTGTTGACAACTCAAACACTTAGAAACAAAATTAGCAACATCACGTTTCATATTGTTACACTAATAAATTGTCTTAAGATCATGGTACCTTTTAGTAGAGTCTGGGTGAATAATGTACCTTGAAGTGTGAGCTTCATTGAGAATTCTCTCTCGCAACCTATCCATATTTGGCACAAATAGTCTACCTTGGTACCTTAAAATTCCATCATCTCAAATTTCAAATGCCATCACCTTTTGTTGACCAACATCTTTCTTAATCTACGTCAAGATAGGATCCTCAGCCTATTTCTCCTCAACTTCAGCACATAAGGAGGATTTAGCTATCTCGTGAACAATTACTCCTCCATCTTTGGAAATCCAGAAGTCAAACTCTTAGATTTGTAAGCCGATGAATATCCTTCACCATCTCTCTCTTCCCTTTCTCAACATGAGAAAGACTGCCCATTGACAACCTACTAAGAGCATCGTCCACCAGATTAGCCTTGCCCAGATGATAGTGTAGGCTCATGTCATAATCCTTCAACAATTTGAACGAATGCTTATGTTTGAGATTCAGTTCTTTCTGCGTGAAAACATACTGCAAGCTTTTGTGATCAGTGAATATATCTGCATGCACCCCATAAAGATAATGTCGCCAGATATTAAGTGTAAACATCACAACCACTAACTCTAAGTCATGGGTGGGATAATTCTTTTTTTACACCTTTAACTACCAAGATGCATAAGCTACCACTTTACCTTGCTGTATAAGCACACACCCAAGTCCCACCTGGGACGCATCACAGTACACAACAAAACCTTTGGTACCCTCAGGAAGAGTCAAAACTTTCACAATAGTCAACTTATCTTTTAGTTTCTCAAAACTATCTTCACATGAGTCAGGCCACAAGAATTTCAACCTTTTCTGAGTCAATTTGGTAAGTGGAGCATCTATGGAGGAAAAATTCTCTACGAACCTTCTGTAATACCCTGCCAAACCCAAGAAGCTCTGGATATCAGTTGGAGTCATGGGTCTAGCCCATTTTCTTACTCCCTCAACCTTTTGGGGGTCAACCTTAATCCCTTCATTAGAAATAATGTGCCCCAGGAAAGCAATAGGACTAAGCCATAATTCATATTTGGAAAACTTTACATAAAATTCATGACCTTTGAGGGTCTAAAGGATGATTCGGAGATGACTGGCATGATCCTCCTCATTCTTACAGTAAACTAAGATGCCATCAATGAAAACTATAACGAACAAGTCTAGAAACTGACGGAACACCCTATTCATTAGGTCCATAAAAGTGCAGGGACATTAGTCAGTTCGAAGGACATAACTAAGAATTCATAATGGCCATATTGGGTTTGGAAAACTGTTTTAGGAATATCATCCTCCCTAACCTTCAACTGATGATACCCCGAACGAAGGTCTATCTTTGAGAAATATTTGGCACCTTGGAGTTGATCAAATAAATTATTGATTCTGGGAAGAGGGTACTTATTCTTGATAGTGACCTTATTGAGCTGACGGTAATCTAAACAAAACAAAGTGAACGGTCTTTCTTATGCACAAAGATCACTGGAGCACCCCAGGGAGAAACACTTGGACGAATAAAGCCTTTAACTATTCTTTCAACTCTTTTAGTTCGGCAGAATCCCTTCTGTATGGTGGAATAGAAATAGGATGAGTATCCGATAACAAGTCAATACCAAAATCTATCTCCCTGTCAGGTGGTATTCCTGGGAGATCATCTGGAAAGACTTTCGGGAATTCATTAACTACAGGGAAAGACTGGAGGGAAGGACTTTCAGTATTGAAATCTTTGACTCGTATGAGATGATACAGACAACCCTTTGATATAAGCTTTCGGTCTCTAAGATAAGATATAAGCTTTCTCCTAAGGGCTAAAGAATACCCCTCCCATTCTATCACAAGCTCATTTGGAAAGAAAAAAGAAACTTTTCGGGTTCTATAGTCTAACGTGGCATAAAACTAATGGAGCCAATCCATTCCCAAAATGGAATCAAAGTCAATCATATCAAGCTCTAAGAGATCTACTACAGTATCATGATTAAAAATAGACACAACACAATTTCTATACGCCCTTATAGGCACAATAGAGTCACCAATAGGGGTGGAAATAGAGAAGGGTTCCAGAATAACTTTAGGCTCAAACCCAAAACTGAAGGCCACATACAGGGTTACATAAGACAAAGTAGACCCTGGATTAAGTAACACATACACATCACGGGAGAAAATTTGTAACATACACGTAAAAATATCTGGTAAAGCCTCTGGATCTTGGCAATTAGACAGAGCATACAATCGGTTGTGACCACCCTTGATAGCTGAAGCAGTACCCTTGGGAAGTGGTGGTAGTGCTGAGGAATTAGCTTGGGACCTGGAACCACTAAAGTTCCCTCTGATAGAAGGACAATCTCTACGAAAATAGCCTGACTGACCACATGTATATCACACCAAGATCCCCAACTGACATTTCCCTAGATGATGTTTACCGCAAGTCCCACATCACAAAAAAGACTAATGTGGCAGAGCCACACTGCCTTGGGACTGAGTACCCTGCACCTTCCAACCGCTGCTAGGTAGAGGGTTATAAGATCGCTGATCAACTGGTGGTATGGGGGCTGGGGCGCTAGCTGATGTTTAAGTATTTCCCCAAAACTTTTTTTTGGACCACCTATTTACCTAATTACCACTCTGGTGTTGACTGTTATTCTGGTCTATAGATCTAGCCCTCTTGGCCTGTCTGTGTTTCTCTTTTGCCTCTGCCAACCTTTTCTTCTGCTTCTTAACCTGTTGCATATGAAAGGACAACTTGGAGAAATCCATGTCTCTATTCAGCATTGCTCCTTTGCATTCCAATACCAGATCATCCGAGAGACCGAATGCAAACTTTCTTATGCGGGCTCTCATATTACCCGCTAATTCTAGAGCATAACGGGATAAATGGTTGAACTTCAGTGTGTACTCCTTCACACTCATTTTCCCTTGTTTCAAGTTAAAAAATTCTTCAGCCTTGGACTCCCTCAATTACTGGGGAAAGAATTGATCCAGGAAATCCCCCATAAACTCTTCCCACACCGAAGAATCAACATCTCTACCTTTCAAATCCTCTTATTCATTATACCACTGATTGGCCACATCCTTCAACTGATAAGCCACTAATTTAATCCCTCCAACTTTATTTGCATGTATAGCCCAGAAAATTTTCTCTAGTTTATCAATAAAACCTTGTGGGTCCTCCTCAACCTTCGTACCAAAAAACATAGGTGGGTTCAGTCTCATGAATTGACCAACCCATGTAATCTCAGATGAACCAGACATAGATCCTACATCTTTGGACCAATGGGCCTGAGAAGCCACTAACTGAGCTATTGGAACTCAACATTAGATACCTCTCTTTGGGCATTCTGAGTATAGTTCACTCCAGATCGAGGAGCTTGAAGTGGACTAGTATGAACAGGAGAAACTCCTGGAGTAGAAACAAACTCTGGAGTACGAGATCTATTACGAGTCTGCATCCCTTGAGTAGAGCAGACATCATCATCTTGAGTATTCTGTTCGTTGGATCTACGAGTAGGCATGATCAATTGCTAAAAGATTGGAAATCACAGATTAGAGGAAATTCAGAACCTGTAGCACGAACTAAATCAGGAAAAGAAGAGAGACAAACATAAATGCCTTGTATCCCCCTGCTTATAAGTGTGGCGTGATACACATCCATAAATAGGACTTTACCTAATGTGAATTTGTAGACACCTTGGGACCATGAACCGTGCTCTGATACAAAATTTTTCATGACCCAAACCGAGGCCCTGGCCGTGATGGGCATCGTGAACAATGGAGCTTGGCAATCATGCACAATGTTCAAACAATATAAAGAAATACGGAAAATTATCATATGAAAACATGGTCAATGTCATAATTCAACTAGATAATTCGAAAAGAGATCCTTAATGTTCAAAACACATAACACTCGTCTGCAAAATCTCTGACATTACAATATTCAACATATGTCTAAAAAAAAACTGGGACAAGGCTCCCAGTCGGACCATGAATCAAATAAATAACAATGTTCTATAAATCTGGCCTTCCAGAATAGGGGAGGCTCACCAACTGCAAGTCCCAGAAACACCAATCTACTGCTTAACGGGACCCCAAGACTGATTCTCAGATCTTGAAATATAGAGGGTCAATATAATTGTACTGATATGCAGAGTAATCCAAAATAGTGTACTTTTATGTATAACATAAGTGAGAGAATTTTATAAAACTTTATGCATGGAACGATTTAAAATACATGGGAAATCTCAAATGGTCTTAAAATAATTTTGTAGATGCAATTCTTTTCTTTGTTTTTTCTCCTGAGCTAAGTGGTACACCCTATAAGTCTGATATTCCATGGGCTATATGGAATACACCCTTGACTCGGCGGATAAGCCCCCAACCTAAGTTTTCTTTAAAGGTTGGAGTTTCTGATTCTAATATACCACAGGGTACTAGGACAACATATAATTCCTTTTGGGGACATAATAACCCGTACCAGCAAAACACTATTTCAGGCAATGAATTTTCTGAATTCTTGCCTTCTTTAGGTAACCACCTAACATCTCTTAAGCCCATTTTTAACATTTTAAAACATGCATCTTTCTAAATTCAAAATCTGAAAATTTGATTCTATTATGGCATTTATCTATTTTGTATCGTCATACCAAGACTTGCAAGTCATATATCTAAGCCATACAATGTCATGTTACAGTCCTTTCATTCAAAACAAAATGTTGGGACCACCAAATCATTCAAACAGTGTATGGAATTTTATTTCAAAATGTAAGACAACTTAAGCAAAGATTCTCATTTTTCAATTCTTAAACATGTGGTGGTCAATCACTTTGTAGCAAACCATGCAATCCTTCAATAGCAATCTTTAACATTTACAAACAACAAACCGTCTCTTCAGTTCATCATCAATTTCAAGTCCTTAATTAATAGTAAAAACATTTATCTCATGCTTCTCAATATGCAATTGAATAATTCATAACCTGTGAAATCAAGAGGCTTCATAATAAGAGAGGTAGAATAAATCTTCATGCTCTCAATTCAAATTTCAAAATCCAAGCATATGCATACATATATACGAACAAAGATAAAATTTAAGGGAAGGCCTCAAGACCAAACCATATATCATCAAAAAGGGTTCACAATGCAGCCTTGATAATGTAAATTCAAAACCCTTCATAAATCCATGATTTCTTAACTTTAAAACTTACTCAAAACAATTTTAATATGCCCATGAAGTTTAGGAAAACCCCACGTACCTTAGATTACTTAGTTTGAAGGATAGAACCCGAATCTTGATTTATTTCTTGAAAATCTTGAGCTTAAAGATTGAGCTTTTGATCTTTAGGGGAGGGTTAGGGTTTTGTTTATAAGAAAAACTGATCACTTTTGACTTTGATCCTATATTCCCTATAAACATTTTAATCTTCTATTTTCATGAATTGGGGCTATAGGGAAAAGACAAGAATACCCTTCGGATTTAAAACATCCAGCATAAACCCAATTTTTGACTACCAACGCATCACACCAAGGGCACCAACACGATAGCCATCGTAGTGCGCCAATATCGCGCTGACATGCTATTTTCAAAATCCAACCACGACCCATCCCTTGTCTGTAAAATTCGAAACTCCCTCGATATATATTTTTTTACCCATGAACATGAATCAACTTAAAAATCTATGTCTCGAGGTTAGAAAGATTGATTTAGAAATAATTGAAGTTTAGAAGCTTAAAATGTGGCTAAGTCATTTCAACACTTAGAAAAAATTCAAGTTGTAAGTTACCTATGCAATCTACCAAGTGCGGTACTAATTTGAGAATGCTACGGGGTATTACAAATCATTGAGAAACATTTCAAAAAATTCATTAACCACAGGGATAGATTGCAAAGAGGGACCCTTGAAATTAGAATCCTTAACCCGTTGTAGATTATATAGACACCCTTTGAAAATCAACTTCTGATTTCTAAGATAGAAAATAAACCTCCCTTTGGGTACTAAGAAACTCCTTTTCCATTCAATCACAGGTTCATAAGAAAAATGGACATTGACCTTTTGGGTCCTACAGTCCAGAGAATCATAGCACGAAAAAAGCCAATCCATCCCCAAAATAAAATCTAAATCCACCATATCAAACTCTACCAAATTCACCAATGTCTCCCTATGAAAAATGGACACGACACAACCTTTATAGATTTTTCTAGAAACTATAGAATCACCCACCGGTGTAGACATAGAAAAGGGGGCAAAAATATTTTTGGGACCAAAACCAATGTGCACAGCCACATAAGAGGAACATAAGAAAGGGTAGAACCCAAATTAAGAAAATAATAAACATCATATGAGAAGAGTTGTAACATACCAGTAACAACATCTGGGGATGCCTCAGAGTTTTGGCCAGTGGAAAGTACGTAGAGATGATTTTGACCAGTGCCAGTACTTGAAGTAGAGTCTTTACGTGCAGGACCCAAAGAAATGGCGATCAAAACCTTATTAGACCCAGTGTCCACCTTATCCATAGGGAAATTCCTCTGCATATCTCTAGGCTGACCATTATTGAAACACAAGTTCCTTTTCTCCTTGAAATAACCCTAGTAAAGCTGCCTACAAAATTGGCAAACAGGATAAGGTAGGGCTGATTGAGCTCCACTGGCCTGAGACTAGGTACCCTATGCCTTAGGACCACTGCTAGACTAAAAACAATCATCACTAAACAACTTAGGATACAGAGAACTAGCCATTAAATAAGAACTTCCCCAATTCTTCTTCTTCATCCACTGTCTACCATCTCTTCCACTACTCTGCTGAGCTCCACCTTGCTCTAAATATCTGAACTTCTTGTTCTACCTCTCTTCCATCTATTCTTGGTTTTTATTTTCATTCTCTACCCACTACATATAAACCACAAGCCCAAAGATGTCTATGACATTGTTCAACATCGCAGCCTTGCACTCAAATACTAAATCACAGGACAACCTAGAAGCAAACTTCCTTATTTTGGATATCATGCTAGACACTAACTTTGGAGCATAATGAGACAAATTCTGAAATTTCAGAGCACACTCCTTCACACTCATCTTCAACTGTTTTAAGTTCACAAACTCTTCAGCCTTAGTTTCTCTCAACTCTTGAGGAAAAAAGTGATCGAGAAAGGCCCCTGAAAACTCAACCCACAACACTAGTTCAACATCATCACCTTTCATCTATTCCTACTCCTCATACAACTAATAAGCTATATCTTTCAACTGATACACTACAAATGCTACACCTTCAAAATCAGGAGCATGAACCACCCTAAAAATATTTTCCATCTCGTCAATAAACCCCTGAGGATCCTCCCCAACCTTAAAGCCTATAAAGATTGGGGTAGTCAACCTTATAAACTATCCAACTCGAGTGATCTCAAATGAATGAGCAACAAAACTAACACGATCCGACTGAAGAAACTGTGAAGCCACCAGTTTGGAAAGCATATGAATAAAATAATGAAACTCTCTATTAGAGATATCTCCTTGAGGTGGATGATCAAAAGTAACACCAACACAAAAAGCTCAGGGAGGACTAGTAAGGACTAGTGGGACCCCATATAGAGCATTACAATCAGGAGAAGGGACCTTAGACCGGGTATGCACTCCATAAATAGGGTGAGTCCCCTCCATATCTACATAAATAGGATGTCGGGATAGGGACAAGGGTCATGAATATGAGAGTTTAAAATATTATCCTAAACTAGGATGCTCGCTCCATCCTAGGGGCACCCACGGGCTATATGGGCTTAGTACCCCCTATTGAAAGGACCTTAGTATACGTTAGCTGCACGAATTGAGGAAATCTAAAGGAAAGGATAAATACACCAAGGCGATTGGCATTCCATAAAATATATAGAATATACCATGCACACAGTCATATACACCCCACACTGATAAACGTGATTTCCAGTGTTCGTACCCTCATGACCTCCACCTTTACAGTGAGCTACGAATTTCCTTTTAAGCCTAAATTAAAATAGTTTTCACACAAACCCAACTAATAACCTAGGAGTCATTCATTAAGGCATTTACCGACATGATATCGTCATACCAATTATGCTTGCAAGATTATATATATAATTATGCCATACCAACCTAATTAACCATTAGGATCCCAAGTTCCATTATAAAATCCAAACCATGGCCACCAAGGGCCTTCCATAACTATTTTAGATTATCCATAATCCTTTAATGCAATGCAAGGTTCCAAAAGTAAGTTAAATCATGAAAATTTCATATTCAAAACCAAAGATATGAAGGTGGATTGAAGTTAATGCCATTACCAAGTCAAAAACTCAATAATTAGGGGAAACCCATGTTCTTCTTTTCAATCCCCATAACCATGTACCCATTAAGTCCCAAAAACCTTAATTAAAGCATGAATAGCATATTTAAAGCATGTGAAAAGAAATTCAAGTGATCACCACCAAAATACCTCAATCCAATTTCAAACCCAACAATGAAATCACATGAATATTAAGCCAATTTATATCATAGTGATAAATACAAGTTTAGGGATGAGAGACATGCCTGAAATACACAAGATATTGAAAGGAATTCAGAGCTTAGAGCCTAGATATTTAATCCCTTATAAAACCCTTGTGTTCTTGCCTTAGGAGTAGAAGAGGAGAAAATAGTCTTTTAATTTTTATAACTGATGTTAAAAGGACCTTTAGAGTTTTTTAAGTCGTAGGGTAAAGTGTAGAGGTAGTAAAAGACCAAAAATTCCCCATTTAAAATAAGCAGGAAAAATAAGGGCCAACCATCATGTCTTGGATAATGACACAAAATGATTGATCACGAGTTATTGTCTGGAATCATTACCTGGGGAGAAAAATTTTGGTACCTTATGTTATGTCCACGAGTCACTCATCACTACTCATTATCCATCACCATGAGTCAAGACAAAGACTCGTGATCAAAGTAGAACATATGGGCGACCTCACTATTCGAACAACGCGTCCCTTATAATGACTCGTTATGCCACGTAATGGGTCATTCACTGGATTTATTATTAGGGAATATGAACATGGGTAACTCACTACCTTGGTAATGAGTCTTTCTAATGACTCATTATATGACCTCACGGATCATGCCCTGGACCGTTATCACTAACGGTGTTGATATTTTTTCAGTAACTAGGCTAATTCAATTACTCACTCTTAGAGGGCCTAAAGAACCAGAACATGGGATGTCACATAATGCATTCTAATCTATCTTTTATTTTAGTTTCTTATGTTCTTCTCCTAATGTTAGATATATTGTTTCATTAAATGACAATCAACAAATCTTGTCATAAATAAATCTCTTGTCATAGGCTCCAAATATTTTACAATGGGAGAAGATCTTACCCAACATATATCCCCAACCTTCTTTGGGGACCCATCTTTGTGCATTATGGTGGAGCACTTGGAACATATATCCCATATTAAAAAAATTCTAAGATGGGAAATATTTGTCTTTTCACCAAAATCCAACTATAATGGGGAGAATTTAGGATAAATAGTTTGCCTTATGTTCACAAGCGCTGCTGCATACAAAATAGCATGCCCTTATACTAAAACATGAAGTTTTGTCCTTATTAACATTGGTCTAGATATCAATTAAATATGTTTGATCAATGATTCTGCTAGACCAGTTTGAGTATGAACATGAATAACCAATGTTTAGCTTTTGTTCCAGTGAACATACAATAATCATTAAAGGTTTGAGATATAAACTCTCCAGCATTATCAAGATGAATAGTCTTTATTGCATATTCTAGAAATTATGCTCTTAACTTTATTATTTAATCCAACAATCTCACAAAAGCCATATTGCGAGTTGACAAACCACATATGTGATCGTCTTGTAGATGCCTCTATCAAAACCATAAAATATTTGAAAGGTCTAATGGAGGGTGAATTGTTCCATATATATCACCCTGTATATGTTCCAAAAATGCAGGGAATTCAATTCTAACCTTAGCTAGTGATAGTTTTATAATCAACTTTTCTTGAGAACAAATAGCACAAAAGAATTCCTTTAATTGAGAAATATTTTGATTCTTCAGAGTAGCCCATATGAATTCTTAATAATTCTATGCATGATATAAAAATTAAGATGGCCCAACATGTCATGCTAAATGATAAAATCACTAGAACCTATAAACCTTTTATTTACTATGACATATGATTCAACCATACAAATACTTGTATGGTATAATCCAATAAAAGTGCAGGTAATTTTTCATGCACAAACTTTCCCCCTACCTTTATTGCAGTAATATAAAGGCATTCAATTGTTCCTTCATTTGCAGTCTCTATATGGTAGCCATTTTTGTAATGACCCTCTAGGTCATTTTCTATATTTTCATCATTTAGAGCTTTCTTATAGGTTCCCCAAGTTATTCATGACTTTCTGGAGCTGACAGTTTAGTTACTGAGAAGCTCATTTAGTTTTATATCCAATTCTTTATTTTGAAGTCTTCGCTGTTAGAAATTTTCTATCAGGTGAAAACTTCACTTTGACAACCTCGTATGCCAATTATGACAGTTCCAACAACTAGAAAATGTGATTTAGACAAGGAGGACCTTTGGTTTGAGTCCCAAGGCTTCTAGACTTATTTTGAGAAATTGATTAGAATTTAAAGAAAATGGCCCTTGGGTGTGATGCCCATTTTCCATTAAAGACAACCTCAAATTAAAATTTTGACTGCTCCATTGAGTCTGGAATGTCAAATTTGATAGGATAACATAGTTCATTTTCATTTCAAGAGATTCTGGATGAATTTTCAATCGCAAGGGTCGGTGGAGACTTGAAAGTTTTCCAAGTAACAGTTGGTGCACCACTTAGATGGTGCAACTGCTAAAGTGGCACTGGGTGCTTTATCGGAGGCCTCTTAAGTAGCCATCCGGTTGCTTAAGAAACTAGGCTTACCAGCTGGGGTTGTTAAAGTGGAGCCCAGTTTGCTAAGGTTAGGGCTATTTAAGCGGTGCTTTGTCTGCTTAAGAGGAAGGTGTAGGTTCAGTTGGTACCGCTTAAGCTGTACTTGGCTGCTTTAGTGGTGACCGCTTAAGCAGCACATGGGAGGCCATCAAATGTTCCTTTTCCCAATTTATGTCCCTATGTTTCTACAAGTTCAAGAGCTTTGAGCCCTAGAGAGTGTGAAAAGTTGGGGAAACATTTCTTAGGAGATTTTGGGGTGTTCGTGAGCTCGAATTACTCGTTTACTCCTCGATTCCTTGGTAATTTTTCATTTAATTCTTGGATGATTTCTTTATTTTATTCTAAAACCCCTAGATTTATGTTTAGTAGATTGAGACATTGTTTGAGCTCGAAATTTACCGATTGTTAAGGGTAAATGTTCCTTGATCATAGAGGGATATGTTGATGGTTTCAAAGGTGTGATTTCACAAGCATGCACCATATGGGATTTTGGTTTTATTTTGGACCTGAAGCATGAACATGTAATAAAGGTACCAATGTTATCATATTGATGATTAGATTATCATTTTTATAGTGTAGCATTAAGCAGAAGTTTCTCTGAAATGGGAATCGATAATTTAACAGATTTTATCAGGCTTTCTTCGGCGTCCAGGTATTATAGGTTCAACTTTCTCATATATTAGGCTATATTGTATTATATTTACGATATTATGATAGATGTGGGTTGGGAATTAGAACTTGGAGTTGCATTTAGGATGGATTGGATTAATTAGCCAATTTAGAGGTCGTAATTAGGCAGAATTGACTTTACTACTTATTCTTTAGGTAGAATTTCTATCTTAGGACTAAAATGTAGCTTGTTTAATATCTAGTGGTTAAATTAAATACCTTGGCCTAGTTTGGGGTAGAATTTACCTTAGAATAGATTTTGGAGATTAGAAGTGAGCCCCTCTGACCCACCTTAGGCAAATATTACTTGTAGTCCCTTACAGATCCAATACACCTTATGTATTACGTTAATTATGTTATTTATCTAATAAGGTTTATATATATTGAATTTGATCATAAATTTGTACTTGGTATATGATACTAGTTTTGGTTTGAGTCTGATCATTTGTGATATTAAGACTGATTCGATTTTGACATTATTCATGATATGAGTTCTGGTTTAAGTCTGATAGATGATGATATGGATTCCAATTCAAGTCTGGCATTGAGAGGTTATTTTTTATCGTTATGAAACTGGTTCGAGTCTGGTGTTTACAGTATGGGAGAATCCATGGTTATGATTTTGAGATAAGGCTTATTAATGTAATTCTGGTTATTACTTCTCTTTGATTGCACCGTCCAGGCTTATGGGGGACCGTGTTGGGTTATTTACTTTATTGTACTTACTATGTTATGGGGGACAGTTATGTTGATATAGTTGTGATATTCTTTATTATTATTATTCCATTTGTTTATTTACAGTGTTAGAGAGTTATTCCAGGTTTGCCCTCTTACCTTGGCTTAGCTTATTTATCTCATATTTTATTATATTTATATTATGATTTTGCTCAGTCAGTCGATGATTCCTTTTGAGTACCTATGACTTTGGTATTCATACTACACTTCTACCTTTTTAGTGTAGATCTGAGTACTAGTTGCCATTATTGATGCTGCAACCATGTGAGCCAGAGTTTAGTGACAGTAGAGCTCTTGGAATTGAAGTTTACCTTTTTGTCATCTTCTATATTTTTCTTAGTCTTTCCATTTATGAGTCTGATGTATATTTTACTATGATAGTACTCACATTATTTTGGATTAGTGTCTTTTGTATTGACATTACTAGGTCATGTAATGTTATTACTCCTTTCTTATGATATTACTTATGATATATCTCTTCTTCTTTATTTATTTATACATTTCCAGCTTTTATGCCACTTTTTACCAAATAGCCCATTACTTATAGTTTAGGGCTACAGTTTTGGTTACCTACTAGTAGGGTAAATTATGTGTCATCATGATCATAAATCGGGTCATGAAAAATTAGTATCAGAGTCAGGTTTACCAGTACTATTGGTACAAGAGCAAGTGTCTAGCCGAGTTCCACAAATTGGAACAATGACATTCATTTCTTATTTTTGAGAGGCTACATGATATTCGAAGGAGATCTTCATTTATTTCATTCATATCGTGCTAAGAGACTGAGTTGGTTTTGAAAGTTTTCTTTAGTTTCACTCTTTCATAGATAGCTAGGACATGTGCTACTGCTACACGAGATGAGGACCCCAAGTCTCCGACTAGGGATCCTACCAGGGCATGTGGATAACCTCGAGGTCGAGGATAGTTAAGAGATGTATCCCCATCCAAATATCAAGATAGGGAGCCTTTACTAGACCCTATTCCTACTCTCACCACCAGAGATTCCTCCACCCTAGTATGTGGTAGGCCATGGACCAGCCCAGGATCTATAGAGGTTTATTTCTTCTTCGCTGCTCAAGGATGCATTGGTTCATCTTTTTGGTTTAGTTGGTGGTGCATCATATGATGGTGCCCAGTCTATGAATAAAAGTGGTACTAAGGCAGGGGCATAACCTATAGCTACGGCTCCCAGAGATAAGATTTCTCTAACATCGATAGTTGCTCAGCTGTAGTCACACAACCTTCTATGTCTGTTGAAGATGTTGGGTAAATTCTTGAGATTGACTCTGCCTAGGTTTTTTGGTGCATCAGGTAAGGATGCTTATGATTTCTAGGTTCCTTTTAAGGATACACTCTATAATTTAGGCCTAGTTGAGATTCGTAGTGTGGACTACACTACTTTTGGATTTGGAAAATCAACACTGGTGGATAGGTCATCTTGATTTCAAGCCAACTGGATCTCCCTCATTGACATAGACTCAGTTCTCCAAGGTTTTCTTAGAGAAGTATATGCTCATAGCCTTAAAGATTGCCTTAGAGATCAATTTTCGAGATTGGAGTAGGGCTCTATGTTTGTTATAGAGCATGAGGCTCAATTTCCTGAGTAGGTCAGACATGCTATATCTATTTGGCCAACTAAGTATAAGCTGGTTTGATTCTTTATTTGGGGGTTGAGATTTCCTCTTTGCATGGCTATACAAAGTTTGGTTGTGGTTGGTTGGTTTTTTATTAGGGTTATTAATCGTGCCCATATTATGGAGGGGGTGCATCATGAGGCCCAAAGAGGCAGTGATAATAAAGGTCATTTTATCAGGGCAGTTTCAGTACGAGCTAGAGTGGTTCATAGTTCAAAGGTATGCGTCAGCCTTTTTAGTATCAAGGTCAGTCTAGTAGGCATATCCATGCAGTACTTTATATTGCTGATGAAGGTCAGTCGAGCTACTGATTATCCTAGTCAGAGTGGTGGCCAGCCTTTTATAGGTTAATCATTTGGGTCTTCTAGCTGAGGTGGCTATTTTGGGTTAGCCAAATATTCTGGTTTCAATGCAGCATCTGAGGCGTCTTATGATTATAGGGACTTCAACCAATTCTCTAGAGAGTGTCCCCTTCGTAGGGTAGTGGTGAGTTCAGCACTGAGTGTTCATCCTATTATAGCGGTGTCTCCCCAAGTTAGAGGTGGTATGTATGATCATTGGGGTGGTCCAGGGTGTTCGTGGAGGTCCTCAGGTAGGTAGGAAAGGTGATTGGTCGGGTGCCCATCTAGGTGTCGGGATGGGTTATCTATATATTGTACCTAGTAAACCAGATATGGAATCTTTAGATGCTATTATTTTAGGTGGGATCTTAGTGTGCCATTAGTCGTCCTTTGCTTTATTTGATCTAGGATCCACATATTGTTATGTTTCTACTTATTATGCCCTATATTTATAGCTTTCTTAGGATTCTTTATCTATGACGTTATGTGTATCTATTCTCATGGGTGATTCTATACTAGTGTATTGAGTTTATAGATCATGTGTTTTGACTGTTTGAGAGTTTCATACTCAGACTGATCTTATTGTATTAGACATGTTGGATTTTGATGTAATTCTGGGCATGGACTGGTTATCCACTATCATGTAATCTTGTATTATTTTTCCAAGACTGTTACCTTAGCCATTCCCTACATAGCCCCAGTTATGTGGAAGAGATCTTTTAGCTACGAGCCAACATGGATTATTTTTTATATTCAAGCTAGGAGACTTATATCGAGGGGTTACGATTCTTACCTCACTTATATTCATGATGGTAATGTGGAGAGTTTGTTACTTAACTCTATTCCTATAGCCTATGAGTTTTCTAAAGTGTTTCCTATCGATCTCCCTAGTCTTCCTTCTGAGTGCAATATTAAGTTTATTATTGATCTTGAGCTAGGAACCCAACCTATTTCTATGGAAGCTTACCATATTCCTCATGCTGAGCTTAAGGAGCTAAATTCTCAGCTTTAGAATCTTCTGGGTAAGGGTTTCATTAGACCAAGTGTTTTGCCTTGGGGTGCTCCAATCTTGTTTGTGAAGAAGAAAAATGGTTCCTTACATATATATATATATATATATTGACTATTGAAATCATAAGAAGGTGATGATGAAGAATAGGTATCCTATGCCTCGTATTTATGATTTATTTGACTAGATTCAAAGAGCGGCAGTGTTTTCTAAGATTGACTTGAGGTTTGGTTACCATCAATTGAGGATTTGGGCTGACAACATCCCCAAGACAGCCATTAGGACTTGTTAGGGTCATTATGAGTTCCTGGTGATGTATTTTGGGTTGACCCCAACTACATTCATGGATTTGATAAATTGTGTGTTAATGCCTTATTTAGATTCCTTCATTATTGTGTTCATCTACGACATTATTGTGTATTTGAGGATTAGGGAGGAGCATATGGAACATTTAAGGATTGTCCTCTAGACTTTGAGAGATCATAGGCTTTTTTTCAAGTTCTCAAAGTGTGAGTTCTAGCTTGAGTAGTGACATTTATAGGACATGTGGTGTCTATGTAATGACCCGAGACTACCCCATGGTCGTTACACAGTGCTCATGACCCCGAAGGACCACAAGCTAACCCTTTCCTAATATTTGTACCATGAACACTACATAATATCTGAAAATAAATGTGAAAAAACAGGCAGAAACAAGCCATAAAGTTCAACACATCTATAAATACTCAAAATCGAAAATTGAATACCAATACATCCGTCCGAAAAGCCTCTAACTGTCTGAACTGTCGAGTTGATGGGACATGTCCCCAACTAACTCCGTCAACTGAAAATAAACAAAGTCTGATGCAATAATAATACAAGGATCATCTTCGAGTGAAGAGGACTCACTTTTACGTCTACTATTGCTAACTAGGACTGAACTGCTGAGGGAACTCAGGATCACATGCCTCTGGACCTATAGTGTCAAATAAAATATCATAACGCAAATACGTTAGTATGGGAATGTACTGAGTATGTAGATGAGGTAAGTCTAAAAGCAAGGGCTCATGCATGAACAGTTACATAACTGAATAATCATGAGAGTACCGAACGAGAACACATATAGGAATGCACAAACCATAATCACAATCATCACAACCCTAGATACTGAAACTCAGATACCGCTTTACTGTCATCTGAACTCACTACTAACACTGAGATACCGAATCACTAAATCATCTGATACTGATAACTGATTAACTGAATATACTCACATAAATGACTGAATTCTAAGCTCACTACTCTCGACTGATGGAATCGGAGATCAACCTCTCTAACGGATGATTTCGGAATCTATTATCAATGATAAGAAAATGACATGTCCGAATCTGACAACAAGAATACTCAATAGAATCTGAGACTGAGATCAAGACTATCTATCGGGAGATCTATGGATCTGATAACAAGAATACTCAACTGAATCTGAGACTAAGATCAAGCCTATATATCGGGAGATCTTTGGATCCGATAACAAATAACTGTATATGAGACCAAGCCTATCTGACGGATGGTCATGAATCAATAGAACAATCTGATCTCCTTACTGAGATAGACGACTATACCGCACAGTCCTAATTTCTAAAGATTGATACTAAAACTGCAACTGTGGAAAGTAGTTACTTAACTGACATGCCCTGACCTTCGATAGGTGGGGTCCAACCTGTAACCCCAGCTGGAAGGATCTCAATACCGTGCCATGGGTAAAGACCTCTCTGGTCAATCCTCTCTAATGGATGACCCTCATAGGAAGTCAACCTAAGGAAATATAATAGCCAAACCTCTCTAACGGTGACAACCTCTACTGACGGGGACTCTTGTATCCTACACTGGCTACACAGTTCTAGAGTTCAGGGATTGATCGTAAAGAATTGGCCTCTTTCTGATGGGGAGTCGCCATCTCTTCCCTCACTCGGTGCTAGCTCCTACTCCCAACTGAAAGACTCTGTACTAAATTTCCAACTGAACACAAACTGAACTAAATTTGATACTGACCACGTTTCGCAATTGATCTGACTAAGTTAAGCTAAATTCACATGGTTCTATATCTAACGGAATCCTACTGAATCATGGTATCTGACTGACGATACAAAGTTTGAATAGATTACTCGGTCACTACCGAGGTCAGAACTGAACACTTGAATACAACTAGATCTAAGCCGAGTACAACACTGAGGCTAGATTATTAGCGATACAGGGATTGTGAAGATTACTGAGATTACTGAGATTTCTTAAGTTTTGTATCTGTCTGAGGATACAGAGTTTTATAATTCACTGAGTTTTAAGAATCATGGCCCGACTGGGATTATCATGAAAACTGACACAGGATCTAGACAACAGCTAAATTGTCGGGTATAAATACCCCCAGGACTCGATAACACAAAAGTAAGACATAACCATTCTTGACTAGTCATAACCACGGTCATTCATTCATCATCACAATCACCAAAACATCTCTTCAAGCATTTAGGAATCATAACCATATATTCACATCACAATCACTAAGGCATCACTTCAAGCATTTAGGAATCACAACCATATATTCACTATCACAATCACTAAGGCATCACTTCAAGCATTTAGGAATTATAACCATATATTCACTATCACAATCGCTAAGGCATCACTTCAAGCAGTTAGGAATTATAGACATATAATAGCGTAGGAAAAACATGCTATTAGATCATACTCCATTCAACAATGTCTTGCATCAAGTACTTCGCACGTATATCAGTCTTGGCATGTATTGGATAACACATGATTGGGGAAACATCATACTATCATGTCACAATTTACTCTCAAGCACTTGGCATGTATTAAAGTCTTAGCATGTATCAAAGAGCACGTAATTGAGGAATTTCCTACAATCATATCTCAACTTGTTCACTAAGGCCTTTCAACAAACACTAGGCATGCATGGGTCTACACCTAATTGGGGATTCCATGCTATCATGGTACAATTCATTCACTAAGGAATTCATCAAACACTAGGCATGTGTGGGTTGCACCTAATTGGGGATTTCATACTATCATACCATAATTTATTCATTAAGGCATTTCAACAAACACTTGGCATGCATGGACTTGCACACAATTGGGGTTTCCTAATCAACATGCTATAATGACCCAAATTTTTCATATAAGCATTTTATCAAACTTATGGGGATCATGATTTGCTTATTCAACCATTTCTACACTTAATTGACATGAACACATCACATAAAAATCAACTTAAAGAGGGTTTATCATAACCATCACATGAATTCCACATACTAGGGTCAATGCTTGAAATCCTTGTAAACAAATATGAATCACAACTCAATGATAGAAGGAACATCAAATTCAACTCACATGAATCATGAAAACCATAAACAAAATAGCTTTGAATTTTAGAAAAGGGTTCTTGAGCTTCTTGGATGAAAGGGATCCAAGAATCAACATCTACATACCTTGGGGAAACTCTTTTCTTGAAAGTTCTTGAAGAGATTCTTAATTTCTCTTGATTTCTCTTGATCTCTATTGATTTTTCTTGAAGAAGAAATAAGGGTTTTGATTTTATAAAACCCTAGTTTTGATGTTGAAGATGGGAAATGAGGCTAAGAGCCTTTTATCGGGTATATATATGGGCTGAAAAAGAGTGAAAAAGGACCAAAAATCCCTTGGAATTAAACTGAAAAAAAATCCCGATTTTACATGACGGTACAACGCGCCATAATCATGCCAGTTCACTAGAAATTGGACAATTGGGAAACTGCATGACGGCGCAACACGGTGGAAATCGCGTTGCCACCTTGGTTGTGAACTGGAAAGGCACCGCGACACGGTGGAATCGCTTTGGTGCATTGGAAATTAACAATTCTGAAATTAAGCCTTGGCATGATGCGCCAAATCATGGAGTCTTATTGGATTTTGACGATTGCTATTTTTGATGGCTTCGCGACGCGCTAAAGTGCCAAGTGGCACACTGTCTCACTAAAATGGCTGTAACTCTTCACCCGAGTATTAAATTTGGGTGAATTTAGTATCGGTGGAAAGTTTATTCAATGCTCTACATGACAAAAAGTTGATATTAGGTAAATTCTACATGGTTCAAAGTATGTCATACTTGGGAAGACACTTCTCAAACTTTTAGGACCGGATTTTTGCTTCACTGAACACGCTCTAAGGCTCAGACTAGGAGAGAATTTTGCAGGGTGTTATAGTATAAGGATGGGATTATAGTAGACCTAGCAAAAATTAAGGCTATTCATGATTGGACCAGTCCTACATCTCCATTTGAGGTTTACAACTTTATTAGTTTGACTGGTTATTACAGGTGGTTCGTTGAGGATTTTGCTACTACTATAGCATTGATAACTAGATTATCTCGGAAGGAGGTTCCTTTCCAGTGGTCTAGGAGTGGGAGCTGAACTTTTGGAGGCCTATGGATTTTCTCACTTTAGCTTCTATATTGGCTCTTTTTGTTGAGAGTAAGGGAATCACTGTATATTATGATGCTTTAGGTGTTGGTTTAGGTTGTGTTTTCATACAACAGGGTTGAGTAATTACTTATGTGTTGAGACAGCTGAAGGTGCACGAGCACAACTACCCCACTCATGATTTGGAGTTAGTGGTCGTAGTTTTTGTGCTTAAGTTTTAGAGGCATTGTCTATATGGCATGCATTGTGGGATCTATACCGATCATCATAGTCTTCAGCATCTTATGACCCAGAGAGAGTTTAATTCTAGGTATTATAGATAGATGGAGTTGCTTAAGAGTTATCACCTCTCTATTTATACCATCCGTGCAAGGCGAGCATAGTAATGAATGCCTTGAGCCGAAAGATGGTGAGTATGGGTATTTTGGATTTTATTATGGTTTTTGAGAGATCGTTGACATAGGACATCCAATACTTAGCCAACTTGATGGTGCGACTTAATATTTTTTACCCCAGGAGAATTCTTGCTAATATTAAGGTGAGATCTACCTTACTTGAGTAGATTTATAGTCATTAGTTCAAGGATATAGGACTTGTTATCATCCGCAATCAGGTGTTGAGTGGTGAATCCATAAGGGCTACCATAGATTTTAAGGGTGTTATGAGATTTGATGGTTGCATTTGTGTTTTGAGGGTTGATAACTTGATTTAGTTGATATTGCATGAGGCTTATAGCTGCATCTATGCTATTCACCCTCATACAACAAAGATGTATAGGGATTTGAGGCAACATTATTGGTGGAGTGGTATTAAGATAGATGTGGCAGGCTTTGTAGCTCGTTGCCTATGCTGTCAGCAGGTGAAGGCTGAGCATCATAAGCCTGGTGGCCTAATTTAGAGATTGCCTATTCTTGAGTGGAAGTGGGATGGATCACTGTAGATTTCGCAAGTGGTTTGCCTTTCACCTTTTGTGGTTCTAATGGAATATGGGTTATTGTAGATCGGTTTACCAAATTGGCATATTGTATTCCTATTCGAATGTCGTTCAGTGCCGAGAGGTTGGCTCGTGTCTATATTCATGAGATAGTTTTCTTGCATGGAGTGTCTATATCTATCATCTCAGATTGGGGCTCAATGTTCACTTCTAGCTTCTAGAGACCTGTCTAGTAGGATTTAGGTACTTAGGTAGATCTTAGCACAACTTATTATCCACAGAATAATGGATAGTTGGATCGGACTATTCAGGTTCCTGATGATATTCTCAAAATCTGTGTTATAGATTTTGGAGGTCAGTGGGAGCAGCACATAGCTTTGGCGGAGTTCATATATAATAATAGCTATCTTTTGAGTATTGAGATATCACCATTTGAGGCATTATATGGTAGGCATTGTCAATTTTTAATTGGATGGTTCGAGACCTCTAAGATTCAACCCTGCGGTACTAACTTGCTTTATGAGTCATTAGATAGATTCAGGGTGATTCAGGATAGGTTGATGGTAGCTCAGAGTAGGCAGAACTATTATACAAATCGTAGGCTTTGTTCCTTGAGATTTTGAGTTGGAGATTGGGTATTCCTCTGTGTATCTCCCATGAAGGGTGTGATAATGTTTGCGAGAAAAGGCAAGCTCAGGCCTAGATATATTGAACTATTTGAGATCCTTCTCACAGTTGGAGACGTGGCATGTGAGTTAGCCTTACACTTGCATTTTCCTACTATACATTTGGTTTTCCATGTTTTCGTGTTATGATGGTACATTCTCAATGAGTCTCATGTGCTTCAGTGTACTCAATTTATTTGGATGAGAGATTGACCTTCGTGGAGGAGTCGATGTTCATATTGGCCAGGGATGTTAGGCGATTGTGATCTAAGGAGATTTCAATAGATAAGGTTCAGTAGAGGCACTATAGGTAGAGAAGGATACTTGGGAGATCACGAGTGAGATGTGGACCCATTATCTTTACATGTTCGAGCCTTCAGATACATCCTAACCCTTTACTTTTGCGAAAGAAAGTTCTTTTAGTAGTGTATATTATAATGACCCTCTAGGTCAATTTTTACATTTCTACCCATTTTATTATTTAGAGCTTTTCTATAGCTATCCTAAGTCATTTATGACTTGCTGGAGCTGACAGTTCTATTACTGGGCAGTTCATTTGTTTTTTTAGAGCCAATTCCCTATTTTGACATTTTCGCTGGAAGAAATTGGCTATTTGGGAAAAACTTTAGTTTAATGACCTCATATGATAATTCTAAAAGTTATAAAACCTCTAAAATGTTGATTTTAGGCTATAGGGACCTTTGGTTTGGGTCCCAAGCCTTTCAAACTCATTTCAAACTATTGGTCAAAATTTAAAGAAAATAGCTCTAGGGTAGGCCTACTTTTCATCAAAACAACCTCAAATGGGAATTTCAACTGTACCATTAAGTCTGAAATGTCGAATTTGATAGGGTAGCATAGTTTGTTTGCACTCATGAGATTTTGATAGGTCAAGTGAACACTTAAGCGGCACCTGGGAGGCGCCATTAAATGCCCCTTTTTCCAATTCATCTCCCTATATTTCCACAAGTTCAAGATCTTTAAGCCCTAGATAGTGTGCAAAGTTGGGGAAACATTTCTTCAGAGATTTTAGGGTGCTTGTGAGGTCTTTGAATACGTGGTAAGTTTATGTTTAATTCTTGGGTAATTTCTTAATTTAGTTCCAAAACTCCTAGATTCTTGTTGAGTAGATTTAGTTATCATTTTAGCTCGGAATGTCCTACTATTGAGGGTAAATGTTCCTTGATCATAGAGGGACGTGTTGACGATTTCAAAAGTGTGATCCCGCAAGCGGTCCCTAAATGAGATTTTAGCTTGATTTTGAACCCGATAAGTGAAAATGCAATATAGGCAATGTTGTTCTCGTATTGATGAGTAGATTATGAGTTTGATAGCGTAGCATCAAGCGAAGCTTCTCAAAAAGGAAAACTGATGATTTAGCGGATTTCACCAGGCTTTATTTGGTGTCCAAGTAGGCTAGGTTTAACTTTCTCATAGATTGGATTAAATTGTAATATATTTATAACACTATACTAGATATGTTTTGACAATTAGGACTTAGAGTTGTAGTTAGCATGGATTGGATTAATTAGCCAATTTAGAGGCCGCAATTAAGCGCAATTGACTTAACTAATTGTTCTTTAGGTAGAATTGCTATTTTAGGACTAAAATATGACACATTTAATATCTAGTAGTGAAAGTAGATACCTTGGCCTATTTCGAGGTAGAATTTTTCTTAGAATGAATTTTGGGGATTAGAAGTGGACCCTCCGACCCACCTTAGGCAAAAATTATTTTTTGTCCCTTGTAGATCCAATACAACTTGCGTATTACATTAATTATGTTGTTTATTCAAGAAGGTTTAGATATATGTCATTTGATTATAGATTGGTACTTGGGAGGTGATACTAGTTTCGATTCGAGTTTGGTGATTTATGATATTAAGATCGGTTTGATTTCAAAATTATGCATGATATGAGTTTCGGTTCAAGTGCGGAAAATAATGATATGAGTTTCAATTTAAGTACGATGTTGAGAGGTTATTTATGATGGTTATGTAACCAGTTCATGTCCGATGTTTACGATTTGAGAGGATCCAGAACTACGATTATTAGATATGACTTGTTAGTGTGATTCCAGTTATTACTTCTCTTTGATTGCACCCTCCGGGCTTATCAAGGACCGCATTAGCCTATTTACTTTATTGCACTTATTATCTTATAGGGAACGGTTATATAGATATAGTTGTGATGTTCATTATTATTATTATTTCAATTTTTTATTTACTATTTTAGAGCGTTATTTCAGGTTTGTCCTCTTACCTTGACTTGGCTTACTTATCTTGCATTTTATTATATTTATATTATAATTTTGCTTAGTCGGCCGATGATGCTTACTGAGTGCATATGGCTTTAATACCCATACTACAGTTCTATACCTTTTTGGTGCAGATTTGAGTACTAGTTGTCGTCATTGATGTTGCAATTATGTGAGCCAGAGTTCAGAGACAGGGTGAGCTCTCGGTGCTGGAGTTGACCTTTTCTCCATCTTCTGTATTTTGCTTAGTCTTTTTATTTTTGAGACTGATGTATATTTGAGTATGATAATACTCACATTCTTTTGGATTAGTGGCTTTTATACCAATATTAGTAGGTCATGGGATGTTATTACTCCTTTTCTTTCTCTTCCCTAATGATATTACTTATGATTTATCTCTTGTGATTCATTTATTTGTACATTTCCCGCATCTATGCCACTTTGTACCAAATAGCCCATTACTTATAGTTCCGGGTTACGATTTTGGCTTACTTACTGGTGGAGTAAAGTAGGTGCCATCATGACTCGTAAATCAGGTTGTGACAATTTTGACGAATAATCTTGAAACTTAATAAGTTTCTTTGAGACTTACTGTAGTATAATACATTATCAATGGCCAATATCGTTCCCTCGGGTAGTAATAAGGTAGCTCTCTTCAAGAGCCCTCAATTAATTTTGTACTACCGAATATTGTATTAACATAAACCCTTTTCATAACCAAATTAGAGAAACATTTTATTCTCTTAATATAGTGTGAGTTGTAGCACTATTAAGAAGGCACATATCTCCATTACTCACCTTGAATCAATTTGAAGATTGGAGAAATTTTATTATCTTCACAAAATAAAAATACATGATAAGAAATGTGAAATCTAACAATCTTACAATGACAATTAAATACTTTTTTTTTCTTGAAAAATAAAAACAACATAGTGAAAAATTTTGATAATTAAAAAAATCACATAAATAAAACAACATAATTTATTTTCCCAATAAATTGATCAAGATTCAATTTTGACCTCCAAAGAAGTCTTCAACTTCTAAATGAGTAAAATCATCAAGACCATCAAAATCACCATATTTCAAAATCAAGTTTACCTCAATATTTTCATCATATTTTTGTAAAGGTCCCGCCTCATCATCATTTTTGAAAGTAAAGCGTGACTCCATTCAAGCATTAGAAGAGGTCCCACCTTCATTTTACTATCTTTTGAATGAATCTTGATAAAGCCTAGCAAAATGATTAGGCACCCGGCATTCATTCTTTCAATTGTCACAATGATGACACTTGCCTCTTGAAGGATTTTTTTGAGGACCCATTTGGTTCTCCCTTTCCTGGTCACGACCACCACAACGATTAGTATATTTTCCCCTTCCATTGCTACGCCCACACATATTTTATGACCCTAATTTTGCCGCATTTCAGGCTGGTCATGCGCTTGAACCCCATTTGCTTTCAGTAATGGAGCAACTTCAGTGGGACAGACTTCATGATTTTTCATCAAAAGGACATTATGTTGCTCAGCCACCAGAATATATGAGATCAATTCAAAATACTTCTTAAAGCTTTTTTCACGATATTGCTGCTGCAATATCACATTTGAGGCATGAAAAGTAGTAAGTGTCTTTTTCATCATGTCCTCATTATTTATAATTTTTCCATATAATTTCAATTGGGAAACAATCTTGAATACAATAGAAGTATATTTAACAACGGTTTTAAAATGTCAAAACTGTAAGTGCATCCACTCATAATGAGCTCTAGGGAGTATCATGACCTTTAGGCGGTCATACCTTCCCTTCAAATCAGTCGACAATTCAAGTGGATCTTTCATAGTCAGGTATTCAACCTTCAATCCTTCATCCAGATGATGACAAAGGAAAATCAAAGCCTTGTCCTTGTCCTGACTTGACGATGCATTAGCTGGGGTAATAGTAGCACTAAGGCACTGTGCCGAGAACCTATGCCAAATAATTTTTCTTGGAGATATCAAGTGCCACAAACTCAAGATTTGATAAATTCGACATGATGAATACTATCAAAAAAAATTAAATTAGAAATAATATAATATTACCTCAAAACATTGACTTTATTTCTACTACTAAGTAACACATTTTACCAAAAAAATAGCCACATAAGCAGTTTTTTTTTTCATTTCACGAAACAGTAACATTTTTGTTTTTTAAACAATACGTTAAAATGATAAAATGCTTGTGATGGTTATTAATAGACCACTACTATCATATAGTGATAACAGTTATTACTATCAAAATAGTTATAAAAATCACTTACTATCTTACACATGAAAAGAGCTAAAAATTATTTTAATAAGCTAATAACTAATGTATATAGTCACAAAAAAGAAATTAACAGTGAGATGAATTGATTCATCGCTGAAAATTATAACAACACTAAGTGTTATAATTGTTATTAAAAAACAATGCATACCTTTAAATAAAGTGACTAATCAAATCAAAAAGAGATAAAGAACAAGACAACAGGAATAATAGAGAACAATATAAGATAAGTTTCTTCTTCTTTTCAATGTGTACAACATTTTCCTCAAGATCTCTATTTATAGTATTACACGAAGGAACTTCAAGAAGTGTCATAAACATGACATTAATCTATGAGAATGTGGGGGAAGAACATGGAGGAAGGGATGATCACTGAGGAGGTGATGGAGGTGAGGGAATTACTACACTTAAAGGAGGAGTTACACTAAGAAATTATGGACAGCCACCACAATCATTTTATAATTATTTACAACATCTATATATATATATACTAGAGTCATTTGGCCAGTGCTTAGCCCGGGCCCAAATGAACGTTAACAAATAAATGTATAGATATTTCAAATAAAATTTAGGATAAATTTAAAGCACATTATAAATAATCTTGTGTAGAAATGTAAGGTGATGTTGTGTTCAATAGATCCTTGTGATTTAATTTTTCCCAACTACGTGCATATCGGAAGTTTTAATGCACCATACTGTCCCTTTTTTATTTATAAGCATGTATGAAGTCACTAAAGAAATAAAAATATCAAAGGTTGATATATTTTCGGTGGTAAAAGAAAATTTTACTTCAAAAGTTGATTAGATTTCATCATTTTATATTTCAAAAGACTATTTGATAGAATTTGAAGCTACATTGTGTTAAGTTAATTAAATATTTAAAATTATAAATTAGCTATTCAAATATTTTATAAAAATAAAAACTAATCACAACGTTTCTATCAATTTAGTGATGTTTTTTCAAAGTACTGATTAAAGTGCATATAATTTGACTTTCAAAATGTGAAATTTGATAAATACTTTAAGATAAAGAAGAAAAAAAAATTAAAAATAAAAAAGAAATATTGACCAAGTAAAAATCCATGTGGAATTCTTAAGAAAATATAGAAGGGCAATAGAAAAAAATTAAAGTTATTTTTTATGATTTGTTGAAACAAACAAATAAAATAACAAATATTTAATATAAGAAACACATTTAAAAAATAAAAATGAAAGGCAGTATAAGAAAATGAATAAGCAACCATGTGTAGTCCCCTCATAGGATTAAAGCAGTCATGTGTAATCCCCTCATGGGATAAAAACTCAGTGTGAGGACGACCAAAGTGATTATATATACACACATATATATATATATGTATAAATATATATGTATATATATATGTATACATGTATGTATATATATACATATATATATATATATATATATGTATAAGCAAAAGTAATAGTACCATAAGAACACAAGTGGCAGCATAAGAATAAGTCACGTGACAATTTTTAAGACAAAGTTAAAATTTGAACTGAAATATTAAGTATCGAAATTTGAAACACATTATTGTTAAAAACAAATCTCATTATCTTAAAATAGAATTCATAATTAAAGAGTTCTAATGGACATTTACTATTTCAAACTTATCTCTTTTAAAATCTAATGTTAAAACATATATTTAAATATATATTATTTTTATATTAAGTAAATATAAAAATATTGTTAAAATAATAATAATAATAATAATAATAATAATAATTAGTAGTGGTGGTATAAGCAATAGTAATACTACGCAACAACAACAACAGTAGCAACAACAACAACAACAACAACAATAACAACAACAACAACAGCAACAACAACAACAACAATAATAATAATAAAAAAACAGAAATAGTAGTACATACGTAGTAGTAGGGGGTAAGAATAAAAAAAAATAATAGAAGCTGTGGTGCATATAATAATAATAATAATAATAAGAGGTAATAATAATAATAATAATAATACTAACAATAATAATAATAATAATAATAATAAGAGGTAATAATAATAATAATAATTTAATTTCAAATCATTTTTTCAATTCAATATAATATTATATGATAAATATGCATTGTATTAGAAAAAATGAAGATAATGAAAAACTTATCTTCTGTCAATAAATTGATATATTATTTGTATTTAAATGATGGTTAAAATTGAATGAAATTTGACCTTTGATTGATATAAATTATTCATATAATTTAGTATATAAAAATTATATTTTTAAATAAAATATGAATAATTATATTCGACCCTCGCATATTTTTTGACGAATTCTACAAGAAAAAGAGTACAAGAAGAATATAAAAGAAGAAATAAATAAATAAAAGAATTCCACGAGTGTAACTACAAAAGCTTACTCACACCCGTCAAGTGAAGGAATGAAATAAGTGAAGGTTTTCAGAAGAAGTTACAAGTGACCGTCACAACCACCACTACGAAAGCTTACTCACACCCGTCAAGTGAAGGAACGAAACAAGTGAAGATTTTTAGAAGAAATTACAAGTGACCGTCACAATCACCACTTCAAAGAATGCATTCATTGGTTCAACATTATAATTTTCTATAAATAGAGACCTTTCTTTGATTATTAGGCATCCAACAATTAGCAAAAACATAGTATTGGTCTCTTGTAATAAATATTTCTTCAAGTCTTTTCCACATATCTAGTTTCTTAAATTTAAGTTTTTTTTTTTCTACTTATATAATGGAGTGATCTCTTTGTGTTGGGAGCGTTGAAGAAACTCGATATAATATTATAATATAAATCTTATTTTAGTTCTTTCAAGACTTGATTTTATTTAAAAACTAAATACTCCGTGTTGAAATACCTGTACTAGAAATTAAAGTTACTTGATATTTTATATTATAGTTATAGTTATATTAAGTTGTTCTTCCCACAAGAAAGAAAACTAAATATACTATAAGTATTTTATAAAATATAAGTAATAATAATTTTTAGTCACTTGTTATTTCAAATCTTTGAAATTGCTTCTTTTGATCCTTATCCTCACGGAAGAATTATTTCGAACTATTTCTTAGATTTAAATAATCTCTATCTTATTTATCTCAATTCCTATCCTCGCGTAGGGATTGAATCAAATAATATTGTTGATTTGAGGGGTCTTTATCTTATTTCTTTCAATCTGTATCCTCACAGAGAGATTGTCTCAAGTAATTTTATTGATTTAAAGATTACTCGCAAAGGGTCTTTATTCCTCATAAACACATAAATAAAATTTAGAAAGTTAATCTACAATTTTGTAGAAATTACTAAAATAATAATTTTATTATAATAGACATACCAAGTGAATTCAACAACCCCAACTTCCTCTCCAAGATAATCTTTTAAGCACAATTTCTTCACATACTTTATTTTCAAACTTAAGAAATTACTCTCTTTTCATCAATTTGATTCTCAAATAGTAGTCAAAATACCATAAGTTTGTAGCATAGATTTTCAATCTCTGTGGGACGATATCTTAAACTATATTAGAATTTGACAGAGTACGAGCAATAAAATTCTATACATATTGGCCTCGTTAAATTTTTGGCGCCGTTGCTGGAAATTGGCATACATCTACTTCAGACTAAGTGTTTTGATACTACTTTGAGAGCTTACTTTTCTATTTATTATTATTATTGCTAATGTCGTTCTCATCTTACTTTATTTATTTTTATTGAAATTATTTCTCTACTTTATAAGTTTCAGGAAGTTTATGGCCCGCTCCTCTATAAAAATTTAGCCAATATGATCCAGAAATTGAAATAACAATTTGTTGGCGTAGGAAAGAACAAACATCAACTTCTCAAAACTTTAGCAGGATGAAACACCGTCCGGATAATGAAATTAATCCACCAGAAATTCCATCACATGCTCTAGATTATTAGTTTGATAAAGTGGTGCATAGACCCTCAAATAGAATTTTGAGGGATTACGCTAGACCAAACCACTTCAACTGTGAATCTAGTGTCCGAAAAGCCCCAGTAGCAGCCAATAATTTTGAAATCAGAATTGGATTAATTCAAATAATTCAATAATCATGTACTTTTTTCGGTGATCCAAGTGAAAATCCACAGTCATTTGATTGATTACTTAGAATTAGTTAAAACTTCTAAATACAATGGAGTCTCTCCTGAAGCAATTAAGTTAAGGATATTTCTTTTTTCTTTAAAAGGAGATGCCAAAACTTGGTTGCGAAGTTTACCTCAAGGGTTTATTACCACATGGGATAATATGACTTAGAAATTTTTAAACAAATATTTTTCTCCAGCTAAAACTACAAAGTTAAGACAAGAGATTTCTAATTTCTTGCAGACGAAAATTGAATTAGTTTATCAGGCTTGGGAAAGATTAAAAGCAATGTTAAAAAAATATCCACATCATGGCATACCTGAATATATGCAATTGTATATTTTTTATCATGGACTAAATCCTTCTTATAGAAATATTATAGATGCAGCTGGAAGAGGCTCTATCATGGGTAAAACCACAGAGGAAGCACTTCAAATAATGAATGAAATCTCAGAAAATGCTATTCAATGGCCATCTGATCGCATAATTATCAAAAAGGCTGCTACGATAAATCATGAAGATGCTTTAAATACACTAACATAACAAATTACTTCTTTGGCACAAAAGTTTGAATCTTTTTAGATGAATGCACATCAGTCAGTTCAAGTCGAGGCTTGTGACATGTGTGGAGGAAATCATCTGAACCTTGAGGGGCTAAAACTTGTCGAGGGTACTAACCTCTACCCTATTGAAATTAATATTGATTCAAAAGAGGTTATTCATATGCTAAAACATGGTAACATGCATTATAACCCTATTATCGATGTCTGCAGGTCCATGCTAAGAAGAATGATCCTTCCACTAGTGTGACACTACTATAGAGACAGAATCAAGTAGCTGACTCACTTGCAAAGGAAGGAGCGGGGAGGAAATTTTTTGGCAACACTCATATTTTAGCAGTTCATGCAGTGTTTGCACTAGAACATATATAGGCGAACATTTTAGGAACTCTGTTTAATAGGGATGTCAAGATGTATAACACTTCCCATAGTGCTGATACTGATATTTTTTAGCCTGACTGAATGGCTATCTATAATTTGCAACATTTGCTACATTATTTAGTTTAATCTAATCCGAATTACCAAAAAAAAACAACTTAAGAAATAAAGAAAGAGAAGAATGAAGAAATTTTATTTTTTAAAAGTTTATATGCATGTGTCACAAATTTAGGCTGATAAAGTATCCTAGAATCTATTCCCCTTTATCATTTCAGATTGTGCCCCCTATACCCCCCACCCCAAGATTCCCCAAGCTAGAACCATCGGTATTCAGTTTGTAAGATTCCCTTACTGGGGAATCCATTTAATCAAAATAGTGATGGTTTGATCTCCTAGGGGTGTTGAGATGTTAACAATGCGGGTGTACTCAATAGTTGCGACATAATAATTCTTATAAGTGGGGATGACATTGGTATTATTAAACACACTCCCATTCCTGTATTTCTATATTTCCCAGAGACAGAAGATAGACAAAATATCAAGATTAATATGATTGTCAAAGGGTTTATTATGGAACCAGTTCTTGGTGATATCAAGCATGTCATTTCCATTTATGCCTGCAAAATTTGAGGCTACACATCCCATTTTGCTGAACAGAATAGTCCACAGCGGAGTAGTTTATTGACAATCCTAGAAGAGATGCTTTATGTTCTCATGAGCATTTTTGCATTTGTAGCAACTTGGCTAGATAGGGATACCTCTTCTGCTAAGGATGGAGTTACAAGGCAGTCTATTATGGTTGAGGAGCCAAAGAAAGTGTTTCATCTTATTAGGGATTTTAATATTCCAGATTCACTTAAAACTTTTGTTTCCAGTGTGGGTCTGGAATTTGGTGCTAATGTGCTTGTAGGTACTGCTTCTAGTGAAAACCCCACTACTAGTTAAGTCCCAAATGGGGTAGGTAGTGGGACTCCTAGTGGTGTGGAAGAAATAATTTTGGATGGACTGAAGAAAGGTGATGGGAAGATTAAATGGAAGGGAAAAGAGGTCCCCCATGTGCCATTTATTCAAAGTTCAGAGATAGTGGCTTGATGAATCCAGCAGTAACAGGCCTTTTGATAAGGATATTTAAAGCCTCAGTATTGGGAAGCCACCTATCAATCCAGAACTTAGCTTGTTCCCTTTTGTGAATGATCCAAAAGAAGGCCTCTTTGCAAGTGACTTGGCCAGTGGTAATATATTTCCTGGTCCTGGAAACCATATGTTTGTTGATGGTGTGAGTATTTATTGATTAAGAGCTTATCCCAGAGAGAATGCTTTTTTTTATAAGTCTCCAGGATGGAGCACAATTCATAGTATTATTTTTAACACCAGCTTGCTGGATACCCAAACCCCCCAAGTATTTGGGTTTAGTGGTTACATCCCACTTGATCATATGTATTTTTTCTTGACATCAGTAGTACCCTATATAAAGTTTCTTTGGATCTTTTCAATGTGATTGGTGATTTTATGGGAAAGGGAGATGTATTGTATGACATGGTTAGGGATGCTATTAAGGGAGGCTCTGGATAGTGTGGTCCTTCCAGATTTGTTAAGAAACTTGTTCTTCCAACCAACTAATTTAACTTTCATGTTGTCGATGATGAACTGGAAATTAGCATTGGTGGGAGCTTTATGGAAGATGGGAAATCCTAAATATTTTCCAAAGGTAGTTTTGGGGTAGATATTCAGGATAGAGGCTAAATAGTTACAGGTATTGGGAGAGCAGTTCCTAAAGAAGATGACTTTGGATTTGGTTCTATTGAATTTTTGGCTAAAGAAAGAACTAAAAGAGTCCAAAGTTTCCTAATTATCACACAGTTTTTCTTATTGGCCCTAGCAAACAAAGTCAAATCATCTGTAAAGAAGAGGTGGGAGAATTTTTGACCTCTTCTGCAAATGATAATATGAGTCCAGTTAAGGAGATCAACTTTATAGTCAATCCTTCTGGAATAGACTCCATGAACAAGATGAAGATACAGGGGGAGATCAAATCTCCTTGTCTTATACATCTTGAAGGTTGGAAGAATTGGGTTCTATAACCATTAGTGAGGATAGAGATAGAGGTAGAGGCGATACAAGACATGATCATATTGGAGAGTTTGGCAGGGAAGTTGAAGAAAGGCTTGTCTAATGAATACTATTCAATTCTATCGAATGCTTTCTCCAGGTTAATCTTGATAATCATATGGCATTTAGCCTCTTTCATTTTAGAGAGGTGGCTAATGAACTCTTGGATAATGATAGCATTA
This sequence comes from Capsicum pubescens, assembly GCA_030864215.1. NCBI lineage: Eukaryota > Viridiplantae > Streptophyta > Magnoliopsida > Solanales > Solanaceae > Capsicum > Capsicum pubescens. The sequence continues at coordinate 209,232,045 of CM061540.1, read as the reverse complement.
TCCGAGGATCTCCTATTGGCTATAAAACTAGTTTGGGTAGGACCAATGATATTGGGAAGGTAAGGTTTTATTTTATTAGCAATAATCTTAGTAATGATTTTGTATTGGGTATTACAAAGGCCAATAGGTCTAAACTTTTTTAAGGAGACACCATTATGACACTTGGGGATTAGGCAGATGTATATTTACCTCTTTATCCATTTTGCTTATTGAGAATACCCTAGTATAAAAGAAGATAAGTTGGGGGCTGATGGTCTTCCAGAATTTTTGATAGAAGAGGGGGTGAAGACTATCCTTTCCAGGAGATTTGTTAGCCTTAAAAGTGAAGACAACTTTCCTGATCTCAGAGATACTAGGGATACTGTCCAACACCCATGGGCTCTATTTGGGATAGAGCCCCAAGAGGATGGGTTCTTCTGGCATCTCAGGTGGGAGAAGGAATGGTTAGTACAGTAGAGATCTTTGTAAAAAGTCAGGATGGAGTGATTGATGTCCTCTTGGGTAGTTCATTAGCTACCATCTTTATTTTTCAAGGAATTAATCCTATTTTTCTCCCCCTGTTAAAGGTAGCAGTGTGGAAAAGGCTAGTACTGACATCCCTTCTGTGATCAAGTTTATTCTGGACTTGAGTCTCCAGAAGTCCTGCTCATATTTAAGGATGTCATTGTAATCTTTAAGGAGATCAATTCAAGGGTATGGAGAAAAGAGCTAGTAGGGTAGTGGGTACTTTTCTGGATGCTAGCTAGTCTAAACAGGATTCTTCTCTTTTTAGATAAAATATTTCCAAAAACCTCCTTATTCTAAGGGAATTATTGATTGGAGAGAGGCAATGGACTTAGTGAGGTTTTCACTGGAGATAAAATCTTGATCAATAATAGAATGGAAATTAGGGTGAGAGCACCACACGGGCTCCATTCTAAAGGGTTTATCCCTTATTAGGGTTTGATGAGAGAGATTAAACAACAAAGGGCAGTGGTCAGAATGGGTTCTGGAGAGGTGAGTAACAGTTGCTTCAAGGTACAAATGTATCCATTGGTCATTTTTAAAATACCTATCTAGCCTTTCAAGAATCAGATGGCTCTTATTGCTATATCTTTTATTAGTCTAGACGAATTTACTCCCTTTAAAGACCAAATCAACCACGCAACATTAATTAATACAATTCCAAGAACTGTTAGTTATATTATTGTTGATGGGATTCCCACTATACTTATCAATGGCTCTAAGGAATTCACTAAAATCCCCCCCACCAGCCAACTGACATTGTTGTTACTATAAATAGTATCCGTAATGGCAGACAGTTGTTCCTAAAGGATTTTCCTATTTTTAAAATTTGTACAAGCATAGATAATACTAAGAAACCAAAAACTAGAAAAATCCTATATCTTGACAGCCGTATGAATGCTTTGAGGTGTAATAGAGATGTCATTGATATTAAAAAAATCATCTTTCCACATCAAGATAATTCCAGTAGACGTCCCAATAGTAGTAGATTGGATTTGATAGTCAAATCCAAGGTCTTGAGTTAATTGGTGGTGATCAGTCATTCTGGCCTCAAGAAGAGCTAGCATTGCAGGTTTGTAAAGTCCTACCATAGCAGTGCAATGTCTTTTAAACTATGCACTGTTAGTCCCTCTAGCATTTCATACAATTATGTTCATCTTTAATCTGGTTTAGGTTGGAGATTGATCCTCTACCACATTCTTCCTTTTGTCCATTATATTCGGGGTTGTTTATCGTAGATTCACATTAATCATTGACTTCAAGGGGTTCAAAGAGGTCTTCGATATCCCCCTTTCGGTGTACTAGGGATCCTGGTCTCCATTATGAACTTGGTTAAGTCCCATGGTAGTAGTATTATCCATATATCGCTGACTTACTCTGCGAAACTTAAAGCTACTGGTTTGTCGAGGGTGGCTACCTCTATAACTAGGACTTTCATGGTTGCTAAGATAGCTTCCATTTCTGAATTGCTTACTCTTAACATTTCCGTATTTTTTTCTCTTTCCCAATGAGTCTTTCGTTGTAGAAATTTTGGTTGGGTCACATCCACTAGAGAAGATGTATTCTCTGGTTGTAGGAGCTTTGGTTTATTCATAAGAAGTTGGGGATTTGGAGTGGAATAAAAAGGAGGTTGTGTGCCACTTGACTCAGCATCTCTGTCAAGGTCTTTGTTGACAGAGGTTCTAGTTGATTCAATACCCCGATGGTTATTAGAGTAGACTTCCGTAAGTTGTTTCTATAGTTTGCCAGACTATGTTTTAGGGCTTCTTTCACAAGGAGTGCAAGGTAGGTCAGGTGTTGCAGCACAACCTTTAATGGTCTCTCCTCTATCTCTTCTTTAATGGTGGGGATTATTTCTTGGAAACCCATATCCATTCAAGATAATGGAGCATGGTCTAGAGGAAATGGCTCCATAAAGAGGGTCAGGGTGGTTGTATTGAGAGGTGAGGGATTCCAGTCTTCTATTTTTTATAAAGTGGGATAAAGAAATGGAAAGGTGAGGGAGATGAGAGAAGAAAGGGAAAGAATAGTGGCTTTCTTTTCATATTGGGATAAGGGAGTAGTTAAATAAGAGGTCTTGGGGAAGGATCTTGCACCACTTGTAGGAGATGCAGCCTGCTGGTTTTGTGCCTGCAAGCAATTTTGATGGATGATTTGACCGGTGGTGGTCATATCAGCAGGAGAAGGATTGCCCTGTATTTTCTTATTAGAAAAGATGAGAGTTGACTTAATATCTCCTCCCAATAAGTTCAGAGTTTGGTGGGCATATTTTTTTTCTTTCTGGGCGTGGGATAAGCTTTGGGATGTATTTTCCCGAGACCCAAAATGGGCTCTGTTGTTACTAACCCGGTTACTAGACTTCTTGTCCAAATGAGCCTTTGTCTTTTGGGTCAATCTTCCTTTACTAATTGGGTTACTGGACTCTATGTCCAGGTTAGCCCTTATCTCTTGGCCCAATGAGAAGGGTTTGTCATTCCCCTTATTAAGGATATTTTTGACTTATTTTGCCGTTGGGGGGGAGGGGGGTTGAGGGTCAATAAACTTACCTGAATCTGCATCATACGCTTTAACCTTAACAATTGGATTAGGTTATTTACTTGTACCTGGTCCGGGGGAAGGGGAGGGGAGCTTCTGTGATTTTACCTTAGATTGAGCATTCTTCTTTCAAAAGGTCACAGTTTTTCACTTATTCACCTGAGCTTCCACATTATTCTTCTACATGGCTGTGTTGTTAGGATTTTCGTGGGTAGTTGTAGCAGCTTTAAAGTCATAATTCCTCACTGTATGATCCAATCTGCCATATCCTGTACACAATATTCTCTATCTTTCATATCAAATTGGCTGTGGGTGATCCCCAATGCTGATAGTGGTATGCATCGGAGTATCCATTAGCACCTAAACACAAATCCTTGCGTATCTACCTCAGGGTTGAAGAGTTGCATGTATCGATCTTCAAAAGGTATCCAATCTTTTTCCTAATTTTTTCCAGAATTGACTTGTCGTAGAATTCCAATGGTAAGTAAGATAGACGCAACCAAATTGCTGTATAAGAAATTTTTAACTTACTTGGTACAAAATTTGGTTCCCATTTCCTTATTGAGATGAAGGAACCCGCTACAAAACATGGACCATCATGTAGGATTCTTAATTGGATTTCTTCTAGTGCTAATTTCACCGTGAAGAAGTCCTTACCGAGATATATGAGCACTAATTTCTCTTCAACTCTCCACATCTCCGATAACTTAGTTCTGAGATATTGATGATTAAATTTTTTTCCCCACACACTTAATAATCACTGAATATTTCCATGGTGGGTAAATCCTGCTCTTTTCTTTCTTTGAAAGAATGATGGATGCTTCTGAAGTAGCAGGGGTTTTATCCCCATTATCATTGAGAAAATCCTGGTCATAGTAAGCCGAGTTTGTCTGTGATTTCTTCGTCATAGCTTCTTTGTAGGATTGTCATCGAGGGGGGGATGGGTTATTTTCCATCAGGTTATTATTCTTATCAAATGGATCTGGTGGTGGAGTTAAAGGGTAGGGTGTTAGCTTAGGGTTCCATCATTTGGGTCATATTGGGATGTTTAGAGAGATAGAGTCTTTCTATCTCTAAGAGAAAAAAATTTAAGTTGGTTATTAAAGAAGAAAAGGTTATAATATCTATTAACTTATTAGAATTTGAAAATTAAAGTAATTGTTGGTGTATACACATTTTGTTATTAAAATAAGAGAAAAGTCATCATTTTCATCCTAAACTATATTCGAAAATTCGAAGACACACCTAAACTATTGAGATGACCTATTTCACACTTATGCTATTTAAAAGTGATTTTGTTTACATCCCAAAAGTTGTTGTGGCAACAAATTAAAAAGAAAAAGAAAACAAGCATCTTTTTGATTTTTTTCTCTTTTAAAATGTAGCTGTGTGGAATTTTTTACTAATAAAAATAAATTTAAAGAAGTTGCAAGGTAAAGTTCATCTTTTAAAAAATAAAAAAATCAATTTAAGCTACTTGAAATTTTATATCTTTGTTGTTTGATAGATATTGTTGGAGAGTATTAGTTGCAGATCTTTCATGAACATTGTGTATTCCTATTCTAATAAAATAAAAACAAAAAAGGAAAAAAATAAAAAATTCATAGCCTCTTCTCCTCCAATGACAACCTTTCACGTTTGATTTCTTCTTCTTCTTCTTCCCTTTTTTTAATTTTGTCCCTCTTCTCTTCTCCATTTTTCTTATCACTGTTACTTCATTAAATCTATCTTTTTCACGAATTGAGTGCTTATTCTTTACTATTTGATGGTGAAATTGGTGATTGATGGAAAAAATTGGTATTTGTTTTTGATGATTGAAAATGATAATGTTGTGATTTTGATGGCGAATGCAAAAATTTGTGGTGATTGTTTTTGTGAATTTCGATAATAACAATGGTGGTGGTGTAATTTTTGTGGTGGATCTTGTGAAGAAAATTAGTATGTGAATTTTGATCTCGATTTTTTGTGGGTCATCTTAAAATTTTCTTGTAAAGAATTAGCACTTTTAGCATTATTATGATGGAAATGGGAGTTGGTAAGTAAATTTGTGTGTTATTGATAGTGATGGAACAAAAAATGAATAATTTATTAATAAAAGGAGAAAACTAAATACTAACAAATTGTCTCCCATGAAAGATATACAATCATGGTCAAAATGAAATTTTTTCACATGCTAAGAAATTTAGTATAACGCCCCGATTATCTGAATCGGAATGCTATACGGTGCTCATGACCCTGAGGGACCACAAGCTAACACATGACTAATATCTGTACCTGTACACTGCATAATATATAAATATAAATATGAAAACATGAACTGAAAGGCCATAAGGTTTAATACTGAACATAATCTGAATAATAACAATGTCTGAATAAAGTGGTATCACAATACCAAAACAAAACCAAAATACTGAAGTATGAATCAAGTATGTAATCTAGTCTGAAAACCTCTAACTGTCTGAAGTAGGTAGTGGAAGGAACATGTGTCCAACTAACTCCCGACTACTGAAAGCCAAAATAAAATACCGAAGTAATAAAGTAGTAATCATGTCCTCAGAGAATGAGAACTCACTGCTAACTCTGACTGATAAAATTTGCAATGCTACTGCTGCTCTGGAACTCGTACCTCTGAACCAATGGTGTATCATAAGAGAAAGCACCATATCGCAAATACGTCAGTACGTCTGAATGTACTGAGTATATGAGTGAGGTAGGATAAATGCAAATGGGTTTATATGCTTGAATAATATGGACTAATATGAATGTGAGAATACATATATGTGTAAGTAACTGAAACTGAGCGACTGTATCTGACAGTCTAAATCTTCTAATAATGATTAAGAGTGACTAAGCTTGAGATCAGGCCTAACTAACAGGTGATCTCTGGAACTGATATTGAGAATACTCAACTGAATCTGAGATTGAGATCAAGCCTATCTGATGGGTGACCTATGTAAGTACTGATACTGAGTAACTTTATATTAGACCAAGCCTATCTAGTGGTTGGTATATGAATCTGTGGAACTATCTGAGTTCCTTACTGAGATTGATGACTGTATCTGACAGTTCTGATTTCTGAATTCTACTCTGAAGACTGATACTGAAACTGTAACTGTGGGAGTGGTCACTTAACCGACATGCCCTGAATCTGAACTGGTGGGGTCCAACCTATAACCCCAACTGGAAGGGTGTCAATACCATGCCACGAGTAAATACCTCTCTGGTCAATCCTATCTGACGAGTGACCCTCGTAGAAAGTCAAGCCTAAGGCAGTATAATAGTCAAGCCTCTTTGATGGGTGACAAGCCTTTTTTTGACGGGTGACTCCTACATCCTTCGCTGGCTACGCAGTTTTGGAGTTTAGGGATTGCTCCTAATGACTCTGCCTCTCTGACGGGAAACCGCCATCCCTGCACTCGCTCGGTGCTAGCTCCTACTCCCAACTGAAAGACTCAAAACTGATTCTTAGAACTTGTACTTGATCTGAACTGAAGCTCTTACTGATTTTCTTACTTGACTGAGCTGATTGAGTTCACTTGGTTCCGTTATCTGGCAAAATACTACTAAATTTATTATCTAAATGAATGATACTAAGTTCTGAATTGATTTCTTAAATGCTACTGAGATCTGAGCTGAATACTGAACTGAAGCTGGAATGATAACGATACTTAGATTACTGAGATTTCTTAAGTTCTATAACTTTCTGAGAGTTCTGAATTTTGTAACTGACTGAGTTCTACTGATCATAGCACGATTGAGATTATCTTGAGACTGACTCGGCTCTAGGCACACAGTTATATATTTTGGGTACAAGTATCCCCAGGACTCGATGGAAGAAAACTAATACACATGATACTTCTTGATCATAGGAATAACATCTACAATTCATAATACCATAAGTAGGGGATTTCATACTACACATGGTTCTCAACACCTTATACATGAAAGGGAATACATATAACATGGGTATACTTGCATACCTCAATATCATGGACATGCCATATCACAACAACAACTCATAACAATAACACATATCAATAACATGGAATTCATGTGGAAACATAAGAAATAGAACATGAACTTGTCATTTAAGCACTATTAAGTCATAAAAACATGGATTCTATCATTCTTGGCATTTTATCAAACACCTTACATGCACAACTTTGGGCATAGGTGTACTTATCAATTTGACAATCTTAATCCATCCAAAATTCATGGGTTTCAACTAACCTACTCACATGCTTCATGAAAAATACATCAAGATACAACCTTGAATTGAAACAACCATCATCAACATGAATATAGTCATAACAGAACAAGGAAATCACAATTTATAATTTAAAACATGATTCTTGAGCTCCATGGATGAAAGGGATCCATGGATGAACACTACACATACCTCAGAAAGGAAACTTTGATGAGTTCCTGGAGAGTTCTTGGATTGGGAAACTTAATTCTTGATTATCTTGGAAAAAGGGCTTGAATCTTGCTTTTGGGAGATGATTTTAATAAAAACTCTAATCTTGTGGTTGAAAGTGTAAGAGAGGGTTGTTGAGATGTTTAACTAAAGAAAAATAAGAGAAAGTTACTTCTCTTGAGGTTTATAAGTCGTGGGAGGTAAAGAAAAATACCAAAATACCCTTACGAAACCACTTCCTAATTTATGAAAATCTTAGTTGACTACCAAGGCTGAAATATCGTCAGATTTGTGATAAGTCATCACAAATGTCGTCACTTGGGAGCTGGTCTCTGCCTAAGGCTGATGACATTCGTGATAAGCCGTCAAACTTGTGATAACTTATCAGAAATGTCATCACTGGGGGCTAGATTCTACCTAAGGCTGACGATATTTGTGATAATTCGTCACACTTGTGATAAGTTATTATGAATGTCGTCACTCAATTTTCCAGGATGACATGCTGGAGTAAAATGGGTATAACATTTTGCTACGGTATCGAATTTAGGAAAAATTGGTATTGTTGGAAAGATAATTCAAAGAGATTTCATTTGACATATCTTAGGTCCTCTAATTTGATATACACAAGAAGTTATGGTCGATTGAAGTTGACCCAAGTTTTGACGCTTACTAAAACTTGAACGATAGGAAAGCTTTCAATTTGTCCTTGAGTTAGGGGACCTCTATGATCTAAATTCATGATCAAATAGATTCCCACACTACATAATTGATTAACACACTAAATTTACATAGGATTTGAGGCTTTTGGATTATTTACGCATATGAATAATAGATTTTTATTATAGTCCAAAATGTGGGGTGTTACATTATCTCCCCCTTGGAATCATTCGTCCACGAATGTCGATTGATAAGTTACGAGTACTGATCAACTGAACTTACTTAAGGGATGTGAATATCTAAAACATGACTATATAATGGAAATTACTGACACACTGAATTTTCCACTAGAGTATGCATGCATAGCTGATGCATAGAATACCCAGATGAGACTATTGATAAGATGGATCCTCATGACGAACATGCATATCTGATGCATGGATACTTGACTGAGTTGTTCTCATGAACGTATGACTGAATACACTGATAAGCTGAACTTTCTCTACTAAACATGCATATCTAATGCATGGAGGTCTGACTGAACTTACTCTTGAAAGCATGACTGACTATGCAATGATAACTGATGCTAACTCGTAATAGGAATCTATGTATAAAACTAAATGGGTTTACGGAATTGATAACTTCAGGGAGTTATAGAGTATCTCCCCCTTGGGATACTATGTCCCTCTAAAAATACTTACATCACTGTAATACTTGAGGACTACTGAGGCGGTGCACAAGGCATCTATGAATTGGATCATATCTAAAAATCTGAGAGATGAAGATAATGCATGATGCATGAATTGAGTTATACTCGCAACTACTAAGGTACTCTGTCATGGAATAGTTACCTTACTGAGATTTCTGATAGTATGACTAGATGGAAAGATATGAAAACAAACTATACGAATCTGATTGTCTAACTGCTAAACTAAACTGCTGGCTTTTCTGACTAACTCATGCTGAAAACTTAAGCTTAACTAAAGCACTGCTTCTGCATTCTTTCAACTAAACCTTCCACCTTAGACTCAAGTCATCATCATAAGTCTGGGAACGCTTCACTAAACTCTGAACTGAACTACAATCAATCTACTCTAGGGTCTATGATACAATAATGTACCTAAATGATAACTCATCCTGCAAGACTACACCTGAAAGTATAAAGCTCACTTCTTATACTATCCCTTGGGGTACAACTCTTAACTTCATTTAGTCTCCGCAATCATCAAACTTAAATTCTTGCATGCACTGTTCAAGCTAACTGAAATCTCTAGAACATGTCTAGCCACTTATACATAAACATAACACCCGCTACTGTCATGGGATGCTAATATCACATCTTTTAACTTATATCCACACCTTCATACTTAGTCTAAAATCCACCAACTTAAATTCTTCAAAGATTAAAGCTTAGTCTCTAAAGCATAATGTGAATATCCATACGTCTTTAATAAATATGCCACTCTCATCCTAGCCTTTAATGTTACCTCTCTAAAACTTATATTTTCTCCACATCATAAGAATTACCATTGTGCCTCCATTAAAAACACATATAACTCTGGATCACTAAACTTAAACTCTTGCATACATTGTTTCAATCCTACTGATACACCTTTTATACAACTAAACCTCATGAAACATACTCTGCCCAACTTTAGATAACACTATCCCGAACTGTTTGTGGGGACGGTCTGAGAAAGCTCTATCTGTAGGACTCTGGGCCTTACTACTTCTGCTACCTTAGGAGTAAGTTAAAGCTGACATGAATGGAACATAATGAGAATCCACTTATGTTTCTTAAAGAACCTTTCTATAGCACGATCTGAGACATGAAAGAAGGAAAATGTTTCTAAAATATCTTATAGCCTCCTACACATAAATGTGGAGCGCAACACACCCATGTACAAGACTCTACTAGATGCGGCTTTCAGACTTCCTAGGACACTATTGAACCTTAGGCTCTGATACCAAGTTTGTAATGCTACACGGTGCTCATAACCCTGAGGGACCACAAGCTAACCCATGACTGATATCTGTACCTGTACACTGCATAATGTATGAATATAAATGCAGAAACATGAACTGAAAGGCCATAAGGTTCAATACTGAACATAATCTGAATAATAACAATATCTGAATAAAGTGGTATCACAATATCAAAACAAAACCGAAATACTGAAGTCTGAATCTAGTCAGTAATCTAGTCTGAAAGCCTCTAACTATCTGAAGTAGGGAGTGGAAGGAACATGTCTCCAACTAACTCCCGACTACTAAAATCCAAACTGAAATATTAAAGTAATAAAGTAGTAATCATGTCCTCGGAGAATGAGGACTCACTGCTAACTCTGACTGCTGAAATCTGTAATGCTACTGTTACTTTGCAACTCGTGCCTCTGAACTTATGGTGTAACATAAGAAAAAGCATTATAGCACAAATGCATTAGTACGTCTGAATATACTGAGTATACGAGTGAGGTAGGATGAATGCAAAAGGGTTTATATACATGAACAATGCGGACTAATATGAATGTGAGAATACATATATGCATAAGTAACTGAAACTAAGCGACTGTATCTGACAGTCTAAATCTTTTAATAATAATTAAGAGGACTAAGCTTGAGATTTGGACTAACTAACGGGTGATCTCTGGAACTGATATTGAGAATACTCAACTGAATTTGAGACTGAGATCAAGCCTATCTGATGGGTGAACTCTGTAAGTACTGATACTGAATAACTTTATGTTAGACCAAGCCTATTTAGCAGGTGGTCTATGAATCTGTGGAACTATCTGAGTTCCTTACTGAGATTGATGACTGTATCTGAAAGTCCTGATTTCTGAGTTCTACTCTAAAAACTGATATTGAAACTGTAACTGTGGGAGTGCTCACTTAACCGACATGCCCCGAATATGAACTGGTAGGGTCTAAACTGTAACCCCAGCTGGAAAGGTATCAATACTGTGCCACGGGTAAAGACTTTTCTGGTCAAGTCTATCTGACGGGTGACCCTTGTAGAAAGTCAAGCCTAAGGCAGTATAATAGTCAAGCCTCTCAGACGGGTGACAAACCTTTTTTTGACGGGTGACTCCTACATACTGCGCTGGATACACAGTTCTGGAGTTCAGGTCTTGCTCCTAATGACTCTGCCTATCTGACGGGGAGCGACCATCCCTGCACTCGCTCGATGCTAGCTCCTACTCCCAACTGAAAGACTCTGAACTGATTCTTAGAACTTGTACTTGATCTTAAGTTGGGGGTGTTGATGAGTGGTGAGTTTACCACTCATTTACACTCATTTTTCGTGCACATTACCGTGCTTTGAATGAATAAATGAGACAACATCTATGGGTAGATGCACTAAAATACACTTTTTGCAGGCATAAAGTTCAGAAGACCAAAATATGTTGATTGGAGTTGAAAATGATAAAAAGAGAGCAAGGAAGAATGCAAATGTAGACCTGGACTACATCATCCTCGGTTATCATAACCGCGGTCCTCTATCTGTAGTCGCGGTCAGTCCAGATGGTCATAGTAATGCGATCGCAACACAAAACTGCAGTCGTGAGGTCGTGATCGTGGACAGATATCCGCAATCGCGGTTAAGCGGGAATAGGCCCGGAGGTAGATCTGTAAAAGCACTTACACACATCCCAAGCTATATTTAAGCAAAAACCCTTTCCTCCTGAGGATAGATTAGCTCATAGGATATCTTAGAATTCAAGACTGCAAACCCTAATCTTGAGCAAGTGTGTAATTAATTTTGGAGGATCAATTTCTTACTTTCTTGTTAAAGAATGGATGCTTTGAATGACCCATATGGTATATTTCTCTTTACTTTCTTCATGAGTAGCTAAATAATTTAGTCTTGGGATTATGTTGAATTAGAGTGTGATTGTGTGTGGGTATTGTTGTGTTTGCATGGAATTTAATTGTTGAGTATGGGTTTCACAATTGCTTGAGCTTATGAGTTGGGATTTGATGGGTAAAAACTACAAATTTCCAAATGGGTTTGATGGGTGAAAGCTCCAAGCTATAGAAACCCTTTGTCATCCTTGAAAGAGGTACTTAGGTGAATATAAGATAACCCATAATATCCTTGAAAAAGGGTTATTGAGAGACAAGGCAATAGTGAACAACTAAGCCTATGGGTTACTACCCTTTGCAATATTAAAAATAAGTGTTTAGGGATTTTAATTCATGTCAAGAGCATCATCCTAGAAATAGGGATTCTTGGTTGAGGTTTTGGGTGGTTATACGAACTCCACACTTGTTAGGTGCTCAAAAGAGCCAATGAGTGAAATCGTTGGGGTTTTATTAAAAAATTGGCCTCAACGACCTTCGACTTAGCCTATCTATTAATAAATAACTAAATTCCATGCTAAACCAACACTATCCCACACGCTTTACCTCTAAGGGTATAGGATCCCAAGATTCCTCCAAATCTTGAATCCAAATCAAAGATATCGTTCACTGATTACTTCTAAAGGTAGTAGTAAAAAATGGTTCCCAAACAAATCCCCCCATTTAATTATACATGTCTTTTTCTTTAGCATTCCAGATGACCTTATAGTAATTGGAATACCCATAGGTCTGAAGTCTATAGCATTCACTCCCCGAGATTCGATATCGATTTACATTGGGTTACTTGACAACGACCGTCTCACCCCTCAATTATGGGAGTGAGTTAAGCGTTATCATGGGAGAGCTTGTTTGACATTCTTATTTTCATGGCACGAACTAGGGCCTGGCCATGACGGGCATCCCAAGTCCATCGAGGATTGGAGACTGCCCCCTGAGCCTATCCCAATACAACTAAGAACACCTAACAGTGGATAAATACCAACATAAGACAAAACATAATAAGAATCGAAGAAGGTTTTGTAAGGGATCAACATCCAAAGAAATCCACAATACCCAAGTCCACAGTATTCACAAATCCTCTAACAAACACTAAGTACCAATAAGGTGTTGGGACATGCCCCCGATCATAGCTAAAAGAAATATGAAATAAAGTCTATGACATGAGGAACAAAACATGAAATGAAGTCTTTCGAAGGATGTAAGCTCACCATTTCAAGTCAACTCACAAACTAACCATGAATACATGATCACTGTGTAGGAGGAGTAGACGTATGAACAGTTCCTGCATTGCATGATGATACAGCGTCTGAAGATGGTTAGCTGTTAGAGTGCTAGCATGTAACTCAGGGATAAGGGAAAAAATAATAACATACGTAATAATTCAAAACTAGTCAAAACTCATGCACACCATTAAATGCAAATATATATATATATATACATATATGTAAATATATCGTATGTCGGGGTTAGGAAATAGTCTTAACATGAATGTTTAGAAATATTAACCTGGACTGTGTAGCTTAATCATCATATAATAGTACCTATGGGCTATATGGGGCCCAACTCTCACCCCTTGGTCAGTCCCTAGTGCATGTAGACACACGAATTGGAGAATAATCTCATATATATACATGGGGGACTCGAATCTCCTAATCATATACTATGGTGACTTAAGCACCTAATCATGTCATGTAATATGGGGGAATCAAACCTCCCAATCATATAATAAGATGGACTCGAACAACCTGGTCATAAGCAAGGGGACTTAAACCCTCAAACCATTTAGACCCTCACATTGCTAGTATAGTTTCTAGTATTGGCCCCCTGGGACCTCCACCTTTTACGGTTAGTTACACAAACCTTTCTTAAGACCAATTAAAGCATTTAACACACATTCCTATTTTATTAAACCAATTATATATCAAGGAAACCCGTTGGTATCATCATAACAACATCACTTGCAAGTTCATTAATATACCATGTCAATTTTTAGCCATTTGGGACTCTAACCCATTAAAGCAATCGGAACTCAAACCCATTAAATAAATTAACATTCACACGAGTAATCCACATACCCTAATTTAAATAAAATCAAACCATGTTTCATTAACCTTTTGTACCAATGCATTAGTGCAAGTGAACGAGTCGAACTATGTGACAAAATAATATTCATGGTCAATTTTTGAAACAGGTTGAGGGCATATTGTTTCCTAACCATATTTCAAGTCAAAATCATCAAATTAGGGTTTAAACATAACCCCCTGATTTATTCACCACTCCCATGAACCCCATGATGTTTAAAATCAATAATAAAACATGAATATTGCATGATAAACCATGAAAAAATAAAATTAATGACCAATCATGTCAAAAGCCCCCAACTATGCCAAAACCCACATCAAAATCATGTATTTATAATCAATTTGTGTCATTAAGAAAAGTATAAGTATAGAAAAAGAGATGCATGCCTTAATTTCCAAGAAACTCAAGGAAAACCACACCCTTAGGACCCTAGATTATCATCTCCTTGAACCCTAGTCTTAACTTGAAAAGGGGAATTTGAGAGAGGATGGTTGAGAGTAATGATAATAACCTTCGTATATTGAAAACTGATAGAAATAGGTCCTTATAGTGATTAAAAATTGTTAATAGGTGAAAGGACCCTTTTACCCCTCATCCCACTTTAAAAGAACAAGACAGCCTGAAATTACTATAGGTTCATGGCACGAACCTCATCGCAGAGGCTATTCTTCATGCCATGGACCCTATCGTGGATACCCTGCCTCTATGACATGGAGCTATCACGGAGTCCTACTACCTTTGTGACTCAAAACCACCTCAAACCCAGTTCAAAAATTTTGAAACTCTTTCGAGTTATCCTTTTAACATCCCCTAACATAATTTGAGTAAAAAATCAATACTTCAAACACGGAAAGGCCAAAAGTAAAATACCCAAAAAAATTTGGGTGTTACACTTATAAGCATGAGATAAATGATAATGAAATTGACTAAGTCTAATTGATCATAATTTGTGTACTTGAGTTATTGATGCATTGTGATATTAACTGTATCTTTATGTGATATAAATTGTATTTCATGATATTTTGATATTTTGATATTTTGAGGGTTAGGCACTACATCGATATAGATTACTTTTTTATTAACATTCATAGGGTCGTGTACCATGCTAGTATGGTACATGAATGAAGTTGGTCCCATGTAGATCATGACTATTGGGCAAACATAAACCCCCTTAGCATATATATACAATTTTTTTTGGTAATATATTTACATTATTTTACATATGTTATACTATTTACTTACCAATAAAACATGCATAATGTGTTGTGGTGATCAAGATAGTATTATATTATTCTTGTGAGATGGTTAACTATATTGATGATTTCGCACTTGTATATGTAGATGGGTGTAGATTTCCTTTCTTATTAACATTGTACTTATGGGTTACGTCTAGTTGAGATATTGGTTGGTCTTACATAGTACATCATAGCTAATAGGTGTTAATTGAGAGTACGTGCTACGACTTGAATATCAGTTGCTTATAATTATTTCTTATATGTGTGCATGGATAGAAATGTGAATCCAGTATAAGGTGAGGTAGTAAAATGATTTATTGAACTCAAGAGAATGATTGTTATCATAAGTGTTAGGGACAAAATTGCGTGATGGGTACTGCAGGTGTAATATTTGGACGCATTATAATAATCTAATGATGGTTAAAAGTAACTAATCATATAAATTGGATAATGAGGGAAAGCTCAAGTAATCCAAAACAAAGGGTTAATTGTTGAATATTAGTTGTTAACTGAGTGTAAATTGCCATGTTTATTTTCTTAATTTTTATATGTTGTTACATGAATCTAACCTTGGTCGATCGATGATGCCTACCAATATGTGTGATATACTGATACTGCTCTTGCTACATCTATCTTGAGATGTAAGTTATGTTGTAAGATAACTAGCAATTTATTCATGCCCATGCCTTCGAATATTTCAAAATTTTCAAATGGAGGGGGTTGTTTTCTTTTGCATATACACCACATATGATTTTCTAATCACGGTAACCATCCAAGTTATCGTCTCACATTGAAGTTCATAGTATGGGAGAATGACCATATAGTTACTCCGACTTCACCAATGGATCTTAATACAACCCCAAACTAGCAATGCTATAGGTACTCAAACTTTCCTTGTATTCTCAGATCGTGATGCCACGGGTACTCAAACTTCCCCTGCACCTATGGTTAGAAACCCAATCACGAAGTCAAAACTCATCTAATGAAATTTAGGCTGAAATAGCCAACTCAGAACAAAATAGCTAATCTATGTGAATATGAACACCATCAGAGTGCTCGAATATTACAACCCAAATAAGCATCATGATAAGAATTGTCCAAAAGAACAGAAAAGTGTGCAACAATATTAATAATACAAGCCCAAATGAAATTAATAAGTGAACACCCCCAACCGAAAAGGTTGCAGTGTCCCTACTGCATGAATAATCAAAGCTAACAAAGATATAATAGTGCTTCCTAAAACTCTATCAAAGGTCGCTATTCTTTTTACACTCTGCACCATCACCAATTATCTTGATATTAGACCATTCCTACATGCAATAACTTGAGCAAGAGTGCGAGGAAATTAAGGGGGTAGTCGATGAATCAACTAGTTTCTGTTTCCACAATCGCACCTTGGGACCGCGGTTGTGATAACTGAGGGCATGTCTGCTCTATTGCTTTTCCCCTATTTATCTTTTCTGGTCACTTAAAATGCATACTTTTTTCTTTCTAAGTTTATGAAAATCTCTCCATAGTGTCACACATGCATTAGTTATTCATATGCAAAATCTAACATTCATACTAGAAAAATATGATAAAAAGGATATGAGTGGTCCTCATGGAATTTGTGGGTTGCCTCCTACACAGCGCCTTAGTTAACATCATAGAACGACGTTGGCATGCATCAACTCATCAAGAAAGGTCCAAATAACCCTACTTATCAAATTCCCCTTCATCAATCAAGCTTTCAATAATGCGTTCCACTTTTTTCTTCTTTTGTTTTATCAGAATTTGGGACATTCTTTCTGTTAGTTTGGTGTTGGGCATTTTCCACCCGAATTCCTCCATCAAGTACTCCTCCTTTGGATTTTTATATTCTTTACGCATTGACAAAATTTGACCCTCGATTTGAATAATTATGGTTTTTCCACTAATGGAGTCACCTTTAGGCTGAGCATCAAGACGCGCGGAGATTTGTCCCATTTTATTCTCCAATTCCTTTATGGACTCCGAATGGGAGGATACTATTTTAGAAAGTGAAATAAAGTTCTTCTTTACTTCACGGACCAATTCGTCTATTCGTTCAACCTTACTCAAAATCCTTGCAAGGAGATCCTCTATTCCACCTCTATCGGTACCCATGATGTACTTAGTTAGTAGTTCAAGTTGAGAAAGGATCTTTGCCAAGATTATCTCTTGATTCTTTTGCCATTTCCTTTGGTAACCATTATTCATAGGTTTAGTTAAAGGTCTATTTGAGATGTGGATGTCTTGAGTGTGACCTTGCCAATTGTGGTAACCTCTCTCAACAATTTTATGGTCGCATGAAAGTACAAGTTGAAGAGAGGACCTTCCGCTGCATTGTTTACCACCGATTGGTTCAAAGGATCTATCCCCCATTAGAATATTTGGAGGAGTGTCTTCCCCGAAATCTCATGGTTTGGGCATTTGTCCAACATTCTATGAAATCTTTCCCATACTTTATGTAGGGACTCGCCGTTCTTTTGCCTAAAATTTATAATTTCATCTCTTGAGTCACAGACCTTGGATGGATATGAGTATTTATCTAAAAACTCCTTTGTGAGTTCGTTCCATGAAGTAAGTGAAGTTGAAAAAAGTGTGCGGAACCATAACAATGCTTCACCCATTAGTGAGAATAGAAAGAGACGAAGCCGATAGGCTTCTTGAGCACTAGGGGAAATGTTAATGGAGTACAAACTTCCAAAAAATTTCTCAAGTGAACATATGGATCTTCATGGTATTGGCCTCCGTATAGCCCCTTTATTTTAAATACATGAAATATGACACTAGACACATGAAACATCCCATTCCCAATGTGAGGTGGGGTATGATTTTCATCCACAGGATACCCATCGTTTAAGTTGCTCTCTCACCAAGTTTCCTCAGATGGTTCCATATGATTAGGGCCTTCACTAATGGTTCTGTTCATACTAGAATTACCTATAAAAGATTCAAAAACAACAAGGAAAGTAAAGTGTGATACTCTAGATGCTTCAAAGTAAGAATAAAACCACATAAGATAAACCTACACTTCACTCCCCACCAACAACGCCATATTAATAATGCTCAAGTTACCCCCATAATTGAGGGGTGAGGCAGTCATTGTCAAGTAACCCAATATAAATTAAGGTCGAATCTCGAGGAGTGAATGCTATAGACTTTAGACCTATGGGTATTCCAATTACTATAAGGTCATCTGGAATGCTAAAGAAAAAGACATGTATAATTAAATGGGGGGATTTGTTTGGGAACCTTTTTTTTTAAACTACCTTTAGCAAGTAATTAGTGAACAATATCTTTGATTTGAATTCAAGGTTTGGAGGAATCTTGGGATCATGTATCCTTAGAGGTGAAACATGTGGGATAATGTTGGTTTATTATAGAATTTAGTTATTAATTAATGGATAGGCTAAGCCGAAGGTCATCAAGGTTAATTTTTCAATAAAACCCCAACGATTTCACTTATTGGCTCTTTCGAGCACCTAGCAAGTATGGAGTTTGTATAACCATACAAAACCTCAAACAAGCATCCCTATTTCTAGGATGATGCTCTTAACATGAATTACAATCCCTAAACACTTATTTCTAAGATTGCAAAGGCTAGTAACCCGTAGGCTTAGTTGTTCACCATTGTCTTATCCCCCAATAACCCTCTTTTGAGGATGTTATGGGTTACCTAATATTCACCTAAGTCCCTCATTCGAGGATGACAAAGGGTTTCTAGAGATTTGAGCTTTCACCCATCAAACCCATTTGGAAATTTGGAGTTTTCACCCATCAAATCCCAACTCATAAGCTCAAGCATTGGTGAAACCCATACTCAACAACTGAAATCCATACAAACACAACAACACCTACACACAATCACACTCTAATTTAATATAATCCCAATACTAAATTATTTAGATACTTATGAAGAAAGTAAAGAGAAATATACCATATGGGCCATTCAAAGCATCCATTCTTCAACAAGAAACTAAGAAATTAATCCTTCAAAATTAGTTACACACTTGCTCAAGATTAGGGTTTCCAATCTTAAATTCTAAGATATCTTATAAGCTAAGATATCCTCAAGAGGAAAGGGTTCTTGCTTAAATATAGCTTGGGATGAACCTAAGTACTTTTACAGATCTTCTCCTGGGCCTATTCCCTCTTAACTGCGATCGCGGATGTCTATCTGTGACCGCGACCTCATGACTGCGGTTTTATGCTGCAATCATATTGCTCTGACCTTATTGACTGACCACAACTACGGATAGAGGACCACGGTCATGGTTACCGAGGCTGATGTAGTCTAGGTCTATAGATGCACTCTTCCTTACTCTCTTTTTATGATTTTCAGCTCCAATCCACATACTTTGATCTTCTCAACTTTATGCCTACAAAGAGTGGATATTAGTGTATCTACCCATAGATGTTGTTTCATTTATTAATTCAAAATAAGGTAATGTGCACAAAAAATGAGTGAGAATGAGTGGTAAACTCACCACTCATTAACCCATCATAAGTTTTCCCGAAGTCCAATTCATAAATACTCAACTTACAAATAAGCATAAAGTCTAAATCAAGTTTTCAAATACAATAAATATATATAAATCTATTAATCAACCAATCCTAAGAAAATGTGATCGCAAAACATAACCTTTATCGCGTTGGCCGTGATTGTGGACAACTTCATGCGATCGCAGCTAAGTGAGAGTATAATGCAGGATAGTTTTGTAATTTCTCTTGGAAGAATACCAAACCTTATATAGGCAAAAACCCTTTATTTCGTGGGTATTTCTTACCTCATAGACATTTTTAATTTCAAAGCAAGAAACCCTAATTAGGCAAGTTTGTAACTAATTGTGAAGGCTTGATTTCTTAGTAATTTTGTGAAGAATGAATGATTTGGATAATCCTCATGGTATATATCTCTTTACTTTCTTCATGAGTAGCTAAGTAATTTAGTCTTGGGATTATGTTGAAATAAAGTGTAATAATGTGTGGGTGTTGTTGAGTTTGCATGATTGCTAATTGTTGAGTATGGATTCCATCATTGCTTGAATTTGTGGGTGAAAAACCCAAATCTCCAAATGGGTTTGATGGGTGAAAACTCTAAACTCTAAAAACCCTTATTCATCCTTGAAAGAGGGATGGAGGTGAACTTGAGGTAACCTATAACATCCTTGAAAGAGAGTTATAGAGGGACAAGGCAATGGTGGACAATTGAGCCTATGGTTTACTACCTTTTGAAATATTAGAAATAAGTGTATTTGGAGTGTAAATCATGTCAAGATCATCATCCTAGAAATAGGGATACTTGATTGAGGTTTTGGGTGATTACGAATTGCACACTTGTTAGGTGCTCGAAAGAGCCAACAAGTGAAATTTTTGTGGTTTTATTGAAAGATTGACCACAATGACTTTTGACCTATACTATCCTTTATTTTACAACTAAGATTCATGTTAAGCCACCATCAACCCATATGCTCTTTCTTTTAGGTAGATATAATCCCAAGATTTCCTCCAAACTTCAGTTTATATCAAAAGTTCTATTTAGTGTGTTGTTAGCCAAAGATTTTCACAAATAATTTCAAAACCAATCTCCCATTTTATTTTACATATCATGTTTGTCAGCATTCTGAGTAACCTTTTAGTAATTAGAACACCATAGGACTTGAAATTTATAATTCGCTCCTTATGAATTAGACCCCAACTCTAGTTAGGATATTGAAAATGACTACCTCATTCTTTAAACATAGGAGTTAGTTGAGTTCTATCACCCATAAGGTGCGTCCAAGGATCCCAAACTCAAAAAAGGGCAATACAACTAAATCACTGACTCAAAAATCATAATAGAATCACAAAAGGTCAACCTGTCTTTGATATCCTAATACATTCCTGAATATATCTAACACAGCTAACCAAGAGGGAGCACAGTCAACCTCACTATGCTAGAGAAAAGAAATTATAAAATCGGTCTATATCTACTCAATCTACTAAATAAGCTCATAATGAAAATAAAATTCAAACTAGATAACACTAGTCTATACAGCTACCCAGCGAGGATCAATTATATTAAGTAATAATATTAAATAATATCAATAATATCGAGAAGTGTGATATAAGCACAATCATAAAGATGGACGCTTTTGAGTATTTTGAATGCAAAATATGGAGTGTACGAGTTGAAGTGTGAAAAGGGCTCCAAATTCACCCCTCTATTACACTCCATGGGCTCCATTTTGTTTATTTAACACTTAGGGGAACTTTTGTCATTTTGTCTCTTATTTTAATAAGTATATAAATAGAAAATGTTAGGGTTTTAGCTCATTAGTTATTGAATATTGATGAAAGAACACTTCTCTTGAGAGAGAGCTTTCCTAGGCCGAAACTAGGACATGAGCAAGTGTGGACTCATTTGTGAATGTGTATTGCTTGGAAATGATGGTGCTTGAGTGGTGGAATCCCTCTCGTGCCTTCGTAAGAGTGTGGTGTTCCTATTGTAAGTCTTAGGGTTCCTTAGATTTAATATATCTTTGGGTTCTTGGGTCTTATTATAGTGTATGTTTCACTATCTATCTCTACATTTCATGTCTTAGTTAGTGTTATCCAGGGAAACTGTTAGTTCTTGTTGTTCTTGTAATCTTGTAATTGTTGGATTGTTGTTATCCTATTGTAGTTCTTCTTGTTATAATGTTGTTTATCCCTTTTTTTTGTTATTCATTTACACCTTATTTCTTATTATTTTTGGAGCCGAGAATTGTGTTTGTGTTGCTCTCGGGTTTTCCTTTGTTTGTGGACTATTTTGTCTTCTTTTTGATACGATTCAAGTTTTTATCATATCAATTGGTATCAAATCATGGCTTGATTTTTTTTCCCACAAGATCAATCTTGGGCTTGCTTGCTTGAAAATTCAAAAAAAAAAGTGTTAAAAACTGAAAATTCCAAAAAGAAGCAAATTTGTCCATTTTTGTTGTCTTGGCCGAAATTGTGTCTTGTTGTGTCTTGGCCGAGATTTTTATCTTTTAAACTAATATCTAAGAGTCCTTTTGTTTTTTATGTTGTTGGTATGTTATCTTCTTTATCCCTAACACTAAAGGATTCTAAATCTAAGTTTGAGCTTTAAAAGTTGATGTTGTTGTTGTGAATCCAAAGTGTGGCCGATTGTTGTTGGTATTGTTGTTGTTGTTTCAAGTTTTGAACGTGTATTTTGGGTATTGTGTTGTAAATTTTAAGCTTGAAAAGGTGTTTTTGTTATTTGGGGGGTCCAACTTTAACCTTAGAACTTCAAGACTCAAAGTTTGTGTTCTTGGTGTTCTTCACCATCTCCATATATTGTTGAAGAAAAAGTGGTTGTTGATCTTAGAAGTTGAAGAAAAAGAATGTGTATTATGTTATTATTTCAAGACATAGATTGATGTTTCAAGGTGTAGTACTTGTGACAAACACTTTTCCTACACACTCAAGACTTTACAACCCATTTCCAACCACTATCCATGGGACAAGGGCCCATGTTTTAAGAAAAGGTATTACAAAAGTCAAGTCTTGAAATTTGAAATTTTAAAAAGGTTCCAAGACTTTTTATTCTCTCCTTAAAATAAATTCCACCAATCCAAATTAAAAATAGGTCAAGACTTGGACTTTGGAAAATAAAATTGTTGAAACCGCAACCAATACGTGGCTGCCACATCATTATTTTACTGTTTACACAACAATTTTATCTCAAATTTTGTATTACGTAGTTTCATTTTCTTGTTAGTTAGTTTCGTTTGTTGATTCAAACACTAACTTACAAGCTAGTGACCATTTACTAGATTGTGAGTTGGTTGTGAACCGTTCCTTCGTGTTTACGTCCTTGTCTGATCTCTTAATTCTTTGGAGTCATTATAAACATTTGGTTTACCTCTCAACACCTCACGGATTACAAGAAATCTTACAACACTTGTGAGAATAAAGTGTGAGGAATTAGAGAGGCAAAGAAATAAAGAGAGAGTGTGAAGACCTTTCTTGTACAACTAATTTGTTTATGTTTTGTAGGTAACTTCTTGGCTACAAAGAATAACAATGTTCCTAGTGTTATCTTGGTCGGGGATGAAACTCAATTGAGCCAAATAAGATTCTCAAGATGGAGAGAAAGTTGAGGTGTAAAATGAAGATGTTGGCCGAGACTTGAAGTTGTTATCTTCTCAGTTTCTTCTTATTTTGTGGACTATTTTTGTAGCCATTTTCATTTGGTTTGTGCCGTGAATTTCAGGTCAAATTCCTCTCAAGATGGAGATGATGATACAAGAACGATCATGAAAATGGACGCTTTTGATTATTTTGAATGCAACATACGTAGGGTACGAGTTGAAGTGTGAAAAGGGCTCCAAAGTCGCCCCTCTATTGAACTCCATAGGCTCTATTTTGTTCATTTAACACTTAGGGGCACTTTTGTCATTCTGTCTCTTATTGTAATAAGTCTATAAATAGAACATATTAGGGTTTTATCTCATTAGTTATTGAATATTGATGAAAGAACACTTCTCTTGAGAGAGAGACTCCCTAGGACGAAACTAGGACATGAGCAAGTGTGGACTCACTTGTGAATATATATTTCTTGGAAATGATGGAGCTTGAGCAGTGGAATCCCTTTCGAGTCTTTGTAAGAGTGTGGTGTTGCCACTGTAAGTCATATGGGTCCTTAGATTTAATATATCTTTGGGTTCTTGGGTCTTATTGTAGTGTATATCTCACAATCTATCTCTACATTTCATGTTGTAGTTAGTGTTATATAAGGAAACCGTTAGTTCTTGTTGTTCTTGTAATCATGTAATCATTGGATTGTTGTTATCCTATTGTGGTTCTTCTTATTATAATGTTTTTTATCCCTTGTTTTTGTTAGTCATTTACACCTTGTTTCTTGTTGTTGTTGGAGCCGAGAATTATGTTTGCGTTGCTCTCGGGTTTCCCTTTGTTTGTGGACTGTTTTGGCTTCTTTTTTACACGATCCAAGTTTTTATCGTATCACAGTGGTAGAAATAGAAACAACAATATCAATATAAATATAATGAATAGGCGGTACCAAAATAAACATAAATATCATGTACCACTCAGGGGCCATAATAAGGCCAATGTGCCAAGGTAAATAGGACTCAAACCCAAATGCTACACTCATAATGAGAAATATCCACACAAACCTACTCCATCCACTACTAAAACAAATAAACCACGGAGTAGTAACATAATCACGAATTCAATAATAAGGCACATAATAACCAATATCAACTCATCAAGGCATATAATCATCAATGGGTATGAAAATCCCAATACACATAGTAAAAGATAAATATGGGAAATAAAAGAACACCAATCACAATGAAATTTGCAAGCACATACCTGAAGGGCATAGGGAGAATAAATCTAAAAGAGTCCAAACTCAGATTGACTGACTAAATCATCAACTGAGGCATCAAGCGCAATATCTCTAATTGAAGATGCCACAACATCACGGGGTTGATCTGGATGAGCTGAATGCCTAGAAATCCTATGTTGGGGACACTTTTTACATTAGTAACCAATCTCTCTGCCAAAGAAACAACTACTGAAGATCTAATCCTTGAGGGAAACATAGCTAACCCCAAATGGCTGGCTAACTAGCACTGAGAGCAATCTTTACTATAATGGTCATCCTTTCTGTAATCATAGCCGGTCGTAAGAACTCTAGGCTAGCGGGGAATACATGTTAACTCTATCTGATCAACTATCTCATATCTGGGTCCCTCTCTAATTTGGCGTCCCTTCATGATACTATCAAAACAAGATCCTGGAATACTTTGATATATTGTCCCTCATAATCCAGAATAGCCGTCCTAGATAGAAGACCTATTCCAAACTCCACAAGGTCTTATGGAAACTCTTCCACTATGATCGTCATGGCTAATCTAAGAACCATTCATGGTCTGAAATACTACCTGTGTAGAGCCAATATACTACAAGTGAAGTTAAACTCTATCGATAGGATCCTCACTCCCAGATAAAATACCGGTAGCACTCATCTGATGGTATGAATTCTTGTTGTCACCTCCATAAGTCTCAATACAAGATCTCTCTATGGCCCTTGCTTAATCCAAAATATGAGAGAAGAAATACCCAACTGCTATTAATTTCTCCGACACCAAACAGAGTGGAAATACTAATCATCTAATAAATCCACACACTATGCTCTGCTTAAAGGGATATAACATAGAAAAATTATTTTCCCACTTGATAAATCCAATCTCGTACTCATAAACTGGTAAAAAACCCTAAGGAACACGAATAGACCCAACTTTGGTGTGAGAACATCTTGATGAATCAAATGCTATCCAAGGCTAAGAGGGATCCACAATAGGACTTGAATTCCCGCTACTGAACCTCAAAGGATGAAGTATTCATGAGCTTTACTGGAGCTTAAGTTGGCCCTATATACTTTGGTTGATGCTAAAGATCTTCGATATCCGTCTTTGACTCTTTAATTTGATGTCGCGCTGAAGCTCTAACAACACGTGTTGAAGTCTCTTCTGTATCTATCTATCATCTCGCATCACCCATTTGGGGATAGAATAGAGTCAAAGAATATTTTTAAGGTTCATAGAAATGCGGGCACACAATGAGGAGTCAAGAAATGAAATTCTTAAGAATGTTATGGTAGCCTCTCGAAGATAGGTTACAGACGTCTCCATACCGATTCGTAGTATTCTACTACACACTTTTCTCTTGTACTAATGCACCGGTGAAGCCTAGGATCTGATACCAATTCGTTACGACCCTATTTCTCAGGTCATTATGGCACCTACTATAACCCACTAGTAGGCAAGCCAACCCCGTAGTTCGGAATAACTAGTAATAGACGAACCAAATGCAAATAGAAAGGAATGCAAAATAGATGAAATACGAGAATAAAATACATATTGAACCCCAAAAAACTGGTGGTATCGGTATAAGAGCTTCTAATATAATAGAAGTAATAAAGTGAAATATAAAGGGAAATACACTGATACAACTTATCTCTAAATACAACATAGACACAAATCTAGTACATAAGAAGGAGGGAAGTAATACTCTGACTGTCAGGATCTCACTCTATATATCAGAACCATGACTGCTCCACACGACACACACATCACAGTGATAATCCATACTATGATTTGCAGGCTGCAAAAGTGTAGTATGAGTACCAAATGAATGGTACTCAGTAGGAAACTACCAACTGATCTCCCAAGATAAAGAAGATATACATAACATATATATAAAAAAGAAAAACTACACCCAAGAGTCTAATAATCATATAACAAGCCGATGAGATAATTAGGCTAACCTATCCTATTCATGTCTAAGAGACTAACATAATAAGGCTAAGATGGTATCAAGGATGAACTATCCTATTATATCCTTACTTAGAAATCTCAACACTATACCGTATATCCCTGGCCAATATACGAATAAAGGATAGCAAAAGATCATATAACAACATACAAGGATGAACAAATAAAGAAAGGGATACATATTAGTACAATAGCTCTATATATCTATATATATATATAGATAGATGTAAGGTAACCTTGAGGTATAACCTAGATTATCATATCTTTATTTTAAGGCCTTATTATAATCCTATCAGGATTTAGTACTAACATGCTCAGGGTTTCTAATCCATTTATTTCCTCATGAATTAATCATGCATAATAATGAAGTAGTAAAGATAGAAGAGGTCAGAATCATACCTCAGATTTTGATAACAAATCAATGACCAATCTATCCTAAATAGCCATAATAATGATCATAACAATGATAATAATAATATCAATAACAATATGAGTAACTGGCTATTCTGGACAACCAAATACCTAGCCGATCCTATGCGTTCCCCCACCGCCCCAGGCTCTGAAGGTTCAATCAGCATATAACAACACAAGGAATAGTTATCACTCATATCTATGCAACCATCCCATACCAGTAGGTAGACATACGAGCCTACTAGTGATAGGTGATGTAGCGATAACACGTGTCCTGGCCTTCTGTGGAGGAGTAAAGTTAAAGGAATATTCTATGAATCAACTCAGACTCTTAGTACGATATGAGTGAAAGAAGTAAAGAACTCATAGAAATGTCCCATATCCTCCCAAAGATAGGAAACATACATCAATGTTCTGATCCGCATAACACTACTAGACACTTACTCTTGTACCAAGAATATTGGTGATAACTAAACTCTGATTCCAATTTGTCATGACCCAATTTATGAGTCATGATGGCACCTATCTACTAATTTCCACCAATAGGTAAGCTAATACCATGACCTAGAGCTAACGCAATGGGTTAATACAGTAAAAAAGGCACAACATAGGTGAAATTTAAGAACATTAATTATAAACATAAGGGTTCTAGATTAAATAAATAGTCAAACAAGATACCAATCCCAAAACCTAGTAAAGTCAATATAAGAGCAACTAATAGTATCAATACAACTCCAAGTCTAGAATAGTCAATACATTTGTCTCGAATACTAATGACTAAATATAAGAGATAGAAGGAAATTGGGTGACTCAACCTCCAAGATCTCACCTTATCTTCGAAAATCAATCACCACATGAACCACGATCAACAATGATATTGAATACTCATATCTGCACCAAAAGGTAAAAATATGTAGTATGAGTACCAAAATAATGGGTACTCAATAGGCATCATCGACCAACTGAGATAAATCATGTTATAAAGATGATATAATGCAAGATAATCATAACTAAGTCAAGGTACAAAATCGAATCTAAATCATCTCCATCATAACTATATATAATAACTAAGTAAATCGAAATAACAGTGTAACATAAGGCATCAACACATGCCAATATCATTGTATATAATAGGTATTAAATATCGAAACAACAATATAACATAAGGCATCAACGCTTGCAAGTATCGTTGTACATAACAAGTATTGAAGATAGGAATGACAGTATAACATAAGGAATCAACACATGCCAATATAATTCGTACATAACAAATAAACGATTAAGAATCATAAGGCAACACAAGTACAATCACAAGCAAACACAAGTATAAAGTTATTTCCCATTCACCAATTAGTGCATAAAGTAAAGAACTCATCACAATGTCCTATACCACTGGTGAGTACACCCTAGAGAAACATACAAGAATTAATTAACAATATATCCAAACTTTCTCATTATCCATAGTTTTCCACAATTTTCATCAAATGACAATTTTCCAACATTCATAATTAACATCCATATTCGTAATTGAATAAAATATACCAATCTACTCATAACCATAACCACACTAGCATATAGGCATGTATCTTATCAATTACAAGCTAGCAAATGCTTAATACTAAAGTCATTTACTTACTATCCATCATATAACCTCTAATATCATCTATCCAGTACTCATCATACAAATACTATTCATAGGTTAACAACTAACCACCATTCACTAACTAGCCAATATCTAGCTTCTATCCAAGATTCACCACTAGTCCATATTCACCAATTAACTAATATTTAATTCTAACCATTGCTTTTCCACTAGTTACCATTCATCAATGACCTCTAATCACCATGAGTTCACTATTCATCTATCAAATAACATCTTTTATTGACTAGCATCATTAACCCTTAAATCCTCACTTAACAACTAACCAACATCATAGACTTAGTCATCAATAGCAACTCATCATCACCATCGCTAATCCTATTATAACTAATATCCATAATAAAATAATCATCACAAATACATAAATATTAGTCATCAATGCCGCTAGTTCTCTTTATCACTACGGTTCACTAAGACATTAATCACTATTAGCCACTTAGGCAATATCCACCACTAATCATCTTTCAAACCTTAAGTCAACATCCATATCACTTCATGCCTTAACTCATAAGAAGACTGAAACCAAAATCTATAATATCAATGTTATACCCAACTACATAAGAACATAAATAAACATATAATTTCCATACATAGGGCTAGCCAGATTAGAACAGGTATATGTACACATAGGCACATCAATAGTTATCCTTCAGCCTTTCTGGGCATCATCATAACATTATTGTGTCCTCCGGCCGTGCCGGGTGTCAATTTAATATCACAATATCCTCTGACTGCACCAGGTATCATCATATCATCATAATATCTTCCGACTGCATTGGGTATCATCGTATCATAATAATATTATCTGGCCACATCGGGTATCATCATATCATCACAATATCACTCGGCTGCACCGAGTATTATATATCATCACAATATCATTCAGCCTTGTCAGGTATCAACATATCATCATAATATCCTTCATCCTTGTCGGGTATCGACATATCATCATAATATCCTTCGACCTTTCCTGGTATCAATATATCATAATAATATCCTTCTTCCTTGCCGGGTATCAACATATCATCATAATGCATAAATTTATAATATGAATAAAGAATAAGACCCACTAGGGCTAAAGTAAATGACAAGATCCATGAGGGCTAAAGTAAATAGATATAAAGAAAAAGAGAAGATGATCATACCTCCAAAATCTAACATTCACCATCAATGTCACTTTATCAATAGATATATGTATATATAACATGAATAATATAAACTATCATTGGGTTTCCCCCCCAAAACTTATATCTTTAATACCAATATTTTTCGTCCATCTTATACCAAAGAGATAGGTATGTAAATATATATCAAAAGTGGTAAAAGTATTAGCATAAATATTCATATAAGGAAGTATCATGAGTACACAAATAATGTATAGAATAGCTTTACATATAGTTAATAACCATTCCTTTTAGCACCATTAACATTATCACTCACAATATTGATGATAAGGAAGGATTCTAATATGATTGACTAGCGTAATTATTATGCATGATCATGACTTTGGGCAATAGCATAGTTAAAAGCCCGAACACTAGCCTAATTATGGCTTAATCAAAAGTATAATCAAGGACTTGTCATTACATAATCCATAGTCTAGTCATTTAGACCATAGACATAACCATAAGTGATATCATAAACAATGGACCCTTAGTAACATATTCATTGGCATAAAGATAACTTATCACTAATATAAGCAATAAATAAAGCATGACATAGTCCATAGCTTGTTCAAAGCGTGGTAAACAAAATCATGTATGGCTTAGGCCATATTATAGTCAAGGGCTCATTCAATAGCACGTTCATTAGACCAGACAATAGTTAATCACAATCACATAATTAATAGCTTGACATAAACTTTGGCTAATAAAACATAAAAAGTCATAATCACTTGGGCATTGCTCTTAATACCATTCCTCATAACCATCAAGTACTAAGAGTCATCAGTATTGCCACAAAATGGCACTCGGTAGTCAATTAGTAAGCGTAAGGGTTCAAGAGAACTGATCATATATTTTACCTTAAGCTGGGTCAACACGCCCACTTCTCAATCCCCAAATGCATTCTAAGTTAATTTCTACCCAGGAATAGGCTACGGTATCGAGATCAATTCTTACATATATATCAAGCTACCATAAGCCCTATGGTAGACATTCAACTCAAGAACTTTTACTAAATCTAATAGAACTAAGGCAACCTTCACTATTATTAGAAACTATGGCCAACTTACTCTAAGTATAAAAAAACTAGAGAATTTCACCTAATATTGGGTATTCTAAGGCATTCTGATGCTAAACATGAATAATAAAGTCTATTCCAGCTAAGTTAAAGGGTAATAAGTCAATCTTTTCAACTCTAAGATCACATTGAGTAAATGGTCCAATTAACCTAAGTATGGCATTTCATCTATCAAATACTTAAAACCCTTCCCAATCTAAAAACTATCACAATTATATCATAACATATCTTAATCTAACCAGGAGTAAGCCTAGCCTACCTCAAATATCAAGAAAGCTCACAAACCATTAAACCTTTCCCTTTCCCTTTTGAGAAGCTTCTTCAAAGTTCCAAGCTATCAAAAACATAATCTACACATCATAATAAGAACATCGATACCCATATTGCACCATTGTGCTTCGGGTCTAAAAATGATATCAAAAACTCCATGTGGGTTCCACATACCAAAAACATATTTTCTGGACCAACACAATGTTCATACACCATAAGGGAGTCATAACCCTTAAGAAAATAGGTGAAAACTAAGATTATTTAGTCTAAAATCAAACACTTAAACTATTTGGAGTTTCAGTCAAGAATTCAAGAAATATAAACATGAAATGAAAGGATTCATACCTCAAATCTGTTGTTAATCATGAAAATATATGGTAATAAATCTTCTAAGTTGCACCCAAGAATCTATTTAAGGTTGGCACACCATTTTAGGGCTCCTTGGTCTCAAAGATGAGTGGAAATGCCCAAATTTTGGCATAAAGGGCCTTTTTATAGCCATACCAGGCCCTCAACTATGGCTATCACCATCCAGGGATGGATATTGCACAAAGATGATTGCGACCACTTACATGGTGATCACACAAAAGCGATTGCGCACTTCAGCACTAGCTACTTGGGAAAATTCTAAGTTTTCATATGATTCCTCGGGATTTATTCAGAATATAATTTGTGCAAATAAACTATGAAACCATATTAAATTTGAAATTTTGGACACGACGGCGAAGTTAAATTTTCCATCTGACTTTGATTCGATCAAATGTGGGTCCCATGCGCTAATTTTCAATTTTTCAACTTTTCGATCGATAGGTTGAAATGAGTTTGGGCGCATTGGGACCCAAACCAAAGGTCTACCTAGCCTAAAATCAATATTCTAAAGCTATTGGCACAATCAAAATTTGCATCCAAGATTATTTAACTTAAGTTTTTAGTCGGTGGCCATTTGGAACCAGTGAAGACACCTAAATAAGGAATTGACTCTAAAAACTAAACAAACTACTCGATAACCAAACTATCAGTTCTATCAATCATAAATGACTTGGGGAAGATATGGATATGCTCTAACAGTGAAAATAAATGGAATTATGGAAAATAACTTATATGGTCATTACAAAATAAGTTTATCCATTCAATGAGGATTGCATACATAACATTGATTAAGGAATTGAGGAACTCTACATCCCCAACTCGGGGTGTAGATATAGCTAATATAGGGGGATCCCTAGCTAGATAGATACTGATTTCTGAAGCCGGTATTGCTTTATCTTCATCATATTCGACATCAACACCATTGGGTCCTAACACACACTATCCATCCAGCTATTCTTTGATACCGATGGCTTAGTTGGATTATATCTTGAGGACTCATGTGTTACATAATGTGAACATCATAAAGTTAGAAGTAGGGTTCAAACCCTATCCAACAAATGATATTAAAAAAACTGCATAGGTTGTTCAGACCCATTTTGTTAGGTTTGAGAGTTGGAAATTAGCTGAGGTTGTGGAGGTGCACTCTCCTCATATGAGGTTCATTATTGTTTATTTGACCATTCTAAAACAAATTATTACAGTACTTACTAAGTGGACTATTTCGGTTGCACCTCCTCCACTACCTAGCATGTTATTCTTGGTAGAGTTAGCTACTGATGTGGACTCCATGGTCCCCAATTTTTATAGTACGCCTATTGTGGTTGAGAAGGATTATTAGGAGATTAAACAGACGAGCGAGAATTTACAACCCCTTAAAAAGGTCTAGAGAAGAAGGAGGAAAGAAGTGAAAAAATAGAAGTAAGAAGAAGAGAAGGATAAAATCAAAAGGTTGTGCACTGACCTTCAAGGTTATCATTCCAGAAGGCGTAGAGGCACCACCTGTAGTTGAGGTAATTGAGTATATTCTAGGATCTACATTGATTTCCATTACAATTGTGACATTGTGTGCACCTGCCGCCATCGATTCTCATATTTTAAAGAGTGCCCTAGCCACAAACGAGGCCATGATCATTGGTGCTACTAGAGGGGTCCTATCTCAGAGTCTAGCTTCTTAGATTATTATAGGTATCTAGTGTTCCCAAGGTATGTCCCTTGTCCCAGTTTTTATTTTCCTAGCTTGCAATGGGGACATTGCTTGTCCTTTAAGTAGGGGGTGGGTATACCATAATTAAGGTTTTTTTGTGGCCGTGTTTCTTTCACCTTAGATATTCTATCATAGTTAGAACCAACATGTTTTAGTGTTTATTTATGTTTTTGTATTAGTTTGTGTTGTGTGTGTAACTTAGAGAAAATCGACAAAACTTGGTGCAGTAAAAAATAATGTCCTTATTGTGGAATATTTGCGATAAAAATGTGATTTTTTGGTGTTTGCAAGTAAAAAATTTCTCAAAATATAGAGTGATAGATTTTGGATGATAAAGGGCATTAGAAGACCATTGACAAAACTATGGGATCTGAACATGGTTGTACTTGGGCATCGTAGGAAGAAGCAGAGAAGTGACTCTCAAATATTGCTCGGATGAGAGCTTCCCATGATTGTACATTGATCATATGAACATACCATTTGTCATGAGAAGTATGTACTATAAACACACATGAAAAAGTTAAGTGGAAATATTCTCCAACAATTGGATCCCACGATCGTGCCTTGAAGTGACAGTCGTAACTTGAGGTCGTGGGAGTGAAGACCAAAAATGGAATTTGTAGGAGTTGAAGTATGCTATGATCAGACGATTGTATTGTATGATCATATGTTGATTCCATGATCCATATTAAACACCGTCTAAGTATAACCTAAAAATTCCAAAGTCCCCAAGGAAACTATTAGCACAAAAGGATAATTGTGGTATCTAACCACGATTGTACCTTCCACTCATCCGACTATGACCAATCTTGTTCACCTCTTATGTTTAGGATATGTGTTTTTATATAAATACTCTTATTTGTAATATTTTTTATGTTTGCATTCTACTTTTACTTTCAAGACATGTTATTGTTTTTGCAAGTACTATAATTGATTTCTAGGTTTTTAATTAAAAGTGAGACTTTGGAGTACTATTGTAGTCGTGCAAGTTCATAATATGTTTTCATCTATGTATCTTTTTTATGATATTTCCATTATGAGTAGCTAAACACCATAACTAGGGTTCTGGGAACCATGATGTATTAACAAAAGGGGGTTCATAGTATGGAGTAATCTTCAATCGATGTTCACGTGTATTAACTGTTTCCTTGGTTATGAATAATTTTTTACAGTAACCAATGTTAGAACTCACCTAAACTATATTTTGATGAAAAGATGAGTATGAATAGGAAGAAGAGAAGAACCAACAGAAACTTGGATCTAGGATAGGGGTTAGTACTACCGACTTAGGAGAAGAGAAAACTTACCTGAGGATATTTCCTAGGCAACAGCATAAAGTTGTTCTAGGTATACATAAAACATTGATTCTTCATACCAAACACTAGAAGAGATTGCAATGTATGATGAAACTGTGGAGTTTGAAGTTATTGGGGAACACATTCCTAGTTTATCTCTCATGCTTATTACAAATCCAACGAATCAATAATTGTTACTACCAAATTACTTAATCACATATTCCACTCCTTTACTGGAACTTCTGATTTATTTCATTGACAGACATATTGATTAATAGTTTGACCTAGTAGTTGTGGTATTGACCACAACCTTGGTTGGGCTATATATTTGACAGTGACACCATTATTCTTTGTTTTGATGTGTAATTTGAGCGACATTAAATTTTGGCACTATAGCTGAGAATATGATTACCGAGTTAATTTAAGTGTATTTGTTGGGTTTATTAGTTGTTGTTTCCTGACTTTACTTTTATGTTGTTTCTACGGCACACACCGACGTATGCCCAATACATGGAGTCAAGGTAATCCCCTGATTCCACTTTATACAGAGCTTGAGAGAACTCTAAGACATAATCGATCCATCGTTAACGAAGGAGTTCATGATACAGTAGCCTTACTGGAAGGTATTCACAGTAGTGGAGAACATAAGGATCAATCAATATAACATTATAATGTTCACAAGACTACAGAATAAGTAACTGCTTGATTGATGGTTGAGAAAAATGCTAGGCGAGCAACAACCAAGAAAGAAATAAGGGAAAAGAGGGCTAGACAAGATGATGCGGATCATCTAGCTGCACTCAATGTGAGGGACGCACAAAGAAGGAATAAGGGGAGACAACATATACAAAGTATCTTCCCTAATTTAAA
This sequence comes from Capsicum pubescens, assembly GCA_030864215.1. Classification (NCBI taxonomy): domain Eukaryota; kingdom Viridiplantae; phylum Streptophyta; class Magnoliopsida; order Solanales; family Solanaceae; genus Capsicum; species Capsicum pubescens. Next base: position 209,196,597 of record CM061540.1, on the reverse strand, counting down.
GACCTTGAGGAAGTCTTGTATTATTTGGATCCAATTGAAATGAGTGGAATCATCCACCAAAATTACCTTAAGGTATTAAGTTTGACATTATGAGTGCAATGATCCAATTGTTGAACTAATAGGGGTATTTTTTGGCCTTCCTATTCATGACGCAAAAATACATTATTACTTTGTACAGATTTGCACATTGTATTATCTACCTGGAGTGATCAAAGAGGCTATTAGATTGAGACTATTTCCATTCTCTTTGATTGGAAAAGCTACTCTATGGTTAGGTGAATTACAACGTGGATCTATTAATACTTGGAATGAGTTGAGGACTCAATTATTTGGCCAACTTTTCCCACACTAAAAGATACAACAATTAAAAGATGAGATATAATTCTTCAGACAGTTTCATTCAGAGGAACTATTTGAGACTTGGTTGAGGTTCAAGAAAAAGCTACAAAGTGGTCCAAACTATAAGATAACTGGTAGAAACATGCTAGAGATCTTCTACAGAGACTTGAATACTAATACTAAGGCTGTATTAGATGTCATCATAGGTGGATCATTCATAAGTGAATTATCCTGGGTTTTGACCATTAGAAAATTTCCTAGAATTTCCATTCTCCCAACCCAATATGACTCATGGGTATGAGCCATATATTGGAGTACAAGTGGTATGGTCCTGTTGTATGCTAACCAATGTTAGTTTGTGGGAAGGTTTTGGTCACCGGAATAGGTATGAATTAGAGATATGAGTTGTAGGGGTTGGTACGAGTCATACCAGGGACTCGTGTGGTGGGCAGTGTTTGATCCTCCTGATATTTCATTCTGCCAGGGATATGGGTTATGGATACAGATCGATGCCCTGTGCTTCTGGTCCAAAACGATACCAAAAACCCCTAAGTAGGTCCCACATACGGAAAATAAGTTTTTGAGACCAACCCAATGTTCATATACCATTAGGGAGTTATAACCCTAAAGAAATTGGTGTAAAATGACCATATTTGGGGCTAATATCAAGCCTCAAGCCATTTGGGGTTTTTGGTCTAATAATCAAGAAATCAACTCAAAAATTGGAGGAATCTTATCTTAGATTTGATGCTAATCATGAATATGCTAGTATTTTAAGCTCCCAATCAACACCAAGGACTCACTTTAAGGACTACACTCTCCATTAGTGTTTTAAAGACACAAGAAAGTGGGGAAATGGCTAAATTTCATCCAAGAAGAGTTTTTAGATGACCCTTCCCAGCCCCTCAGCTATGGTAATCACACATACATACATGTTGTAATCGGACCAAGACCCCCTGCAATCACGCTACCTCGGCTGCATCAGGTCACATCTAGAACTTGGAATAAATTCCAAGTTTTTGGCTATGCATCTAGATGCATCTGGAGTCTAATATTAGCAAATAGGATATGCAAAGCATATTGATATTGATGATTCAGATGCGTTGATGAAGTCAGATTTTCCATACGATATCGTTTTACCAAAGTTTTCGCTCGGTGGCCATTTGGAACCAACAAAGACTTCTAAATAGGGAAATGGTTCTAATAAAACAAACGAATTTCCAGGTAACCAAACTATCAGTTCCAGCAAGTCATAAATGACTTGGGGCAGCTATAGGAAAGCTCTATCGACAAAAATAAGTGGGATAACGGGAAATTACCTGAAGGGTCATTACAATATACACTACTAAGGAACTTTCGTGCCCGAAAGTTAAAGATAAAGGAAGTACTGAGACCGCATCTCACTCTCGATCTCCCAAGGGCCTCCTCTATAGGGTGGTTAATCCACTGAACTTTAACTATAGGAATCTCTAGTGCACAACCGCCTCACATGACTGTCCAAGATAAGCATGGGCTTCTCTACTAAGGCCAACTACTTATCCAATAGGACCAATTCCTACCTAAGCACATGCGATGGCTCAGGAATATACTTCCACAGCATAGATACATGGAAAATTTGATGAACAATTGCAAAATCTGGAGGTCAAGCTAACTCATAGGCTACCTCGCTAACTATGCGGAGAATCTCAAAATGAGCAATATACCAAGGGATGAGCTTACCCTTCTTTTTAAACCTCCTCACACCACTCATAGGCAAAACACAAGGAACACACGGTCTCCAACTTTGAATCACAAAGCATGGAGCGTATGGTTGGCATAGGCCTTATGCCTACTCTGGGCTGCTCTCACCCTATCCTGAATCATTCTGACTTTACCCAATGAGTCTTAAAGCAAATTTATTCTATGAAGTATCAAATTAAAAGACTCAAACCGCCCAATCAGACAATGATATCTCCTACCATACAAAACCTCATAAGGCGCCATCTCAATACTCGAATGATAGTTATTATTATAGGAGACCTCTGCCAATTCTAAGTGTTGATCCCACTGTCCTTCAAAATCCATAACATAGGCTTGGATCATATTCTCAACCACCTGAATAGTCCGTTTGGACTGACCATCTGTCTACGAATGAAAAGATGTACTCAAATCCACTTAAGTACCCAACTACTCCTGAAATGCTCTCCAAAATTTTGAAGTAAATACAGAACCTCATCTGAAATGATAACAATAGGCACCCCATGCAACTGAACTATATCCCAAACATAAATCTGGACTAATCTCTCAGCACTGAAGGTTATCTAAATAGGAAAAAAATGTGCCAACTTGGTCAAATGATCCAAATAACCCAAATACCATGATGACCACAGGAAGTATGAGGAAAACTACTAATGATTTCCATAGTAATCTGTTCCTATTTAAACTTGGGAATGGGTAATCCTTGAATTAATCCACCTAGATGATGATGCTCGACCTTAAACTTTTGGCAATATAGGCAATAAGCCATAAAGTCTGCCACACCTCTCTTCATCCCATCCTACTAGTAGTGCTTCTAAAAATTTCTATACATCATGGTTGTATTAAGGTGAATGGAATATATAGAACTGTAAGCCTCATAAAGAATTGACTGAATCAAGTCATCAAGCTGGGGGACATAATTACGACCCTGAAACCTCAAAACACCCTCAAAATCAATGGTGTGCCTCTCATACTTACCACTCATCACCTGACAATGGAGAAATCACAACTTGCAATCCTCATACTGATGGTCGTGAGTCTACTCAAATAAGAATGACCTCACCTCAACAAAATCCAAAATCTTTAAAGGATCCAAAATATTAAGTCAAACCATAAAATTGGCTAAGGTCTAAATATTTTGTGCCATAGGTCTCTGAGAAACTGATATACATGCCAAGCTACCTATACTCACTGCCTTAAGACTCAAGGCATCAGCTACCATATTTTCATACTCGGATGATATAAGATGGAAATATCATAATCCTTTAACAACTCTATGCACCTATGTTGGAGAGCATTAACCTCTTACTGGGACATAAGATGTTGAAGGTTGGGATGATCAGTGAAAATATCATAATGCACACCATACAAATAATGCCTCCATATACTGAGCACAAAAACTATCATCGCCAACTCCAAATCGGGAGTGGGGTAGTTGTGCTCGTGCATCATAATCTGTCTAGAAGAATAAGTAATAACACGACCCTGCTGCATCTAAACAAAACTAAGACCAAAACTAAAAGAATAAAAAAACATGGTGAATACCTCACCCTCAACAGGAAGATCTAGCACTAGAGCTAAAGTAAGACAATCCTTGAGCTTTCTAAAGCTCAATTCACACTCCTCATACCATCAAAATGGAACTTCCTTCCAAGTTAATCTAGTCATAGGGGCTGAAATAGTAGCAAAACTGGTGGTCCACCATTTTGAGCACCAGTGGTTCTTCTGAAATCTTAAATCTGGTGGTTAAATTGGTGGTCCACTGCAAAACTGGTGGTCTACTATTTTGACCTTTGCTGAGTGTTTTGAAGTCCTGAATTCTGTTTTAGGTCTGGTGGTTTGTTTGGTGGTCCACCACAAAGATGGTGGTCCACCATTTTGACCACCAGTAGTTTTTTTCTGCTATTTTCCGGAGTCTTCTCCTTCAACTAGCTCCTTAACCTGAAACACTAAAATCCAGTATTAAATACAACCTTGGTTTCTTGAAAACATGCAATTTTCCCAAGAAAAAGATGCACAATGTTCCGTCAAAACCGAAACATCAACACCCTCAACATAAAAAAATTGCTTGTCCTCAAGAAACTACATAATACCATACTACGATGCTTAACTAAGAGAAACATAAGATACGTATGATAGTCAATCATCAATTTTAGTTCAAAACATATTACCCTCTCCAAGTTCAATCATGTTAAACCCAACTGTGTCTATTAATGAAAGTCAACAATGTGACACAAAGAAATCAAGCTATGGCATCACAGTAGCAACAAACAACCATGCATATGTCTAATTTACACTACCTAAACAAGTAAGCAGCCAGCAGTATAACCTATGTGCCTTTACAACGAAGAAGTCCCTCCTCACTTATATATGAAATCAAGCATGCCAATGCGGGGACGGTTAAGAGACACTCACTCTTAGAAACAAGTTCCAATTAATGTATGTCAAATACCATAAGCTTGCCCTTATTTTTATCACCTAAGCTTTCAGACAGTTAAGTTAGGATCACTATAGGACTTTTCTTCATCTTGTAACGCTGGCTTGAGGCTAGTATGATACGTAAAGATATTTAAAGTGACTAGGCCTCCGTGGCACTACACAAACTTTTGGAGCCTCACTTATTAACCTTTAACTTATTTCTCCCTTTCTTTATTAACGCAACATCAGGCTGGGTACAGTCTTTTAGTCTTTAATTTTCTTTATTTTACAACATTGCTTTTCTTATTCTTTTTCTACCACACCCAGCCTTGTAATTTTTTCTCTCATTTTACCTTTCTTCATACTCAATTTATATCACGTACCCCTATGATATCCACCCTCAACTTAGTCTATTTGCCTAAGTTAAACTGCATAATGTCCAAGGAGGACCAGGGACAAAATAGGTTCATGATGATACAAATGGGAAGGTGATAGGTCTACAAAATTGGGATCAAGGGATATCATTCACACATGGAAGGTCATTTAGGCTAAAGGTGGACTAATATAAAAAATGGCCTATGATCCTTTTCTAACCACTATCCTACAACCTATGCAAGACTAACCGTGCAAGTTCTAGATTTATCACTCAAGGAAACTTGGTAATATCTCACACACACTTGTCACAAAGGTATATCACAAGCTACTACCTAATCGGGTTATGCAATTGTTAGCAATGATCATTGTGTCCCTAATACTAATGCCATAAAAAGATTCATAATAGTCGTATATAGATGTATATCACACAGTTACAAAGTAGACAATTGGAGAGGTATTTATCATTTGTCCTAAAAATCAACAAAAATATGTCAACTACCCTAGATACTTATTTTTCTCCTAGTTAACCACAAAACATCACAAAACAAAACACAATATGCCTAAATATGTTGGATCTACTAGGAAAAAGACTCCAGGGAAAAGAGACATGGCAACAAAAATCCAAATAGGACATCAACACCCACAAGTAGCCCCAAACACCCTCAACTTAAAATTATGCACTGTCCCCAATACATCAAACCAAAATGAAAGAGTTAGAAATATACCTGTGGCACCATAGGTGAAAAGATATGATGCCAACCACATAAGATAGATACAAACAACAAAACACCTTGAGTTGCCTCCTAAGTAACGCCTGATTTAACATCGCGTTACGACTCAGTCATTTTGACTACTCAAAATTCATCAAGATACCTTGTTGATACCTCTTTACTTCACTTGTTGAATCAAGAAAATGCTTTATTCCTAGTCCAGCCACTTTGGAAGAACTAACACTCTTGCTTTAAAGTTTAACCACATCAGCCATGGTCTCCACACCAGACCTATCCTTAATTGGTATATCTCACTCATCTTTATAGAATACATCAACAATTGAGAAAACACTTATCTCCTTTTGTTATTTCATAGATTTACATACTTTAAAACTAACCTATTTCCCATTGAGCCTAAATTTTAGCTCATTCAACTCCAGGTCAACTAACACTCTCCCAGTTGCTAAGAACGGCCTGCCTAAAATTATGGGTACTTCAAAGTCCACTTTGCAATTAAGAATTACAAAGTCAGCAGGAAATATAAAATTGGCTACCTTTACAAGTACATCACGTAGAATCCCCATGGGCCGCTTCACAGACCTGTCCACCATAACTAGTCTCATATTTGTGGGAGTAGGATCCCCCAAACCCAATTTCTTATAAATAGCAAATGGAATCAGGTTTATACTAGCTCCCAAATCACATAGAACTTTTGAAAAATCAAGAGACCCAATAGTGCACGAGATGGTAAATGCTCCCGGGTCTGCCTTCTTCTGCACCAAACCGTGTGGAGATAGCACCACAATAATGGAGATTGTCCACCATATCATATCTAACTGTCTGTTTCTTCGTGACAAGGTCTTTTATGAACTTTGTATACTTGAGCATTTGTTCTAATGCCTCTACCAATGGCAAATTGATCATCAACTGCTTAAGCATAGCCATAAATTTGCCAAACTTTGTGTCATCAGCCTTCTTCTTTAATCTATGATGAAAGAAAGGTGGTGGTTTTGGTAGAGAAGTCACCACTGCTTCCTTTTCCTTGTTTTTTCCTTTTTTTAATCCACCAACCAGCAGATGATTAGAAGGAACATCAATGTCATCCTGCTTCTCAGACTCTACAGGATTACTTTGTTCAAGCTTGACATCTTCTTTGATCACCTCTTTAATAACAGTTTTGCCCACAGAAGGTCCTGGTAATACCTTACCACTCCGTATGGTAATTTCCATGCAAGATCCATCATTTTGAGGGTTCTGAACTATATCACTTGGTAAAGTCCCACTCTTTCTTTGGTTGAATATTGCGGATAATTGGCTCATCTTCTTCTCCAGTTGTTTGATAGCAGTTGAGTGTGAATTTACTAATTGACTCATAGAAGATAAGTCACTCTTCATCATCGTCACCCCAGTATTTGTTGCCTCAACTCCCTTCAATAGTTTCTCCATCATGTCCTCCATAGACTTTTTACCTGAACTGGTGGCAGCATTATCACGACTTCCAGGAGGTATATATAGTCAACTCCTATCATTAATATTCTTCCAACTCCCTTGATCTCTATCCTTGTAACCAAAATTTTCATAATAGTTCTAACCTTGGTTTCCTTGGATATTGCCTCGTAAACCCCCTGATTGTTTAGATAGTTTGCCTCTTTTTCCGAATTAGAGTCAGCTCTACCTTGGGATCCTACAGGTTTCACTTTCTTAGTCTTTCTAGATAATAAATGCTTGGTCAACAAATCCATTTGCGTCTTCAAGTGTGCAATGTCCTGGTCATATTTCTCCTCCTTCTTGCATTTCTCTACAGTCATACCACCAGACACAGTATGGCTTGCTACCACAAAATCCCTAGTATGCTAAGCTTTACTTTGTTTGGTCATTCGATTAAGCATTTCCGAGGCCTCTAGAAAGGTGAGATCCACAAATGATACTCCTACAACATCATCCACGTATGGCTTTGTAATAGAGTTCAAGGACGTATAAAGAGTCTCCATCAAATGAATATCAGTCATATTATGATTCAGGTATTGCATCAGGTTCTTTTTAAATCTCTCCTAAGTATCGTGAAGAGCTTCGATTGGAAGCTGCTGAAAATTATTAATTTCATCCCTCAATTGTACCCTCCTAGAAGGTGGAAAGAACCTTTCTAGAAAAGCCTCTTTCAACTGTCTCCATTCGGTTATAGAACCGAGAGTCAGTCCATTAATCCATAGTGTTGCCTCTCCAGACAGAGACAATGGAAACAAGCATAGTCGAATAGAATTCTGTCCCACTCCCGGGTTATCAAAGGATTTGGAAATAGTGACAAAGTTTACTAAATGCATATTAGGATCATCCTCCGGGAGTCCACCAAACAACCCCTTCAGATGGACGAATTGAATCATCGTGCTTGTAATATTAAACATAGCTCCTGGTATTAGAGGTAGAGGAATAATAGCTCCAGTAGTACCTACTCTATCCATTCCATTCTCGTCATGATTAAGATCAAACTGCACAGGCTAACGGTCTTGCCTTGCTCTAAAAGGATGATTTCTGATTACATTCTGGTTCATCGACGCAGTTACATTCTCTACACACCTTGGGTTAGCATGATCTAACAAGTCCTCATCCCTCAAATCATCATCATCAGGATTATGATGACGTGAAAGTTGACCGTCATTATGTTGATCAATCTAGGCTCTAGCCATGGTGGCTAGTCGTTTAGCTTCCTGAGGGTCTGCCATTCTGCCAATTAACTGCAGTTTTGGATGTAGTGGTAATAACGGCGCACCCAATCTCAATGTACTTAGCATACACAATAATTACCCCTTACAAATCAAAAACCACAAACAAAGGTAAAATTTGGGAAACTTGACCAAAGGTCAATTAACAAACATCAACTTAATTTACAAACGTATTCCCCGGCAATGGCACCAAAATTTGATACGCCTAAATTACAACTCTCATTAAAGAGTGTAAGCGATCGCTGTCAAATATAGAACCCAACTGGGTTGGGTGTTGAATCCCATAGGGAATACTGTGTTCACTAAGTATTTTGGTTGTTATTAGACTGTTGATCAAATGTTCAAGAATAAATGGGGGGTTTTGATTTATCAATTGTATTCAAATGCTTGTCACAGAGAGTAATCTAACTGTAGATTGTATTGCAAATAGTAATTCAGTAAGAGTAGTCAAACTAGAGTTATGGTTACCAAGATGCTTAAGTAGCTAGGGTTGTGAATTATTTTGAATTCCCAATGAATAATTCTAATTGCAAGAGTAATTGAATTTCTATGGTTTACCCATTAGTTTCTCAACCTAAATAAGTAGCTCATCCCTTAATTCTCTCAAACTTATGTAACGGATTAATAATTCAATTATATTCTCATATGGGTGAATCCAGTTAGGGCATCTACCTTCAATCCAAAGGTTAAAGCCTTTAGATTCATGTAAACCCTTTTCTTTCCAACAAACACTTTTCTATTCGAACAAGTGATGTTCTTGGGCTCACTTTTCAAGTTTCCAACCAAGAAAAGTCATTAAAGTAAAGAAGAGTTTATGCAATATCAATTAATTATGGGAATCTAATAGATTCACAACCCCCAATCAGCTGTTCACATCAAGTCTCCCATAACCCTAGTTATGTGAGCTTAGCCACATATCTCCGTAAAAGAAAGAGACGAAGCCATTGTGTTATTCATAAATTAATTCAAAATTTACTTACAAAAGTCACAATTATTGTTCTTCAATCTTCAATAGAGAAAATGATGATAAAGGAATCTAGATCCACAAATCTCTAATGAATCTTAGAGAAAAACTATGTAACCATGTATTTTCAGTATGGAAAAACCCTAATAAAAGATAAAAGTTAAAAATATACCTAATAAAACCTAAAACTAGGTATTTATATGTTCCTAAGTAAAAAGGATTTAAATTTGAATTCAAAAAAAAAAATGCATCCAAATTGGTGGTCCACCCAAAACTGGTGGTCCACCATTTTGACCTTCGATGAGTGTTCTGAAATCCTGCATTCTGTTTGGGTTTGGTGGTCAGTTTGGTGGTCCATCGCAAAACTGGTGGTCCATAATTTTGACCACCAGTGGGTCTTCTGAAATCCTAAATCTGGTGGTCAAATTGGTAGTCCACCACAAAACTAGTGTTCAGCCATTTTGACCTTCGCTGAGTGTTCTGAAATCCTAAATTTTGTTTGGGTCTAGTAGTCAGGTTAGTGGTCCACCGCAAAACTGGTGGTCCACCATTTTGACCACCAGTTGGTCTTCTGAAATCCTAAATCTGGTGGTCAAATTGGTGGTCCACCGCAAAAGTGGTGGTCCACTATTTTGACCTTCGCTGAGTGTTTTGAAATCCGGAATTCTATTTTAGGTCTGGTGGTCAGTTTGGTGGTCCACCACAAAAATGGTGGTCCACTATTTTGATCACCAGTGGTGTTTTTCTGCTATTTTCCTAAGTCTTCTCGTTCAACTAGCTCCTTACCCTGAAACAATAAAATCCAGCATTAAATGCAACCTTGGTTTCTTGAAAACATGTAATTTTCCTAAGAAAAAGATGCACAATGTTACGTCAAAAGCCGGAACATCAGCCTACCAATGAACCTTTTAAATAATGATCACCACCTTTCCCAGGGAGACCACCAGTACCAAACTGAACTTCATCAGTGGTTTAAAGAGCTACCTAAACTTGTTGACTAGCCTAACCCTGAGGCTGAAAAGATGGACGTGGAGGATGCCCAACATAAAAACTACCACCTCTTAATCAAGAACTACTACAACTCCCATCAAATCTTCCATGATACTTGGGCCTCTTATCATGACCCTCATAATGAATGTCCTCCATCACTCTAGAATGGTCAGAAACCTCAGCAAAAGTCCTACCCACAATAACTAGACTCTGAGTAGCCATCCGAATAGGAAGTCTCAATCCTCTCATAAAGTAACAAACCCTCTCTTACTATATATCCAAGATAGAAGTCGCATGCTTGTCCAACTCATGGAAATAGGCCTCACACTTGGTAACTATCATAGAACCCTTCTCCAGTCGAGTGAATTGATCCCTCATTCGATCCCTAAAGTTGCATGGCATATACTTCTCCAACAACATCTCAGAGAACTGAGTCTATTAAAGGGGAGAAGATCCAATAGGCCTAGAATTCATAAAACCTCTCCACTAGTATCGAGCAGACAAATCCAACTTGAATGTACTGTAATCTATACCACAAGTCTCAACAAGACCTAACCCACGATGCCTATCCTCACAAAAAGTCAAAAACTCAAATGCATCCTCTCCAAGAGCACCAGAAAACCTAGGCATAGACAACCTAAAAAACCTACCCAGCATCTTTTGCTCCTCAACAGACATAGCAGGATGGATCATGACTGGTGGAGCGACTGTCGGCTGAACAACCACTGGAATAGGAGGAATCTCAACTCTAGGAGCTGTAGTTATAGGTTGAACTCCTACCCTAGTAGTCTATATACCATCAACAATACCCAACAGCTGAACTAAGGAATCTCTAAGCAAAGAAGAAGGAATAAAACCTAGTGGATCCTGGGATGGTCCCTCGCCAACTGCTAATCGTAGTATAGGAATCTTTGGCTCAGGTGCAGGAATGGGGTTCTAGAGAGGCTCATCTTGATCCCTAATTGGGGACACATCATGAGGCTAGGTCTCGAGACCCTCATCATGCATAGTTGAAGCATGAGTCCTGGGCATCTACAAAAGAGTAAAGTCAGGAAGATATCCTACAAACCAACTCAGACACTTAGCATGATACGAGCGAAAAAAAGTGAATGAATCCTAAAAATGTCTCATAGCCTCACAAAAATAGGAAATAGACGTCAATGTTCTTATCTGAAGGACTCTATTAAACACTTACTCTTGCACTAGCAATATGGTGAAACCTAGGATCTGATACTAACCCGATTCACGAGTCACAATGGCACCTACTAAGATCCACCAGTGGGTAAGCCAACACCGTAAGCTGGAGCTAAAATAGTGGTTTACTTTTATAGAATCGCCCAACAAGGGCCACAACAGATGAACACAATCATAAAAATATGTTCCATAATAAATAATCAACTACGGATACTAATTCCCATGACCCGGTAATATCAGTACAAGAGCATCTAAGTTTGACGATAGGAAATACAACTCAAATTCTAAATAGTCTTATACATTTATCTAGATTACAAATGGCTGAGTAAGGATAAAAGGGGAAATGGGTGACACAAAAATACAAGATCTTACCCTATGTCTGGAAGGAAAACACAACATAATCTCAACTCAGTAGAGGTAAATAGTACTTAAGTTTAAACCAAAAAAGTTCAAAAGTGTAGTATGAGTACCAAAACAACGGGTACTCAATAGGAATCATCGGTCAACTGAGCTAAATTATGATATAAAGGCAATATAAAGCAAGACATTATCTATATGAGTCAAGGTACAGAATCTAACCCGAATTGTCTTTATCATCTCTGTACAAGTAACCAATCAACTAGAATAATATAACGACATCTCATATCAATACATACCATATCTGTTATATAAATTAAATAGTCGATCCGAAAGGATAGAGCAACATATAAACAATTACAATTGAATAAATACAAAGTTCGACATGCACACAACCATTAGAGCTTAAAATTGAAGAACTTACCACGGTGTCCCATACCACCGGGAATAATACCCAAAAGAACATAAAGTAAAGAACTCATCATGGCATCCCATACCACCGAAGAGTGTATCAACACATCAATCATCATTTTATCAAGATAAATATATAACCAACTTACATTTATCCACAGTTTCTACATTTCCCATTAACGGTCAATCATAAAGATCGATAATCATTACCCATTTATAGTAATTGCATTAATATATACAAAAGTAATCATGAACATTGTCATATAGCCATTTAGATATCAAATATGTAATACATTCTACCTAATCATTATTAACTAACCATCGCTTATTATTAAACGACTAGTTTTCTAGTCATCACACGGCCTCTAATCATTAGCCTAAATAACTCAATGATAGATTCCTCCTTCTAGAAGTAGCAAATAATTATTTATTCATTAAATAGACAATATTTACATCTTGTCAAGAAGAACAAGTAAACCATAGTCATCATTTGGATAAGGTTCCTCCCTAGTCATCATAGGTGCACTAGTCATCACATAGGACGAAGATAACATATTATCGAACACACTTATCTATCAATTAACCAACACCTCTTACTAGGTAGAACCATAAATCTATAAGTCAACATTAAAGCCACAAACTACATTACATACTAGACATAAATATAACTAATCATCAACAATTGTAAGTCTATTGCCATCATTAGCCATTTTACAATCATAATTACTAGTTATCACAACTTAACTACACAAGGTCCACCAAAAAGTATTCTAGGTTTATAGCCATAAATTAATATAACCACTTCATAAATACAACTAGTTATCACATAACCCATTTTACCAGAAAAAATCCCATAATTTATCCAATTATTCAAGCTAAGTATATCCACTAAGTGATTCCTTAGGTATACACATGGTTACTCTTATCAACAAGTCTGAAATCAATATTCAACATATTCTATTTTTATTCACTAATTATAATTAACAATATCCATTCCACTTAACAAGAGATTAAAGGTTAATGATTATAGACAACTTTCTAAGAAAAACATCATATCCTTAATGTATATACGAGCGTAATCTTACAAGGGAATAACCACATATATACATATATATTTATCTCGCTATATATATATATATACTTACCATACATAGCATCATCACAACATCAATACCTCTTCCAGGTTCATCGGGTATCATCATAACCTCAATACCTCTTCTGAGTTCACCGAGCATCATCACATCATCAATATACCCTCCAGCTTTTCCGGGTATCAACATAACATCAATATATCCTTCGAATGTACCAGGCATCATAATATCATCAATATATCCTCTAGATGTACTTGGCAACATAATATCATCAATATATCCTCCAAATGTACCGGTCATCATAATATCTTCAATATATCCTCCGGATGTATCGAGCATCATAATATTATTAAAATTCCCTATAGCATCGTTATTCATCCAATCAATAATATATATTTGTATATAGCCAAATCAATATTAAGTACAAGCCCCATAAATAATAGTGTATCAAAAGTAAAGGAAGGCATAAGATGGTACCTCACCAATTGTCATAAATACTTTATAGTAGTAAGTGCATGAACACACATATTCATATGGTATTAACACTCAATACTTTACCGGCTTGACATGATTATTAGCATAGTCAATCAAATCCATGGTCATACATTCTATAATCTCTCTTATTAGGCGTGATTTATAATACTAGCAAAAAAGGGTTCTTTGTCACAAACATAAGTTTAATCACTAGGATCGAGCATAATATGAGTAATGGCATAATTCAAGGCTCACATGGTAAACTATTTAAAGGTAAGTGATAGCATAGACATAGGTTCAACTTACAATACTTCCCAATGCTATCCAATTAATGACAATATGATATTCGATCATGTATGCACATTATTTCCAAAATCAACCTCATGAATAACAAAAAAAAAAAAACTTTGGCCTTTGAGAAATCCTTAAGTCTTGAACCTTTGGTTCATCATACGACTCACACCATAAGTCATATGGTGTGGTGATGAGTCTAGGGATCCTAGTTGTATATTGGTTAGTTTGTTTATTGACCAAGTTCTAACCTTAGTATGATAGACTCCACACGAGTTATGTTGATGTAACGAGATGGTTGAGTTTAATTGTGTGTTTTACAGTGTCTATCCCTTGCTTTTCTACTTAGGATATGACTTGATTGTACTAGTCATATGGTATGGTGACGGGTTGGGCAAGGGAGTCATATGTTAGACAAAATATGGTGTCCAACTTTCTGACCTATTATCGACTTGAGGGTACCATTCATATGTTGTGGTGATGAGTTAGAGGTCCACTAGTACCCATGTGCGAGTTTTATATAACTTTTAATCTAGGGGTAATTTGGATATTCCTACCGGTAAGACCTGAAGACCCCACATCTTGTAACACTTTCTGGTCATTCATTCTACACTTAGAACATTAAAAACACTCTCTAAATTCTCTCAAAAAAACCTCTCAAGGAGATTAGGTTAGGTTTTCATCAAGCTATCCAATTAAGGCTCTTAAGGGTTGTTTCTCTTCGTCTTTCTTGGTGACTAAGGCATGTTACTACTCCCTCATTTTTAGTTAACAAAAATCTGATATTTTAATGTAGGCTTTTCATGGTATCATTGCAGATTTGTCTAGGTTTTGAAATAAATATTGGGGGGTTTCGATTGTTCATGGTTGGATAATGTTTTCCCATGCTTTTCTTATTATTTTGCATGTTATAACAATGGTTTGAACATGTGGTTGCATGGGAAGGTTCAGTTGATACTTGGTATTTTAGTGGAACTATATTCCTTAACATATTTGTTCAAATAACAATGAGAATGATTTTAGTCACATAGTTTGACTGATTTTGATACCTTTGCATTGCATAAATGGTAATTAAACCTAAATTGGTATGATTGATTCTAAATGGCTTGTAAAGGCTTTGTTGTCCATGGTTATGGTTTAACTGGAAATCTTATGGGGTACATGTGAATCCCATAAATGTTGTCTAGTCATATTTCTTTCAAGCTTAGTCAGTAGGACGGTACCATATCATAATGCCTTGATAATTGACTCCTTGAATTGGTGGTTTGGTTATGTGCTAAAATTTTTAATTTGATAATAACAACGGGTTGTGATAACTAACCATGAAGGTGTGAGTATGATGGATGGATATTGGGAACTCATGTTTGCCAATATGAGGGTTGGTCGTAGTGACCATACGCTTGTAGGGTGTATGAGAATCCCCAAAGTTTATACTTGTATATATGTATCATGGAGGGTAAAGGGTACCCAAGAATCCCTAGCCCCTATGATATCTCTGGTTTATGTGGCTACATGCACTAGGGCCAGTTCAGGGGGTAACACTAGACCCATATGGCTCGTAGGTGGATTATAACAGTAAAGCTACATAGCACAAGTAAAGGTTTTAAATGCATTCTAAACTCAGTTCCCTTTCTCAGTACAATATATAAATATGTATGTATGTAATATGCTTATTTGACTTGGTTTTGAATAATGACATAATTTTATCCTTATCCCTGAGTGTGTGCTAGCGTTCACTCTGCTAACTATCTTTGGGCATTGTATCTCTTACATGATGCAGGAATCGGCTATACTACCATTCCTCCTAATCAGTGACTTAGGTTTGGGGCCAACTTTGTGTCAAACTGAAATGATGAGCTTCCATACTCTAAAAGACTCTATTTAATGCTATGGACTTCTTTCTTTTATCTTTGTTTCTTGAACTTTGGTTTTGGAAATGGTCGGGGGTATGTCCCGACCTGATGTCATTTAATTTTGGATAAAGGCTTTGTGGGACTACTATGGGCATGGGTAGTGTTGGTATTTATGTTAGCCTTGGTATGGGTATTGACAATGGTTGGATATTTAGTTCTGATTGTTTCATCACGGTTATAGGCTTTACATAATATCTTTCAATTATTGTTGCTTTATCTTGTTATATGTTTGAAATTCATCTGACATAGGGTATAGGGAAGTTACAGTTGGATATTGGGGTAGTTTTTAGAGTTGGGTATTGGGGTAGTTTTCGATCTAGATCAAACTTGTGATGCCCGATATAACTAGGACCTGGTTCAGGTCGTGTTAGATTGGTTGCATAGCCCTAGGTTCATGGACACTTGGGATTCCACAAAGTCATGTTGAGTAGAGTCTATTTTAAGTGTATATAGTGCACCACACAAATAAGGGAGAGGCTACGAGGCATTTTTGAATGTTTCTCTTTCTTGTGTTCCGATCCAGGGCTGTAGAGTCTAAAGTACTGAAATCTTCTCTAATTTCTATTTATTCACTTTTTAGATCATGCCTCCTTGATGATCTAAAGCTCATAAAAACTCTTCTACCCCACCTGAGGATAATGTTGGTGGGACACATTCTACTTATAGGTCCAGACCCGGTCTAGGGGTCCAGTTTATGATTTCTCTTTTAGAGATCCGCTGTTTCCCTCAGTCTTCTTCGCACCCGTTAGGCTTATTTAACAAATGCTAAGTTCTATCAGACTATCCATATGTTGACATAATTTTTAGCTTATTTAGTTGAGCGTGGTACATCTATTACTCTATCTTTTGAGGCTATAAAGGTTGGATAATTCATAAGGTTGAACCCTCCGACCATTACCAGTGTTAAGGTTGAGGAGGAACCACAAGGTTTTCTAGATTAAATATAAAAGATCTTCTATGTCATGCATGCCACTAATGTAGAGGGCATGGAGTTTTCCACCTACCAGCTGAAGGATATGGCATACCAGTGGTACGAGGAATGGGATCAGTCAAGGGGTGACTATTTTGAGTCATCTCTATGGGAGGATTTTTCTAATACCTTATTGGACCATTTCTTTCCTCAAGAGTTCAATGAGGCAAAAGTGGAAGAGTTTGTTAATCTGAAGTAAGGAAAGATGTCAGTCAACTAGTATTCCTTAAAGTTTTTCCAGTTATCTTGGTATACTCTAGAGTTATTTTCTAGAATAAGGGATATAATTAGAAAGTTTGATTTTGGTTTGTCCAGAGACTTTATTTTTAAGAGTAAGTCTGTCTTCTAAAATAAGGACGTAGTTATCTAAAGATTTGTTGTGTACATACAGTAGGTTAAGAAAGAGAATAAGAAGTAGGTTGAGATAGGGGAGAGATATGGAAAGAAGTTTAGATTCTCTGAGCATGGTGGTTTCTAATAGTAAAGTGGAAGGAATGGTAGAAAGTGTCCCAAGAAGAAGTGGGGAAATTTTAGGTCTTACTCGATGGCTAGTTCTACCTACCCAAAGCCATCAGGTGACAAACCTTGTAGGGTTGTGAAAATTTTAGGGCATAGGGTGCCCAATCTTAGGCAAGCAAGGCCCAGTTAGCTCTATCATATCCTTCCTGCAGATTTTATGGTCATTTGTATTAGGGTTTCATTGATAAGGAAAGAGAAAGGATCTTTAACTGTTGTCAGGTTGAGCGTATGCTTAGAAAATTCCTATTGGAAAGGTTTCCTTAGGGGAAAACAATATTCTTGTTGCCTCTTCATCATCTCTGGCACCAAAGGGTGTGTCATCTGGCTTCATCACTAGTTGGAACCATATTTATGCTCTCACTACTCGACGGGAGTCCAAGATATCACCTGATGTTTTGACTGGTATGTTGAGACTCTTTTCCTATGATGTGTACTTTTTACTTGATCTAGGATCCATTATTTCTTATGTGACCCCATTTGTACCTGTGTATTTTTTTTTTGGTCTTGAGATTATTTTTTACCCTTTTTCTATTTTTATCCCAGTGGGTGACTCTGTGGTGGCTAGAATGGTCTATAGGGGTTGTGTGGTACCTGTAGGTGGTCGGGAGAATTCGGTAGATTGGTTTGAATTAGATATGCTTGATTTTGATATAATATAAACTATGGATTGGTTTCACTCATACTATGCATCACTAGACTGTCAAACTCGTAAGGTCATCTTTAAATTCCCTAGTGATCTAATTATTTAATGGGAGGGTGGTTCTCCAGCTCCTACGGGAAAATTCATATCGTATCTTAAAGATCAGAGGTTAATCTCTAAGGGGTGAATCTATCATCTGGTCTAGGTTAAAGATTCTAACTCGGAGGGTCCTTTTCTATATTTCGTCCCAATGGTGAATAAATTTCTTGAGGTCTTCCCGATGACCTTCCTAGTGTTCCTTCCAATAGGGAGATTGATTTTGGGATTGATCTTGTTTCGGACACTCGTTCTATTTCCATTCTCCCATATAGTATGGCTCCAGGTGAGTTAAAGAAGCTTAAGGAGCTACTATAAGATCTTTTAAACAAGGGTTTCATTCATTCTAGTGTGTCCCCATGGGGCACACTAGTGTTATTTGTGTATAAGAAGGATAGTTTCCTTCGAATGTGTATGGATTACCGATAGTTGAGTAAGGTAACGGTAAAGAATATATACCCTCTTCCAAGGATAGATGATTTGATTGATCAGCTTCAAGGTGCCAAGTTTTTCTCCAAGATTAATTTTCGGTCCGGGTATTATCAATTAAAGATTAGGTAGGTGGATATCCCTAAGACTTCCTTCCATACCCGATATGGTCATTTTGAGTTTCTAGTTATGTATTTTGGGTTGACCAATGCCCTAACAATATTCATGGACTTGATGAATAATGTTTTTCATCAGTTTCTAGATTTGTTTGTCATTGTGTTCATAGAAAATATTCTAGTGTACTCTAAGGTTGAGGTGAATTATGACGATCACCTCCGTATTGTGTTGCAGACCATAAAAAAAACAATAGTTATATGCCAAATTTTCAAAATGTGAATTTTGGTTGAACATTATTGCTTTTCTAGGTTATGTCATTTCTACTGAAGGGATCATGGTTGATCCGCTAAAGGTTGTCGTGGTTAATAAGTGGCCTAGACCCACAACTCCAACTGATATTCGGAGCTTCTTAGGTTTAGCTAGGTACTACAGGAGATTTGTGGAAAAAATTTTGACTATATTTGCCCCGTTTACTAAGATGACTCAGAAAAAGGTTAAGTTCTTGTGGTCTGATGCTTGTGAGGGTAGTTTTGAAATACTGAAGGATAAGCTAACTTTGGCTCTGGTTCTGACTTTGTCGAAAGGCACTGATAGGATTGTGGTCTTCTATGATGTATCCTGTGTGAGGCTTGGTTACATTTTGATGCAACATGGCCAGGTGATAGCTCATGCCTCTTGACAGTTGAAGGTGCATGAGAAGAATTATCCAACTCATGACTTGGAATTGCTATTTGTTGTGTTTGCATTGAAAATTTGGCATCACTATTTATATGGAGTACATGTGGATATATTTTCTGGTCATAAGATCCTGCAATATGTGTTTACTCAAAAAGAGCTTAACCTCAGGTAAAAGATATGGCTTGAGCTTTTTAAGGATTATGACATGAGTCTTCGCTACCACTTAGGTAAAGTTAATGTGGTTTCTGATGCTCTTAGTAGGTTATCCATGGGGAGTCTAGCTCATGTGGATAAAGAGTAGTGTGAGTTGGTACGATAGACTCCATACAAGCCGTTGTTGATGTAACGACAGGGTTGAGTCTAATTTCATGTTGTCCAGTGTCTAGACTTTGATGTTCTTCTTAGGATACGACTTGATAGTACTAGTCGTATGGTACGGTGATGAGTTTGGCAATGGATTCATATGTTGGACAAAATGTGATATCCAACTTTCTGACCTAGTGATGACTTGAATCACTCGTATGTTGTGGTGATGAGTTGGAGGGTCCACTCATACCCGCATATGAGTTGGACATTCCCACCCTAATCCATTAAAACCCCACGTCTTATAACATTTTTTAGTCATTCAGTCTATACTTATATGATTAAAAACACTCTCTAAACTCTCTAAAAAAAACTCTCAAGAAGGTTAGGTTAGGGTTTCATCAAGCTATCCAATTAAGGCTCTCATGGGTGGTTTCTCTCCATCTTTCTTGGTGTCTAAGGCATGTTACTCCTACATCATTGTTAGTTAACAAAAAGCTCATGTTTTAATGTATGGTTTTCATACTATCATTGTGGATTTTTCTTGGTTTATAGATGTTGGGGTTTTTTGGTTATTCATAGTTGGATAATGTTTTCACATGTTTTTCTTATGTTTTTTCATGTTATAATTATGGTTTGAACATGTGGTTGTATGGGAATGATAAATTGATACTTGGTCT
Source organism: Capsicum pubescens (assembly GCA_030864215.1). Taxonomy (NCBI): domain Eukaryota; kingdom Viridiplantae; phylum Streptophyta; class Magnoliopsida; order Solanales; family Solanaceae; genus Capsicum; species Capsicum pubescens. Next base: position 209,176,181 of record CM061540.1, on the reverse strand, counting down.
TTGTTTTGGAACTATATGCCCTCAACATGTTTGTTAAAATGTCAATGAGAATGATTTTTGTCACATAGTTTGACAAATCTTGAAACCTTTTCATTTCATAAATGGTAATGGAACCTAAATTGGTAAGGTTGATTTTAAATGACTCGGAAAGTCCTTGGTGGCCATGGTTTTGGTTTAATTGGAAATCTTGTAGGGCACATGGGAAACCCTTAAGTGTTGTCTAGTGACATTGCTTGCTAGCTATAGTTGGTATGATGATACCACATCATAATGCCTTGATAATTGACTTATGGAATTGGTGGGTTGGTTATGTGATAAATCTTTAATTGTAGCCTAACAAAAAAAAAGGTGCTTCACCTTTCTACCTTGACGATGACTAGACTTTACGAGTCATGGTAAGACATTACGAGTCATGATGTGTGACTTGTAGTCTCAACTTTGTAGGGCTCCTTGAATCTATTAAGACCACGATTAGACCTAACGAGTCATTATTTCTGAGTACGTGTCATGGGGTATGACTTGTGCTCATGCTAGTGTGGGTGACCTGAGATTTTATTTACACTACGAGTTGAGGTGATGACTCGTATGGAGTCATCACGAGTGGTAAGATGACCGTAGTCACTGGAGACTATTTTTTCATATTTTTATTAAGGGTACTTTGGATATTTCCCCTTTCCCCTAATTATGACCCACGACCTTAAAACCCTTTTGGGACCTTATTATTATTCAAAAGCATAATCAAATACATACTCTCTTCTCTTTCAAATCCCTAAGTCATAAACACTAGGGTTTCCAAGGAATTGGCAACTAGAGCTTTCAAGGGTTGATTTCTCTCTATAATTCTTGATATCTCAGACATGTTACTCTTCCCTAAAGTTTATTTTGTTAAAAACATGTATGAACAATTGTTATTCATGTGATTAAATTAGTGTTTATGAATGTGTGTTGAGGGTTTTGAGTCTTAATGAATGGATTATTTTTCCACTGGCTTTTATGAGTGATTCATGGTTTAAATTGATGGTTTTAAACTATATGGGTGTGATTTATTGGAATGGGGGTCGTAGATTCCCCCAAATTGATGTTTTTTAAATATTGTAAATGGTATAACCTTAACCCAATCTTGTCAAACTATTTTTGAACATGAAGGTATGCACATTGAACTACTTTTGGAACAAATGCATGATATACAAAGGCTATTGAAACATAATGGTTTTGATTTAATAAACAAAGTGGGTCGTGGAATTCCCCTACATTAATTTAATGAATAAATGGGGCTGTGGCATTCCCTCACACTGATTTAATAAACAAAGGGGGTCGAAGCATTCCCCTAAGTTAATGTAATTGTAAGGGCATAATTATAAGCATGCCAGTGTAAGGGTATAGAGATACCTACAGTGTTGCTTAGAAGTCAATTCCTTAGATTAATGGATGGGTTATGTGAGATTTGTTTTAATTGGGATTAATGTGGGTTATATAGCTAAGTCGTGAAAGTGGAGGTCCCGAAGGACCGATACTGGAAACTCGTGTTTGTCAGAGGGAGGGTTGATCTTGATGACCGTTTGCATAGTTCAGACTATTGATATTTATTTGTATCCTAAATTGACGTGGTGTTGGGACATTCCCTGTTCTTCCTTGATACCTCTAGTTTGTGTGGCTAACACACACTGGGTCCCTTTCAGCAAAGGGAGCTGAACCCATATAGCATATGGGTGCCTTTTTATGACTGTTAAGATACATAGTCCAGGATAATGTTTTACTTTCATGCTAAGCCTTATTCCCTCTCCCGACATGTTATATATATATATGTATATAATTGTATACATTGGTTTTGAATGATTTTTGAACTATCGATCATGGCATTATTTTATCCCCTCCCTGAGTTACATGTTTTCGCTCAACCCGCTAACCATCTTGGGACGTTGTATCCCCACGTGATGCAGGAACTAGAGACACTTCTACTTTTCTTGCACATTGATAGGTTATGTTGGATCATTTTTGAGTCAGTTATAAGTGGTGAGCCTCTTTCTTCTGGAAGGTTGTTACTTCTTGGTTTATTTTGTGTCATAGTCTATTTCTCAAGGTTTTTTGGCTATCGTCGGGGGCATGTCCCTACATAGATTTTTTTTGCATTGTAGAGGCTTTGTGGATATTGTGTATTGGGATTGTTGATGCATATCTTAGTGTTCGTGTTGAGTTATACATTCATCTATTGTGTTATATATTTAGACTTTTGCTACTATGTTATATTGTTAGCTATTTGAGTAGGCAAACAGGGTGGTCTTCGATCCATGACAGACTTGAGATACCCTTCATGGCCAGGCCCTGGTTTGGGTCGTGACACATGATGGCTCTTGTTGTAGAAATCCTTGACAAGTAAGCCTATCACACATACTAATACAAGAAAGGAAAATAACTATAATATCGTAAAGGTTTTGAGAACAAAGTTGAACCACATAACATAATGAAAGCGGAGGAATATAACTAAAGATATAATACCATACTCCTCAAACCTGGTGTCACTATTTAAGAACTAACTAGTACAAATCGAGATCAAAACACATAAGATATCCAAAATAGGAACAACTCTGTCTCTGAATACAAAATAATGACATAGTCAAATAAAGAAAGGTAGCAGTAGACTCTTGAAGCGAGAAACCAACCGCTACCTCAAATATTTCTAAAGTATTGCCCAAAGTCAAACACTGTGAGGCGCACTCAAACCTGGATCTATACCAAAAGGCACATTAGGGGTGAGTACGGTTAACTTATTCTTAATAGGTATCATAGGTCGATTGAGCAAAAAAGAAAATAAAGAATACAAAATACACACTAAGGGCATGTCACCTGCAACCAGAAAATGTCCCACAATAGTAGCCCACACCGTCTTCACTAATAGTTATATAATATTCACAAACACCATGGCGAATATGAGAAAGGAAGATAAGTAGAAGGTATCACACGTACAGATATGAAGGAAGAAATACACAAAGATAGGTATCATATCATTGAAAATAACACATCATAGATATGTACAAAGTAAATACAAATGCAATGGAGATGATGATAATAAAGATAACAATGATAATGATGATGTCCATGGTTGTTGCATAACCTCTGTATACACATACAGAGCCAAAGCTTCCTGACATAAGTCCTATGGGGGGTTCGTCAACCCATATGTAATCTATATTTGTATCTCCTCTCTGACACATCCTTTGGTAGAGGATTTTAAAGATGTCATATTTTCTATCAGAAAAAGATAGTGTTTTTAATATTTCCAGTATTTCCACGGTGGTATAAATGTTTCATGAATGTATATGATATGAGGATGTAATTCTCACAACCAACCATAATGAGTATTTTTATGTCCACCCAATATACCAACCAAGTGAGCCAACAATCCACTCAATATTTCCAACCATCCATGAATTTTAACATAAACCATATGCCAACAGGATGAAACATACAAAAATACACCATTTATACCATATTATACTTTTTGATCAATCAAGACACAACTAATTTCTTGTACAAAAGGCCAACAATATCATATTGGACCCCACAAGGTCACATATAGCAAACAATATACCAAGACCATCAAATAACATTATTATATTGGCCCCCATAAGGGTACAATAGGATAATAAATCAATTTTCACGAATAGTTACCGCACCCTTATCATTATTTTCTATCAACACTCACTACCCAGCCTAGTCTAAAGAAATTTAAGCCATAACCTACCTCAAATGTTGAAAACTGATCTACAAGCCTTCACTCTGAAGCCTTACGCCACCTGAATAGACTCGAAATCAACTAAAACTTTAAAATATAGAATCTATACATAAAAAGAAAGCCAAAGATACCCATATTGCCTATTTTCAAGTTGGGGTCAAAACGGACCCCTAAAATGGGTTTTTTGAAAAGAAGGGTAAACTTTTCATTTTATCTTTGAAAAAGTTCCTCATATTTTTAGGAGTCTACAACAGAAAATCCAAGAAAAAAAAAAGTTAAAATAAGGTCTAGATTGAAGAAAAAAGATATTTAAGCTTTACCAACAAAATCCCCAAAAATCATTTTTGAAATTAAGAATCTGAAATTATTTTGAAAATGAAATAGAGAAAACTGATAATTATAAGATTAGAAACTTACCCAAGTGAAAATTGGTTCAAAACAGGGGTCGAATTGAAGTAATACAAGTTTTAGGCCTTCCAAGCCAGAATCTCCAATTTTCTACTTTAATCAGCGTTAAAACAAGAATTAGATTATAAAATTAGAGTATAGTAGTTGAAATAGGTGTTTAGAAGTTTACCCAAGTTTAGAAATGCAAGAAATTGCTGAAAAGTTTTAAACCCAAAGCTCCAAGTCTCAAAATTAGGGAAAAAGGCAAAACATAGGTATATATACGATCCAAGCCTCTGCGGGCCCCTCGGGACTCAGCCAAAATCTCGTGAACACAACCAAAGTATGCTACCCTATCAAATTTGACACTTTGGACTCAATGGAAATATCAAATTTTTGAAAAAAAATGTTGTATTCACAAAGCTGGACCTGGAAACCCAATTTCATAAATTTCTAAACCGAGGGTTGAAATAAGATTTAGAAGCCATTAAACCACACCATCCATGTTACCAACCTAAAATAGATGTTTTGGATCTATTTTTGTAGTTTGTTTTTCCATCTGATACACAAATCAATAAATGTTGAACGAAGTCAACTATAAGGCTCTCAAAGCAACAGAAAACTACAATTTCACATAAATCATACCAAAATAGATCTGGGACCATGTCAATCATCCACACACCCCAGAAACATAATAAATCAATACGAGGAGAGGTAAAATGATCAAATCTCATAGAAAGAATTATTTCACAAAGATCACCAAAAATCAGGTGATTACATTCCAACAAAGGGTGTATTTCTCTAAGTAGCTAAAGTTTTTGTTATCTCTAGTAATGGTTGCAACCCTGGAAAGTTCTTGGTTATTCATCGATGCCTTGTACTCTTCATAAAATGTTGAGTAGACTACTTATGTCTTCTACTTGTGGTTTTCCCCAGTTTTAGTTTTATTATTTCGCTATGTTTTCGTTCTAGTTCTTGTAGGAAATTTTGGGGATATACCTGATTTATGATTGTAACGCCTGATTTTTCTGAACCAGAATGCTACACGGTGCTCATGACCTAGAAGGACCCCAAGCTAACCCATGACTGATATATGTACCTATAATTGCATAATATACATATAAAATGCGGAAACATGAACAAAGAGGGCGTAAGGTTCAATCTTGAAAAATAAAATATCTGAAATAAGGTGGTATCACAGTACCAAAACAAAACTGAAAATACTAAAGTCTAAATCTAAAAACTCTATAATCATCTAAAAGCCTCTAAACTATCTGAATAAGGAGTTGAAGGAACATGTCTCCAACTAACTCCCTAAACTAAAAATAAACTGAAATACTGGAATAATAAATGTAACGATCATGTCCTCGAAAGATGAGGACTCATTGTGTCTCTGCGACTGGAATGCTACCGCTACTGCTAGGCTGGAGCTCGTGTCTCGGAACCTATGGTGTAACATGAAAAGAAAGCACCATAGCACAAATACGTCAGTACAACTGGAGTACCGAGTATACGAGGAAGGTAGGCTGAACATAAAAGGTTTCATGCATGAACAACACTGACTGACTAATATGAACGTAGGAGTGCAAACATACATATATAGAAACTAGGATCGTGAATGCGTGATAGAAAAACCTGTAAGCTAATACATGGTTTACTGATAACTGTCATGACTGATACTGCAAGCTGATAACATGGACGACTATATCTGGCAGTCCTATATATACTGAAATCTAAAAAATGCCCTGAGTTCTTTTACTGAAACTGATACTGAAACTGTGGGAGGTAGTGTTTAACCGACATGCCCCATGTATGCCGTTATGGCTAAGATGGGGTCCAATTTTCCCCCAATTGAAGGGGTGTCAATACCGTGCCACGGGTAAGGACAGCTTGTGAGTGACCCTTATCTGGAAGGTACTCAATGAGAATGGTGGGAACCCTAAACTGACAGGTTAAACCACCTCATCAACCCTAATCATACAGGTTAAGATGTCTCAACCTACGCTGGCTACGTAGTTCTAGAACACAAGGACTGCTTTTAAGAATCTCACCCTGAACTGGAGGGTGAGTTCCCATCCTTGGGTTCACTCGGTTCTAACCTCTACTCCCATCTAGAGGGACTGGACATGAATAACTGACTATACATGACTTAACCTTACTGAATTCCATTGACTGGTGGAATGTTACTGATATCTAACAACTGACTGAGATCATGAGGTTTTCCTGAGTCACATGACTGACTAAAGTCTATGGAATCATAGCTTGAGTTCGGATATCGTGAAACATGACATGGCTCTAGGCACATAGCTATAATTTTAAGGTACGAATACCCGCAGGACTCGATGGAAGGAAATTGACACACAAGACTGACTTGATCATAAGAGTAGAGTCCACAATTCACAATATCATAAGTAAAGATTTCATAATAAGAATGATTCTCAACAAACTATCACAAGATCGGGAATGCACACAACATGTATATATTTGCATGGCTTCAATAACATGGTCATTCCATATCACAAAAATATCATGAGCATCTCATACAACATCTTCAATTCAAGACAATAGCATGGGGATCACATTGAACATAAACTTAGAACATGGAATAGTCATTTAGGACTTATTATGTCATAAAAGCATGATTTCTATTCCCTTAGGTATTTTCACAAACACCTTACATGTACATCTTAAGAATAGGTGGATCCATCAAGATTACAAATATTCAACCACCAATTTCTCATATTTATACATTAAATACCACCATATCCTCACACAAAACATACAAAGATCCCATCTTAAGCATCATCAAACTCCAACCACATGATCATCAACCACCAACAACATAAACATCATAATACATAATTTAGAAGATGGTTCTTGAGCTTCATGGATGAAAGGAGTCCATGAATCAACTCACGCATACCTTAGAAGGAAGAATCTTGATGATTGATGGAGGAATTTCCTTGAAATTTGATCTTCAAGCTTAATTATGCGACCCTAGTTTTTTTCTCTTTTAGTGTTCTTGGATGATGAACTTAAGATGTTAGTAGGGTTGTAATGTAATTAGGAGCTATATATTTTGTAGGGTTAAGTTTAGGGACGTGTAAGGAGTGTTAAAAGGCTTAATTACCCTTAAAATAACTCAAAACGGAGTGTTTTTGGCACTTAGAACTGACTTAGGTGGCACCCAAGTAATCGCACAATCCAGGTTGGGCGGCGCCTAACCAATCGTCTAAGTTTGATTGGGCGGCACCTAACCAATCGCATACCCTTACTGTCTCTCACGAAAATAGGCATAACTTTTCGCTCGGGTATTGGATTAAGGAGAATTGGTATCGTTGGAAAGCTAATTCAATTCTCTACAATTTGGTGGGTCTAAATCTTCCAAAATGTCACATATCAATCACATTATTTTTGTTTAAATATGACCCTTGTAAAATCGAACACTAAGACTTGATGGATTCAGAAACTCTTAACTTGCATCACTCTAAGCGACTCATATGAGAATGCTTAAGTCATGGCAAGCTATCCTATCGCTAGGATATTCAATGTAAGTCATGCACTAAAATGTTACTCATAGGAAAGAGGTTTTATCCATAGGAAAACTTATTCACTTCCTATCTTGGAAATATGCGGGGTATTACAATATTTCCCCCTTGGGAACGTTCGGCCTCGAATGAGAATTTACTGATAAGGGATACAAGACAAGAGAACTTGAACTAAACATGAAGAACTGAAACTTGATCTCATGACTGACATGCTAAACATACTGAACTCGAGCATATCTGATGCACAGACAATTGATACATGAATGCATGACTGAGTATGCAACGGTTAATAGGTACCAAGTTTATACTGGAAACATAAACATGAAACTGAATAAGCTTAAGGAGAACTATTTCCTTGAGCTTCATATGAATTGGCGGGGAAGAGGTGAGGATACTTGGTACGCATATCTGCTTCTACTTCCCAAGTAGCTCCCTCATGAAACTGATTTTGCCAAAGAACCTTGACTAGAGGGACTTCTTTGTTCCTCAATCTACGAGTCTGATAATCTAAGATTTCGACTGGAATCTCTTCATAAGAGAGGTTGTTCTGAATGTCGATGCTCTGAATAGGGACAAAAACTGTTGGGTCACCTATACACTTCTTGAGAAAATAGACATGGAAGACTGGATGGACTGAGGCTAGGTCTGAAGTCAACTCAAGCTCATAAGCTACCTTGCCAAAGAGACAAAGAATTCTGAAGGGACCGACATATCGGGGACTGAGTTTCCCTTTCTTGCCGAACCTCTTCACTCCATTTATGGGAGAGATCTTAAGATAGACATAGTCATTGACCTCGAACTAGAGATATTTTCTATGAACATCTGTATAGGACTTCTATCGGCTCTGAGCAGCCCAGAGTCTCTCTCTGATCAATTGAACTTTCTCTAAGGCGTCGAATACTAAGTTAGGACCTATGATTGAGGCCTCACTAAATTTGAACCAACCAATCAAAGATCTACATATCCTACCATAGAGAGCTTCGAATGGAGCCATCTATATACTAGAATGATAGCTATTATTGTATGCAAACCTAATCAAAGGCAAGTGGTCATCCCAACTTCCCTTGAAGTCAATTGCACATGCCCTTAGCATATCTTCAAGAGTCTGAATGGTCCTTTCTGCTTGACCATCTGTCTAAGGATAAAATGTTGTGCTGAGATGGACTTGGGTACCGAGACCCTTTTGGAATGCTTTCCAAAAGTGAGAGCTAAACGGGTACCTCTGTCTAAGATGATAGATAGTGGTACACCATGTAACCTGACTAACTCCCTGATATAGAGTTTGGCATAATCCTCGAAGGAATAAGAAGTACGAACAGGAAGGAAATGAGCTGACTTGGCCATTCTATCTATAATGACCCAGACTAAATCATGCTGATGACGAGTTCTAGGCAAACCTGTCACAAAGTCCATGTTCACTTATTCCCACTTCCAAGTAGGAATGGTGAACTCTTGTATGGAACCACTAGGTTTCTAATGCTCTATCTTAACCTGCTGACATGTAGAGCACTTAGCCACAAACTCCGCAACATCTCTCTTCATCCCACTCCACCAATTGATCTCCCGCATGTCGCAGTACATCTTAGTGGCCCCTGGATGAATAGAGTATCACGCACCATGTGTTTCTGCAAGAATTCACTGCCTCAATTCATCTACACCTGGAACACATAGATGACCCTAACAATGAAGAACACCATCTCCCCCTTAGGAGAAAACCTCGACTTTCTGATTCTGAACTGACTCTTTGAGCTTGATAAGGCTAGGATCCCTATCTTTCTTCTCTTTCACCTTGGAAACTAGAGATGACTCTGAACTACTGTGAACACATACACCACCCTCTGAAGAATTGACTAAGAGAACACTTAGTCTGGCAAGCTGATGGATCTCCTGAGCTATCTTTTTCTTGCTACCCTTAACGTAAGAAATACTACCCATGGAGAGTCTACTGAGATCATTGGCCACAACATTGGCCTTGCCCGAATGATAAAGAACACTCATGTCGTAATCCTTCAAGATCTCTAACCACCTTTTCTGATAAAGATTGAGATCGTTCTGGGAAAAGATAGACTAGAGGCTTTTAGGGTCTGTGAGGACATCTACATGAACTCCATAGAGATAATGCCTTCAAATCTTCAAGGCAAAAACTACTGCTGCTAACTCAAGATCATGAGTAGGATAATTCTTCTCATATTACTTTAACTGTTTGGAGGCGTAGGATATGACCTTACCATGCTGCATGAGGACATAACCTAAACCCACTCTGTATGCATCACAATAGACTACAAAAATGTCCAAACCATCTGGAAGATCTAGAACTAGAGTTGACGTGAGTCGAGTCTTCAACTCTTGAAAGCTCTTCTTATATAAATCTGACCATTGAAACTTAATATTCTTCTGAGTCAATCTGGACATGGGAGATGCAATAGAAGAAAATCACTCGACAAATCATCTGTAATAGCCAGCCAAACCTAAGAAACTCCTGATATCTGATGGAGATATGGGTCTGGGCCAGTTTCTTATTGCCTAAGTTTTCTAAGGATCTACTCTAATTCCATCACCGAAAATAATATGGCCAAGGAATGCTACTGATCTTAGCCAAAATTCACACTTGCTGAACTTAGCGAATAACTGGTGATCCCTGAGAGTCTGAAGAACAATCCTAAGATGGTCTGCATGATCACGCTTTATGCGAGAATAGACCAGAATATCATCAATAAAGACTATGACAAATATGTCCAAGTACTTCTTGAACACACGGTTCATCAAATCCATGAAATTTGCAGGGGCATTGGTAAGACCAAATGACATAACTAAAAATTCGAAGTGACCATACCGAGTATGAAAAGCTATCTTCGGAATGTCACATTCTCTAACTCTGAGATGATAATAGCCTAATCTGAGGTCTATCTTGGAGAAGTAACTGGCACCCTGAAGTTGGTCGAATAGATCATCAATCCTAGGAAGAGGATATCTGTTCTTGACCATGACCTTATTGAGTTGATGATAATCAATACACATCCTGAGAGAATCGTTTTTCTTGCGCACGAATAATATGGCGCACCCCATGGGGAAACGCTGGGTCTAATGAATCCCTTATCTAAGAGATCCTTCAACTGATCTTTCAGTTCCTTGAGTTCTGTTGGTGCCATTCTATATAGCGGAATAAAAATAGGTTGAGTATCTGGAAGAAGGTCTATGCCGAAGTTTATTTCCCTTTCGGGAGGAATTCCTGGAAGATCTTCGGCAAACACATTTGAGTATTCATTAACAACTGGGACTGTTTTGAGACTGGGAGATTCAGAACTAGAATCTTTAACATGCACGAGATGATACACACATCCCTTAGAAATCATTTTCCTTACCCGAAGATAGGAAACAAGTTGACCCCTGAACGCTGAAATGCTACCCTTCCACTCTAGGACGGGCTCATTCGGGAACTGAAATTAAACTATCATGTTTCTTCAATCGACTATGGCATAGCGGGAATGAAGCCAATCCATGTCGAGAATGATATCAAAATCAGTCATCTCTAACTCAACTAAATCTGCTGACGTAGATTTCTGAGATATCATAACTAGGAAGTTCCTGTATACCCATTAAGCTATGATGGTTTTACCCACTGGGGTAGAGACTGAAAAGGGATCTGCTAGAATTTTGGGACTGGTTCAAAAATCACCTGCTATGTATGGAGTAACAAAAGACAAGGATGCACCTGGGTCTAGCAAAGCATAAACATGAACATGGAAAATTTGTAACGTACCAGTAACGACATCAGGAGAATTTTCCTGATCCTTTCGGGACTGAAGAGCATAGATTCTATTTGGGCGTTGCCCACTGGTAGCACTGGAAACGGCACCTTGCTGGTTCGGGCGACCAGACTGAGCTGCAGAGTGATTTTGCTGACCCTGAAGACTTAACTGCGGACACTCCCTAATCCTGTGGCCTGGCTTGCCACAACCAAAACAGACATCACTGTCGGCTCTACAAATGCCCTTGTGGTTCTTACCACAAGTCTGACAAAGGGGATTCTTTCGGGCACTGTTAACACTGCCCTTAGATTTAGAGCCTGGCGCTTTGTCTTTGTTGTCGTCTCTGAACTTCAGCACTAGAGCGCTGGCAGAGGAAGGGGCTGGAACGGCTGACTTGGAGCAAAACTATGAATGGTTTCCTCCATCTGACTTGGGGTGAGCAAAGTTGAAGTTACCTGACCTTGATCTCTTGTTCTGCCTCTCCCTAGTCTTAAACTTCTGCTCTTCTACTTGCTGGGCATGGGTCATAAGTTTGGCTAAGGTCATATCACCGATCAGCATCATGTACCTACACTTATTTACCATGCTATCCTTGACCCCTGACACGAACTTGCTCATCTTAGCCCTATTGTCTTCAACCACATGAGGAACATACTTGGCTAGCTGAGTAACTCTGAGAGAATACTCCCTAACTGTCATATTACCTGCCTGAGGTTGATGAACTCAAGAACTTTGGCTTTCCTCAGCTCTTGGGTAAAGAATCTGTCTAAGAAGGCCATGACAAATTCCTCCCACTCGATAGGACCTGCATCATCTAACCTCTCAGACTTCCACTATTTGTACCAATCATGAGTAACATCCTATAACTGGTAGGCGGCTAAATCATCACTCTCAATAGAAGTAACACCCATGATGTCAATGACCTTCTGGACTTTGGTCAATGAACTCCTGAGGGTCTTCATCAGACTTAGACCCATGGAGAGATGGAGGGTTCATCTGGGTGAAGTTTTGAACCCTAGCTACTTTGGGATTGGCCACTGGATTGGCTGGAATGACTGGTGGTTTTTCATTCTTTGCAGCCACGGACTAAGCAAGTATGGTAAATACGGCTCTAAACTTCGTATGGGAAACATGTTCGCCCAAAGGATCTTCGGGATGAGGAGCTAGCTGGTTTCTTCTCTTTGGGGCCATGGTCTGGAATAAGAGAAGAATGGATTACACTGAGAGTTTAACTTGTGATTATGCTCACTTGCATGACATGAATACTGAAGAAAGGTGATTGTTCCTAAAACATCTTATAGGATCCTATACATAAATGTGGCACGCAACACACCCATGTACAAGACTCTACTAGATGCGGCTTTCAGACTTCCTAGGACTCTATTGAACCTTAGGCTCTGATACTAAGTTTGTATCGCCCTAATTTTTCTGAACCAAAATGTTACACGGTGCTCATGACCCCAAAGGACCATAAGCTAACCCATGACTGATATCTGTACCTGTAACTACATAATATACATATAAAATGCGGAAACATGAACAAAGAGGGTGTAAGGTTCAATCTTGAAAAATAAAATATCTGAAATAAGGTGGTATCACAGTACCAAAACAAAATTGAAAATAGTAAAGTATAAATCTGAAAACTCTATAATCGTCTGAAAGCCTCTAAACTGTCTGAATAAGGAGTTGAAGGAACATGTCTCCAACTAACTCCTTAAACTGAAAATAAACTGAAATACTGGAATAATAAATGTAACGATCATGTCCTCGAAAGATAAGGACTCACTGTGTCTCTGCGACTGGAATTCTACCGCTACTGCTGGGCTGGAGCTCGTATCTCAGAACCTATGGTGTAACATGAAAAGAAAGTACCATAGCGCAAATGCATCAGTACAATTGGAGTACTGAGTATACGAGGAAGGTAGGCTGAACATAAAGGGTTTCATGCATGAACAACACTGACTGACTAATATGAACGTAGGAGTGCAAACATACATATATAAAAACTAGGACCATGAAAGAGTGATAGCAAGACCTGTAAGCTAATACATGGTTTACTGATAACTGTCATGACTGATACTGCAAGCTGATAACATGGACGACTGTATCTGACAGTCCTGTATATACTGAAATCTGAAGAACGCCCTGAGTTCTTTTACTGAGACTGATACTGAAACTGTGGGAGGTAGTGTTTAACCGACATTCCCCATGTATGCCGTTATGGCTAAGATGGGGTCCAATCTCTGCCCCAACTGGAGGGGTATCAATATCGTACCACGGGTAAGGACATCTTGTGAGTAACCCTTATCTGGCAGGTACTCAATGAGAACATTGGGAACCCTAAACTGACAGGTTAGACCACCTCATCAACCCTAATCTGACAGGTTAAGATGTCTCAACCTACGCTGGCTACGTAGTTCTGGAACATAAGGACTGTTTCTAAGAATCTCACCCTAAACTGGCGGGTGAGTTCCCATCCTTAGGTTCACTCGGTGCTAACCTCTACTCCCATACGGAGGGACTGGACATGAATAACTACCTATACATGACTTAACCTTACTGAATTCCATTGACTGGTGGAATGTTACTGATATCTAACAACTGACTGAGATCATGAGGTTTTCTTGAGTCATATAACTGACTGAAGTCTATGGAATCATAGCTTGAGTTCGTATATCGTGAAACATGTCCTGGCTCTAGGCACACAACTATAATTTTCAAGTACGAATACCCCCAGGACTTGATAGAAGGAAACTAACACACATGACTGACTTGATCATAAGAGTAGAGTCCACAATTCACAATATCATAAGTAAGGATTTCATAATAAGAATGATTCTCAACAAACTATCACATGATTGGGAATGCACACAACATGTATATACTTACATGGCTTCAATAACATGGTCATTCCATATCACAACAATATCATGAGCATCTCATACAACATCTTCAATTCAAGACAATAGCATGGGGATCACATTGAACATAAACTTAGAACATGGGATAGTCATTTAGGACTTATTATGTCATAAAAGCATGATTTCTATTCCCTTAGGTATTTTCACAAACACCTTACATGTACATCTTAGGAATAGGTGGATCCATCAAGATTACAAATATTCAACCACCAATTTCACATATTTATACATTAAATACCACCATATCCTCACACAAAACATAAAAAGATCCCATCTTAAGCATCATCAAACTCCAACCACATGAACATCAACCACCAACAACATAAACATCATAATACATAATTTAGAAGATGGTTCTTGAGCTTCATGGATGAAAGGAGTCCATGAATCAACTCACGCATACCTTAGAAGGAAGATTCTTGATGATTGATGGAGGAATTTCCTTGAAATTGGATCTTCAAGCTTAACTATGCAACCCTAGTTTTTTTCTCTTTTAGTGTTCTTGGATGATGAACATAAGATTTTAGTAGGGTTGTAATGTAATTAGGATCTATATATTTTGTAGGGTTAAGTTTAGGGACGTGTAAGGAGTGTTAAAAGGCTTAATTACCCTTAAAATAACTCAAAACGGAGTGTTTTTGGCATTTAGAACTGACTTAGGCGGCGCCCAAGTTATCGCACAATCCAGGTTGGGCGGCACCTAACCAATCGCCTAAGTTTGGTTGGGCGGCGCCTAATCAATCGCATACCCTTACTGTCTCTCACGAAAATGGGCATAACTTTTCGGTCGGGTATTGGATTAAGGCAAATTAGTATCATTGGAAAGATAATTCGATTATCTACAATTTGGTGGGTCTAAATCTTCCAAAATGTCACATATCAATCACTTTATTCTTGTTCAGAGTTGACCCTTGCAAAATCGAACACTAAGACTTGATAGATTCAGAAACTCTTAGCTTGCATCACTCTAAGTGACTCATATGAGAATGCTTAAGACATCTAAAGCTATCCTATCGCTAGGATATTCATTGTAAGTCATGCACTAAAATGCTACTCACAGGATAAAAGGTTTCATCCGTAGGAAAACTTATTCACTTCCTAGCTTGGAAACATGCGGGGTATTACGATGATAATGAGGTTGAATTGGGTATTTGACCTTAGTTTTTACTTACTGACTTTATTTTTTAATTTTGATTCCTTGGTATAGAGGCTTGAAGGTTATGTCAACCTTTGGAATTCGGATGCTTAGTCGTTAATAGGATTTTTTGGGACAATTAAGATCAAGTGGTTCAACTTTGGTATTGATATTTTAGATATGAGTTGTAGAGCTTGGTTGCAACCTATTTTATAGATTTATTTAAGTCAAGTATTAATTTATAGACTGGCTAAGCCCACTCCTTACCTACCTATTTGGTCTTCTTCAATTCAGATAGTTATTGTTGTTGATTGATATTTGGATGATTGTTTGTTTGCACACAGTATTGTCTTTTATTACTCTTAACCTTAGCTATCAGTTTTCGTTAGAATTTTTGGATTGTCTGGTCGATAGATGTAGTGCAATCAAGTTATACTTAGTATGATTTCATCCTAAGTTAGTGGGACACCCTATAGGACCATCCAATTTTTAGAGTTTGTGCTTTGGAATCCTAACTATCAGTTTTAAGGGACATTCAAACTAGTTGTAGCCTTGGTAGGAGATTACAGGATTTAACCATTTCTATTTCTGAGTCTAGGTAGACCTTGGTGGGCTTATTCTTATGATTTCCATTATGGAATTTCATTAGATCAAATCTAGTTCCTCAATGATTGTGTGTTGGGGTTGTGCAAATAGGACTAAGATGACTTTTGCATGGTTTGTAGTGTATAAAAGGATTGGAAAAGTAAAAGAAGGTTCTATTTAGATGTTGGAGTTTATCGCATACTTCATGCCTTGGATTGCCTTTAGCTGGTTGAGTTTTTGCTTTGTTGTGCTTGTATCAGTGTAGTATCAGTGGGTTATAGTTTTAGTTCTGTGCATCATCTGTTCTCAATTTTGTTGTAGGCTAGTTGGTTGTTGAGGTTGAGTTTTGAGTTTTTGGAAAGTAAAGTAAGAAAGTTGATTGAAAAAGAGATACCTATAGCAAAATCCCTTGGAAGCATTATTTCTTATTAAAGGTTATCTGGGGAGTCTTTTTCATAGAATATGTGCCTAATACCCCACCCTTTTGAGATTTTATTCTCTTTCTATCCATTGACTTTTGCAGATGAATGTCATTTTAGTAGTGGATAATGTAATGACAGTCCATGTCATTTTCTCAATTTGTTTGCATTTCTTTGTGTTTTGAGCCTACCCATAGTGGTTGCAAGTCATTTATGACTTTCTAGAACTATCGGTTTGATTATCGGATAGTTTATTTGGATTTTAGGATTATTATCCTATTTTGGAGCTATTGTTGTTATAAAATTAATCGCGAACCAAAACTTCTATCAAACAATCTCAAATAAGAATTTTGACAGTGTCATCAGCTTTAGAACATTGATTTTAGGCTAGGGTACCCTTGGTTTAAGTACCAAGGCTTCTTGACTTATTTTGGGCTATTGGGTGGATTCAATAAAAAATGGAACTCTAGGTGTGGGCCTCATATTTAGTCAAAAAGATCTCAAATGAAAGTTTTGATGGTTCTATTAAGTCTAAAATATTGAATTTAGTGTGTAGCATAGTTTATTTGCATGAACGGGGTATCGAACCAATCTCGAGCACTCGGTCGGAGTTCATTTGGACCTTTGGTCAGTCATCTTGAGCAATTGCTTTAGCGGACCTTTGGTCGCTTATGCAGTGGTCTCTTAAGTGACTAGGGGATCAGTTGAGCAATTACCCTTGGACGTTGCCCAACCGCTCAATTTATGGCCTCACTGCTGATGTGCTAGCTTTTTGGTAGCACATTTAAGGTTTTTAACTTGAAATAATTGTAAGTTCTTAAGTAACTATTGTTGTTTTTTATTATATTTCATGTTATTTTGCAGGGAAGGTAAGATGCATGAAAACTATGTCAAGATGGACAAGTTTCGATTGAAACGGATAGAAAGATGTTAGTTGATGACTTTTCTGATAAGTTATCAACCATCTGATAAGTTATCACAATTGTCTATCACCCATAAGTAGCAAGCAAGAAATGGGAAGAAAAGTTGAAGACCTGGTCTGATAGGTCATCAACTATGTGATAGGTCATTACAGGAGGTCGTCAACTATCTAACAGGTCATCACAGGTGGTCATCAACTATATGATAGGTTATCAGACTAGGTCATCACCTATGGACAACATACAAGAATCTGAAGGAATTGTTGATGACTTGATCTGATAAGTTATCAACTACATGATAGGCCATCAAACATGAGCATCAGATGTAGACAGAGAACAAATTTTGGAGCAAATAGTTGATAACCTAGTCTGATAGGTCATCAACTACATGATAGGCCACCATACATGAGCGTCAGCTATGGGGCGAAAAATCTAGATTTCTAAATTAAAAATCTAAACGCTACAAATATAAATAGCAGTTTTAGGGTTTCATTCATCATCTTGAAACTTACGTAAAAAATAGTTTTTCAATAGTTTTCTCTGAATTTTTTGAATTAAGTTTTTGGGATTATTATTGTGCTTTTGAGAATTCTCTTGTGATTTAGAAGGAAGAACGATCATTTATCCTTATCGTTTGTAAGTTAACAACTCTCGAATTATGAATTCAATATATTTTATTTCTTTCTATATTATGAATAACTAATTTTCTTAACCCGAGTTGTGGGATCTATGAGTTTGGTCTGGTAAATCCATTAGTTAATCAAGACTCTCAAGGCATTAGGAACTTCTTGATAATTCTTCTGTTATGCATGTTGTCTATTGGTTGCAAATAATAGTTTAGACCTGATTATTGATCTGCTTGAAGTAAGAAATCAATCTAATAGGAAGTGAATTATCAACGAGGATTTGGAAGCATTAAACTTCCATCTAATGATTAACGTTGTAATAAGGTTAATTAACTAGAGATAAAATCTGGTTAAGTATACAGATTTCCTAAGTTCAAAAGAATTAGGTAATTGAATGTCTAAATAGGTCGAGAGATATTTAGTTAGTGCTTTGACATTGATAGTCTATTGTTCCTTCATGTCATTAGAATCTTGAGCCATAACTAGTGTATATCAAGTGCCAATACTCATAGTGTACACAACTCTGGTTTTTCCATAACATTAATTTGAAACATTGAAATATTAGTTGCAAGCTGTTAAAACTAAGTGAGCAATAACTCTTGTTTAATCTCTGAAACCCTTATTTATAGAAAGCTATTAACTATTAGTTGATTGACTCATGAATAACTTAAATTAACACCAGATTCCCTGTGGAATTTGACCCCAACCTAGTTGGGTTATATATTTAACAATGACTGCTTACTGTCTCGTAAGAGAGGTATAATTTGGGCGTATATAATTTTGGCGCCATTGTCAGGAAATATGGTTGTCAATTAAGTATATCTGTGTTAATTGACTTTTATTTAAGTTTCCAATTTTACTTTTACTTGTTGTTTTTGACTTTTATAGGTTCTTAATTGTATATGCCACGAACCAGAAGTTCAGGAGAACCACTATTACCTTTCAATTTGGAACCTCACCTGATTAGGAGAATGGCTGACTAACAAGAAGCTGTGAGATTATCCACTTTGGCAATGCACAACTCAATCAGCAAAATGCTGACAACCCAGGTCGGGTGGCTAATGCAGATGATGATGACCTAGGAGATGATGATCTGATTGATCCTGAAAATAGGAGACGCGCTAAGGCT
Organism: Capsicum pubescens; assembly: GCA_030864215.1. Classification (NCBI taxonomy): domain Eukaryota; kingdom Viridiplantae; phylum Streptophyta; class Magnoliopsida; order Solanales; family Solanaceae; genus Capsicum; species Capsicum pubescens. The sequence goes on along the minus strand of CM061540.1, from coordinate 209,157,029 downwards.
GTAGTTGTACCTGTGAATAGAAATTACCCATTCAGAGGAAAACCAGACCTCCAAGTTGTGCAGTTCGATCTTGATGAGAATGAGGATGAGATGGATAGAGTAGGTGATACTAGATCTATTATACCTCCACCTTTGGCACCTAGAACTAAGTTTAACATTACAAGTACCATGATTCAATTGATTCATCTTAAAGGGGTGTTTGGTGGACTTTCGGGTGATAAACCAAATATGCATCTAGTGAACTTTATTGCTATTTGAAAATCTTTTGATAATCTGGGAGTAGGGTAGAATGTAATCCATCTGTGACTATTTCCTTTGTCTCTGTCTGGGGAGGCAACGCTCTGGTTGAATGGGTTGGCTGCTGATTCTATAACAAACTGTAGGCAGTTGAAAAGATCTTTTCTAGAAAAGTTCTTTCCACCGTCTAGAATGTTACAGTTGAGGGATGAGATAAGTAACTTTAGACAGCTTCCAACCAAACTCTTCATGAGACGTGGGAGAGATCCAAGAAGAAGTTTATGCAGTGCCCCAACCAAAAATTGACTGATCTACATCTGATGGAAACTTTGTATAGAGCTTTAAATTCTATGACAAAGTCGATGGTGGATAATGCTGCAGGTGGAGTATTTATGGACCTTACCTTTTCTGAAGCTTCGAAAATGCTTGATAGAATAACTAAACAGAGTAGATCTTGGCATACCAGGGATTCTGAGGTAGAAAGATTCACTGTGTCTAGTGGTATGACAGCTGAATAATATAGGAGAGAGAAAGAGCAAGACCAAGACAAGGCCCATTTAATGATGCAGATGGATTTCCTTATAAAGCACCTGCTTTTATCTAATGTATAGAAGGTTATAGCTGTGGGGTCACATAGTAAGAGAGCTAAATTAGACACTGTAGAAGAGGCTACATATTTGACTAACCAGGGAGGTTTTTGAGCTGGTGGGCAAAGAAACCAAGGTTGGAACTATCAAGGAGATTGGAAGAATAAAAGAGATAGAAGTGGATTGTATGTACCACCTGGGGGTCATGATAATGCTGTAAATAATCCACGGAGAAAGTGTTGAAGGAAGTAAAGTAAATAGATGCCAGAGTTAGGGAAATGAAGAGTGACTTATCGACCATGAGTCAGCTAGTTGACTCGCACTCCATATCTATTAAACAATTAGAGTTGCAGATGAGCCAATTATCCGCAACATTCAACCAAAGAAAGAGTAGGACTTTACCAAGTGATACAGTTTAGAATCCGTGGACTGATGGGTCATGTATGGCTATTACTACTAGGAGTAGTAAGATATTATCTAGTCCATGTTTGAAAGCAACCTCTCTTATTAATGAGGTCAGAATGGACGAGGAAATGGTTGATGAATATCCAGTAGTGCCTGTGGAGTTGGTAGGTTCAGAAAAGAAGAGTGCAAAAGTGGAACAACCACCTAAGTTAAAGCATGTTAGTGATACGGAGAAAGGCATAAGAAAAGAGGTAGAAGTTTCTCTAATTAGAATCCCAAGGTCACTACCTCTATTTCCATAATGATTAAAGAATAAAGAAGATGAGGGCAAGTTTAGCAAATTCATGGCTATGTTGAAGCAGTTGACAGTGAATGTGCCCTTAGTTGAAGCACTAGAATAGATGCCCAGATATGCTAAGTTTATAAAAAACCTGTTGATGGAGAAAAGGACTAAGAGCTATGAAACAACAGACAATCTTTATTATTGTAGTGCTATTTCTATGAGATCTATTATGCAGAAGAAAGTTGATCCAGGAGCATTTACTATCCCAAGTACAATTGGATCACTAAATTTTGAAAGGGCCCTTTGTGATCTTGGGGAAAGTATAAATCTTATGCCATTGACGGTTTTCAAGAAACTGGGTTGGGGGTCCTACACCCACCAATATGTGGCTTCTAATGGCAGATAGATCGGTGAAAAGACTGGTTGGGATTCTACAAGATGTACTTGTAAAGGTGGCCAATTTTATATTTCCTGCCAACTTTATAATTCTTGGTTGTAAAGGGGACTTTGAAGTACCCATAATTTTGGGTAGGCTATTCTTAGAAACTGGGAGAGTGTTAGTTGACACAGAGCGAATGAGCTGAAATTTAGGCTTAATGAGAAAGAAGTTAGTTTTGATGTGTGTCAATCCATGAAATAGGAAAAGAAGATGAGTGTCTTCTCGATCATTGATGTATTCTATGAAGATGAGAGAGATGTACCAGTTGAGGATAGGTCTGCTATGGAGACCTTAGCTGGTGTGGTTGAACTTGTAAGCAAGGATGTGAGTGCCTTCAAAGTGGATGGACTAGGAATAAAGTATTTTCTTGATCCAACATATGAAGTAAAGAGGTATCAATAAGGTATCTTGATGAATTTTGAGTAGTCAAGATGATCGAGTCATGCCGGGATGTTAAATCAAGCACTACTTGGGAGGCAACCCAAGGTGTATTGTTGTTTGTATTTGTATTATGTGATTAACATCAGATCTCTGCACCTATGATTCTACAAGTATATTCTTACTCTCTTATTTTGGTTTGACACATTGGGGATAATGCATGATTTTAAGTTGAGGGTGGGGCTACTTGTAGGTGTTGATGTCCTTTTGGGGGGTTTTTTATCGTGTCTCTTTTCCCTGGAGTCTTGTTCCTAGTAGATCCGGCATGTTTAGGCCTATTGTATTTGTTTTGTGATGTTTTTTGGTTAACTGGGAGAAAAATAAGTATCCAGGGCAGTTGACATATTTTTGTCTATTTTTGGGACAAATGATAAATACCTCTTCAATTGTCTATTTTGTAACAGTGTGATATGTATCTATATGTGACTATTGTGAATCTTTTTATGACATTAGTAGTACGTACATGATAATCATTGCTAACAATTGCATGAACCGGATAGGTAGTAGCTTATGATGTAACTTTGTGCCATGCGTGTGTGAGATACTACCTAGTTCCCTTTGTGTGTTAAATCCAAAACTTGGCCGGTTAGTCTTGCCTAGGTTGTAGGATATTGGTTAGGAAAGGATCATAGGCCATTTTTTATATTAGTTTACTTTTAGCCTAAATGACCTTCCATGTGTGAATGATATCCCTTGATCCCGATTTTGAGCCTGTATGCCTATTTTCTTGTTAGACCTATCACCTTCCTATTTGTATTACAATGAACCTATTTTGGCCATGGTCCTCCTTGGACATTGTGCACTTCAACTTAGGCAAATTGCCTAAGTTGAATTTCCTAAGTTGAGGGTGGCTATCATAGGGGTGCGTGATGTAAATGGGTATGAAGAAGGGTAAAATAAGAAAAAAAAGTAAGGCTGGGTGTGGTAGAAAAAGAAAAAGAAAATAAAATTTGTGAAACAGAGAAAAAGAAAAACTAAAAGACCACACCCAACCTGAATATGCTTTCAGAAAGAAAGGGAGAAATAAGGTTAAAAAATGGTTAATAAGTGAGACCCCAAAAGTAGTATAGTGCCTAGGAGGCTTAGTCACTTTAAATATCCTTATGTATCATACCATCCCCAAGCCTACATTACAGGCTGAAGAAAATTCCTATAGTGATCCTATCTTAACTATCTGAAATATTAGGTAATGAAAATAAGGGCAAGCTTATGGTATTTGACATACATTAATTGGAACTTCTTTGTGAGAGTGAGTGTCTCTTGTCCATCCCCGCATTGACATACTTGATTTCATATATGAGTAAGGAGGTACTTCTTTATTGTAAGGTCACATGGATTATATTGCTAGCTGCTTACTTATTTGGGTGGTGTAACTTGTATATATGCATGGTTGTTTGTTGCTAATGTGATGCCCTAGCTTGATTCCTTTGTGTCACATTATTGAGCTTCATTAATATACAAAATTGGGTTTAAAGTGATTGAACTTGGAGTAGCTAATGTGCTTTGAGCTAAAATTGATGATTTACTATCATAGGTATCTTATATTTCTCTTGGTTAAGCATCATAGTATTGTATTATGTAGTTTCTTGTGGACAAGCAATTGTTTTAAGTTGAGGGTGTTGATGTGCTAGCTTTCTGTTAGCACATTTAAGGCTTTTAACTTGAAATAATTATAGGTTCTTAAGTAACTGTTGTTGTTTTTTATTATATTTCATGCGATTTTGCAGGGAAATTAAGATGCATGAAAACCTATGAAAACTAGGTCAAGAAGGATAAGTTTTGATTGAAATAGAAAGGAAGATATTAGTTGATGACTTTTCTGATAAGTCGTCAACAGTCTGATAAGTTATCACAGCTGGCCGTCACCCATAAGCAGCAAGCAAGAAATGGGAAGAATAGTTGAAGACCTGGTCAGATAGGTTATCAACTATGTGATAGGTCATCACAGAAGGTCGTCACTATCTGATAGGTCATCATAGAAGGTTGTCACCTATGTGATAGGTTATCAAACTAGGTTGTCACCTATCGGCAACATACAAGAATCTGAAGAAATTATTGACGACTTGATATGATAAGTTATCAACTACGTGATAGGCCATCAGACATAGGCGTTAGCTGTAGACAGAGATAAAAAAATAAGAGAAAATAGTTGATGACCTAGTCTGATAGGTCTTCAACTACATAATAGGCCATAAGACATGGGCATCAGCTACGGTGCAAAAAATTTGGATTTTGAAATTAAAAATCTAAAGGCTACGGATATAAATAGCAGTTTTTAGGGTTTCATTCATCCTCTTGAAACTTACGTAAAATAACAACTTTTCGATAGTTTTCTTTGAATTTTTTGAATTAAGTTTTTGGGATTATTATTGTGGTTTTGATCATTCTCTTGTGACTCAAAAGGAAGAAAGATCATATATCTTTATCGTTTGTAAGTTAACAACTCTCAAATTATGAATTCTATATATGTTGTTTCTTTCTATATTATGAGTAACTAATCTTCTTAAACCGAGTTGTGGGATCTATGAGTTTGGTCTGGTAAATCCATTAGTTGTTAAAGACTCTCAAGGCATTATGAACTTCTTGATAATTCTTCTGTTATGCATGTTGTCTATTGGTTGCAAACAATATATTAGACCTAATTATTGATTTGCTTGAAGTAAGAAATCAATCTAATAGGAAGTGAATTATCAATGGGGCTTTGGAAGCATTAAACTTCCATCCAATGATTAACTCTGTAACAAGGTTAATTTACTTGAGATAAAATCTGGTTAAGTATATGGATTTCCTAAGTTTGAAAGAATTAAGTAATTGAATATCTAAATAGGTCGAGAGTTATTTAGATAGTGCTTTGATATTAATAGTCTGTTGTTCCTATATGTCATAAGAATCTTAAGCCATAAATAGGGTATATCAAGTGCCAATACTCATAGTGAACACAACTCTGATTTTTCCATAACATTAATTTGAGACACTGAAATATTAGTTGCAAGTTATTAAAATGAAGTGAATAATAACTTTTGTTTAATCTCTGAAACCCCCATTTATAGGAAGCTATTAACTATTAGTTGATTGACTCATGAATAACTTAAATTAACACCATATTCCCTGTGTGATTTGACCCCAACCTAGTTGGGTTATATATTTGACAACGACCGCTTACTCTCTCATAAGAAAGGTGTAATTTGGGCATATCAACTACTTAAGCAGAGGTTTCTTATGTGGTACTCAACCTCTTAAGAGAAGGAGGAATATTTATGTGGGATTTCTTAAGCAATAATTTGACTTCTTAAGCTATCATTAGGTCACTTTAGAAGCTTTTACAGGGGATTAAATCCTCATATACACCAAATTTTTTGCTCATTTTTCTTAACCCTTTTCCACTATTTTGAGAGTATGGGGCATGAGAAAGTGTGGGAAATAATCCATTGAAGCTAAGTTAAGTTACCCAACACTCCTTGAGCATTTTCATGTTTTTTCTTGAATTCCATCCTTTTTCATTAAAAAATCGTAGAAATTAGATCATAAAATTCATAGACTATTCAGGATGATTTGGGCCTCGATTTATGCACTATTTGAGCTCAACCTTTGAGCATACATTTCTTCATCCTTTGAGAGACCTCATGGCAGATTTTTCTAGATTCTATTTGCGTGCCCTGCGAGCCTGTTCTTGACCTAAATTCTAACTCGACCCTTTATATAGAAATATAGGTCTCATTTTACTCCTATTGACATGTAGATAATTATTTTGATATTATGGCAACATTTTGGATAGTGGATCAAAGTTGGGAAATTTGTATATAATTCAAGACATATAGTTTTTGCATCGAGGTCGGTTGTGGTCTACTTTTCTTTATGAGATAATAAATAGTATAAATCTTATGCTATGTAAGGATTATAGTACATGGCTATTACTAGTGTACCATGACCTAACCTATTTAAGGTATTTGGGGATAGAGATGTGACCCGACCTTTAAGATAAAATACTTGTAATGGTTATAGAATCCTAGCCCCTAGTCTATAATCATGTAATCATAGTTGATGTTATGGACCCTTTCATGAATTGGATCATGGTTTTCCAGATTATAGTATTACTATATGCTAATTATACACAATTGGGATCGAGGCCATGGTTACGATACTAGTTAGACTCCATGTGAGTATATTATCCTTATGAAGGATGTGGCTTTAGTCTACAGACCTTTGGATGCTTATGATTGTATTGTTTAGATATTGGTGATGGCATGAATAGATTATGGTACATTGCTTATCACTTAGTGGTACGATTCCAACCACATCATGATTTTACTATTGTTTTCTAAAAAGGCATTTAATTCGACTTTTCACTTTTAAAACAAAATATTTTATAATGGAGAATGCCCTATTTTATCAATTTATGAGTTTTCACAACCAAATTTGATATTTTGGAAACTAAACTGAGATTGATTTTTGTCCATGGTTTTTCCACTCTTTTTACCACTACTATTCACTTTGATCGAGAGAGATTCAAACCCTTTCTATATATTTATACTGACTTAGTCCCAAAGTTGATCTCGTGTAATGGATTTCTATAGACTTATACTCAATTAGACACAGTTTGAGTATGTGCATTTCTTATATATACATCTATTTAATACTGGATGGAGTAGATTGATGATGATAATTATTGGATATTCTAGATCTGGACAAGGTAGTGTATATGGATATTCCCAAATATTGTAGGGTCCTTTTCATCCATGAGCTATTATATTAGAGAAGAGAGGTCTCCGTAATTCTTTTCTTTGTGAGTTGTTAAGCTAGAGGAGGTGTATACACTTGCTACGTTATGCCACTTGGATCAAATTTGGTACTTCAGATTTACTTTGCATTCATAAATTCATATGTATTACCTGTCCCTAGTATATTATTTGGTTCTTATATCTATCATCCTTATGGAGGGTTCCATAGGTATATGCTATGATTATTGTTTGCAGAGTGTTAATTGAACCTTCGAGGTTTATAGGAACCCAATTTGGTTTTGTCTATCCATACTAGCTAGTTACTTTATTATTTTTACTATGGTTTATTCGTGGTAGGTTGATTACATATTTAGTACCTAAGGCTATCGATTTATTTTTGAGCCCTTCCTTATTTATAGTAAATTTCTTTATGGATAGTTATCTCATGGTTAGATATTATGATTAAGAACCCTTATTATGCTGACACTAGATTTCCTACCTAATTAGAGTGCCTTGAGATGTTAGGTTAGTTCTTTAGGGTATTCTCTCAAGATATCCCTTGTGGTGTATATATATATGTATATATATATATATGTGTGTGTGTATGTGTCACCATATATCCCTCATCTCCTTATTTATTTATATCATATATGTATTCTTGGCCTTTTATACTATTATATAAGTTTCTCTCTCTCTCTTTCTTGTATATTTACTAGTGATATACTATATTGCACTTAAACCTTAATTTCTATTAGGATAGGATAAGTTGTCCTTATTATTCCCTTACAATTATCATGATTAGTTCTTGGTCGACTGCCTATAAATTATATTCATTCTTTAATTGTTGTTTATGCTGGAATTATCTTTTGAGCGCACTAGGTTGATGTCTATTGAGTACCATATGTTTAGTGCTCATACTACACTTCTACAACCTGCAGATTATAGTGCGAGTTCTCGTCGTTGTTTTGCACATCATGTAGAGCAGCTATGGATCAAATATTTAAGGTGAGCTCCTGGTATTTAGAGTATTATTACTCTCCCTTTTTATGGATTAGACTGATCTTTATGTTGTATTTATATATGGCTTTTACTTAGATTTATTTTGTGTTTCCCTTTGTACTCATGTTGTATTAGAAGCTATTATACTAACTACACCAAGTGTTGGGATTATATTCTATATTGGTCTTTATTTAAATTCATTCCAATATTTCTTTTATTTCTTTTGATAGTCTGTTACTAGCTGCTCTAGACTATGGATTGGCATACCTACCAATGAGTTAATAGTAGGTGCCATCATGACGTGAGAAATTAGGTCGTGGTAATGTCGTTGTTGATTCACTATTCCTATCCGATCACTCTTGCTAAAGTACTATGTATAGATAGAATAAACTCCAACATGTCCACTCATTACAAAGAAACCAAATCTAAAGAATCAATAATACATGCTCAACTACCCTTTAAGAACCACTTTGTACTTTGAACACTATGTTGTTAAGCTTCATAGTTCCCAAAATCCTAGTTGTGGTGTTTAGATAGTCATAATTTTAAGCAGACAAGAAAAATCCATAGGTGAAGATATAAATTATGAACTTACAATAATAAGAAGAAAACTCCAAACTCTCAACTTGAATTAAAATTCTAAAATTAATGTTCGTGAAAATTCTCAAGAATATGCCTTAGAATCTCACAATATAACGTTGTTAAGTATAACATAGTGTGTAACCATGTAAAAATAACCCTACAAAAGTATTTATAGATAAAATAAATACTATCGTAAACACAATAGGAAATCTAGGATGGTGGCACCAGACGACAGAAAGGTACGATCGTGGTTAGAACCCATGATCGTCCTTTTGTGCTTATGGTTTGGCTCATGGTTTTTCATCTTCAGATCTTCACTAGTACGGTTCTTAGTATGATTCCATGGTATCAACCCATTATCATACTATGCTATCATCGAATTAACTCGTAACTTTGAACTTTCTACCCACAACCTCATGCTACGATCGTTACTTCAATGTACTGTCATGGATTCTTCCATCTATTCTTCTTCCCTTAACTTCTACAAGATATTTTTGTTATCCTTCCCACTATTATAGGGCACAATCATATGATCAATGTACGATCGTATGGTCAGTGTATGATCGTGGGAACTTCTCATTTGAGAAATACCTGCCCATCCTCTAGATTATGTTACGACCGTCTTGGTACGACTGTGTTTAGATCCAATGGTTGTATCTTCGATCGTCTGATGCCTTTGTTATCCAATAATTAAAAATTTCTTTCTTCAAGTATTTTTATCCTGGAAACACTAGAAAACCTATCATATCCAAAGAAAAATACCCTCGTACTTGTAATTATTCATAGTTTTATGAATCTCAAGTGTTGTAAATTGATAGCACTTCAAGGACACACTTTCAAAAGATATAAAAGGGGTAGAAAAAATGGAAGTGCCTTAGAGATATTAAGGAGTACAATTTGAGTATGAATCAAAATTTTGAATCACATGCTATCGATATTAATAAGCTTGAGCAACAATTTGGTAAGATTTTTATGGCATTGAATCAGTGTCAACAGGGTACTCTCCCAAAAAATACTACCCAAAACCCAAAGAATGATGGTCATTAATTGGATATTACTATTAGGATTGGTAAGATGACCTCCGATCCTTTTATGCTCAAGATTGTTAATGATGAAATGGAACCAATAATAGAAGATAATGAAAAGTGGTCGATTCTAAAGAAATGGTGGTTAATGAGAATGCAACTGATAAACCTCAAGTTTATGATCATGAGGCCAAGTTAAGAATAGAAAATACAATGAGGTCCCTCAACTATGGACTCCTATTCCATGACTATCTCTTCTTTTTCTACAAAGATTGAAAAATAAAGTTGAAGAGGACGATACCAGAAATTTATTTCTATCCTGAAGGAGTCAACAATGAATATTCCGATAGTTGAGGAACTTAAACAAATTCCAGGTTATGCAAAGTTCAAGAAGGATTTGTTGAGTAAGAACGTGAATTTGATCCTGTGGACAATATGCACCATTGTAGTATTATAGCCTCTAGATCTTTAGTTGAGAAAAAAAGAAAAACCTAGGAGCATTCATGATCCTATGCACTATTTGGTGTTTCAACTACAAAGTCTTTGTGTGATTTAGGGGTTAGCATTAATTTGATGCCGCCAGTAGTTTATAAATAGTTGAGGTTCTAGTCAGCCATACAAACTTAGATGATATTTCTAATGGTGGACCATACTATTAAGAGGCCAGTGGGTATCTTATGTGATGTTTTGGTGAGGATTTCATCCTTCATCTTTCCAGCTGATTTCATCATCCTTGATTGCGAGGTATACTTTGAGGTTCCCATTATCTTAGGAAGGCCTTGCATTATGACTGGATATGTGTTGGTTAATATGAAAACTGGGTAGATAAAGTTTTGGTTAAGTAGTAAGCAGGTTACTTTTAATATATGCTAGTCCTTAAAGAATATAAAGGATAGGCTTGTAATCTTTAGATAAATGCAGTTGATGATGATTAAGTAGTTCTAATTAGAGAGAGTCTTAGAGTTGACGCCCTTGTGATTATGTATTTTAAAGGTGATGGCATCGGTAATTAAGAGGTGATGGTTAGTGCACTTGAGAATAGGGGTTCATACAATTACACACCAAGGAAGTTAGATCTTGACTTGAAGAATAGAGTGACCCCACCATCTTAACTATCTATTGAGGAGCCTCCAATTTTGGAACTCAAATTTCTTTTGTCCCATCATTTTATTTGTTTTTAGGAGCCATAAATACATTGTTGGTTATTATTGTAGTTGATTTGGCAGATTGCCTAGGCGAGGCTTTGGTCTTTGTGTTGAAAAGGTTCAAGAGGGCTATTGGGTGGTCTATTAGTGAGATCATCATAATTTTATCTGGAATTTTCACACAAAAAATCCAACTTGAGCTAGGTTATGTGCCTAGTATTATCCATTAATGGAGGCTGAATCTGCCAATACAAAAGATAGTGGACAAATAAATCATCAAGTTGTTGGATGCAAGAATAGTTTATTCAATTTTTATAATAAGTGGGTAAGTCGGTTCAATATATGACAAAGAATGGGGGAATCACTATTGTTCCAAATGAGAAGAATGAGCTTATACCGATGAGGCTAATCATGAGTTAGCGTGTATGCATGGTTTATAGGAAGCTGAACTATTGATAGAAAAGGACCACTTTTCTATAATATTCATGGATTAGATATGAGATTGACTTGCTAGTAAAGTTGATGTTTTTTTCTTGATGAATACTCGTGTTATAATCAAATTTATATTGCTCTCGAGGACTAAGAGAAGACCACGTTCACATGCCTATATAGGATGTTCGATTCAAGAGGGTACACTTTTTTGTACATGTATTTGTATAATGCACCCACAACTTTTTATAACGACCCAAAATCACCTCCCGAGACGTCACACGGTGCTTAGGGCTACAAGTAGCCCCAATCTAACCCTTTGAGCCTATCATTTCTCATTATAACTCATTGAAGAAGAAATATACAAAACACTGTCACTGTCATATCAAATAAAAGGAAATACAAAGGTAATACTCGGTCCAAACGACCATAATACTGGAAATCTCAACACAACCACAGTCTGATAACTAGTCTGACAAAGCCTATATTACTCCATGAACTCGAGAGACGTTGGGATAGGTCCCCAACTGACTCAAACTGAACTAAAAGTAATAACATAAACACTTGAATACTGAAATGTCTGAAGATAGGTCCTCAAACCATAAGGATTCACAACTGTAGAAATATAGATGAAAGTATTCAGGAATCACTGACGAGGCTGGGACTTAGCACCTGAACCTATATTATAAGACAATGTAGCACATAGACGTATATGTGGATCAACACTTAGGAATGTACTGAGTAAATGGGGTGTATGCATTTAAATAAAACAATATCAATACTCTTTAATCAAATCATGCATGCAAATAGGAATGACTTACATGGCTTGAATAAGTCTAAAATGTAAAGCTTATAATTAATGTAGAATGAAGCATGTAACACAAATCTCGTGAGTCATTATACTTGGGCTTTAAAATCTGTGCTCTCCTCTTATTATCATTACTCATAGGATGAAGGAAGCTTTAAACAATACTTTCAACTCATGCATATGTCTCATGGAGGGTAAAACTTCTTTATTTCTCAAGAACTTATAACTCTTTTGAACTCAAACACTTGGAACTCGGAATCATATGACTTTGGTTTAAAAACTGATGATCAACTCTTATTAATAGAGAAAACTACTTTCTTCTTTAGAAAATACTCAAAAGCAATTCATTCACTTTAGAAAATATCTCATCTCAAAGCTTTAGGGAAAAAATTCTATCTCAATGGAAAATACTTTAGTTTAGGGAGGTTTTCTTAACCTACATAAACCGTGCAAGCTACATGGATTCCAACGTCTTGTCCTCCTAAGGAAGAAACCTCACGTTGGGGAGAGGCGTCATACTCTTCCCAAGGAGTATAACTCAACTCAGTGATCACTTATCTCGGCCTCGGTCCCAATCATCACGGCCTCGGGCCCAATCATCTCAGCCTCGGGCCCAAAATCTCAAACCTACGGTGGCACATAGTTCAGGGGTAAGAAACTGTGGTAACTTATCCAACTCGGTGCTAAATACTACTCCCTTTAGTTTATCTCACTCATCTCATGGAAATCCACTTTCAAAATATTCTCATGGTTCATAAGAACCCAACAATCAAATATGTAATCTCACGTGGTAGAGTGGATTTCAAAACTCTATGACCATTAGGTCAAAACATTTCTCATTAATGTCAATTCATGGGAAACAACAAGATATTGCAATCAATAAAAATGGGTGAAAAACCCTAATTCAATATCACGTAAAATCTCATAGATTGCAGAAAATTATAGTTTAAATAAGCTTTTGGGAACAAGGGTGGAAGGATTACCCTTGTTCAAAACCCCACATACTTTAGATTATGAAATTGGATGAACAAGCTTGCTTCAAACTCTTCTTCTTAATCTTAAGAGAGGGTTCTTGCAACCCTCGAACTTGGGGAGAACTCAATTTGTAAAATCTATGGTGAGTTCTTGGATTTCTTGGAGAAGGGTTTTAGATTTGATCTTGAGGGAAACCTTAGCTCTCTTGTGTTTTGGATGAAGAATGAAGTGATTTGCTTCATTTGGAATATATATAGTTGATAAAAGAGTGGAAAATACCAAAAAGTCCCTTTTAAAAATGACTTAAAATACTGAACGGGGGTTGCGACGGTCGAAGCGACAGTCCGTCGCTAGCCTGACTGTCCGTCGGATCATCCGTCGAACGTCGGTCAGAAAAAAAAACACTGCCTTGATATGACGGTCTTAGCAATGGTTCACCGCAAACTCGACGGTCCGTCAGATCATCCATTGTACGTTGTCCAAGATGAGGCCACACTACCTCAGCGGCGACAGGCTCAGTGACGGTCTGTCGAAGTCTTGACGGTCTGTCGAAGTCTTGACGGTCCGTCGTCCTGGCCATCGTACTTGGCCCAGAAAAGGGAGTTACTACCTTGGTTGCGACGGTCCATCGCACATTCGACGGTCCATCAACCTGTCCATCGCACCTGGGCGGTTCCGACAACTCTCGGTAAAACGGCCATAACTTCCCACCCCGATGCCGGATTTGGATGAAATTGGTATCGTTGGAAAGCTAATTCAATTCTCTACACTTTAGGAAGTCATTTTCAGGAAAATTCAGCAAGATTAAAACACTAATCACTTGGGAAGTCTCTTCTCAATCTTTTAGGTCCAGAATTACACTTTACTTGACACACTCAAGGCTCAAACTACAAGGGAACTTTGTGGGGTCTTACAATATCTCCCCCTTGGAAATATTCGTCCTCGAATGTTGCTAGTTAGACTAGGAACACGGTAAAATAGAGTACACATAGCTGAAGCAAGTTGCTAAACGGGCTCAAAATCTCTCTAAACTCTTGATACCTTGGAAATTGCAAGAACTCATGCAAGAATAGATATATAGCTGAACTTTAGATTAGAAGGGCTGAATTAAGGAAGAATAATACCTTCGGATTGATATGAACTCGTGGAAAAGAGGTGCAAGTAACTGGCTCGTATATCAGCTTCTTCCTCCCAAGTAACACCCTCAACTGATTGGTTCCGCCACAAGACTTTGACCAAGGGAACCTCTTTGTTACTCAGTCTACAGATCTGAAAATCTAGGATCTCAACAGGAATCTCATCAAAGGAAAGACTATTCTGAATATCAATACTCTCTGAAGGGTCTACTACAACGGAATCACCAATATGCTTCTTAAGCATGGAGACATGAAACACAGGATGAACGACTGACAACTCTGCAGGCAACTCAACCTCATAGGCTACTTTCCCAACACGGCTCAAAACTTTATACGGTCCAACATAATGGGGACTTAGCTTTCCCTTCTTACCAAACCTCTTCACCCCTTTCATGGGTGAAATCTACAAGTATACCAAATCACCCACTTCAAACTCAAGATCTCTTCTCCTCACATCGGCATAAGACTTTTGATGACTTTGGGCTCTTTTCAATCTCTCCCTAATCAACTTAAATTTCTCCATAGCTTCAAACATTACATCAGGCCCAATCACGGCATCTACACCCACTTCGAACCAACCTATGGGTGATCTACATCTCCTACCATATAAGGCCTCAAATGGTGCCATCCCGATGCTAGTATGGTAACTATTGTTATAGGAAAACTCGATCAATGGAAAATGCTCATCCCAACTAGATTTGAAATCAAGAGCACATGCCCTCAACATATCTTCTAGAGTTTGAATGGTCCTGTCAGCCTGACCATCTATCTACGGATGAAAAGAAGAACTTAAAAGAACTTGGGTACCAAGACCCTGTTGATACGCCCTCCAAAATTGAGAATTAAATTGAGTACCCCTATCCGAAATGATAGACGAGGGAACTCCGTGCAGCCTGACTAACTCCTGGATATATAATCTAGCAAAATCCTCCGTTGTATAAGATGTATGCACGGGAAAGAAGTGCACGGACTTAGTTATCCTGTCTACAACAACCCAAATAGAATCATGATGACGACGCGAAAGAGGTAACCCGGTCACGAAGTCCATATTCACCACCTCCCATTTCTAAGTGGGTATACCAAACTCTTGCATCACACCGCTAGGTCTTTGGTGCTCTACCTTAACCTGTTGGCACGTTGCACACTTTGCTACAAACTCAGCTATATCATTCTTCATACCACTCCACTAATAGATTTCCCGCAAGTCGTGGTATATCTTGGTAGTGCCGGGATGAATAGAAAACCACGCGCCATGCGCTTCAGCCATAATTCTTTGCCTCAGATCATCAACAGACGAAACACACAATCTACCCTGCAATCTCAACACGCCATCTCCCCCTTGGTAGAAAACCTCTACCTTTTTGTCCTTAACTGCCTTCTTCAGTATGACCAAACTAGGATCTCTATCTTGCTTCTCCTTCACTTCTGAAACAAAAGAGGATTCGGAACTACTTTTCACCAAAGTACTTACCTCAGCTGAATCAAGCAACCTAACACCCAATCTAGCTAGACAATGCACATCACGAGCTAACTCTTTCTCACCCTCCTCTACATAAGCAACACTACCTATAGACAATCTACTAAGGGCATCTACCACTACTTTGGCCTTGCCCGAGTAATACAACACACTCATATCATAGTCTTTTAACAACTCTAACCACCTCATCTGCCTAAGATTTAACTTCCTCTGAGTAAACACATACTGCAGGCTCTTATGATCATTAAACACATTAACATAAACACCATAAAGATAGTGTCTCCAGATTTTCAAAGCAAAGATCACAGCAGCTAACTCAAGATCATGGGTTGGGTAATTCTTCTCATGCGGCTTTAATTGTCTATAGGCATAGGCTATAATCTTACCTCTTTGCATCAACACACAACCCAAACCAACTCTAGAGGCATCACAATACATCACAAAACTATTTGTACCATCAGGCAAAGTCAACACAGGGGCTGAAGTAAATCGAGTTTTCAACTCCTAAAAACTCTTCTCACAGGAATCTGACCACGGGAACTTAACTTTCTTTTGTGTGAACCGGGTTATGAGAGATGAAATAGAAGAGAAACCTTCAATAAAATGGAAATAATAGCCCACTAGACCCAAGAAACTTCTAATGTCAGATGAAGAGATAGGTCTAGGCCAATTTCTTACAGTTTTTGTCTTTTGGGGATCAACTCTAACACCTTCGGCTGAAACAATATGACCCAGAAAGGCTACAGACCTTAGTCAAAATTCAAACTTACTGAATTTGGCGAACAACTGGTGACCTCTAAGAGTTTGCAAGACAATTCTAAGGTGATCTGCATGGTCATTCTCAGTACGGGAGTACACAAGGATATAATCTATGAACACTATGACAAACATATCAAGATATTTCTTGAACACTCAATTCATGAGGTCCATAAAAGCTGCTGGGGCATTGGTTAGCCCAAAAGACATGACTAGAAACTCAAAGTGACCATAGCGGGTTTGAAAGGCTATCTTTGGAATATCACATTCCCTCACTTTAAGTTGATGATAGCCGGATCTAAGGTCTATCTTGGAGAAATAACTTGCACCTTGCAACTGATCAAACAAGTCATTAATTCTCAGAAGAGGATACTTAGTTTTGACTGTGACCTTGTTAAGTTGATGATAGTCAATGCTCGCACGCAAAGAACCATCTTTCTTCCTCACGAATAGAACAGGTGCTCCCCAAGGAGAAATACTGGGCCTTATGAAACCTTTGTTTAAAAGATCTTTGAGTTGCTCTTTCAACTCCTTAAGCTCGGCAGGTGCCATATGGTATAGCAGAATAAAAATGGGATGAGTGTCGGGAAGAAGGTCAATCCCGAATTCTATCTCTCTATCGGGAGGTACCCCTAGGAGATCTTCTGAAAAAACATCTGGAAACTCATTAACAATATCGACTGACTGAATAGTTGGAGTCTCGAACTTAGTGTCTTTGACTCTAAATAGGTGATAGATGCAACCCTTGGATATTTGCTTTTTGGATTTGAGATAGGAGATAAAATGACTCTTGGGAGATACCGAACTCTTAGACCACTCAAAAACTGGCTCATCAGGGAACTGAAACTTGACCACACGGGTACGACAGTCTATAGATGTATAACAAGAATGAAGCCATATAATGGATTTATTTATTTACCCAAGTTATCCGCACTATTTATTTACCCAACTTATCCGCACCCCCTACAATTGGTATCAGAGCCTATGCTAATTAAAGTTACGGAAGTAGTATATATTTGGATTTATTTACACCAAAACAATATTTATAATATTTGTTTAGATGAATAACGTACAAAAACTACAACAATATAAAGAATTAAAACAAATAATATCTGAAAAACGTAAAGAATTAAAAATAAGAATAGAAAGACTACAGTATAATATAATTGCCGGAGTTAGTAAAAACTCAATAAATGCACAAAAAGAAGAAATATCAAATTTAAAATCAACAATAGATAGTCTAGAATATATATATCAACATAACCTCTATACATTTAAATAAAATGAACAAAGAAGAATTTATAATAGATGAAAAAACATATGAAAATCACGAAGGATTAACAAAAAAATAGTATTCTTTAATTTAGGAAGGAGATATAAGAAAATAGGTAAATATTTATATTTAATGTTAGAAAAAGAAGAATTAAAATTAGAAGATAAGTTGACAGCCATGGTAAGAATGGAAAGAGAAAACGAAGAGATAGATAGAAAAAACAAATAGATAAAATAAAACAACAAACCACAGAAGAAAAACGAAAAATAGAAGAAACTAAAAATAGTAGGATTGCTGAATTAGAAAAAGAACTACAAATGCTAAAAGATTTATATGAAAAGAGACAGAAAGAAAAAAAAGAAAAAGATAAAGAACAAAAATTATTAAACGAGATAAATTAATTTAAAGAAAAATTAGAAATAAAAAATAAAGAACCAGAAATCAGTGAATTAGAAATAAATGCAATAGATGCTGAAGAAACAGATAATTATGATTCGGAAGATAGTGAAACATATATAGAAATTCTAGAAAACAAAGGAAAACTAGAAATTAATGAAAAACAAGAAGTAATTAATAAAGAAAATGTAGAACTAATAAATGTAGAAGTAAATACTATAGATAAAAATATAATACCTAGTACATCAGAAATA
The DNA here is from genome assembly GCA_030864215.1 of Capsicum pubescens. NCBI lineage: Eukaryota > Viridiplantae > Streptophyta > Magnoliopsida > Solanales > Solanaceae > Capsicum > Capsicum pubescens. The sequence goes on along the minus strand of CM061540.1, from coordinate 209,138,667 downwards.
AGAAAACCAACCTATAATTACAAAAATAAGTTTAAAAGATATAATTCAAAAGATGAATATAATAAATGGACACCAAAACAAATAATTAATTATAACTTTTTAGATTTAGATTGTGTAATAGACACAAATAAAATAATACAACTATGGGTAGGATACATGTCAAAACAATTATTAGATAATAAAATAGATACAACAAACACACCAGAATATATAGAAAAGACATTAATAGGAACAGTAAAATTATGGTTTTTAAACCTAGCCGAAGCAAGTAAAAAAGTATTAAGATCTGATAATAAAACAGAAGGAACATCAATACCTACTAAAATACTACCAACAGAAATATTCAAAAAATATGAAATAGTTATAAGAGAAGAATTTTGTATTATAACAACAGAAGAAGAAAAGCAAAATAAAGAGAAAGATATGAATAGAAATTTAATGTTAAAATTAGCAATATGTAATATGTGCTATATAGATGAGTATACATGCGCATTTAAAGAATATTATTATAAAGGAACATATAATATAGAAAAAAGTAAAGAAATAACAAAATTATATTTTAGTAAATTACCTGAACCATTTAGCTCAAAAATAATAAAGAGTTGGGATGAAGCAAAAATAGTAGATACCCTAGGAGTAAGAATATTATTTTTACAAAAATGGTATAGAAATCTATGTGAAAAATATAGAGAAGAAATAAAAATGAAAAAAACATTAATAAGAAATTTAGCATGTTGCAAAGATAAAATAGCACCTCAATTTGGATGAGAAGAAATATATTATAAGAAAAGAAAAAGACATAAGAAATACAAAAAACAAACAAATATCTGAAATAAAAATAGAAAGTATAGAATATATGCAGATAGATTATATAGATTATGAATTAGAAAGTGAAGATAGTATATATGAAATTTCGGAGAATGAAATAGATAGTGAATTAGATGAATCAAATGACTGAAGAAGATATAAAAATGAACCAAATAATTGAAGAAGATATAAAAATAATAACAAAGGAAGAATATTTAAATGAAGAAGGAACAGATCAAAAAATAATATTTGATGGTAATATATTTGACAAAATAAAAGGAAAAGAGTTAGACTTAAGTGTAGAAAAAATATTTAAAATACCAACAATAAAAAATATATTTAGTATAAAAAAAGAAGAATACTACGTAGTAAGTCAAAAAGAACATGTAATAGACTGTAGATATGCAAAAGGAAGAGCTAGTATACCACAAGTAACAAAATAAGAAAGAAAACTGATTGGATAGAAGGAAGTGAAAAAATTACACAGAAGTTAGAAAATATAAAATATACAGAAGACACAGTAGAACTAGTTGTATTTTCAATAAATAAAAAAGAAATAACTATATTTTCAATAGATGAGGTAGAAATAATAAATAAAAAATTAAGATAATTATATAGTGAAGATCCATTAAGAGAATGGGAAAAATATAAAACTACTATAAAAATTGAATTAATAGATAAAAATAGCATAATAACTCAAAAACCATTAACATATAATTTTGACGATTTAAAAGAATTTAAAAGGCACATAGATGAATTATTAGAAAACCAGTATATACGAAAAAGTAATAGTAAACACAATAGTCCAGCATTTATAGTAAATAAACATTGTGAACAAAAAAGAAGTAAAAGTAGAATGGTTATTGATTATAGAAATTTAAATGCAAGAACTATAACATATAATTATCCAATACCAAATAAGATATTAAAAATAAGACAAATACAAGGATATAACTATTTTAGTAAATTTGACTATAAATCAGGCTTTTACCACTTAAAGTTAGAAGAAGAATCTAAGGAATTACCGGAAATTTACGGTACCACAAGGATTTTATGAATATAACGTATTACCATTTGGATATAAAAATGCACCAGGTAGATATCAACATTTTATGGATAGTAATTTTAAACAATTACCTAATTGTATAGTATACATAGATGATATACTACTATATACAAAACTAAAGAGGAACATTTAAAATTATTAGAATAATTTTCAGATATAACAGAAAAATCGGGAATAAGTTTAAGTGAAAAGAAAGCCGAAATTATAAAAAACCAGATAGAGTTTTTAGGAATATAAATAGATAAAAGTGGAGTAAAAATGCAACAACATATAGTACAAAAAATAATAAATTCAAAAGAAGAATTAGATACAAAAAAAATTACAATCATTTTTAGGATTAGTAAACCAAGTAAGAGAATATCTACCAAAATTAGCAGAAAACCTAAAGCCTTTACAGAAAAAATTAAGAAAGGACGTAGAATATAATTACAACGAAGAAGATAAAAAACAAGTCCAGAAAATAAAAATACTTTGTAAAGAATTACCAAAATTACAATTCCCAGATGAAGATAAAAAATTTATATATATAGTAGAAGCAGATGCAAGTGAATATAGTTATGGAGGAGTACTTAAATATAGATACGAAAATAAAAAATTAGAACATCATTGCAGATACTACTCAGGTACATTTAATGAAACAGAAATAAAATGGGAATTAAATAGAAAAGAATAATGTTCGTTATATAAATGATTATTAGCATTTGAACCATATATTGTATATAACAAATTTATTGTGAGAACAGATAATACCCAGGTTCGGTGGTGGCTAACAAAGAAAATACAAAATTCAGTTACAACAAAAGAGATTCGGAGACTAGTATTGAATATATTAAATTTTACATTTACAATTGAAGTAATTTTACTGGTACAAGCAAAGGAGTTAGTGGACAAAGATACCACAACATGAACATGAATAAGATATTTGAGAAGTCATTTATACCAAAAATTTAAAAAGACCCCTTGTACATACCCCCACAAATTACCACATATCGAGATAGTTTGAACCAAGATAAAAAAAATTTATAACCATCTAGCCCGATGATACCTAGAAAATATCTACAAAGTACAAACATTTCTAAACCTTAACCTCAGAGTTATAGATATCCAAGAACCAAAGACAAACTATTTAACCCAAAGATAGCAAGGTCATAACAAGCTAATCGCATTACCCAAAACTAACCAAAGCTTAATAAAAACTTGTTTCGACTATGGATTATTAAATATCATAAATATCCAAGATGGAGAAGAACTATCAGCTATGGAAGAATTACATAAAATATTTACCACTTATAAAAGAGTAACCAAAGGAAATCTATTTTATATAAAGTTTTATACTGCACCATCAGAGATATTATACGACGAGATCAAACCAGTTATACAAGTTGTAAAAATAGGATTAACCAGAGATATGATTATACCGAAAAATATTGTACAGTAGCCATAGATACCAAGAATTGAGATACCTGATTTCTACGCAAATAAACAACTTATTGGACTAGCTATAATTATTCAAGAATTAGCAAATAATTATATCAATGGAAACCCAATATGGAGCTATTATTCAAGAGACCATAAAATGATTTATTCAAATTCAAGATAACTACGGCAAACAGATGTGGAAGATGTCAATCAATGGATAATGACGTTACTTAACCTAGAAAAACAATCTACTGTAAGAGCAATTAAGAAAGGATTTATTTCAGACGAATTATTAACAAGATATTGCAAGATAATTGGACACAAATATCCAGACCATCAATGTTCGAGATGTAATGGAGAAGATTATATTATCCCAGAAGTCCAGCTAGAATAAAAGGAAAAGATCAACCATGAAGATAAGGACGCCAGCTAGACACGAAACAATAATGGAAGGGATAAAAAGATAAGCTATTAAATTGTGAAAGTGACATATAGATAACTTTCACAATTTCTTGTACGTAAATTATAAATTTTGTATAGGTAGAATCTTAAGCACTAATAGGTTTTTGTCTTTTAGTACATTAAGTCATTTTCTCTTTTTTAAGATGTCAAGACTTTTTGACACCTACCATAATTAGCTTTTATAGATGTAAATAGGATAGCCTTTCTTTTTTGACTTTTGTAACATCAGGAAGAATACGTAAGAACCATGTAAATTATTCATTTTCTCATTATAAATAGAGGCATAGAAGGCAGCAGAGAAGGCAAGCCTTCATGCATTGAACCAAACACTCTTCTTTCACAACAAACTTTTGAACATTTATTAAAAACAGGTATATTTCAATGGAAAAAGCTATGGATGAACAAAGCTTAGAATTATCAAACCTACCAGAACAGGTATATTTATTTATGATTATGAATAGCTAAATTCATAAATTCCTAACAATCATGAAATGATAAAATAAGTTCATGTTAGTTGCTTTATAGTAGAATTATTCGAAAAATAGCATGTTAAGAAGTTTATTAGCAAAGTGGAAAAGGAGAAAAATCTCTAAGAACTATGTAATCCTAAAGGTGAAATCGGTGAGGCAAAAAAGCCGTAATAGGGGAGTAGCCAGAGTAGAGACGTTGTTTAAGGGAAAAGTATCCAGATTACCATGCTAATAGTGACCGAAGAATATGTTATTTAAGAATGATCTAGTATATAGTAATCTAAAATGATCATATTTTGTTATGTGTATGATTGAAGTGAATATTTTGAAAAAAGCATCATATGAAAAATGAATACTTATTTATCTGACGAAATGGTAGATAAATTTAAAAACTTGTTTTGTATGTACTTAAGGATATAGAAATTGTAGATATAAGAAAAATCATATTGGAAAAAATATTTGATAAATATTTTATGACTAGAATAAATTGCATACCTCTCCTACCTAACTACTCTTATAAATAATTACATACCAAACCTACACATCAACCATGATAAATTATGAATATTGGAAATTGGATATGAAAAATATACAATTAATAGAAAAAATAATGAAAACAATTTTAGAAGAATATATGAGAACCAAAGATATAAAATATATAGAATACCTTAATGAAAATATAGAAGAATTAATAAGAATAAAACAAACAACTAAAGAAAATTATGAAAAAGCATTTAATTAACCCACATAAATGACAGATAATTTTGAAGTACTAGTTTTATACATACTTAGATATATAGAAATTATAGACGTAAAGAAAATAATATGGGAAAAATATTTAACATTGAAGATGAAGAGTTAGATATGAATCAGATAGAAGATGAGTTAGGAGAAATACACTTAAGTGATGAAAATCACTATTACTACCTAGATAATTATTCAGATGGATATTATACAGATTAAAAAATGCTAGAATATATTCAAAGAGTTAGAGAAAACCAAAGTTGGCTATACGAAGAAATTAATTATATAAACCAGCTTAGAAAAGGAAGAGAATAATTAAAAGAAAGATTAATTTGGATAAATAAAACCATAAAACAACTAGAATTAAAAGACAGTTTAGAATATGATTTAAACATAGAATTATTCATAGACGAAAAAGACAGGATAATTAACGAAATAGATAACCTAGAATTTAATATTAGATATAGTATAATTAGAATAAATTATTACAAAGAAATTTGTAATATCACAACTACTTTAGGATAAAATGATAGACTATGAGTATTTAAAATATTGGAAACAAGATATGGAAGAAATAAGATTGACAGAAATACTTATGAAAGAATATTTAATTGAATATTTTAGAACAAAAGATATAGAATAATTAGAATACCTCAAAAATAATATAAAAGAATTACAAAGACTAGGAGAAAAAACTAAAGAATACTACAGTAAAGCTTTTAATCAATTACCACATAATCACCCTCCAAGATATGAATATTAATAAAATAAACATATTTAGAGAAGTTAAGAAATATCCACGCACAAATAAAAATAGATTCATTAGTTATAATAGAACTATTTATTTACCCAAGTTATCCGCACCCCCTACAATTGGTATCAGAGTCTATGCTAATTAAAGTTACGGAAGTAGTATATAATTGGATTTATTTATTAATTATGATAAAAATTAGATTTAGATATCCACCAAAACAATATTTATAATATTTGTTTAGATGAATAATGTACAAAAACCACAACAATATAAAGAATTAAAATAAATAATATCTGAAAAACATAAAGAATTAAAAATAAGGATAGAAAGACTACAGTATAATATAATTGTCGGAGTTAGAAAAACCTCAATAAATGCACAAAAAAGAAGAAATATCAAATTTAGAATCAACAATAGATAGTATAGAATATATATATCAACATAACCTATATACATTTAAATAAAATGAACAAAGAAGAATTTATAATAGATGAAAAAACATATGAAAATCACGAAGGATTAAAAATAAAAATAGTATTCTCTAATTTAGGAAGGAGATTTAAGAAAATAGGTGAACATTTATATTCAATGTTAGAAAAAGAAGAATTAAAATTAGAAGATAAGTTGGCAGCCATGGTAAGAATAGAAAGAGAAAACGAAGAGATAGACAGAAAAAAATAAAATAGATAAAATAAAACAACAAACCACAGAAGAAAAACGAAAAATAGAAGAAACTAAAAATAGTAGGATTGCTGAATTAGAAAAAGAACTACAAATGCTAAAAGATTTATATGAAAAGAGACAGAAAAAAAAGAAGAAAAAGATAAAGAACAAAAATTACTAATTGAGATAAATCAATTTAAAGAAAAATTAGAAATAAAAAATAAAGAACCAGAAACCAGTGAATTAGAAATAAATACAATAGATGCTGAAGAAACAGATAATTATGATTCAGAAGATAGTGAAACATATACAGAAATTCTAGAAAACAGAGGAAAACTAAAAATTAATGAAAAACAAGAAGTAATTAATAAAGAAAATCTAGAACTAATAAATATAGAAGTAAATACTCTAGATAAAAATATAATACCTAGTACATCAGAAATAAGAAAATCAACCTATAATTACAAAAATAAGTTTAAAAGATATAATCCAAAAGATGAATATAATAAATGGACACCAAAACAAATAATTAATTATAACTTTTTAGATTTAGACTGTGTAATAGACACAAATAAAACAATACAACTATGGGTAGGATACATGTCAAAACAATTATTAGATAATAAAATAGATAAAAAAAACACACCGAAATATATAGAAAAGACATTAATAGGAACAGTAAAATTATGGTTTTTAAACCTAGCCGAAGCAAGTAAAAAAGTATTAAGATCTGATAATAAAACAGAAGGAAAATCAATACCTACTAAAATACTACCAACAGAAATATTGAAAAAATATGAACTATAAGAGAAGAATTTAGTAGTATAACAACAGAAGAAGAAGAGCCAAATAAAGAGAAAGATACGAATAGAAATTTAATGTTAAAATTAGCAATATGTAATATGTGCTATATAGATAAGTATTCATGCGCATTTAAAGAATATTATTATAAAGGAAAATATAATATAGAAGAAAGTAAAGAAATAAGAAAATTATATTTTAGTAAATTATCTGAACCATTTAGTTCAAAAATAATAAAGAGTTGGGATGAAGCAAAAATAGTAGATATCCTAGGAGCAAGAATAAAATTTTTACAACAATGGTATAGAAATCTGTGTGAAAAATATAGAGAAGAAATAAAAATGGAAAAAACATTAATAAGAAATTTAGCATGTTGCAAAGATAAAATAACACCTCAATTTGGATGTGAAGAAAGATATTATAAGAAAAGAAAAAGACATAAAATAATATAAGAAATACAAAAATTAAAAATATAAATATAAGAAATCAAGAAAAAGATATTATGTAAAAAATTATAAACATAAAAGACCATATTGGAAAAAGAAATCTATAAAAGAATGTACTTGTTATAATTGTGGAAAACTGGGACATTTAGCTAGAGATTGTAAATTACCAAAAAACCCAAAAATAAACAAATATCAGAAATAAAAATAGAAAATACAGAATATATGCAGATAGATTATATAGATTATGAATTAGAAAATGAAGATAGTATATATGAAATTTCGAAGAATGAAACAGATAATGAAATAGATAGTGAATTAGATGAATCAAATGACTGAAAAAGCTATAAAAATGAACCAAATAATTGAAGAAGTTATAAAAATAATAACAAAGGAAGGATATTTAAATGAAGAAGGAACAAATCAACACATAATATTTGACAGTAATATATCTGACGAAATAAAAGGAAAAAAGTTAGACTTAAGTGTAGAAAAAATATTTAAAATACCAACAATAAAAAATATATTTAGTAGAAAAAAGGAAGAATACTACGTAGTAAATAAAAAAGAACATGTAATAGACTGTAGATATGCAAAAGAAAAAGCTAGTATGCTACTAGTAACAAAAAGAATCATTAATAAAGAAATAAATGATATAAAAAGTAAAAACCCAATAAAATATGTACACCTTGGAGAAACAGAGATATTAATAAAAGCATGTTTTAGAGAAGGAATAAATACACCAATAGAACTATATTTAGTAGATGATTGAATTATAAAACCTATAGAAAAAAGTACAATAACTGCCATAAAAAGAAATTTAATATACAAAAATTTTAAATTTATAATAAGTGCGAATTATTCAGTAGCAATAACAGATAATAATATAGATAAATCATTAGTATTATATTGGAAAATATCAAGAATAGAACTAACCCCAGGAAGTAAAATATTTACAACAAGATGTAAAAATCTATATGTATTAACAACAAAACATAAAATAACAGGAAAAAATAAAATTAATAAAATACAAATAGAAAGTCCTTTTGAACAATTTATAAAAATAATTGATAATAATGATTATAGTTACAAAGACATAAATATAGAAGAAGATTTAGAAATAATAAATGATAGAATAAGTACAACAAAAAGAATAGCTCATGAAAAACCAGAATCATCAAGCTCATCGAAAAGAACAAGTTATGAAACAACTTCAACAGTTAATTTAAATCAATATTATATAACAGGAACAATAAATGAAAAAGAATATTGAATACTCTTAAACACAGGACAAGAAGAAAATTATACAGAAAAATATCTAGTAAAAGGTGAAGAAATAAAATCTAATAGTGATATATGCCCAAATCTACCAAGGAGTCTAATAAACATTAAAGATACTACAGAAAAAAAATAGGAGTCAGAAAAATAAAAATAGAATTTGAAATAAAGGAAGAAATGCAAAAAACAAACATAATATTAGAAATAAAATGGTTAGAACAAGTAAAACCATACAATATAGAACATACACAATTATCTATAACATATAATAAAGAAAGATTATTCATAAAAAAAACTTTAACATGATATGAAAATATATATACTTGTAAAAATAATAGTAGAAGGATATTATAATAGGTATTATACACCTATGATAGATGCAGGAGCAGAAGCAAACTTATGTAGATACAACTGTTTACCAGAAAGTAAATGAGATAAATTAAAAACACCAATAGTAGTCAAAGAATTTAATAATGAAGGAAGCTTAATTACATATAAAGCTAAAAATGTAAAAATACAGATATGGGATAAAATAATAACAATAGAAGAAATCTATAATTATGAACTAACAAAAAAAGATATGCTTTTAGGAATGCCATTTTTAGATAAATTATACCCACATATAATAGCTAAAACAGATTGGTGGTTTACAACACCATGTAAACAAAAAGTAAGGGCAAAAAGAGTTATTAATAAAATAAGAAAGAAAACTGATTGGATAGAAGAAAGTGAAAAAATTACACAGAAGTTAGAAAATATAAAAAAATACAGAAGACACAGTAGAACTAGTTGTATTTTCGATAAATAAAAAAGAAATAACTATATTTTCAATATATACGGTAGAAATAATAAAGAAAAAGTTAAGACAATTGTATAGTGAAGATCCATTAAAAGTATGGAAAAAACATAAAAACTACTATAAAAATTGAATTAATAGATAAAAATAGCATAATAACTCGAAAACCATTAACATATAATTTTGACGATTTAAAAGAATTTAAAATGCATAAAGATGAATTATTAGAAAAACAGTATATACAATAAAGTAATAGTAAACACAATAGTCCAGTATTTATAGTAAATAAACATAGTGAACAAAAAAGAGGTAAAAGTAGAATGGTTATTGATTATAGAAATTTAAATGCAAAAACTATGATATATAATTATCCAATACCAAATAAGATATTAAAAATAAAACAAATACAAGGATATAACTATTTTTGAAAATTTGACTATAAATCAGGATTTTACCACTTAAAGTTAGCAGAAGAATCTAAAGAATTAACCGCATTTACGGTACCACAAGGATTTTATGAATGGAACGTATTACCGTTTGGATATAAAAACGCACCATGTAGATATCAACATTTTATGGATAATTATTTTAAATGATTACCTAATTGTATAGTATACATAGATGATATACGATTATATACAAAACTAAAGAAGAACATTTAAAATTATTAGAACAATTTACAAATATAATAGAAAAATCGGGAATAAGTTTAAGTGAAAAGAAAGCCAAAATTATGAAAAACCAGATAGAGTTTTTAGGAATACAAATAGATAAAAGTGGAGTAAAACTGCATCAACATATAGTACAAAAAATAATAAATTCAAAAGAAGAATTAGATACAAAAAAGAAATTACAATCATTTTTAGGATTAGTAAACCAAGTAAGAGAATATATACCAAAATTAGCAGAAAACCTAAATCCTTTACAGAAAAATTAAAAAAGGTCGTAGAATATAATTACAACGAAGAAGATAAAAAACCAGTCCAGAAAATAAAAATACTTTGTAAAGAATTACCAAAATTACAATTCCCAGACGAAGATAAAAAATTTATATATATAGTAGAAGCAGATGCAAGTGAATATAGTTATGGAGGATTATTTAAATATAGATACGAAAATGAAAAATTAAAACATCATTGCAGATAATACTCAGGTATGTTAAATGAAACAGAAATAAAATGGGAAATAAATAGAAAAGAATTATGTTCGTTATATAAATGTTTATTAGCATTTGAACCATATATTATATATAACAAATTTATAGTGAAAACAAATAATACCCAGGTTCGGTGGTGGCTAACAAAGAAAATACAAAATTTAGTTACAACAAAAGAGATTCTGAGACTAGTATTGAATATATTAAATTTTACATTTACAATTGAAGTAATTAGTACTAACAAAAATGTTATTGTTGATTACATATCAAGACAAAGCTACACAGACTGATATAATGAAAGATGATGCTTTAGAAAAGATACTCAAAACCCTAACTACGTTTTCAATGAAAGTGGACAGTATGAGCAATGAAATAGAAAAGCTAAAGACTAATGAAGTTAAACTGAAGTCTGAAGCTACAACTCAGCTAACTCAACAGTGTGCACAACTATGTCGATCGTAAAACATTAAAATTTCAGAGCTAAAAGGAGACGTTGGGACACTCCATAAAACCCATAACGTTTATCAATCTACAGTTGCAGGTACAAGCAAAGGAGTTAGTAGACAAAGATACCAGAACATGAACATGAATAAGATATATGAGAAGCCATTTATACCAAAAATATAAAAAGACCCCTTGTATATACCCCCACAAATTACCACATATCGAGATAGTTTGAACCAAGATAAAAGAACTTATAACCATCTAGCCCGAGGATACATAGAAAATATCTACAAAGTACAAACATTTTTAAACCTTAACCCCAGAGCTACAGATATCCAAGAACCAAATACAAACTATATAACACAATGATTGCAAGGTCATAACAAGCTAATCGCATTACCCAAAACTAACCCAAGCTTAATAAAAACTTGTTTCGACTATGGATTATTAAATACCATATATACCCAAGATGGAGAAGAACTATCAGCTATGGAAGAATTACATAAAATATTTACCACTTATAAAAGAGTAACCAAAGGAAATCTATTTTATATAAAGTTTTATATTGCACCAGCATAGATATTATACGACGAGATCAAACCAATTATACAAGTTGTAAAAATAGTATTAACCAGAGATATGATTATACCGGAAGATATTGTACAGCAGCCAGAGATACCCAGAATTGAGATACCTGATTTCTACGCAAATAAATGACTTATTGGACTAGCTACAATTATTCAAGAATTAGCAAATAATTATATCAATGGAATCCCAATATGGAGCTATTATTTCAAATTCAAGGGAACTACGACAAATAGATATGGAAGAAGTCAGACAATGTATAATGACGTTACTTAACCCAGAAAAATAATCTACTGCAAGAGTAATTAAGAAATGATTTATTTCAGACGGATTATTAACAAAATATTGCAAAATAATTGGACACAAATATCCAGACGATCAATGTTCGAGATGTAATGGAGAAGATAATATTATCCCAGAAGTCTAACTAGAATAAAAGGAAAAAATCAACCATGAAGATAAGGACGCCAGATAGACACGAAACAATAATGGAAGGGATAAAAACAAGTTATTAAATTGTGAAAGTGACATATAGATAACTTTCACAATTTCTTGTACGTAAATTGTAAATTATTTAGAATCTTAAGCAGTAATAGGTTTTTGTCTTTTTGTACTTTAAGTCATTTTCTCTTTTTTATGATGTCAAGACTTTTTTGACACCTACTATAATTAACTTTTATAGATGTAAATAGGATAGCCTTTCTTTTTTGACTTTTGTAACATCAGGAAGAATATGTAGGAACCATGTAAATTATTCATTTTCTCATTATAAATAGAGGCATAGAAGGCAGCAGAGAAGGCATGTCTTCATGCATTGAAGCAAACACTTTTCTTTCACAACAAACTTTTGAACATTTATTAAAAATAGGTATATTTCAATGGAAAAAGCTATCGATGAACAAAGCTTAGAATTATCAAACCTACCAGAACAGGTATATTTATTTATGATTATGAATAGTTAAATTCATAAATTCCTAACAATCATGATATGATAAAATAAGTTCATGTTAGTTGCTTTATAGTAGAATTATTTGAAAAATAGCATGTTAAGAAGTTTATTAGCAAAGTGAAAAAGGAGAAAAATCCCTAAGAACTATGTCATCCTAAAGGTGAAACCGGTGAGGCAAGATAGCCGTGATAGGGGAGTAGCCAGAGTAGAGGCGTTGTTTAAGGGAAAAGTATCCAGATTACCATGCTAATAGTGACCGAAGAATATGTTAATTAGGAATAATATAGTATATAGTAATATAAAATGATCATATTTTGTTATGTGTATGATTGAAGGAAATATTTTGAAAAAAGTATCATATGAAAAATGAATACTTATTTATCTGACGAAATGGTAGATAAATTTAAAATACTTGTTTTGTATGTACTTAAGGATATAGAAATTGTAGATATAAGAAAAATCATATTGGAAAAAATATTTGAAAAATATTTTATGACTAGAATAAATTACATACCTCACCTACCTAACTACTCTTATAAATACTTACATACCAAACCTACACATTAACCATGATAAATTACGAATATTAGAAATTGGATATGAAAAATATACAATTAATAGAAAAAATAACGAAAACAATTTTAGAAGAATATATGAGAACAAAAGATATAAAATATATAGAATACCTTAATGAAAATATAGAAGAATTGATAAGATTAAAACAAACAACTAAAAAAAATTATGAAAAAGCATTTAATTAACCCACATAAATGACAGATAATTTTGAAGTACTAGTTTTATACATACTTAGAGATATAGAAATTATAGACGTAAAGAAAATAATATGGAAAAAAATATTTAACATTGAAGATGAAGAGTTAGATATGAATCAGATAGAAGATGAGTTAGGAGAAATATACTTAAGTGATGACAATCACTATTACTACCTAGATAATTATTCAGATGGATATTATACAGATTAAAAAATGCTAGAATATATTCAAAGAGTTAGAGAAAAATAAAGATGGTTATACGAAGAAATTAATTATATAAACCAGCTTAGAAAGGGAAGAGAACAATTAAAAGAAAGATTAATTTGAATAAATAAAATCATAAAACAACTAGAATTAAAAGACAGTTTAGAATATGATTTAGACATAGAACTATTCATAGAAGAAAAAGACAAGATAATTAACGAAATAGATAACCTAGAATTTAATATTAGATATAGTACAATTAGAATAAATTATTACAAAGAAATTTACAGTATCACAATTACTTTAGGATAAAATGATAGATTATGAGTATTTAAAATATTGGAGAAAAGATATAGAAGAAATAAGATTGACAGAAATACTTATGAAAGAAAATTTAATTGAATATTTTAGAACAAAAGATATAGAATATTTATAATACCTCTAAAATAATATAGAAGAATTACAAAGACTAAGAGAAAAAACTAAAGAATACTACAGTAAAGCTTTTAATCAATTACCACATAATCACCCTTCAACATATGAACATTAATAAAATAAAAATATTTAGAGAAGTTAAGAAATATCCACGCACAAATAAAAATAGATCCATTAGTTATAATAGATCTATTTATTTACCCAAGTTATCCGCACTATATAATAGATCTATTTATCTATTTATTTACCCAAGTTATCTGCACCCCCTACAATTGGTATCAAAGCCTATGCTAATTAAAGTTATGGAAGTAGTATATATTTGGATTTATTTAATAATTATGATAAAAATTAGATTAGATATCCACCAAAACAATATTTATAATATTTGTTTAGAAGAATAACGTACAAAAACCACAACAATATAAGGATTTAAAAAAAAAATATCTGAAAAACGTAAAGAATTAAAAATCAGGATAGAAAGACTACAATGCAATATAATTGCCGGAGTTAGTAAAAACTCAATAAATGCACAAAAAGAAGAAATATTAAATTTAGAATCAACAATAGATAGTCTAGAATATATATATCAACATAACCTATGTACATTTAAATAAAATAAACAAAAAAGAATTTATAATAGATGAAAAAGTATATGAAAATCACGAAGGATTAAAAATAAAAATAGTATTCTCTAATTTAGGAAGGAGATATAAGAAAATATGTGAACATTTATATTTAATGTTAGAAAAAGAAGAATTAAAATTGGCAGCCATGGTAAGAATAGAAAGAGTAACGAAGAGATAGACAGAAAAAAGGATATAGATAAAATAAAACAACAAACCACAGAAGAAATACGAAAAATAGAAGAAACTAAAAATAGTAGGATTGCTGAATTAGAAAAAGAACTACAAATGCCAAAAAAATTATATGAAAAGAGACAGAAAGAAAAAGAAGAGAAAAATAAAGAACATAAATTATTAAACGAGATAAATCAATTTAAAGAAAAATTAGAAATAAAAAATAAAGAACCAGAAATCAGTGAATTAGAAATAAATGCAATAGATGCTGAAGAAACATATAATTATGATTCGGAAGATATTGAAACATATACAGAAATTCTAGAAAACATAGGGAAACTAGAAATTAATGAAAAACAAGAAGTAATTAATAAATAAAATCTAGAACTAACAAATACAGAAGTAAATATTCTAGATAAAAATATAATACCTAGTACATCAGAAATAAGAAAACCAACCTATAATTACAAAAATAAGTTTAAAAGATATAATTCAAAGGATGAATATAATAAATGGACACCAAAACAAATAATTAATTACAACTTTTTAGATTTAGATTGTGTAATAGATACAAAAAAAACAATACAACTATGGGTAGTATACATGTCAAAACAATTATTAGATAATAAAATAGATACAACAAATACACCAGAATATATAGAAAAGACATTAAAAGGCACAGTAAAATTATGTTTTTTTAACCTAGCCGAAGCAAGTAAAAAAGTACTAAGATCTAATAATAAAATAGAAGGAACATCAATACCTACTAAAATACTACTAACCGAAATATTGAAAAAATATAAAATAGCTATAAGAGAAGAATTTAGTAGTATAACAACAGAAGAAGAAGAGCAAAATAAAGAGAAAGATACGAATAGGAATTTAATGTTAAAATTAGCAATATGTAATATGTGCAATATAGATGAGTATACATATGCATTTAAAGAATATTATTACAAAGGAACATATAATATAGAAGAAAGAAAAGAAATAATAAAATTATATTTTAGTAAATTACCTGAACCATTTAGTTCAAAAATAATAAAAAGTTGGGATGAAGCAAAAATAGTAGATACCCTAGGAGCAAGAATATTATTTTTACAACAATGGTATAGAAATTTATGTGAAAAATATAGAGAAGAAATAAAAATGGAAAAAGCATTAATAAGAAATTTAGCATGTTGCAAAGATAAAATAGCACCTCAATTTGGATGTGAAGAAAGATATTATAAGAAAAGGAAAAGACATAAGAAATATAAGAAATACAAAAAATCAAAATATAAATATAAGAAACCAAGAAAAAGATATTATGTAAAAAATTATAAACATAAAAGACCATATAGGAAAAAGAAATCTATAAAAGAATGTACTTGTTATAATTGTGGAAAACTAGGATATTTAGCTAGAGATTGTAAATTATCAAAAAAACTAAAAAATAAACAAATATCATAAATAAAAATAGAAAATACAGTAAATATGCAGATAGATTATATAGATTATGAATTAGAAAGTAAAGATAGTATATATGAAATTTCGGAGAATGGAACAGATAATGAAATAGATAGTGAATTAGATGAATCAAATGACTGAAGAAGATATAAAAATGAACCAAATAACTGAAGAAGATATAAAAATAATAACAAAGGAAGAATATTTAAATGAAGAAGAAACAGATCAAAAAATAATATTTGACAGTAATATATTTGACGAAATAAAAGGAAAATAGTTAGACTTAAGTGTAGAAAAAATATTTTAAATACCAATAATAAAAAATATATTTAGTAGAGAAAAGGAAGAATACTACGTAGTAAATCAAAAAAGAACATGTAATAGACTGTAGATATGCAAAAGTAAGAGCTAGTATACCACTAGTAACAAAAAGAATCATTAATAAAGAAATAAACGATATAAAAAGTAAAGACCCAATAAAATATATACACTTTGGAGGAACAGAGATATTAATAAAAGCATGTTTTAGAGAAGGAATAGATACACCAATAGAACTATATTTAGCAGATGATAAAATTATAAAACCTATAGAAAAAAGTATAATAACTGCCATAAAAGGAAATTTAATATACCAAAAATTTAAATTTATAATAAGTGCGAATTATTCAGTAGCAATAACAGATAAAAATATAGATAAATCATTAGTATTATATTGGAAAATATCAGGAATAGAACTAACCTCAGGAAGTAAAATATTTACAGCAAGATGTAAAAATTTATATGTATTAACAACAAAACATAAAATAACGGGTAAAAATAAAATTAATAAAATACAAATAGAAAGTCCTTTTGAACAATTTATAAAAATAATTGATAATAATGATTATAGTTACAAAGACATGGATATAGAAGCAAATTTGGAAATAATAAATGATAGAATAAGCACAACAAAAGGAATAGCTCATGAAAAATCAGAATCATCAAACTCATAAAAAAGAACAAGTTATGAAACAACTTCAATAGTTAATTTAAATCAATATTATATAACAGGAACAATAAATGAAAAAGAATATTTAATATTCTTAAACACAGGACAAGAAGAAAATTATATAGCAAAATATCTAGTAAAAAGTAAAGAAATAAAATCTAATAGTGATATATGCCCAGATCTACCAAGGAGTCTAATAATCATTAATGATACGACAGAAAAAATAATAATAATAGAAGTCAGAAAAATAAAATAGAATTTGAAATAAATGAAGAAATGCAAAAAGCAGACATAATATTAGGAATAAAATGGTTAGAACAAGTAAAATGATACAACATAGAACATACACAATTATCTATAACATATAATAAAGAAAGATTATTCATAAAAAAGAACTTTAACATGATGTAAAAATATATGTACTTGTAAAAATAATAGTAGAAGGATATTATAATAGGTATTATACACCTATGATAGATGCAGGAACAGAAACAAACTTATGTAGATACAACTGTTTACAAAAAGCGAATGGGATAAATTAAAAATACCAATAGTAGTCAAAGGATTTAATAATGAAGGAAGCTTAATTAAATATAAACCTAAAAATGTAAAAATATAGATATGGGATAAAATAATAACAATAGAAGAAATCTATAATTATGAACTAACAAAAAAATATATGCTTTTAGGAATGCTATTTTTAGATAAATTCTACCCACATATAATAACTAAAATAGATTGGTGGTTTACAACACCGTGTGAAAAAAAAGTAAGGGCAAAAAGAGTTATTAATAAAATAAGAAAGAAAACTGATTGGATAGAAGGAAGTGAAAAAATTACACAGAAGTTAGAAAATATAAAAAATACATAAGACACAGTAGAACTAGTTGTATTTTCAATAAATAAAAAATAATAATAATATTTTCA
Organism: Capsicum pubescens; assembly: GCA_030864215.1. Classification (NCBI taxonomy): domain Eukaryota; kingdom Viridiplantae; phylum Streptophyta; class Magnoliopsida; order Solanales; family Solanaceae; genus Capsicum; species Capsicum pubescens. The sequence continues at coordinate 209,120,257 of CM061540.1, read as the reverse complement.
ATAGATAAGGTAGAAATAATAAAGAAAAAATTAAGACAATTATATAGTGAAGATCCATTAAGAGGATGAGAAAAACATAAAACTACTATAAAAATTGAATTAATATATAAAAATAGCATAATAACTCAAAAACCATTAACATATAATTTTGACGATTTAAAAGAATTTAAAATGCACATAGATGAATTATTAGAAAAACAGTATATACAAAAAAGTAATAGTAAACACAATAGTTTAGCATTTATAGTAAAGAAACATAGTAACAAAGAGAGGTAAAAGTAGAATGGTTATTGATTATAGAGATTTAAATGCAAAAACTATGACATATAATTATCCAATACCAAATAAGATATTAAAAATAAGACAAATACAAGGATATACCTATTTTAGTAAATTTGACTGTAAATTAGGATTTTACCACTTAAAGTTAGAAGAAGAATCTAAGGAATTAACCGCATTTACGGTACCGCAAGGATTTTATGAATGGAACGTTTTACCATTTGGATATAAAAACGCACCAGGTAGCTATCAACATTTTATGGATAATTATTTTAAACAATTACCTAATTGTATAGTATACATAGATGATATACTATTACATACAAAAACCAAAGAAGAATATTTAAAATTATTAGAACAACTTACAGATTTAATAGAAAAATTGGGAATAAGTTTAAGTGAAAAGAAAGCCAAAATTATGAATAACCAGATAGAATTTTTAGGAATACAAATAGATAAAAGTGGAGTAAAAATGCAACAACATATAGTACAAAAAATAATAAATTCAAAAGAAGAATTAGATACAAAAAAGAAATTACAATTATTTTTAGGATTAATAAACCAAGTAAGGGAATATATACAAAAATTAGCAAAAAACCTAAAGCCTTTACAAAAAAAATTATAAAAGGACGTAGAATATAATTACAACGAAGAAGATAAAAATCAATTCCAGAAAATAAAAATACTTTCTAAAGAATTACCCAAATTACAATTCTCAGACGAAGATAAAAAATTTATATATATAGTAGAAGCAGATGCAAGTGAATATAGTTATGGAGGAGTACTCAAATATAAATACGAAAATGAAAAATTAGAACATCATTGCAGATACTACTCAGGTACGTTTAATAAAACAGAAATAAAATGGGAAATAAATAGAAAAGAATTATGTTTGTTATATAAATGTTTATTAGCATTTGAACCATATATTGTATATAACAAATTTATTGTGAGAACAGATAATACCCAGGTTCGGTGGTGGCTAACAAAGAAAATACAAAATTCAGTTACAACAAAAGAGATTCGGAGACTAGTATTGAATATATTAAATTTTACATTTACAATTGAAGTAATTAGTACTAACAAAAATGTTATTGCAGATTACATATCAAGACAAAGCTACACAGACTGATATAATGAAAGAGGATGCTTTAGAAAAGATACTCAAAATCCTAACTACGCTTTCAATGAAAGTGGACAGTATGGACAATGAAATAGAAAAACTAAAGACTAATAAAGTTAAACTGAAGTCTGAAGCTACAAATCAGCTAACTCAGCAGTGTGCAGAGCTATGTCAATCGAAAGATATTAAAATTTCAGAGCTAAAAGGAGACGTTGGGACACTCCATAAAACCCATAACGTTTATCAATCTACAATTGCAGGTACAAGCAAAGGAGTTAGTAGACAAAGATACCAGAACATGAACATGAATAAGATATTTGAGAAACCATTTATACCAAAAACACAAAAAGACCCCTTATTTCCACCCCCTCAAATTTCCACATACCGAAATAGTCTGAACCAAGATAAAAAAGCTTATAACTATATAACCCGAGAATACATAGAAAATATCTACAAAGTACAAACTTTTCTAAACCTAAACCCCAAAGCTACAGATACCCAAGGACCAAACACAAACTATATAACCCAAAAATTGCAAGGTTACAACAAGTTATTCGTACTACCTAAAACCAAACCAAGCTTAATAAAAACATATTTCGACTATGGATTATTAAATATCGTATATACCCAAGATGGAGAAGAACTAACAGCTATAGAAGAATTACATAAAGTATTCACCACCTATAAAAGAGTAACCAAAGGAAATCTATATTTTATAAAGTGTTATACTGCACCTGCAGAGATATTATACGACGAGATCAAACCAGTTATACAAGTTGTAAAAATAGGATTAACCTGAGATATAATTATACCAGAAGATATTGTGCAGCAACCAGAGATACCCAGAATTGAGATACCTGATTTCTACGCAAATAAACGACTCATTGGACTAGCTACAATTATCTAAGAATTAGCAAATAATTATACCAATGGAAACCCAATATGGAGCTATTATTCAAGAGACCATCAGATGATTTACTCAAATTCAAAAGAACTACGACAAGCAGACATGGAAGATGTTAGACAATGGATAGTGACATTATTTAACCCAGAAAAACAATCTACTGCAAGAGCAATTAGGAAAAGATTTATTTCAGACAGATTATTAACAAGATATTGCAAGATAATTGGACACAAATATCCAGACCATCAATGTTCAAAATGTAATGGAGAAGATAATATTATCCCAGAAGTTCGTCTTGAATAAAAGAAAAAGTCAAGAAGATAAGCATGCCAGTTGGAAAGAAGATAGAAAAGCAGCAAATACGACAAGAAGAAGATAACAATGGAGCAATAATAGAGAGACAAGTTAATTAAAGTTGAAAGTGAGATATGAAAGAATAGATACTTTTTCTTGAAAACTTTACGTAAATTATTAGATACTATTTACTTTAAGACTTTTTCGCACTTGCCATAATTGTTTTCTTTTTCTTTATAAGACTTTTTGAAAGATATAATTATTTAGGAAACGTGTAAAGATATATTAGGATAGGTGTAAAATAGGATAGCCTACTTTTTTGACCTTTGTAACATCAGGAACGATGTAAATCATGTAAATGATTCATTATAAATAAAAGGCATCGAAGGCAGAAAAAAGATAAGCCTTCATGCGTTGAAGCAAAAACTCTCTCTTGTCTACAACAAATATTTTGATTATTTATTAAAAAAAAGGTATATTTCAATGGAAAAATCTATGGAGGAACAAAGCTTAGAATTATCAAATCTACCAGAACGGGTATATTCATTTACTATTATGAATAGCTAAATTCATAAATTCCTGACAATCATGATATGATAAAATAAGTTCATATTAGTTACTTTATAGTAGAATTATTCGAAAAATAGCATGTTAAGAAGTTTATTAGCAAAGTGGAAAAGGAGAAAAATCCCTAAGAACTATGCCATCCTAAAGGTGAAATCGGTGAGGCAAGAAAGCCGTGATAGGTGGGTAGCCAGAGTAGAGGCACTATTTAAGGGAAAAGTATCCAGATTACCATGCTAATAGTGATCGAGGAACATGTTATTTAAGAATAATCTAGTATATAGTAATCTAAAATGATCATATTTTGTTATGTGTATGATTGAAAGGAATATTTTGAAAATAGCAATTTTATGAAAAATGGATAATTATTTATCTGATGCAATGGTAGATAAATTTAAAATACTTGTTTTGTATGTACTTAAGGATATAGAAATTGTAGATATAAGAAAAATCATATTGAAAAAAATATTTGAAAAATATTTTATGACTAGAATAAATTACATACCTCACCTACCTAACTACTCTTATAAATACTTACATACCAAACCTACACATCAACCAAGATAAATTATGAATATTGGAAAATGGATATAAAATATATACAATTAATAAAAAAATTAATGAAAACAAATTTAGAAGAATATATGAGAACCAAAGATATAAAATATATAGAATACCTTAATGAAAATATAGAGGAATTAATAAGATTAAAACAAACAACTAAAGAATATTATGAAAAAACATTTAATTAACCCGCCTAAATGATGGATAATTTTGAAATATTAGTTTTATACATACTTAGAGATATAGAAATTATAGACGTAAAGAAAATAATATGGGAAAAAATATTTAACATTGAAGATGAAGAGTTAGATATAAATCAGATAGAAGACGAGTTAGGAGAAATATACTTAAGTGATGACAATCACTATTACTACCTAGATAATTATTCAGATGGATATTATACAGATTAAGAAATGCTAAAATATATTCAAAGAGTTAGAGAAAAACAAAGTTGGCTATACGAAGAAATTAATTATAGAAACCAGCTTAGAAAAGGAAGAGAAAAATTAAAATAAAGATTAATTTGGATAAATAAAACCATGAAACAACTAGAATCAAAAGACAGTTTAGAATATGATTTAGACATAGAACTATTCATAGAAGAAAAAGACAGGATAATTAACGAAATAGATAACCTAAAATTTAATATTAGGTATAGTACAATTAGAATAAATTATTACAATAAAATTTGCAGTATCCCAACTACTTTAGGATAAAATGATAGACTATGAGTATTTAAAATATGAGAGACAAGATATGGAAGAAATAAGAGCAACAGAGACACTTATGAAAGAAAATTTAATTGAATATTTTAGAACAAAAGATATAGAATATTTAGAATACCTCCAAAATAATATAGAAGAATTACAAAGACTAAGAGAAAAAACTTAAGAATACTACAGTAAATCTTTTAATTAATTACCATATAATCACCCTCCAAGATATGAACATTAATAAAATAAAAATATTTAGAGAAGTTAAGAAATATCCACGCACAAATAAAAATCGATCCATTAGAATTATAATAGATCTATTTATCTATTTATTTACCCAATTTATCCGCACCCCTCTACAATTGGTATCAAAGCCTATGATAATTAAAGTTACGGAAGTAGTAAATATTTGGATTTATTTAATAATTATGATAAAAATTAGATTTAGATATCCACCAAAACAATATTTATAATATTTGTTTAGATGAATAACGTACAACAACCACAACAATATAAAGAATTAAAACAAATAATATCTAAAAAACGTAAAGAATTAAAAATAAGGATAGAAAGACTACAGTATAATATAATTACCGGGGTTAGTAAAAACTCAATAAATGCACAAAATGAAGAAATATCAAATTTAGAATCAACAATAGATAGTCTAAAATATATATATCAACATAACCTATATACATTTAAATAAAATGAACAAAGAAGAATTTATATTAGATGAAAAAACATATGAAAATCACGAAGAATTAAAAATAAAAATAATATTCTCTAATTTAGGAAGGAGATATAAGAAAATAGGTGAACATTTATATTTAATGTTAGAAAAAGAAGAATTAAAATTAGAAGATAAGTTGACAGCTATGGTAAGAATAGAAAGAGTAAACGAAGAGATAGATAGAAAAAAAGGAAATAGATAAAATAAAATAACAAACCACAGAAGAAATACAAAAAATAGAAGAAACTAAAAATAGTATGATTGCTGAATTAGAAAAAGAACTACAAATGCTAAAAGATTTGTATGAAAAGAGACAGAAAGAAAAAGAAGAAAAAGATAAAGAGCCAAAATTATTAAATGAGATAAATCAATTTGAAGAAAAATTAGAAATAAAAAATAAACAACTAGAAACCAGTGAATTAGAAATAAATGCAATAGATGTTGAAGAAACAAATAATTATGATTCGGAAGATAGTGAAACATATACAAAAATTCTAGAAAACATAGGAAAACTAGAAATTAATGAAAAATAAGAAGTAATTAATAAAGAAAATCTAGAACTAATAAATACAGAAGTAAATACTCTAGATAAAAATATAATACCTAGTACATCAGAAATAAGAAAACCAACCTATAATTACAAAAATAAGTTTAAAACATATAATCCAAAGGATGAATATAATAAATGGACACCAAAACAAATAATTAATTACAACTTTTAATAATTAGACTGTGTAATAGATACAAATAAAATAATACAACTTTGGGCAGGATACATATCAAAACAATTATTAGATAATAAAATAGATACAACAAATACACCAGAATATATAGAAAAGACATTAATAGGAACAGTAAAATTATGGTTTTTTAACCTAGCCGAAGCAAATAAAAAAGTACTAACATCTGATAATAAAACAGAAGGAACATCAATACCTACTAAAATACTACCAACCGAAATATTGAAAAAATATAAAATAGCTATAAGAGAAGAATTTAGTAGTATAACAATAGAAGAAGAAGAGCAAAATAAAGAGAAAGATATGAATAGGAATTTAATGTTAAAATTAGCAATATGTAATCTGTGTTATATAGATGAGTATACATGCGCATTTAAAGAATATTATTACAAAGGAACATATAATATAGAAGAAAGTAAGGAAATAATAAAATTATATTTTAGTAAATTACCTAAACCATTGAGTTCAAGAATAATAATATTATTACTAGTATTGAATATATTAAATTTTACATTTACAATTGAAGTAATTAGTACTAACAAAAATGTTATTGCAGATTACATATCAAGACAAAGCTACACAGATTGATATAATAGAAGATCATGCTTTAGAAAAGATACTCAAAACCCTAACTACGTTTTCAATGAAAGTGGACAGTGTGAGTAATGAAATAGGAAAGCTAAAGACTAATGAAGTTAAACTGAAGTCTAAGCTACAAATCAGCTAACTCAGCAGTGTACAGAGCTATGTCGATCGGAAGACATTAAAATTCCAGAGCTAAAAGGAGACGTTGGGACACTCCATAAAACCCATAACGTTTATCAATCTACAGTTGCAGGTACTAGCAAAGGAGTTAGTGGACAAAGATACCAGAACATGAACATGAATAAGATATTTGAGAAGCCATTTATACCAAAAATACAAAAAGACCCCTTGTACATACCCTCACAAATTACCACATATCGAGATAGTTTGAACCAAGATAAAAAAACTTATAATCATCTAGCCCGAGGATACATAGAAAATATCTACAAAGTACAAACTTTTCTAAACCTTAACCCCAGAGCTACAGATATCCAAGAACCAAACACAAACTATATAACCCAAAGATTGCAAGGTCATAACAATCTAATCGCACTACCCAAAACTAACCCAAGCTTAGTAAAAACTTTTTTCGACTATGGATTATTAAATATCGTATATACCCAAGATGGAGAAGAACTATCAGCTATGGAAGAATTACATAAAATATTTATCACTTATAAAAGAGTAACCAAAGGAAATCTATTTTATATAAAGTGTTATACTGCACCAGCAGAGATATTATACGACGAGATCAAACCAGTTATACAAGTTGTAAAAATAGTATTAACCAGAGATATGATTATATCGGAAGATATTGTACAACAGCTAGAGATACCCAGAATTGAGATACCTGATTTCTACGCAAATAAATGACTTATTGGACTAACTACAATTATTCAAGAATTAACAAATAATTATATAAATGGAAACCCAATACGGAGCTATTATTCAAGAGACCATACAATGATTTATTCAAATTCAAGAGAACTACGACAAACAAATATAGAAGATGTCAGACAATGGATAATGACGTTACTTAACCCAGAAAAACAATCTACTGCAAGAGCAATTAGGAAAGGATTTATTTCTGACGGATTATTAACAATATATTTCAAGATAATTGGACACAAATATCCAAACCATCAATGTTTAAGATGTAATGGAGAAAATAATATTATCACAGAAGTCCGGCTAAAATAAAATAAAAAATAAAAAAGATAAGCATGCTAGCTAGAAGCAACAAATACGACAAGAAAAAGATAACAACGGAGCAATAATAGACAGGCAAGTTAATTAAAGTTGAAAGTGAGATATGAAAGAATCGATACTTTTTCTTGAAAACTTTACGTAAATTATTAGATACTATTTACTTTAAGACTTTTTGGCACTTGCCATAATTGTTTTCTTTGTCTTTATAAGACTTTTTGAAAGATGTAATTATTTAGGAAACGTGTAAAGATATATTAGGATAGGTGTAAAATAGGATAGCCTCCTTTTTTGACTTTTGTAACATCAAGAACCATGTAAAGCATGTAAAGGATTCATTATAAATAAAAGGCATTGAAGGCAGAAAAAAGATAAGCCTTCATGCGTTGAAGCAAAAACTCTCTCTTGTCTACAACAAATATTTTGATTATTTATTAAAAAAAAGGTATATTTCAATGGAAAAATCTATGGAGGAACAAAACTTAGAATTATCAAACCTACCAGAACAGGTATATTTATTTATGATTATGAATAGCTAAATTCATAAATTCCTAACAATCATGATATGATAAAATAAGTTCATGTTAGTTGCTTTATAGTAGAATTATTCGAAAAATAGCACGTTGAGAAGTTTATTAGCAAAGTGGAAAAGAAGAAAAATTCCTAAGAACTATGCCATCCTAAAGGTGAAACTGGTGAGGTAAGAAAGCCGTGATAGGGGAGTAGCCAGAGTAGAGGCGCTGTTTAAGGGAAAAATATCCAGATTACCATGCTAATAGTGACCGAGGAACATGTTATTTAGGAATAATCTAGTATATAGTAATCTAAAATGATCATATTTTGTTATGTGTATGATTGAAAGGGATATTTTGAAAATAGCAATTTTATGAAAAATGGATAATTATTTATTTGATGCAATGGTAGATAAATTTAAAATACTTGTTTTGTATGTACTTAAGGATATAGAAATTGTAGATATAAGAAAACTCATATTGAAAAAATATTTGATAAATATTTAATGACTAGAATAAATTACATACCTCACCTACCTAACTACTCTTATAAATACTTACATACCAAACCTACACATCAACCATGATAAATTACGAATATTGGAAAATGGATATAAAAAATATACAATTAATAGAAAAATTAATGAAAACAAATTTAGAAGAATATATGAGAACCAAAGATATAAAATATATAGAATACCTTAATGAAAATATAGAGGAATTAATAAGATTAAAACAAACAACTAAAGAATATTATGAAAAAGCATTTAATTAACCCGCCTAAATGACGGATAATTTTGAAATATTAGTTTTATACATACTTAGAGATATTGAAATTATAGATGTAAAGAAAATAATATGGAAAAAAATATTTAACATTGAAGATGAAGAGTTAGATATAAATCAGATAGAAGACGAGTTAGGAGAAATATACTTAAGTGATGACAATCACTATTACCACCTAGATAATTATTCAGATGGATATTATACAGATTAAGAAATGCTAAAATATATTCAAAGATATAGATAAAAACAAAGTTGGCTATACGAAGAAATTAATTATAGAAACCAACTTAGAAAAGGAAGAGAACAATTAAAAGAAAGATTAATTTGGATAAATAAAATTATGAAACAACTAGAATCAAAAGACAATTTAGAATATGATTTAGACATAGAACTATTCATAGAAGAAAAAGACAGGATAATTAATGAAATAGATTACCTAGAATTTAATATTAGGTATAGTACAATTAGAATAAATTATTACAAAGAAATTTGCAGTATCACAACTACTTTAGGATAAAATGATAGACTATGAGTATTTAAAATATTAGAGACAAGATATGGAAGAAAATTTAATTGAATATTTTAGAGCAAAAGATATAGAATATTTAGAATACCTCCAAAATAATATAGAAGAATTACAAAGACTAAGAGAAAAAACTAAAGAATACTACAGTAAAACTTTTAATCAATTACCACATAATCACCCTCCAAGATATGAACATTAATAAAATAAAAATATTTAAAGATGTTAAGAAATATCCATTCACAAATAAAAATAGATCCATTAGAATTATAATAGATCTATTTATTTATTTACCCAAGTTATCCGCACCCCCTACAATTATAATGGATCTATTTATCTATTTATTCAGGTATCTCAATTCTGGGTATCTCTGGCTGCTGTACAATATCTTCCGGTATAATCATATCTCTGGTTAATCCTATTTTATAACTTGTATAACTGGTTTGATCTCGTCCTATAATATCTCTGCTGGTGCAGTATAAAACTTTATATAAAATAGATTTCCTTTGGTTACTCTTTTATAAGTGGTAAATATTTTATGTAATTCTTCCATAGATGATAGTTCTTCTCCATCTTGGGTATATATGGTATTTAATAATCCATAGTCGAAACAAGTTTTTATTAAGCTCGGGTTAGTTTTAGGTAGTGCGATTAGCTTGTTATGACCTTGCAATCTTTGGGTTATATAGTTGTAATTAATTATTTGTTTTGGTGTCCATTTATTATATTCATTCTTTGGATTATATCTTTTAAAATTATTTTTGTAATTATAGGTTGGTTTTCTTATTTCTGATACCTCCAAAATAATATAGAAGAATTACAAAGACTAAAAGTTAAAACTAAAGAATACTACAGTAAAGCTTTTAATCAATTACCACATAATCACCCTCCAAGATATGAACATTAATAAAATAAAAATATTTAGAGAAGTTAAGAAATATCCATACACAAATAAAAATAGATCCATTAGTTATAATAGATCTATTTATTTACCCAAGTTATCCGCACTACTTATTTACCCAAGTTATCCGCACCCCCTACAGTAACAACATCAGGAGATTCCTCCCTCTCCTGACTGGATGGTAAGGCATAGAATCTGTTCTGAGGCTGACCGCCAGTAGTGCTAGATAAAGCGCCCTGAACAGGGGCGGGACGAGGGACAGGAGCTGGTGAACCAGTAGTCTGTGCCTGAGTTCGGGCATCTCTGGTCCCCTGCCTAGCATGCGGATAATTCTAAGTCTGTGGTCCTGCTTGCCACAACCAAAATAACTCCTCAAATCTATGAAAGACTCACCAGTATGATCCTTACCACACTTAGCACAAGGAGGATAATGGGGCTTGTTACCAGCACTGTTCTGCGACCTAGACATAAAAGACCTGCTCCCTTGCTCCTGTCTGCCTCTAGGCGCGGGAGCACTAGCTGATGAAGGCGCTGGAATAGATGGATGTCTCTAAAACTAAAGGTGGTTTCCTCTATGGAACCTAGGCTGACTATACTCATATTGCTCAGATCTAGCCTTCTTGTTACCCCTCACTATATCTCTCTCTCTAATCTTATTTGCCTCTATCTGCTGTGCATGCATCATCAACCTAGACAGATCCATATCCTTATGCAACATCACAGTCCTGCACTCTTTTAGCCCTAAACAAGAAACACCTATCACAAACTTGCTTATACTAGCTCGGGTATCAGAAATCAAATCAGGAGCATACTTGGCCAACTGGTTGAACTTCAAGCAGTACTCTTTAACAGTCATGGAGCCCTGCCTCAAGTTCATAAACTCCTCAATCTTTGCTTCCCTCATCTCAAGCGGAAAGAACTTGTCCAAGAATACATCTTGGAACACCTACCAAGTCATAGGAGCAACATCCTTACCTCTACCCTTCCTCCATGATACAACCCAGTCATAAGCTATGTCCTTCAACCTGTAAGATGCCAACTCAACATTTTCTTTCTCAGAAACATGCATCACCTGCGTGATCTTTCTAACCTCCTCAAGGTATAACTGTGGGTCCTCACCCACCTTGGACCCATAAAACTCTGGCGGATTCATCCGTATGAAATCACGGATCCTAGAAGCAGCTACATCACCTTCCTGCTGATTTACAACTGTGGCTTGGTTATTGGCCTAAACATTAGCGGTGACTTCTTCGGCAAACTATTGAAAGGACGCCCGAAACTCAGCATGATACATAGTCTCATTCAAAGGATCAACAGGTGGGGGTTGCTCATCATCATTTACACGGGCATTCGCTCTTTGGAGAGGCATTTTATAAAATAGAAGAGCAAGAATTATTAGATGAGAGGGACAACTGTAGGCATGATAGAATCTAAAAGAAAGAAACAACTTTTTCCTAAAATGTCTTGTAGCCTCTTGCTCATAGATGTGGCGCGCTACACACCGATGATCAAGAATTTACTCAACACAGCTTGTCAGAGTCCCTAGGAATCCTTTAAAACCTTAGGCCTTGATACCAAGTTTATAACGACCCAAAATCACCTCTCAGGATGTCACACGATTCTTAGGGCTACAAGTAGCCCTAAGCTAACCCTTTGAGCCTATCACTTCTCATAATAACTTATTGAAGAAGAAATATACAAAACACTGGCACTGTCATATCAAATTAAAGGAAATACAAAGGTAATACTCGGTCCAAATGACCACAATATTAGAAATCTCAACACAACCACAGTCTGATAACTAGTTTGACAAAGCCTCTATTACTCTATGAACTCGAGAGACGTTGGGACAGGTCCCCAACTGACTCAAACTGAACTGAAAGTAATAATATAAACAATCGAATACTGAAAATGTCTAAAGATAGGTCCTCGAACCATGGGGACTCACCACTGTAGAAATGTAGACGAAGGTACTCGGGAATCACTGACGAGGATGAGACTGAGCACCTGAACCTACATTATAAGACAATGTAGCACATAGACGTATATGTGAATTAGCACTTGGGAATGTACTGAGTATATGAGGGTGTATGCATTTACATAAAACAATATCAATACTCTTTAACCAAATCATGCATGCAAATAGGAATGACTCACATGTCTTGAATAAGTCTAAAATGTAAAGCTCATAATTCATGTAGAATGAAGCATGTAACACAAATCTCATGAGTCATTATGCTTGGGCTTTAAAATCTTTGCTCTCCTCTTATTCTCATTACTTATAGGGTGAAAGAAGCTTTAAACAATACTTTCAACTCATGCATATGTCTCATGGAGAGTAAAACTTCTTTATTTCTCAAGAACTTATAACTCTTTGAACTTAAACACTTGGAACTCAGAATTATATGACTTTGGTTTAAAAACTTATGATCAACTCTTATTAGTAGAGAAAACTACTTCCTTCTTTGGAAAATACTCAAAAGCAATTCGTTCACTTTAGAAAATATCCCATCTTAAAGCTTTAGGAAAAATATTCTATATCAATGGAAAATATTTTTGTTTAGGGAGGTTCTCTTAACCGACATAAACCATGCGAGCTACATGGAGTCCAACGTCTTATCCTCCTAAGGAAGAAACCTCACATTGGGGAGAGGTGTCATACTCTTTCCAAGGAGTATAACCGCAACTCAGTGATCACTTATCTCGGCCTCGAGCCCAATTATCTTAGCCCCAGGCCCAAAATCTCAAACCTATGGTGAAACGTAGTTCAGGGGTAAGAAACTATGGTAACTTACCCAACTCGGTGCTAAATACTACTCCCTTTAGTTTATCTCGCTCATCTCATGGAAATCCACTTTCAAAATAATCTCATGGTTCATAAGAACCCAACAATCAAATATGTAATCTCACGTGGTAGAGTGGATTTCAAAAATCTATGACCATTAGGTCAAAACATTTCTCATTAATCTTAAAGTACTTAAATCATGGGTGCTTATAGCATAATAGTTCATAAAATTGCAAGTCTCAAGTAGGGCTTAATGATCCATAATCTCAAGTTAAAACTTATCATAATGCATATATAGATTCATAATTCATGTAGAAATCTGGAAGTTACAGCAATTTGTCTCAGAATATCAACATACTCATATACTTCAATTTCTAGAACATTGAAACTCTTAAATTCTCAAGGAGTAACAACATAGGGTATAAACCAAGATTTAATTTCTTAAGAAAACATGCAAAATCATGCTATTTGACTTTCAATTCATGGGAAACATCAAGATATTGCAATCAATAACCATGGCTGAAAAACCGTAATTCAATATCATGTAATATCTCATAGATTGCAGAAAATTATAGTTTAAATAAGCTTTTGGGCACAAGGGTGAAAGGATTACCCTTGTTCAAAACCCCACATACCTTAGATTATGAAATTGGATGAAAAAGATTTCTTTAAACTCTTCTTCTTATTCTTGAGAGAGGGTTCTTGCAACCCTCGAACTTGGGGAACTTAAATCTCAACTCAATTTATAGAATCTATGGTGAGTTCTTAGATTTCTTGGAGAAGGGTTTTAGATTTGATCTTGAGGGAGAAACCCTAGATCTCTTGTGTTTTGGATGATAAATGAATTCATTTGATTTGTTTGGAATAAATCTGGTTAATAAAAGAGTGGAAAAGACCGAAAATCCCCTTTTATAAATGGGGATGCGACGGCCGAAACGACGGTTCGTCGCTAGCCTGACGGTCCGTCGGATCGTCCGTCGCACGTCGGTTAGGAAAAGAACACACTGCCTCAATATGACGGTCTCAGCGATGGTCCATCACAAACTTTACTGTTTGTCGGATCGTCCGTCACACATTGGCCAGGATGAGGCCACACTGCCTTAGCGGCGACAGTCTCAGCGATGGTCCATCGAAGTTTTGACGGTCCGTCGTCCTGGCCGTAGAACTTGGGACAGAAAAGGGAGTTACTTCCTTGGTTGCAACGGTTCGGGCGATGGTCCGTCGCACACTCGACGGTCTGTCAACCTGTCCGTCGCACCTGGGCGGTTTCGACAACTCTCGATAAAACGACCATAACTTTCCACCCCGATGCCGGATTTGGACAAAATTGGTATCATTGGAAATCTAATTCAATTCTCTACACTATAGGAAGTCATTTTTAGGAAAATTCAACAATATTAAAACACTAATCACTTAGAAAGTCTTTTTTCAATCTTTTAGGGCTAGAATTACACTTCACTTGATATACTCAAGGCTCAAACTACAAGGGAACTTTGCGGGGTCTTACATTTTTAGTGTTCCATGATAGTTGTATTTTCTGAGATGGATGAAAACACCATTGAGGAGTTCATGGATGATTTCTCAGTTTTGGGTGACTTATTTGATAATTGTTGGTATATCTTGACAGTTTTCTGAGGATATGCGAGGAATGTAACTTGGTGTTGAATTGGGAGAAGTGACACTTCATATTTATACAAGGAATAGTGCTTGTTCACAATATTTCAAATAAAGGGATTAAAGTCGGAAAGGAAAAAATGTGGTGATTGAAAAATTACTCCACTAATTTTTGTAAAGGGTATTCATAGACTTTTGGGGAATACAGGCTTCTATAGAAGATTCATCAAGGGCTTCTCTATGAATAACAATCCATTTTGTATATTATTAGAGAAGGAGATGAAATTTATTTTGATTATACATGTCTAAAAGCATTTGAGTGATTGAAATAAAAGTTGATTTTAGCTTCTATTATTGTGTCTCCAAACTGGTCTATGTCGTTTGAGGTTATGTGTAACGCTAGTGGTATGTCACTAGGTGTAGACCTATGCCAAATATCACGACCTGATTTAAGAGTCATGATGGCACCTACTAAATCACACCAGTAGGTAAACCAAACCTTAACCCAGAGCTAACACAATGCGCTAATTTGGAAGGAAATACTTAACATAGGCAAATTTCAAGAACATAATATATAAATAAATAAAGTGTTCTGAATAGCTAAAAGCAGTCAATACAAGATACCATCCCACAACCTGGTAGATCCAGTACAAGATCATCTAACAATAGAGATACAACCCAAATATCCAGAGTAGTAAATATATCTGTCTCAAATACAAAATAATGAATATAGAAAGATAGAAGGAGATGGGCGACTCGAACTCCAAGAGCTCACCATCTCTCCAAATATCAACATTGCACTTACATAAATCAACGTCAACAACTAGTACTCAGATCTGCACCAAAAAGGTACAAAAGTGTTGTTTGAGTACCAAAACAATGAGTACTTATTAAAAATCATCAGTTTTCTGAGCTAAGTCATGATATAAGTATGATAAAATGTAAGATAACATAACTAAGTCAATGTATAGAAAGGAACCTGAATAATCTCCAATACCGTTGTGCATAATAAGTAAATAACCAGAATAATAACATAATGTGATATAATATCACTCAAGTAATTAGAAACTATAAAATTGTCTCCCATACGCCAGTTGGTGTAGAAAAATTAGTAACTCATCACAAACTCCCATACGCCTGAAGAGTACACTCAAGAATAGAATAAAGCAATCACCAATATTACAACCAACCTTCAACGTCATTTAACCATTATTCCATAATTTACCACATTTCATAATGCATCCACTTTCCATAATGTTTCCATCATTTTACAACTATTTAGTACATATTTGCTACTCTCAATTTATTAGATAACCATCATTTATCAGCTAGTTATTTTTCAACTAGAGTCCATTTATGTCATGCTACATTATAATCACTTCGTCATTTTCCTAACTTAGCCAAATTGCTAATTTAAATCTCACCTTGACATCGTTAATCATAAGAAGTATATCATAATAGCATATTATGTATATCCGAACTCAAAGTGGTAACTATAATCAATAGATAGACTTGAATCAGTAAATATAATCAATAACTAGACTCGAACCTATAAATATAATGAATAGCCATACTTGAACAGATAAATATAATCAATAGGCGTCAATCCCCACATTAACCAACATAACCATAAAGTATCAAGACTTCTCAATATTACCTCAATACACATTTCTAAGAGTCTAATAAGCTTAAATGGCTTTACCAATGAAAACATATGGCATAGCCTAAAGTGCTTAAAAATTCAACTTCAAATCCTTAAGTTAAATTATAGGGAAATTACTACCCGAACTAGGCTTAAGGTATCTAATATCCCCTTTTAGATGTTAACAAACCTCAAGTAGTCCTAAGATAGAAAGTGCAACTAAATATGAAAAACTAGGTCAATTATGCCTAATTTGATTAATCTAAGGCATTCACATGCTAAACATGAGGAATGAAGCCCAATTCACCTATGGCATAAGGAAACAAGCTAAGTGTTCAACTCTATGATTTAAATATGGCCTAAATGGTTAGACTATACCAAGTCTTGCATTTCATCAATCCAACACCTAAAACCCACCTCAAATCTAACACAATATCATAAGAATACTTTAAAATAGCTCAATCTAACAAGGGATAAACCTAGCCTACCTTAACGTCGAAGAAATCTCAATAAACTACTAAACCACCACTTTTCTCTTTCAAGAAGCCTTCCTAAGATGCAAACATATCACAAAACATTCTACTAATCAATACGAGAATAATGATACCCATATTTTACCATTGTGTTGTGGGTCAAAAAATCACATCAAAACCCCGTGTAGATTCCACATACAAAAATCGAGTTTCCAAACTGACCCAACATAATATTAATCTCAAGGAATCATTTCCCTCATATATGGGTGAAAAGCATGCTAAAGTGTGGCTAAAATAAAGCCCTAAATGTTTTAGGGTTTTGAGCAATAAATCAAGAAATTTCACCAAGAAAAGGGTGACTTCTTACCTCAACTCAGAAGATAATCAGGAAAATAAACATTATTTTAGCTTCCCAATCACCAATACGCTATAATTTCACTTAATCTCTCTATTTAGGGTTCTTAGCTCAAAAGAGAGTGATGAATAATGGCCCAAAATCATAGAAAAGTGGGTTATTTTATACCTAGTCTAGGTCTTCCATAGGAGCTTTTATGACCTAAGGACTCACAATTGCGTTATATTTCCACTGAAACATGAGTCACGACATTACAAACCTTCGAGATCACGACATCTCCTTGATGTGCTAAATTTTTGTAGCACATTTAAGACCTTTTAACTCAAAATAATTGTAAATTCTTAAGTAACTACTGGTGTTTTTGATGATATTTCTTATGATTTTGTAGGAAAACCAAGATGCATGAAAATACATGAAATCTACATCAAGAAGGATAATTTTTGGTGAAAAGATGCAAGAAATTTAGTTTTGAAAAGTTTCTGAAGATTTCCTGACGACATGTCGTGATAAGCTATCAGGTTTGTCATAGGCTATCACGGAGGTCGTCAGGTTTAGGTAGAGAACAAGAAAATTGAAGATTTTCTGACGACATGTTGTGATAAGTCATCAGGTTTGTGATAGGCTATCACGGAGGTCGTCAGGTTGTGACAGGCTATCACGGAGGTCGTCAGATTTGTGATAGGCTATCACGAAGGGCATCAGGTTGTGATAGCCTATCACGGAGGGCGTCAGGTTTGTGATAGCCTATCACAAATGGCGTCACAAAAAGTAAAAATTCTGAAATTTTTATTTCGAATTTTCTCTTAAAGTACAGGTATAAACAACAACTTTTAGGGTTTCATGGGGCATCTTGGACATCTAGGAACGTCTGGAACTTATTACAAAGATGACTTTACTTTTCTTAGTCTCTTAACTTAGAAATTCAATTTTCCATCCTTTGATTTAGTTGTGAGAAATTCTTATTGTACTTGAAGGAGAAACAACTTTGAATTTCATCTTTTGTAAGTTCACTTTCTTTAAGTTATGAATTCAATCTTTGTTATCTATTTCTATCTTATGAGCAACTAAAAACCCACAACTAAGGTTGTGGGATCTATGATTATTATTTTGTTGATTTAATAGTTGGATTAGGGTTTGAGTGATTGTGGGAACGTCTTGAAATTTTGTTGTTTTAACTTGAATATATTAGTTGCAAACATTAGGCTATGACTTAGGTTTTATTTGCTTCTAATGGAGAAATAGACTAGAGGTCGTGGATTATCAATAGGGACTCAGAAGCTACCAACCTTCTATTTAATGATTGATGCCGTAACTGGATCAATCTACCTGAGATAACATCCAGTTGAAAATAGAAAAGTTATGTAAGTTTGAGAGAATTAGATAATAAATTGTCTGGTGAGGTCGAGAGATAATTCAGATAGTATAATCGTCAGGGATATTCTGCTATTCCCACCTATCACGATAATCATGAACAGTTATTATTCAATGGAGATTAATAGTCATAGTGATCACAACCCTAGTTTCTCTAAATCATTGATTCGAAATATTGAAATCTAAGTTTTGAGTTCTAAAATAAGTTGAAACGTTAGAATTTGTTTGATTGATAAAAACCCCTATTTTGTCTTTTCTTATTATTTATTTGAATTTAACTTGTAGCTATAGTTTCGAACTAGTTTAATCGCCACTCACATTATTCCCTGTGGATTCGACCCCGACTTTAAAGTTGGGTAAATATATTGATGACGACCGCCTTGCACTTATTTGAGGTGTAAGTTGAGCGTTATAAAAAATGGTGCCGTTGCCGGGGAACAATTTGGCGTATTGAGTTGGTTTGGAATTTTAGCCTACTTGCTTGAATTCAAACTTGTAAATATTTGTTTTTAGTTTTCTTTTATTTTTTGTGTTAGGTAGATTTTTATTCTAATTTACTTATCAGTATGGTATCTTGGAATGAACATGAGTTCGGTGGTTGAAAATCGTTTCTTGATGATCCATGTTCATATTGTGAAGGACCTCACTTTTGGCAAGATTGTAAATATGCTCCTCGGAGAGAGATGTGTGCACCATCTGCAGCCTACTGGGAGTATAATTGTTCATTATGTGGTGGTCAAGATGGACATTGGAGTGATTGCCCAAATACCCCTTCCCCCTATTACGCTAACCCAGGTTCTAGTTCTTCTTTTGAGTATGACAGGTCTTATAGTCAAGAAAAGAAAGAACGAAGCACTGGAAAGAGTGATATTGAAGTTATGCTTCAACTAATGTTGGATCGTACAGACATAATGAATGATACCATATGTGACATATGTCAAGAAATTAGGGCATTTAACGAGGGAAGAGAAAGAATAGAAGAGATGAATATCGAGGTCAATCATCCAAAACACTTTTCTACATTGTGGTTAGATGATATCTTATCTGTGGAATCATTTAACATAATGGATGAGTGTGAAGATGAGGAGCAAGAAACCTATATCGATGTTGTGCTTGATATTGAGAAGACCTTGGAGATTTCTCAACCAACCGAACCAACTATGAGGGATGATGCCAAGATTGAGAAAATGGTGCTAGAGGTAAAACAGGAAAACAAGCCAATCTCTTATGAAGATTCTAGCCCAATTCAAAGTGAAAATGTTAGAAGATGAATAAAAGTGAGTGTGTAGAGAATAGTGTAAATTTTGACGTAGGATTTGTTGGGCCACACTCGAAGCATTTTTCCACATTATGTTTAGATGATATCTTGTCTGTGGAATCATCTAAACTAGTGAAAGACTGTGAAGATGAGGAACAAGAATCCTATATTCTTTATTTTATACTTGATAAACAACATAAAAGCACACCTCACTTTAAGGTCGAGTTGTTTACCATGCATCATTCATTACTCGATTTTTTAATCTTTGTACCAGATGGACTCTAAGTTGGGGGTGAAATTCATACCTCAAGGTGGAGGAAAAAGCTGACCTGGGTCGTGCCGCGACGTTAAACTAGGCGCTTCTTGGGAGGCAACCCAAGGTATATTGTTGTTTGTATTCGTATTATATGATTGATATTAGATCTTTGCACCCATGGTGCCACAGGTATATTTCTAACTCTCTTATTTTTATTTGACATGTTGGGAACAATGCATGATATTAAGTTGAGGGTGGGGCTACTTGTGGGTGTTGATATCCTCCTGGGGTTTTTTGTGCCGTGCCTCTTTTCCCCGGAGTCTTGTTCCTAGTAGAGCCGGCATGTTTAGGCATATTGTGTTTGTTTTGTGATGTGTTGTGGTTAACTGGAGAAAAATAAGTATCTAGAGAAGTTGACATATTTTTGTTGATTTCTCTTGGAATGACAAATACCTCTCCAACTATCTATATGATAACTGTGTGATGTGCATCTATATGTGACTACTGTGAATCTTTTTATGGCATTAGTTCTAGGGACATGATAATCGTTGCTAACAATTGCATGAACCATATAGGTAGTAGCTTGTGATGCACCTTTGTGCCATGTGTGTGTGAGATACTACTTAGTTTTCTTTGTGTGTTAAATCCAGAACTTGCTCGGTTAGTCTTACTTTGGTTGAAAGATAGGGGTTAGGAAAGGATCATAGGCCATTGTTGATGTTAGTCCACTTTTAGCCTAAATGACCTTCCCTGTTATGCATGATATCTCTTGATCCCTATTTTGAGCCTGAATTGACCCTTTCTTTCTATGAAATCTATCATCTTCCTGTTTAGATCATAATAAACCTATTTTGACCCTGGTTCTCCTTAGATACTGTGCACCTTGACTTAGGTAAACAACTTAAGTTGAGGGTGGCTATCATAGGGGTGTGTGATGTAAACTGGGTATGAAGAAAGGTAGAATAAAAGGAAAAAAATAAGTGAAAAAGAATAAAAAACTGGGTGGTGTGGAAGAAGAATAAGAAAAAAATAGAATGAAAAAGAAAAGCCACATCCATCCTGAATAATGTGTGATCAAGAAAAGGAGAAAAAGAAGAAAAAGGTTAATAAGTGAACCCCAAAAGTTAAGGTAGTTCCAAGGAGGCTTAGTCACTCTAAATGCCATTAAATATCATACTAGCCCTTAGCCTACATTACAAGCCAAAGAAAAGACCTATAGTGATCCTAACTTACCAGTCTGGACACCTTGGTAATGAAAATAAGGACAAGCATATGGTATTTGACATGCATTGATTAGAATTTCTTTCTGAGAGTGAGTGTCTCTTGACCGTCCCCACATTGACATACTTGAGTTCATATATGAGTGAGGAGGGACTTCTTTGTTGTAAGGGAACATCGGTTGCATTGCTAGCTGTTAACTTGTTTAGATAGTGTAATATTGGTACATGCATGGTTGTTGTTGCTGAATTGATGCCATATCTTGAATCCTTTAGGTCACATTGTAGATCTTCATTGATATGCACAGTTGGGTTAAAGGTGATTGAAAATGGAGAGGGTAATGTATTTTGAGTTAAACTTGATAATTACCTATCATAGGTATCTTATGTGTCTCTTGGTTAAGCATCGTAATATGGTGTTATATAGTTGCTTGAGGACAAACAATTGTTTTAAGTTGAGGGTGTTGATGTGCTAGATTTTTGTAGAACATTTAAGACTTTTTAACTCGAAATAATTGTAAGTTCTTAAGTAACTACTGGTGTTTTTGATGATATTTCTTATGATTTTATAGGAAAACCAAGATACATGGAAATACATGAAATCTACATCAAGAAGGATAATTTTTGGTGAAAAGATGCAAGAAATTTAGTTTTAAAAAGTTTCTAAAGATTTCATGACAACATGTCGTGATAAGCTATCAGGTTTATGATAGACTATCACAAAGGTCGTCAAGTTTAGGCAGAGAACAAGAAAATTGAAGATTTTCTGATGACATGTTGTGATAAGCCTTTAGGTTTGTGATAGGCTATCACGGAGGTTGTCAGGTTGTGATAGGCTATCATGGAGGTCGTCAAATTTGTGATAGGCTATCACGGAGGGCATCAGGTTTGTGATAGCCTATCACAAATGGCGTCACAAAAAGTAAAAATTCTAAATTTTTATTTCGAATTTTCTCTAAAAGTACGGGTATAAATAACAACTTTTAGGGTTTCATGAGGAATCTTGGACATCTAGGAACGTCTGGAACTTATTCCAAAGATGACTTTACTTTTCTTTAGTCTCTTAACTTAGAAATTCAATTTTCCATCCTTTGATTTAGTTGTGGAAAATTCTTATTGTACTTGAAGGAGAAACAACTTTGAATTTCATCTTTTGTAAGTTCACTCGCTTTAAGTTATGAATTCAATCTTTGTTATCTCTTTCTATCTTATGAGAAACTAAAAACCCACAACTAGGGTTCTGGTATCTATGATTATTATTTCATTGATTTAATAGTTGGATTAGTGTTTGAGTGATTGTGGGAACATCTTGAAATTCTGTTGTTTTAACTTGAATCTATTGGTTGCAAACATTAGGTTATGCCTTAGGTTTTATTTGCGTCTAACAGAGAAATAGACTAGAGGTTGTGGATTATCAACAAGGACTCAGAAGCTACCAACCTTCTGTTTAATGATTGATGCCGTAACTGGATTAATCTACCTAAGATAACATCCGGTTGGAAATAGATAAGTTATCTAAGTTTGAGAGAATTAGCTAATAAATTGTCTGGTGAGGTCGAGAGATAAGTCAGATAGTATAATTGTCAGGGATATTCTGTTGTTCCCACCTATCATGATAATCATGAACAATTATTATTCAATGGAGATTAATAGTCATAGTGATCACAACCCTAGTTTCTCTATATCATTGATTCAAAATATTGAAATCTAAGTTTAGAGTTCTAAAATAAGTTGAAATGTTAGAATTTGTTTGATTGATAAAAACCCCTATTTTGTCTTTTCTTATTATTTATTTGAATTTAACTTGTAGCTATAGTTTCAAACTAGTTTAATCGCCACTCACATTGTTCCCTGTGGATTCGACCTCGACTCCGAAGTTGGGCAAATATATTAACGACGACCGCCTTGCACTTATTTGAGGTGTATGTTGAGCGTTATTACTCCTCTACAAGGCGAGTTGCGATAGCGGTCCAAGGTGTCTGAAACACCCTGGGTTTTGGCCCTAGGAAATTTTCTGAGGTTTGAGTTTATTGTACTGGTAATGACTCATTATACGAGTCATAATATGGGTAAAGTTTAGGTGACCCTAGTCATAAAGATTCTAGTGGATGGTGGTTGGATTTTTGTATGGTTATAACTTGGAGGTATGGGTCGTTAGGTATGGTGATGGGTTATTAGTAAGATCCTTCATCAAATCAGAAACATAGTAACTTGACTTGGCTATCAGTACGAGTGGCTCACTAAGAGCCGTGAGGATAGGGTACGAGTGGTATAGTCAAATCATATGTTGTCCAGTGTCTAATCCCTTTAGATTTTATCTTGGGTATGACTAGGCCATACGAGTCATATTGTTTGGTAATGAGTGGGATCAGGGAGTCATATGGTAGACCGTGTGTGGGTGTAAAACTCACTTTATTTTTGACGACTCAATGGTATGAGTCATGTGTTGTGGTCACGAGTCACGGGATCAACTCATAACCACCTGTGGTATTTTTATAGTTTTAAGTTAGGGGCATTCTGGACATTTCCCATTTTACCTTTCTTTGAAACCATGATTTAAACCACCTTTTGGGACTTCATTAACCTATTATTTCAAATCAAACACTCTTAAAATCTCACTCAAACTCTCTTTCAAGCAAAAGCCTATCGCTTCATCAAGATAATCAATTAAGGCTTTCAAGGGTGGTTTGTCTCCGTCTTCCTTGGTTTCTAAGGCATATTACTCCTCCGTCATGTTATTCTACAAATAACACGTGTTTTAATGTATGGTTTTCATGGTATTATTATGGTTTTGAAATAAAGGTCGGGGTTTTTTGTATGTTCATCATTGAATAATATTTCTCATGGTTCAATTATGTTTTTATCATGATTTTAGTATGATTTTGACATTGTGGGATGCATGTTAATGGTTATTGGATTTTGGGGTATTATGGATTCCCCAAATTACTTGGTTATGTTTTTTAAACTTATGTTCCCTCAACCTATTTGTTAAAATACCAATGAGAATGATTCTTGCCACCTAGTTAGACTATTGATTCTTGCCACCTAGTTGGACTATTCTTGAAAACTTTGCATTGTATAATAGGTAATGGAATCTGAATGGGTATGGTCAATTTTAAATGGTTTAGAAAGGCCTTGGTGTCAATGGTCTTGATTTAATTGTAAATGGTGGAGTCTAACTTTGGTTTAATGGTTTTATATAGCATGGTTTGAATGGAGTTGCAAGCTCTAATTTTTGTATGACAATTCCAAAATGGTTGTGAATGTGTAATTGGTTTTAATACGGGCTTAAAGGGGGTTGCGTATCAAGGCCATTGAAAGCGGAGGTCCCAGGGGAACCATTATTGGAAACTCATGTTTGCCGATGTGAGGTTTGATCATTAAGACCATGTGCATGATGTCACACTTTATATTTAGGGAGATGTACTAATCATCTTAGGTTATTCTCTGGTTCATGTAGCTAACATGCATTGGGCCCTTTCAGCAGAGGGAGATTAACCCATATAGCCCATGGGTAGACATTTATAACGATAGAGCTAAACAGTCTAGGTTAAGGTTTTTAATGTATGCTAAATCGTGTTCCCTATCTCGAAAAAATATATATCTATACATGTGATTGCATATGGTTATTTGATTTAGTTTTGATTGATGACATTATTTTATCTTTATCCCTAAGTTATATGCTAGCGTTCACTCCGCTAACAATCTTCGAGTGCTATATCCCCACGTGATGCAGTAACTGACCATACTACCATTCCTCCTGCTTAGTGACTTGAATTCGAGGATAACTTTGAGTCAGATTAAAGTAGTGAGCTTCTATACTCTAAAAGACTCCATTTAATGATATGGACTTCTTTTCATTATTGTATTTCTTGGATTTTTGTTTTGGCTATGGTTGGTGACATATCCTAATCAGATGTTCTTTGATTCTAGTTAAAGGCTTTGTCAGACTACAATGGGTTTGAGCGGTGTTGGTATTGGTATCAACCTTGGTATTGGTATTGGCATTAGGGTTTGCACCGCTAGGATAATTGGTTGAGTTTGTTGGATTATGATTATAGACTTTAATTAATATCTTTGAATTATTATTATTTTATCTTATTATATGATTAAAATTCTTCCGACATAGGGTGCAGGGTGGTTACGATTAGTTATTAGGGGTGGTCTCCGATCATGGTTGGACTTGAGATGCCCGACATGACTAGGCCCTAATTTAGATTATGTATGATTGGTATCAGAGCCTTAGGTTCATTGTCAACTGGGTGTCCGACAAAGCTATGTCGAGTAGAGGCTCTTTTAAGGGTGTGTAGCGTGCCACACTCATAAGGGAGAGGCTATAAAGTATTTAGGAATGTTTCCCTTTCTTGTGTTCTATTTTCAAGCGTAGAGTCTAATGTCCTGAATTCTTCTCTAATACCCATATGTTTTCTTCTCAGATCATGCCTCCTAGATGATTTAAAGTTCATGGAAACTCTTCTGTTCTACCCGAGGACAATGTTAATGGGACCCATCCTACTTATGGGGTCTAGACCCAGTCTAGGTGTCCAGTCCCCGATTTCTCTCTTGGAGTTCCACCGATTCCCTCCAGTCCTTCTTGAGTTTCTGAGGCTAATATGACGATGACGAGTTTCATCAATCCATTCATATGTTGGCTCAGTTGGTAGCTTCTCAGGATGGGCATGGTGTTTCTATTACTCCATCTTCTGAGGATACAAGGGTTTGACAATAAATGATGTTGAATCCTCCAACCTTTACTGGATTTAAGGTCGAGGAAGATCCTCAAGGTATTCTAGATGAAATGTAGAAGATGTTCCGTGTTATGCATGCCACGAATGTGGAAGGTGTGGAATTTGTTTCCTATCAACTGAAGGATATAGCATACCAATGGTATGAGGAATGGGAACAATCTAGGGGTGACGGTGTTGAGTTAGTTCTATGGGGTAATTTCTCTAGTGCTTTTCTGGACCACTTCTTTCTTGAGGAGTTGAGGGAGGCTAAAACGGAAGAGTTTGTTAACTTAATGCAAGGCAAGATGTCAGTCAAGGAGTCTTCCTTGAGGTTTTACCAGTTATCACGGTATGCTCTAGATTGGTTTCTAGCATGAGGGCTAGAATGAGAAAGTTCACATTCGAGTTATCTTGAGACTTAATTTTTGAGAGAAAGGCTAACTTGTTGAAAAAGCACATGGACATGTCTAGGTTGGTTTTGTACATACAACAAGTTGAGGAAGAGAACAAGAAGCAAGCTGAAATAGGGGAGAGGTAGAGCAAGAAATTTAGATTTTTTGAGCAGGGTGGTGGTCAACAGCAGAGTGGAAGCAATGGTAGAAAGTGGTCCAAAAAGAAATGGGGCAATTTTGGGTCTTACTCGACTGCTAGTTCTCCCAAACCAAAGTCGTCTGATGATAGATATTTTTAGAGTGACAATAATTATAGGGCACAGGGTTCCCAATCCCAGGTTAGTGGGGGTTCAATCAGTTCTATCCTATCCTCTTTGTATATTTTATTGACGATTGTATCGGGGCTACTGTGATAAAGGAAAGGATAAGTGCTTCAACTATGGTCTTCCAGGGCACATGATTAGGAATTTTCCTATTGGTAAGGTTGCTTCTAGGGAAAACAAGGTTCATGTTGCCTCTTCTTTAGCTCTGGTACCAAAGGGTGCACCATCTGGCTCCGGTACTTATCGGAACCGATTCTATTCTCTCACTACCCATCAAGAGTCTGAGGCATGGCTTGATGTCGTTACCAGTATATTGAAACTCTTTTCCCGTGATATGTACTATTTACTTGATCCAAGTTTGACTCTCTCTTATCTGACCCCATTTGTGAAATCTCATAGCTAATGTCTTGTATAAACAATATCTGAATAAAATTGTGAGCCTTTATACTTAGTTTCTAAAAGCTTTTATGCTATTCTTTTCTGTTAGGGAGGTTATTCTAACCTACATACACTATGTGAGCTATCATAGTGTCCAACATCTAGTTCCCTTATGGAAAACCTTACATTGAGGAGAGGTGTCATACTCTTCCCAAGGAGTATAACCTAAGCTAAGTGATCACAATCTATATCTGTCATCTATATAAATGGGAATAATCTGAGTAATCTATACCTACACTGGCTCGTAGTTCTAGGGAATGCGAACATACCCAACTCAGTGCTAAATACTACTCCCTTTAATCTATATGCTAGGAGATCCACTTTAAAATTTGCATAAAGGTTTATAATAAAAACTAGTTGTGCATCTGTTTGCTTTAAACCATAATAAAATTTGTAATTAAAATTATAAAGTGGATTCCATATCTTAGCTGAGGATCAAAAGATCAAATCTTGTTCAAAATCAGAATATAAACTAATCATAAGATGCTTAAAAACATAATATTCTTAAAATATCAATACTTATACTTACGACTTAAAACCCATGCTATAAACTTATATCAAATTATAACAAAGTTCATGCTCAATAATAAAATCTTGAAATTCTTTAATAATTCTAGTTAAGATAATGAAAATCAATTCTAAATCTGTAAAGTCAAGTCACACTCATAAAGATGTGAGTAGACATGCTATTCAACATTTAAATCACTTGTAACATCATAATCTTCAAATAATGATAACTGGGTATGAACCCTAAATTGCAAATCATATAAATTCAACTTTAAAGACTAGTTTTGGGTACAAGGATGAAAGGAGTATCCTTGTTCATAACCCCACATACCTTAATGGACTAAATTGATGAAGACACTTGACCTTTAACCCCTATTTGTGCTCTTGAAGATTGTTTGTTAAAGATCTTGAATTGGGAACCTTGAATTTTGGGTTATCTTGGAAAAAGAATGGTGAGATTTAGATTTTTTGAGGTTTAAAATTTGAAGCCTTAGGGTTTCTTGGAGAGAAATTTGGTGAATAAAGAGCGTATTAGGCTTAGAATAGGTTAAATCTCCTGTTTTCACGATTTAGGGGCTTGGGAAAAGACTAAATTGCCCCTTGGAATTTTAAGTTCGGAATTGGAGTCCCAATTTTGCGCCTCGATGCGACGCGGTGCTAGTGCGGTGGCTTACTGGAAAAGGGACGAGTGCGATTTTGCACTCTGGCATGACACGGTGCTATCACGTTGCGTCATTGGAAAATGACGAGTGCAAAATCGCACTCCAATGCTATGCGGTGCTATCATATTGCTTCACTGGAAAAAGAACGAATGCAAAATTGCACTTCAATGCGATGCGGTGCCTGCTCCACCGCAATTTCTGGTGCGATACTGGCCAATCACAGTGAGCTACTCGAAAGGGATGAGCGTGATTTTGGGGTTCACCACGATACGACATAATCGCAGGAAGCTACTGCCTTTCACGAAAAGTGTCATAACCTCTCACCTGGGTATCAAATTTAGGCAAAATTGGTATTGTTGGAAAGTTTATTCAATTATATACAAGTTGGTAGGTCTTGAGCTGTAAAATTCCATGTATATAAAAAGGTATACATGTTAAAAGTTGACCCTTGTAGAATCAAATACTAAACTTTGAAAGAATCAAAGGCTCTTAGCTCAACTTTGTTCTAAGTGAATTCTATGAACATCTTTCACCTCGAGAGCACTTCATAAACTAGGATAATGATCATGAACTTATATTCACATGGGAATCATTTGTATTAGAGCTTACACACGTAGGAATGACGGTTAGAATTCTAGTATGAAAATAAGGGGTATTACACCTTCTCCATAGCTTGGTGAAGCAAGTTTAGACAATACAACTTATTATCGTCAACTTTGAACCACCCAATAGGAGACCTACACATTTTACCATACAAAGACTCGAGTGATATATATTATTATATCCAAACTGGACAAGAGGAAAATGGTCAACTTAACTACCACCAAAATCAATCACACAAGACCTTAGCATATCTTCCAAGGTTTGTATCGTCCTCTCTGCTTTTCGATCCATTTGATGGTGGAAAGCGGTGCTAAGTTTCACCTTAGTCCCCAAAAATCTTTGAAAGGATTACCTAAAGTGAGATAAGAACTGTGTACCTCGATCGGATACTATGGAAACTGGAGCACCATGCAAGTTCATGATCTCCTCAATGAAGAGCTTAGCGTAATCCTCCTCTGAGTAATTAATCCTCACTGGAAAGCAGTGAGCGGACTTAGTCATCCTATCCATGATGACCCAAATAGAATTAAACTGATGATGGGACCACGGAAGACCAGTACCGAAATCCATATTAATCACTTCCTTTTTAGACACGGGCAATTCAATCTCTTGAGAAAACCCACTGCGTCTTAAGTGCTCTACCTTCACTTGCTGTCAAACCAAATTTTTAAACACAAAATTTTCTACATCCCTCTTCAAGTTATTCCACCAATAAATTTCTCTTAAGTCATGGTACATTTTCATCGAACCGGGATGAACAGTGTACCTCAATGCATAAGCTTCAGCCAAAATCCTCTCTCGCAGCACATCAACATCTAAAACACATAACCTGCCTTTGTACCTCAAGATACCATCACCACCAATCTCGAAAGACATCACCTTCTGGTGACCAACATCATCTTTGATATGCATCAAGATAGGGTCTAAGACCTATTTCTCCTTCACCTCAACACCAAGAGATGAATTCATCACCTCTTGTAAAATTACACCACAATCCTTAGAGTCTAAGAGACAAACTCAATGATTAGAAAATGGTGAATATCCTTCACCAGTCCTCACTTTTTCTCTTCCACATGGGTCAATCTTCCCATGGAAAATATGCTAAGAGCATCAACAACCACATTAGCTTTACCTAGATGATAATAAAGACTTATATCATAATCCTTGAGAAAATTAAGCCATCTTCTTTGCCTGAGATTCAACTTCTTCTGGGTAAACACATTCTGTAAACTCTTATGTTTTGAGAAGATGTCAACATGGACTCTATATAAATAGTGATGCCAAATATTCAAAGCAAAGACCACAACCAACAATACCAAATCATGAGTTGGATAGTTCTTCTCATGCACCTTCAACTTCCTAGAAGCATAATCAACCACCTTGCTATGCTGCATCAACACATAACCCAATCCTACCCAAGATGTATCACAATAATAACAAAACCATTGGTACCTTCGGGTAGAGTCAAAATCAGAGATGAAGTAAACTTATCCTTCAACTTCTCAAAGCTACCCTCACAATTATCCAACTACAAGAACATTACCTTCTTCTGAGTCAACTTAGTCAATGGGGAAGCAATAAAAGAAAAAGCTTTCCACAAACCTCCTATAATAATCAATTAAACCTAAGAAGCTTCAAATGTTAGTCGGAGTCATGAGTCCAGGACACTTTTTAACCACCACAACTTTTTGTGGATCCACCATGATCCCTTCCCTAGAAACAACATAACCCAAATAAGTTAAAATATTAAACCAGAACTCGCAGTTAGAGAATTTAGAAAAAAAACTGCTGCTCCTTAAGGGTCTGCAACACTAGGAAGAGATGATCAGCTCTTCCTCACTCATAAAATACACCAAAATATTATAAATAAACACAATTATGAACAAATCCAAGAATTGATAGAATACCCAATTTATAAGATCATTAAATGCCGCTGGGGAATTAGTAAAACCAAAGGACATCACCAAAAACTCAAAATCACCATATCGAGTTCAGAAAGCAGTCTTAGGGATATTCACCTCCCTAATCTTCAACTGGTGGTAACCTGACCAAAGATCAATCTTAGAAAAGTACTTATCACCTTGAAGCTGATCAAAGAGATCATTAATCCTAGGAAGCATATACTTATTCTTCACAATCACCTTATTCAACTGACGATAATTATACACATCCAAAATGAACCATCCTTCTTATGCACAAAAAGCATGGGAGCACGCCATGGAGACATACTAGGACGAATAAAATCCTTATCAAGAATATCTTTAAACTGCTCCTTGAGTTCTTTCAACTCAGTCGGAGCCATTCTATAAGGAGCGATAGAAATAGGACAAGTGTCTGGAAAAAGATCAATCCTAAAATCAATTTCCCTATTAGGAAAAATACTAGGAAGATTATCAGGGAACACCTCTGGAAATTCACAAACCACAGAGACATACTGTAAGGAAGGACCTTCGGATCTAGAATCCTTACCATGCACTAGATTGTAGAGGCACCCCTTGTAAATCAATCTCCAGGATCTAAGTTATGAAATGAACCTTCCCTTAGTCACTAGGGAACTACCTTTCCACTCGATCACCACTGTATTAGGAAAGTGGAAATAGACCCTTACGGTCTGACAATCAAGAAACTCATAGCATGAATGCAACCAATCTATCCCCAAAATCACATTAACATCTAACATGTCCAACTCTATCAGGTCCACCAAGGTCTCTCTACCATAGACCGATATCACACAACCTCTATAGATCTTTTTAGAAATAATGAAGTCACTAAATAGGGTGGACACAGAAAAAAAGATCTGGTATACACTCAGGATCAAAACCAAAATGAATAGCCACATACGAGGTCATATAAGAGAGGGTAGACCTAGGATCAAGTAGACAATATACACATAAGAGAAAAGTTTAAGTGCACTAGTAACAACATGTAGGTAAGCCTCAGAATCCTGGCTAGTGGCAAGAGGGTACAGATGATTCTAATTAGTGCTAGAGCTAGAAATAGAAGTAGACCCCTTTGGTGCAAGAGTTGATAAAGTAGAAACATAGATCTTATTTTCCTTAAAATCAACCCTAGAAGGACATTCCCTCTGCATATGACCAATCTGACCACATTTAAAACACTTGTCCCTCCCTTGTTTACAAATAGCACGATACTCCTAACCACAAAATCTACAAGGGGGTAGATGGAGCTGACTAAGTCCCACTAGCCTGAGGTTGGTCATCTTGTGCCTTGGGACAAATACAATTCTGAAAACAACGATCACCCGATGGCTTTGGATAAGGAGCACTAGTCGTAGAGTAGGAACCAAAATTGCCCCTATTTTTTCTTAGACCATATTCCACCATTTCTACCATTCTACTGCTGACCTCCACCATATTCTGAATATTGGAACTTCTTATTCTACCTTTTATTCATCTCTCTGTGTTTCTTCTTTTCCTCTTCCACTTGTTTCATATACACCATAACTCTAGAGATGTCCATATCCTTATTAAATAAGGCAGCCTTGTTTTTCAAGATCAAATCATGGGACAACCCAAAAGAAAACTATCTCATTCTATCCCTCATGCTAGACACTAATTCCAAAGCATATCACAACAACAAATGAAACTTTAAGGCATATTCTTCCCTGATATCCTACCTTGGTTTGAATTCACAAATTCCTTAGCCTTTGCCTCTCTTAACTCTTGAGAAAAGAAGAGATCAACAAAAGCACTAGAGAAATCATTCCACCAAGCGGATGCAACATCATCGCCCCTAGACTGGTCAAATTCTTCTTACCACTGATATGCCACATCCTTCAACTGATAAGTAGCGAACTCCACACCCTCCACATCAGTAGCATGCATCACATGAAAAATATTTTCCACCTCATCAATGAAATTTTGAGAATCTTCCTCAACTTTAAAACTAATGAAAGTCGGAGGACTCAACCTCATAAATTGGCCAACTCTAGTGACCTCAGAAGATGGAGAAACAAATGCAACATGATCAGTCTGAGAGTTCACCAACTGGGTAAGTAAATGGATCGACCGGAAAAACTCAGCATTAGACACACCAACCTGAGGTGTTCGAGGAGGGTTAGGGAAAACTAGTGGAACTCCACTAGGGTAATCAAAAGCAGCAAACCTGGATCGGGTCTGAACTTCTTGAGTAGGATGATCTCCATCCACATTATCCTCAGATAGGATAGAAGAGTTTCCATGAGCATCAGATTTTCTAGGAAGCATGATTTGAAAAAAGAACATACGAGAATTAGAGAAGATTTCAAGATCTTAAACTCTATAGATAGAAATAGAATAACAAAAAAAGGGAATAATTCCTAAATGCCTCATAGCCTCTCTCTTATAAGTGTGGCATTCTATAAACCCATTAAAGAGATTCTGCTAGACACGGCTTTTTCGACACCTAATGACCCCAAACCTAGGATTTGATACTAGATTTTTCATAACCCAAACCATGGCCTGGCGTGACGGGCATCTTAAGTACAACAAGTACTGGAGACCTCCCCCTGAACATAACTAAACAAAACACAATATCCATAGCATTAAATTAATTCCAAACAAATAACAAGATAACATAAGATAAAAAAAATTAAGTCATGTATATAATTCGATAACCGATAACCAACCAAAATGACCAACCAATATCACCTAAGTCCATAGTAATCCATAAAGTCTTCTAATAAAATTAAAATCAACAAAGTATCGGGACATGCTCCCGACCCTGATAATAAAAATGATAATGTAAAATCTCAATTCTAATCTAAGACTACAAACTGGTGAAATGACCAAGTCTTCTAGAGAATAGAAGCTCACCACTTCACCATCAATGACTGGAGAACTAAGCCGATCCACCTAACACTACATAGGAAAAGTAGAAGTATCTCTGGTTCCTACATCGCATGGGGATACAGTTTCAAGAGACAGTTAGTGGGTTGAGAACATGCATGTAACTTAGGGATAGGGGATAAAATAAATCCAAGTTAAATCCAATTAAAACCATGTGAACATCATCATATACATACCTAAATAATATATCGGGAAAAGGGATCAAGGGTTAACATACACTTTAAAACTTTAGACTAGATTGTGTAGTTCAATCATCATTACATACGAAGGCACCCATAGGTTATATGGGTCCAACACTCCTCTAGCAAGAAGGGCCCCAGTGCGTGTAGCCGCACAAACTAAAAGATAGACATTGGACCATGGGGACTCGAACCACCTGACATACCAAGATGACCAAAACACCAAAATATGTAATATAATATAAAAGACTCAAACTTCCCAATAATACAATAATAATAATAAGGGGAATCGAACCACTGGGTCATTTAAACCCCCATGCCGGCAACTGTAATTTCTAGTATTGGTCCCTCAAGACCTCCACTTTTATGACTCAGCTACATAATTCTTATTAAATCCCAATTAAATTATTTATCACACATTCACATTTATTGAACCATGATACACTATTGGTATCATCATACCAACTACACTTGCAAGGTGACATAACATGTCAAACTAATTATCATTATTTGTGGAAATTCACAACTCTTTTAGTTCAATTGTACATTAGCTTTAGGAATTCCACAACCCCATAAGGTTCAATTAAAAATCATTATACTTCATTGACTTTTCACATTATGCAATACTTCAGGAGTAGTTCATTGCGCATACTTTTTGTATTCAAAACCAATTTTACAATATGTGGTTGAGGTCATTACCAATTTAATTGTTAATATTCATAAATTTGGGGAAATAATAATACCCTAGTTTATTCACCATACCCATGCACCCCACCTATTCAAAACCATAATTAAAGCATGAAGAATCATATGTAAACTATGGGAAAACATAGCTCTAAGACAAACATAAAAAACCCTCAACCTATGTTCTTAAACTAACATAAAAACAACATGAATAATAATTTAAAACACATTATTTTAGCAAAGGAATAATTTGGGAAGAGTAACATGCCTGAAAGATTCTCAATTATGGAGAAGAAACCTTGAATTCATCCTAGAAGCTCAACCTTGAGGAAACCCTAACTTGCTTTGCTTGAAGGAATTTTGAGAGAGTAAAGAGGGTTTTTTATTTGTTAAAGTGTTAAAATAATGCCCAAAATATGTCTTATGGACATGGGGTCTATATGGGTAAAGAGGGAAATATCCAAAATGCCTCAACTTAAAAACTTAAAAATTATCGCTAGTGACTACGATCACACTACGACTCATAACAACACGCTGTTACTCGTCACCATGAGTTGTAGTAAAGAAAGTGTCATTAGGAACACCTACTATTGACCCTACAACTTATATTATATGACTTGTTAGGGGACCATATGACTCATTGGGTCCTAGTCATCACCAAGACAACAATACTTAGAACATATATTAGTTTTACTACGGTTGGGACATCATGAATCTTAATGAGTCCTTACCTCATTCGGATCCACTCATACTCAGAAAAGAAAACTTAGCCGCATGAACTAGTCAGGCTATGATTTGGGTCCTTACGACTTGTCAAGACTCTTTACGACTCATTAGGGGAGTCATAGTCAAGATAGTGAGGATAAAATTTTAGAAATTTTTCAAGGACCAAAAATTTGGGGTGTTGCACGATACCCCAATCGTAGATTATTCAATATGTTTGCCTAGTGTTCTACTTTGAGTAAGACTTGTACATTATGAGCCACTAGGAATATTTTAGGTCGTATAGTCCAAATCGTAGGCCAACAAGTGTACTATCCCAATGTTTTTGATGTCACTATGACTAGAATCAATGAGTCATAAAGACTTATTATGAGTCATAATGTGTCTTTTGTAAGGTAACTTGTGTAGGGCCATAGTGGTTCTGTGTTTACTACAACCTGACCTAATGAGTCATAGGGTCATGTTACGAGTCATATGGTGCTTCTTGTAACCAAACTAGTGTGGGAGTCCATGTGAACTATCGAACCTACGAATAAGGGTTTTGAGTCGCAGGGTGACCTTATGAGTCGTAAGGTTACCCATAGCGACTGGGAAATAATTTTTAACTTTTATTTTAGAGGCATGTTGGTCATTTCCCTCCTTACCCCCTGAGACCCCACGTTATTAAAACACCACAGATGGGATATTTTCATTACTTTAACATATCATATGCTCTCTTCACACTCTCAAATCCCCCATTCAATTCAAGGCTAGGGTTTCAAGGGAAGTGGTCATCTAGGGTTCTAAGGGTGGTTTCTTCCTTAATTTTCTTGGTGATTAAGTCATGTATCTCACTCCTTACACTTGGATTTTCTAAATGGAATGAAATTGGTTTATTATTCATATGGTTTTGATGTTGGGTTTTGAATTATAGGTTAAGGGTTTTGGATCCAAATTGTTTGAATATTTTCTCATGATTACTATTAATTTATTATGAATTAAATTATTGGTTTGTATGATCATTGTGTTTCATAGGAAAAGTGAATGACTTTATGTGTACAAGGATTCCCCATACTTGTGAACAATATAATTAGGGGTACAAAGATTCCCCAAATAATTGGATTTTAGTATTGAAATTGATAGGAACCCCAACCCACTTACATTATTGGTTTTGGAATGTGATTTATCAATTAGCTTGACTTACTACTTTAAAAATAATGTGTTGCATGAATGGAAAAATTGTTAAGAATGGCTTTGTAAACCTTTTAGGGTAGAAGGATTCCCACAAGCGGATAATAATGGTCTTGAAAACCTTGTGGGGTACAAGAAATCTTCCAAGTTGATTTTAATAATGGATTCTGGGGTACAAAGATTTCCTAAAGTGTAGGTTTAATGACATTGCTTGCAAATTATAGTTAGTATGATGATACCACTTAATGATGCCTTAATGATTGACTCCTTACAATAATGGTTGGGTTATTTGTTTAATGTTTAATTAGGCTTAATGGGGGTTGTATTAGCTGGAAGTAAAGGTGTGAGTCCTGAAAGAATGATACTGGAAACTCATGTCTGCCGGCATGAGGGTTGTTCTTGATGACCGTGTGCTTATGTCAGGTTCTCTCTCTCTCTCTCTCTATATATATATATATATTTGTATCATGGTTTGCACAGGGTTCAAGGATTCCCTCATATTCTATAATATCCCTAGTTCATATGGCTAACACATACTAGGGCCCAACTAGGAAGAGACACTGACCTATATAGTCCGTAGGTAGTTTTATGATGGTCAAGCTACATAATCCAGGCCAAGATTTTAAAATTGTATGCTAAGCCTTATTCCCTACCCTAACACATTATATATGTATATGCACATGCTTGTGTGCATGTGGATTTTTTAATTGATTTTGGATTATTAATCATGGCATTACTTTATCCCTTATCCCTAAGTTAGATGCTAATGCTCAATCTCCTAACCATGTCTGGACGCTATATTCCTATACAAAGCAAGCATCAGTAATGCTTCTACTTTTCTTGCACAGTAATAGGTGATCTCATAGTCAGTCATTTTTGGTGAAGTGGTGAGCTTCTATTATCTAGAATACTTAATTATTCCATTAGTTTTCCTTTCATAAATTAGAATTGAAGATTTCACATTTACATTGTCATTGTCAGGGACGGGGACATGTCTTGACATAGGTTATTTTCTGGTAAAAAGGCTTTATGGATTACTGTGGACTGGGTATTGGTTGTTGACATTCTTAAACTTTGAGTTACTGTTTACTCTATCTTGTTATATATTCATAATTCATCTGTTAACTAATATATTATGTTTTATTTGACAAGGTAAATGGGGTGGTCTCTGTTCCTTGATGGACTTGATATACCCATCATGGTCAGACTCTAGTTTGGGTGGGGACAAAGTTGGCGTCAGGGCCTAGGTTTATGGTTAATTGGGTGTGAAAAAATCCATGTCAAGTAGAGCATATTTCATGGGTGTGTAGAGCATAACACTTATGAGAGAGAGGATATGAGACACTTAGGAATGTTTTTCTTTCTTATTGTTCTAGTTTTAGGCTGTAGAGTTTAGGGTGTTGAAATATCCTCTAATTCCCGTGATATCTACTATTTACTTGATTTGGGATCTACTCTTTCTTATGTGACCCCATATATGGCTGTTCATTTTGGTTTTGGTCCTGAGTGTATTTCTGAGCCTTTTTTGTATCTACTCTAGTGGGTGACTCTGTTGTGGCTAGAAAGGTCTATAGTGGTTTTGTGGTATATATCTATGGTAGGGAAACTTTGGTAGATTTGATAGATTTGAATATAGTGGATTTTGATGTTATCTTGGGGATGGATTGGCTCCATTTGTACTATGCCTCTTTAGACTATTGGATCATTAAGGTCATTTTCAAATTACCTAATGAGCCAATTATTGAGTGGGAAGGGAGTTTCCTAGTGCCTAAGGGAAGGTTCATATCTTATCTTAGAGCTTAGAAGTTAATTTCCAAGGGGTGTCTTTATCATTTTGTCTTGGTTAAAGATTCTAACTCAAAGGGTCTGTCGTTACAGTTTTTTTTTGGTTAATAAATTTCCTAAGTTCTTCCTTGATGATCTTCCTGGTGTCCCTCTCGATAGGGAAATTGAGTTTGGGATCGATCATCTCCCTAACACTCATCCTATCTCTATCACTCCCTATAGAATGACTCCAACTAAGTTAAAGGAGCTTAAGGATCCGTTAAAAAATCTCCTTGATGAGGACTTTATTTACCCTAGAGTTTCCCCATAGGGCACGCCGGTACTTTTTATACGTAAGAAAGATGTGTCCCTTTGAATATGTATAGATCACCTCCAGTTTAATAGGGTGACAGTGAAAAATAAGTGTCCTCTTCCTAGAATAGATGACCTCTTTGACTAGCTTTAGGGTGCTAAGTGCTTCTCTAAGATTGACCTTTTGTTGGGTTATCATCAGTTGAAGATTAGGGAGATGGATATCCCTAAGACTTCCTTCTAAACTTGGTATGGTCAATTTGAGTTCCTGTTGATGTCCTTTGGTTTGACTAATGCGCCAGCTGCATTCATGGATCTTATGAACTGGGTATTCCATCAGTTTTTGGACTTATTCATCATTGTACTTATTGGTGACATCCTGGTATATTCTAAGAGTGACGCAGATCATGTCGATCACCTTGGTATAGTGTTTCATACCCTTAAGGATCAACGTTTGTATGCTAAGTTTTTGAAGTGTGAGTTTTCATTAAATGTTGTTACTTTTTTGGGTCATGTTCTTTCTGATAAAGGGATAACAGTAGATCCATAGAAAGTTGTGGTAGTTAAGAAGTGACCTAGACCCACAACTCTAACTGACATTCGGAGCATCTTGGGTTTAGCTGGGTAATATAGGAGGTTTTTGGAGAGCTTTTCTTCTATTGTTGCCCCATTAACTAGACTAACTCAGAAAATAGTGAAGTTCCTGTGGTCCAATGCTTCTAAGGGTAGCTTTGAGAAGTTAAAGGATAAGTTGACTTATTCTCCTATTTTGACCCTGCCCAAGATTACTAATGGTTTTGTTGTCTATTGTGATGCCTCCCATGTGGGGCTTAGTTGTGTGTTGATGTAGCATAGTAAGGTTCTGTCCTATGCTTCTCGGTAGCTTAAAGTTCATGAGAAGAATTACCCAGTGCATGACTTGGAATTGTTTGTTGTGGTTTTTTTCTTAAAGATTATGTGCCACTATTTGTATGGGGTACAAGTTAACATATTTTATGATCATAAGAGCTTGCAGTACATGTTTACCTAGAAGAAGTTGAATCTCAGGCAAAGTAGATGGCTTGAGTTGCTCATGGACTATGACATGAGTCTCTATTATCATCCAGATGAAGCTAATATGGTTGGTGATTCTCTTAGCAAGATATCTATGAGGAGTCTATCTTATGTGGAAGAGAAGAAGTGTGGATTGGTGAAGGATATTCATCATTTGGCTAACTTTGGAGTTTTTTTTTTGGATTTTGAAGATGGAGGTGTTTTTTTAAGGGGTAGTGAAGTAATCTCTTAGTGCTGAGGTAAAAAAGAAGCAGGTTTTGGATCCTATCTTGATGCAAATCAAGGATGATGTGGGTTAACATAAATTTATGGATTTTAAGATTGGTGATGATGTTATCTTGAGGTACCAAGGTAGATTGTGCATTCTTGATGTTGATGGGTTGCGAGAATAAGTTTTCGTCGAGGACCATAAGTCATAGTATATTGTTCATCATGGCTCGATGAAGATGTACCATAATTTAAAGGAAATTAATTGGTGAAAAATCATGAAGCGGGATGTGGCCAATTTTGTGGCTAAGTCCATGGTGTGTCAACAAGTGAAGATGGAGCACTGAAGTCCCGGTGGGTTGTCTCAAGAGATTGAGTTTCCCGTGTGGAAGTGGCAAGTGATTAATATGAATGTTGTTACCGATTTTTTATAGTTTTGAAATTAGTTGGATTTGATTTGGGTAAACATGAATAGGATGAATAAGTCCGCTCACTTTCTGCAAAAAAGGACTAATTATTCTACTAAAAACTATGCAAAGTTATTTAGCCAAGAGATCATGAAGTTGCATGGTGCACCTGTTTCGATTATTTTTTATCGTTGTACTTATTTCTCATCGCATTTTTAGTGTTTGATTCAGAGAGGTTTTGGGACTAAGGTTAAACCTAGTACCACTTTCCACACGCCGATTGATGGACAAGTGAAGAGGGCAATTTATACATTGAAAGATATGATTAGATCTTGCTTAATTAACTTTGGTGGTAATTGGGTTATTCATTTGCCTCTGATTCAGTTTGCATATAATAATAGCTATCACTCTAGCATTGGAATGGCCCCTTTTGAGGATTTGTATGGTAGGAGATGTTGTCTCTTATTGGGTGGTTTGAAGTTGGTAAGACAAGGTTATTTGGTACTGATTTGGTTCATCAAGCTATAAAGAAGGTGAAGGTAATTCGGGAAAGTCTTAAGACCACCCAAAATCACAAAAAGTCCCATGCAAACCTGAGGTGAAGGGAGTTGGAATTTGAAGTTAGTGATTGGGTATTCTTGAAGGTATCTCCTATGAAAGGGGTGATGCAGTTTGGAAGGAAAGAAAGATCAATCCTCATTATGTGGGTCCGTATTAGGTTTTGAAGAGAGTGGGTAATATGGCTTATAAATTGGATTTGCCTTCTAGTTTGGGTTCCATTCACCCGGTCTTCCATGTTTTGACACTGAAGAAGTGTGTAGGTGATCCATCCTTGATTGTTCTTCTTAAGAGTGTAGGTATTTTGGATTTTTTGTCTTACTAGGAAGTCTCGGTTGAGATTTTGGATCGTCAAGTCCGTCGGTTGCGGACTAAGGATATGGCTTTGGTGAAGGATATATGGAGGAACCAAAAGGTTGAATAATCTACTTAGTAAACCGAGGTGGACATGAAGTCCAAATATCCATTCTTGTTCCCTATTTTGAATAATCATGCTTGAGGTATGTGTTTTCTAAACATTTTTGTTTTTTGTCTTTATTAAAGGTAAGAGTGGATGTATTTCTATATTGAATCATGTTGAAGGATGCCTTGAATCATCATTTAAGGATGAATGATCCTAAAGGGGAAGAATGAAATACCCCAGGTGTTGGCCTCTAAAAAATTTCAAGTTTTGAACTCACTGTCCTAATTACAACTTACTATACGAGTCGTAGGGTCTCTATACGGGTCTTGAGACCCCAATCATAGTCTGTCTAGTATGTTTGCCTAGTGCTCTTCTTTAATTATGACTTGTACATCACGATTCGATAGGACTCATTACGAGTCATATAGTTCAAATCGTAGGCCAAACAGTGTACTATACTAATGTTTATGATGTCACTACAACTAGACTCAACAAGTCGTATAGACTCATTACGAGTAATAATGTGTCTTCAGTAAGATAACCAG
Source organism: Capsicum pubescens (assembly GCA_030864215.1). Lineage (NCBI taxonomy): Eukaryota > Viridiplantae > Streptophyta > Magnoliopsida > Solanales > Solanaceae > Capsicum > Capsicum pubescens. The sequence continues at coordinate 209,078,358 of CM061540.1, read as the reverse complement.
TATAGGTCCTTGGTTGTTCTGTCATTACTATGACCTGACCCTATGAATTGTAGGGTCATATTATAAGTCGTATGGTTCTTCTCGTAACCAAACCAGTGTGTGTATCCATGGACACTGTCTAACCTATGATTAAGGGTCATGAGTCGTAAGTGACACCACAAGTCATAAGGTCACTCGTAGCAACTGGGCGACAGTTTTTAGCTTTTATTTAAGGGGCACTTTTGTTATTTCCCTCCTTACCCCCTTAGACCCAACGTCCATAAAACACTAAGGAGGGGGTTATTTTTAACACTTTAACATATCAAATACTCTCTTCACTCTCTCAAATACCCTATTCAAGTCAAGGTTAGGTCTTTAAGGAAAGTGGTCATCTAGGGTTCTAAGGGTGGTTTATTTCTTAATTTTCTTGATGATTAAGGCATGTATCTCTGTCCTTAACTTGGATTTTCTTAATGGCATGAAATTGGTTTATTATTCACATGGTTTTGATATTGGGTTTTGAATTATGGGTTGAGGGTTTTGGATACAAATTGTTTGAATGTTTTTCCCATGAATACTATTGAGTTATTATTCATTGAATTGTTGGTTTCTACACTTGTTCGGGTGCATGAGAATGGGGAATGAATTTAGAGGTACAAGGATTCCCCGAAATTGTGAACAATGTAATTAGGGGTACAAGGATTCCCTAAATAATTGGATTTTGGTATTGAAATTGATAAGAATCCCAACCCACTTTCATATTTGGTTTTGGAATGTGATTTATCAATTAGCGTGACTTATTTCTGTAAAACTAATACATTGCATAAATAGATAAATAGTTAAGGCTAGATTTAAAAGACTTATGGGGAACAAGGATTCTGCTAAGTGGATAATAATGGCCTTGAAAAACTTTGTGGGGTACAAGGATTCTCCAAAATATTTGCTTAAATAGTTCTTGCAAGTGATAGTCGGTATAAGAATACCACTTAATGATGTCTTAATGTTTGACTCCTTACTGTAATGGTTGGGTTATGTGTTAAATGTTAAATTTTTCTTAATAGAGGTTGTGTTAGCTGGTTGTGAAGGTGTGAGTCCTGAAGAACTGATACTAGAAACTCATGTCTGCCGACATGAGGGTTGGTCTTGATGATCATGTTCTTATGCCACACTACATATATTCTTGTATTATGGTTGGCGTAGGGTATGAGGATTCCTTAGCCTTTTATTATTACCCTAGTTTGTGCGGCTAGCACACACTGGGGTCTGACCAGGGGGAGACGCTGGACCTATATAGCCCGTGAATTGTTTTATGATGGTCAATCTGCATAATCTATGCTAAGAGTTTCAAATTGCATGACAATCCTTTTCCCTACCCCGACACGTTATATATATGTATATGCATATGCTTGTGTGCACGTGGATTTTGGGATTGATTTTGGAATATTGATTATGGCATTAATTTATCCCTTATCCCTGAGTTAGATGATAGACCTCACTCCACTAACCATCTCCTGATGTTGTATCCCCATGCAATGCAGGAATCAGAAATATTTCCACTTTTCCTGCACAGAAGTAGGTGATCTCAGAGTTAGCCTTTTGTGTTGAAGTGGTGAACTTCTATTCTTTGAAAAACTTTATCATTCCATTGGTTTTTCTTCCATAAATTAGAATTGAAGATTTCACATTTACATTATCATTGTCAAGTTTGAGGCATGTCCCGACGTAGGTTGCTTTCTTTTATAGAGTATTTATGGATTACTGTAGACTGGGTATTGGTTGTTGATATTCTCAATCTTTGAGTTACTATTTACTCTATCTTGTTATATGTTTGGAATTCATCTGTTGACTAGTATATTATGTTCTTTTTAAGTAGGCAAAGGGAATGATCTCTGGTCTTTGGTGGACTTGATATACTCGTCATGGCCAGGACCTGATTTGGGTCGTGATACTATCCCTCCACCATGTGCCTCTTACCAGGATATCAAAGGAGCGATACAATTACTTACACAATTAGTGGCCACCCAGGCTGAGATATAAAATATGAAAGTACTTATTGCTATTTAGGGAGGGTTAATGAATCTAAGATTAAAGATTTTCTCCATATGAATCCTTCAAAATTTATAGGTTCTAATGTTACAGAGGAACCTCAGCTATTCATTGATGAGACTTAGATGATTTGTAAGGTGATACAGGTATCACAGATACAGTTGAATTAGTTGCTTATCATTGAAAAAATTTGTTGCTAATTGGTATGATATTTGGGTAGCCTCGTGAGGTCAGAAAGCTCTCCCAGTATTCTGGACAGACTTTGCAAAGTCCTTCATAGATTACTTCATGCCATTTGATCTTAGAGAGGCAAGGGTGGATGAATTTATATCCTTAAAGAAGGGTAATCTTAGTGTCAAGGAGTATTGTTTGCATTTTATGCAGCTATCTATACTTGCTCCATAGTTGATTACCACAGACATCATAGATTCATTGCTCTGTGAATGGTTGCATTGGTCCCTTGAAGGATATTCTTTATGTTGCTGCTATGCATAAAGATTTGGATATAGCAAGGATCATGGCGCGTGCACAAAAGTTAGAGGAGGATCGACATAATCGTGAGCGAGAGGGAGTAGAGTAAGAGAGCTAGTTGCAATGAAGTTTCCACTAGTAGATAGCTATCTAGGTAGACCCATTCAGCTATGCGCTCTATATCTAATGATCCAACTTAGTTTTTGAGGTACAGGTATGAGCTGGGTCAGACTTCAAGAGCACCAAACTCACAGCCTTTGAGGGTTATCGGTGGAGGATTACCACCTCAAACTATATACAAATAGTGTGGATGAAGACATGGAGGAGAGTGTTGATATGGTTCAAATATGTGTTATTAGTATGGTATAGAGGTCCATATAGTACGTGATTATCCTTAACTCAGAGATAAAGATAGAGGCAATCGATCATAGCCTATAGGGTCTGTATCAGACTCATCATCATCAGTACCTTTTTCTTTTCATAGACCTCAAGCACCAACAATGAGAAAATCTAGTAGAGGTAGAGGGCCCAATTTGATTATTGGCCCAAACCCATATGTACGCATTAGCTAGTCTGGAAAGATTCAAAGCTATCTCCAAATATGGTCACAGGTACTGTAATGGCCCCTTAAGGACATTCTTCATAAATCCTACTTGTTTTGTTGTTAGAGGTTTCTCATAGCTTCCCCAAGTCATTTTTAACTTGCTGGAACTGATAGTTTGGTGACTGGGAAGTTCGTTCAATTTTTAGAGTCATTTCCCTGTTTAGAAGTATTTGTTGGCTCCAAATGGCCACTGAGAAAAAACTTCAATTAAATGACCTCGGATGTAAATTACGACTCCACCATTAGCTCTAAAATATTAATTTTAGGCTAGGCAATCCTTTGGTTCGAGTTCCACTACTCCCGAGCTCATTTCAACCTATTAATCAGAAAGTTGATAAATTAAAAATTTAGGTGTGGGACCCATATTCAGTTAAAATGACCTTGTATAGAAAATCTGACTTTTCTAATACATTTGAAATGTCTAAATTAGTGCGAGAACATATTTCATTTACTCGTATTGGATTTCGGATGCATCCCAAGGCATTGACCAAAACTTTGAAAATATTCCAAGTTTTAGTTATCATCTGGCGCAGCAAAAGGTAGCACCATCATTCAAGGAGCATCGCGATCATGGTATCGTGATTGCAACCCATATGTATGAGATCGCGGTAACTAAGTACCTAGAAGGGGGTATTTAAATAACATTTTGGTCGAGAATTAGCCATCTCCCAATTCCTTTGATTTTCATAAACCCTAATAGAGTATGCAACCTATAAATTAAGTCTTGTGTGTTGATTAGGATCTTGAATAACTTGTGTATTTGTTATTAGCAATGGATTTAAGGTATGCAATTCTTTATTTCTAGTGTTGATTGTTGATTATTTGACCCAAAAGCCTAATTAGCTTGAGGGCATAAATTAAGCCCAAATAAACTTATTTTTTACTTGGTTATTGAGGATTATGATCCCCTAATGGTATTTGACATTAGGTTGATCTCAAAAACTTGTTTTCCTTGTGTAGGACCCATTTGGGGGGTTTTTGGTGTCAATTTTGAACGCGAAGCACAATGGTGCAATATGAGTATCGATATTCTCATACTAATGTATTACAATATCTTGTTAAGATTAGGAGGGGTTTTAGGTGATTGGAGTGATAAATGTAATCTTTGGGATTAGTTGAACCATTAGGCCATTTGAACTCATATAAAGGGATTCTTGACTCGTAGTCTAGAACCTTGGCTTGTTGGACTTGTTAACTCATGGATAGTATGAGGATGTTCTAGTTGTTCAAATTAGAGGGGAGTGACCTTGTCACTCATGTTTAGAGCAAGGGGACCTTGGTTATGCATAGTTGAGAAATTGCCTTAGTTGATTGGGATAAGTTAAGGGTGATTCTTGAGGAAGGACCATACTATAGAACTATTATGGGTTGATAAACCTCTAAGACATGATTCAGGCAACTTAGCTTAGTCCCGGGTAGAAGTTAGACTTATAGTGAAATATGTGATATTAGAAGTGGGACTTGACCCACCTTAAGCTTGGATTTTGTAGTATCATTAAAGACCTAGGTGCTTGTTAATTATCTAAAATATTCCTTCGATAGTATGATGGATAACCCCCGGTAAATGGATTATCCTTGATGTTGGTATTAGGAGTAATGTTCTTGATTGCTTATTAAATCATTGTAAATGCTTAGATAGAATTGGAATGTCCTAAAAATTAAACCAATGACTATGTCCTCTCTCGAATCATTGACTAAATTACTATGTGGGCTTTGGATTATGTTATTATTCATATCATGTTCAAGTCTAGTGACTAAACTAGTGTTTGTGTTAAATATCACTCATGTGAAAATGTTGTGAGCCATAATGATAAAAGGGCTCTTGTAAGTATATCCTTGGCCTTATAAGTAGGCATGTTACTAATTATATTAAACCCGGTAATGCATTGAATGTCTATGCAATATAGATATATTCATACATCTATTGATAGATATTTTTGGAAATAAATGATGGGATATGAAGGTATGATCCCCCTTATTTCTCTTTTACATTAGCCCTCGTGGGTCTTGTCCATTTATTGTTGAATTGATTGCATATATATATGTATTTTTATATTATTGATACCCGATTAGAGTCCGTAAGATATGTTAATATTATTGATACCTGGTTTGAGTTTGGAGGATATGTTGATATTATTAATACTCGATTCGAGTCTGGAGGATATGTTGATATCATTTATACCCGGTTCAAGTCTAGGGGATATGTTGATATTATTAATGCCCAGTTCAAGTCCGGAGTATATGTTGATATTATTGATACCCGGTTCGAGTCCAAAGGATATGGTGGTGATATTGTTGTTTGGTTTGAGTCTGGAGGATATAATGATTCTATGAATGGCAAGTACTTATATATATGTGTCTATGCTTTTATGATTACATCTGTATATGCATTAAGGGTATGGTGTCCTCCTTAGGATGTCGAATATAGCTCACTAATGCTAATCACTTCCTAAGTGATGAAGTTCATGTTATTATGTAATAACCCTTCAGGTCATTTTCCATATCTATGCTTATATTCATTGTTTGAGATTCTCCATAATTGCTCTAAGTCATTTATGACTTGCTGGGACCGATGATTTGGTTACAGGGCAGTTCATATGGTTTTAGAGCCAATTCCCTGTTTTGAAGTCTTCGCTGGTTCCAAATGCCCATCGAGCAATAACTTCAGTGAAATAATCTGGATACAAATTCCGATAGTGCCAACATATTTGGAATATCTATTTTAGTTTAGGTAGACCTTTGGTTAGGGTCCCAATGCACCCGAGCTCATTTAGACCTATTAGTCAAAAAGTTGAAAATTGGAAAGAATGTGTATGGGACCCACATTTGGTTAAAATAATCTCAAATTTAAATTTTGATATCGCCATCACATCCAGAACGTCGATTTTAGGCTAGGGAGACCCTTCGTTCAAGTCTCAAGGCTTCCAAACTTATTTTGGGCTATTGAGCAAATTTTTATGAAAAGTGATAAAATTATAGATGTGGGCCCCACTTTTTTCCCAAACGATCTCCGATAAAAGTTTTAATGATTCCAATGGATTTGAAATATGGTTTACACGCAAAATTAACTTTTGGACCATGTTATTTGGATTTCGGATGAATTCCGTAGGTCAAAAACTTATTTGAGTTTGTTGTCATCTGGTGCAACCGCGATCATAGTCAAGAGTGTGCGATCACAGAAGCATAATCACAGCCTGTAGGATCGCGATAGTGGCATCTTGTTAGCTTTAGGGAATATATAAAGGCCCCAACACGCGTTTGGGGCATTTCCCCTTCACCATTTACACCTAGAAACCCCAAAATAAGGGAATTAACTCAAAATTTGTCATGAGTGGTGACTTGGGAGCTTAATGATTAACTTGTATCAAGATTATCTTCAATATTAAGGTAAGAATTTTTTCAATTCATGCTTGAACTTCTAGTTTGGACCCAAAACCCAATTTAGATTAGGGCTTGATTTTAGCCCAAAGTATTCTTAGATTTCATCCATTCTTTGAGGGTTATGATTCCCTTCATGTGAACATTGGGTTGGTATCAGAAACTCATTTTCCATATATGGGACCCACTTAGGGTTTTGGTGCCATTTTTGGACCCGAAGCACAATAGTGCAATATGGGTATCATTAGACTCATATTGATGAGTAGATTATGTTTTTGATAGTGTGATATCATTTTGGTGATTGTGAAGTGAAGACAAGCATGTAGTGCTTGAAGTGTGATTTTATGTTTGATCTTGAGGTAGGACCCTGTCCACTTTCTTTCATAGATGATATATGCTACGTATTGTGTATGGATATGAATGTAAGGATTAATTATGAGTAAGATAGCTTAGCCTTGATTATCGATGTTTTGGGAGATTAGATGAGGGTCTTGGACTCGTAAGAGAGTATGTTTATAACCTTGTAGACTTCTTTTGGATTCTCCCTAGTTTAGATTTAACTGTAGCATAGATTTGATATATTGCTAGATTATGGATATGGTTTTAGTGTTGGAAGCATGATTACTATATTTGATCTTATTGGGCTTGTGTGGTATTCTTAGATTCATAATTTGGGTAGAATTAACTTAAGTGCCCTTAGTTCTTGTTGAAGTTCCTATCGTAGGCTTGTATGTGGTTTACGTGAAATCTAGAAGTTGAACTAGATATATTAGCCTAGCTTTGGGCATAGTGTACCTAATTAAGAAAATTGAGGTTTAGAAGTGGGATTGTCCAACCAACTTAGGCTTAGACTAGTGTTAGTCAATGTGCAATTAGCTGCAGATGTTAGACATAGTTGAGACTAGTAAACCTTAGTATAAGGTTACTTCTTGACTCGGTAAACTGTAATGATGTTCCTCGAATTGTGACTTATGAGTTATAGCTATGTTGTTGCTTATAGAAATGATATGATAATGGGCCCATAGAGATGCTATTTTCTCTTAGACTTGATATTTGGCCCATAGAGATGCCATTTCCTCTTAGACTTGATATTTGTCCCATAGAGATGTTTCTTCCTCTTAGACATGACGTTGGTTCCTTAGAGTTGCCATTTTTCTCTTTGATATGATGTTGGCCTTATAGAGATGCTATCTCCTTTTAGATATGATAGTTGGCCTAGAGAGGTGATATTCCTCACTGTCAAGATGTGTGACCTTTATATATGAAATGACTTATAGTTGTGTTATGCTTATTGATATTATGCCTCCTATGCGGAGATAATTACATGCTTATTGATATTATGCCTCATATATTTGAGATGCCTTCTAGATGTGAGATGATTAGAGATATGTTACGACTTATAAATAAGATTATGAAGATGAGTTCTGGATATGTATATGGGTCAAAAGCCGTGATGATGATATTGTGGTTATTCTAAACATATTATTTGGACGAGGGCAGGTAGATGATATCAATTCGACATCAGGGAAGTTTTTATCCTTATAGAGAATGCGGTTATAGTTCATGAATATATATATATGTATGTGTGTGTGCGTATGCACATCTCTCCGATATGGGATGGAGGAAGGTGCGGTATGATGCTTATGATTTCACTGATTGAATACTGGTGATGGCATGCATAGATTCGATACATTAATGATTGTTATATCGATTATTGATGTGATTCAAGCTAAAATGCTATCTTATGACTATTCTTCCTAATTAAGTGTTAAGCTAAGTGGCAGCTAGATGTTTTTTTAGGTGGCTATAGTACCTGATGGAAAGAAATCTAATGTGCTAGTTATTGAACCTTGCTTAGTTGAGATATGGTAACTAGCGACGATTGATACATGGCTAATAATGATGTTAAATAGTTGATAAATGAGGATTAAGTTGTAAACAATGGTTAGTTAATGAAGGATGTTAGTTAATAAAGAATAGTTAGATGAGAAATGGTAAATTATTGACTATTAATGACTAACTGATATAGTATGATTAGCTGATAATAATGAATGGTGGATAAATGACGGTTTTGGTCTAGTGATAAACCTTGACTAGATGTTAGATGTTGTCTATATAATAAATAGTGGTTAGTTGCAATCCCGTGAGTAAGGATAATATTTATGCTAATAACTAGAGGTTATGTGATGACTAGTGAACTAGTGATTCTATTATAATAAGTGTTGGTTAACTAATATTGAGTAGTTAGAAAGTATTGACTAGATATATATTCCATGGTGATATGTCTATGTTTATGAGTATTTTAGTGTATTTTATTTGGTAATGGTAATTGTGATGATATTGATACCCGACAAGGTTGTAGGATACTATTGTTATGATATTGATACCTAGCAAGGCCGGAGGATACTACTGATGATGTGTTGATACCCGACAAAGCCGGAGAATACTATTGTGATGATATTGATACCCAGTAAGGCCAGAGGATATATTGATGATATGTTGATACCCATCAAAGTCGGAGGATATATTGATGATATGTTGATACCTGGTAAGGACGGAGGATATATTGATGATATGTTGATACCCGATAAGGACAGAGGATATATTAATGATATGCTAAAACCTAAAAAGGCCAGAGAATATATTGATGATATGCTGATACCCGACAAGGACGGGGGATATATTGATGATATGTTGATAATCGACAAGGCCGGAGGATACTATTGATGATGCGTTAATACTCGGCAAGGACGGAGATTGATTATGATGATGATAGTCCTGATGAGGACAGTTATGATGATTTATGATATTGATGGTGTACTTTATATTTATTCCTGCATATGTATTGCCTATCACCAGTATGCACCTATACTTATTAGCCGGTACGGGACGGTTGCACAGATATGGGTGAAGAATATGCCTTGTGTTATTGTATGTTGATTGAACCTTCTAAGCCTGGGGTGGTGGGTGTACACATAGGCTCGGCTAGTTATTTGGTTGTCCGGAGTAGCCGGCTATTCATGCTTTTATAGATATTGTTGTTAACATTGTTATTATCATTATTATGGCTAGCTTATGATAGATTGGTCATTGATCCGGTATCAGAATTTGAGGTATGTCTTCGGCCTTTCCTATCTTATGATTGCATTATTAGGTACGATTATTTCATGTCTAGCCATATTGATTTGAAACCTTGAGTATAATAGTATTTAAATCCTTATAATGTTATAATGAGGTCTTAAAATGAAAATAGGATGATATAGGTTATGCTTTGAGATGGCCTCGTGTTTATATGTATATATACCTGTATATATCTAGCTATGTGAAGCTATGATTCTACTGTATATCCCTTCCTTCGTTGTTTATATTGTATAGCCATTTCTTTGCCTTGTATATTAATACATATCCTTCTTTCACTCTTTATTCGTATATTGACAGGGGATATACGATATAGCATTGATATTTATTGAATGTAGCTGAATAAGTTAGTTCACCCTGATACTTAGTTTTATTATAGTAGACTCTTGGATATAAACAGGATAGCTTTTCCTTATTATCTTATTGACTTGGCATATGATTTCTGGACTCTTAGGTGTAGTTTCTATTCTATTTATATGTTGTATATATCTGCTTTATCTTTGGAGCTAAGTTAGCAGTAGACTACTGAGTACCATTCATTTGGTACTCATTCTACACTTCTACAGCCTTAGATCATAGTACAGGTTATCGCCGTTGATGTGTGCATCACGTGGAGATGCCCTGGTTCAGAGACATAGAGTGAGCTTCTGACGTTCGAAGTATTACTTATATCTCTCTTATGTATTAGACTAGTCTCTAAGTTGTATTCGGAGATAAGTTGTATCAGTGTATTTCTCTTGATATTTCACTTTTGTACTTTTTTATATTAGAAACTCTTATATTGATATGATTAGGTTTTGGGATTCTTCTATCTATTTATCTTTAATTCATATATTCTGCATTTTTTTCCTTATATTATTGAGTAGTCCATTACTAGACATTTTGGACTATGGGTTGACTTGCCTATTGGTGGGTAATGGTAGGCTCCATCTTGACCTGAGGAAATTGGGTCATGACCAAACTGGTATCAGAGCCTAGGTTTCAACAGTATATCAGTACAAGAGCTAAGTGTTAGCAGAGTCCTGCGGATCAGTGCAAATATGTTCTAACCTATCTTAGGGATGCTACAGTGATATTTTAGGAAATTCACTTCATGAATTCTTATTATGTGTCCGCATTTTTATGAACCTTGAATATGTTCTTTGACTCTATTCTACCCTCGAAGGACAATGTGATATTGTCAACAGATGCGGACAAGACTCTAATATGCATCTCTAGAATTTCAGCACAACATTGGACTAGAGTGTCAGAGATGGATATAAAAGATCCTCATCAGTAGCCAAAAAGAATTTGGAAAGAGTCCCCATCAAACTTGCAGAGTGTGGTATGGTTATTCGGGCCATGGTGACCATTCTGGATTATGAAGGGCAGTATCTCAAATTATTCTAAGATATTGGTTTGGTTGTGTTGTGATGAGACACTGGTTCAGAGAATGCCCCTGGTATGAGATAGGTGATTAGCTAGTGTTATCCAATATTCTCCGCCAGCCTAGAGTTCTTAAGACAGACAATGATTTTAGAAGTTTGGACATAATTTTTTGAATTTCTCTCAGCGTCAATTGGCCAGCAATTTGGCCTTAGTTTGTGTTCTCTCCATATTGATGCTTCAGGAATTGCTACGACTGCAGAGTGATTGACTACTAGCCTAGGAAGTGTCCCTGACATGAGATTCAAGTCATTTAGCTTTTTTAGACCAGCTCATGATGTCGCAAAATCTTTAGTAAGAGATGGTATGCTTGGCGCCTAAGTTGATGACTCAGTCGGTCGGTCTGAGTTAGACCCATTCGGATTAATTTTCCTATGCCCGGTAAGTATGTGACTGTGAATATCACCATGATTGGTGTGCTTTTATTTCCCGCATTTATCTCTTATTGTGTGTATAAGGGTTTTTATACTCATTGATGATTATATACCTTGATGAATTTATATTGGTCATTATGTGACTTATTGTTAAATTCATAATTATGTTACTACTCCATGGTTTATTTCTTTTACTAGGGGATGGAGTAGATCTATATTGATGTTTTTCCCTTAGAGGTGTGGTTTTGGATTTGAGTCCCATTTATCTTGGCATATTAGCCCTATTGTGTCCATTGAGTGGTATATGATACTGATATTCATTTTGGTACCACCTTTTCAGTATGTTCATATTGATATTATTATTATTATTGTTATTGCTACCACTGTGTGAGGTTATTGATATTACTTAATGTTATTACTAGATGTTGTTACATGATGAATTTGATTCTCGCTGCGTAGCTGTATAGACTAGTGTTATCCAGTTAAACTTTTATTTTCTTGTAATACTATTTGGTGGCTTGAGTAGACTCGATTTGATGATTTCTTTCCTCTAGTGTGGTGAGGTTGACTATGTTCCCTCTTGGTTAGATGTGTTCGATCAATTTTGAGGATGTATTATTGTATCGAAGGTAAATTGACCTTCATGGTTCTTTATGTTTTTAAATTGGCAATTTAGTTACGTTGCCTATTTTTGAGTTTGAGATTCTTAGACTTGCCTCCTGGGTTGCGAAAGCTTTTGTTTTGGTTATCCTTTCTGGTATAACCCATTTGTGAGATAAACCAGTTTGAGGTTCATTTTTCATTTGTGGCTATTTCTTCATCCGATAGTGATTTTGATATTGATATTGAGATGTCGCAGATTTATCTCGTAGGTATGTTAGGTTCGTTCCCTTGTGATGGATTGCTTTGTTGTTAGTGTGGAGATTGAATACTCTTTTGTCGTTGTGATATGTTTTGTCTAGTGGATTTGGAAAGTTAGAGACAGGTGGTCTTTCCTGTGATCACTTCTTAAGTTGGCAAATTAGAAACTCTTTATATCAAGTTGTTGGTACTCTGGTGGTGGTCTCGACTTTGACCTTGGTTTTGATATTGGTATTGGTATTTCTTCTTTGATGATGTTGTTCTAGGGTGGATTTAGGAAATCCCCATTTCAACATTTGTTCGGCCTAGTAATGCTTGGTGGAGTAATTCTCCTTTATGATATCAGCTTGTGGCTATTTATTTGCCTAGATAGAGTATTGGATTAGTTAGTTCCGGCTTAAGTTGCTTAAGTTTTTGCCTTCACTGGTGTGGTTTTCAGCCTTGAAAAGTTTGAGTATGTTTGGATAGTTCATGCCCTCCAGTAGATATGGAGTGGGTTATATGCATTTTCATCTAGTGATTTTTCCTTTGACATGATTCCTATTTTACGGCTATATTTTGTTCCCTCCAACTGATATAGAGTTGGTTGCTTATGCTATCAGTCAGTAGTTATCTTTGTAGGTAATTTTACTCTCTAGATATTTCTCGACTATGGCTTGGTATGATTTATCTTGGATATGTTAGATTTGGATACTAGAGTCAATTTGAGATAGTTGACAATTATATAGCCTTATTGGCCTAGTTTTGGATTTTGACTCCTTGGAATGGCGATTTGGAAGTATGATAGATTTGGAGCATTAGTGCCTATCCATTTTTATATTTGATTTAGATATTTGAGATTGAGCAGTTCAGCCTTGGTATTGAGATTTCAGCTTGGTGTTGTAGAGCTTGCGTGAAACTTTTGTTTTAGACTTGTCCTTGTTCAGATTTTATTTATAGGCTTGTTGAGCCTACTTCGTGGTTGCTTATTTGGTCTTCTAGACTTCGGTTGGATTATAGTTGATAAGTGTTCAAATGATAGCCCATGGGCCTCGTATTGGTTATTTTAGTTTTCACCTTAAGTTTAAGTTTTCCTTAGCAATTTTGGGTGATTTACTCAAGGGAGTAATATTCTCGATTTGGATTTAGTATGTCTTCATTCTCGGTGGATGAGACATCCTAGAGTGGAATATTCAGTGATGAGCAGTTATACCTTAGATTTCGAGATTTTAGTTTGATTTTCTTTCAGACTGGTTACAGCATTAGCATAGATTGTATTTCGTGATTATCTCCATTTGTATGCCCAAATAATGCCTTATTAGCTTATTCTCATGTTTGCATTATGGACTTTCAGCGTATCAACTTCAGTTCTTTAAGTTCTCTATGATGAGACTGTGTAGACGAGACTCAAGTGATTTTCCTCCTGGCTTGGAGTAGATAGCAGGTGCAAAATGGTAAAGGAAGGTTATTTTTGGGTTTGGAGTTTGGTTTATGACTCTTGTCTTGGTTTGCTTTTGTCTAGGATGGCCTTTGTTGATTTATGCAGATATAGTTATGGTATCAGTGTGATGTGATTCAGATATTCGTACATCAACCTTCTTAGTTTAGTTGGAGGCCAGTTAGTGGTTAAGTTGAGTTGGATATTTTAGAAGTAGAATGAGAGTGCTGGTTGAAAAAGGGATACTTGTACTAAAATCCCTTACAAGTGTTTTCTCTCCGCTGAGGTTTTCTAGGAAGTCATCCTTGGAACAGGCGAGCCCAGTACCTCATTCTTTTGAGCTTTTGATATTTTTTTGTCCATTGACTTTCTGGGACAAAAGTCCTTCTAGTAGTGGATATTATAATGACCTTTTAGGTTATTTTCTATATTTATGCTTATCTTCACTGTTTGAGCTTCTCCATAGCTGCCCCAAGTCATTTATGACTTTCTGGGACCGACGATTTGGTTATCGGGCAGTTCATTTGTTTTTTAGAGCCAATTCATTATTTTGAAATCTTCGCTGGTTCCAAATGGCCATCGAGCAAAAACTTCAGTGAAACAATATTGGATGCGAATTCCAACTGCACCAGTAGATCCAGAATATACCTTTGGTTCGGGTCCCAATGAACCCGAGCTCATTTCAAACTATTGGTCGAAAAGTTGAAAATTTGAAAGAATGGGTGTGGGACTCACATTTGGTCAAAAGGATCTCGGATTGAAAATCTGACTTCGCTATCATATCCATAACGTTGATTTTAGGCTAGGGAAACCCATGGTTCAGGTCCCAAGGCTCCCAGACTTATTTTGGGCTATTGAGCAGATTTTTATGAAAAGGGATAAAATTATAGGTGTGGGCCCCACTTTTTGCCTAACCGATCTATGATAAAAGTTTTAATGATTCCAATGGATTTGAAATATGGTTTACACTCAAAATTCACTATTGGATCATGTAATTTGGATTTCGGATGAGTTTCGAGGGTCAAAAACTTATTTTTAAGTTTGCTGTCATCTAGTGCAACCATGATCGCGGCCAAGTATTTGCGATCGAGGCCCGTAGGACCGCGATAGATGCACCTCTTTAGCTGTAGGATTTATATAAAGGCCTCAAGATATGTTTGGGGCATTTCCCCTGCACCATTTACACCTAAAAGCCCTAAAATAAGTGCAATAACTAAAAATTGGTCATGGGGGGTGACTTGGAATCATATTATCATCTTGTATCGAGATTATGTTCAAGATTAAGGTAAGAATTTCTTGAATTCTTGCTTGAATTTCTTAGTTTGGACCCAAAACCCTAATTTAACTTAGGGCTTGATTTGAGCCCAAAGTATTCTTAGTTGTCACCCATTCTTTGAGAGTTATGATTCCTTATTCATGTATGAACATTGGGATGGTCTCGGAAACTCATTTTTCATATGTGGGACCCACTTAGGTTTTGGTGCCATTTTTGGTCCCAAAGCACAATAGTGCAATATGGGTATCATTAGACTCGTATTGATGAGTAGATTATGTTTTTTAATAGTGTGATATCATTTTGGGGTTGTGGAGTGAAGACGAGCATGTGGTACTTGTAGAGTGATTTTTTAGTTTGGCCTTGAGGTAGGCTCCTGTCCACTTTCCTTCATAGATTATGTATGATATGTATTTCATGTGGATATGAATGTTAGGATTAATTATGAGTAAGAAAGCTTAGCCTTGAATTTTGATGTTTTGGGAAATCAAATTAGGGTCTTGGAACCGTAAGAAAGTATGTTTATAACCTTGTAGACTTCTACTGCCTTCTCCCTAGTTTAGATTGAATTGTAGAATGGATTTGATATATTACTAGATTATGGATGTGGTTTTAGTGTTGGAAGCATGATTAAAATATTTGATCTTATTCGGCTAGTGTGGTATTTTTGGAATCGTATTAGGGTAGAATTGACATAAACACCCTTATTTTTAGTTGAAGTTCCTATCTTAAGATTGTAAGTGGCTTACTTGACATCTAGAAGTTGAACTAGATATCTTAACCTAGTTTGGGGCATAGTGTACCTAATTATGAAAATTGAGGTTTAGAAGTGGGATTGTCCGACCCACTTAGGCCTAGACTTGTGTTAGTCATTATGGAAT
Source organism: Capsicum pubescens (assembly GCA_030864215.1). Lineage (NCBI taxonomy): Eukaryota > Viridiplantae > Streptophyta > Magnoliopsida > Solanales > Solanaceae > Capsicum > Capsicum pubescens. Next base: position 209,062,511 of record CM061540.1, on the reverse strand, counting down.
TAGCTGCAGATGTTAGACATAGTTGAGACTAGTAAACCTTAGTATAAGGTTACTTCGTGACTTGGTATACTGTAATGATGTTTCTATGATTGTGACTTATGAGTTATAGCTATGTTGTTGTTTATAGAAAGATATGATAATAGACCCATAGAGATGCCATTTCCTCTTGGAGTTGATACTTGGCCCATAGAGATGCCATTTCCTCTTAGACTTGATATTTGGCCCATAGAGATGTTGTTTCCTCATAGACATTGGATCCTTAGACATGCCATTTTCTCTTAAATGCGATGTTGGGCCTATAGAGTTGCTATCTCCTTTTAGATATGATAGTTGGCCTAGAGAGGTGATATTTCTCTCTGTCATGATGTATGACCTTAATCTATTAAATGACGTATAGTCGTGTCATTTTTATTGATATTATGCTTCTTATGTGGAGATGATTATATGCTTATATATATTATACCTCATGTATGCGAGATACCTCCTAGATGTGAGATGATTAGAGATATGCTAAGACTTATAGATATGATTATAGATATAAGTTCTGAATATGTATATAGACCAAAACCGTGATGATGATATTGCGATTATTCCAAATATATTATTGGGCTAAGTGCTGATAGATGATATCGATTGGATATTCGAGAAATATTTATCCTCGTAGAGGATGTGGTTACAGTTCATGAGTATATATATATGTGTGTGTGTGTGTGAATACACATCTCTCTTGTATGGGACGAAGAAAGGTGTGGTATGATGCTTATGATTTCACTAATTGAATACTGGTGATGAAATGCATAGTTTTCATACATTAATGATTATTATATCGGTTATTAATGTGATTCTAGATAAAATGCGATCTTATGGTTGTTCTTTTTAATTAAGGATTAAGTTAATTAATAGCTAGATGTCTTTTAGGTGGTTATAGTACTTGATGGCTAGAAATCTATTGTACTAGTTCATGAACCTTGTTTAGTTGAGATATGGTAACTAGCGATGAATGATATGTGGCTAATAATGATATTGAATAGTTGATAAATGATGATTCGGTTGTAAACTATGGTTAGTTAATGAAGGATGTTAGTTAATAAAGAATGGTAAGATGATAAATGGTAAATTATTGACTATTAAGGATTAGTGGATATAGTATGATTAGTTGATATTAATGAATGGTGGATAAATGGCGATTTTGGTCTAGTGATGAACCTTGACTAGATGTTAGATGTTGTCTACTTAATAAATAGTGGTTATCTGCAATCCTGTGAGTAAGGATAATATTTAGGCTAATAACTAGAGGTTATGTGATGACTAGTGAACTAGTGATTCTATTATAATAAGTATTGGTTAACTAATATCGAGTAGTTGGAAAGTATTGACTAGATAGATATTCTATGATGATATGTCTATGTTTATGAGTATTTTAGTGTATCTTATTCGGTAATGGTAATTGTGATGATATAGTTCACCCTAATACTTCCTCAGTTTTATTATGGTAGACCCTTGGACATGATGAGGATAGTTGTTCCTTATTATCTCATTAACTTGGCATATGATTTCTGGACTCTTGGTTGTAGTTTCCATTCTATTTATATGCTATATATATATTTGATTTATCTTTGGAGCTCAGTTGGCAGTAGTCTACTAAGTACCATTCGTTTGGTACTCATATTACACTTCTGCAGCCTGTAAATCATAGTACAGGTTATCATCGTTGATATGTGCATCGTGCAGAGCATCCCTACTTTAGAGACCTAGAGTGAGCTCCTGACGTTGGGAGTATTACTTATCTCTCTTATGGATTGGACTAGTCTCTAAGTTGTATTCAGAGATAAGTTATATCTGTGAATTTCTCTTGATATTTCACTTTTCTACTCTTTATTTATTAGAAGATCTTGTACTGATACCTCCAGGCTTTAGGATTCTTCTATGTATTGATCTTTATTTCAGATATTCCTTATTCTTTTCCTTATACTATTGAGTAGTCCATTACTAGCCATTCCGGACTACGGGTTGGCTTGCCTACTGGTGGGTAATGGTAGGCGCCATCATGACCTAAGAAAGTCGGGTTGTGACATATTACTAACTAATAAGTAGAAATAAAACATGACAAATAATAAATCAAGACTAGTTGAGGAGATGGGGATTTATTATGAGTTTTTGATCCACTTTGTAAATATTGCTAGTACTAGATAATGGTTAATTAAGAATTTGGGTAATTGAAATAGGCAATATGGTGACTAGTTGCCTATTATATAATTGTCTTACACTATGAATAGAAAACCAATGGAATAGATAATAACTCTTTCTTAACTAAAATATGGTAATTAGTAAATGTGGTTAATGTGTAGCTAATAGAAATGATGATATAGAATAACGACCTATTGGCGATGTAAGTTTCTAAGGGAAATTTGGGAAGATGTTCAATTGATGAAACATGCAGAATATGGTTGGATAATGTATGATATTTTGTTACGTTGGTAGATATACATTGTTATTATCTTTTTGGATGTACTCTCTGGTGGTATGGGATGCTGCGATGGGTTCTTTTAATTTATGTTCTAGTTGGTTTATGGACGCCAACTTTATATTTAAGTGGTTGTGATTGTATTGGTGTTCATTCACGCTTTTTGATCATTTACTTCCTATATAAGATGAAACTGACATGTATTGATGCGATATGTCATATTATTATTCTGGTTTGATTACTTATTATATATAGTGATGATGAAGATGATTCAGGTTCACTTCTGTACCTTGACTTAGATATATTATCTTTCTTTATATCATCTTTATACTATGATTTATCTCAGTTGGCCGATGATGCCTGCTGAGTACCTATTATTTTGGTACTCATACTACACTTTTGTACCTTTTGGTGAATATTTGAGTACTAGTTATTGTAATTGAGTTGATTTCATATGGTGTTAATCTTTCGGAGATAGGGTGAGATCTTAGAGTTTTGAGTCACCCATTTCCCTCTGTCTTTAGTTTAGTCTTTTGTATTCAAGATGGATATATTGAATATTTTAGATTTATGGGTTGTATTTTTCCTATTATAATACTTAGATTCTCTTGTACTGATATTACCAGATCGTGGGGTTTGGTATCCATGTTGATTATTTCCTTTATGTTGGAACATTGTTTGATTTGACTTATATTCATATTTTTGGCCTAGTTGGGCATTTCTACCAAAGTAACCCATTGTGTTAGCTTCGAGTTATAATATTGGCTTGCCTACTTGTGGGATTTTGTAGGTTCCATCATGACTTGTAAATTGGGTCGTGACAAGTTGGTGTCAGAGCCTAGCTTTCAGCGGTATTGTTGGTACAAGAGCAAATGTCTAATAGAGTCCTGCGCATCAGAACGTTGACATCTATTTCCTATCTTTGGGAGGCTATGAAACATTCTTAGAAGTTCTTTACTTTTTTCATTCATATCATACTAAGAGTCTGAGTTGGTTTGTAAAATGTTCCCTTGACTTTACTCTTTCACAAATGCCCAGGACATGAGCTACCTCTGTGCGAGATGAGGGTCCCAAGACAAGACCCAAGAATCCTACTCCTATTCGTAGATGATCTAGAGATCGAGGAATGCCTCATGATATGTCCACAGCTAGGGTACACTGTAGGCCGCCTTCTCCATACCCTATTCCTGCACCTGAGCCAAAAATTTCTTCGCCACAGCCAGCGGTGGACCAGGGACTAGCCTAGGCTCCACCAGGCTTTGTTCCTTCTTCATTGCTTACATATGCGTTGATTCAACTGTTGGTTAATGTTGTTGGTTTTCCGTCTAATGGTGCACAGACTACTGCTCAGAGTGCTATGGAGGTAGGAGTGCAGCCTGCAGCTGCAGCTTCTAGAGTTAAAGTTTCTCCCATGCCGGCAGTTGTTCAGTTGGTGGCCACTCAGCCAATTATGACTCAACCTACAATGTTTGTTGAGGAGCAGAAGATGTTGGGTAGATTTTTGAGGTTGGATCCGCCTAGGTTTGCTGGTGCTCCTGGGGAAGATGTATTTGAGTTTTGTAGTGCTTGTGAGGATAGGCTTTATGGTTTAGGCCTTGTTGATACTCGTGATGTGGATTACACATATTTAAGTTAGATTTGTCTACTCATCACTAATGGAGAGGTTTTATGAGTTCTAGGCCAGCTGGATTTTCTCCCTTGTCATAAACTCAGTTTTTTGAGATGTTCTTAGAGAAGTATATGCCGCACAACCTTTAAGATCGATTGAAGGATCAGTTCACTAGATTGGAGAAGGGATTTATGACAGTCGCCGAGTATGAGGCCCGTTTCCATAAGTTGACTAGACATTCGACTTCTATTTTGGATACTGAGTATGTGAAAGTTTGCTGCTTTGTGAGAGGACTGAGACTCCCTATTCGAATGTCTACTAAGAGTCTAATTGCTTTGGGTAGGACTTTTTTTGAGGTTTCAAATCATGATAGAGTGATAGAGGAGATGCATCATGAGGGTTATGGTAAGAAGACTAAGTTCCAGGTCAGATTTAGTGGGAGCCATAGTAGTTCCCGATTCAGGAGTGGTAGTTTTTATGTTAGGTATCTCCGTGTCCATATTTTCATCCTCAGGGTCAGACTAATCGACCAGTTTAGGAAGCTATTCAGAATACTGATGGGAGTCAGTTTAGTACTAGTGGTCTCCCTAGTAAAGGCGGTGATCAGTCTTTGAGAGGTTCATCTACAGTTCATTTTAGATGTGGTGGTAATTTTGGGTCAGCCGGGTTTATTGGTTCTGGTTTGGCCTGTAATTCTTGTTATACTTGTCGGCTTCTCAATCACTATTCATGAGAATTACCTAGTTGTAGGGAGATGGTTTTATCATCTCAGGGAGTTTCCCCTATTATAGAAGTTCATCCTCAAGTAAAGGAGGTTCGTGTGGTCGCAGGGGTAGTTATTAGAGTGCTCGAGGTGGTACTCAGGCAGGACAAGAGGTCGGTCAAGTGCCGAGACATGTGGTGAGTTTGGTCAGTTATATGAAGTACCTGCTAGACCCGAGGCTGAGACTCCGAATACTATAGTTACAGGTAAGATTTTTGTGTGCCACGAGTCGGCTCTAGATTTATTTAATCTGAGATTCACTTATTGTTATATATCTGCTTATTATGCCCCACGGTTGGAATTGACTAGTGATTTCTTATCCATGCCATTATGTGTATCTACTCTGGTGGGTGGTTCTTTATTAGTAGATCGAGTATTCAGATCTTGTGTTGTGATAGTTAGTGATGTTGACACTTATACGAATCATATTATTTTGGATATGCTGGATTTTGATGTGACTCTGGGCATGGACTGGTTATCTCACTATCATACGGTCATGGATTATTTTGCCAAGACCGTTACCTTAGCCATACCCAGTATGCCCCCAGTCGTGTGGCAGGGAGTGGTTAGCTGTGAGCCAATGGGGATTATTTCTTATGTATGTGCTAGGATACTTATATCAAGGGGTTGTGAATCCTATTTTGGTTATATATGTGATACTCGTGTAGAGAGCCCGTCGCTTGACTATGTTCCTATTGTTTGTGAGTTTTCTGATGTGTTCCTTAATGACCTACCTGGTATTCCCCTTGACCATGAGATTGAGTTTGATATTGACCTCGGGTATGGAACCTGACCTATTTCTATGGAACCTTACCATATGGCTCCTACTAAGCTTAAGGATCTAAACTCTCAGCTTCAGGAGCTTCTAGGTAAGGGTTTCATTAGATCGAGTGTGTTCCCATGGGGAGATCCTGTTCTATTTGTGAAGAAAAAAGATGGTTCGATGTGTGTTGATTATAGGAAGCTTAATAACATGAGGTAAAGAATCATTATCATATGCCTCACATTAATGATTTGGTAGACCAGATTCAGTGAAACACCCGAGAATATGCCCTTGTAAAATTTTTTGTTTATTGGTAGGGATCATGATATGTGTGTTGTGTTGTATCATTTTAGTGTGTTGTTTCTAACTTTAGTAAAGATTACTTTTGTGTATGTTGAGGTGTTAACTTGTATCTATACTTACCTATAAAAGTGGGAGAGAATTGAGACACCTAGACCGTGGACCATTTGGAAAACAACAACCTTTTTGTGTCTCTGGAGTGGATACGGTTGTGGTTCTTGAGTCGTACCCAAGTTCATGACTCATACCCCTATCCCCCTTCCCTTTTGTATCCTAGACAGTACGTTAGGGTAATGTATTGTCCTTCATACAACAAGGCTACTCCTTGGTCATAACCAATGCATATGAGTCGTATACTACTAAACCGTCTAGGGTAAAGTCTCAAACCATGTGGACTATTTTGGCACAAGTGAAGCTCGTGATAGGGCATGATCCGTACCCTTGGTTACGACTCAAGGGTGCCCTTTCATACCCACGACAGAGTGGTTGACCTAGGAGGAGCCCAGGGTACGAGTTAGGCTACCACTCATACCCTAGGTCACGATTGCCAAGTGAACCATAAGTGGGAGTCGTACCCCTGTATGTGTGGGCTTTTCAGATTTTAACCAAGGACCTTTGGTGATTTCCCATGCCTAAAATCCTAAATCCACTCACTATAAGGCATTGTAGCCTCCTAAGCCTTCATTTACAAAACTCAAACACTCTTAAACACTCTAGAGGCTCTTAGAAACAAGATTGGAGGCTAGGGTTTGAAGGTGTTCATCTTGTGGCAAGAAGAAAGAGTCAAGATTGTTGGTGTGTCATCTCGTTTAAGGAATGTATCTCTTCACCTCTTTAAATAACTCTAAAACCATGTATTTCACACTTGGATTAGTAAGTGTACAAGGTGGTTTTGAATCAAATGAAAAGGGTTTTGCTACTTAATAATAAATGATGATAATTTTTGCTTATACTTCTATTAATGTATGTTATTGATGGTAGATTATATATGTGAATGCTTGTTATATGTTGTTTAACAAGAGGGTCTTGAGTAACCCTAGTCTTGATGATATCTACTATGAAAAAGACCTTGTTATAAGTATGCACAAAAGATGTTTGTGAAAATGTCTAAGTAAATTATCTAGTCAATTATTGATGATGTGTTGAACTAGGGAAATGGACCAATGAGTATGAATGTTTGGTAAATGTTATGATAAGAGTATCATAAGCCATGTGCGGTTGGTTATAACCTTGTTGTGCTAAATGAACAACGGGGAGTTGAAGTCCCCTAATATGAAGATGAACTAGAATAGTATATTGGACTAAAGTGTGGTGTGAGAATGCTATTGAAATGTGAATGTCTTGTGAGGGTCTTGAGGACCATAAAATGAATTGTGTGACGAATTGAATGAAGGCATTGGCCTATTGAAATGGTTGAGCAATGAAGACTCCCATAAGGACCAAGTGGTCATATAGGGTGTTGAATTGGCTAAATAATTAAAGTCCTTAAGTATTGTATTGAATGTATGATTGACTAATGAGTAAAGGGAGCTAAATTCCCATTGTCAACTAAAAAAAATGTGATGGCTTGAGGTTGAAGTCCCTTGCCTTTTTAATGATTTGAGGTTAAAGTCCCTTGCCCAATGAAATTGTTTGTGGTTAAAGTACCTTGCTCAAAGAGATCTCTTGAGGTCAAAGTACCTCGCCTCATGAAAAGGCTTTTGGTAAAGTTTAAATATGACATATGTCTAAGGTCCCGTGTCTAACAAATAGTCATGACATTAAAGTTCCTCACCTAGATGAATACGTGTGGTTAAAGTCCATTGTTTGAATGGTAGTGTGTGTATGGACTAAGTTTTTTAGATAATGTATGTGTGTATGTGGGTAAAGTCCCAGGTCTAATGATAATGTGAATATGTCTAAAGTCCTTAGTGTAATAAGCATGGTGAATCGATAAGCGTGGAAGGTGGTAGTCCTCTACTTTACGTCTAATGAATGAATGCTTGAAAATGTTGATGAGCCTTGATATCTTGATTGCTATATGGTATATGCATATGTATGGTTAAGTGTATGAATGTGATATAATGAGATATATTGACTTGTTCTTGATTGATGATGTTATCTTATCACTTATCCTTAAGTTACATGCTAGCATTCTAACCTCTAACCGTCTTGAGATGCTACGTTCCCATGCGATGTAGGTGTCAGAGCATTTTTTTTTTCATGCACAGTGATTAGACAATCAAGAGGTTTGTGCATTGACTTGAAGGGGTGATCTTCCTTACATTCGCAAAACATTCATTTCTTAGTCCTTATCCTTAGGCTTAGTCTCTTTAAGACTTCATTTGGCTATAGTTGGGGGCTTATCCCTACATATATATTTATTGACTTCAGTTTTGTATAGAGGTATTGTGAACAACTGTGAACTTGGGCATAGTTATTACAATGAATTTAGTGTTGACTTATGATATTATTCCTTGATCTTAACTTGTGAATTGGAGTTCCTTCGACTCCAATGATATGATAAAGTGTTTAGTTTGGGTTACGAGGCGACCTCCAGTACATGTGTGCTTGAGGTGCCCATACGACATAGCCCAAATTTTAGGGTGTGTCAAGTTGGTATCAGAGCCAAGTTCATAGTCGGTTGGTTGTTCACAATGTCGTGTCAAGTAGAGTCTCTTTTATGGATGTGAAGCGCACCACACTTATAAAGATAAGCTATGACAGATCTTAGGAAATATTTCCCTTTTTGTGTTTCGATGTCAAACTATAAAGTCTAGGGCCTTGAATTCCTCTGATTCCATTTGCTATCTTTCAGATTATGCCTTAAAGTATATCTTAGACTCATGAAAACACTACTGAGGGGTCCTATGGACGAAGATCGTCGAACTTCTAGAGTTCAAACTTGGGCTAGGGCTGCAACATCTAGCCATCCTCATGGGGATCCACCCGTCAACCCTTCTCATGAGAGTGACATTTCTCCTTTGTCAACTCAAAGGGATGCTACTAATGCAGATTTTCGTCGCTCTATCAATCACTTGACTCAATTGTTAGCCTCTCAAGTAGAGCGTGGTGCTCTGGCTATCGCTCCTTCTAAGGCTACAAGGATTGTCCAATTTATGAGGTTAATCCTTCCCATGTTCTCTAGTATGAAGGTTGAGAAAGATCCTCAAGGTTTCATTGATGAAATAGAGAAGATCTTCTGAATCATTCATACTTCAAAAATTGAGGGTGTTGAGCTTGCTTCCTACCAATTGAAAGATGTGGCGTACTAGTGGTATGAAGGGTGGGAATTGTCTAGAAGTATTGATGCTAATCCATTTTCTTGGGTAGATTTCTCCGAGGCTTTCCTTTACCGCTTCTTTCCTCAAGAGTTGAAAGAGGCAAAGGCATAAGAGTTTGTGAACTTAAAGCAAGGGAGAATTCCAGTTCAAGAGTATGCCTTGAAATTCCATTAATCGTCAAGATGTGCTCCCGACATGGTTTTTAGTATGAGGGATAGAATACGTAAATTTGTCTCAAGATTGTCCCGTGAGTTAGTTAAAAAGAAAGGTGGCCTTGTTGATTGAGAAAATGGATATTTCTAGATTGACTGTGTCTATGCAACAAGTGGAAGATGAGAAGAAAAATCAATTTGATCTTACTGAGAAGCAAGGAAGGAAGATTAGGCCTTCCGAGAGTAATGGCAGAGATAGTGGTAAGTGGCCACAAAACAAGTGGGGGAGTTCGGGTTTGTTCTCCTCAGCTAGTGCTCGCTCTTCTTACCCAAAGTTTTTGGGTGGTTGTCGCTCTTAGTTTAGTGGCGGGTCCCGGGTATAGGGTGCCCAATTTTAGACAAGTGGTACCTAGTCGGCTCTACCCCGCCCTCCTTGCAGATTCTATGGCCAGATTCATCATGGTGAGTGTGAGAAAGAGAGAGGCAGATGATTTCATTGTGGTCATCTTGGGCACATGCAGCGTGGGTGTCCCATTCTAGTAGCCTCTTGGGCCAACAAGGTCCCTATTGCTACTCTTCCTCCCGCACCAAAGGGTTCTATGTCTGCTTCTGCTTCTATTTTTTGCTCTGATGTTGGCTGGAACCGCTTATATGCACTTGCTACTTGGCAGGATTTTGAGGCGTCTCCCAATGTTGTCACAGGTATGTTGAGACTTTTCTCCTGTGATGTGTATTGTTTGCTTGATCCAAGGTCTACTATTTCTTATGTGACCCCATATGTGGTTGTGCATCTTAATTGTGGTCCTGAGAGTCTGTCGCTTCCTTTTTCTATCTCTACACCATTCAAAGAGCCTGTGATTATTAGAAGGGTCTATAGTGTATGTGTGATATCTATTTGTAGTAGAGATACTCTTGTTGACTTGATAGAGTTAGACATGGTTGATTTTGATATCATCTTGGGAATGGATTGGTTGCACTCTTGCTATGATTCCTTAGATTGTTAGACCTGTAAGGTCATGTTTAAATTCCCTAATGAGCCAGTTATTGCATGGGAAGGTGGTCCTTAAGTGCCTAAGGGAAGGTTTATTTCTTATCTCAAATCCTGAAGGTTGATTTCAAAGGGGTGTTTGTATCATTTGGTCTGAGTTAAATATTCTAACTCGGAAGAGCTTTTTCTAGAGTCCGTTCCCATGGTGAATGAGTTTCTTGAGGTATTTCACAATGATCTTCCCAGTGTTCCTCCCAACAGGGAAATTGATTTTGGAATTGATCTTGTTCTGGACAGTTGCCCGATCTCTATCCCTCCTTATAGAATAGCTCCGACGAAGTTGAAAGAACTTAAGAAGCAACTGAAGGAACTCTTAGATAAAGGTTTTATCTATTCCTGTGTGTATCCTTGGGGTGCTCCCATGTTGTTTGTGCACAAGAAGGATGGTTCCATTCGTATGTGCATTGATTATCATAAGTTAAACAAAGTGACCATAAAGAACAAATATCCTCTTCCTAGAATCGATGATTTGTTTGATCAACTTCATGTTGCAGGGTGTTTCTCTAAGATTGATCTTAGATCGGGTTATCATCAACTTAAAATTAGGGATGCGTATATCCTTAAGACTGCCTTCAGAACCCAGTATGGTCACTACGAGTTTCTTGTCACGTCCTTTGGGTTGACCAATGCACTAGCAGCATTTATGGATTCGATGAATGGGGTCTTTCATTCGTACTTGGACATGTTTTTCATTGTTTTCATTGATAATATCTTAGTGTATTCTAAGAGTGAGGCGGATCATATAGATCACCTCTGTGCTATGTTTCAAACTTTAAAGGATCATCATTTGTATGCCAAGTTCTCCAAATATGAGTTTTGGTTGATAGACATTTCTTTTCTTGGTCATGTCATCTCTAGTGAAGGGATCATGGTAGATCCCTAAAAGATTGCAATAGTTAAGAATTAGCCTAGACCTACGACTCCAACCGATATTCAGAGCTTCTTGGGTCTAGTTGGTTATTATAGACGATTTGTGGAGAGTTTTTCCACTATAGCTACCCCGTTGACCAAATTGACCTAAAATAAGGTCAAGTTCTTGTGGTCCGATGCATGTGAGGGTAGTTTTGAGAAGTTAAAAGATAAATTATTTATGGCTCTAATTTTGACCTTGCCCGATGGTAGTGATGGTTTTGTGGTTTATTGTGATTCGTTTTGAGTCACTCTTGGTTTCTAGTTGATGCAACATAGTAGGGTGGTGGCCTATGCTTCTAGGCAATTGAAAGTTCACGAAAAGAACTACCTTACCCATGACTTAGAATTGTTAGCCGTAGTCTTTGCTTTGAAAAATTTGCGGCATTATCTTTATGGTGTTCATATTGATATCTTTTCTAATCAAAAGAGCCTACAATATGTGTTTACCCAAAAGGAGTTGAATCTCCAAAAAAGAAGTTAAAAAACTATGATATGAGTCTTCATTACCATCCCGATAAGGCAAACATAGTCGCCGATGCTCTTAGTAGATTCTCTATGGGGTGTTTGACCCATGTTGATGAGGAAAAGCAGGAGTTGGTGAAACATATTCGTCGTTTAGAGAATCTTGGAGTTTGACTTGCGGAATCCGAGGATGGTGGTGTGTTTGTACCTTCGGTATCTCAATCATCTCTTATTGTTGAGATAAAGAAAAATCAAGTATTGGACTCCGACTTGATGAACATCAAGGGTAATGTGGGTCAACACAAAGTCATGGACTTTGTGATTGGTGGCGATGGTATCTTGAGGTACCAAGGTAGGCTATGTGTTCCTGACATCGATGGATTAAGGTAAAGGGTTATGGTCGAGGCTCATGGAGCTTGTTATGCTATTCATCCTGGTTCCACCAAGATGTACCATGACCTTAGGGAGTTTTATTGGTGAAAAAATATGAAGCATGATGTTGCTAGCCATGTAGCTAAGTGTATGGTGTGACAACAAGTAAAGGTTGAGCACTTGAGACCCGATAGCCTATACCAAGAAATTATGTTGCCCGAGTGGAAGTGGGAGTCTATTAATATGGATTTCATTACTAGTCTTCCTAGATCCTAGAGTCAATGTGATTCTATTTGGATCATTGTTGATAGAATGACCAAGTCCGCCCATTTCTTGCCTATGAGAACTAATTTCTCAGTGGAATACTATGCTAAGTTATTTCTTGCGGAGATCATAAAGTTGCACTGTGCTCCGGTGTCTATTATCTCGGATCGTGGTCCTCCATTTTTGTCCCACTTTTGGGAGTCATTCCAAAAGGGTTTTGGTATTAGAGTGTGCCTTAGTACCACTTTCCACCTGCAAATAGATGGTCAACCGGAGAGAACTATCCAAACTTTGGAGGATATGTTGCGGGCTTATGTAATTAATTATGGTGGTAGTTGGTATGACCACTTGCCTTTGATTGAGTTCTCCTATAATAATAGTTACCACTCTAGTATTGGCATGCATCTTTTGAGGCACTGCAGGTATGAGATGACGATCTCCTATTAGGTGGTACAAAGTTTGCGGGGGTAAGTTTCTTGGGCCCGACTTAGTTCACCAAGACTTAGAGAAGGTTAAGGTGATTTGTCATAAATTGAAAAATGCTTAAATTCGCCAAAAGTCCTATGAAAATGTGAGGCATAGGGACTTAGAGTTTAATGTTGGCGATTGGGTATTCTTGAAAGTGTCTCCATGAAATGAGTAATACGGTTTGGAAAAAAGGGGAAGCTTACTCCCTGGTATGTTAGTCCCTACTTGATTGTGAAGAGGGTTTGTAATATTGCCTATGAGTTGGAGTTGCCTTCTAGCATGAACTCCATGTGTCTATGTTGTGGAAATGTGTGGGTGACCCTTCCTTGGTTGATCCCTCGGAAGATGTTGGCATTTTAGACTCTTTGGTCTATGAGGAGGTCCCGATGAGGATTTTGGATCAGTAAGTTTGCCAGTTGTGAATGAAAGAGGTGGCTTTGGTGGAGGTTCTATAGAGAAACCAAAAGTACAAGGAAGCTACTTGGGAGGCGGAAGAGGACATGAAGCCCAAGTACCCGCATATATTTCCCATTCCAGAATCTTGTGATAGAGGTATGTGTTAATCTCCTTGCCTTGGTGTATGTCTTTGATAGACAATGGAGTAAGGTCTCTAATGATTTAGATTGGTTTATGTCTTTGTTAGATAATGGATTAAAGTTCCCGATGTGTGAAATGATTGGTTTCTTGTTAGACCATAGATTAAAGTTCCTAATAATATGAAATGATGTGTGACTTGTTGTGATGGGTTTAAGTCTCTAATAATTAAAATTGATTCATGTTCTTGATAGATGATGGAGTAAAGTCTCCAACGCTTGAACTTCCTTATATCCTTTAAGGTTGATATGTTGAAGTCCCTAAATTGTAAAATGAGTAAGTGTTGGAAAGTAATGGGTTTGAGTCCCAAGACAAACAAAATGAAATGGTTAATTGATGATGATCACGATATGTGTTGTGTTGTGTTGTACCATTTTTGTGTGCTTGATCCTAATTTTGTTCGAAGGTTGGTTTTTATGTGAGATAATGTGTTGATTTGTGTTCATGCTTGCCTTACCCATCATTCGCGGACAAATGATCCTAAGTGGGGGAGAGTGAAACACCCGAGAATGTGGCCTTGCAAAACTTTTGGTTCATTGGTAGGGATCATGATATGTGTGTTGTGTTGTATCTTTGTATTGTGTTGTTTCTAACTTCAGTAAATTTTTATTTGGTGTATGCTGAGGTGTTAACTTGTATCTATACTTACCTGTCAAAGTGGGAGAAAATTGAGACACCTAGACCTTGGACCATTGGGAAAACAACAACCTTTTTGTGTCTCTGGAGTGGATACAGTTGGGGTGCTTGAGTCGTACCCTAGGTCACGAATCGTACCCCTTTCCCCCTTTCCTTTCATATCCTAGACAATATGTTAGGTTAATGTACTGTCGTCCATGTGAAAAGGCCACTCCTTGTTCGTAACTAATGCATACGAGTCGTATACTACTCAACCGTGTGGACAGTTTTGGTCACAAGTGGAGCTCACGATTGGGGAGTGATTCATACCCTTGGTTACAACTAAAGTGTTCCTTTTTATACCCAAAACAGTGTGGTTGACCTAGGAGGAGCCCAGAGTAACGAGTTAGGGTACCACTCGTACCCTAGGTCATGATTGCCATCTGAACCGTAAAGGGGAGTCGTACCCCTGAACGTGTGGGATTTTCAGATTTTAACCAAGGACATTTTGGTGATTTCCCATGCCTAAAACCTCTCACTATATAAGTCATTTTAACCTCCTAAGTCTTTATTTACAAGACTCAAACACTCTTAAACACTTTAAAGGCTTTTGGAAGTAAGATTAGAGGCTAGGGTTTGAAGGTGTTCATCTTGTGGTAAGAAGGAAGAGTCAAGACTGTTGTTGTGTCATCTTGTTTAAGGCATGTATCTCTTCCCCTCATTAAATAACTCTAAAACCATGTATTTCACACTTGGATTAGTAAGTGTACATGGTGGTTTTGAATCAAATGAAAAGGCTTTTGCTAGTTAAAAATAAATGATAATGATTCTTGCTTATACTTGTGTTGATACATGTTATTGATGGTAGATTGCATATGTGAATGCTTTTTATATTTTGTTTAACATGAGTGGCTTGATTAACCCTAGAATTGATGATATCTACCATGAAAAGGACCTTGTCATAAGTATGCACAAAAGGTGTTTGTGAAAATGTCTAAGTGAATTGTCTAGTCAATTATTGATGATGTGTTGAACTACGGTAATGGCCCATTGAGTATGAATGTTTGATAAATTTTATGATAAGAGTATGGTAAGCCATGTGCGGTGTTGTGATAACTTTGTTGTGCTAAAGGATCAAAAGAGAGTTGAAGTCCCTTAATATGAAGATAAACTAGAATAGTGTATTGGACTAATGTGTGTTATGAGAATGCTATTGAAATGTGAATGTCTTGTGAGGGTCTTGAGGACCATTAAATAAATTGTGTGATGAATTTAATTAAAGCATTGGCCTAATGAAATGGTTGATCAATAAAGTCTCCCATAAGGACCAAGTGGCCATGTAGGGTGTTGAATTGGATAAATGGTTAAAGTCTTTAAGTGTTGTATTGGATGTATGATTGACCCATGAGTAAAGGGGGATAATATCCTATTGTCAACTAAAGATAGTGTGATAGCATGAGGTTTAAGTCCCTTGCCTTATGAATGGCTTGAGGTTAAAGTCCCTTGCCCAATGAAATTGCTTATGGTTAAATTCCCTTGCTCAAAGAGATCTCTTAAGGTTAAAGTACCTCGTCTCATGAAGAGGCTTTTGGTAAAGTCCAAATATGGTATATGGCTAGAGTCCCTTGTCTAAAAACTGGGCATGAGGTTGAAGTCCCTCGCCTAGATGAATATGTGAAGTTAAAGTCCCTTATTTGAATGGTGGGGTATGTGTGGCCTAAGCACTTAGCATAATGAATGTGTGTACGTGGGTAAAATCCCTGGTCTAATAATAATGTGAATATGGATAAAGTACTTGGTGTAATAAGCATGGTGAATCGATAAGCATGGAAGGTGGTAGTCCTCCACTTTTCGTCTAATGAATGAATGCTTTAGAATGTTGATGAGCCTTGATATCTTGATTGGTATATGGTATATGCATATGTATGGATAAGTGTATGAATGTGATAAAATTTGATATATTGACTTGTTGTTGATTGATGATTTTATCTTATCACTTATCCTTGAGTTACATGCCAGGGTTCAAACCGCTAACCGTCTTCGAACGCTACGTCCCCAAGCGACGTAGGCGGCGAAGCATCTTCTTATTTTCATGCTCAGTGATTAGATGATCAAGCAGTTCATACATTGAATTTAAGGGGTGAGCTTACTTACATTTGGAAGACATTTATATATTAGTCCTTATCCTTATGCTTAGTCTCTTTAAGACTTGGTTTGGCTATAGTTGGGTCTTTTTCGGACATATACATTTATTGACTTCAGTTTTGTAAAGAGGTATTGTGAACAACTGTGAACTTGGCCATAGTTATTACAATGAATCTAGTGTTGAATTATGATATTATTACAATGAGGTGCCCATACCACATGTGTAAGACCCTGCAAAATCATAGCTTAACTTAGTCTTTTAGAGCATGAAAAGAGGTCCAAAACATGGGAAAAATTCAACTAAGTAATGCCACTTAGTCTCATTTTAGGACTTCGGTATTTCAATGATTTTATTTACAACCCATATGACCTTAAAGTATCTATGTTTTAGTATATTCATGATCAGGGAGATCAATGGGTGTTCTGGGGTGAGTTTAAGATTTTTTGGACCTTGTTAGAAGCTCGTTTGGATGTTGAAAACAGTGAATCAATGTGATATTAACGCATCACATCGATGGATATATTTTCTTAATATTTAATGTAAATTCCAGTGAGTTGATGCGATATTGACGCATCGCGTCGGCCATTGCATAAACCCCATCGATGCAGTGCATCGGTTTGCGTGTCACTAGGTACATTTTTCAGTAATTAAAAATCCTCATCCAAAGGGGTAATTAAGTCAATTTCCCCGCTCTTATTCCGCCCAAAACACACAATTTTAACCCCAAATAGCAAAGATACCTCCTTGTTCATCTTTTTCATCTCTAATAACAAAATCCTAGCTCTAAGAATTAAGAACAAATTTCATAACTCCTACTCCAAGAAATTTTATAATCCAAAGTTCCGAGTTCAAGAACTTCAAGAGAAAGCTTCAAGAACACCATTAGAGAGTCAAGAATCAAACTTCTACATTCAAATTCATCAACAAGGTATGTAGGGTTTATGAACAAGGATCCTCTTTCATCCTTGTGTCAAAAACTAGATTTTAACTACAAATTTACATGTTTTTTATATCAATATACATGAATTTTATATTAGGGTTCATACCCAATGTAACTATTTGCAGGATTATGAGATTTCAAGTAATTTAGAAGTTGAATTGCATGTTTAATCTCATATCTTCATGTGTATTGCAGTAAATTTCAGATTTTGAAGTGAGTTATCATTGTTTTCATCAACCAAGCATAATTATTATGATGTTTTGACATGAGATTGATGCATGGATTATCATCTCCATGTTGAATATTATTATTTCAAGAAAAATTATGCTTTAAGCAACAAATGATCAGTTTAGTTTCAGATTTACAGTAAAGATTTGATCTTTTGATCCTCAGATATGAGTTGTGACCCACTTTATAGATTTATTACAAATTACAGAAATCAGATTTAGCTTTACTTATAGATTGAATCAGATAAATGCATAATTAGTTTCATAATAAACCCTTATGCTAGTTTTAAAATTGGATTTCCAACAGAATGAGCATACATAATAAAGGGAGTAGTATTTAGCACCGAGCTAGAAGTATGGGATTAGCGTGTCCTAACTTCCACAGAACTACATAGACAACATAGCTACAGATTCAGATTATTCCCATTTTAATATGGATGACATATACAGATGTGATCACTTAGATTAGGTTATACTCCTTGGCAAGAGTATGACACCTCTCCCCATCGTGAGGTTTTCCCCATAGGGGAACTAGATGTTGAACTTCATGTTAGCTCGCATGGCTTATGTCGGTTAAGACAACCTCCCTGCTAGTAAAAGTAAATAAACAACTTTTGAGTAACTTCCTTAACATAATAGAATAACAAAAAACCTTTTAAGAAAACTAAGTGAAAAGGCTCATAGGTTTATTCAGATTATGTATTTTTTATTCGAAAGATATTAGCTAATTACTAGAGCTTTCAAATTTTAGATATAGAAGTGATCCCCTTTTACACTTAGACAATATGATTTACAGACAGAACATTAGTACAACTTTCAGAACTAAATGTTATGAATTACTAGATTTACAAAGTATGATTTTCTATTCATGATTACAAATTTCAGTTTTCAGATATTCCATCTTAGGTGAGTCATTTACATTTAGCATGCGTTGTTTTACAAACTATGATGATGGTTGATATTATGTTTTACTTATGCATTCAAACTCATATACTCAGTACATCCTCAAAGTATTGATCCACATATATGTCTATGTGCTACATTGTCTCATAATGTAGGTTCAGGCACTCAGTTTCCGCAGCGAGAGTGATTTCAAATGTCTCCATCTACATCCCGACAGTTGGTAAGTCCTTATAGTTCGGGGACTTAGTCATTCAATTTATTTTTAGCTTATTAGTTTAGATAATTCAGTATTTATCGATAGTCCCAGTCAGCTGGGGATTTGTCCCAGTGACTCTCTAGTTATTAGTAATAGAGGCTTGTTAGACAGCTAGTTTGCTTCATATTTTCAGTGTTGTTTTATAATACTTTCGTGATTAGTATTTTAAGATATTCTATTAACTCAGACAGTTTTCCGCATATAGTATGATTTTTATGCCTATATTTCATTATTATGAGATTCAGACATAGTAGAAGGCAAACAGAGTTAGCTTAAGGCTATTCGTAGTCTTGAGCATTGTGTGATGTCTCAAGACCTGTTTTTGGGGCATTACAAACTTGGTATTAAGGCCTAAGGTTTATGAGAATCCTAGGGAGTCAGACAAGCTGCGTTACATAGAGTCTTAATCGTGGGTGTGAAGCGCGCCACATTTATGAGCAAGAGTCTATGGGACGTTCTTAGGAAATCATCTCTTTGTTTCATGATCTATCATGGTTATAGTATCTCTATCTGCTTTTAACTCATATTCTTACATGACATTTTAATATGCCTCCTCGTCGAGCTAACGCCCGCAAAAATGATAACTAGCCACCCCAGCCCGCTGATCCTCTGAATGAGAACGTATCCTATGCTGAGTTTCGTTCTGCTTTTTAGGTGTTGGCCCAGGTAGTGACTGCCAATGTTCAGGGCAACCATCAGGCTACATTTCTATTTCAGCAGAATAGTGATTTAGCAGCAGCAAAATCAGAGATTTCATGAGAATGAATCCGCCAGAGTTCTTTGGGTCGAAGGAAGGTGAGGACCCGCAACTTTATTTAGATGAGGTGAAGAAGATCACCCAAATAATGCATGTTTTTTAGGAGGAGAGTGCAGATTTGGTATCCTATAGGTTAAAGGATGTAGCGTGTGATTCGGTAGTAATGTAGAAAAATAGTAGAGGTGAGAATGGATCTTCTATGAGTTGGCAAGTATTTCAAAATGCATTTTTGCGTGAAATGAGAGAGGATAAGATAGAGGAGTATGTGAACCTGAGACAGGGCTCAATGACAATGAAATAGTACTGTCTTAAGTTCAATCAGTTGTCTAAGTATGCCCCTGATATGATGGTTGATCCTAGGGAAAGTATGAGTAAGTTTGTTACCAGAGTATCTGGTTTGGTAGAAAAGAAGTATTGGACTGCCATGCTTAGTGGAGACATGGATCTTGCTAGATTGATGATTCATGCTCAGCAGATTAAGGCAAAAAAGTTAAAGGGAAAAGAGAGAAGTAATAAGAAGGCTAGAACAAGAAAGTTTGAGTATGTCCAGGCTAGGTCTCATGGGGAAATCGTTCGCAGTCTCAAAATCATTTATCTATGCCAGAATCATCTTTATCTAGTGCCTCTACTCCTAGAGCTAGGCAGGAGCAGTGGGGTAAGCCTTCTATGTCCAGATCTCAGAATAGTATGAGTGGAATACCCAATTATCCTCCATGTGCTAAGTGTGGTAAGAATCATCCTGGTGAGTGCATGTTGGGGGTATAAGGGTTTTTATGGTTATGGTAAATTGGGTCATGGAATCAGAGAGTGTCCGCATGCTAAGTAGGGAAACAGAGATGTTCGTCCCCAAACTCAGGCCACTAGTGCACCAGCTCCTCTAGGTCGCCCAACTCTTCCCTAGGGTGAATCATCCAGTACCAGTGGTAGTCAGTGCCATAATTGGTTTTATGCTTTACCATTTCATCAGGAGCAGGGGGATTCATCAGATGTTGTCACTGGTATGCTTCGTGTCTTTCATCTTGATGTTTATATGTTGTTAGACCCCGGGTTAAATTTCTCTTATGTGACCCCGTTAGTCGTAGTGAATTTTGAAATAGGTCCTGAAAAGATCCCTGAGGCCTTCTTGGTTTTTACCCCAGTAAGTAAGTCAGTTGTTGCCAAACAGGTCTAGAGAAAGTGTCCTATCACTGTCCTTTATAAAATCATGTTAGCAGACCTAATAGAGTTAGATATGGTTGACTTTGATCTTATTCTTGGTATGGATTGACTTTATTCCTGTTATGCATCTATAGATTGTCCCACCCGAGTGGTGAAGTTTCAGTTTTCAGATGAGCCAGTCTTTGAGTGGCCAGGAAATTCAGTGTCTCCCAAGAGTCATTTCATATCTTATCTTAAAGAAAAAAAATTGATTTCCAAATGGTGTATCTATCATATAGTTAGATTCAAAGACGCTAAGTCTGGGACTCCAACAGTTAACTCAGTAAGTGTAGTGAATGAGTTTCCTAATATTTTTCCTGAAGATTTGTCAGGGGTACCTCCCGATAGGAAAATAGAGTTCGGTATTGACCTTCTCCCAGATACTCAGCCTATTTCTATTTTTCCATATCATATAGCTCCAGCCGAGCTTAAGGAGTTAAAAGAGCATCTCAAAGATCTTTTAGATAAAGGTTTTATAAGGCCTAGTATTTTTCCATGAGGCACTTTCGTCCTATTCATGCAAAATAAAGATGGCACTTTGCAAATGTGCATTGACTATCATCAGCTGAATAAAGTCACAGTCAAAAACAAATATCCTCTTTCTCGAATTGATGATCTATTAGACCAACTCCAAGGTGCATGTTACTTCTCAAAGATAGACCTTAGATTTGTCTATCATCAGCTTAGAGTAAGGGAATGTGATATTCTAAAAATAGCTTTCAGAACCCACTATGGCCATTTTAAGTTTCTAGTCATGTCTTACGAGCTAACAAATGCCCCAGCAACCTTCATTGACTTAATAAACCGAGTGTTCAAATAATATTTAGACATGTTTGTCATAGTCTCTACAGATGATATCCTTGTCTATTCCCGTAGTGAGGATGATCATGCAGACTATCTCAGAATTATGTTGCAAACCCTTAGAGACCACCAACTGTTTACCAAATTTAGCAAATGCTAATTTTGGCTAAGGTCTATAGCTTTCCTCGATCATATTATTTCCAGTGAGGGCATTAGAGTTGATCCCTAAAAGACAGAAGTAGTAACAAATTGGCCTAAACCTATCTCTCCATCATAAATTAGTAGCTTCTTGGGTTTAGCTGGTTATTACAGGTATTTTGTTGAGGGTTTCTCGTCCATTACATCCCCTGTGTCTAGATTGACTCAAAGAAAGTTAAGTTCCAGTCAACAAAAACATATCTGGTGGTGTTGGGGTATCATAATAGATTGTGTGTGCCATGTGTTGATGATTTTGAGGCAGCGGATTATGGCAGAAATGCATGGTGCACAATATTTCATTCATCTAGGATCCACCAAAATGTACCGTGACTTGCGAGAAATCTATTGGTGGAGTGGTATGAAAAGAGATATAGCTGAATTTATAACCAAGTGTGAAATTTGTCAATAGGTTAAAGTAGAGCACCAAAGACCTGGTGGTACGTTGCAAGAGTTTGGTATCCCCACTTAGAAGTGGGAAGATTTGAATATGGACTTTGTGACTGGATTACCCCATTCACGTCGTAAGCATGATTTGATTTGGGTTATTGTAGACAAATTAACTAAGTCAACGCATTTTTACCAGTTCACATGTCTTACACAGCTGAAGATTATGCTAAGCTTCATATCAGAGATTTAGTAAGATTGCATTGAGTTCCTTTGTCTATCGTCTCTGATAGGGGTACTCAGTTTACCTCTTAGTTTTGGAGAGCCTTTCAGAAGGGTCTTGGCACTCAAATTCATCTTAGTTTAGGTTTTCATCCACAAATAGATGGTCAGGCAGAAAGGACCATTCCGACTCTAGAGGATATGTTGAGGGCATGTGTTCTTGATTTCAAAGGTAGTTAGGATGACCATTTTCCATTGATTGAGTTCTCTTATAATAACAATTATCATGCTAGTGTTCAGATGGCCCCGTTTGAAGCTCTCTACGGGCGAAGATATAGATCACCAGTTGGTTGGTTCTAAGTGGGTAAGGCCACTTTGATTGGGCCATACATGGTGATTGAAGCCATAAGGAAAGTTCAGTTGATTAGAGAGAGATTGAAAGCAACTCAAAGTCATTATAAATCTTATACAGATGTGAGAAAAAAAGATCTCGATTTTGAGGTTGATGACCTTGTGTATTTGAAAGTTTCACCCATGAAAAAGGTAAAGATATTTGGGAAAAAAGGGAAGCTTAGTCTCCGATATGTAGGTCCCTTCTGGATTTTGAGTCATATTGTGAAGGTGGTGTATGAACTTGAGCTACCCAAAGATTTATCCTCAGTTCATCTAGTATTCCATGTGTCCTTGTTGAAGAAGTGCATGGATGATCCAACTGTTATAGTTCCTCTAGAAAGTACAGATATTCAGAATAGCCTTTCATATAAAAAAGTCCCAGTAGAGATTCTTGATCGTCAGATCCGTAGACTAAGGAACAAAGAATTTCCCTTAGTCAAAGTTCTGTGGCAAAATCAGTCTGTTGAGGGTGCTACTTGGGAAACAGAACCAGACATGCGTACCAGGTATCCTCTTCGCTTCTCCATGAACTCAGATTCAGCCGAAAGTAATAGTCTTCCTTCATTCAGTTCTTTTCTAGTCTCAGATTCATCTATATAGTTGTCTTAATGTAAAATCCATACACTTACAGATTATCTTAGTAGCTCATCATGTTTTAGATTCAGACTACAATTCTGGCTTCAATTGTGCATGTTTAGTATGTGTACTCAGTCCATCAGTATTCTAAGCTTAGTCATCTTCATTCGAGGATGAAAGTTCCCAAGGAGGAGATATTGTAAGACCCCATAAAATCCTAGCTTAAATCGGTCCTTTAGAGAATGAAAAGAGGTCCCAGACTTAGGAAAAATTCAGCTAAGTAATGACACTTAGTCTGATTTTAGGACCTCAGTATTTCAATGATTTTATTTATGACCCTTATGACTTTAAAGTGTAGATTTTTAAGTCGATTCATGATCAGGGAGGTCAATGGGTGTTCTCAGGCGAGATTCAGATTTTTTGGACCTTGTTAGAAGCTCGTTTGGATGTTGAAAATAGTGAGTCGACGCGATCTCGATGCATCGCGTCACTTATCGCGTCGACAAATATTTTTTCCCATCATTCAGTGTAAATTCAAGTGAGCCGATGGGATA
Source organism: Capsicum pubescens (assembly GCA_030864215.1). Taxonomy (NCBI): domain Eukaryota; kingdom Viridiplantae; phylum Streptophyta; class Magnoliopsida; order Solanales; family Solanaceae; genus Capsicum; species Capsicum pubescens. The sequence goes on along the minus strand of CM061540.1, from coordinate 209,038,908 downwards.
TCGATACATCGCGTCGACCCTATTGATGCGGTGTATCGATCTATGCGTCTCAGGGTACGTTTTTCAGTAATTAAAAATTTGCGTACAAAGGGGTAATTGAGTCAATTTACCCACTCTTATTCCACCCAAAACACATAATTTTAACCTCAAATAGCAATGATACCTAATTATTTATCTTTTTCATCTCTAATAACAAAATCCTAGCTCTAAGAATCAAGAACAAATTCCATAACTCCTACTCCAAGAAATCTTATAATCCAAAGTTTCGGATTCAAGAACTTCAAGAGGAAGCTTCAAGAACACCATTAGAGAGTCAAGAATCAAACTTCTACATTCAAATTCATCAACAAGGTATGTGGGGTTTATGAACAAGGATCCTCTTTAATCCTTGTGCCCAAAACTAGCTTTTAACTACAAATTTACATGATTTTTATATGAATATACATGAATTTTATATTAGGGTTCATACCCAATGTTACTATTTGAAAGATTATGAGATTTCAAGTGATTTAGAAGTTGAGTTGCATGTTTATTCTCATATCTTCATGTGTATTGCAGTAAATTTAAGATTTTGAAGTGAGTTATCATTGTTTTCATCATCAAGCATGATTATTATGATGTTTTGACATGAGATTGATGCATAGGTTATTATACCTAGGTTTAATATTATTATTTCAAGAAAAATTATTCTTTAAGCAATAGATGATCAGTTTATTTTTAGATTTTCAGTAAAGATTTGATCTTTTGATCCTCAGATATGAGTTGGAACCCACTTTGCAGATTACAGAAATTAGATTTAGCTTTACTTACAGATTGAATCAGATAAATGCATAATTAGTTTCATAATAAACCCTTACACTAGTTGTAAAAGTGAAATTCCAATAGAATGAGCATACAGATTAAAGGTAGTAGTATTTAGCACCGAAATGGAAGTATGGGGATTAACATGCCCTAACTTCTACAGAACTACGTAGCTAATGTAGGTATATATTTAGATTATTCCCATTTTAATATGGATTACAGATATAGATGTGATCACTCAGATTAGGTTATACTCCTTGGCAAGAATATGACACCTCTCCTCATCGTGAGGTTTTCCCCATAGGGGAACAAGACGTTGGACTCCGTGTTAGCTCACATGGTTTATGTCGGTTAAGAGGACCTCCCTGCTAGTAAAAGTAAATAAATAACTTTTGAGTAACTTCCTTAACAGAATAAAATAATAGAAAAGCTTTTAAGAAAACTAAGTGTAAAGGCTCACAACTTTATTCAGATTATGTTTTTTTTTAAAAAGATATTAGCTACAGACTATAGCTTTCAGATTTCAGATATAGAAGTGAGCCCTTTTTACACTTAGACAGTATGATTTACAAATAGAACATTAGTACAACTTTCAGAACTAAATGTTATGGCTCACTAGATTTACAAAGTATGATTTTTTATTCATGATTACAGATTTCTGTTTTCAAATATTCCAGCTTATGTGAGTCATTTACATTTAGCATGCATTGTTTTACAAACTATGATGATGATTGATATTATATTTTACTTATGCATTCACCCCCATATACTCAGTACATCCTTAAAGTACTGATCTATATATACGTCTATGTGCTACATTGTCTCATAATGTAGGTTCAGGTGCTCAGTTTCCATAGCGAAAGTGATTTCAAGCATCTCCATCTGCATTTCGACAATTGGTGAGTCCTCATAGATTGGGGACTTAGTCATTCAGTTTAATTTTAGCTTATCAGTGTAGATAATTTATTATTTATAGACAGTCCGAGTCAGTTGGGGGTTTGTCCTAATGACTCTCTAGTTATCAGTAGTAGAGCTTGTCAGGCTGCTAGTTTGCTTCAAATTTTTAGTATTATTTTATCAGACTTTCAAGATTAGTATTGTCAGATATTTTTAGTTAAATCAGATAGTTTTTCGTATATAGTATGATTTTTATGCCTATATTCCATTATTATGAGATTCAGACTTAGTAGAAGGAAAACAGGGTTAGCTTAAGGCTACTTATAGTCTTGAACACCGTGTGATATCTCGAGACCCATTTTGGGTCCTTTCAACATAGCCTAAAGTTCATGGTTTGTCATTCAGGGTGCAGCCATGTTCTCTAAGATTGATTTGAGGTCTTGTTACAATCAGTTGACAATTCGGGCTGAGGATACATCGAAGATAACTTTCAGGACTCAGTATGGTCATTATGAGTTCTTTTTTATATCTTTTGGGTTGACTAATACCCCAGCCATGTTCATAGACCTAATGAACCATGTGTTCAGACCCTATCTGGACTCTTTTGTTATCGTGTTCATTGATGACACTATTAGGTATTTGAGGAGTAGTGAGGAGTATGGGCAACATTTAAGGATCGTGCTCCCCACAATTCAAGTTCATGTGCTTTCTGCCAAGTTCTGCAAATGTGAGTTTTGGCTTGAGGTGGTGACATTTTTGGACATATAGTATCTAAAGTCAGTATTATGTTAGACCTAGCTAAGATTGAGGCGATCATTATTGGGATAGACCTACGTCTCCAATAAAGATCTGTAGTTTCATTGGTTTTGTCGGTCATTATAGACGCTTTGTTGAGAGCTTTGCAACTACTTCAACATATATGACTAGATTGACTCGGAAGGAAGTTCCTTTCTGATGGTCCGAAGAGTGTGAGTTGAGCTTTAGAAAGTTTAAGGATTGTGTTACTTTATCTCTAGTGCTATCCCTTCTAGTTGAGGGTGGGGGATTAACCATATTTTATGATTCTTCTGGTGTTGGTGTTGGTTGTGTTTTGTGTTGTAGGTTCGTGTCATTACCTATGCTTCTAGAGAACTTAAGATGCATGAGCGCAACTACCCTACTCGTAATTTAGAGTTGGCAGCAGTAGTTTTTGCGCTCAAGATTTAGAGGCATTATTTGTATGGAGTGGATTATGAGATTTTCACTGATCATTGCAATCTTTAGCATCTTATAACCCAGTGAGACCTTAATACTTGACAATGTAGATGTATTGAGTTTCTAAAGAACTATGATATTTCTATCTTATATCATCCGGGTAAGGAAAATATGGTAGTTTATTCCTTGAGTCGCAAGGAGGTGAGTATGGGTAGCTTGTCTTGCATATTAGTTTCTCAGAGGCCTATGGTATGGGACATTCAGTCCTTAGCCAATTTGATTATTCGTCTTGTTATTTCATATCCTATGAGTATTTTGGCTTGTGTGGAGGCAAGGCCCTCACTATTTGAGCAGGTTTGTGATCGTCAGTATGAGGATAACAAGTTGTGCCTTCTCCATGATCAGGTGTTAATTGTAAGTTCGAGAGCCACACTATTGATTATAGAGTTTTTTTGAGATTTCACGGTCATATTTATGTTCCCCAGTTTGATGACCTAATTCAGTCGATTCTTCATGAGGCTCACAGCTCTAGATATTCTATTTACCATAGTAAAACCAAGATGTATAGATATTTGAGGCAATAATATTGGTGGGATAGTATGAAGAGAGATATGGTAGACTTTGTGGCTTGTTTTCTATGTTGTTAGCAGGTTAAGGGCGAGCATCAAAATCTTAGTGGATTGACTCAGAGGATGCCCAGTCTCGAGTGGAAATGGGAAGAGATTACTATAGACTTTATTAGTGGTTTGCCTGGTACTTTCCGTGGTCTTGATGGTATTTGGGTTATTGTGGATTGTTTGACCAAGTTGGCATATTTCATTCCTATTTAGATGACCTTTAGTGCTGAGAGATTAGCCTATATTTATGTTTGGGAGATAGTTCATTTGCATGGGGTGTCCATCTCTATCATATTAGACCATGGTTCTGTGTTTACTTCATGGTTTTGGAGAGCATTCCACTTAGGAGCTTGAGTGGATTTAAGTATAGCCTTTCATCTACAGACCGATTGTCAGTCTGAGCAGACTATTCAAGTGCTTGAGGATATGCTTCGAGCCCGTGTTATAGAATTTAGAGGATAGTGGGATCATCACTTAACATTGGTAGAATTTGTGTACAATAACAACTATCATTAAAGTATTGAGATGGTTCCTTATGAGGATTTGTATGGCACAAGATGTTGTTCTCTAATTGGGTGGTTCTAAACTTTTGAGGTGAGACCTTATGGAAAGGATTTGCTTTAGGACTCTTTGGATATAGTCAAGGTTATTTAGGGTAGGCTGAGAGCAGGCCAGAGAAGGCAAAAGGACTATGTTGACCGTAGGATCTATTCCTTGAGTTTTGGAGTTAGTGACCATGTGTTTCCTTTAAGTTTCAACCATGAGGTCTATGATGAGGTTCATAAGGGAGGGTAAGCTTAGCCTTATTAGTTCTTTTGAGATTCTTTATGCAGTTGGCAAGTTGGCCTTTGAGTTAACATTACCTCCGGATTTCGTTGTTGTTCACCTAGTTTTCCATGTCTTCATGTTGCAAAACTATATTTTGTACCCATCTCATGTTCTTAGAGGGACTTGATCTAGTTAGATGAATAGTGGACCTTTGTGGAGGAGCCCAAGCTTATTCTAGCTAGTGATGTGAGGCGATTGCATACCAGATAGATCCCTATAGTTAAGGTTCAGTGGAGGCACCACCTAGTAGAGGAGGTCACTTGGGAGATCGAGAGAAAAATATGGGCCCAGTATCCTCACTTGTTTGAGGCTTCAGGTATTTTCATCATTTTTATCTTTTGGGGACGAAAGTTCCGTAGTAGTAGATGTTGTAATGACCCTTTAAGTCATTTTTTCATAAATCTCACTTATTTTTGCCATTAGAGCTCTCTCATAGCTACCCCAAGTCATTTGTGACTTTTTGGAACTGATAGTTCCATAACCGGGTAATTCATTTGTTTTTTAGAGCCATTTTCCTATTTAAAAGTCTTCGCTGGTTCCAAAAGGCCATCGAGCTAAAACCATAGTAAAACAAACTTGGATGCAAATTTTTACTGTGCCAGCAGTTCTAAAATGTCAATATTAGGCTAGGTAGACCTTTGATTTGGGTCTCACTGCACCCAAGCTTATTTTGACCTATCGGTCGAAAAGTTGATAAATTGGAAAGTTGGGTGTGGGATGCATATTTGGTCAAAACAGGCTCAGATGGAAAATTTGACTTTGCCAATGCATTTTGAACATTGAAATTAGTATGAGCACTGATTTTATTTACTCGTATTGGATTCTAGAAGCATCCCGAGGCATTGGGCAAAAATTGGAAAATATTTCAAGTTTTAATTGTCATCTAGTGCAACAGAAGGTAGCCCAATCACGCACTGAGCATTACAATTATGGTGTCTCAATCGCAGCCTGCATGCACTCGATCGCAGCAACTGAGTACCTAGAAAGGGGTATTTAAATGCCATTTTAGTCGAGAATTGGCCATCTTCCTATTCCTTTGAGTTCCATAAGACCAAATAGAGTATACAACCTATAAATTGAGTCATGGGTGTCGATTGGGAGCGTGAAAAAATTGTGTATTTGTGATTAGCAATGGATTTAAGGTATGAAATCCTTCATTTCCTGTGTTGATTATGGGTTATTTGACCCAAAACCCCAATTAGCTTAAGGGCATGAATTAATCCTAAATAAGCTTGGTTTTTACTTAGTTATTGGGGGTTATGATCCCTAATGGTATTTAAGTGTTGGGTTGATCTCAAAAATTTGTTTTCCATATATGGGACCTATTTGGGATTCTTGGTGTCATTTTTGGACCCAGAACACAATGGTGTAATATGGAAATCGATATTCTCGTAATAATGTGTAGATTGTGTCTTTGATAGCTTGGCACCTTGAAGAAGCTTTTCGAATGGAAAATGAGAAGGTTTAGCGGTTCTAGGGCTTTATTCAGATTTGGATAGGTTTGGCTTACTTCTTGTTAGATTGAGCTTTATTATAGTATATTTGTGATATCTTGTTAAGATTGGGAGGGGTTTTAGGTGATTGGAGTGATAATTAGTAATCTTTGGGATCAGTTGAACCATTTAGACCATTTGAACTTATATCATGGGATTCTTGACTTGTAGTCTAGAACCTTGGCTTGTTGGACTTGTCAACTCATGGATAGCATGAGGATTTTCTAGTTGTTTTAATTTAAGTGGAGTGACCTTGTCACTCATGTTAATAGCAAGGGGACCTTAGTTGTGCATAGTTGAGAAATTTCCTTAGTTGCTTAGGATAAGTTAAGGGTGATACTTGATGAAGGACCACATCATAGAACTATTGTGGGTTGATAAACCTCTAAGACATGATTTAGGTAACTTAGCTTAGCCCCGGGTAGTTAGACTTGTAATGAAATATGGTATATTAGAAGTAGGACTTGACCTACCTTAAGATTGGATTTTGTAGTATCATTAAAGAACTAAGTGCTTTTTAATTGTCTAGAATATGCCTTCGGTAGTATGATGGCTAACCCCCGGTAAATGAGTTATCCTTGATGTTGGTATAGGAGTAATGTTCTTGGTTTCCTATTAAATCATTGTAAATGCTTAGATAGAATTGGAATGTCCTAAAAATTAAGCCAATAACTATGTCCTTTCTTAAATCATTGACTAGATTACTATGTGGGCTTAGGATTATGTTATTATTCATATCATGTTCAAGTCTAGTGACTAAACTAGTGTTTGTGCTAAATATCCCTCATGTGCCAATATTGTGAGCCTTAATGATAAAGGGCTCTAGTAAGTATATCCTTGGCTTTATAAGTAGGCATGCTACTAATTATGTTTAACCGAGTAATGCATTGAATGTCCATTCCATATAGATATATCCATACATCTATCGATAGTTTTTTTGGGCAATAAATGTTGAGATATGAAGTTGTAATCCCCCTTACTTCTCCTTTACATTATCCCTCGTGGGGATTGCCCATTTATTGTTGAATTTATTGTATATATATATATACATATATATATATATGTTGATATTATTGATACCCGGCTCAATTTCGGAGGATATGTTGATATTATTGATACCTAATTTGAGTCTGATGGATATGTTGATATTATTGTTACCCAGTTCGAGTCCAGAGGATCTGTTGATATAATTGGTACCCGGTTCGATTCCGGAGGATATGTTGATATTATTTATACCCGATTCAAGTCTAAAGGATATATTGATATTATTGATACCCGATTCGAGTTCAGAGGATATGGTGGTGATATTGTTTCCTGGTTCTAGTTTAGAGGATATGATAATGCTATGAATGGTAAGGACTTATATATATATATAGTTATGCTATTATGATTACATCTTTATGTGTATTAAGGGTATGGTGTAATCCTTAGGATGTCAAATACAGCTCACTAAAGCTAATCACTTCCTCGGTGAAAAGGTTCATGTTATTACTGACTAGTAAGTAGAAATGGAACATGCCGGATATATGAATCAAGACTAGTCAATGAGATGGGGATTTATTATAAGTTTTGGATCCACCAAGTAAATACTGCTAGTTTAAGATAATGGTTAATTAAGAATGTGGGTAATTGAAATAGGCCATGTGGTGACTAGTCGCCTATTATATAATTGTCTTAAACTATGAATAGAAAACCAATGGAATAGATAATGACTCTTGCTTAACTAAAATATGGTAATTAGTAAATGTGGTTAATATGTAGCTAATAGAAATGATGATATAGAATAACGACCTATTGGCGATGTAAGTTTCTAAGGGAAATTTGGGAAGATGTTCAATTAATGATAAATGCAGAATATGGTTGGATAATGTTTGAGATTTTGTTACATTGGTAAATATACATTGTTATTATCTTCTTAGATGTACTCGATGGGATGATGCGATGAGTTCTTTTAATTTATGTTCTAGTTGGTTTATGGGCGCTAACTTTGTATTTAAGTAGTTGTGATTGTATTGGTGTTGATTCACACTTTTGGATCATTTACTTTCTACATATGATGGAACTTTCGTGTTTTGATGCGATATGTCATATTATTGTTCTGGTCTGATTACTTATTATATATAGTGATGATGAAGATGATTCAGGTTCGATTTTGCACCTTGACTTAGATGTATATATTGATTTATATCATCTTTATAACATGATTTAGCTCAGTCGGCCGATGATGCCTACTTAGTACCCATTGTTTTGGCACTTATACTACGCTTCTTTTCTTTTTTAGTGCACATCTATGTACTAGTTTCCATCGTTGAGTTAAGTTCATGTGGTGTTGATCTCCCGATGATAGGGTAATCTCTTAGAGTTTCAAGTCACTCGTTTCCCTCTATCTTTAGTTTAGTCTTTTGTGTTCAAGATAGATGTATTGACTATTTTAGATTTATGGGTTGTATTTTTCCTATTATCATACTTAGATGCTCTTGTACTGATATTACCAGGTCATGGGGTTTGGCATCCGTGTTAACTATTTCCTTTATGTTGGAACATTTGTTAGATTATGACTTATGTTTGTGTTTTTGTCCCAGCTGGACATTTCTACCGAAGTAACCCATTGCTTTAGATCTAGGTTACGGTGTTGGCTTACCTACTAGTGGGATTTGGCAGGTGCCATCATAACTTGTAAATCAGGTCGTGATAGGTACCTTAGTTTTCTTTTCACATAATGTATATGCCTTGATAGACCCAGGATCTACCCTGTCATATGTTACTCCATTTATTTCTAACAAATTTGGAATAGAGCCAGAGTTATTGCGCAAACCATTAAGAGTATAGACTCTAGTAGGAGATTCTATTATAGCTAGATGGATCTATTATGATTGTGTAGTGACAATATGCGGACATGCTACATTGGAAAATTTGATTGAACTTTAAATGGTGAACTTTGATATTATTATGGGTATGGATTGGTTATCCTCATAATATGATATAGTCGATTGTCGAGCCAAAATAGTCCATGTCCATTTACCAGAAGAGCCAGTCTTAGAGTGGAAGGGTGATTCTATGATGCCTAGAGGGAGGTTTATTTCCTTTCTTAAGGCACAAAAACTTATTGCAAAGGGTTTTTTTTATCACCTGCTCCAAGTGAAAGATGTTGAGGCCAAGTCATAGGCACGAACCTTTCAATCCGTACTAGTGGTAAATGAGTACTCAGATGTGTTTCCTGATGAACATCCAAGATTACCTCCCGCCAGAGAGATTGATTTTGGTATTGATATGGATCCCGATACTCAACTGATATCAGTTCCAACTTATAGAATGGTGCGTGCAGAATTGAAGAAACTAAAAGAGTAGTTAAAGGACTTACTTGATAAAGGCTTCATTCGACCAAGTAAATAACCTTGGGGTGCGCCAATGCTTTTTGTATTCAAAAAAAGATGGCACATTACAAATGTGTATAGATTACAGGCAGTTCAACAAAGTGACAATAAAGAATAAGTACCCCCTTTCCCCAAATAGATGACTTATTCGATCAATTACAAAGAGCTAAATGCTTTTCAAAGATTGATTTGAGGTTCGGTCATCACCAGTTATGGATTCGTGAAGCAGATATTCCCAAAATAACCTTTTGGACAAGATATGGGCACTTTGTGTCGTATGGACTAACAAATGCTCCAGCAGCCTTCATGGATATGATGAAAAAGATTTTCAAACCCTTTCTTGATATGTACATGATTGTATTTAGAGATGACATTTTGATATACTCACGTAATGAAGTTGTGCATGTAGATGATTTGAGGTCAGTATTGTAGTGACTCAGAGAGAACCATTTGAATATTAAATTCACTAAGTGTGAGTTATGGTTAACCTCGTTAGCTTTCCCTGTTCATGTAGTACTTGAAAAAGGCATCAGAGTGGATTTTCATAAGATATAAGTTGTGAAAAATTGGCCTCGACCAACCATTCCTACTGAGGTGCATAGTTTCGTGTTGCTAGCCGATTACTATAGGAAATTTGTGGAGGGATTTTCCCCTATTTCTACCCCATTAACTAAATTGACGTAGAAAGAAGTTAAGTACCAGTGGTCAAATGCTTATTAAAGAAGTTTCCAAGAATTGAAATATAGATTGACTATAGCACCAGTATTAGCCTTACCAGAGGGCACAGAAGGATATGTGGTGTCATGTGATGTTTCTGGAATTGGTTTGGGTTGCGTCCTAATATGGCATGGAAGAGTTATTGAATATATTTCTCGACAGTTGAAGAAGCATGAAAAGAATTATCCTACTTATGACTTTGATCTTGCAGCAGTGTTCTTTATTCTTAAAATATGGTGCCATTACTTATATAGAGTGCATGTTGATATCTTTGAAGATCATAAGAGCCTTTAATATCTATTAAAGCAGAAAGAGCTAAATCTGAAGCAAAAGACGTGGCTAGAGTTGCTGAAAGACTATGATGTCAATATTCTCCATCATTCATGCAAAAGGTGACATTGTAGTTGATGCTCTTAGTCAACTATCCATGAATAGTCTAGCACACTTATCACCTATTCATCGTGATGTAGCGAGAGATGCTCACAAATTAGCCATCCTTAAAGTCTATCTTATGGATTCTAAAAATGGTGGCGTTTTTGTACTCAATATAGCTGAGTCATCACTGGTGGAATGATGTAATAAAAGTAGTATGATGACACCTTATTACTCTAATATAGAGAGGGAATTCAGCAACACCGAGTCTCAGTGTTTGAGCTAGAAGCCGATGGCACTTCGAGGTGTTGAGGTAGATTATATGTACTTGATATAGATAGGTTGCAACAACAAATTATGGTTGAGGCATATTTCTCTCGTTATTCAATCCATCCCGATTCTACAAAGATGTATCATGATCTTAAAGAGATCTACTGGTGGAATGACATGAAGAATGATATAGAAGAATACGTGGCAAGGTGCTCCAATTGTTAGCAAGTAAAGCAGAACATCAGATACCCAGTGGCCTAGCTCAAATCTTTAGTATTCCAACATGGAAATGGGATGCTATTAATATGGATTTCATCATAGGCTTACCTTCTTCTTATAAAAAACATGACTCTATTTGATTAATGTTGATCGATTGACGAAATCAACCCATTTTCTTCCGATTAAGTCTAACAAAACGACTGAAGATTATGCCAAGTTATATGTAAAAGAGATTGTTCACCTACATGGGACCTAATGTCGATTATTTCAGATAGAGGTTCCCCGTTTAAAGCTCAATTTTGGAAATCATTCTATAGGAGCTAGGGAGCTCAAGTGAACCTTAGCGGTGCATTTCATCCCCAAATAGACGACTAAGAAGAGTTCACCATTCAAACACTCAAAGACACGTTGAGAGTGTGTGTGTTACACTTTAAAGGTAATTGGGATGATTATTTGCCTTTAATAGAATTTTCTTTTAATAGTAGCTATAACTCCAGGATTTGTATGGCTCCATTCGAAGCTTTATATGATAGATAATGTCGATCACCTTTTGGTTGGTTAGAAGTAGGTGAAACATAGATATTAGGTCCAGATCTAGTCCATCAAGCCATTGAAAAGGTTAAGTTGGTACGAGAGAGGTTGTAGATTGCCCAGAGTAGGCAAAAGTCATAAAAAATATACGATGTAGAGATGTACAGTTTCAAATTAATGATTTGGTATTCTTAAAGGTGTCGCCTATGAAAGGCATTATGCAATTTGGAAAGACGGGTCAAAGTTATTTGCAAAATTGGCAAAGTAGCCTATGAGCTAGAATTACCTCCAGAGTTAGCTGCAACACATCCTGTCTTTCATGTGTCTATGTTATGTAAATGCTTAGGAGAGCCTTCACATTTCTTCCCTATAGAGGGTATTGAGCTTGGTGGAGACTTGTCATTTGAGGAAGTTCCCGTAGCTATATTGGATCGGTAGGTCAGAAAGTTGAGAACTAAAGATATAGCTTCGATATAGGTACTTTGGAGGTACAAGAACATAAAAGTATCCTCTTGGGAAGCAAAAGCGAATATGAAGGATGAATACCCATATTTGTTCCAAAAACTACCAAAAGGTTCTTAAACTCCTTGTCCCTTTATATGATCGTTAGTTCCCACTATATTATGTACTGTTGACATCCAATTCATGTTTGATATGCTTAGGTACATGACTTTTTCCTATAATTTTTGATATTTACATAGATACAACGTACGAATATAGATTATAAGGTTAGTACATTGTTGGTTATGGTCGTTAATTAAGCTTAAGGACAAGAGGAGCCTCGTGTACTATTTCTTGAGTTTAAGGCTAGGCGAGCCTCGTGTATTATCTGTTGAGTATTATATGTGTTGTGATGCTCTGTGAAGCATATTTGAACATATTCTGGCGAGCTGGCAGGAACCTGATAGGCCTATTTACCAAGAAAACTCTGGCAATTTTTTTGGAAATTTGGAGAGTTACCCAAATTTGAAGGCCTTATGATGGGATAAAGTGAGATCAAAATTAATTAAATGATTTTATGGATGTCTTGGATAAGTTATGGAGTGGAGAGTAAGTTATAATTATCATTCGAGGATGAATGATCCTAAGTGAGGGCAATTGTACCACCTCAGGAAAAAAATTAAATTTAAAATTTAATAATAATATAGACAAGTATAACTTTAAGTTCATAAAGAGTAGCACATAAAAATTATTTATTCTTTAAGTTGTTGGGTCGGAAAAAAAATTATAAAGTTATGCCTCCTCATTTTTTTGTTATTAAATTTGGGATTTGGTGGGGCCACCTTATATATATTCTTTTCCAAAATTAGTACTTAAGTGGAAAAAGGCAAAAGAAAGAGAAAAAGTACTTCCCCAGAATTGCTTTCCAGAAGCAACGATAGTACCCCTCTATTTTTCTTTCTTTTTTTAACAAGAAAAAAATCTAAAGGGATCAAGAGGAGATTATAATCAGAGGAATGATATCCATGTCCGTACGAAACATATAAGTTAGTTTTGTGGCAATATCAAAAAATTTTAAGAATTTTATTTATAAAATCTAAAGTTGAAAGTTGAATTTCAAGAGGTAAATTCACTACCCCTTTTTTTTAATTTGACTATAAGTAAGTATTTGGGGATGTTTTATTTGAATCTTTGCACTAGTCTTTGAAATGAGTTCATGAGAAAAAGGAAAAATTTTGATAAAAGAAGAGTTTCTAGGGATTCCTATCAATTGGGTGGATTTACTGTTTAAGTTGGAAGAGTTAGAATTTATTTTGGTTTCTTGTTAAGTAATTTGATTAATTTTTTCCATAAGTAAAGATTATCGAAATAAGTTATTAAATGCACCTACGGGTTACTAATGGACATGTATGTTATCCTTGTAACTAGTGAATTGCCTATTGGATAGCGGAAGTTGGTGGTTGGAAAGACAAAAGCTATACTCCCGCGGGTTAAATTATTTGGGGCTCGAATTACTATCGTAGTTAATAAATCACTAAGGTATGTAAAGCTAAACCTTCCCTCACCACTATGGAACCACCTATGTCATTTGTTCCTTCTTATCAATCTTAATATAATTCTCATGAAATACGAGTAAAGAATCTTTATATTACACATCATTCCTTCGTTCTACCATCAAACTTAAAGTATCCATCTTTTTCTCCTTGTGTCAAGTCTTCACAATTTTTCATATTACCATAAATATCATTACTTAGAAGTTCTTTGGCCACATGTTATATATATATATACACATCACCAATTAGGAATAAAAGTAAATGATAATATCATAATTGTAGTTATATGTATTAGCTACGCGATCACTACCATTATTCACATGTCATCGTCCTTTAAGGCATTATTTGATATACATTAGCAATGAGAGGGTACATAGGTTTGGCTTAGCATATCGCTCGATGTGATTTTGTGCAAATGATCGAGACCATACCATTATAGTTAGCCCAGACATTGGGGTGTACCCTCCTTTGTGGCAACATTTGTATTTGGAGTCAGTTGGAAGGTAATGCACTGTTTTTTCCTGACTCGAGCTAGCATATGACATATATGGCCTGTGGGCAGGCCCTCATAGTGAGCCCCTGGGAATGGTGTACCTATTTTAATACTATGATTATAGTTACACATATGAGATCATAACAATACGTATTTATGAAACATATGCTTTATACTTCCCTCAGATCGCCTTCAGTAGGACATCTTGTGATCATTTGTACTACTTATAGGATAAATATATCACCTAGGCAAATTATAGGCCCTATGTTATAATGAATACTTTTCTAAATATTATATAAGATACTAATGAGACCGGAACATAAGTTATAGTTTTATGTCGTATATGTGTTACTTGTTGGATCATACGTTTTTCACTTTGATATTTGATTTATATGAGCTTTTCCACTTTTCTTTCTATTATTCTTTCTGCTTTCATACCAGTACATGTTATTTATGTACTGATGTCCTGGGGGCACCACGTTTATTGATGTAGGCTCAGATCCACAGGATAGAAGACGTCCACTTTAGGCCCTATTGTCATTTTTAACTAATATTTTGGTGAGCTCCATCTCTCTCTGAAGCCAGTCTAGTGTTTTTATTATGTGTACAATTCTCTAGTTGGGCATGTCAGGCCATATGCCAACTAGTCATTCATAGTATAGCATGTTAAACTTACTAGAGGATTCATGGACATCATGCAGTATTATATTGTACAATTTTGTTAATATAACTCCCTCATGTCTATGTATAGCTCATAGTAGATATCCTACTCGTTATTATCTCATGATGTCGTATATGTCGTAGAGTGCTTGTAAAGTAGGTTCATACGGTTCTTGTCCATTGTTATCATTTTAGGGTGTGACAATTATACTCCCATTAGTGTTTTCTAATACCATAAAATCATTATCTACTGATTTCATACATTCTGACCAAACTACATAAAATTCATGAATTCTACAGCCCAATTTCTACCATGAATAAATTTATAATGATTTTCAACGATTCTAAGAAGTTATTCAAGTTTAGTATGTAAGGAACTTACCTACAAATATGAAAACTTCCAAAATCTTCCTGCAGCTAATTACCTTACCAGTGCCTTGGTTTGTTTTTCAAAAAATAGAAAATAAAAATATGTTTTGGTTTGAAAACTGCAAGAACATTGCATGTTACTACTATAGTAGTAAAGTTACCACTGTAGTGGTTTGTGACTACTACAGGCTACCGCAGTAGCAATACTTTTTCCACTACAACGGTATAATTGCAGCGATTCTATTTTCTTGTTATAGAAGACCTGAGGTACAATCTCAAGGAGTCTCTCTAATTATGTTTGTTTTACAATACATTTCTCAAAATACGACATTCCAAACTAACCTTCCACGATAAACTCTATAACCAGAGTTCTCTAACTCTGTTTTATGTGTCGGAAGTTGCTTTGACTTTTGAAATTTTTCATCTGTCTTAAATCAAATGCCCCCACCAATGATCACATCAATATTAGATTTCTTTAGAATAGAACACGCTCAAAACTCATCTAAGTCTCGGATAGCCCTAAATTTTCTTTAAAATTGTCTTAAGGGAAAACTTGGTGAAAGTTTTACGTCCTATTTTAGTGTAATGATGATTTGGATCATTACACTACCCCATACTTAATGGAATGATTTTACTCAAATAAATTTATAGAAATAATTAAGAAAAAGGTTTAGAGATACTCCTTGAGGCCTTCTAGGGCCTAGCTAGCTGGAAGAATGATTTTCTCATATCTTTCTACAAAGGTTGCATGACCTCACAATTCAGCTCAAAGGTGTTCCTTTGCTTCAAATTTGGTAACTCATACATTCCTAATCTTCACAATAAAAAACAAAAAATGTGATACTATAAAAATAAAAATACTAATAATAAGCTACACTATTACAAATTAAGTTTCCTCCCAATAAATATTTGATGTAATGTCACGGCACAGTGCCATCAAACCATTTTCATTCCTTTTTGAACTTGTAAATTGTGCCCCTAATTTCTTTTTCAATTTTCTATGATGCTCAAGGGTGAAATGTATAAAAAATAGTGGAACCAAGGAATAGATTTCCCATTATTCCCCTTCTTGACCCTTATGTGGGGAACATAATTCTTCAATTTTGACACAAGAAAATTCAAGGATATAGATACATTGTTCCTCATCCTTATACTTTTCCATAGGCTACGATGGCTCGAGTACTATCTCACTATCTGAATACAATGTAAACAATGATTGGAATGAGGCACAATGCACCCTAAATCATGAATTTAATTACTAGTAGCATCTTCATGTACATATAGACTAGAGTTTTCAAAGATAATACTATCTACTTCCTCACATGACTCTAGTATACTCTTTTCAATAGTAGTAATATATATAAAAGTATGGTCGAGTAGTTGGCCCTTCAATTTTAGCTTCTCAATTTGGTTAAGTACTTTTCAGCCTCGCACAACTCACCACTAAATCATTATGCGTTAAATGCATTTTGCACTTAAATCTTCTTCTAAGTTTTGAATAACTAAGCCATACTTATCAATCTCTTCAATGAACTCAATTATTTAATTTAACAAGTGTCATCTATTTATAATTTTCTTTTAGTGACCCCCAAAATCCTCTAATAATTTTCTACAAGGGTCCATATTATCAAGAACACAAGTAATATTAAATCATCATAATAAGGATGCGGGGAAGGGTGATATCACTTATAAAAATCTTTCCATTATCCAGCACACCATATAAAAGACTCAATCATAGGATTTAGAAGGGTCATCCAATGCATTACACAAGATTGAAATCCTTGAACAAGTTTTCTATTAACGCACTGTGGAAAGACGGGACATTCGATGTCTAAAAATAAGGAATTTATGCTTGCAGTTAGGTTATTTTGGAGGATATGAGGTGTTTGTTGCTTGATTGTAGAGAATATAGGTACAGAGCTCCTTGGGATAAAAATTAGAAGAAAAATTCGTAGAAAAGGTGAAGTTTTCTCATCTTATGAGTCAGCCTACAAGTCGTTAAATCATTATACGACTCGTAGCCTGACCCGTGAGCAAAGCAGTGACAAAAGACAAGCTGAAGAAACTAAGTAAAGATGTTCATGACTCTTAAGGATTCACTATGAGTCGTGACGTGAAATCGTAAAGAGAATAGAAAATTAAGCTACCAGTGAGAGGTAAAGACAAAGAAAGACACGAGTCATAAGATCTATTACGACTCGTTATGACCAGCCATAAACTGACCAGTGTACAAAAGCCCTAAAGAACAGGTTCCAGGTGGTGACTAGTGAAGACCACGATTCTTAAGGTCTGGTTATGACTCATGAGGATGAGTCATAAGGACAACAAAAACTTGAAGCCTTGAAGATGCATTTTTTCTTGACTATCTACGACTAGGCATCATAATACTCATAAGGATACCCAATGAGTTGTTATGATTGCCGACTTACTTTTTCTATTTCATCTTTATTAGGATTTATTTAGTATTTTGATCTACTATAAATACCTTAGGGTTATTCCTTTATTATGTTATGAACTTTTGCATTACTTGTACTACTTTTAGCATACTTTGATCATTGAGATTTTGTTCTTGAGATCTTTGGTTTCTTATTCAATTAAAGACTTTGTGTTTTATTTCTCTCATTATCGTGTAAGTAATTACATGTGTTCTTTATTTATTATCATGAATTTTTGCATGAACATGAGCGACTAATTTCCTTGACTAGGGTTGTGGGAACCTTGCAGATTAACTACGTAGAGAAAGTGGGAGATACATCTATTCTATTATAGTTTGATATATCTTAATCTTTTTCATATTAACTGACCTCAGAGCTATTGTAGAATCTTGATGATCGCCCGTATTTGAGAACTTCCTTACAAGGGAGTTTGATATTAGGAAAAGGGGATTAAGATAGTAATTTGAGATTCACGTCAATCTTATAATTCTGCCATCTCATCTAATCAACTTGAGACCCAAAAGGTGAGAGTTGAAATAAGGTTATATGCAAGGAGCAATAACATGACGCCCAGAGACTCATAAGGTAAAGGGTGAGATTTACCAGCGCAATGACAAGATGGTTGATAATACATAACTTGTCAACTTTACATGCAGAGCAATTAAATAGGTGAGTTGAACACGAGAATTTTATGCAGTTGAAAATCCAGGGGGAACTAAGTCCTAGTGTTCGTCTTCTACTATTTACAAACCCAAGCATTCAAGTTTTGTTACTACTTACCATTGAATTTAAATCCCCCCATTTACTTTTTCGCATTTCTCATGAATTGTCAAGATTAAGAGACCATTCAACATTTTCACTGTGGGTTCGACCCCAACCTGGTTTGGGTTACTATATTTGACATAAATTTTGGCATCGTTACTTGGGAAGACAGTGTGAATAGTTTATTGAAATTGGTGAAGTTCGCGGGTTTTATTTTTTATTCTTGATTTGGTATACACTGGTGTATGCCAAACTTTAGGAGTAGAGGCAATCTATTACTCCCATTAGATCCAGAGCCTGGAAGAATTCTTCAAACACCAAAAATAATGTCAGAGCAAGTTCCTGATGGTGTTTCTATTGGGGTTCAAGATCCTCAGATTGTGAATCCTCCCCCACCTACTGATCCACAAAATATTACCAATAGACAAATTGAATAATTTTTAGTAGAGGTAGCTGAAGAGGATAGATTAGCAAAGGAGTCACGGTTAGCTTATGAGACTAGGGAAGCTCAGTAAGGAGAATTATAAAGGACAAGACAAGTGATCGAGTGTTGAGAGAGAGTTCAAAGATATAGAGCCTCATTGATCCCTACATATCATCATCTACAACCATATGATGAAAACGAGGATATGGGATATGTTAAACTTATTGAGACAGGGGCCATAATTCATCCTACTCTGCCCCTCAATATTAAATTCGACATTACTAGTGCAATGATCCAACTATTAAATTTAAAGAGTGTATTTTTGGGATCAGTGGCTGATGATGCAAACATGAATTTTTCTAATTTTACTGGGATTTGTACATCGTATAATACTTCGGGGGTGAACCAGGAAACTTAGAGGTTGAGGTTGTTCCCATTTTCACTGATGGGAAAAGCATCACTATGGTTAGGGGAACTTATGATAGGTTCAATCACTACTTGGCATGAGTTGCGTAGATAATTTTTGAATAGATTCTTCCCTCCTGCAAGTATGCTATAATTAAAGGATGAAATTTATAATTTTCGATAGCTATTGGCAGAATCCATGTATGAGGCATGGTTTAGGCTCAAAAAGAAGCTGAGCATGGTACCTAATCATAGAATTATAGGGTTTAATTTGTTGGAAATCTTCTATAGATCAATGAATGTTAGTTCTAGAATAATGGCAGATATAATTTTGAGAGGTTCATTTATGCATCTTTGGTGGGACGCTACACAAAGTATACTAGATGATATTTCAATGACTAATCGAGGTTGGCATACCAGTGATGTTAAGAAAGGTGCAGGTATATATGCTATTAGAGCAGTTAATGATTTTGGATTTGGTCATGATTTAGCAGAACAAAAGGTTGAACAACTTCGAAAAGAAATAATTCACAACGATGAGTGCAGAGAAAGTGAATGCAAATGGGGCACATGGTTCTACTTCTAGGACTTACAAGATTGAATTTGAAGAGAAAGCAAAGTATTTGATCATTAGTTGGCAGGTTTTCGAGCCCAAGGGAAAGTGAATCAAGGTCAAAACTATTACAATTATAGATATAGATATTAAAGTAGAGAGAGAGATTGTGATTGGCGGTAGAAAGATGATTACAAAGAGAAGAGTGATAGGTATGTTCTACCAGGTGGTCGTGATTTAGAATCTAGGATGGAGGCAATGTTGTCAAAATAGGTCAAAGTCTAAGAGAGTCAAGAGAGCTGTCTTAAGGAGATTAAGGAGGATCTATCAGGGCTGGATTAGAAAGTTGAGTTACATACTACTGCAATCAAACAATTGGAGCAAAAATTTGGCCAACTTTTAGCCACAATAAATTAAAGGCAGTCTGGCACTCTCCCTAGTAATACGGAGCAAAATCTAAAGAATGATAGTCATTGCCATTCCATTACCACTCGGAGTGGTAAAACCACCATGGATCCATCCGTACCCACTGTGACTGAGTAAAATAATGAAGATGATCCTATTGTTTTGGAGAGTAGTAGCAAGAAAGATAAAGGAAAAGACAAGGTTAAGAAGCCTACTTTGAAGACTATCCCAAAACCTTTCCCTCATTTTCTCAAAGGTTAAAGAAGAAGAAAGAAGAGGGTAAGTCAGTTATGAGCCAGTCGATAATATTCATCACTGTAGTGTTGTCGCTACTAGATCATTGGTAGAGAAGAAGGAGGATCCTGGTGCTTTCACCATTCCATGTAACATTGGATCTTTCAACTTTACCTAGGCATTATATGATTTAGGAGCTAGTATCAACCTCATGCCACTAGTTGGGTTTAAGCAATTAGGTTTGGGAGCTCCAAAACCAATCACCATGAAACCAGTGATGGCAGATTGGATGGTGAAAAACCTAATTGGTATTCTATTTGATGTATCAGTAAAGGTATCTTCTTTTATCTTCCTTGTTGATTTTGGGATATTGATTTGTAAAGTGGACTTTCAAGTTTCAATTGTTTTAGGAAGACCATTCTTGGATATAGGATAGACTTTGATTGATCTTGAATTAGGACATCTGATGTTAAGACTCAACGATGAGCAGTTGACATTCAATGTATGCAAGTCTATATGGCAGCCGGATGAGTTAAGGGTGATATCTATGCTTGACATGTATGATAAGGAGATAGATTCATTATATGATGTTGACACAGTTTCTATTTGGGATGATACTTCTGAGGTGTTCCTATTGAAGAAAGGCTGGGTGTTGAATCCTTAGCAACAGTAATTATAAACTTCAATAGTGATGGTATTGATGACTATGATAATATAGTATGTGTACTTTATGGGAGTGATTCATATAATTTTCCACTAAAGAAATTTGATCTCAATCTAAAAAATAGAACCACTTCACCTGCTCAGCCGTCTATTGAGGAGTTGCCCATCTTAGAGTTGAAGGCCCTCCCTTCTTATTTTTTATATGTATTTTTTAGGGAAGACAACACTTTATTGGTAATTATTATAGCTAACTTGATGCAGATAGAAGTGGAAACTTTATTATTAGTGCTGTAGAGATTCAAGAGGGCCATTGGTTAGTCCATTGCAGATATTGTAGGTATTTCTCCTGGTCTTTGTACTGATAAGATCCAACTTGAACCGAATTATATCCCAAATATAGAACATCAGCATCAGCTTAATCCTCTAATGCAGTAGGTGGTGAATAAATAAATAATCAAGTGTTTAGATATTGGTGTAGTGTATACCATTGCTGATAGCAAGTGGGTCACTCTAGTACAATGTGTTTTGAAGAAGGGCGGTATTACTGTTGTGCGTAATAAGAAGAATAAACTAGTGCCAATAAGGCCAGTCATAGGATGGAGAGTGTGCATGGATTATAGGAAACTGAATGCATGGACCCAGAAAGGCTACTTCCCCATGCTCTTTATAGACCAGATGCTTGACATACTTACGGGAAGAGGGTGGTATTATTTTTTTCACATTTATTTGGGCTACAACCAAATCACTATTGCACCCAAAGACCAAGAGAAGACAACCTTCACTTGTCCTTATGGGTACTTTGCATTCAGATGTATGCCATTTGGGTTATGTAATGCTCCAGCCATATTTTAGAGATGTATGATGTCAATCTTCACTTACATGGTAAAAGACACCATCGAAGTATTCATGGACAATTTTTTGGTAGTTGGTGATTCTTTTGATGACTGCTTGGTTCACTTGGAAAAGGCTCTTCGCATGTGTAAGGAATGCAACTTCGTACTTAATTGGGAAAAGTGTCATTTCATGGTTAAAGAAGGTATTATTCTTGGGCATAAGATTTTGAATATTCTTGGCAGTTTTCACATTCTCATTCCAACTTAATTATGATCATACAAATATAAAATACTTAAATATTCTTACCAAAAAAAAGAAAGAATTAAAACAAAGAATGGAGAGAGATAATAGGAAAAAAGATGAGCATAGCACGCATCCAACATTGATAACTACATACCCCCTTAACTAAAATCCACCCCAAAATACTATCCATTTTTTCTACCATCATTCTTAAGCCTATCCCACCCCACCCCACTCCTATTCTTTAATCCAATCTCTTTTTCCTAATTATAGGGTATAAAGGTTGATAGAGATAAGATTGAAGTTATTGAGAAATTACCTCCACGAATCTCTGTGAATGGTGTTTGAAGCTTTTTAGGACATACTGGTTTCTACAAATGATTCATCAAGGACTTCTCAAAGATTGCCAACCCTCTTTGTAGGACTCTTAAGAAAGAGGTAAATTTTATTTCAATGAAGCATTCTTGAAGACTTTTGAATGTCAAAAAGAGAAGTTGATGATGGCTCCGATCATCGTATCCCCTGATTAGTCCTTGCGATTTAAGATAATGTGTAATGTAATTGGATTGGAATTAGGTTATATACTAGGCCAATGAAAAGAGAAAATCCTTTATATCATCTACTATGCTAGCAAGGCACTAAACCCTGGGCAAAAGAACTACACAGTTACTGAACAAGAGTTATTAGCAGTAGTTTTTTCCTTTAAGAAATTTTGGTCTTATTTTATTGGGACAAAGGTAGTTGTACACACTGATCTTAAATCATTGAGGTACTTAATGGTGAAAAAGAATGCAAATCCTTGACTAATTATGTGGGTTCTTTTACTGCAAGAGTTTGATTTCGAGGTCAAGGATAGAAAAGGCTTGAGAATCAAGTTACAAATTATTTGTCTAGACATAAGGAAGAAGCTATGCACAAAGTTGAAGGTGGACTCGAGATTAATGATAGTTTTACAGATGAGCAAATATTGTCCACCTCTCAAGATCAAATTCCATGTTTTGCTGACTATGCAAATTATCTAATAAGTGATCTAGTCCTAAAAGACCCCTTTTCTTCTAGCAGAGAAAGAAATTTATGCTTGAGGTAAGGAAATTTTTCTGGGATGAACCTTATTTATTTCAAATTTGAGTGAATAGGATTATTGGTAGATGTATCTTTGAAGTAGAGATGATGAGCATTCTTGAGGCTTTTCATGCTTCATCAGTTGGGGGTCACCATGGAGAAATCCACACAGCCCACAAGATCTTGCAATGTGGGTACTATTAACCTACAATTTACAAGGATGCTCATGATTTTGGTTCATCTTGTGACCAATGTCAACACCAAGGTAATATCTCAAGACTCCATGAATCCTCATGACACCCATCTTGGATTTAGAATTATGTAATGTATGGGGATTGACTTTATGGTTCCATTTGTGAGCTCCTTTGGTATGAATTATATTCTTGTGGTGGTGGATTATGTATCTAAATGGGTGGAAGTGGTTGAGCTCCCCAATAATAAAGGAAGAAGTGGTACCATCTTCTTGAAGAAATATATCTTTTCTCTATTTGATATGCCAAGCACAATCATTAGTGATGGTGGGTCATATTTCTATAATTGACTGTTTAAGAGTCTATTTGAGAAGTATGGAGTGAAGTACAAGTTGGAAAGACCTTATCATCCATAAACTAGTGGATAGGTTGAGGTGTCCAACAGATAAATCAAGTCCATTTTGGCTAAGACAGTTAATGCCAATAGGACCGATTGGTCAAGAAACCTAGACGATGCATTATGGGCTTACCGAACAGCTTTCAAGACTCCCATTGGTTCTTCTCCTTATCATTTGGTGTATGGAAAGGCATGTCACTTACCTGTTGAAATTGAGCATAAAGCACTATGGGCAATGAAGAAGCTGAATTTTGAGTGGAAGGATGCAACTAAGACAAGAATGAGTAATATGAATGAGTTGCATGAATTCCTACTCTGGGATAATGAGAGTTATACACTTTATAAAGAAAAGATGAAGTTACATCATGATCGCAAAATTGAGAAAAGGATATTTGAGAAAGGTGACCAGGTATTGCTCTATAACTCAAGATCTTGCTTGTTTACAGGTAAGTTGAAGTCTAGGTGGTATGGTCCATTTACTGTAACAAGAGTGTTTCCATATGGTTCTTTGGAATTAAATTGTAATAGAGAAGCCCCATTCAAAGTGAATGGGCACAGGGTAAAGCAGTATATGGGTAACACTGAGGAAATTAAGATGATTTTTCAAATAGACCATGGTGAAGTCTGAATAACCAAGGCTATTGCGTTGTCCCATGACGTTAAATCAAGTGTTGCATGGGAGGCAACCCATAAGGATAGTTGGTGAAGTCTAGTATCCAACTTAGCCCCGTCCTACTATGACGTTAAATCAAGCATTGTGTAGGAGGCAACCCATGTTTTGTACTTAATAATTTATGGGGTAATATGTGTGTTCGGTGTGCAGGGTTAAAGATTGCAGAAGAGATCTAAAAATTTAAGAATTAAGGTCATACGGACTCTTCATGCGTTGTAACTTTACATTACGACTTTTGAGAAGGATTCATAAGGACATGGGACTTAAATCATATCTAGGTAAGAAGTTTTTGGAGTCCTTACAGCTCTCAGGATGAGTTGTAACCTCTAATAATGAGTCATCAGATTGAGTCATAACAAAGTCTTTACGGGGGGAGTAACAAACCCATAAGTAAACAATTCATACATATGTGTCATAACCAAACCTACCAGGTCAAGGGTCACGGGTCAACTCGGCCCAAATTTGTATGTAAAATAGAATAGGGAACGTGAATTGGGTACCCAACATTCCAAAGAAGAACTCCCTCTATGGTTGTCGATTTCTAAGCTCCAAGAACACAAAGCCACTCATAAACATAAATCAATCAGTTGGTTCCCCCCAAACTTCAAAAATTCATGAAGCATTCGGGTCAAAAAGTTCTTAAACTCAAGAAACCTAAAACCTCAGCAAACCAAGTAAGTTTTTGAGCTTAAATGATTTATGTTTTAAGCTAAATCCAAAAATGATTTGAGGTTTTATAATTTCTTAGAGTTAAAAATGGGTGTATGTAAAAAATTGAACCCTATTGCTTGAAATTTAACGTCAAAATGTAATAATATGAGTGAACTCAAATTTGGTACTTTTATTGTGTGTTTTTAGATAAATGTGGTGTGGTAATAAAGTGCAATGAGGGTAAAAAATATGGGGTTTGTATATTGGAACCAATTCAATCTAAACCCCTATGTAACAATAGATATAGGGCTTCTAACGACGCATAACTATACATAATGAGTCATTATGAGACTCGTAACCACTAATAACATAGAGGAGTAGAATGGTGTAGGTTCTGGTATCATTACAACTCATCTATGTGAGTCGTAAACAATCCCTACAACTCGTAACTAGAATTCATAATGACTGGGGAGACATGCATAGAACAAAATATTTCTGGTTAGCTTACGATTATTGATAACGAGTCATAAGATAACCTTACGACTCACTAGGAGGACTCATAACCTAACTAGTAAATATTGATCTACCTTTTTTATATGTTACAACTCAATCATACGAGTCGTAACCAGTGTATACGACTCATACCCCCCAATCGTCACATGAACAGAACATGCACACTGAAACTAAATTTTCTTATTTTTCATTCCTTTCCATAGTAATCACTAACAAATATATGCACACAGGTACTAATGGATACTAAAGGTGACTCATAAAAGAAGAATACTACGAAGAAACTTGCCCAGAAGTTTGATTATCAACAGATAAAAAAGTAAGTCGATGAGTCAAATGGTGACCTTGTTGAATACCCACTCAAAGGGAAAGCAGGCCCAAGGGAAAAATAACCTTGGGGTAAGAAAGTCGTCACTCTATAGGACACACCTCCAAGGGGGCCAAGAATAAAAAATATGAGTACTTTCTATCTGCGCTCACCATCATCTTTTGAGGATGACAATGATGATAATGAAGAAGAATCAGAAGTTAATCCAGGTACTGGAGACTCAAGATCCTACAGGGTAGAATCTGAGAATGTGAGTGAGACTGAGGAAAACATGACCCCTATTGACATACAAGACCCACTTTAAATCCTTTTATCCATTGAACTTGCTCTGGTGCCCATCGTTAAATGTTTGGGGTACCCCAATATGCAGAAAACATATAATTTTAGGTTGGAGATGAACCCAACTATAGGAATCCAAGAAGAGGGATATACCTAAAACCAAGATTGATTACTAAAGGCATTTCTGAGATGCCTGGATTTGAGGCCAGATTTCAGCAGTATGGTTCTAATGGATGACTACAACACTAGAAAAATCCAGACCTGCACTAGTGCAGGAATTTTATGTTGCATATAAGGGTTACCTGAAGAGACAATACCCTCAGGGAAATAAAAAACCTAGTCTTTAGGCATTAGGAAAAATCTCTTAAATGGTGTATTCTGACCAAGATATGGTTAGGTGAGTCACTCATATCCCTGTGTACGAGTTGTACTCTCTCTTACCTCCCTCTCTCATAACTTTATCAGCCTAGGAGGTTAACATAATTTCCATAATATGACTTGGTCTCACCTTATTCATACATTATGGTATGAGTCGTACCTAGGTAAGTGGTAAGGTGATTAGCACTTGATAAAAAATGGACTATTTTTGGTACGGATCATGGGTATGGTTTAGGGTCCAAGTCGTACCCTTTGAATACAATTCAAAGGTGTTTATTCATACCCTAACAAGTTTAGGTGACCTAGGATAATCCTAGGGTACGAGTTAGGGTACCACTCGAATCCTAGGGTACGGTTGACTCAAGTAAGTCACACCAAACATTGAAGCCAATTTTCATCTTTTAGTTGAGGAACTTATGGTTATTTACTACACCCTAAACCCTAAGTTCCCCAACTATATAGGTGTATATGGCCTCCTTAAACACATTTTGAGTGGATCAAACATTCCAAAATACTCTCAAAAGTTCTTGAAGTAAGATTGGATGCTAGGGTTTGAAGTGGGTTCATCTAATAGCAAGAGAGGTGTTAAGTTCTTCATTGAAAAAACTTTTATAAGGCATGTAACTCTCTCACTTGTAAAATAACTCAAAAAACATGTATTTCAAACTTGGATTAGTAAGTGTACATGGTGGCTTTGAAATCAAATGAAAGGGGTTTTTGTTGTCAATGATGAGTAATGTTTTTTCTTGCTTGAGCTTATGATTATACATTTTATTAGTGATTTATTATATGTGTAGGTACTTTTTGTATGTGGTATAACATATAGGTATTGAATAACGCTAGTAATGATGGGTTCCACTATGAATTTGGTTTTGATAAATGTATGCACATAAGATGTTTGTGAAAATGTCTAAATAAATTATCTAGTCACATGTTAATGGTGTGTTAAACTAGGGTATTGGTCTCATGAATATGAATGATATAAGATATTATTGTAATGCATATGAGTACTTAGTAAATGATTGGTAAAGGCCTTGTTGATCATTTATTGATTCGTGATGAATGTGAATGCTTGGTAAATGGTTAGTAAGAACCTCATTAATTATGTAATAGGTTAATTTATGACTTTAGATGGTATGATTTCCCAATAAGTAGGAATGGTTGATAAATGGTATTGTAACAATATTGTTATCCATGTAATTAGTTAAATTATGATCATGTTGGTTTGATGGCTAAGAATGGGGTTCAATCCCCTAAATATGAACTTGAATTATGTGTAGAACTAAGGTGTGCTATAGAAATACTAATGAAGAATGATTGTTTTGGTAAGGGTCTTGATGACCATCGATTGAATTGAATGATGACTTAAGTTAAGGCATTGGACAAATAAAGTATTCAATCGATAAATATTCCTATGAAGACCTTATGGTCCCATGTGTTTATAGTTTAGATAAATGGTTCAAGTCCTTAAGTGTTGAAATGAATTGTTTGGATGTTAAGGCTTTAACTAAAGAGGTTAAGAGATCAAATGTCGACTAGCAAGGGCAATAAAATGGCTTGTGGTTGGAGTCCCTCGCCCAATGAACTGGCTTGTGGTTTGAGTCCCTAGTCCAATGAATGGATTCTGGTTCAAGTCCCTTGTCTAATAGAATGACAAGTGGTTCGAATCCCTAGTCCAATAAAATGACTTGTCATTTGAGTCACTCGCCCAAGGAAATGACTAGCGATTTGAGTCCCTAGTCTAATGAAATGGTTTCTGGTTTGAGTCCCTCACCCAATAGAATGACTAGTGGTTCGAGTCACTAGTCCAATGAATGGCTTATGGTTCGTGTCCCTTGTCTAATAAATTTGTTGAGTTGGTTTGAGGTTCGGATTCCCTTGACTAATGTAACAGAGAAGTTTAAGGTTCTAAAATTGGTAAGGTGAAAGTTTTAAAGTTCTTCACTCCATGTCTCATGAATGAATGCTTTAAGAATAATTTCAATGAGTCTTTCCATGACTTGGTATGCTATATATAAACATATGTATGTGTATCTTCATATATGCCCATGCTAATGTAAATATGATTTCATATGAAGGTTTGACTGGGATTAAACTAATGCGCTATTTTATCCTAATCCTTGAAATATATTTTAGCGCTCCAATCGCTAACTATCTGCGGATGCTATGTCCCCATGCGACATAGGTTTTAGAGATTTTTCTTTTTTTTCTACGCAGTGACCAAGTGTTCGGGAAGATCATATGTTGACATTGAAGTGGTGAGCTTCCATTTTTCGGAAGCCATACATTTCATAGTCTTTTAATTTAAGTCATAGACTTGTATAGACTTGGTATTTGGCAATTGTTGAGGTGTATATCCTGACATATTTTATACATTGGATTTGTAGAGGCTTGTGGATGACTGTGGACATGGGAATGGGGATATTCGCTAGATTATTGTCACTAATTAAATGTTAGGTAATGTCTAAGTATTGACTATTAACTTTGTCCCTTTTCCATTAAACCACCACGATAGTGGCGCATCGCGGTGGGTGTCCAAATTGGAATTTTTCTAGTTTTTGAGTTAAATTTTAAAAGGGAAATTTCATCAAATCCCAAGCCCCAAGTCGTGAATAACACAGAATTAAACCTATTCTAAGCATTCTATGCTCACTTTTCATCGATTCTCTCTCAAGAAAACCCTAGAACCTCAAAACTTAACAACCAAGAAATCAAATTTCCTCCATTCTTTTTCCAAGATAGCTCAAAATTAAGGATTTCCAATTCAAGAGATTCAAGAATTCATCTTTAAGAGCACAAATAGGGATTCAAGTTCAAGTTTTCTTAGTAATTGCATCAATTAAGGTATGTGGGTTTATGAACAAAGATCCTCTTTCATTCTTGTTCCCAAAACTATTTTTAATTACAAAGTTACATGATTTTGTATGATTATTCATGAATTTCAAATTAGGGTTCATACCCAATATTGCTAATTGAAGGATTTTGAGCATTGAAGTGATTATGATGATGAATTTCATGTTTATTTTTGTATTTTCTTGCGTATTGCAGAAATTTTGAGATTTTGAGTTAAATTATTAATATCTTCATTATCAAGCATGAATATTATTATATTTTGACATGAATTGATGCATGGGTATTAAGACCTTGTTCAATATTGTTATTTCAAGATTGATTATGCTAGGAGCACCCTATGACTAGAGTATTTTCAAATTTTTGATAAAGATTAGATCTTTTGATCTCAACTTAGATATGAAATCCACTTTACAGTTTCAGACTACAGTTTAACTTAGCAAATATACAGTTGGTTTTCGTAATGAACCATTATACTAGATTTTAAAGTGGATTTCCCACAGAATGAGCATACAGATTAAAGGAATTAGTATTTAGCACTGAGTTAGGTATGTTCTCATGCCCCAGAACTATGAGCTAATGTAGGTTCAGACTATCAGATTATTCCCATTTCTATATGGATGATAGATACAAATGTTATCACTCAAATTAGGTTATACTCATTGGTAAGAGTATGATACCTCTCCCCAACGTGACGTTTTCCCATAAGGGAGCTAGACGTTGGACTCCATGATAGCTCACATAGTTTATGTCGGTTAGAATAACCTCCCTTAAAGAAATTTTTTAAAAGAATTCCCTTACTAGTAAAACCTTACAGAACAGAATAATTTTAACAGAACAGATTTTAGAAACTAAGGGTAAGGGCTCACAGTTTTATTCAGATATTATTTTACAGATGGCTTTAGCTAAGAGATTTCATATTTTAGTTTACAGATGCAGAAGTAAGTCCTTTATACACTTACACAGTATGATTTAAAGATAGAATACCAGTACAACTTTTAAAAACTAAATGTTATGACTCACTAGATTTCACTAGATTTATGCAACATGTTTTGCTATTCTTGATTATGATTTACAGTTTTCAGATATTCCAGCTTATGTGAGTCATTTACATTTAGCATGCATTATTTTATAAACTGTGATGACGTTGAGATATTATTTTACTTATGCATTCACCCCCATATACTCAGTACATTCTCAAAGTACTGATCCGCATATGCGTGTATGTGCTACATTGTCTTATAATGTAGGGTCAGGTGCTTAGTTTCAGCAGCGTAAGTGATTTCGAGCATCTCCATCTACATCCTAACAGTTGGTGAGTCCTCATAGTTTGGGGACATAGTCTTTCAGCTTTTCAGCTTACTAGTATAGATGACTCAGTATTTTTAGACAGTTTGAGTTTGTTGGGGGTTTACCACAGTAACTCTCTATCATTAGTAGTAGAGGCTTGTCATACTTCTAGATTATGATTTAGATTTTCAGTATTGATTGATCAGACTCTTAAGTCTAGTATTTTTCAGAGATTATATTCAGATATTCTCAGTTAGCTCAGATAGATTTCCGCATTCTATTTTTGATGTTATATATATATTTCCTTATTATGAGATTCAGACTCAGTAGAAGGCAGACAAGGTTAGCTTAAGGCTTCTCATAGTATTGAGTACCGTGTGATATCTCGAGACCCATTTTTGGGACATTACAATACCCCTCCTAAAACTTGGTTGATTGTGTGATGTGTGTATGCATGAGGGATGGCCATGAATCTAATAATGGCATTAGACATAGGGATAGAACAACTATGGATAATAATTTTATTTTTGGAGAAGTAGTAACTAGAAGTATGACCCTGTACTATGTGTGTGTGAGGCGTTAACTAGTTCTCGATGTGAGCAAAATCCAAAACTTACACGATTGCTCTTATACAGGGTTTAGGATAGTCGACTAGGATATGATCATAGGCTAATTTTGTTTTGATTCCACTCGAGCCTAAATTTCCCAACAAAATTATATATGAATTCCTCGATCCCGTTGTTTGAGTCTTAATAAATTGATTTCTTTGTTTCATTTATCACCTTCCCCTTTGTTACAATAAACCTATTTTGGGTCTAGTACTCCTCAAACAAAGTGCACCTCCATTGAGGAAAATATCCTAAATTGAGGGTGGATATCATAGGGGTGTGTAAGTAAAGTGGGTATGAAGAAGGGGAAACTAAAAGAAAAAAAGGTAGGGTTGGGTGTGGTAGAAAAAAATAAAAGCAGGAAAGAAAAAAGAAATAAAATAAAAATTTGAAAAAGAATGTATTAGGAAACCACACCCAACCTAAATGTGCTTTAAAATAAAAAGGGAGAAATAAGGGCGGAAATAAAATGAAGAAAAAGTTGGAAAATAAGTGGACACCAAATAAATCGTATTGTCAAGAAGGATTAGTCACTTAAAAAAATCTCAAAAGATACCATACCATACCAAAACCTACATTACAAACTAAATAAAGTCCTATAGTGATCCTATCCCAACTGTTCGAAAACTCAGGAAAAGAGCATATGGGAAAGTCTACGGTATTCTGTGTACATCGTCCGAAACTTCTTTGTGAGCGAGGGCTTCTTTTGAAATGTCCCTGAATAACATTATTGATCTAAACTGAGTGAATGGTATTTCTTTGATTGTGAGCATACAAGGGTTATGTTGTTAGGTTGCTAAATTATTCGGTTAATGTGATTTGTGTCTATGCCTAGTTGTCTGTTACTAATGTAATGTTATCATTGGATTTCTTTCTAACACCCAGTGTACCAAATCAATATACATAGTTGGATTGTTGAAAATTTAACATGGGAGGGGGAATAAAATGTTGGTAATTGAAATAAAAAGTCACAGCCATAGGTATCTTAGGATCTCCCTATTTAAGCATTGTTTTTGTTGGTAGTTTTGATTTTTGTTTTTCCTGAGGGCATGCAAACTTTCTAAGTTGAGGGTGTTGATGTGTCATGGAAACACGGCGCATTCGATGCCTAAAAACAAGAAATTTATGCTTGCACTTAGGTTAATTTAGTGGATATGAGGTATTTGTTGCTTGATTGCAGGGAATATAGGCCCGAAGCTCCTTGGAATAAAAATGGAAGAAAAAACCCTGGAAAATGTGAAGTTTTCTCATATTACAAGTCATCCTACAAGTTGTCAAATCATCATACTACTCGTAGCCTAAACTGTGAACAAAGTAGTGACAAAAGACAAGCTGAAGAAACTAAGTAAAGATGTTCACGACTCATAAAGAGTCACTACGAGGCGTGACGTGCAATCATAAAGAGAACAGAAACTTAAGCTTCCAGGGAGAGGTAAACATAGATAAAGACACGATTTGTAAGATCTTATTATGACTCGTTGTAACCAGCAGTAAGCTGACCAGTGTACAAAAGCCCTGAAGAACAAGGTCCAGGTGGTGACGAGTGAAGACCACTAGTCGTAAGGTCTGGTTACTACTCATAAGGATGAGTCATACGGATAATAGAAACTTGAAGCCTTGAAGATAAAATTTCTCTGGACTAGCTATGACTAGGCATCATACGACTTGTAAAGATACCCTATAAGTCGTTACAATTGTTGACTTACTTTTCCTATTTTATTTTTATTAGGATTTATTTAGTATTTTGAGATACTATAAATACCTTAGGGTTACATACTTTTACATTACTTTTGCTACTTTTAGCACAATTTGATCATTTAGATTTTTTCTTGAGATCTTTGGGTTTTATTTCTCTTATTATTATGCATTTAATTACTTGTGTTCTTTGTTAATTATCATTTATTGTTGTATGAACATGAGCGACTAATTTCCTTGACTAGGGTTGTGGGAACCCTAGCGGATTAACTATGTAGAGGAAGTGGGAGATCCATGTATTCTATTATGATTGCATGTATCTTAATCTTCTTCATATTAACTGACCTTAGAGCTACTGCAGAAGCTTGAGGATTGCCCGTATTCGAGAACGTCCTTACAAGGGAGTTTGAGATTTGGAAAAGGGGATTAAGACAGTAATTTTAGATTCATGTCCATCTTACAATTTTACCATCTCATCTAATAAACTTGAGACCCAAAAGGTGAAAGTTGAACTGAGGCTATAGGCAAGGAGAAATAATGTGACACCCTAAGACTCACAAGGTAAAGAGTTAGATTTATCAACGTGTTCACAAGACGATTGATAATATATAGCTTGTCAACTTTACAAGTAGAGAAATTGAATAGGTGAGTTGAACATGAGAAGTTTACAGAGTTGAAGCCATGGGAAACACAGTCCTAGTGTTCGTCTTCTACTATTTACAAACCTAAGAATTCAAGTTCGTTTACTACTTACTGTTCACTTCAAATCCCCCCATTTACCTTTTCTAATTTCTCATAAATTTTTTCAAGATTAAGAGACTATTTAATGTTTTCCCTGTGGGTTTGATCCCAACCTGGTTTAGGTTACTATATTTGACATCAACCGTAGCATACTTCTTTGGAGGTTAGTTTTGGGCGACATAAAATAGGTGGGGTCCTTTGTAAATAAGAAAAGGAAAAATAAAATATGAGAAACCAACATTCAACTCATCCTCATTCCAACATTTCATATTAAAAAAAATTGAATAAACAAAAATAAACATCAAAATTTGAATGATAAAATAATAAAATATAAACTAGAAACTTGTTAATTTCTAAGTCTTCTATAACGACGCTAAAAGCATAATGCCATCCAAGCACGCAGACACAAGTGTATGTGGCTGTTCAAGTTATATAGACTAGTTAAGTCTGAAATCGTACCCATAGGGAACTATGAATAACAAAGATCTAGCTAAATCTAATACCGCAAATTGGAACAAGTGTGTAGTAACAATAAATGACTTTTTTGATTTATTTAGTTCCACTGATTAGTTAAAACTAGAAAGAAAGTAAAGTTGTTGATCACAATGATAAGGAGATTCCATGACTACTGCTACAATTCGCTATCATGTTGTGTATTCAATTCCATTGACTTATTTACTTTATTTTATTGTTGATTTATGGGGTTCACACTATGACTATGATCTTTCAAGCTTCTATTCACCTATTCACATGCATATCTATGTCTAAAGTTCTATGAATAAGACAAACATGTAAAAATACTTGCACTTCCAACTTATTAACATGTAAGGTGATCTAGGTATATGTCTATCCTAACCATAAATTTGCTCTTTCATGCCCAGAGTTAAGATCTTACTCATATTATTCCTTATCCTAACCCATGCTTCCTCTTTTGAGTTCACAATGAGAATATAGATGTATTCTACTTGTCTAGAATTGTAAAACAATAAAAATAAATAATAAAAGAACAACTAATATGACAAACTTCATAAATCAAGTCAAAAATTTACTACACAATCATGCTAAGGTTGTAACTCTAGAACAAATGTGTTTGTCCACGCATCCCTGAACCAAAATTAGTAGATTTGATGTTTTTCATATAAATTAATGATCAATAGAAATGAAAAGAAAAGAACAAAATGGTGTTTTTATTTTCTCCAAGTGTGGCTCACGAAAAAGTGATCCACCCCCTTAAAACCATCCAAAGGACGTATTTTTAGTAGTAAGAAATAAATCTTAGTTCTTTCCCAACTTGAATTTGTACTTAGAAAAAAATTTGGGTTGAATTAACTTTGAGGCATTGCCTCACCCATAGCCTCAAGTGGAAAGTATATGGGAAAATTGTTGCCTCACCCATAACCTTTAGTGGAAATTCTATGCACAAGGTGTCGCCTAACCTCTGCTCATTCCTGTTCTATGAAGTTTGGGGCCCAAGGTGTGCCCTGACCAAAGCCTTGGCCTTGATTTCTCCTCAAAATTATCTAAGTCCGGTACAAAGCTCCAATCTTGAATATTTTACACTTTTAGGTTGATTTCTGGCTCATTTTATCCTATGATTCTGATCATATATATTATCTTACCAATATAATATGTTATGATATGTAAGAATATGTGAACTTATTTTCTGAACAAGGTGTAAATATGGGTAAAATACAATAATTTGATGTAAACTTATGTCAAATATCAATGCATTAGGGAATTTTTGATGAAATTAATACAAGTTTAATCAACAAAAAGGAAAGACTATTCAAGTAGTTATTCAAGAAATATGCTAAATAGGTTCAAGAAAGATAAATAAGCATAATAAAAAGGTAGACAAATATAGCCAAAAAATGGCTTAACTAAGAATCATCTTAATCATATCCTTCAAGTCAATACTTTTTTCACTTGGTACACACATGGGTAAGTTCGAAATATTTATGTAAAATATGTAATAAACCACTACAACACAATGGTACATAAATGATAAGCCTTATCACTATCAACTCTCTACCTAATCATACAATTCAACTCCAAAAGTTCATGATTAGTGATCGTGTTTTGTTAAAGGTTTTGCCTATGAAAGGTATTAGAGGTTTGAGAATAAAGGCACGCTCAACTCGAGATATATTGATCCTTTTGAGATTCTAAAACTTGTTGTAGATGTGGATTATGAGCAGAATTTGCACCTAGTTTTTAGGTGTTCGATTCTAAAGAAATACCATTCATGTGTATTGCATATGATTCGGTGGGATTCAATACAATTATATCAAAATCTAATAAAGGAGGAAGAACCTGTGACAATTTTGGACTGGCGGGTTTAAAAGTTAAGATAAAAAAGGATTGCTTCTTTAATGGTGTAGTGAAAGCATCTTCTAATGGAAGAAACTACTTGGGAAACCGAGTTGGCTATGAAGAGTAGATATTGACAGTTTTTTGATAGCTTAGGCATGTTTCTTTATTTGTCGCATTCCAAATTACCCTTAGACATGACTGGCACCCGCTAACATAACTTGTTGGGAGAAATAATTTTCCACATACTCACAATTTCTATACGCACTAATATAAGACATGTGCAACTCCATATGCATAAAATAACCATTAAAACATAGTATTTATCCAACCTAGAATCGCATATCAATTATGAAAACAAACAATCATTTAGATAATAAATCTCTAGTCCAAATCCCACGCTAAGACCATTGAGCATCTAAATAATATTTTATGAGTTCAACTCTCAGGAATATAAACCCAATGAAAAGAAATATAATCTAAAAATAGCTAGAGTTGAGATGACACCCTCCTTAAACAATGTAAAGGTTCACATTAGCAATAGAATACACGTGAACAAATTGTCATCCACTAGTCTCACCTTCCGTAACAATATCTGCAGACATGTAAGTAAGGAGTGAGCTATTTATAAGTATAACTCAGTAAAATCCTTGACTCGTTACTTAATGCCCTTGGAACAAGCATTAGAAAATATAAGGCACAATAAATACATAAATAATATTCACAAAAAATATCTCTTATAATATAATGCTCCATAAAATTCAAATAAATCTTCAAAAAGCCACTTTGTATCTCAACTCAATCAACTCTCACGGCTTGTCATAATTGGCAAAGAACATGATCAGCCTAGCACCCTGACAAGTTCACATCAGCATACATAATTCCCCAAAGTGTACTACAGTAGTATGTACAAGGCCCCTAATATATTACGACAACATATAAATGCCCCTAACATATTATAGCAGCTATGTATGCCCCTAGTCGCATCACTATACATGGAAGTAAAGAAAAAATATTTAACACTCCAACCTCACCTACATATTACCCTTAAATAATTCTAGATATACTTCACAAAATACATATTCACAGTTGGTAAAAGACCACTAATTCTGTCAAACACACGTTTGTCCTAACACATGGACTAGGCATAAAAATACATTTTTTCTAAAAGCAAGCACCTAAGCTTAAAGTTTCACTTACCTCGCTGATGAAAAATTTCCCAACCTTACAATTCATAGGACATCAACCAAACAATGAACAGTGGACTCAATCTGTATAAAATATTAAATAACGATATCAATTATGCTATTCGGGGTCAAGTCTCATTATCCCTAACTTTTAAGTTTAGAGCTAAATCTTAATATCTCATATCTTTACCCATGAAGTAAAAATTAAAAAAATTATCATTTTCTGACCTAACATCTCAATTATAATCTTATATAAATTAATTACCTGACCATTTGATCTTATTAGCCACAAGCATTATAAGAAACTCTCTGTTGCACATTTAACACTCCACTAATACTGATAATGTGAAAATTTGTGCAATAAATACACTTATCTTTTAT
This sequence comes from Capsicum pubescens, assembly GCA_030864215.1. Lineage (NCBI taxonomy): Eukaryota > Viridiplantae > Streptophyta > Magnoliopsida > Solanales > Solanaceae > Capsicum > Capsicum pubescens. The sequence goes on along the minus strand of CM061540.1, from coordinate 209,001,593 downwards.
TTTACATGCATCCAATTAACATGTTAAAGCTCAATTAATAAAATAAATATGACACCCCTTTTTCTCTCTGTCTCTTTCTTAACAGTATCACACATATTTATTGTAAAAAGGTTGCAATGATAGTTGTTATGCAGTGAATGGTTTAATAAATGACCTCATCATTTTCATTAGGTAACAAGAAGATTTCATGCTTGGATATGAAATTGCTATTATATGAGCTTTCTATCATAACATGTGAACAACCCAAACTCCCTTCAAGGCTGCTTCTTCCAGTTCAAAAGAAAAAGAGTAACTGAATAATTTCCCTAATTATTTTATTATTTTCACTAAGATGCAATATTAATGAGATGACAAAATGGGATTGCTCCTAGTCCTTTTTAATTCTCTCTAATATTATAATTATTATCAAAATTAATAATTAGAACTTCAATAAAATAGATGGGATATTACATTATTCTATTAAGTATGAAAATTTGTTTAAGTGGTAGATGATATAATGGCATATATATTTTCCTCGAGTGTTTGAACCCTTTTCCACTAAAAGACCCCTCACGTATCTGTATTATGTGTTTATAACTTTTGGAGAGAGGTGACACAATTCTCAAAGTCATTGAATGTTTATCAAATAAAATACCAAATTTTATTGTTTTGAGTAAAGAAAGTTTGACCAAAGTCAACAAAATAGGTAAACTTGTTTGTAATTGAGTTTCTACAGTTCTATTAGGTCTTAAGGTGATTTTTTATTTGCATGGATGGTTTTCATGGGTCTTAAGGGGCTCGAGAGTAATTTAGGTACATAGTTGGATTCTAGTTAAGTTATAAGATTTGAGTTAATCACGATCAAAATTTGATCGAGATGACCTTATATTAATGCTTAAGTATCCCAAAATGTTCCTAGCATGTTATATGATTGATTTTCATATTTTGTTTGTGTCTATGGATTTCCTCATGTGTTTCAGGGGTTAAAACAAATTTGGAATATAGCTAACTTTTCAATTATTGTAGTGATTGATTTTCTTTATACATTTGCAAAGAGGAATCTTAGATTCACAAACAAGAATGGGGTAGACTAGTCATCATGTTTGGCTAATGCGATGTATTTGTAAAGAGTAAAAGAGGTCAAGTCGGTCCTATTGGTGTGTGATTCATGTTCATGATTAGATTATCATATTTTCTAAGAAGTGTTCTGGGTTTGATCAAGATTGTCAAAGAAGGACCACTATCAGTAATATAATATATAACATTCAAAATTAGATATTTCATATCACATTTTGGGTTCTAGAACTTGGATTGGGAGTAGTTTAGGTATCTTTTAAGACACAATGGGGGGACAAGAACCTAATCTTGATTTTATGAACTTATCATGGAATCTAATAGATTTTATCATTTAATTCATATTTTTAGTTGGAAATTGGAAATTTAAATCCCTAATATTTTATGTAAATTAGTGATTTAAAGGTTGATTAGTCAAATTTCAGTGAAATTTAACATTTGAGACCATTAATTCAAGAGTGTTAGAATACTAGTTTTGATGATTGATAAACTTTATCACTGGACCCAGTTCATCTTTGTGTGATTGTAATTCATATCTTGATGATTGATAACCTAGTGGAAGGACTAGTTACGTTAACTAGTGTCCCAGTATGTAGTCTTGCAGTTGTACATATTTGTCTTATGTTTTAGTTGTCCAGTACTCTCTGGCAGTGTCAGCACATTAGTGGGATGAATTCTTAGTGGTCCTTTCCAGTATCCACCAATGAGGAAGCTTCTCTCCCAATGCTCATCATATATATTTATCACTCTTGAAGAGAGAAGCTCAAGCTTTTCCAAATATAAAAAGTAATCTCTTAAGAAAAATCCTCACCACAGCTAATATTTCAAGACTTAATATTTAGAAACCCTTTGCTTAGAATGATTTATGTTTTATTTCTAGGTTTGATTGGGGTTTTTTTTTGGTCTTACAACTATAAACTCACCTCTAACTCTAGAGATTCTAGTAAGTACCTTTTTATTTACTTTTTGTTCAAATTTAAGTTAATTTTATAGCTAGAGGTAGCTAATGGAGTGCTCACAGTAGAGGTATTATGAGGGTGTATTGCAATAGAGTTATTGCAAGGTCATAGGAATTAGGAGATTAATTCCTAGGCAGTAATTGAAGGTTGCTTGATTTTAGTGAAGGTTGTTGGTGAAATCCTACTGGGTAGGTTGTGGTTTTACTTTCTTAAGTAAGGGGAATATCATATAAACATCCCTTTTCATTTACTTTACTATAGTTTTCATTGTGTTCTTGTTATTCGTCTATTTTCTCCTATAAGGAACTAGTATTGATTCAGGTCTTAGCTAAAGGACTTTTACTAATAATAAATTGGTATCAGAGTAGTTCATCCTATAATATTAGAACCTAGGAAGAATCTTATTTAACATGGCAGTTTCACCCAATCTTGAGGAAGGACATTCAACTACTCGACCCTAAGGTTGAATGGATAATTCTACAGTTGGTGGAACACTAGAATGCATGATTTTATCATGGAAGAGGATAGTGAGTTATGGAATGTTATCTATGTTGGTCCTTATGTACCAATGGAATCATATTAAGAAGGATATAACTCTAATTATGTCCAAAAAAGTACAAAGATTATACTGAAGCTGATCAAAAGAGAGTTGGGAAAAATTATAAAGCAATGAAAATCCTTTTCTATAGAATAGGACCTGATAAGTACAACCGAGTCTCTTCTTGTAAGTCTTCTATATAAATATGGGATGCTTTGTAGAATTCTCATAAGGTAACAAGCCAAGTGAAGCAATCAAAGATTGATCTGCTTACAACTCAGTATGAATTGTTCAAGATAAGTGAAAGAGAATTCATTCAAGATATACATACTCAATTCACTTTTATTTTGAAAAAGCTCAAATATCTTGGAGAAAATATTTAAATGTACAACTTTTTTAGATAAATCTTGAGCATTTTACCCTCTTCATAGGAAAGAAAAATAATTATTACTTTAGAGGCTAATGGTTCACCAAAACTGACCATGGATGAACTTATTGGAAATCTGAAAACTTATGAGCTTAAAAGGCAACAGGATTATGAGATAAATGATCCCAAGAAGGAATGGAGTATAGTTATGAAGGTCATCAAAGATGATTCGAGTGAAGTGGAACAAAACATGGCTTATCTCACTCAAAGATTTCAAAAAATGGTGAGAAATGGAGGTTTTCAAAATAGAGAAAGCTCAAATAGGGGATTCAGAGGAAAAGAATTTTATTTAAGTATGGGAAATAAGATCATTTCATCATGGAATGTCATCTCCAAAAAGTTACTACAAATCCTATACATAAAGCAATTCAGATAGAACTCAAAGAATGAACTAGGTCCCTGATACATTCAGAAGAAGAAAAGTTATTGCTAAGATGATCAAACAAGGATTGGTTGCATGGGGAGACATATCAAGTGGATTTGAGCCTAAGAATAATAAGCAGGATACCTCCTTAGTTTCTATAGAAGACAAATCCATAATGTTTGATTCCTTATTTCCTCTTATGGATAATTCTGACACGGAAGAGCAAGATGAAGTAAGTTTTCTTGATGTCCAATAAAATTTGGAAATGTATTCACATTGGAAACTAAGATCCTTAACCTAATGTTAATAAATGCATATCATGATTTGGTAAAAGAAATGCAATCACTGCTCGATGTTATAACTAATTATGAGATGAAGAAACCTCTTTGTCATAAGGATGCATGATCTAGAAAAGCCTTAAGAAATGCTAACTATGAAAATGATAATTTGAATGCCAAGTTATCAAGTTTTTAAAAAGATCTTTTGTAATAAAAGGAGGAAGCCAGCAAGTTTCAGGTTGATCTTGAGATAAGTTTAGTAAAATTAGTCTTAATCATGAAGCCTCACTAAATCATAACAAGCATCTTGAAAAGAATATGATTGAAACAAAGAGGAGCTTAAAAGATCTTTTTAGCGGACTAATTTGTCTAAAACTCTTGATAGTAGGAATCATCTAAAAACAAACTCTAGTGAGGATCTATGTTCTCAAAGAAAAACTAATCCTTACAATCTTCACAGTAAGTATGTATCTATTCCTGACTATTGACTATGCATTTATTGTGGTTAAGACCACCATTACCAGATTCAGTGCCAGTTCTTGTCAATGATTGAAGAAAAAATCAAAAGCATGTTGAGAACATTAGAAACTCAAGGGAACTAGGTTCCTTGGAGAAGAAGCTCACATTACCAGCTTGGACTAGAAAAAATCTCATTCATAATTTTGTTAATGCCAAGGGACCCAACTCATTTGGGCTCCCAAAGTCAAAAAGTAACTTGGCAAAAAAGCCAGAGCAAGAGAAAGTATCCAAATAGGAAAAAAGTCATTGTTAGTGGTTTGTCCGAGCATGAGATTATTAAAACTATACAACTTCTCTCACTTATGATAGTCATGAAGACATGCATCTTTTGAAATTAGAAAAGAATAAATGTGTAGAAGAAGGGATGTGGGATAGAGAATGAGTATCATTGGCTCTTTTATAATATATTTTATTGGTATCAAAGACCAAGTGTGTGTGTGTTAATTGTCTAATAGAAGTTCATCTAGGAAAAGGTCACATGCTTGTGACTTCTAAAAAGTACTCAAGGTATTTAATAGCTCATTTTTTGTATATATGAAGAAATCAACAACTGAGGTTGAGTGTAAGGTTAATTCCCCTTAGATATAGCTCAATCAATTAAACAATTCAATTTGAAAGGGATGTGCATGAATTCTTGTCAAAAAGAAGGATTTTCGAGCCTCTAACTCCTCTCAAGATGTCATGGCTGAAACAAGGTGACAAGTATTTAAAGAAAGATGAAAAGAGATCTAAATCAATCTTATATTCTCACGTGTATAAATCCATGAAGGATTCATACTTGAGGAAGGATGGAACACAAATTACTTAGACTATTCAAATGTAGAGACTGATCATCTGCTCAGGTTAGTGTTCTTGTTTCTACATGATGGCTATTAACAATGCACTTGTGTTGAAACTTTTTTAAATACCCTATTGTTTTTCATATCCTTTATTCTCATCCTTAATTTCTCTTTAAAAGTAAAGGACATGTGGAAAACTTTTTCCTAATAGAAAAATCCCTATCATCCATCTATTTTATTATTCCTTCTTATACCTATACTCTTTCCTCAATTCTTTTGGTATCTTTCCTTTAAAACAGACCAGATGACTTAAATGTTTTTCCCAAAACCCTTCTTGAGACATCTTGAATAATATTTTTCTCTTCTTATCATAGAAAGGAACTTTAGTCTAACCAAAGTCTACTACAAAATCCTTTCAGGATACCTCTCTAGCTGAAACTAATTTTCTATTGTCTCATACCTTCAAAGTTCAACTAGATCTGAAACATCCTTTTCTCCATCAATGTGTGCTCATGACTTTAACATTGTTCAGGTATATGAAATACTACTTGATTTATTAAGAGAAGGTTTAAAAATAGTAAAGATGGAGAATGACTCTGAAATATCTTATCATCATAAGTAGAAGAGGATATTTTATTAAAAGTCAACTCATAAGAGAATCACTAAAATCTCCACAAAATCTGATAAGGGAAACACTGCCTTCTCTGAAGCAAGTGATTCCAGGTAACTCATTAAGAAACCAGGTGTCTTTTTTGTCCAAACGGGGACAACCTTTATTAAAGAAAGTAAAGAAAAGGTTCATGCATGAGCTCACAAGTGCTATGCTATCCCAGATAGTGATGCATTATTGCTATGCGAGTTCTTTGAGCTATTTCTAACAAAAGAAGTGATGGACCTTCTGTGTTGCCTATTTACTTTATGTTAGTACCTATTAGGATTGAAGAAATAACAAATAAGGTATTTAAAGTTGATGGTGGAGATTTAGGACTGGTTTCAATGAAAAAAAATATCAGTCCCCTAAAGAGAAAGTTATCCAAGTCTTCCAAGATGAATTAAGAAAATTTTATGTCAAAAGGAAAGAATAGGAATGGTGAAGTCATTCCAGAGTTAGAGTCTAAAATAAATAAAAGAAATTATGATATTTGTAACTAGAAAGTTCTCTTTGGAAGAGTATTTGATCCTACTATTGCAATTAGGTTTGGGATGAGTTCCCTTATTAATCTTGTTGATGCTTAAGCATGGTTTTAATTGTTTAAATCCATAGGTATTGCATATTTCATTGAGGTTAGATACTTCTATAATTATCTACTATTCAACGTAAAAAACTTTTTACTCTATGCCCCTGTAAATGGAATAAAGTTGAAACACCCTAGGTTTTGGACCTTGAAAGTTTCCTGAGCTTTAAGCTCACTGTACTTGTAACGACTTACCATATGATTCATATGGTGTGGGTACAGGTTAGGTGGACCAACATGTAAGGTTTCCAGTGAATGGTGGTTGCGTTTTTGTTGTGGTTACGACTTGGTGGTATAGGTCATTTAGTTTGGTGATGAGTTGTAAGGTCGGTCCTTCATTTAATCAGAAAAATTATGACTTGACTTGGATCTGAGTACAAGTGGCTCACTAAGAGCCGTGAGGATAGGTTACGAGTCATTGTGAGAAGTTATATGTTGTCTAGTGTCAATTTCTTTAGATTCTGTCTTAGGTACGACTGGACCATATGAGTCATATAGTTAGGTCACAAGTGAGGGTCAGGGAGTCATATGGTGGATAGTGTATGGGTTTCCAATTCACTGTCTTTATGATAACTCCATGGTACGAGTTGTATGTTGTGGTCACGAGTCAAGGGGTCGACTCATAACCACTTGTGGTATTCTTACAATTTTAAGTTGGAGATATTCTGAAAATTTTCCACTTTTAACTCCTTTGGATATCATGATGTAATACACATTGTGGGAATTTATAAACCTTTTATTCTCAATCAAACACAATTAAAACCTCTCTTAAACTCTCTGTTCAAGCAAGTGGGTAGGGTTTCTTCAAGATGATCAATTAAGGGCTTTCAAGAGTAATTCTCTTTGTCTTTCTTGGTGTCTAAGGCATGTTACTCCTCCTTCAGTGTTAGTTCAACAAAAAACATGTGTTTTAATGCTTGGTTCTCATGGTATTATAATGATTTTGACTTAATAGTTGGGGGTTTTAGATGTTTATGGTTGAACAATGCTTCTAATGGTTTATTGATGCTTCTTTCATCCTTTAAATATGATTTTGACATTGTGGAATACATGGTAAATGTAAATGTACTTTGGATTCCCCCAAATTACATGGTTATGGTTTTTAAACATATATGCCCTCATCCTATTTATTAAAATACCAATGAGAATGATTTTGTCAAATAGTTTGACTATTCTTGAAATCTTTGCATTACATAAAAGGTAATGGAAATTAAATTGGTTTGGTTAGTTTTAAATGGGTTGGAAAGGTTTGGTGGCCATGGTCATGGTTTAATTTGAAACTTTGGAGTCAACTTGGTTTAATGGCATTGGTATGGCATAAAAGGATAGACTTGCAAGCTCTAATTTTGGTATGATGACACCAATAGTTAATGCCAAATTAAAAGGACTCCTTGGTAAATGGTTGGAATGTGTAATTGGTTTTAATATGGACTTAAAGGATGTTATGTTATCAAAGTCATGGAAGGTGGAGGTACCGAGGGTCCAATACTGGAAACTCATGTTTGTCGATGTGAGGTTTGGTCATGGTGACTGTGTGCATGATGTCACACTTTATACTTTGGAAGATGTACTAGTTATCTCAGGTTATTCTTTGGTTCCTGTGGCTAACACTCATCGAGTCCCTTCCATCAAGGGGATCTTGAAACACCTAGGTCTTGAACCTTGATAGGAACAACAACTTTTTTGTGTCTCTAAGTTGGGTACGACTTGGAGATTGGTCGTCCCCATGGATACGGGTCATATCCACACTCACATCCCCCTCTAGTACCTTGATCACCATGTTAGGGTAGCATATTTTTTTCTATAACACATGGTCACCCCTTGATCATATCCACCCTTCCCACCCCTTGGTCACCTAATTTGGAGTGGACTGTTTTCTATACGGCTGGTCCATATGAGTTAGGAGTGAGTCATACCATTTGGATATGAATCAAAGGGGCCTAGTAGTACCCTTAGCAGTGTAAGTGACCTAGGAGAATCCTAAGGTATGATTTAGGGTACCACTCATACCCTAGGGTATGATTACTAAAGGAATCATATGAGGGAGTTGTACCCCTGGATGAAGCCACTTTTCAGCTTTTAACTTAGGGATTTTTGGTTATTTTCCTTGCCTAAAACCCTAAGTACCCTCCCTATATAAGTCTTCTTAGCCTCTCATAACACTTGGGTAGTGTATCAAACATTCAAACCACTCTCAAAGGGTCTTGAAACAATATTGGAGGCTAGGGTTTGAAGAGGGTTCATCTAGAGGCAAGAAAGGTATCAAGTTCTTCATTGCATCAACTTGTTTAAGGCATGTACCTCTCCTCCTTGTTTAATAACTCTAAGTCCATGTATTTAACACTTGGATTAGTAAGTGTACATGGTGGTTTTGAAATCAAATGAAAAGGCTTTTGTTGCCTAATGATGTATAATGTTGAATCTTGCTTAGACTTATGTTTATATGTGATATTGATAATGAATTGCATGTTTGGTTTCTTGTTGTATGTTTTTAACATGAGGGTCTTGAGTAACCCTAATATTGATAATATCTGTCATGGAAATAGCCTTGTTGAAGGTATGCACCCAAGGTGTTTATGAAAATGTCTAAGTGAATTGTCTAGTCATATGTTGGTGATGTATTGAGCTAGGGCAATGGCCCAATGAGTATGAATGCTTGATGAATGATATTTTGAAGGTATTGTGATCCATGTATTATGTAATGTATGACCTTGTTGGCTTGATGACTAATAATAGGGTTAAGGTCCCTAAACATGAAATTAAACTTGAATTGTTTGTTGAACTAAGGTATAGTATATAATAGTTGTAACATTATTTGTGAAGTAGGAATGATTTGTAAGGGTCTTTGTGACCATAGTTTGAATTTAATAATGAATTAAAGTGAGGCATGTGCCTATCAAAGTGTGTGATGAATGAATGGTTCCATGAGATCCATGTGGTCATATGTGGTGTTGAATTGGTCGAATGGCTTAGAGTACTTAAGTGTTGAAATGAAATGCATGAATAAAAAGAGTTAGGAATCAAAGGTCAACTAGTAATGGTAATGAGAGGGCTTGAGGTTTAAGTCCCATGCCTAATAGAAGCATAAGGTTGGAGTCCCATGTCTAGAGTAGCATGAGGTTGGTTTCCCATGTCTAGAGTAGTATGAGGTTAAAGTACCATATCTAGAGTAGCATTAGGTTGGAGTCTCATGTCTAGAGTAGCAAGATGTTGAATTCCTATGTATAGAGTAGCATAAGGTTGGAGTACCATGTCTAGAGTAGTATAAGGTTGGAGTCCCATGTCTAGAATAGCATGAGTTTGGAGTCCCCTATCTAGAGTAGCATGAGGTTGAAATCCCATGTCTAGAGTAGCATGAGGTTGGAGTCCTTTGTCTAGAGTAGCATGAGGTTGAAGTCCTATGTCTAGAGTAGCATGAGATTGGAATCCTATGTCTACAGTAGCATGAGGTTTGAGTCCAATGTCTAGAGTATCATGAGGTTGGACTCCCATGTCTAGAGTAACATGAGGTTAGATTCCCATGTCTAGAGTGGCATTGTAATGCCCCAAAATTTGGGTCCCGGGATGTCACACGGTGCTTAGGGGCACAAGTGACCCCAAGCTAACCCTCCTACTGGCATAACTCATAAGCAACTGGATAAAATGCTTAAATCTATATAAAGTTAGCGAAAATATAGAAATTCTATGAACTTGATCAATATAAACATGAACTTTACAAGATTTCAACTCTACTTTTACAAATGAAACTGAAACTGAATACATCAACTTTTATTGACTGTATATGAAGCCTCTACTGGTACTGACTTTAGATAGATGGGTCATGACTCCCAACTACCCAATCTCAATACGACTAAAGTAAGAAAAATACCACACTTCTCAAACTGTATAACTGACTCATGCCCTCGAATTAAAAGGAATCATCACCTGCTGACTGAAAGCTGCAAACTGACTGATTACGGTATCTGCGCTATTACTTGTACCTACATTATAAGGCACTGTAGCATATAGAAATATATGGGGGTCAGTACTTTAAGGAATGTACTGAATATGTGGGGGTGCAATGCAACATTATAAATAATATCATAAATGATTATGAAAATCATGCATGCTGACGATAACAACTTTCTTCGCTTGAATTAACTGAAATATATTCCTTGTAAATCATCAATAGTAATACAAGCATTATAAATCTCATAAATCATTATACTTAACTCAAACTCTTTAAATTATGACTTAGAGTGACTCGGTAACTCTTGAAACTTAAACTCTTATGGACTTGGGAGTTTCTTATAACTGACATAACTACACCATGTGAGCCGCATGGAGTCCAACATTTTTCCCTCCTAAGGAGAGAACCCCATATTGGCGGGGGTGTCGTACTCTTCCCAAGGAGTACAACCTCAATTTCTCAATCACAATCCCATATTCGGCCTCTGGCCCAAAATCATCAATATCAATCCTACGGTGGCACATAGTTTTGGGGAAATACTATATTTCCCGCTCGGTGCTAAATACTTCTCCCAAACTCAGCTCAGAATGCGTTAGGAAATCCATCTTAATCAATATCAATTCGTGGGTCCATTATAAAGACCAAAACATAAATATATATCTCATCGGTAAATCATATACAACTGTGGATTCCTAACTCAACTCAAAATCAAACAATCTTTCTAAACATCAAGATGTATCAATTCATTTAGTCGTGGCAACATCAATAACTTTGAGAAAATATCAAGACTCATTATAACAACTCAATCTTATGAATCAATATACTCAATAATCCAATTTGTCATAAGGAAGCTTAAAGCTTGACACATGTCTTGAAAGCACTTGAAATACCAACTCATGGTAGAACATGAAATTCACAATATTAAATACCAAGTCATAATTTGGAAGTTGTAAAATAATCATATATCAAAAACTTCAAGAAAACATCATAGAACTCATTCTTGACTCTCAAGCTCAAATATCAATATATATATATTCAATAATAAAAATTCTCATAGAAAAGCTTAAATCATGACTCTTATCTCAAATCATTCGGAAATCATCAACTCATAATAATAATATTCAACTCATGACATAAGGTCTCAATTTAAGAAATAAAATTATGAAATAGTCATGTGTATCGATATTGAATATCTCAAATATCATAAACCATTAATAAAGTAATTTGGGTGTAAATCCACTTTGCAAAATCATGGATTTCAATAGTAGAAATTAAATTCTTGGGCACAAGAATGAAAGAAGTGTTCTTGTTCAAACCCCACATACCTTGATTATGGATTTGAATGAAGAAACTTGCTATAGACTCCTTTTCCACTTCTTGAGTTAGGTTTCTTGATGCTTTTGACTTAGGTACCTTGAATCTTGAACTAATTTATAAAATCTATGGTTGGATTCTTGATGTTCTTGGGAAATTTGGATTGGATTTTTTAGAGAGAAACCCTAGTATTCTTGATGAAATGGAAGAAGAATAAAGTTTTCTTATTTACATAGAAATATATATAGAGGGTCAAAATAGGTGGAAAATACCAAAATACCCTTTTAAAAATGCCCCTTAATTGTTGAAAAAAATGGCTGACAACATCCGTGATAGGCCGTCACGAAATGTCATCACAAAAGGGTCGAATTTTTTATTTTCTGCCTAAGGATGACGACGTTGTCAGAAATGTCATCATAAAGTGACGACGTCGTCAAAAATGGCGTCAGAAACATGACAGCTCGTCAGAACCGTCGTCACTATTTTCCAGCTTGACCATGTTAGAGTAAAATAGGCATAACTCTTTGCTCTGATATCGGACTTTGAAGAAATTGGTATCATTGGAAAGATAATTCAATTATATATCTGTTTTGTAGGTCATGAGCTCAAAATTCCAAGTATAATGAGAGATATTCTCACTTGAAGTTGACTATACCAATATCCTTCCCAAGAACTCAATCGGTAAGGAATGTTTTCATTCTACCAATCTTTAGGACATATTTAAGGCCTTAATACACACCATCCTTGATTAGAAAACAACCAAATCACTATAATTTATTTCTCAAGAGCTTTATTCATGGTTGCACTATTGGTTAGAGTCTCGGGGAATTACAAAATGGCTCTAACTTCCTCACCAGGTGTCCGATTTGGGTGAATCTTATGTTGATGGAAATCTTATCCAATTATCCACATGATAAAGAGTATAATTTAGGGAAATAAAATATGATATAAATAACAATCAATTTGGAAGTCATTTATATTCACTCAAAAGATGGATTTAGGCTTAAGAAACGATCGGGGTATTATAGGCATAAGGTTGGAGTCCTATGTCTTAAGTGCTTGTAGTTAGAGTCCCTTGTATAAGTCTAAAGAACTATAGGTTAGATTTCCTTGCCTAAGAGTCCACGGATAGAGTTCCTTGGCCTAAATGAGTGGGCATGTGGTTAGAGACCCTTGTCTAGCAATAAGTTGATGTGGTTAAGGTCCTTGGTATAATGGAAACCATTTTAACCTAAGTGTGGAAGGTTGGAGCCTTCACTTTATGTCTTTTTATTTGGTACTCCATGAATGATATTGAGACTCGTTTCCTTATTTGCCATATGCTACACCTATATGCATGGACAAGTGTGTGAATGAGATAAAATATGATATATTGACTTGTTGTTGAATGATGATGCTATTTTATCCTTATCCTTGAGTTCCATGATAGCATTCCAACCACTAACCATCTCCGAACGCTATGTCCTCATGCGACATAGGGGACGGAGCTTCTTCTTCGTTTCCTACGCAGTGATTGGGCGATTAAGTGAATCGACTGTTCACATTGAAGTGGTCATCTTCCATACATTCGGAAGTCTTACATTTCAAGTTTTTGTTTATATTAATAGACTTATTTAGACTTAGGATTTTGGCTATTATCGGGGGGCATGTCCCGACATATCTAAGACGTCAAATTGGTAGAGGTTTTGTGGATGACTTTTGACTTGGGTATCTTGTCTAGTTTGATGAATCAAACAAATATTTAAGATATATTTAATTTATGACTAGTAGTATATGTTTCGTTATCCTACTTTATGGTCAGAATCCATCCGACTCTTGTGATTGATGTGATGATTTAGGTTGGGTTATTGGGGCGACCTTCGGTTTATGTGATCTAGAAGTGTCCATATGACATGGACCGATTCAGTTCATGTCAAGTTGGTATCAGAGCTTAAGTTCATGGTCAGTTGGGCTTCCATAAATTTGCATCAAATAGAGTCTATTTTATAGGTGTGATGTGCGCCACACTTATAAGAAATAGGATATGAGACACTTAGGAATGTTTTCCTTTCTTGTGTTTCTATCTCAAGATATAGAGTCTAAGGTCTTGGATTCTTTATGATTTTTGTTTGCTTTTTCTTTAGATCATGCCTCCTAGGAGATCTGACACTCAGGCAAACTTTTCTATCCCAACCAAGGGCAACATAGGCGGAGCTCATCCAACTTTGGGGGCACATACTCGTCCAAGAGTCGCCGTTTTTATTTTTCTCGTGGATCCCCACCGATGTCCCCTAACCCTACTTTGGAAGGAAGCACTCATGCTCAGTTACCTTAGAGAGAGATTACTAATGCTGAGATTTGTCATTCTATTCATCTGTTAGCCCAGACAATGGTAACTTAATCATGCCAGTTCAGTCCTATTGGTATGGGGAGGAATGAGCCAAGGCTGGGAAAGAGGTTGGGTAAGAGTTATCAATCTTCTAGGCAAAAGAGAGGCCACTGATGTAGTGGTAAATGGCTTAAGAGATGGAATTAGGTGGGTTCTAACTCTTGTTTTATGACTTGTACCCCCTTCCTAAATCCGTTGGGAGACAGGCATCTCAAAATTGATAATCCTTTGAGGGAACAAAGTGCCTAGCTTCAGTCCATTAGGGCCCATGTTGCACCCATATATCCTTCTTGTTGGTTTTATGGTCAATCGCACCATGGTTATTACAAGAAAGGGAGGAATTGGTGTTTTAACTATGGGTAGTTAGGTCATATGCAATGGGAGTGTCCCATAAGGATTGTCTCTTGGGTAAATAAGGTACCGGTCTCTACTTCTCTAGCTCTTGCACCAAAGGATGCTACTTCTAGATTTAACATTAGTCAAAATTGTCTGAATGCTCCTACTACCCTTCAGAAGTCTGAGGCATCTCCCGATAATGACACGGGTATGTTAAAACTTTTCTCATATGATGTGTATTATCTTTTTGACCTAGGGTATACTTCTTATTATGAGACCTCACTTATGATTGTGTATCTTGAATTCATCCTAAAGCTATTTTAGACTCTTCTCTATTTCTGCCCCAGTAGTTGACTCTGTAGTTGTTAAAAGAGTCTAGAAGGGTTGTGTAGTATTTGTTAGCAGTATAGATATTAGGGTAAACTTAATGGGGTTAGACCTGGTTGATTTGATGATACCTCGGGCATAGGTCGGTCGCATTTATGCTATGCTTCTTTAGATTGTTAGGCCCGTAGGGTCATGTTTAAGCTCCCCTAATGAGTCGGTCTTTGTATGGGAAGAGAAGGCTTGTCTCTATTATGGAGCCCAAAAAGTTGACCCCTAGAAAGTGTTTACATTTTTTGGTTTGAGTTAACAATTCTAACTCGATAGGCTCTTCTCTAAAATCCATCCCCATGAATTATGAGTGTCTTAAGGTTCTCCTTGATGACTTTCCTAGTACCCCAAAATAAGAGAGGGAATGAGTTATGAATTGGCCTTATTTTAGAGGTTGGTCTAATTTCTATGCTTTCTCAATGGAATGACTTTTATTTTTTTGGGTAGGAATATTCATGCATTCAGGCATAAGAAGGGTGGTTTCCCTGAAAGTAAATAGGTTGACGGTTGGTGGATAAAGAGTTGCTAGTGTCCACTTTGTGGGGTGGACCATGTATATGCATACCTTATATGGGATACTTTATCGGTAGTACATGGTGGTTGATAGAATCTAAGTATGAATCTTAGATATTAAAGTTGATCAAGGGTGTATGCCAAATAGAGGGTAGCAATGCAGAATTCATAGAGGTAAATTAGTTGGTTGGATGAGATAGATGACTTAGGAGATACAATAGTGGAAAGGTTGAGCCATATAGGCCAGATATTAGGTTGGGCTAGTCAATTGAAGGTCTAGTCATTGAATGGATTAGATCATGGAGCTCGTATGGCTAAACCAAGCTATAGATAGCATTTAGATGGATAAAGTTTTGGGTATGGGAGAATTAGTCCAAGTATATATCCTTGGTGACACCCGTTAGGGAGGATTGTTGTGCTTGTAGGGGTAATGGGATAAAGGTTATGGGTCAATCTTAAATTTTCTTCAAGCAGTGGACTTCAAGGAGAGGTCAGGTGGTATATTCTAGTAATTCCCTTATATCTCGGCCAAGATATTTCCCTACTAGTGTTGCATGCATTCCTTTAGTTCTTATGCCCATAGTTCAAATTTGTGTATTTGCCTTATTCTCAAGATATGATTCTTAACCTTATTTCACACTAGTCGTGGTATATGTGGTTGTATTTCTTTCGGTGTCTAATTTTAAGGACCCCTCTTGTAGTATGTATTGTTCAAGATGATTCTCCATATTAGTCTAGGTAGTTGTTATGAAGTGCCTTATGCCTATGGTGTTGTAACTTGTTTTGAGGATCTTTGTCTTGCCTTGGATGACATGGATAATCCTTGTACTTCGGATCCTTAAATGGCTCCCGTTATACTTGGGTGGTAGTGTCTTGGGAAGTATGGTAATGGTGGTAATGGGGAGAGTAGTAGTCCCTTAGTGGGGGAGAGTCTAGAGTAACTACTAGGGTTAAGGTTTTGAAAATTGAGGTATAGTGGTGCCTTGAGAAATGGATGGGAAAGGAGTAGATGGTGGAAACCCTTAAGAAAATGGTACAGGGTGTTAAATCTTTTGATGGATAAATTGTACCTTGGGTATATAAATGATAGGCGTGAATGTCGGGATTCGGTAGGTATACTTGCAGTTGTATTGAAGACATAAAAGATGTGATAAGGCTTAGTCTCATAAATTATTAAATGGCATAGTAGTTTTATGGTTTTGGGTTTCAAGTATAGGTTGGGGATTTTGGGTATAGTGGTTGGATATGGTTTATCTCCATCCCTTACTTATTGTATCCATATTATAAGGGTGATGAAAGTGATGGGGTATTGCGGGATAGATGAGAGAAGTAGAGCCCGGTGTCTTAAGTTAACTCCTTATTAATTTGAATAGGCTTGAACATAGAAATAGTGGTGCATAGATAGACTCAAGGTCTCGAAGTAATGTGACTTAGTAAACTCTAAGTTAGGTGGACTTGCTCTCTAGCATGAGTCCATCCCTCCGGAGTTCTATGTGTTGAGTAGAGGTGGTTGGTATTGGTATCTCGGATCATTTGTTCTTTAAGGAGATCTCAATGAGAAATTAGAGTTGTAAGTTTTCCAGATGTGAATGAAAGAGGTGGCTTTGGTGAGGGTTCCATGGATGAACCAAAAGTCTGAGAAAGCTACTTGAAAGGTGGATGAGGACATGAAGTCTGAGTAACCACATTTGTTTCCTTTCCGGACACTCAGAATTGAAGTATGTGCTAATCTTTCTACCTTGAGTTATGTCTTGTTTAGACAAGTCCCTGAATTGTGAATTAAATGAGTTTAATGATAAGAATGGGTTTGATTCCTAAGGTCAATGAAATAAAATAGTTGGTGAAAGGTTATTATGAGGCGGGATATGTTATATCCTTGTTGTATTCTTTGTTTAAAGATTGTTTTGATATGTTACCATGTGTTAACGTGTGTCTATACTTACCTTACCCTTCATTCGCGGATGAATGATCCAAGTGGGGGAGAATTAAACCAACTAGGTCTTGAACCTTGAAAAGAACAACAACTTTTTTGTGTCTCTGAGTTGGGTACAACTTGGAGCTTGAGTCATACCCATGGATATGGGTCATATCCACTCTTTCCTCCCACTCAAACCTTAATCAGTATGGTAGGGTATCATACTATTTTCTATACGATATCGTAAACCCTTTATTGTACACGAGTTATATACTGTTCAACCATATAGAGTGAGGACCTAATATGGAGTGGATTGTTTTCTATACGTCTGGCCCATACGAGTTAGGGGTAATTTGTACCCATTGGAAACGACCCAAAGGTGCCTAGTCATACCCTTAATAGTGTGAGTTACCTAGAAGAAGATTAGGGTACGAGTTAGGATACCACTTGTACCCTAAGGTACGATTACTAAGGGAATCATATGGGGGAGTCGTACCCCTGGACAAAACCACATTTTTACTTTTAACTAGGGCTTTTTTGGTTATTTTCCTTGCCTAAAACCCTAAGTCCCCTCCCTATATAAGTCCTCCTAGCCTCTTATAACATTTGAGTAGTGTATCAAACATTCAATACACTCTCAAAGGGTCTTTAAATAAGATTGGAGGATAGGGTTTGAAGAGGGTTCATCTAGAGGCAAGAAAGATGTCAAGTTATTCATTGCATCAATTTGTTTAAGGCATGTACCTCTTCCCCTTGTTTAATAACTCTAAATTCATGTATTGCACACTTGGATTAGTAAGTGTACATGGTGGTTTTGAAATCAAATAAAAAGGGTTTTGTTGCCTAATGATGTATAATGTTGAATCTTGCTTAGACTCATGTTTATATGTAATATTAATGATGATTTCCATGTGAGGGTTCTTTTTGTATGTTGTTTAATATGAGGGTCTTGAGTAACCCTAATCTTGATAATATCTACCATAGAAATAGCCTTGTTGATGGTATGCACCTAAGGTGTTTGTGAAAGTGTTTAAGAGAATTATCTAGTCATATATTGGTGATGTATTGAACTAGGGAAATTACCCAATGAGTATGAATTCTTGATGAATGATATTGTAAAGGTATTGTGAGATATGTATTGTGTAATGTATAACCTTGATGGCTTAATGACTAATAAGAGGGTTAAGGTCCCTAAATATGAAATTAAACTTGAATTGTGTGTTGACCTAATCTATAGTAATAATGTGTTGTAAGATTTCTTGTGATGTAGGAATGGTTTGTAAGGGTCTTCGTGACCATAGTTTGACTTGAATAACGAATTAAAGTAAGGCATGTGCCTATCAAAGTGCATGATGAATGAATGGTTCCATAAGAACCATGTGGTCATATGTGGTGTTGAGGTCAAATGGGTTAGAGTCCTTAAGTATTGAAATGAATTACATGAGAGTAGATGCATGAATAAATTGAGTTAGGAATCAAGGGTCCACTAGTAATGGTAATGAGAGGGATTGATGTTAAAATCCCATGCCTAATGGAAGCATGAAGTTGGAGTCCCATATCTAGAGCAGTGTGAGGTTAGAGTCCCATGTCTAGAGTAGCATGAGGTTGGACTCCCATGTATAGAGTAGAATGAGGTTGAAGTTTCATGTCTAGAGTAGCATGAGATTAGAGTCTCATATCTAGAGTAGCAAAAAGTTGAAGTCCCATGTCTAGAGTACCATAAGGTTGGAGTCCATGTCTAGAGTAGCATGAGGTTGAAGTCCCATGTCTAGAGTAGCAGGAGGTTGGAGTCCCATGTATAGAGTAGCATGAGGTTGGATTCCCATGCCTATAGTAGCAGGAGGTTGGAGTTCCATGTCTAGAGTAGCATGAGATTGGAGTCCCATGTCTAGAGTGACATGAGGTTGGAGTCCCATTTATTAAAGGCTTGTGGTTAGAGTCCCTTGGCTACGTCTAAAGAACTAGAGGTTAGAGTCCCTTTTCTAAGAGTCCGTGGATAGAGTTCCTTGGCCTAAATGAGCGAGCATGTGAATAAAGACCTTTTTCTAACAATAAGTGGATGTGGTTAAGGTCCTTGGTCTAATGTAAATCGTTTAAACCTATGTGTGGAAGGTCGGATCCCTTCACTTCATGTATTTTGATTGGGTACTCCATGAATGATATTAAGACTCGTTTTCTTGTTTGACATGTGCTTTACCTATATGCATAGATAAGTGTATGAATGTGATAAAATATTATATATTGACTTTTGTTGAATGATAATGCTATTTTATCCTTCTCTTTGAGTTACATGCTAGCGTTCCAATCGCTAACCGTCTTCGGACGCTATGTCCCCATGCGACATAGGGGATGGAGCTTCTTCTTCTTTTCCTATGCAGTGATCGACTGATCGAGTGGATGGAGTATTGACATTGAAGTGGTGAGCTTCCATATATTTGGAAGTCTTGCATTTCAAGTCATTTTTTATATTAATAGACATATTTAGACTTAGAATTTTGGCTATTGTCGGGGGCATGTCCCATGTATCTAAGACATCGAATTGGTAGAGGTTTTGTGGATGACTGTAGACTTGGGTATCTTGTCTAGTTTGATGAATCAAATGAATTTGTAAGACATATTTAAGTTACGATTAGTAGTATGTGTTCCGCTATCCTACTTTATGGTCGGAATCTATTTGACTCTTGTGATTGATGTGATGATTTTAGTTGGGTTATCAGAGCGACCTCCGATTCATGTGAGTTTAAGGTACCCATACGACATGGCTTGATTTTGGGTCGTGTTAGAGCTGAACCCATATAGCCCATTGGTGGACATATAGGATGGCAGAACTATACATCTCAGGTTAAGGTTTTAAATGCATGCTAAACTCGGTTCCCTTTCTCGGCACGATAAATATGTATATATGTGATTGCATATGGTTATTTGACTGGGTTTTGAATGATGGCATTATATTTTATCTTTATTCCTAAGTACATGTTAGCATTCACACCGCTAATCATCTTCAGGTACTGTATTCCAACGCGATGCAGGAATCGGCCATACTACCATTCCTCTTGCCCAGTGACCTATATTTCAGGGACAGCTTTGAGTCAGACTGAAGTGGTGATCTTCAATACTCAGTAAGGCTCCATTTCATACTATGGACTTCTTTTATTTTTGTTATTTCTTTGGTTTTGTTTTGGCTATAGTCGGGGGCATGTCCCGAGTGAATATTATTGATTCTAGTTAGAGGCTATGTCGGACTACTATAGGCATGGACGGTGTTAGTATTGGTGGCAGCCTTGGTATTTGAATTGGAATTGGGGTTGGCATTGGTTGGATAATTGGTTAAGGTTATTGGACGATGATGGACTTAGGGTGCAGCGTGGTTAAGGTTGGGTATTAGGGGTGGTCTTCGGTCTTGGTTGGACTTGAGATGCCCGACACGACTAGGCCCTGGTTTGGGTCGTGACAAATTGGTATCATAACTCGGTTCATGTTCAATCTAGAGTCCACAAATTTGTCTCGAGCACAGTCTCTTTTAAAGGTGTGTAGCGCACCACACTCATAAAAAAGAGGCAATGAGGCATTTAGGAATGTTTCTCTTTCTTGTATTTTATTTTTGAGTTGTAGAGTCTAAGGTCCTGAATTCTTCTCTAATTCTTGTTTGTTCACTTTTTATATCATGCCTCCTCAATGATCTGAAGCTCACGAAAACTCATTTGTCCCACTCGTGGATAATATTGATGGGACCCATTCTATTTATGGGGTCTAGACTAGATCTAGGGATCCAGTTCTTGATTTTCCTTATAGAGTTCCACCAGTTCCCTCCAGCCCTTCTCGAGCTCCTCGGGATGATGTGACAAATGCTGAGTTTCGTCAATCTATTCATATGTTGGCTCAGTTGGTAGCTTCTCAGGCTAAGCATGGTATTTCTATTACTCTATCTTCTGAGGCCACAAGGGTTGGCTAGTTCATGAAGTTAAACCCTCCGTCCTTTACTGGCTTTAAGGTTTAGGAGGATCCTCAACATTTTCTGGATAAGTTGGAAAAGATCTTCCATGTTATGCATGTCACTAATATAGAGGACATAGATTTTGCCTCCTACTAGCTGAAGGATATGGCGTACCAGTGGTACGAGGAATAGGATCAGTCAAGGGTGACGATGCTGAGTCAGCTCAGTGGGAGGATTTTTATAATGCTTTCTTGGACTTCTTTTTTCCTCGAGAGCTGGGGGAAGTAAAGGCGGAAGAGTTTGTTAACCTGAAGCAAGGAAAAATGTCAGTTAAGGAATACGCCTTGAAATTTCACCAGTTATCTCGGTATGCTCTGGAGATAATAAATTTTCACCATTACATCTACCTGCTTCTTCTTCTCTTCCTCTACCTGCTATATGTACACAACCAATTTTGAGATATACATGTCCTTGTTCAACAAATCAGCCTTTCTCTCCAAAATTAAGTCTTGGGACAACCCAGAATCGAACTTTCTCATTCTATCCCTCAAGCTCGAAACCAACTCCAGAGCATACCGAGATAACTGGTGAAATTTCAAGGCGTATTCCTTAACTGATATTTTGCCTTGCTTCAGGTTAACAAACTCTTCCACCATTACTTCCACCATCTCCCGAGGAAAAAAGAAGTCCAGGAAAGTATTCTAAAAATCCTCCCACTGAGTTGACTCAGCATCGTTACCCATTGACAGATCCCATTCCTCGTACCACTGGTATGCCACGTCCTTCAGCAGGTAGGAGGCAAACTCTATGCCCTCCATATTAGTGGCATGCATAACATGGAATATCTTTTCCAACTCATCCAGAAAACCTTAAAGCCAGTAAAGGCCGGAGGGTTCAACCTCATGAACTGGCCAGCCCTTGTGTCCTCAGAAGATAGAGTAACAGAAACACCATGCTTAGCCTAAGAAACTACCAACTGAGCCAACATATGAATAAATTGACGAAACTCAGCATTCGTCACATCATCCCGGGGAGCTTGAGAAGGGCTGGAGGGAACTGGTAGAAATCTATAAGGGAAATCATGAACTGGACCCCTAGATCTAATCTAGACACCATAAATAGAATGGGTCCCATCAATATTATCCTTGAGTGGGACAGAGGAGATTTCGTGAGCTTCATATCATTAAGGAGGAATGATCTAAAAAGATAAAAAAAAAACAAGAATTAGAGAAGAATTCAGGACCTTAGACTCTACATCTTGAAAATAGAATACAAGAAAGAGAAATATTCCTAAATGCCTTGTTGCCTCTCTTTTATGAGTGTGGTGCGCTACACATCTTTAAAAGAGACTCTTCTCGAGAAATATTTGTAGACTACATATTAAACATGAACCAAGCTCTGATACCAATTTGAACAAGACCCAAACCAGGGCCTAGTCATGTCGGGCATCTCAAGTCCAACCAGGACCAAAGACCACCCCCAATACCCAACCATAACCAACCTTCCCCTTTAATATGGACTTAAAGGGGGTTGTGTTAGCAAAGTCATGGAAGGTGGAGGTCCTGGGGGGTACAATACTGGAAACTCATGTTTTCCAATGTGAGGTTTGGTCATGGTGATCGTGTGCATGATGCTACACTTTATATTTTTGGAGATGTACTAGTCATTTAGGTTATTCTCTGGTCCATGCGGCCAACATATATCAGGTCCATTTCAGCAGGGGGAGTTGAACCCATATAGCCCGTGGGTGGACATATAGGATGGCAAAGCTACACATCCCAGGTTAATGTTTTAAATGCATGCTAAACTCGATTCCCTTTTTTGGCATGATATATATGTATATATGTGATTGGATATGGTTATTTGACTTGGTTTTGAATTCTGACATTATTTTATCTTTATTCCTGAGTACATTCTAGCATTTACTTTGCTAACCATCTTCGGGCAGTGTATCCCTACGCAATGTAGGAACAACCCATACTACCACTCCTCCTGCTCAGTGACCTGGATTTCGGGGATAACTTTGAGTCAGACTGAAGTGGTGAGCTTCCATACTCCGGAAGGCTTTATTTCATAGTATGGACATCTTTTATTTTTGTTATTCCTTTGATTTTGGTTTTGTCTATGGTTGGGGGCATGTCCCAGCCGGATGTTATTGATTCTGGTTAGAGGCTTTGTTAACTACTATGGGCATGAACAGTGTCGGTATTGGTGTCAACCTTGGTATTGGTATTGGCATTGGGGTTGGCACCGGGTGGATAATTAGTTGAGGTTGTTGGATTATGATTATAGAATTTATTTAATATCTTTAAACTATTATTGCTTTATCTTGGTATATGTTCAAAATTCATCCGGCATGGAGTGCAGGGCAGTTATGGTTGGGTATTGGGGGTGGTCTCCAGTCCTGATTGGACTTGAGATGCCCAACATGACTAGGCCCTAGTTTAGGTCGTGTTAAAAGTTCACCCTAACACCTTACTAGTTGAAGAGATTCTTGGTGTGCCAACTTTTAGTCTGAACATTGTGAAGGACAAGTATGCTAGAAAGACCTAACTTAACAATTTTGCCAAATCAAAGTGACTGTTGAGGAGCTTTGGATTACTCAAAAAGTAAATGGAGACTGAATTTCAACTTTTTTTTGAAAAGGTTACTGAGGTGCTACTTCCATCGGCTGATGGTCGATCATGTAGATCTATACCAGATCTCTCTCTAATGAAAGATCTTAACTCGTGCACTCTAACCAACCTATCTAAAATCATGATTGATCATATTATTAAGATATGTAAGCTGAAAGAAGTTAATTATGGTCTGAATTATGGATTTTCCCTCACAAAAGTTTTTGATCACTTCAGAATAAAACCCAGATCTGTCTGTCATAGTGTAACGCCCCGAAATACACCCTGGAAGCCACACGGTGCTTACGATCCCAAAGAACCATAAGCTAACCTATGAGCTGGTACCTGCTATGAGCACTGAGTAAACTGATAATGAACATCATATGCGTAAACACCTAAGTAAAGCCATAAGGTTTGAAATACTGAAATACTAATAAGTCATAAATCTGAGCATCTGAAAACATACTAAAAAGACTGATGAAAACAACTGATAAACTGACTAACTGTATGTTGTCTGAAAGCCTCTAACTTCATAAAAAAGTTGATGGACAGGCCACAACTGACTCCAACTGTCTAACTAAAATGAAAAGCTGAACTGCTGAAATAACTAAAATGAACAACCATGTCCTTGATATATGAGGACTCACCATGACTACTGTTGTTGATAGGCGGATCTGTCTAAGCACGATCAGGAAACTGAGCATCCAAACCTATGATATAAGACATTATAGTGCAAAGAAAATAAATATGATCAGTACTTTGAATGTACGGGTATGCAAGATGAGGTTAAGCTGAAATGTATAGGCTCATGTACATGAAATACTGACTAACTGAATAACATGAGATAATTAATGCATAATATGCATGGAAGCTATTAAATATGAGGATGAATGACAAAGCATCTAACAAAATACTGAAATAGTTTGTAAACTAACATACTGAAATATTATAATTGAATAACTGGTCATCTGTATGCTATGGTCAAACAAACCTGAACTGAAATCTGTACTAAATACTATACTGAGACTGTGGGAGGTATCATATAACCGACATGCCCCAATATTAGCTAATTAGGGTCAAAACTTTGACCCAAGTTGGAAGGATGTCAATACCGTGCCACGGATACTAACACTGGCTGTGTGGATCTACTAAACTGATGTCCCAAAGGACCAGGGTGTCAAGCCTAACTAACGGCTGACCCCTGAGAGGAAGTCAAGCCTAAACTAATGGGTGACTCCTCATATCCTACGTTGGCTATGTAGTTTTGGAATACAGGGACTATTACTAACGACCCTGCTTAACTGATGGGGAAGCCGCCAACCCTGCATTCACTTGGTGCTAAATCCTACTCCTAACTGAACTGACATAGGTTACTAGACTGAACTAAGTTTGATTGAGCTAACAACTGATCATAATAACTGACTGAATGATAATGCTCATGGTTTATCTGAAACCGTTCTACAAATACTAAAAACTATGTAAACAACTAAGTTTTAGGTATTCATAAACCCCGTCACTGAATGGAATAACAATAAGATCATATGAAGCTTTAAAACCATTGTAAAGGATCATTGTTCAAAATCCATTTCATTTAGACATTTCATCAAACATATGTGGGTCATGAATTAAAGCATGGAAATAGTTTAAAACATGTAATAATAACATAGATTCAATACTAAAAACCATGAATCAAGGAATTAACATTAAAATATCATCATTCCAACGTGTAAGGACTACTCCCAACAATAAACACTTGTAAACAACATGCATAATCAAAATTCATAAAACTTCATGGAGATAATTCATTGTAAACATGGAAATTCATGAGTTAAAACATCAAAATAAGTTCTTGGACTCCATGGGTGAAAAGGCACCATGGATGAACATCACACACACCTTAATTGAAGAATTCATGAAGATTCTTAATGGTTTTCTTGGGATTTGAGCTTGAATTCTTTGATTCTCTTGAATGAGTTAGGGTTTGTTTTTTAGAGAGGGAAAGCTTTCTTTGAGAGGAATTGTGACTAAAGGGGAAAATAATGAGGGACCTAAATCTTATTTTATGGGTGAGATAGGGTGAGGGAAATAACACAATTACCCCCATGCACCCGAAACTCATTTAACCACACAGTACCAACCGACAAGAAATGCGATGTGCCGCATTGCTCTATCGACATGATATGCGATGCACTGTGTTGCTCCCCACCAATGCGAAATGTAAAGATATGCGGCCCTATCACGGATCCTCACTATTTTGACCATCTAAACAGGTCTCACACCTCACCCAAAAAATCCGAAACTCACCCGAGATGTACTACCAACAACCCCGATCTTGAATCAACTTAGAAATTAATGTTTCAAGGTTGAAAAGGTCGAAAGTAGAATCATTGAAGTTTAGAGACCAAAAATATGGTTAAGTCCCCAACACTTAGCTAAATTTTCAGGTTCTAAGCCTCTTATACATGCACTATGAGCTAAACTGAACTAGAAATAATATGGGGTATTATATTATCTCCCCCTTAGGAACATTCATCCTCGAATGAGACTGATTAAGATGAGAATACTGAGGAACTAAGATTATATACTGAACATGCATAATTGAAAACATGATTACATGACTGAGTCTGAAACATGATTACATGACTGAGTCTGAAACATGATACATAACTGAGCTGATTCGTTAATGCATACAATGTCATGAGTATGATTACATGGATGGAACTGAGAATGGAAAAGATACAGTCTAAGGAAAATGATTACCTTAAGCGGATTCTGAGTTTATGAAGAAGAGGTGAAGGTACTTAGTTCACATATCTTCTTCTGTTTCCCAAGTAACTCTCTCTATGGACAGGTTTCGCCAAAGAACCTTGACCAAAGGAACTTCTTTGGTCCTTAGTCTTCGAAGAGGACGATCAAGGATTCCAACTGGAATTTCTTCGTAAGAAAGGCTATCCTGAACATCTGTACTTTCTAAAGGAACAACTACAGCTGGATAACCAATACATTTCTTTAATAGAGAAACATGGAATACTGGATATACTGATGTCAAATCTGCAGGCAGCTCAAGCCCATACTCTACCTTTCTATAAAGACTCAAGATCCTGTAAGAGCCAACATATCAGGGACTGAGCTTCCCCTTCTTGCCAAACCTCTTCACTCCCTTCATGGGAGAGATTTTAAAATAGATTAAATCTCTAACTGCAAACTCAAGATCTCTCCTATGCAGATTTGCATAAGATTTCTAATGGCTTTGGGCAGTCTTAAGCCTCTCCCTGAATAACTGAACTTTCTCCATCGCATCAAACACTGAATCTGGCCTTATCAAAGTAGTCTCACCTGTCTCGAACCATCCAATTGTAGATCTATATCCATTTCTATAGAGAGCCTCAAACGGATCCATCTGGATACTGGAGTGATAACTATTATTGTAGGAAAACTCAATGAAAGGCAAGTGACCATCCCAACTACCCTTAAAGTCGATAACATTAGCCCTCAACACATCCTCTAGGGTATGACTGGTCCTCTCTGCCTGACCATCTGTTTGAGGGTGAAAGGTTGTACTGAGGTAAACTTGGGTACCTAGACCCTTCTGAAAAGTCTTCCAAAAGTGAGAGGTAAACTAAGTACCTCTATCTGAAATGATAGAATATGGGACTCCATGCAACCTAACCAACTCTCTAATATAAAGCTTGGTGTAATCCTCGAATTAATAAGAATATTAATGGCAAGAAATGAGTTGACTTGGTCTTTCTATCTACAATAACCCATATTGAATCATACTGATGACGCGAACGGGACAACCCTGTCACAAAATCTATGTTCACCTCTTCCCACTTCCAAGTAGGGATGCTGAACTCCTGTATTGTGACACTATGCCTATGGTGCTCAACCTTAACCTGCTGACAGTTAGAGCACTTAACTATGAATTCTGCAATATACCTCTTCATACAACTCCACCAATAGATTTCTCACAAATCACGATACATCTTAGTGGATCCTGGGTGAAAAGATTAATGCGCACCATGCGCTTCTATTGATATACGTTGTCCCAACCCATCAATACACGACACACACAGCCTACCTTGACACCACAATACGTTATCTCCCCCTTGGGATAAAACTTCTACTTTCTGATCTCTAACTGACTCCTTCAACTTAACCAAACTGGAATCCCTATCCTACTTCTCCTTTACTTTGGCAACCAATGAAGACTCCAAGAAATGTTGAACCCATACACTACCCTCAGCTGAATCCACCAACCGCACACCTAATCTAGCAAGTTGATGAACCTCCCTAACTAACTACTTCTTATCATTCTCTACATGAAAAACACTACCCATAGACAATCTACTAAGGGCATCTGTCACTACATTGGCCTTGCCAGGATAATACAAAACACTCATATCATAATCTTTCAACAATTATAAACACCTTCTTTGACAAAGATTTAAATCTTTTTGCGAGAACATACTGCAAACTTTTGTGATCCATGAACACATCAACATGAACCCAATAGCGATAATGCCTCCAAATCTTTAAGGAAAACACAACAGCTGCTAACTCAAGATCATGGGTAGGGTAATTCATTTCATAGGGTGAAGTTGTCTAGAGGCATAGGATATAACCTTACATCTCTACATCAAAAACACAATCCAAGCCAACTCTGGAAGAATCACAATAAACAACAAACCCATCTAAACTATCTAGCTAGGTAAAAACTGGGGCTGAGGTGAGTCGAGTCTTCAACTCTTGAAAACTCTTTTCACAAGAATATGACCACTGAAACTTGACTTTTTTCTGAGTCATTCTGGACATGGGGGATGTAACAGACAAAAATCCTTCAATAAATCATCAATAAGAACCAACCAAACCCAAGAAACTCCTGATATCTGACGGAGAGATGGGTTTGGTCCAGTTTCTCACTACTTCAATCTTTAGAGGGTCAAATCTAATGCCATCACCAGAAATAATATAGCCAAGGAAAGCTATTGATCTTAGCCAAAACTCGCACTTACTGAATTTGACGAATAACAGATGGGCTCTAAGAGTCTGGAATACAATTTTGAGATGGTCTACATAATTATATTTACTATCGGAGTAGACAAGAATGTCATCAATGAAGACTATGATGAACATGTCCAAGTACATCTTGAACACTTTATTCATCAGGTCCATGAAAGCTGTTGGGACATTCGTTAGTTCAAAAGACACAATTAGAAACTTGAAGTGACCATATCGAGTTCTGAAAGCTATTTTTGAAATGTCACATTCTCTGAGTCTTAGATGATGATAGCCGAATCTGAGGTCTATCCTAGAAAAATAACTGGCACCCTAAAGTTGGTCAAACAAGTCATCAATCTTGGGGAGTGGATATTTATTCTTGATTGTGACTTTGTTCAACTGACGGTAATCGATGCATATTCTGAGAGAATTGTCTTTCTTATGTATGAAAAGAAATGGGGTGCCCCATAGGGAAACAACACTGGGCCTAGTGAATCCCTTATCTAAGAGATCTTCCAACTGTTTTTTTAACTCCCCAAGCTCAGTTGGAGCCATTCTGTAGGACGAAATAGATATAGGTTCGGTATTTGGAAGAAGATCTATTTTGTAGTCAATTTTCCTTTCGTGAGGAACTCCAAAAAGATCTTCAGGGAACATGTCTGGAAATTCCCTCACTACTGAAACTGACTCGAGACTTGGGATCTCAGAATTAGAGTCTTAGACTTAAACAAGATGGTAAATACAACCCTTGGAAATTATTTTTCTTACCTTAAGGTATGAAACGATGTGACCCCTAAGCGCTGAAGTACTACCCCTTTATTCAATGACTGGTTCATCTAGAAACTAAAACTGAACGACTCTATTTCTATAGTCAACTGAAGAATAGCATGAGAAGAGCTAATCCATGCTAAGAATGACATCAAAATTAGTCATCTCTAACTCCACAAGATCAACTAAAGTGACTATCTAAGATATTGTAATCGGACAGTTTTTGTATACCTGCCTGGCTACAATAGAGATACCCACTGGAGTAGACACTGAGAAGGGTTCTACTAAAACCTCAAGACTGACACCAAAATTAATAGCTATATAGAGGGTTACAAAAGAAAGAAAAGCTCTGAGGTATAACAAAGCATAAATATAAAGGTGAAAGACTGTAATGTACCAGTAACCACATCAGGAGAACTTTACTGATCCTGTCAGGACTGAAATGCATAAATCATGTTCTGTCATTGCCTATTGGTGGCACTGGAAGTAGCACCCTGCTGAGTCGGGAGACCTGCTGGCACTGCTGAAGAGTTAGTTTGACCCTGCTGGCGATCATTGCTACCCCTCTAAGCAACTACTGGAAACTCCCTGACCCAATGGCCTAACTTGCCATACCCAAAACACACATCACTATTAGCTTTGTACACACCCTGATGATGTCTACCATATTTCTGGCAAAAAGGATTAGTACGACCACTATTCATAATACCCTAGGATTCGGAGCCTGGCGCCCTATCCCGATTATCATTTTAAACTTTTACACAAGCGCACTTGCTAAAGATGGAGATAGGGCTGAAAATTTCTGTCGGAACTGAGAACGATTATCACCCTCTGACCTCGGTTGAGAGAAGTTAAAGTTACCTATCCTGGCCCTCTTATTTTCTCTTTCTCTCTCATTAAGCTTCTGCTCATCAATTTGCTGAGCATGGACCATAAGCCTAGATATATCTATCTCTTTAATCAACATAGAAGTCCTATACTCTTTGACTATACTATCAGCTACCCTAGAAACAAACTTACTCATTCTATATCTATTATCAGCCACCATGGAAGGAGCATACCTCGCCAAATAAGTAAATTTAAGAGAATACTCCTTCACACTCATATTATCCTACTTTAAATTAATAAACTTCAGAACCTTATCTTCCCTCAACTCGAAGGGAAAGAACCTATCTAAAAAGGTTATGGCAAACCCCTCCCACTCTACAGCCTCTTCCTCAGCACCCATATCCTCCTTCCACTGCTTATACCATGTATGAGCTATATTCTGCAACTGGTAAGAAGCCAAATTTGTACTCTTACTTGAGGTGACACCCATAATATCAGTCACCTTTTGAACCATATCATGAAATTCCTGCGGATCCTCCTGAGTCTTGGATCCCAAAAACAAATGAGGGTTCATTTGGGTAAAGTCCTGAATCCTAGCTGTAGTTATATTGGCGACTGGATTAGCTGGGATAGAAGCTTGTTGATTATTATGAGTTGCTATAGAGTGAGCCGCAGTAGTAAATGCAGCTCTGAACTTGACATGAGAGACATGCTCATTTAGGGGATCTTCCTGAATGGGTAGAGGTGAAGGCTGATTTCTATTTCTTCTTCCGTTATTCTTTCTGGGAGTATTTTCTGAAACGAAAGAAAGATTAAATTAGAAAGAGAGTTTAAATAAATCTCATGATCATTTGCACGACATGAATACTGAAAGAAGTAAAAATTTTCTTGAAACGTCTTGTAGGCTCCTATCCATAAGTGTGGCGCAATCACACCCATACATAAAACTCTACTCAATGCAGCTTTCAGACTCCTTAGGACACTGTAAAACCATAGGATCTGATACCAAGTTTGTAACAGCCAGAAAATATACCCTAGACGGTACACGATGCTTACAATCTCGAAGGACCACAAGCTAACCCATAAGCTGGTACCTGCTGTGAGCACTGAGTAAACTAATAATGAACATCATATACGGAAACAACTAAGTAAAGCCATAAGGTTTTAAATACTGAAATACTAATAAGTCATAAATCTGAGCATATGAAATCATACTGAAAAGATTGATGAAAATAACTGATAAACTGACTAACTGTCTGTTGTCTGAAAGTCTCTAACTGACTGAAAAGAGTTGATGGGACATGCCCCAACTAACTCTAACTATCTAACTGAAATGAAAAGTTTAACTACTAAAATGAATAGTCATGTCCTCGATAGATGAGGTCTCACCACGACTACTGCTGCTAATAAAGGGATCTTTCTAAGCGAGGTCAGGAAATTGAGATTCAAACCTATGATATAAGACATCATAGCCCAAAGAAAATGTATGTGATCAGTACTTTGAATATATTGGTATGCAAGATGAGGTTAGAATGAAATGCATAGGCTCATGTACATGAAATACTAACTGACCGAATAACATGAGATAAATGATGCATAATACGCGTGAAAGCTATAAAATCTGAGGATGCATGACCAAGCATATAAAATAATACTGAAATAGTCTATAAACTAACATACTAAAATCTGATAACTGAATAACTGATCATTTGTATGCTATGGTCAAACAAACCTAAACTGAAATTTGTACTGAATACTAGATTGAGACTGTGAGAGGTATCATCTAACTGACATTCCCCAATATGAGCTAATTGGGGTCCAACCTATGACTCCAGTTGGAAAGTGTCAATACTGTGCCACGGGTACTAACACTGGTTGTGTGGATCCACCAAATTAATGTCCCAAACGACCAGGTTATCAAGCCTAACTGATGGGTAACCCCAGAGAAGAAGTCAATCCTAAACTAACGGGTGACTCCTCATATCCTACGCTGGCTACGTAGTTTTGAAATCCACCATCCCTACTTTCACTCGGTAGAAAATTCTACTCCCAACTGAACTGACATTGGTTACTGGACTAAACTAAGTTTGACAGAGCTAACAACTTATCATGATAACTGACTGAATGATAATGCTCATGGTTTATCTGAAATCGTTCTGCAAATACTGAAAACTATATAAACAGCTAAGTTTTGGGTATTCATAACCCCCAGCACTGAATGAAATAACAATAAGGTCATAGAAGCTTTAAAACCATAGTAAAGAATCATTGTTCAAAATCCAAGTCATTTAGACATTTCATCAAACATATATGGGTCATGAATTAAAGCATGGAAATGGTTTAAAACATGTAATAATAACATAGCTTCAATACTAAAAATCATAAATCAAGGAGTTAACATGAAAATATCATCATTCTAACCTGTCGGGACTACTCCCAAGAATAAACATTTGTTATCAACATGCATAATCAAAATTCATAAAACTTCATGGAGATAATTCATTGTAAACATGGAAATTCATGATTTAAAACATCAAAATAGGTTCTCGGACTCCATGGTTGAAAAGGGCCTATGGATGACCATCACACATACCTTCATTGAAGAATACATAAAGATTCTTGATGGTTTTCTTGGGATTTGAGCTTGAATTCTTTGATTTTCTTAAATGAGTTAGGGTTTGTTTTTTAGAGAGGGGAAGTTTTATTTGAGAGGAATTATGAATAAAGGGGAAAATAATGTTCCTTGAGGACCTAAATCTAATGTTATGGGTGAGATAGGGTAAGGTAAATGACTTAATTACCCCCATGGACCCGAAACTCATTAAATCGCATAGTACCAACCAATGAGAAATGCGACGCGATGCGTTGCTCCTCACTAACACGAAATGTGACACACCGCGACCCTATCACGGAGCCTCACTATTTTGACCATCCAAATAGGTCTCAAACCTCGCCCAAAAAATCCAAAACTCAGCCGAGATGTACTATCGACAACCCCGATTCTGAATCAATTTAGAAATTAACATTCTGAGGTCGGAAAGGTCAAAAGTAGAATCATCAAATTTTAGAGGCCAAAAATAAAGCTACGTACTCAACACTTAATTTTCAGGTTCTAAGCCTCATATGCATGCACTATGATTTGAACTGAATTAGGAAGAATACGGGGTATTACATGTAGTATTGGAGGAAAAAGGCAAAAATTAACCCTCACTACCACTGTAGAGTGTGAGGGTGTTAAAAATAAGAGAGGGTTTGGCCTTAAGTCTGTAGTTCTAAATAAGATGAGTCAACCTTGGTTGCAGAAAAGGAAGATGAAATTAAAGCACTGAAAGTTCAACTGACTGAAGTCACAGAAGGAACTGGTCTTACACAAGGTCTCTTAAATCAAGTTATGATTGAGATCACTCAGTTGAAAGAGGAGAATGCATAGCTCAATGATAAGAATGCTTAGTTGAAAATCAAGAATGAGGCACTGATTGATGATTATTGAGCTGCTATGAAATATTTTGATTACCTCTTTTATAGGTTTTTTCTCTACTTCCCATCATTTTTTTCCTTCTCTTTACTCCATATTCTTACCTTTCTCTTATTTCGACTCCAGTGCATGTCTAATTTCTTTTGTAAAACTTGAATACTAACATGTCTAATGATTCTGGATGTTTGCTTTAATATGAATTTTTTCCTATTCTTACTTATTGTGATCTCTTTTCATAAATAGTGCTAATTTGGTTTTGTGATATCTTTTTAGTGATGTCAAAAGGGGGAATATATGTTGAATTGAAGTTAAAAGGAGGACTTGGGGAACTGGTGACTAGTGACAGGGAACTGGTAGAAAGGAGGAAGATAGATTTGGGCTTGTTGGCTTGATTAGGTGATTTTAGTGACAGGGGGAACTGATGTGTGAATTGTTTCTCTAATGTGTGAATTGTTGCTCAACAAGGGGAACTGATGTGTAAATTATTTCTCTAAGACTTTAGGTTTGTTATCATCAAAAATGGAGAAATTGTTAGAATGTTAGTTCTGATGATTGACAAACTTCATCACTGGACCTGATCCATGACTGTCTGATTGTGATTCATGTCTTGATGATTGCCTAACCTAGTGTAAGGACTAGTTACGTTAACTCGTGTCCTAACATGCTGTTTTGCAATTGTACGCAGTTGTCTTATGTTACAACTATCCAATAATCTCTAACAGTGTCAGCACATTAGTGCGATGAATTCTCAGTGGTCCTTTCCAGCATCCACCAATAAGGAAGCTCTCTCCCAATGCTCATCATATATATTCATCACCCTTGAGAAGAGAAACTCAAGCTTTTGCAAATCTAAAATGTATTCTCTCAAGCAAAAGTCTTACCGCAACTAGTATTAAAATCATTGCTCATAATGATTTATTTTGTTTGTAGGTTGATTGAGGTTTTGTTTGGTCCTATGATTGTAAACTTACATCTCATTCTAGAGATTCCAAAGAGTATTTTTCGTTTAACTTTTTGTTCAAATTTGAGCTTTTTTCTAGCTACAGGTAGCTAATGGAATGCTCACAGTAGAGGTATTGTAAGGGCGTGTTGCAATTGAGTTATTGTAATGTCATTGGAATTAGGAAGTTAATACCTAGATTTTAATCTAAGGACAGTTTAGTGAAGGTCATTGGTGAAATTCTACTAGGATAGGTCATGACTCTACTCCCTTGAGCAAGGAGATTTCCACGTAAACATCCCTTGTCATTTACTTTACTGCAGTTTTCATTATGTTCTTGTTATTCATCTATTTCCTCATACAAGGACTTGGTGTCGATTCAGGTCTTAACACAGTGGTAACTTTTACGTACCATCAATGAGTATTCTGATTTGAAAGAAATTTTTAGATTTGACCAATATGAATTCAATAGTAATAAGAAAATGTATGAAGGTTCAACTAACTTGTAAGAGTGCGTAAGCGAGCTCCTTTCTCTTGAATGATTTGTGAGAAGAGATCTCTTTTGTACGATGCTAGAGGAGATCTCTTTTGTACGATGCTAGAGATCTGTCTTGTATAGGTGAACTGAGATCTAAAATTCAGAATTAAGGTAAAGAATGAGAAATATGAAAATGAGAGCTTCTATTCGTAAATTTTGTGAAAAAATGTCGACTAATCTGTAGATAAGGACGAATTATAGTAACTTGGAACTTTAATTTTTCATTGTTAATTAATAACCTTATTATTAAATAAAATAAACAAAATGTGCTTTACAGAAAAATCCCAAAAAACATTTAATCCTCAAACCCGATAGAGAGTATTTGGGTGCTCCAAATAACTAAAAAGTGTAGCATATCTGAATCTAACACTAAGGTTCATGTAGACCTATTTTATATCACCCTTCAATTTGAATTATCCAGAGAATGCAATGTCTAATATATACCAAAAAGATGGACTAAACATGATAAAGCCTATAAAATATAGAGTTACTATCATTTCTTCATTATAAATTAAGATTTTCAAACTTAACTCATATCGTAGAGTTTTTCGTGATCGAGAGGTATAGCAAGAGGGGTCTTTCTTTCATAAACAAGTGCAAAGACTGGAAATCGAAAAGATACGCTCAAGATTGACTTTTCATTAACTTTTTGAACACATTTTTAATAGATTTGAGTGTGTTTAGAAGCTCGAAGGAAAGAAAAGGCTATTGTGAAGGAACGTAATGCTTTTGATTGAGGTAAGTTAAAGGGTAATGGATACGATAAGGATCACAAGTTTGCTAAATGGCCGGAAAGCTAGTTGGGTCCCGTCTCCAAAATTGATCTATCGCGATCCCATCATCATGCATCAGAACTACTCCGCAAAAGTTGCCTTTCTTTTTTCTTATTTTTCGAGATGGAGCATTTGATCGCATATTGTAAAAGCACAGAGAAAGTTTGGATCATCACACACGAAGTATCAGATATGGAAACAAATAACCATAAAATTTCAATGTAGCCCGCAAGCCATGCAGAGGAATCAAGATACATGCCAAAATGTTCGCTTATTTGACCAGAAAGGCAGTCATTTTGCACGCACATTCAAGAAAGTGCACAGGCATCCTGCCTGGAAGCCATAGTCTACAATTCTACGTTTGACATGGGGAACCCTTTCTTTTATCTTTAGGGCGCCCAATTGGTAATCCATACTTTATCAATAGTTTATGCAACAATTAGTCTTTATTTTGGAACCAAGGATAACCCGCAGCCTATAATCTCTGCCACAACTTCTGCCCTTCAGGTAATCTGTTGCGTCAATACACACATACAAATGTACGCGATCGTACAAGTAATATAGAATTGAGAGTTCTGTTAGCGTACATACAGAGACTTATCAATTAACTATTTACTAGATTAGACTAATACTAACTATTCATTCAAGCGGTAGATTTCAAGATGTGTTTTTAAATTAACTAAGCTAAAAATGAAAGAAAATATAACTAATGAGCAATTAAACAAGAGAAGAACAGATTTTTTGCAATCAATGAATGAATCGATCTTGGATTATGGATTCGCTACAAATCATGTCGAGTATCAATTCCATCAATTTATTTGATTATCTAGTTGTTCATTTATGGAGTTGATTATATGATCATGGTCTTTCGAACCTCTAATCGTCTATTTCAATTGGCCTCACAACTACATTGTCGAGCAGGGATGTGATAACCCAATCTGAATGTATTTATATATCTTCTTGTTTTATAATCAAGTATGGTGATCTAGGTATATTCCTATCCTAGCCACAAATCAATTCCTTATTTTACTAAAGAAGAGATCGTACTCCAAATATTCTTCGGTCTATCTCACTGGTTATTTTTTCGAGTTCACAACAAATATATAAATTTAGTTTAATGGTAGCTAACCATTAATATAGTAAGAACAAGTTAAGATGAACTATGATGATAATGAAACAAATCACGTTGTCAACTACCATAATCCAAGAACGAGAAGTTTAACTCTGAATAGACATAGAGCTATTACAACAAATCACTCAAAGAAAAACGTAAAAACATATAATAAAGAAAAATAAAAGATTTAACCATTATTCTATGGCATCCATGGTGGATCCTAGCTCTCCCTAATTTAAAAGTTGTGTAAAATCTGATTTTTTGAAATATTTATAGGTGTAAGAACAACAACAATAATAATAATAAAAGAAAATTCTATGACATACTTTTTCCTAAATAAATACCGAAAGATTCTCACCCCACAATTGAAATGATGTTATGTCCCCAAAGCATAAATCAAATTTAAGAACTAGGGTTAGGAATACTCCCTGACAACGGCGTTAAAAACTACTTGTGTTTAAACACACACGCAAGTGTACGTGATCTTAAAAGTAATATACAAGCTCTTTCGAGCCGAATATCAAACTCACAGGGACTTTGATTTCAATAAGTTTCTTATTTTAATTACTAGGGTAACTTACACAAATCCCTGAATCTTTAAGTGATATTACATAAAATTTCAACTATTTTATTAATTACATTTTATCCCATTTTTTTTAAATGTGATACATATGTTATATGTTGATACATATAAAAAAGTGATACAGTTGAAACTAACAAGATATTTATTTAAGGAAATAATAGATTCTCTTTTATTCATTGTATTCTTTTATTTAAGGAAAAATATCTATTTTTTCTCTTTTTTTAGATTTAATTTAGGTGTTTTAATTATGTTTCTTTTTTTTCGTCTTTAATTATGAAAGATATGTTTTTTGGGGTCTTTTTTCTCTTTTTTAGTCTATTTTTTTTTAGATTTAATTTTAATTATGTTTCAATTCTTCTTTTAGTCCTTTTTTTAAAAAATATTATTACTTTTGTTTCCTACACTGACTACACCATTACCTTTCATTAATAACATATGAATCACCCATAATACCATATATATCACCCATTAATATCATATGAATCACCCAATAATTGAAATAAATTATTGTATCTACCATATGAATCGCCAAAATACCATATATATGAATCACCCAATAATTGAAATAAATAATTGTATTTACCATATGAATCACCATAATACCATCTATATCACCCATTAATATCATATGAATCACCATAATACCATCTATATCACCCATTAATATCATATGAATCACCCAATAATTGAAATAAATAATTGTATCTACCATATGAATCACCATAATACAATATGTAACAGTCATTAATATCATATGTATCACCCGTTAAAATCATACAAAATGTATCTATCGTATGAATCATCATAATACTCATATAATGATATCATATTTATCATTCATATGAATCACCATCAAAAAAATAAACATGTATGAATAGCTAAATAAATTTATATATGCATTAATAGATTTTAAAAAAAATGGGAGAGATTTTAGGAGAGGAAAACAAAAGTTGCATGCATTGATGGATGAGAAAAAATCAGGAAGGAAGATGATTTAAGCATTAATGGAAGAGAAAAAACCAGGAAGGAAGATGATTTAATTATTGATAATTAGGGAGATATTTTAGAAAAGGAAATCTTGAATGAGTTAATGGTGGGGTAAAAATAGGATGTGGAGTTTTCTTGATATGTATCAAGAGTAAAGTTGAAAAATGAAATTTTATGTAAATTTTAAAAAAGTAAGGAATATTAGGTAATATAGTCTCTTAATTATGAGATTTGTGTAATTTATCCTAATTACTACTGGTGTATCAAACAAGTGTAGTTGTAATCAAATAAAATAAGATGTTTGGTAATTATAAATAGATGAACAACAAATAATTACAGATGTAGAATACTCAACAACGTTGCAAACAATATTTTATAGAAATTCCAGGGTTAAGACATATGTTGCCATCATGTATTAGCTGCTTTGTTTATCTGATTGTTGGCTTATAAGGTTCATAATACGATTGCGGTTTTTCGAACCTTTAATCATCTATCTAATTTGACATTACAATTACCTCATTGAGCGAGATGTGATAATTCAAGTTAGGTGCATTAAAATATCTTCGTCTTATAACCGAATGAGGCATTCTAAGTAACTTCCTATCTTAAACACGAATCAAGTCTATTCATTAGAGATCAAAACTCACCCCTTAACCTCTTTGTTCTACCCTAATGATTGTCCTTCGGAGTTCACAAGAGTATTATAGATTTATATTAATTTCGGCCAACCATTAAAATAGTGATAAGCAAGAGATTAAGAACAACAAATAATATTAAATCAACGTAAAATCAACTTAAGAGTACGAAATACAATCACATGCACTAGGTAAATCCCCCACTAGATAATAACCTACAAACAACATAGGGGATGTAAACTGAACTAGGCAAGCCATGTGCGACAAGCTCGACTTAGAAGACCTTGAATGAGGATCGATCCCAGGTCATCCATGTGCATAACCACCCTCCAAACCACTGGCCCAAAGACTATGCAACACAAGTCTATTACTACTATTTACTAGTAGTGAAAAAATCTAAATAACCATCCTTAGATGATTAAATGCAACTTATAGCAAGACTTTTTAATTTACAAGTTGTAGCAAATTTCGCTATTAAAAGGGAATAAAAAGTTTTTATTTAATTAAAAAAATAAAATACAAATTACATATAAGGAGAAAAAAAATTCATACCCATTAAAGAAAGTGTCAGTTATTATTAGGATATCAATCATCTCATTTTTCTCTCTAAATGGTTCTTTCCTCCATTAAAAATCATACGATTTTTTTCTCAAATCTTCATTATCAAATATTGAATTTTTCTTCTTCTTCACGATTTTCTCTTAAATTAATTTGTGATAGTTTTCTTCTTCTTCTTCTAAAAAGATGCTGATATAAGCATTTTATTTAATTCGAATTTAAAATGTATAGTGAGAGTTCACACTTATGTGACTGATATTTAAGATGTAACTGATATTTAGCAAAGTATATGAACCAGAACACAAGGCAAACTGTGGCTCCATACTCGGAATTCAATTTCACTAAGTAAACTATGATTTTGTAATATTATTACTTCACACCACTTTCTATGTTCTTTTCATACAATATTTCTGAAAAAAATAGTTAAATAACTAATTGGAACACCAATTTGTGTATCTTTTTCATATCACGTTCCTAGGTACTAATTAAATAATCATACAGGACACCAATTTCTATAGTTTTTCGATGTTTGTAGAAAATAATTAAATCATCATTCGGCACATCAATGTTTTTTATCTTTTTCATATTATATTTGTAGGAGGTAACTAAATAACCATCCGGAACACTAGTTTCTATACTCTTTTCATACTATGTTTTTATACCTTTTTCACATCATATTTTTAAAATATGTCATACCAATTTCTATATCATTTTCATACAATATTTTTAATAAGATGTATAATAATTAATGACTGAAATTTGTATGAAAACTAGTGCTCACCAAAATTTATATGTTACTAATTGTTTTAGTGCATGAATAGATATATAAACTGGTATTTATGAACTATAATATTCAATTTAGATGATACCTTTTTCATACACTGTATCGAAACCAAACGAGTGTATATATTAATGTCAGAAAAAAAATACAATAAACATTCTTATTCCATACAAATTCATAATGACAAAAAAAGGATAAACATGTAAAATAATAAACATTTCACTTTGCTTAAAATTAGCTTAAATTATATTATGTAAAAAATGTTATCATGAAATGAACACTGTTAATCCAAAGAAAATAACTTAAACCTAATATTAATGATGTTTTGTGAAATAAAAGAACTAACAATGAAAAAATAAGGTGGAAGAGAGAAGAAACGGTCAAAAAAACAAATTAAGAAGAGAATGATGAGTTTCAACAAATTGAGAGAAATTAATGAAAAGTATATCAAGAATATTTTTGAAAGAGATAAATATAATAATAAATGAAGATATATAATTTTACTCTTATCATGATTATCAACACATTATTTTAGGAAACATTGAATACTACCCTATAAAAAAGGAGTTCATTTTATTTGTGAAAATATATTTCCAATTTTTAAATAAATTAATTTTTTAAAAAGTTGCTACAACTTACAATTAAATCCTTAATAAAATAATCATCTAAAAGGTGTTGCTACAACTTGCAGTTTTCAATCTAATAAATGCACCGGAAATAATTTTCACTTACTAGTAATTATTTACTTTATTATGAAGGCTTCACCTGTCCTCTCCAATTAGCAAGGATTCACATTCCTTTCAGTTCAATGTATAAAATCTAGCTCTAATTTCAGAGGTATAAAGAAAAGCATCCGATGAAATGCATCTACATTTATGAGACCATTTGTTCCAACTAAAAATGAAGCCTGAACAAGCTTTACAAAAGATAGATAAATCAACACAACGAAAGACTAACTTGCACAATGCTTCTTTGTAGAAATTGAATTCAGTTCACAACACATGGAAGATGGCACTGATGATCACTCACAGTGACGGAACAAGACCTTTAACAAAAGGAAATCAAGATATATAACACCAAAAAATCAAGGGGATTCATCATATAGAGTGCAATTTCCCAGAAAAGGTGTCAATTGACACCCCTTTGAGCAAGGTAGTCTGCCACTGATCACTCACGTGACAAATGTTCGCAATAAAATAATTCTTTACATCAGCAAAACCCTTACTCTTTCTGGGGGTTAATGAGAGCAAGGTATAAAGCCCACCACTTGATGCTTATTTTCAACACCTTGCTCTGGGATTGAAGCACAATCACAGAATTAATAAATCAATAACTCTTTTGATGGAACTGCTGGTCAAGGTGCAGAAAGATGAAGGAAATAATGGCCTTAGAGAAATGCGATTAGATGATCTGCACCATCTAATTCCTGTACAAAAGGCTATTCATCTTGATATCGAGCAAAAAGTTCAGAATATAGTGTAGTGAACCTCTAGTGGTGATAAGCATCACTGGAATGAAACTAATTCGCAATCCAAACTTTTGACTTGATGAAATTGAGGCGGTTTTTAGTTAGAGTTAACTTCTCTTCTGCCTCTGCTACTTTTTCTCGGACACCACGAACAATATCCTCAGGAGCTTTATCTACAAACTGCATATAGAAACTCTATAAGGTCCGTGACATAGAAAATGGAAATGGAAGTGCATAATATTGTTAGATTTTAACTATATCCTGTTTTGACAATCAAGGAGAGTTCTTTTTTATGTTTGTTTGAGAAAAATGTTTTGAAACTTGAGAATATCCAGGAATAAGTGGAACACTAATTTTCCATGTCAGGTATTTTAAAATGCATTCACTATCAAATTTGCAAAGTTGCACGTGGTAACCGTCAGGTATCATGAATGCACACCAAGTAGTTAATAGTAGAAAACCCCACGTTCATGAAATAAATGGAAATGTATTGAATCTTTATTTCTAATTTGCAACATGTGGACACATTTGCCACTCAGTACTATATTTAACTTGCAATGAATTTTTCTGTACCAAATTCTGATGTAATTTTACGTTTGGCATTCAATTAATTTTATCCAGCAAAATGAGCAAGTCAAGGACTCACACTTGAAGAATTCAAACGAGCCACCAGTCCATCATATTCAGCTTGCATCTTGACAAGGCGCTTAGAGAGACGCTGCACTTCAGCAGAGATGTCCACCATATCTGATAGAGGAAGATAAGCTTCCAGACCTTCACCAGCAACAATGTGGACAGACTGATCTGCATCTCCTGCAATTCATCTCATATTAAGATAACACAACAAGGACACAAACATTAAACTCGAACGCTCTAACCCACACGGGGTTTATCAACCTTTCACAAAATGTGGCACTCAAAATCGAATACCTGGAGGAGATTCTACAAAATTGACATTTCCCAAATCCAGTCTTGAAAGAAGAGCCAAAACTTCCCTTTCTCCCTGCATGAAGTGACAGCAATGTGTTTAAATCAAGATTGGCATAAGAAAAATTCTAGTAAGAAAAATGCATTTCAAAAGAACAATAAAAGTGACTAATCTGTTATAATATAGTCGCCTTGAGCTAAGCTGACCTCACTGACTCAGGAGGCAGATGGTAATCCTCAGCAGAAGTAAGTATCTCTGTACTACATCTTTTAACTAAATTTCAGTCTAAATAGTACGTCTGCGGT
Organism: Capsicum pubescens; assembly: GCA_030864215.1. NCBI lineage: Eukaryota > Viridiplantae > Streptophyta > Magnoliopsida > Solanales > Solanaceae > Capsicum > Capsicum pubescens. The sequence goes on along the minus strand of CM061540.1, from coordinate 208,958,440 downwards.
GCATTGGTGATATCTATGTTTTCGAATAGATTTTTTTAGTATTACCTTGTGTGTGTCTTGTTTCTGTTATTATCCTTTACTATCTGTTATTATAGTATTACCTTGTGGTTGCATGCTTTTATGTGTTTTGTTTGTTATATTGGTATCTTTCCTGAGCCGAGGGTCTATCGGAAACAGCCTCTCTACTTCATCTGAGGTAGTGGGATGGACTGCGTACACTTTACCTTTCCCAGACCCCACTTGATGGGAATACACCGGGTATGTTGTTGTTGTCAGTCTAAATATGATACGGGAATTCCTAGCTCAAAACCTTTCACAAAAAGCCAAGCATGTGAGTTGCAACGACTTCAAGCCTTGTTCATGCAAATGGCCGTGTGTGAGCTAGTACTTGAGTTTAAATATTTTTAAGTGTGAAGAGGAACCTTGAAGTGTAATAAACTTACACTCCAAGGCCACCCCATGGCAAGGGTTAAATGATCATTTTATCTTTCATTTGTGGTGTAATATAAATAGACAACATTAGGGTTATTTTTCCTTAGTTCATTCATAATATTGAAGACAACAACTACATTGTAATATTTGTGAACTTCTCTCTTCACTTGAGAAGCCCCAAAACCGAAATTCACAAGGAGAGTGATCCTTGTGTTGTATCTTGGCTAGAAACTAGGATCTTGGGGTTCTTTGAGTTCCTCTTGGTCCAAGTAAGAACTTGGTGTTGATATTCACTAGTCTTAGGGTCCTTTCTCATTGTTAGGGTTCTTAGATCTTTGAATATTGTATGTCAAGTTTCTATCTCTTTTGTAATCTTGTTAACATTGTGTTGTTGACTCTAAAAGTCTAGTGAAGCCGTATGGGGCTCTTTCAATTCACTAGCATTGTTGCCTTGTTATTCATCTCATTTTCTTGTTCAAAACACAAACTCTAAGTCTAGTGGAGCCGTGTGAGGCCTATTTCGATTCACTAGCAACTTGTTGTTCTTGTGTTGGTTGAAATCTCTTGATACACACATAGTCTTGTATCATTTGGTATCAAAGCTCAAAGCTTGGTTTTGTTCTTACAAAACCAATCTTGGGATCTTGAACATTTTGGCTGAAAAATGCTTGTTAGATCTACAATAATTTTGTTTGTCTAGTTTGTTTCTTGTGTTGATTTCTTTCTCATCAACACAAAAGGTGTCTAAAGCTAAGTTGAACTTAACATATTGACATTGCTATTGTGGACTTTAAGTGGTAGTATGATGAACTTAAAGTAGGCCGAGTTGTGTGTTGTTGTTGCTTGACGTTTAAAGTGGGCTGCTGTTGGTGAATTGTGGTTGTGTTCTTGAAGTATTGTTGTGGTGTTCATCTTGATCTTCTCCTCATCTCATGTCTTGACCACTACAAAGACTAAAATAGATCTTTTCCCTCGGTCCTCATCTTGATCTTTTCCGGTAAGTTGCTGGTTCCTCACACCATATCGGCAGAGAAAAGGTCAGATTTTCATCATCGACTTCAATGGAGAACGGGATTTTTTCCCTCGGTCCTTTTACTCTGATTCTAGCCCATCTCAAGTGGTTTCTGAGCTCAGTCTCTTCTTCATTCTCCAGCCACCCTCCACATTCATCACCAATCTTTTTCATAGTATCAGAATTCCATAGTTGCAGAGGGAGACCCAAAAACCTGATCCAGTACCAATCAAATCTCGTAGTGTCTGGAAGGGCTATTTTTGTTGGATTCCACCAATCTAGCTCAAGGTTCTGGCTGTGCATCTTCCATTCTCCCATCAGAATGTGCTCAGCTGCTCTACTTGTTTGGAATTCGAACAAAATTGAATCCATCCATGTCATAGACCTGAATGTTTGGGACTCCTTTCCAAGTCTGAGTTGCCCACCTTCTAACGTCATTGCGAGTTGGAGCTTCTTCTCCACCGGTGAATCTACCAACCAGGCATCTCCGAAGCAGAGAGTTTTCCTCCTGGTTGAGATTTTTTGCTCCCTTTATGGGATCCTCTCCACCTGCAACCTTCTTCTGGTCCCATCTGTTTTTTGTAATAGCTCCTTTAAAGTTTACCCGCCCCGTAATGATGTTCCTATTTGTATCCGTTTCTGTAATAAATTTGCCCTGTGTAATTGACACTCTGTCAATGAGATCATCAATTTTGTTTGCCACTCTTTCCCACCCCTTATTAAATTGGTTCTCAGGTAATATGATCACGGTTCTGTTCTGTCCCTTAACAGAAATGATTGAGATGAAACGTCCATATTTATTGAACTTTTGAGTGCAATATATATGTGTTGCCAAGTCTCTGCATCTCCAAGACTTAAAGTTATTCCCCCTGTTTTCCGATGCTTCACGCAACATCTTACACAGCCAGATTAGGACTCCCCGACTGATTGTCATCCTTCTCATTGAGAGTTTCGCGCGCTCTACCCAGTCAAACCATACCCGTGTCTGAAAAGTACGCTGTGATGTCATAAGATTTGGTCCCCATTCTGAAAAACACTCGATTATCCATTTCCAAGGGAAAAAAAACGGAAGAGTATGGTATTTTGAATGATTTGGAGATAGTCTCCGATGATGAAGGACCACCGGAGTAGAATTTCAGAAGCCCTGAAGGGGCTTCCAAAAAATTGTCTCGGGAAAAGTTCCTGGGAGCTTTTTGACTATGAAAAGTAACTTTGTGCTACTTACACTATATTTCATATGTGATCATTCCTAATCTTATCAAATTATCTATGTACTACTTACACTCACTATTAAATGAGATCATTTCTAACCTTCAAATTTTGTATGTGTAGTCTTCCAGAATATAGAGAAAATATTTTCTTCAACATGTATCCGTTTCATGAAACATGATAGCAATGGGACGAGTTGGAAGAGGAATTCCTAATTCTTACATGGATGAGACTGATCACACCTGATTAGTGAGAAATTCTGACACCAATCATTTACGAGTGAGTATCACACCAAGAATTTACAAGCAGATCGAGGAATGAAGGGAGAGGAATTAGAATAGAAAGAGATGGATCAACATTCTGTTTGTCCGTGCCAAAAAGGAGGAAAAGATGAGATAATAGTTCCTATTGAATTGATTATCAACAATGTCAAAGAAGGCTCCTTGGTTGACAATCTTAGTCTATGAACAATATGGTCTGTATCGATCAAAAACTGAATAATAAGGGATGTAATTATTCTGATTGTAGAGACAAAATACTTATAATGTCGTATCAAATGTTATGGAATATCCTTCAGTATCTCCTACAAAAATCTGTATCTAGACATATTTTGAACCTAGGACTATTTAAACTTAAAATTTCATTAATCTGATTAAATTTCCAAGGGTCCAAAAATTTTAAGTGGGCCTGCACTTTGTCATTTCTCTTGATTAATAACACAGGAAAATGAATAAAGTGGAGAGCTGAGCTTACAGAGATATACTGAATGACATCTGTATTTGCAACGATAGATGCAGAAATAAGCTTTGCTGGCTCAACTGCATACTCTGCGCGGACATTTCTGATGGCTCTAGTCTGAATTGATGGAAGGGACAAATTATCCAGGATAACTAAAATTAAAGATAATGAAAATTATGACAAAAAAAAAACTGAAAGTCAAACTCACAAATGCCTGTAAATTCTCGAACTTTTTTATGGAATCAATATTCCTGGGAAGTGAGGTAGGTGGCCACGCAGATACTATGAGAGCCTCCCCTCTACTGGGTAATGCCTGCAGGAACAAGAGAGTCAAACTGCAATGGGAACAGCATGTACCCTAAAGCTATTTCGCGGTTGAAGCAAAAACTAGATGTTCTTATAAGATTTTCCAGATTTTGGAGTAGGCCAAGTTACTGGCACCCTCATCAGCTTGTAGGCCTGTGGCCAAATAAAGCTCATATTTAGAAATATATTAAGAATAATTGAACAGTAACATCAACATTGAAGCTGATATAAGAATCTTAACTTTTTTCCAATGTTAACCAAGATTGGGAAAAAACAGGTACCCACTTTCAATTCCTTTTTTATTTGAAAGTGGATACCACACTTAAGCTATTTTTTATCAGAATTAGAAATTTATATCAGCTTTAACATTTATAATAATTCATCAATTATTTACTACCACTTCTAAATTTTGCAGTCTATTTTCTTTTCTAGTTTTACTATAAAGCAACAGGACTCAGATCAATAACACAAGCAAATATCCCTAAAAGAAGAAACCCGATCAAATAAGTCATAGTTGAATGACTTACCAGTTTCTGCTAACTGATTAAGATACGAACGCATTTCGGGAAATCACAGCCTAGGGAATCTGACAGTTAGGTGGAAGGTCAAGCAACATAAAACAAAGAAGTATTTTTTGCATGCCATTTCAATTGATAGTGCAGATTCACAGGGACTAGACCTTCCACAGATATGATAATACTTTTTTGAAATGATCGCAGACATGATTATGCTAAAGAATGGTAATAAGTTGGTTGACTATGACCCCAAAAGATGCAAATTAGTTGAGAGCGGATTAGGACCCAAAGTTATCGATCAGAATTAGAATTTATAAGCTTAATATACTTGTGACTTTGTCTGAGAAGTATTGATAAACTATAAGTTGCTCATTTCTTTTTCCCTTTTCTTTTGGGTCGGTCGGGTTGCATTCACCAGAGGTTGGCTGTCATATAAATGATAGTAACTGTTGCTAAAAAGCTCGCCTAAGATATGTTTAAGCTTTGGAGCACAGTGAAGTGCTTATTGTGCATTTCACTTCGCGTAGTTGGCACCAAGCTTGTACCTCTTCACCCTTGTAAATATGGTTAACAAAGTAATTGTAAACAAAATATTTTGATTGAATTGCTAGTAATTAGGTATAAGAAATTAGAGATTTAGAAAAAGAAAACTAACCACTAAATACTCAACTAAATACTAAGAAGTTAAAACTACATACCTTCAACTAGTTAAAAATTTAAAATGGTTTGTGAACTTGATTGACATAATTCTCTTCCTATATTTTGCTTAATTGTATTTTCGTCAATTCTTGTGTCCAAATAATTATTATTTGTGCTCATAGTAATATTTTCTTGTATTACATTTTAACTTTTGTTTTTCTTCATTAGTGCTTTATTCACCTAAAGTTTCAATTGCACTAGGCGCTTAAAGCGCCAGCAGAGAGCCTTTTTACGCTTTTCTTTTTTGAAAAGGCAGCACAGTGCACGAAACATCTAGTGTTCATGCAGGGTGCGGGGAAGGGCCGCACCCCGGGGGGTGTTATGTTGGATTCTCGTTTTGACTACTCTATTTAACAAGCTTTTTAAATGAAACACCTATTTTTAATTGGAAAAAACAAAAAAAGAACTACCTCATTGTAAACTAACTTAAATTAAGATAATTCATACATCTCACATATTTTCATGTAAGATTTAGTTACCAAGAGGCAAATGATATGGATCTTTTGTTATTCCACTGTAATATTAAGATTTGTGTAGTAAGAAACTCTGTCCCATAGATTGCAGGTTCTCATTAATATCTGATCGCATAATCCTCACTCATCTTGGATCATCAGATTTGACATTAAGCATACCTATACAAAACAATAAAAGTGACTGATCAAAGCACAAACTAATGGGACATATCACATCACCTGCCAGATCTCCTCAGTTACGAAAGGCATAAATGGATGTAGCAATTTAAGAATGTTCTCAAAAATGTATAGCAGAGCTGCTTGTGATACAGAAGCAACAGAGTGATCTCCAGAGCGATACAGACGAGCTTTACTAGCTTCAATGTACCTTGAAAAATAGACAGGGATTCAGGGAAAGAAGAAGAGAGAAAAAAACTATAAGCTATACTATCTTCAGCTTAGGTCTAGAAGAAGATAGGATGAATTAAAGGGGAAAAAATGAAACAGAGCAGGTCGGTTCTATGTTTTTTCTTTACTCAGAAGTAAAGAGCAAGCGGAGCGTGGAGGGAAATTTACGCTCCTACATCAGTTTTTTCAACCCCTCTAAAACTGGACAGAAAAGATAAGTGAACATTACTTGCCTTGGAATATACGCATGTCCACCTCCCCTTTCCATTTGTCTCACTTATACGAACCAAACAAAATGTAGATTACCTACCTATCACCACAACCTCCAACAGGTTTTGCCTGACACTTGCAAGCAATGAACTAAAGTTGTCCAGGACCAGATTTTGTGTTTAAAAGACTCAGATGTAGTCTACAATACTACTCCAGTTACAACACACCCACAAATGCCATGACGTTAAAGGTTGCATCTTTAAGGAGCATTACTGGTATATTGTTAGAAAAGTATATCCCATTCTTATCCAAATTCGTTAGCAGTTAAAATTTAGCATATCCCAGTTCACTAAGGAAAAGCAAGAGACCTGGCTGGTAAGCAAAGAAGAGATAAAGGATGTAAGCAGTTTGACAGAGTTTCTTACATTTTGCTCAAATCAAATGAATCAAAAATCACTTTATCGTTACTAATTCATGGTAGAATTAGATATCTAGTATCATGATGAAAGGGAAGTAAAATCATCATAACCTTTTTTCACGGTTAAGCTTACGTAATCTTATCACTGTAATTTAACTTTAATCATAATACACCTACACACGTATCATTAAGTTATTGTACTGACCTGGGGTAATGACCTCTATTTTAACTCACAAAGGGCTAGTTCTTCAAGCATGAACAAGACAAATCACCATGCAAGAGCGTAAGAATGAACTACAAATTTAATTCCCATGACCACCAGCACTATCATTCTTTCTACGTATTACTCTTCAATAAAAATAGTCTCTCCTTCAGATTTTAGATAATGTATTGCAGAGGCTTATCTACAATGATTATTATGGGTTCACGTGAACCCAACAACTTTTGTTTAAGCCCTGTATATGTAGTAAGAAATTAACTAAGTATGTATAATATGTATTAGCTTGAGGTCTCTGAAAGAACCCATAAACTTCAAACTTTAGATCCGTCAGTGTAAGAATGACCAACTAATTAAATTTCTGCCCACCAGCAGCAACATCCTTCTACATATTGATCTTCAATGAAAGTTATTTCCGGTCCTAGATGGTTAGGACTTCAGATATTGGATAATGTCTTGTTTAAACAGAAGAGTCACAATACTAAAATGGAAACAAAGTAAAAGCCCCAAAAATACTAGGAAGAACATACCAATCAGCAAAATCAGACCAAAAGAAGTCATATATTTCTCTTCCAACATCTCCAAAGAAAAATTTATCATAACTTGCAGTGACTTCATCAATAAGTATATGAAGCTTCGATACCTGAATGGTGTAAAACTACTTAAAACAGGACCACTATGCAATATTGGGCTTAATAAGCATCAAAAACATCATCTTACCACCCAGCATTCAGGTAGTGGGAGCTTCAGCACGAACTCCATTTTATCAAACTGGGAGAACAGAAAATAGTGAAATAGATTAGAATTCTGAATGATATATAGTTGGCACGGACTAAGGAATTAAAACAGAACTCAACTCTTGACCCTTGGAAACCTCGGAATGACTTCTAATCTTTTATTTGATCACTAAAGCTCCCGGTAAATTACCAATCTAAGATATATGGAAGAAGTAACTCCACTGTATTCCAAGAAACCAATTTTCTCACTCTAGAGTCTACATAGAAACCAAGGATCTTGATTTGAACACCACAAATTGGGCTACGGTGGAACACGATTCTTTTAGATTAACTTTGTTCTAGGCTGTGAATTTGTACGCCATAGATTTGAGAATTCTCAAAGAACAGGACTTCAACATTCAGAGACGCAGGAATACACCAAATTATTTAACAGAAAAAATTTCTACTTTGCCAGCCTATGTTGGAAACAAAATAAATCAAATTTGACATGTTTTGAGTATTATGCCAACAACCAGGATTAAGCTCTTTAGTCTTTAAGCCCATGCTGATCACGAAGCTCACTCTAAATCTGACAGTTAAGTGGATCACCAAACTCAATCTGACACAATGACAATCTCTGACTCAATGCAGTTTCTTTGTCATACCATGACACTTATCTCATTTCTTTCAGAATTTTTTTCTTTTTTAATATGTACGGCTGCTCTCTCAAACAATCTTATTTATTAGTGTCTAACTGCTTCTCACCCACAGATCTCGAAGAATAGTTGAAAAGAAACATATAATTGGGTTTAAACACCAAAATTGACAAACCTTATGTGCCCGTAAGGCTTCCCAAGTAGGAGTGTCATCCTGACGAGGCAAATTCCGCAATATGAACTTGCCAGCATTCCACAATTTGTTGGTGAATGCCTTGTTAGAGGTCAACCTCTCTGTGGACAAATTTAGATCCTATAACAAAGAGATAAGCTGGATGATGAAAGCATCCAAGTGGACACCATTGCAGAAAAAGAAAGAAGTCTACCCATGATTTAGTGACTAAAAATGAGCTCATTATAAACCTGACCGGCAGTCCCTAAGGCAAGAGTGAAACGCAAAGCATCGGTTCCATACTCTGCAATTGTGTCAGTGGGATCTAAGGCATTCCCCAATGTTTTTGACATTTTTCTGCCCTGAAACAGAGCCCTGACAAGTTTAAAGCTACAATATATGCAGGAAATGAACCATGGAAATGGGAGATATAAATCCAGATCTTATCACAGCTAATGATGGTTTTCAGGCGTATCATGGATGCAACAGATGCAGATAGGGCAGGTTTAATCCAAATTCAATTATTTCAGTAAATTAACTCATTATCACAAATAAAACATAACATCAATAAAAATTGCATGCTTGGAGCCGATCAGTCCAAAGATTGATGAACCAAAAGTTCGGGGAAATGTGTAAAAGTTTTAAACCTCAATGCAGAGCCTGAAACAACATTTTAGTTAGAAATTGGTCACTTCTACCAATGAAAGAGGTATGAAAAAATTCCTCATTTTCCTCCAAAACAGCAGAGGTTACTCTATTCAAGTGGTAAAACAATTTTACACGACATAACCTTCATGCTGAAATGGTAGCTAGTGAAGAGGAGGGAAATATGAATTAGCTGAAAGCATCGACTTACGACCAATGTAAATGTTAGAATATGAGTGTAGGAATAGGAATAGCATATCGAGTCCTACTTGAAAAAGGATTTGAATATAGTGTCTATAAATAGGGCCTCTTGTAATAATGTAATTACACGATTCATTAATAATATTTTTTCTTCATTATTTCTCACAAAGAATCAGAGCATTCGTTAGAAAAATATCACTCCAGTGTCACTGTGTCGTTTTCCAGTAACAGAAGTAGTTGTCCAAATAAATATATTTTTCGTCGGTGTATTTCAAAACAAACCAACACCACCATCAGGTTCAGAACTTCCCGGCGAGAAAACCCCAATCAGACTTGCCGAGAACAGATGTCAACTGCGCCCTCGCGAGCCACCAGAAGATATTCTCCGACGAGCACGCCAGTCCACGCGCTGGCGCGTGCAGCGTTTTCCTACAACTTTTTCGGCAGCTCCTTTTTTCCAGTAGCCTCGACTCTTCGTTCCGAGGCTGCTCATATGATTATTTTCTAATTCCGAGCAACTTCCGGGCATCAAATCTAATATCCGACGAGTTTCTTTTTTTTCCGGCAAGATTTCTTAATTAGTGAGGTTGCCCCTTCATTCCAAAACTGTCCCTTTAGCTATTTCTTGATTCCGAACAATTTCCGACAATCAAATCTAATTTTTCCAGCGACTATTTTTTCCGGTGACTGACAATTTTCCTGGTGACTAACCATTTCTTCTCAATTTATTCCTATGATTAAATCTGAACCCTTAATAAGGATATCAGGAAATCAAACGTCACAGTTCATAAAGAATAGACGAGGGGAAGGTCGATTTGAACGATCTCCACTTAGGTGTAGTTATTGTAAAAGGTTTGGACATACTCGTGACATATGTTATTCTCGACCTAAGTGTGGTTACTGTAATAGGCTTGGACATACTCGTGGAATATGTTATTCTTTGGATGGTCGATCACCTAAAAATGCTTCTGTTGCTCAGTCTAACACCACAGACGATTAATGGGTGTATTTATCTGACAAAAATATAATGAGTATCTTCAATATCGAGCAAGTAAGCATATATCTCTACCAATAGCCTCAACTGCACAATCTCCTACCTTTGGATCATGCATGCGTTGTGGACTCAGGTGCTTTTGATCATACTTCTGGTAACAAATCACTTTTGTTTGATACTGTTTATTCATAATCTCTTCCTGCAATTACTTTGGCCAATGGGATCCGAACAATACTAAAAGGAGTTGGACAAGCCAAATCCCTATCTTCTGTCACTTTAGACTTTGTTCTTTATGTCCCCAGCTGTCCTTTTAATCTTGCATCTGTAAGTCGTTTGACATGTGTCCTTCATTGTAGTATAACTTTTTTTTATGATTCTTTTATAATGCAGGACTGCAGAACGGGACAAACGATTGGCACAGGACATGAATCACAAGGTCTTTACCATCTTACCTCTTCAAATTCCTTCATCGCATGCTCACCTACAGACCCTCCAGATCTTATTCACAAACGTTTGAGCTATCCAAGTCTATCCAAACTACAGAAGATGGTACCTAGTTTATCCACATTAGAATGTGAGTCGTGTCAACTTGGGAAACACACCCGTGCTATATTTTCACGTCGTACTGAGAGTCATTCAGAGTCTATTTTCTCATTAGTTCAAGGATTTTGTTACTTTGTTAGTTTCATTGTTGATTTTTCAAGATGCACTTGGATTTTTTTTTAATTTAATTTGGTATTTTATAAATTCATCCAAAACAAATAGTCTTTACAATGATATGGACCAACCCATATAAAATAAAAACATATCCAACTTGAAATGGCCTAATCCGCAACCCGATCCGGCCCAAAGGGTCCACTTTATTACACATACCCTTATCAGTAGGGTTTCCTATTTGTGACTTCCATTCCAACGCCGATTGAGCTAAGAAATGAGTTGCTTCCTATTCTTCAATCTTCAATTCTTGCTGAAGCTCCTTTGGGTCCTCAATGCTACTCCTTGGTTCATCATGGTTGTTGTCTTTATCAGCTTTCAAGTGTGAGTGTAACTTGCCTCTTCTATTTCTATGAATTTGAACTTCATTTAATCCTGACCTTGAATCATTTTGTAGCTGTGATCTCCTGTGGATGGGAAAAAGACCTCTTTTTTGTGCTCTGCTGAGGGTTAGAAGTCCTTGATAGTTGTTATCTCTCCAAGTAAGTAAGACCCTCGTGTGTTTACTTGTACTGAGCTCATCTGTTCCTTGACACTCTGCATACCTCTAATTATGGCAGGGAGGAAGATTCTGGGATGCTTGGACCCACGAATGATTGGAAAATAGCAAGCTATACAGGTGTATGCAATGCAGAAAATCCTTATAACCATCCCCTTTTGCTGTTAGTCCATGTTGATGGCTGAAGTAGTTCAGGCTAGGTAGTTTTTCAACTTTTTGATCCCTTGTTGGATTGTAAATATTGCTTGTAAGCTCTGAAAACAGTAGCCATATCAGCCTTTTCACCCAGTCTTTGGTGAAACTCTCAAATAGGGACATTGTAATTTATCATTGTTTAGTATCTTGATGATAGGCGAATTCACACGCCTATAGCACTATATTTTGCCCATATTTTAGCCTAGTTTTGAGAACAAATTATATATTTCATGCACTTTTAGTCCTTTTTCCGGTAAGTGAGCTAACGAACATGATTAGCAAAGTTTCAGGTATAAATGATGCAGAATTCAGCATTTCATAGATAACTTGACGCCAAAGAAAGCTTCACGAAAGGAGAAAAGCTAATCTTGGACGCCAAGGACTAAAGATGGCGCATGGAAATTCTGTCCCGGGCTAAAACAACATTTCTGAAGACTTTGGGGACTAGCAGTAATTTATTAGGATTAGGATAATGATACATTAACCTAGTACAATTGGGTTAAGTATTTCATTAGCTTATTAGGATTAGGATAATGATACATTAACCTAGTACAATTGGGTTAAGTATTTCATTAGCTTAGTAGGATTTGGTTAAGCATTTCATTAGCTTAGTAGGAATAGGATATGGGTGTTATAAATACCCTATTCTACTAGAGATTTTGATACATTCACCATTCCACAAACACACTCTTACATTCTCCATTCATACAATTAATTCTACTTTTTATTCTTCTTCTATTCATCTAATCAATTCTTAATTTCCGCAACAAGAGAAACGTTACTTTGCAAGGAATTCACGCCTAACGCCTACCACACTTTGCTACACGAAATATTTATTGTGGTATAATAACAATGTCTATTGTGATTTCCTTCGCACTCATGGGTAACTAAACTTCTCTGTTGGGGTTATGGAAGCCATATGAGATACTATCTATTGCTATGAGTTTGTGAATTCGTGACACGTATATTGCTTATATCATTATTCTCTTCATCTTAATCTAAATTCTTTGTGGTTGCAAACGCAAGAATACGCCAGTATAACATTTAACTTGTTCGAAAGAAAGGTTATCTGTCTGGAAAAGAGATAATGTCAAGATAGTAGGGTCCCATCCCCTATTAAAAAGTTAGTGTCGTAACTGGATTAACCTCTTGGAGAATTCGTACCGTTAGACACGCTTTAAGCTCGAAAGAGTTAAAGTGAAATAATCCTCGAATAGGTCGAAAGACGCCTGGATTTACCATCGAATACAATTCTCTATAAGCACATGCATGTCTGAATTCAACACACTCATAGTCAATAGAGACGTATAACTCAGAAGGTGGACATAACCCCAACTCCTCAATTCTCATTGTTTCACAACCTACTAAACATTCTTTTTCTTTTTACTTTGCTATTGTTGTTTTTAGCTACTATTTGGTTACATTACTTGCACAACAAGAATCTCCCCTTCTTACGAGACTTGCACTAAAAGTCTAGTAATCGTTGCTTACTTGTTGACCAAGCTATTCCCTGTGGGATCGATACCCAACCCAGGTTGGGTTCTATATTTGCTAACGACCGCTTTACACTCCTACGAGAGCTGTAGATTGAGCGTTATCATATCTACTTCCCTTTAATTTCTAACTGATGGAATGAACTGATTGTGAATGGTACTTTATCTATGGCAATATTAGCTAAATGGTCTGCTAGCTGATTTCCTTCCCTCGTAATATGTTGGAATTCTATCTGCTTATGACCTGTATGTAACCATATCTGCTCTAAATACTGTAGAATACTCCAAGGACATTTCCATTCTTTGGTAAATATTTTCAAAATAGCAAGGGAATCTGTTTTTCCTTTCATACTGTGTAGTAGAACTATGTAGAACTACTTGTAATATTGCATAAGCTTCTGCTTCCACATTAGTAGTATCTTCCATCTTAGCCCCTTTAGCATGAAGTAAATCACCTCTCTCATCCCTTAAGCAATAAGCATATGAATTGACACCAAGATTTCCTCTGGATACACCATCTGAATTATATTTGACCCATCCTTGCTTGGGTATTTTCCACAACACCTGAATAACCTTTACTCCAACTCTGCTATTCTTAAATTCCTCCAAGATGTCCGGCCATGCATATGGAAATATCTTCTGAGGCCTTCTGACTTTAAGCAAAAATCCAATGTTTCTAGAAATATTGAATATTGCTCTTTGTTCTGAACTTACCTTGCCTTCATGCTTTTTGCTATTCCTTAATCTCCATAATTCCCAAATTATCATGTTTGGCAGAGCTTTGTAATAAGCTTTATCTCTGCTTCTCACCTCTGCAAGGCTAGGATAGTTTCCCTTAGCCCTAGTCCTCCAATGTTAATACCTGCAAAAGAAGAAAAATAGGACCAAGTCCTACTAGCAATAGATGACCTGCGAAACACATGTGACATGGTTTCTTGGTCTGGAGCTCTACAACACCAACATCTTGATGGACCTTGTACTCCCATCTTCCAATGTTCTCTTCCACTGGTATTTTACCTTGCTAAAGTTTCCACATGATAAACACCATCTTAAATGGCACACCTTTTATCCACATCTCCTTAAACAAGACTTTCTTATCCTCCCTATGCCTTATATACTGCCAAGCAGATTTAACAGTAAACTCTCTATTTGCTTCAAGCATCCATATGGGTTTATCCTTTCCTTTCTGGCTACAAGGTATTACCCTTGTGTCTACAATATGAGAAACTATCCCAGCAGGAAACAACTGATTCAATACCAGATAATCCCATGCTCCATTTTGAATCAAATCTTTTACCTCCTGATACCTGATATCCCACTCCCTGCTGTCTTGAACAATACTGTATAAGCTTCCAAGAGTTGTCCAATTGTCCATCCATAAATTTGCATTTCCTTGATTTGTTTTCCACCCAGATCCCTAGCTTGCAACATTTTCTTCCAAACCTGAGATCCTCCTCGTCTTCCACACAATCAAATTTGGATGTTCATTTTTACCGTACTTGTTATTCATAAATTCACTCCAAATTGAAGACTTGGTTCTAAAATTCCACCACAACTTGCAAAATAAGGCCATGCTTATATCCGGCAATGATCTAAATCCCAGACCCCCTTCCTCTTCAGGCAAACATAATTGTTTCCACCTTACCTAATGTCTGCTCCTTCCACCAATATGATTACTCCAGAAGAATTGAGCAAGCATTCTTTGTATTAAATTGAACACATTTACTGGTGGGTTCATCACTGAAAGACAATGAATTGGAATGCTTTGTAGAACATGCTTGATCAATACTGCTCTTCCCCCATAAGATAGCATTTTCCCCTTCCAACTTTGTAATTTGCTACTGATTCTATGCATAATGAACTGATAGTAATCCTTTTTTTTCTCATATGGAAGATAGGACATCCTAAGTAAGTAAAAGGAAAATCTTTTCTTAGGATCCCAATAGCCACCTCTGCCATAATCACCACTCCTTGAGACACCCTTTTATGCAAGTAAATAGCACATTTCTCCTTATTTATCTTCTGCCCTGATATGTTTTCATACTTCTCCAAAGGTACCTAACTCAGCTTTGCAAAGTATGATCATATCACCTGCAAATGCTAAATGATTTACCTTTGAACTTCCTCTTGGCATTCCAAATAACTTGAATTCTTTTTTTATTATCAATGCATTTAGTGCTCTGGACATAAGCTCAGCTGTAATAATAAAAAGGGTGGGGGATAAAGGATCTCCTTGCTTTAAACCCCTATAAGATCTGAAAAAAACTTTTGGTTGTCCATTCAGCAATATGGAATACCAATTGTTACAAACTAACCTGTACACCATATCAATAATGGTTTCATTGAACCCCAGCTTCCTCATCACTTCAGCAAGGTATAACCAGTCTACCCTATCATATGCCTTCATCATATCTAACTTGATCACCATATTAAGAACATTACCTCTTTTCCTTATTTCAGATACAATCACCTGAACCACCAATATATTCTCTGCAATGCTCCTCCCTTTAACAAATCCTGCTTACTTTTCTGAGATAAATATCTGGTAACAGCTTCTTTATTCTGTCATGTAAATTTTATTTACAAAATTACTTAAAGAAATAGGTCTCAGATCTGAAAATGTGTTCACCACCTGTTTCTTTGGTAGGAGTACTAAGTTTGTATGAGTTACAAATCTAGGTTATTCCTGTCCACAGAAGAAGGCTAACACCATTTGATGAACATCTTCCCCTATTATATCCCAAGCATCTTGAAAAAAAGCCCATGTCATCCCATCTGGTCCTCCTGCAATGTTTCTGTTTAATCCCATCACTGCATCCTTAACCTCCTGAATATCTGGAATGACAATCAATTGCTCATTTTGCTCTTCAGTTACCACTGTAGGTAATTCATCCAACATAGTAAAATCCTCAATTACTGCTTCTTTGGAAAATTGCTTCTAATACAAGGCAACAGTTGCATCTGCAATGCTATTCTGATCTTCTATCCATTCCCCTTCCTCATTTTGAATTCTTTGCACCCTTAACCTGCTTTTTCTGCCTTTTACTATTGCATGGAAAAACTTTGTATTACTTTCTCCATCCTTGAACCATTGAAATCCAACCTTTTGCTTTCAGAATTCTTCTTCTCTCCTCAACTGCACATTCAACTCAACCTAAGCCTTAAATAATCCTTCTCAATTTGCTCCTGTTGGCTTCTCTTCAAAAATATTTTCTTTTACTTTAATAATCTCCTCCAGCGTAGGAAATTATTACCCAAGTGTTCCTTGCTCCATTTAGTTAAAGCAGTTTTAACTTGCTTTAATTTGTGATGGAACATGATGAATGGGTTCCCTTGCACCTGAGTATGCCAGTTTGCTCTGATGACTTCCATACACTCTTTCTCTGACAACCACATATTTAAAAACCTGAAAGATTTAGTAATATGTTCATTAATAGTGCTAAACCTAATTAGCATTGGAGTATGATCTGATCCACTTCTGAACAAGTGCTCCACCTCCATTACTGGAAACAAGTCCTTCAGTTTTTCATTAACCATTATTCTGTCCAGTCTTTTGAAAATGCATTCTTCATCTGTTCTACCATTCCACCATGTATACTTGCTTCTTTTAAATCCAGCATCTTCCAAATTACACAAATTAATACACTGTCTGAAATCTCCAATCTCAGCTACTGTTACTGGCAATCCCCCAAGCTTTTCTTCCTCACTTATGATGACATTAAAATTACCACCCACAATCCATGGTTCTGTAATTCTCATAGCCATGTCTTCTAAAGATTCCCATAGAGCTACTCTATCACTCATGTTGCATTTGGCATACACTAGTGTTACCACCAGTGATATTCCTGTATCTTCATTTTGTAGCTGCAATGTGAGTTGTTGTTCCTCATCGGCGATCAAATTAACACTCACCAATGCATCCAACATGGCCCACATTTTCCCTGTTATGTTTGATACTTCATGCTGCATTCCCAACCTTTTCTTATAGTCCTCTATATTCAACTTATCTTGGAATGGCTCCATCAAGCCAATAAATGAGAAATGATGTCTTCTTTGTAATGTAATTAACCTTGTGAATGCTTTTTGTGTATTTACAGACTTTATATTCCAAATTAGTGCATTTATTTGGATTTATACTTGGTTGACCTTCTTGTCTGCCTTGGACATGTTTTGTCTACTTTGTCATTTCTTTTCTGCACTCCATGAGCTACCTTCATCTTGGAAATCATCTTTGGTGATAAATCACCATCTTTAGCAACCTCTTCTATATTCTTTCTCAAATCACTGTTATCTAATTCCTTCCTTTCATTATTACAAACCTGAATTTGACTTTCTGCTTGAATGGCCAATGGGATGACATTCTCAATAATTACTACCCCTTCAGGTTATTGATTAGCTAGCACTAACTCCATAGACTTCCCATCTTTTTGCTCACTTTGATAAACACCTTCTTATGAAACTTGCTCCTTTGACTTTGTCATGCCATCTATCTTCTGTTCTGCTTGTTGTAATTGTTGATCTTTGTTAATCTCTTCCCCTTTAAATGTTTGTGTCACCCACTCTTTTGTAGTCACCGACTCACCTTTAACTCATTCTTCTCCAGTGGACTTTTTTCCTACTCAATCTCCACAATCTACTTCTCTTCAGCTTTTTGTACCTTTTTCTCCTCTAAATTGCTTTTTGTGCCATCATTCTTCTCCTTCTCAACTTCCTCTGTATCCTTTAAAGCCTCAAAAGTATTTGATATTTGAATTTCCTTCTGCTCTTCTGATTCTACTTCTCCCACAATATGACCAAATTGGTCTTTCTTATACCTGTTTCTTCTGGTGTGCCATTGTTTTGTATATCTTCTACCTCTTCTATAACTTGTGCTAGCTAGTGCTTCCTGCTTACTTCCCCCTTGTAACTGTTGCTCCTTAGACTCTTTTGCATTCTCCTCCTTATTATCTTCATTCAGCAATTCAGGATGTACATTCCAGCATGAATTCTCATCATGTCCTTGTAAACAACATTCCTTACAGTACTTACACATATAATCATAGTGAATTTGAATCCACTTTGATTTAATATGACCTGTTGCATCATCCTCTTCATTTATTTTAATCCTTTGTGGCAAATTGGAAATTAAATCCACCTCCACTTTTACCCTAGCACAACTAGGGCTTGTTTTATTAATTGTTGCCATATCTAGTGTCAAAGGCTTTCCCACCGCTGATGCTATTGAGAAAATCGCATCTTTTACAAAAAAATTTGGAGGAAGATCTAGAAAAAAAATCCATGCAACTACTATTGTTGTTTCTACGTTTGGTTCAAACAACGGATCCCACTGCAACTTTCTCATCTGCCAGTGCATGTCCTTTGCTTTTATATAATATGCTGATGTTGACAACAAATTAACATAATCTTCCAATATTTCCAGACGTATCAAAATATGTCTAGCATCCAAATACCTATACTACAAGATCCTTTGATACCATACTGCATTGGAATAACTTTATGTAACTCTGTGATATCTGGTTTGCCATATGAAAATTTGCCAATGATTGCAAATTCTCGTGCATTATCATATTTCATATTTCTGATGATTTCCACATTATGTTCGGCTCTCCTTCCTTGATTACCACTAGTTTAGGAGGTACCTTTTCCAACTCCAACGTAGTTGGCTTGGATTTGAAGAAGTTTGCATACGTCGTTTTCATAGATGACTCCTTATTAATATTGTTGGAGTCCCACATCAGTGGGTTAAAGGGTCCTTGGTCTCCTTATATGGTCTTGGGCAATCCTCCCCTCATGAGCTAGCTTTTGAGGTTGAGTTAGGCCCAAGGTCCATTTCTTTATCATGGTATTAGAGCCAGGCCCACCCAGTTCATTGTTTCCGATGTTGGGCCCCCCGTTTTATATTGTCCACGCTCCAGATGTCCATCCCTAGGCGTGCGGGGAGGTGTTGGAGTCCAACATCGGTGGGTTAAAGGGTCCTTGGTCTCCTTATATGGTTTTGGGCAATCCTCCTCTCATGAGCTAGCTTTTGAGGTTGAGTTAGACCCAAGATCCATTTCTTTATCAAATATCATCAATCTTCTCTTTATCTTTCTGTAACTTATTAAGATCCGGTGGGTCAACCCTACCGGCGGCAGCAGCCATGACGGCCAAAAGTAGGGTTTAGGGTTTAGCTAGATAGATCGATATCATTGGAGGGTGTGGACACAATTAATAGATGCACTTGGATTTTCTTAATGAAAGATCATTCTGAGTTATTTCATATGTTCAAAAGTTGTTGTGCTGAAATACAAAATCAATTTGGTGTTTCTATTCATACTTTTTGTAGTGATAATGCCTTAAGGATACTTATCCTCCCAGTTTCAGGAGTTTATGACTCGCCAAGGAATTATTCACCAAACATCATATCCATACACCCCTCAGCAGAACGGTCTAGCAGAAAGGAAAAATAGGCATCTCATTGAGACTGCTCGCACTCTTCTCATTGAATTCCATGTTCCGCTGCATTTTTGGGGTAATGCAGTCTTGGCACCTTGCTATCTCATTAACAGAATGTCATCATCTTCGATTCAGAATCAGGTTGCCCATTCCATACAATTTTCTTATTCATATCTCTACCCCCCCTATGTTTTTGGGAGCACATGTTTTGTTCATAACTTAGCCCCAGGAAGAGATAAATTAGCCCTTCGTGCTCTTAAATGTCTCTTCCTTAGTTACTCTCGAGTTCAAAAAGGGTATCGATGTTATTCAACTGATCTGAGTCGCTAATGTCCGCCGACGTCACATTCTTTGAATCTCAACCTTACTATACATCTTCTGATCATCTTGATATCTCTGAGATCTTACATATACCTCCAGTCTTACCCTCACTCTATCTCTCTCCCCCCCTCATTTTATTGGGAGCACATGTTTTGTTCATAACTTAGCCCCAGGAAGAGATAAATTAGTCCTCCATGCTCTTAAATGTCTCTTCCTTAGTTACTCTCGAGTTCAAAAACGGTATCGATGCTATTCAACTGATCTGAGTCGCTACCTTATGTCCACCGACGTCACATTCTTTGAATCTCAACCTTATTATACATCTTCTGATCATCTTGATATCTCTAAGGTCTTACCCATACCTCCAGTCTTACCCTCACCAACCTTTGAGCAATCTACGGTTACTTCTACATCTACAACTGCAGTGCCACCACTTTTGACTTATCATCGTTACCCACGTCCAGCATTACTCCTAGATTTGTCTCCTCCTAGCCAATCGGTTGCACTTCAAAAAAGATATAAGATCCACTGATTATCCTAACATATTTGAGGTCTTACCTATATCGACTTTTGAGGAATCTACAATACCTTCTACAACTCCATCCATAGTACCACCACTCCTGACTTATCATCGTCATCCACGTACAGCATTAGGCTCAGATGATCCCCATCTGACACCTGACCCCACACCTACTAAAGACTTGTCTCCTCCTAATCAATCGATTGCACTTCGAAAAGGTATACGGTCCACTCAAAATACCAACCCTCATCATACCATTTTAAGTAATCATCGTCTATCATCACCCCATTATGCTTTTGTATCATCTTTGTCCTCTATTTCCATTCCTAAGATTACAGGTGAAGCACTTCCCATTCAGGATAGAAGCAAACTATGATTGATGAGATGTCTGTTTTACATACGAATGGTACTTGGGAGCTTGTTTCCCTTTCGGCAGATAAATCTATTGTTGGTTGCCTTCGGTTTATACAGTCAAAGTTGGTCCGGATGGTCTAGTGATCGGCTTAATGCGCATCTTATTGCCAAAGAATATACACAGATATTGGGACTTGATAATAGTGATACTTTTTCTCCAGTTGCTAAAACAGCATAGTTCCGTCTTTTTCTATCCATGGTTCTAATACCCCATATTAGACTTAGTTTAGCTCAGCTCTTAGTACTTGCATAAGAGGCTTAAAACCTGAAAATGTAGCTAAGTGTTGAAGACTTAGCCTTATTTTGACTTCTTAACTTTGAGGATTTTTAAATTGACCTTCCAGGCTCCGAGACGATGGTTTTTGAGTTGATTCATGTTCAGGGGTGTAAGAAGCATGTCTAGGCGAAGTTTCAGAATTTTCGGATGAGGTTTGGGTCGTGTTTGGATATCGATTCCAACAACTCAACGCGATTTCACCGCGTCGCACCGGGTATAGCGATGGGCATGTCACCGCATCACGGTGGCCTTCTAAATGGCATTCTAGTTGCGACTTTAATCTCCAGAGGGACAATTAGGTCATTTACCATCACCCCAAGTCGTAAAAACATAAGATTAAATATCGGTTTAAGCATTATACACCCATTCTCCATCAATTTTCTCTCCAAGAAACCCTAACCTAATTCCAAGAACTCCAAAACTCCATTACATCCTCTTCACGACAATTAAGAATTTAAGGCTTCTAATCCAAGAACTTCAAGAAAAAGCCTTCAAGAACATCTCCAAGAGTTCAAAGTCAAACTTCTACTTCAAATTAAGCCTAACAAGGTATGTGGGGTTATGAACAAGGGTATTCTTTCACCCTTGTGCCCAAATTGCATGATTTTAAGATTTTATTTAATTGTTTTGAAGCAGGGGGTTCATACCCAATTTAAAGTTGTATATCAAGAAGTGCTTATGTTTATGTTTTTTAACTTAAATGATTTATACTATGAATAAGATTGCATTATCTTGACTTGTTATTGTTGGAATATTTCAAGATCGTTATTGAGCATGAAGTTTTATTATGAATTGACATGAGTTTAAAGCATGGGTTTTAAGCCCTAAGTTTGAGTATTGAGACTTCAAGAAGATTATGCTTTGAAATATTCTTTGATAAGCTTATTTCAAGATTTAAGCAAAAATTGATCTTTTGATCCTCAGCTAAGAGATGGAATCCATATTTATTCATTTTGATTACAGTTCAAAGCAAAGAGAAGCATAAATGGTTTTCACTATAAACCCTTATGCTATTTTAAGGTGGATTTCCTAAAGAGCAGGCATATAAGCAATATGGGAGTAGTACTTAGCATCGAGTTGGGTATGAGGCCAAGGTCGCATGCCCCAGAACTACGTGCCACCATAGGTTTTAATGCCCATAGTGGGTTCAGTATAGTGATAACTCTAGTTTAGGTTTTATTCCGATGGCAAGGGTAGAACAGCTCTCCCAACGTGGGAGAGAGATGTTGGACTCCATGATAGCTCACATGGTTTATGTCGGTTAGAAGAATCTCCCAAAAGAAAGAGTAAAAGTACAGCTTTTAGAAGTAAGTGTTATGGCTCACAAGATTTATACAGTATGTTTTATTGTTCATGATTTATGATTTTCAGCTTTTAGTTATTCAAGCTCAAGGTGAGTCATTTACACTTGGCATGCATCATTTAAAAGTTTATATGAATATTGAGTTACTGTGTTACTTATGCATTAACCCCCACATACTCAGTACATTCCAAAAGTACTGATCCACATATATGTCTATGTGCTACATGGTCTTATAATGTAGGACCTGGTGCTCAATTCCAGCAGCGTGATTGATTTCGAGCATCTCCACCTACATCCCACCTCTTGGTGAGTCCTCATAGTTCGAGGGCCCATTCTACCAGATTTGTTATTGATGAAGTACTCTAGTTATTTGATTTCAGTCTAAATTGGGTCAGCTAGGGCTTGTCCCAGTGGCTCTCTAGTTAGAAGTATGGCTTCGGCCGAGCTTAAAGGGTTAAAAGAGCAGCTTAAGGACCTCTTAGATAAAGGTTTCATAAGGCCCAGGGTTTCTCCATGGAGCGCTCCAGTCCTGTTCATGCGTAAGAAAGATAGCTCTCCGAATATGCATCGACTACCGCTAATTGAACAAAGTCATAATCAAGAACAAATATCCTCTTCCTAGGATCGATAACTTATTCGACCAGCTTCAAGGTGCAAGTTATTTCTCTAATATAGACCTCAGATCTGGCTATCATCAGCTTAGAGTAAGAGAGTGTGATATTCAAAAGACAATAATCAGAACCCGTTATGGTCACTTTGAATTTCTAGTCATGTCCTTCGGGCTAACGAATGCCCCAGCAGCCTTCATGGACTTGATGAAAAGAGTGTTTAAGCAGTACTTGGACATGTTTGTCATAGTCTTCATTGATGACATCCTTGTCTATTCCTGTAGTGAGGATGACCATGCAGACCATCTCAGAATTGTGTTGCAAACTCTTAGAGATCATCAGTTGTTCGCCAAATTCAGTAAGTGTGAATTTTGGCTAAGATCAGTAGCTTTCCTTGGCCATATTATTTCCGGTGATGGCATTAGAGTTGATCCTCAAAAGACCAGTGAGATCAGGAGTTTCTTGGGTTTAGCTAGCTATTACCAATGGTTTGTTGAAAGGTTTTCATCTATTGCGTCTCCCATGTCTAGATTGAGTCAAAAGAAAGTTAAGTTTCAGTGGTCAGATTCCTGTGAGAAGAGTTTTCAGGAGTTGAAAACTCGACTCACCTCAGCCCCTGGTTCAGACGGATTTGTTGTTTACTGTGATGCTTCCAGAGTTGGTCTGGGTTGTGTTTTGATGCAGAAAGGTAAGGTCATAGCCTATGCCTCTAGGCAGCTTAAACCTCATGAAAAGAACTATCCTACACATGATCTTGAGTTGGCAGTTGTTGTTTTTGCCTTGAAAATTTGGAGGCATTATCTTTATGGGATGCATGTTGATGTGTTCACGGATCACAAAAGCTTGCAGTATGTATTTTCGAAGAAAGATTTAAATCTTCGTCAAAGAAGGTGGTCGGAGTAGCCGAAAGATTATGATATGAGTGTTTTGTATCATCCAGGAAAGGCCAATGTAGTGGCAGACGCCCTTAGTAGACTATCTATGGGTAGTGTTACTCATGTTGAGAAAAATAAAAAGAAGATAGTTCAGGAGGTTCATCAGTTGGATAGATTAGGTGTTCGGTTGGTTGATTCAGCAGAAGGTAGTGTATGGGTTCAGAATAGTTCGGAGTCTTATTTGGTTTCTGAAGTAAAGGAGAAACAAGATAGAGATTCCAGTTTGGCTAAGTTGAAGGAGTCAGTCATAGATCAGAAACTAGAGGTTTTCTCCCAAGGGGGAGATGGTGTGTTGCGATACCAAGGTAGACTGTGTATGTCGTGTGTTGATGGTTTGAGGCAGCGGATTTTAGCGGAAGCGCATGGTGCTCGTTACTCTATTCACCCGGGAGCCACCAAGATGTACCGTGATTTGCGGGAAATCTATTGGTGGAGTGGCATGAAAAGGGATATCGCAGAGTTCATAGCCAAGTGTGCTAATTGTCAACAGGTTAAGGTTAAGGTTTAGTATTCCCACTTGGAAGTGGGAAGAGGTGAACATGGATTTTGTGATAGGGTTGCCCCCATTCGCGTCGTCAGCATGATTCGATTTGGGCTATTATAGAAAAAATGACCAAATCAGCCCATTTCTTGCCAGTTCATACTTCCTATTCAGCCGAGGATTATGCCAAGCTCTATATTAGGGAGTTGGTCAGGTTGCATGGAGTTTCTTTGTCCATCATTTAAGATAGGAGTACTCAGTTTACCTCTCACTTTTAGAAAGCCTTTCAGAAGGGTCTTAGTACCCAAGGTCATCTCAGTTCAGCTTTTCACCCTCAGACCAATGGTCAGGCAGAAAGGACCATTCAGACCCTAGAGGATATGTTGAGGGTGTGTGTTCTTGATTTTAAAGAAAGTTGGGAAGACCACTTGCCTTTGATCGAGTTTGCCTATAACAACAGTTATCATTCCAGTATTTAGATTGCTCCGTTTGAGGCTCTCTATGGGAGAGGGTGTAGATCACCCATTGGTTGGTTTGAAGAGGGTGAGGCTGCTTTGATGGGACCAGATGTGGCTTTTGAATCTCTGGAAAAAGTTCAGTTGATCCGAGAGAGGCTTAAGACACTTCAGAGTCATCAGAAATCTTATGCAGATGTGAGAAGAAGGGATCTTGAGTTTGAGGTTGGTGACTTAGTTTATTTGAAGATTTTGCCCATGAAGGGATTGAAGAGATTTGGCAAGAAGGGGAAACTTAGTCCCCGATATATCGGCCCTTACAGAATATTGAGTTGTGTTGGGAAGGTAGCATATAAGCTTGAATTGCTAGCGGATTTGGCAGCAGTGCATCCAGTGTTTCATGTCTCCTTATTAAAGAAGTGTATTGGTGATCCAGCTGTTGTAGTTCCTTTGGAAAGCACCAATGTCCAGGATAGCCTTTCTTGTGATGAAATCCCAGTTGAGATCCTTGATCACCAGATTCGTAGACTAAGGAACAAAGAAGTTCCCTAGGTCAAGGTTCATTGCCGGAATCAGTCCGTTGAGAGAGCCACTTGGGAAGCAGAAGCAGATATGCGAACCAATTACCCGCATCTTTTCTTTGTAAGTTCAAACTCAGCTTAAGGTAACAAGTTTTCCTTAGATTATCTCTTTTCCATTATCCGTTCCAGCTTTATATAGTCATCTTCATGTCATTTCATGCATTCATGTGTCTGTTCAGTCATGTAATTATGTTTCCATTTATGCAAGTTCAGTACGTAATCTCAGTTCCTTAGAATCATCAATCTAATTCGAGGACGAATGTTCCCAAGGGGGAGATATTGTAATACCCCGCATTAGACTTAGTTTAGTTCAGCTCTTAGTGCTTGCATAAGAGGCTTAAATTGTAGTGGTTGTAGTGGTCGATGATAAGCTAGGGTCATGTTCTAGGTTGGGGTTGGAGTCGGGACTAGGGTCTAGGGTGAAGGTGGGGGCTAGCATTGGGTTAGAAGCAGGTCTAGGATTGAATTTGAGGTTGGGGGCCAAGGGTAGTAGGGTTAGGTGGGGTAAGGGAGAGTCCAAGTTGAGAATTGGGTCTTGGAACATAGGGACTCTTCAAGGTAGGTCCAAAGAGCTCGTGAAGATTCTTAGGAAGAGGAAGATTAGTATAGCTTGTGTCACAAAACCAAATGGGTAGGCTCTAAGGCGAAAGATGTGGACGGGTATAAGTTGTGGTACTCGGGTAGCGTGAGGCATAGGAATAGGGTAGGTATCTTAGTAGATGAAGAGCTTCGAGGGCAAGTGGTGGAGGTTAAGCGGGTGAACGATAGGTTGATGTCGATTAGGTTAGTCGTTGAGGGGTCGTCTTTAAGCGTTATTAGTGCCTACACTTTGCAAGCATGTTTGGATAACGAGGAGAAGAAGAGATTTTGGTAGGCTTTGGATAAAGTGGTTAGAGGCATTCCAAGCACGGAGATGTTGTTCTTTAGAGGGGATTTCAATGGGCATATTGGGTCTTTACCGAGAGGGTATGATGATGTGTATGGCGTTTTCGATTTCGGGGATCGAAATAAAGGAGTTTCTCTTTTGGATTTTGCTAGGGTTTTTGGGTTGTGGGTGGTGAATTCGAGCTTCCCGAAGAGGGAGGAACATCTTATTACCTTTCGTAGTTCGGTGGCCAAAACCCAAATAGACTTGTTGCTCCTTAGGATGGATGATAGAGCGATTTATAGAGGCTGTAAGGTCATACCTAGCGAGAATTTTTGGACTCAACATAGGTTGTTAGTGATGGGCGTGTTAATCAATAAAGGCCGAAAGAAGAGGAGTGTAGAGGCTCGGCCCAGGATTAAGTGGGGTAGCTTGACTTTAGCTAGTGCTTTAGAAATGGGGGAGAAGTTGAAGAATAGGGGGCTTGGGAGAGTAGAGGGGATGTGGATAGTATGTGGGAGACGACTGTCAGTTGCATTAGGGAAACCGCTAGAGAGGTGTTGGGTGTCTCGAGAGGTCGATCTGGCAAGCATCGAGGGCACTGGTAGTGGAACAAAGAGGTTAAGAGGAAGGTGAAGTCTAAGAAGGTGGTTTATGCTAAGTTGGTTGAGAGCAAGGATGATGCAGAGAGACAGACGAATAAGGAGGAGTATAAGGTATCTAGGAGAGAGGCTAAGTTAGAGGTTACGGCGGCTAAGACAACAACTTTTGAGAGCTTGTATGCGGCTTTAAAGGAGAAAGGTGGGGATAAGAAGTTGTGTAGGCTTGCCAAGGCTAGGGAATGAAGGGCTCGTGACCTTAACCAACTGAAATGCATCAGGGGAGAGGACGGTACAGTGTTGGTTGAGGATGCCCTCATTAGGAAGAGGTGGCAGTCCTATTTTCATAAACTTTTGAACGGCGAGGGGGGAAAAGGTTTTTGTGTTGGGGGACTTGGAGAAATCTGAGAAGTGTCGCAATTATGGTTATTGTAGGCGTATCAAGGTTGAGGAGGTCCGGGGGGCTATTCGCAAGATGCGTCGGGGTAGGGTGACGGGGACGGACGAGATTACAGTGGATTCTTGGAAGAGCATTAGCGGGGCAGGTTTGGAGTGTTTGACAAGGTTGTTAACATTATTTTTAGGATGGCGAAGATGCCTGAAGCGTGGAGGTGGACTACGATGATTCCATTGTATAAGAACAAGGGAGACATCCAGAGTTGTAACAATTATAAAGGTATCAAGTTGTTGAGTCATACTATGAAGGTTAGGAAAAGGGTGGTAGAGTTGAGGATGGGAAGGATCGTGACTATCTCTGAGAATCAGCTCGGTTTCATGCCAGGTCGCTCGACTACGGAGGCCATTCACCTTGTGAGGATATTAATGGAGCAATTTCAGGAGAAGAAGAACTTACACAGGGTGTTTATTAATCTTGAGAAGGCATATGACAGAGTTCCCAGGAGATTCTATGGAGGTGCTTGGAGGCTAGAGGGGTAATCGTGGTATAAACTAGGTCGATTCAGGACGTATGATGGCGCAAAGACTCATGTGAGGACAATGGGTGGTGATTCGGAGCACTTTCCGATTTTGATAGGTTTGCACCATGGATCGATTCTTTGCCCTTTTTTGTTTGCCTTGGTGATGGATGTTTTGACACGACATATTCAAGGAGAGGTGTTTTGGTGTATGTTATTTGTTGATGATGTGGTATTGATTGATGAGACTCGGGGAGGAGTTATTGATAAGTTGGAGATTTGGAAAAAGACCCTTGAGTCTAAAGGATTTTGGTTGAGCAGGACCAAGAAGGAATACTTGGAGTGTAAATTTAGTGATGTGTCACAGAAGGCTGACGTGGTTGTGAGGCTGGACTCTCAGGCCATTCAGAGGAGGGAGAGTTTCAAGCATCTGGGGTCTATGATTCAGGGCAATGGTGAGATTGACGAGGATGTCACGCATCGTATTAGGGCAGGGTGGTTGAAATGGAGGCTTGTTTCGGGTGTTCTATGCGATAAGAAGGTGCCCCCGAAGTTTAAAGGTAAGTTCTACAGAGTGACAGTTCGACCGGCTTTGTTTTATGGAGCGGAGTGTTGGCCAGTTAAAAACTCCCACATCTAAAAATTGAAGGTGGCAGAGATGAGTATGTTATAATGGATGTATAGCCATACCAGGAAAGATAGGGTGAGGAATGAGATTATTCGGGAGAAGGTGGGGGTGGCTTCGGTGGAGGACAAGATGCGAGAAGAGCGGTTACATTGGTACGGGCACATGATGAGGAGGGGCTCTGATGCTCCATTGCAGAGGTGTGAGACACTAGCTATGGATGGTTTTAGCCAGGGTAGAGGTAGGCCGAAGAAATATTGGAGGGAGGTGATTAGGCATGATATAGAGCAGTTACAGGTTACGGAGGACATGAACCCTTGATAGGAAGGTATGAAGGATGCGGATTCGGGTAAAGGTTTAGAGGGTGGGAGTGTGTCGGTTATAGTACGGGAGGTTCTTTATTTGTGTTTGAAGTTTCTTGTTCGTGGTGTTGAGTGATGTCTATGATTTCGGATATATAGTTTTTAGTATTATCTTGTGGTTGTAGTATTATCTTGTGGATAGCGATGTTAGTTTATTTTACATACTGTACTAGTCTAAACGCATTTATGTTTTGTGATTTCTATATTGTTATCGGTCCTAAGCCTGGGGTCTATCGGAAACAGCCTCTCTACTTCACCCGAGGTAATGGTATGGTCTGCATACACTCTACCCTCCCTAGACCCCACTATGTGGGAATACACTGGTATGTTGTTGTTGTTGGTAGTGGTGGTGGTTGTCGTTCAACACTGGTCTCTTTATCAGTTGGACATTAAGAATGCTTTTCTGCAGGGTGATCTTGAGAAAGAAGTCTATATGGAGCAACCACCTGATTTTGTTGCTCAGAGGGAGGCTAGTAGCCTTGTATCTCGATTGTGCAGGTTACTCTATGGTCTGAAATAGTCTCCTCGGGCCTGGTTTGGGAATTTTAGCACAGTAATTCAAGAGTTTGGCATGATTCGTAGTAAAGCTGATCACTCCGTGTTTTATCGAAATTCTGAACCAGATCTGTGTATTTATTTAGTGGTTTATGTTGACGATATCGTTATCACCAGCAATGATCAAGATAGTATCACTTATTTGAAACAACATCTCTTTCAACATTTCCAAACTAAAGACTTTGGCAGATTGAAATATTTTCTAGGTATTGAGGTTGCTCAGTCCAGATCAGGTATTGTTATTTCTCAACGCAAGTATGCCTTAGACATTCTTGAGGAGACAGGAATGATTGGATGTAGACCCATTGACACTCCTATGGATCTATGGATCTGAAAGCATAACTTCTGCTAGGACAGAGGAAGCCACTCAGTAATCATGGAAAGTATAGGTAGTTGGTTGGAAAGTTAAATGATCTCACAGTGACTAGACCTGACATCCTTTCTTGTGAGTGTTGCAAGTCAGTTTATTACTTTCCCTTGTGATAGTCATTGGGATGCAGTTGTTCGTAATTTGTGATATATAAAGTCATCGCCAGGTAAAAGACTACTCTTCGAGGATCGAGGGCATGATCGAAGATCGAGGCCATGAGATATTCAAATAAAAAAACAGTGAGGGTGACTTTATAGGCTTATGGATTCAGTCAACTAAACTCCATCAAACTGCTCAATCAATATCAACAAGATGTCGTGACCACTTAGGCTTGGTTTACTTTGGTTTGAATGTAAACTAAAATAAGCGACGTTTACATAGGGAACCGATGGTTTCCTTGTTTAGTAGTACGAAAGTAGTTTTGCTAGACGTTCTACATCTGGATATTGTGTTTTAGTATGAGGTAATTTGGTGTCCTGGAAGAGTAAAAAACAAAGTGTGGTTGCTCAATCTAGTGCGAAACAGGATATCAAGCAATGGTTGTAGCAACCTGTGAGCTAGTTTAGATCAAACGGTTGCTAACAGAACTAAAATTTGGAGAAACCGATAAGATAAAACGTGTGTGTGAGATTATCAAGCAGCCCTTCATATCGCATCAAATCTAGTGTTTCATGAAAGGACTAAGCACATAAAAATTGATTGTCACTCTGTCAGAGAAAAGATACTCTCAGGAGATATTATTACAAAATTTGTAAAGCCAAGTGATCAACTTGAGGATATCTTCACCAAGTCCCTCACCAGTCCTCGTCTTAGTTACATTTGTAACTGTGGAATAAGATAATTGAATAATTTCATTCATATATATCTATGTCATATACATGGCTTTATATACATAGGAGAATGTTGAGTAGTCATCTAAATTCCATGAAATCTAGGATTGTACAGAATCATATATTCTACATAAAGAGAAAGAATCATAGATATAATATTCTAGATTACAACAATTATCCTAAGATCTTATAGGATCAAATCTTGATATGATGAGTATCTTCCTTGAAATCCTTTATCAGCCAACACTCTCCCCAAGCGGGTGAATGGCTATCTTTCATTCCTAGCTTGCTTATTAGATCTTGAAACACATTGTTTAGCAGTCCTTTTATGAAAACATCGGCCACCTAATCTTTTGTAGATAGAAATGGCATACAAATGAGTCAACTATTTAATTTCTCCTTAATGAAATGTCTATCCACCTTAATATGCAATATGAGATCATGCTACAGGATTATGAGCTATACTTATTGCTAATTCATTGTCACAATATAGTCTCATAGGTCCTTCCCGTCTTATCTTCAAATCATCAAGGATTATCTTTTAACCATGACAGCTCACAAACTCCCATAGCCATAGATCTAAACTCAGATTTTGCACTTGGTCTAGCTAATACATTTTGTTTTTTACTCCTCCTAGTCACCAGATTTCCTCCTAAGAAAGTGCAATACCCAGAATATGACCTTCGATCTACTAACAAACCAGCATAGTCAGCATCAGTATAAGCCTCTAAAACTATGACCACTAACGAACCAGCATAGTCTGCATCAGTATAAGTCTCTAAAACTATGTCTCCTCCTCTTTTGAATAGTATTTCTTTTCCTGGAGTTCCCTTAAGATATTGTAGAATCCTGTTGACAGCTTGAAGATGTGTTTCTCTAGGATCATGCATAAACTGGCTAACAACACCTATAACAAAGGCAACGTCCGGCCTTGTATGGGACAAGTAGATCTACTCCCTACAAGCCTTTGATATAAACCTTTATCTACCCTAGAATCTTCTAGAGCATTGCACAATCTATGATTATATTCAATAGGTGTTGCCACTGGTTTACAACCTAACTTTCTTGTTTCTTTCGGCAAATCAAACATACTTTTGTTTGTTTCTTTCAGCAAATCAAACATACTTTTGTTGGGAAATAAAGATTCCTTGTTTTAAGCGTGCACTTCAATTCTCAGAAAATACTTTAATTTCCCAAGCTCTTTGATGTCAAATTCCCTGAGTAGACACTTCTTTAGATTTTGTACCTCCTCTAAATCATCACCTATTACTATGACGTCATCCACATAAACTAATAATGTTGACACCTTTTCTATTTTTGAGTGTCTTATGAACAAGGTGTGGTCTCTTTGACTCTGTCGATACCCTAGCTTGATCATGACCTTTGTAAATCTTCCAAACCATGCATGAGGTGATTGTTTTAATTCGTAGAGTGCCTTCTTCAGACTACACATCATCCCTTTCTTACTTGCAAAACCAAGAGACACCTCCATATAGATCTCCTCATCTAAGTCTCCATGTAAAAATGTAGTTTTCAAATCAAATTGTTGAAGGTTCCAATTAAAAATCGCAGCCAATGATAATAAGATTCTTACTGTATTCATTTTTTCCATGGGGGCAAAAGTCTCCAAATAATCAACTTCATAGGTCTGTTTATAACCCTTCCCACCGACTTTTTCCCTTTTGGAAATTCTACAATTTCTCAAGTTTTGTTTTTCTCCAACGCTTTCATTTCTACCTTCATAGCTTTCTCCCACTCTTTGTTTCCTAATGCTTCAGAAGAAAAATTGAGGACAAGAACTGTGTGGAGGTTACAGAGAAGCTTTATGACTTGGGGATAGGTTTTGATATGTCATAAAGGCTTAAAGGGTATTGTGTGCAAGTTCTAGTCCTTTTCTGAGTACAATGGGAAGGTCAAGGTCAAGGTCATTAGGTTGGTTAGGTTCTTCTTCATTATCAGTTTGGTTTGGTATTTCTAATGGTTCAACAGGTTCGGGATGGGTAGTAGGAGCAGTAACCCGAGGAGATGATTGGTTTGAGTAGTTTGAGCAGTTAGCCTTTTTCTTTTGGAATAAATCTGCACTGGTAGATTATTTTTTAGATTTCCATAATCTATATCCAAATTAGGGGACTCAGTGGGTTCATTCGGATTTAGAGACTCGGGTGACTCAAACAAGGATTTGGCACGACTAGAAATAGACAAATCAAATAGTGATAAGTCTAGAGGACTCTCTCCCTTCAATGAGTCCCCATGATTGTAAGAATGATTAAACAATGATTCACTCTCATCAAATGTGACATCAGCTGAAACAAAGAATTTCTTTGATGATGGTTGATAACACTTGTAGCCTTTTTTAGTAGGAGAATATCCTATGAAAACACACTTAAGAGCACGTGGATCTAATTTGTCTCTATTATGCGGATGAATATGAACATAGGCAACATTGTGAAAGATTCTAGGAGCCAATTTACTGGAAATTTCAAAATTTGGGAAGAAATTCCTAAGAGTATCAAGGGGACTTTTAAAGTTCAGAATTCTTAATGGTATTTTATTACTAAGATGTGCAGCAGTTAGGACAGCTTCCACCAATACTGTTTTGGAACCTTTTTTAGAAACAATAGTGATCTAGTAATGTCAAGTA
Organism: Capsicum pubescens; assembly: GCA_030864215.1. Taxonomy (NCBI): domain Eukaryota; kingdom Viridiplantae; phylum Streptophyta; class Magnoliopsida; order Solanales; family Solanaceae; genus Capsicum; species Capsicum pubescens. Next base: position 208,925,448 of record CM061540.1, on the reverse strand, counting down.
ACAAACTGTTTATTCTCTCCGCTATTCCATTTTGCTGAGGAGTATTGACACATGAAGATTATGAATAATTCCCTCTTTTTGGAAGAAAACAGATAGGTTTTCATTAAGTAGTCCTTGGCATTATCAGACCGGAATCTTTTAATTGGCACATCAAACTGGGTTTTGATTAGATTAAAAAAGGTAGGAAGAATTTGGCGCTTTAACAAATAGATCCACGTTACTCTTGTACAATCATCAATGAATGACACAAACCATCTAGCACAGAAATATTAGGAACGGGAGAAGGTCCCCAAATATCACTATGAATAAGAGAAAAAGGAGTCTTACATCTTTTATTACTAATTGGAAAGGAAACACATTTTCGTTTTGCAACTTCACAATCATCACAATGAAAAGACTCAACAATCAAATCTTTAAACAAAGATGGAAACATCTTTTTGATTAGATAGAAGGACGGATGACCTAACCGACGATGATAAAGCATACTTTCTCTTTATTGGACATAACTGATTCAGACAAGAATGAACGAGATAAGAAATTCTTAGTTGTATCTTCACCATTGAGGAAATCCAGATAATAAAGACCACCTTTCTCACTAGCACACCCAATCATCTCCTTCGTGTTCTATTCCTGAAATAAACAATATGAAGGGGAGAAAGTTACTTGGCATTTGGAATCTTTGGTGACTTTTTGGACAAAAATGAGATTTACTTATAACTTTGGGACATGAAGGACATTTTTTAAGTATCAAGGAATTTACATTTTTTAAGTATCAAGGAATTTCCCAATGGCATGTCTCCTTTTCCAGCTACAGTAATAAATTAACCATCGACAATAGTTATTTTTTCATAGCTAGGGCAAGGGAAATATGATATAAAGAGATGAATTGGTCATACGATCAATTGCCGCGGAATCAACCACCCACTTTGGAGAAAGTTTTTATGAGACATTAGCAACAAAGGAGGAAGAAATATCTGTAAAGGATTCTATTTTCCTCTTTTTTACTCAAAAAAAAGAAAAAAATGAAGGCCAATAAACAACTATCTTCTAAAGCTGAGTGTCGATTTATTTCATCAGTCTCATGGTTGTTGTCTATATGTGCCTACTTTCCATCACTAGTGTTTCTGTTTGGAGGTTTACCATTGAATTTCTAGCACCTATATCGGGTGTGCCGATATTTTTTGCAGTAGGTGCAATAAAGACTGTCATGTGACTAGTAACTGATAAAGTTGTTGCCATGTGACCAGGAGGTCACGGGTTCAAGCCTTGGAAACAGCCTCTGGCAGAAATGCAAGGTAAGGCTGCGTACGATACACCCTTGTGGTGGGGCCCTTCCCCGGACACCGCGCATAGCAGTAACTTTAGTGCATCGGGCTGCCCTTTAGGTGCAGTAAAGACTGTCCCTACTGATTAGCAGTTTGAATGAACCAGCAGGCTTGACGGTGCTCCCATTATGAAACTCCGGATTCTCTTGAACTTGTCCCTTTTGCTACAAGAGTCGATCCTTCATTCATTTGAGTTTCAAGCATAACACTCTTCCATCCTTCTTCTATTCGCATAATGGCCATTATTTCATTTAATGATGGAAAATCTTCTGATCCTAAGATTTGCACTCGCATGGCATCAAATTCTGCATTTAGTCTTGCAAGAAAATCATAAATCCTTTCTTTTTCAATAAATATTTTCAAAATCACAACATCATCTTTACAACCCATTTGAATGCATTGATAATGATCCATTTCTTGCCACAGCCCCAGTATAAAGTTCGAATATTCTGTTTTGCTATAGAAAGTTTTGTTTTTATTTCATAGATCCTAGAAGCATCATGTACTTTGGAGTACGTCTCCTTTACTACATCCCAAATTTCGTTACTAATGCTCAGAAACATAACGATATCACTGATCTCTTAAAGCATGGAGTTCCATAACCAAGACATCACCATTGCATCTTGTTCATCCCATGCATCAAACATATGGTCTCGAACCAAGAAGATGTCGTAATTTCCCTTTACCCTTTAAAAAGGTACGAACTAGTTGAGCCCATTTTAGATAATTTTTTCCATTCAACCGATAAGAGGCTTGAATGTTTTGCAGATTCCGATTCGGTCTCTTCTAAATGTTTTGCAAATCTCCAATTGAAACTGTAGAGGTATTCTCTACGGTTGCAGAAACATTTCAAGTGGCTAGAATATCTGCATCAGCACCCTTTTCGGACATGGTTTTGAATGGTTTGGTTTCAACCTTTGAACAAATAAATATAGAAAAAGGACTTTTCAAGATGGGATGAATAAAATAAATTTGGTCAGGAATAAGCCTAAAGCTCTGATACCATGTGGAATAAGATAATTGGATAATTTCATTTATATATTTTTATGTCATATACATGGCTTTATATGGCTTTATATACATAGGACATTGTTGAGTAGAATAATTTAAATCCCATGAAATCTGCGATTGTACAGAATCATACATTCTATAGAAAAAAAAAGAATCATAGATAGGATATTCTAGATTACAACAAGTATCCTAAGATCTGAGGAAAATCTTGATATGATAAGTATCTTCTTTGAAATCCTCTATCAGCCAACAGTAACAAGCTAGGTAACATATGACTTGTATGCACCAGGTTAAGGGGGAGTGTTAGAATATGATTAGGAATAGCATATAGAGTCCTACTTGAAAAAGAATTAGAATGTAGTGTCTATAAATAGGGTCACAATGTAATAATGTAATTACAAAATTCAATAATAATATTTTTTCTTCATTATTTATCACAGTAAATTTGCAACAACCAAGTGTACATTTTGCCGAAAATAAAAGGCAGTTGTATTTACAGGATAAGTAATTCCACTGAATAATAAATCAACCAGCAGTAGTGAAGACATGCATTTCAGGCAGTAACTTGAAAGCATGAACTCACTTGAGAATCACGGATTAGTCCATGTAGATAAACAGTTGAAAAGGGGACAGTCCCAGTAAACTCAATTCCCATCATCACCATTCGTGCCACCCAAAAGAACAGTATGTCGTGCCTGTTACCAAGTAACGATTACTGTCCAGAGAATATTGCCATATAGCAGTGTTACAATTTTGAAAAACCAGAGTAGCATTAAAAAAATAATAACATGAAAACTATGAAACATACCAACTTTCTTGGAACAAAGGAATAGAAAAATCAAGGGATATCTATTTCTAAACATATTAAAATGTCAAGTATTAGTACGTGAAAGTTAAAATATTAGAATTAGTATTAAGTTATCCATCATTGATTTCATATAATGTTGATGGAACCTCTCTCTTGTAATCATTACATCTCTTTTTTTCTCAACTAGTATTCTCACATAGAAGAGAGTTTCTACTTAGAGACTTAAGTAGCTTCTGTACATCGATTGGCGATTGGCGGTCATAAAGTTAGAAAGTTTCTTTTCAGAAATTGCTCTTGCCTGTTATAGATAACCATTCCAACAGCACCAAACTGTTCAAAGAGTTACTATGCCTCTTTCCTAGAAACGTGGTAGCACAACACTTCTTTCCAGTGATCGCTCCGGCAACACCATGCCTCTTTCAGTCACTGCTCTAGTGGATCCTGCTGCTATTTCAGCCAGAATACAAGCCAATATTCCAGTCTACTCTTCCAGGAGATTCAGGCAACTGAAAATTCTTAAGATTCCAGTTTCCAAAACTTTTTGAATAGTATTTCGTTGGGAACTTCTCTGCAATTTTCCAGCAGTTTTTCAGGCAACTACAGCATTAACAATGCAATTTAATTTTGGGTTTTTCCAAATAAGCGAGCTCAATTTGATCTCTTCCCAACTTGAGCGTGATGGTCCATACTATTGTGTTTCTTTTTGGTTGTAACGATGGTGCAAGGTTAGAACGTTATAATGATAAGTCAATATGAGTTTTCTCTCTTGTCAGTAAACATAAGATGTAGAGCCCGTTTGGATAGGCTGAAAAAAAATGGCTTTTAAAAAGTTCTTTTGAAAGTGATGAAATTTATTTTAAAAATAACCAGTTACGTGTTTGGATAAAAATGCTGAAACTCTAAAAAAGTTATCGATGTGTTTGGTAAACAAGTGTTTTTAAGCACTTTCTTTTTGTCAAAATGTCTGAAATACCCTTAAAGTTGTTAATAATATGTAGAGTTGATTATTATTAATTTTTATTTCTAAAATGATTCAAATTAAAATTAATATATATTTTAATTCAGTTTCAATATAAATTACTAACTCTCTCTCTCTCTCTTTCTATATATACATACATACATATATATATATATATATATATATATATATATACTAATTTCATGAATGACTATTAAATTTGTGCGCTAAAAAACCTTTTTTTTTTTTATTAAAAGAGTTTAAATCATCAAGCAATATATATATATATATATATATATATATTACTAATCATTATAATTACATTAATAGATAAATAGTTGGTCACAAATGATACCATTTGTTTGATAAAATGACTCTTAATTGGAAAATATATTACTCGTTGATTGAATAATGACTTTATCACTATTAAAACATTTTCGAATACGAATGTTGTGTCGTCAAATATAGATGGATCGTTCATGAAGTTGTATATCTTCAGTGAGTATTCTCCATATATCTTGGTTGCTGAGTTATTTTTTTCTTAGAGAAATTCATATGTTGTACAATAATAATTGTCCGAATTTAAAATAATATATTAAAGAAGAGAATAATACATAAAAATTATATTTCATAAATTAGAAGTTGCATACAAAAGTAGTACTAATATGGCTAGAGTTAAGGACTACACAAGGGTAATTTTGGAATAAGGGAGAATTATGAGGGACAAAAATGTCTTTTACTTGGTCAACCTTTAATGGCTTATAAGCCAAAAATAAATTAGGGAATGAGGTGCTTTTAGCTTTTGGCTTTTAAAAGTCAATTTTGAGTTTTTTTAAGCAATTTTTAAAATTGTCAAACACTCCCAAAAATAAAAAAATGGCTTAAAAGCCATTTTGACCAACTTTTAAGCTTATCCAAACGCCCTCGTAGATTATATCTCAAACCCATAAATAGGTATCGGCATTCACAATTAATGTCAAGTAAGCAATACATCTCTGTCATTGGTTCAACAGCAAAGGTAGTACAACAAGGTGCACAAATGTATAGCAAGAGCACGTCATGGGTTCAAATCCCACTAATGGAACCTAGCCTGGTATTAAAGTGGGAAAGGAGAAGGACAAAAGGGCAGGTCGGGCACGTTATTAACTGAGTTCCGAATTTGTACGCAGTTTATATCTCAGTTATCAAATTAGAAATTAATAAATGCATCTCCTCTTCTCTCGTAATTCACAAATTTACTTTCATTTTTTAGTTCACTTGAGCTTTCCCTTCTTCTTTGGGGGGGGGGGGGGGGGGGGTTGTTGCAAACAGATCTAGCATAAATTTTCTCACTACGTGTGAAGCCCCATGCATTTCTATAATTCAGACTAATTTCGAGCCCAAGGATACAATTCAATCAAGCCCAAGTCCCGCGAACACCAACGGGTAAAACAAAGTCGTGGGAACTCTTGAAACTAACATTGGTATAGCTTGGAATAAATTATAACTCCATGAAATAAGTGTTAGAATTAATTGAACGAATCAATGTTATTGGATTATGTTGGGGATAATTGTTTATTAATGATTGAGCAATGATTAATGGAATAATCATTTCACCAATGATTAGTGCCATTGAAACTTTATTGCAACAAAAAATGAGATAAGACACTATTACCTCCTCAAACTATAGTCGAAGTTGTTATAACACACCTAAACATCACAGAGGTCCTATTACCCTCCCTCCGCCCCCCAAGAAAAAAAAAACTATTTTAAAGTGTATAAATACGTCATTCAGTGTTGACGTGGCACCACAACCCAATTCAATTAGTTGCGGTGCTATACACGCGCCGCCACGTGTATAAATGTTTTTTAAAAAGTTTTTTTTAGTTATTTATTCTTATTTTCTTTGTCTTATATTTAAAATAAGTCAATACACGTATTTACAACAACAACATACCTAGTGTATTCCCACAAAGTGGGGTCTGCGGAGGGTAAAGTGTACGTAGTCCATACCACTACCTTAGATGAAGTAGAGAAGTTGTTTCTGATAGACCCTCGGCTCAGGACAGAAAACAGTATAATCAAACAAACAAATGAAAAACATAAAAGCACACAACAAAAATGGGAGACACACCGCTAGATAATAAAGAAAACAATACACCCACACGGTAATACTATAAACCATCTATTAGAAATCAAAGACATCACCGAAACACCACAAACAAGCAACTACAGGCATAGATACAGACAAAAGCACTCGTCCCTACTATTACGGATGAACTCCTACCCACTAACCCTCTACCCTAGTCCACGTCCTCCACACCTTCCTATCAAGGGTCATGTCCTCCGTAAGCTGTGACTGCTCCATATCATGCCTAATCACCTCCCCCAAATATTTCTTCGGCCTACCTCTACCCCACCTAAAACCATCCATAGTCAGCCTCCCACACCTCTGAATTGGAGCATCCGTGCCCTTCCTCATCACATGCCCAAACCATCGCAATATCACTTCCCGCATCGTCCTCCACCGAAGCCACTCCCACTTTCCCCCGAATAATCTCATTTCTAACTCTATCACTCCTGGTAAGTCTACACATCTATCTCAACATCCTCATCTCCACCACTTTCAATTTTTGGATGTGGGAGTTCTTAACTGGCCAAAACTTCGCTCCATACAACATAGTCAGTCGGACTGTCACTCTGTAGAACTTACTTTTAAGCTTAGGAGGCACCTTCTTATCACACAAGACCACGAAGCGAGCCTCCATTTCAATCACCCTGAACCAATACGATGCGTGACATCCTCATCAATCTCAGAATGCATATAATTTTTTAAATCTTTTACCTTCTTATTATTTTTATTACTTATTTATTTTTTTAATTTTCTTTACCTTTTCTTTGAATTTGATTTCAAATTTAATTTCAATATTTTGTATTTAAAATAAGCTAATTTCGTACGGATAACAAAAGAAAGTGAAGCAAATCAAAATAAAAAAATGTTAAAACAAAGGAAACTTTTTTTTATTTTCCTTTTATTAAAAAAAAGGTAATTTTTCAAATTAGTTAAAATTGAAAAGATAAGAAATTAATAAAATAGAAATGGAAAAAAATTCAAAAATGAGGAGGAAAATAATTTCCAAGAATAAAGAAAGGAAAATAATTAAATATACATAAGTTTTAATCTTTATAATTATGTGTACTAAGTAATTGTAAAAGTGTCCAATTACAAAGGGACATATGTCCATTATTGATCAGAACTTTGCCTTATTTTTCATCCCTCAGTTGCTTTCAAGAGAATGAATACACTCTCTGTGCCACATCAGCACTAAAGGATGTATTTATTACACTTTAAAGTAATTTAGAAGGGTAATAGAAACCCCGTGAAGTTTAGGTGTGTCATAGTAATTTCGGTTATAGTTTGAGGGGGTAACGGTGTCTTATCCCACAAAAATTTGTTAGCAGAAGAAGTAGACAAATGAGGATAAAGAAGTGAAAGAAAGAAATTTGATATGCTAAGACAATTGAATAAATGTTAAGGAGCTAAAGATTAGGGCACTAAGTTGACTTTGTCTTGTTGGACAATGAAATATGTGTTTGGAATCATTTGAATAAGAAACGGAAAAAAGAAAAGCAAGATGAACTTTAGCGATTGATGCTAAACTGCATGTGTTGCTTCCTACCAGCGTCCAACAAACCTGGAGCAAACCACTCGACAGTTAAGTCCAGCTGGCGCCATGCGCATGCCTTTTAAATACGCAATTCATGATATAGAAAGTTATATTATTTGGGACAAGCTTTGGGGGTTAGAGAAAAGGGAGAGCTCCTACACCAGTAATACCATCTTGAGGTGAGAATTAAATGTATTTCTTGTAGATATGGTCCATTAAAAACATTTCCTAACTTCCCGAATACATGGAACTCATAGATTTTTGAAGAAAAAACTCAAGAAATTCCAAGAATCAAATCTTGAAAATTCTAGGGTTTGACAAAGATGTAATCATTTCACCTCAATATTATGTCCCATGGACATCATAGACTATAATTTTGAAGAAATATTTGGATTTGAAAGCTAGACTTGAAATTGGAAAATTTGTCGGTAAAGAAAATGAAAGTGTTGTCTTGCTTAACAATATCGTTTTGAGTTTCTAAAGGAGCGACTAGATTCCATAACACGTGTAATGGACGAATTGGAGTTAAAACTCCAAGATTTGACTTTTGAAATACGAAATGAGAACTTTTGCTAAACTTGTGAAGTTGAATTTAAGTGTTAGTTACTTGGTTGACTTAGTTGGTATTTTTATGCCGTGTTACTCAGTATCGCAAGCTCGTATATATAGATTGTGAATTTTTGGATGCATCGGATCTTTTGGGGTAAGATTTGAAAAACGATTCAAGGTATGTTGAAACCTACCTTTTGGAGCTTTTCTTCCAAACACATCAAAATGTGGGTTACTGAAATACGTTCTAAGTGTGAATTCTAGCTTGCGTGGACAAGTGGGTTTGGATTGCACCATTTCTTACATAATAAATGCACGAGTTCTATTGATATCATTAATCTAGAAATGAAATATCGTTTTGACTCTTAAAAGCTAAATGAGGAAGAAGTGACTTTTGTTTTTACTAAATGGAATTTCAAGATTTGTGAAAAAAAAAAAACTTTCACTTAACCTTCCATAAATAGTTGGATTAATTATATGTCATAATGGTAAAATTTATATTGTTTTGGGAGTTATCTGAGTTCTCTGTCCTAGGATATATTCCTTATTAGGTCATGAAAATACACATAATGGTGTAGGTGTAGAACCAACCTTACAGTTTGGAACTACAACAGTGCCCCAATGAGAGCATGGCTGAGTCGATTCAAGCGGCACTGCGATGAGACAACCTGAGCAAGTAGACTATATGATACTTGCCTAGGTACATAACCAGACCTAGTTGCCTTTCCAGTTTTGTCGGGTGATAGTGTAGTACTCCCGGTAAATTGATTACTTTTCTTGATTTCATAAAACTTGATGTTTAAGGAATGACGGGGGAACATGTTTTACATTATTGTATTATTTTTTTACTCTATTTTTATTGATATACATGTTCCTTGTTATCGATTGTTATGCATGTACCATATATAAATGCTCCTTATATTAATTGTTATGCATGTACCATATTTTCTTCAACTCTTTTCTCACTTCTTGAAGGAACGATTTATGACATATTAGGCATGTGGAGCTTAGGTTTGTTCGCGGAATTTCCATTTCTGATTTCAGGGACTGGATCTGTGCAGCTTGAGCTTTATGGACAGGACAACTCCACTCATCTCCTTTTCATACTTCTGGTGAGGCTCCGTATTCGTACTCATGGAGAGCTATTATACTTTTCTTTTAATTTACTAGGGCATGTCTCGGTTAACTATTTAATCCTGTATCACAGAGATTCCACAGATAGAATAGTTATTAGTTTTGGGTTGTATTACTATCGCAGATGACATTGTACTGATTGTGAGATGCACAGTGGAGTTAACAATAGGCTGAAAGTTTGGAGGCAGACTGTTATAGACTCGTTCGTGGGTAAGGTTTATGCAAGGCGGGGCCCTCAAGCTGAGAAGGAAAGAAACGGCAAAGAGAATCTGTAGATTTTGCAACCTTCAGATTTTGTGGGCATTAAAAATAGATAGTATTTTAGTTTTACTAGAATTCTTATTTTAAATAGATTTTTCCATGTTAGTAGTTTCTTAGTTTCCTTAAATATCTTGTAATAGGATTCTATATAAAGAGGGGAAGTAATAGACGAAAGGGAAAAATTTACATCAAAAATAACAAGAGATCTGGGTCTCTCTCTAACGAGTCCTAAGGTTGTAGGCTCCCTTTTAACGAGCCTATTGTTTAGTAAAAAAATTGGTCGCTCACGAAATAAGAATAAGGAGAAGGATTTGTTAAGCACAGACTTCTCAGTGAATCGTCCGGTGACAAGATCCATATCGCGTGGTTATAACAACTTGGTATAGAGACAAACACCATGGGCGATCCAAGTAAACATGAAGGGTTGCAGGCACTCCTTCAAAAGGCACAGGCTGCGAATGAAGCCCGGATTGCGGAAGCAGTGGCACAATCTGAATCAAGAATGGTTGCTCAATTGGAACAATCTGAATCAAGGATGGTTTCTCAATTGGAACAATTATCGTTACAGTTGCAGGAGTTCATTGTGAATTTGGCGTTTTTGTGTTGATTATCGCGAGCTCAATGCCAAGACGGTGAAGGATAAATTTCCAATTCCCGTGGCGGATGAATTATTAGATGAATTACATGGTTTTACATATTTCACAAAGTTGGATTTGAAATCTGGCTATCATCAGGTCCGTATGGATCCTCTGGATATTAAGAGGACAGCTTTTCGTACACATCATCGCCACTTTGAATTTTTGGTTATGCCATTCGGATTGTCAAACGCACCGTCAACGTTTCAAGCACTTATGAACGAGGTATTTAAACTCTATTTGCGTCAGTTTGTGTTGGTTTTCTTTGACGATATTTTAATATTTAGCAAGACATGGGACAATCATCTCTCACATGTGCATATAATTTTTGAGTTATTACGAGCTCATAATCTATATCTCAAGAAGTCCAAATGCACTTTTGGTGAGAGACAAGTAGCATATCTTGGCCATGTGGTGTCTGAAACAGGAGTGGCAGCAGATGCAAGCAAAGTTCAGGCCATCATTGATTAGCCTCAACCACAGTCCATCACTACCTTGCACAGATTCTTGGGCTTAGCAAGTGATTACCGCAAGTTCATAAAGAATTATAGTCAATTATCAACCCCTTTAAACAACATGATTAAAAAGAACTTGTTCCAGTGGGATGATGTAGCCTTGGCTTCTTTTTGCACCCTCAAAGAAGCACTTGCAAATGCTCCAGTTTTACAACTGCCAAATTTTGATAAGCAGTTTATAATTGAGTGTGATGCCTCCGAAAGTGGTATAGGAGCAGTGTTGCAACAAGATGGCCATCCTATTGCCTTTTTCAGTAGACAAGTGGTCATATGACACTTTAAATTGCCTGCCTATGAGCGTGAATTGATTGGCTTAGCCAAGGCAGTTCAACATTGGCGTCCTTATTTATGGGGCAGAGCCTTCTTGATTCGCACAGACCATTATAGCCTTAAATACTTGTTGGAGCAACGGCTTACCACTTCACCCCAACAACATTGGATTAGCAAGCTTTTGGGGTTTGACTTTTGTGTGGAGTATAGGGCTGGACACTTGAATAAGGCTGCTGATGCCTTGTACCATTGCCCTGTAGCAATTCATGTATGCTATTAGTCACCCGCGTGTTTTATTACTTGATGCAATCAGAGAAGAGATATCTAATGATGCTTCCTTGCAAGAATTAGTCCAACAAGTGCTCCGGCATGAGCTTGATGCTTCCTGGTCAATTAAGGACGGTCTACTCTTTTATAAAGGTCGTATCTACTTGTTGCCCTCTTCCCAATTGATCTACACAATTCTGTCAGGATACCATGATAATTCCCATGAAGGGGTACAGAAAACATTGCATCGCATACAACAGGATTTCTACCGGAAGAGGATGAAATCAGTTATTGGAGATTATGTGGTTGCTTGTCCAGTTTGCCAACGCAACAAGGCTGAACACCTAAGCCCAGCAGGGTTACTGCAACCACTTGCACTCCCCGAGCAGGTCTGGGCTGATATTGGAATGGACTTTATTGATGGCTTACCAAAGGCATGGGGCAAAACAGTATTGTTTGTGGTAGTTGATCGATTTTCCAAATATGCACAATTCATACCCTTGTCTCATCCTTACAATGCAACTCGTGTTGCTCACGTTTTCTTTGAGCATATTGTTCGGCTGCATGGGATACCCGAATCAATTACTTGTGACAGAGATGTGGTTTTTACAAGCACTTTTTGGAGAGAACTGTTTCGTCTAAGTGGCACAAAGTTGGCATTCTCGGTTGCGTATCATCCTCAAATAAATGGCCAAACGAAAGTTGTGAATCGTACTATTGAAATGTATTTGCGTTGCTTGATTGGAGATTATCCGAAGAAATGGGTTGACTGGTTGCCTTGGGCAGAATATTGTTATAATACTTCCTTTCATACCGCATTGCAAACAACTCCTTTTAAGGTTGTCTATGGTCGAGATCCTCCTCGTCTATTGTCCTATGAAGCTGGTTCTTCACGGGTAGAGGTTGTTGACAATGCCTTGCTTGATCGTGATTCAGTTTTATGTGACATTCACAACAAGTTGCAACAAGCTCAGGTTAGAATGAAAGAATATTATGACAAAGGTCACCGGGAGGTTGCATTTGAACCAGGTTCACTAGTTTGGCTGCGTTTACATCCTTATCGTCAAAAATTTGTTGGGGTCATTTGCGCCGTAAGCTCGCACCTCGGTTCTTTGGGCCTATTCCTGTGTTACGTCGAATAGGGGAAGTTGTGTATCAGTTACAACTACCCAGCGAGAGTTAGTTGCATAATGTGTTTCATGTATCCCTCCTCAAGGCTTTTAAGGGTGTGGCTCCAACAGTTCCTCCGACTCTGCCTCCAGTAGAGGATGGCCGTGTGGTTCCTATGCCTTGTTCTGTTCTACGTGCTCGACTTAATCGAGGAACTTGGGAACTTTTAGTGCACTGGTGTGGATTTGAATTGTCAGATGCTACGTGGGAGGATGCTGCACATTTTCGTGATGCCTATCCAGACTTTGAGCTTGAGGACAAGCTCTTCTTAGAGGAAGGGGGTAATGTTATAGACTCGTTCCTGGGTAAGGTTTATGCAAGGTGGGGCCCTCAAGCTGAGAAGGAAAGAAACGGCAAAGAGAATCTGTAGATTTTGCAACCTTCAGATTTTGTGGGCATTAAAAATAGATAGTATTTTAGTTTTACTAGAATTCTTATTTTAAATAGATTTTTTCATGTTAGTAGTTTCTTAGTTTCCTTAAATATCTTGTAATAGGATTCTATATAAAGAGGGGAAGTAATAGACGAAATGGAAAAATTTACATCAAAAATAACAAGAGATCTGGGTCTCTCTCTAACGAGTCCTAAGGTTGTAGGCTCCCTTTTAACGAGCCTATTGTTTATTAAAAAAATTGGTCGCTCACGAAATAAGAATAAGGAGAAGGATCTATTAAGCACAGACTTCTCAGTAAATCGTCCGGTGACAAGATCCATATCGCGTGTCGTAACACAGACCTTAGAATCGAAAGGTTTCATGTTAAACATGACTAAAACAGTGTACCTGAAGTGCAAGTTCAGTGAGGTAACACATGAAGCAGATGCAGAAGTGAAGATCAATACACGGTAATAGACAAGAAAGGCAGTTTCAAGTATCTTGGATCTATAATCCAAGAAAAAAAAGAGATTGAGAATGATGTCATACATCATATTAGAGCAGGGTGAACGAAATGGAGGCTCACGTACAAGGTATTGTGTGTTAAGAATATGTCAATAAAGCTTAAAAGTAAGTTTTATAGAATGGTGATTAGACCTACATTGTTGTAGGAGGCAGGTGCTGGCCACTTGAGCATACACACGTCCAAATGATGAAGGTAGCAGAGATGAGGATGCTTTGATGGATGTGTGGCACACTAAGAAAGATAGGATTAGGAACAAAATAATACAGGACAAGGTGGGAGTGACCTCCATGGCAGACAATATGAGAAAAGCAAGGTTTAGATGGTTCGGTCATGTGAAGAGGAGGTGTGTGTGGGTGCACTAATAAGAAGGTGTAAGACAACTAACAGGTTTTAGGAACAGTAGACGTAGGCCGAAGAAGAATTGAGGAGAGATTAGACAAGACATGGCAAATCTTCAGTTTACTGAGGACATGGCCCTAGGAAGGTATGTTGGTCGAGAATTAGAGTAGAAGGGTAGTAGGTAGCGGAGAGCTACCGTACTGCTTATGTAGGAGAGGCAGTGAGCTAGTCTCTCTTCTCATCTTCCCTTTACTTAGTAGTATTATTTTTTATTTGTGTAGCATCTTATTCTTCATTTTACTAATATTTGTTGCTTCATGTGTTTTGTTTATCGTGTTATTTTTGTTCATTATTTGGCTTCGATTACAAGTCTGTTAAGTTGAGGGTCTATTGGAAACAACTCTACTCCGCAAAGATAGGGGTAATGTCTGTGTACATTTTACCCTCCCAGACCCCGCTGGTGGGATTTCACCACGTATGTGTTGTTGTTGTATTATTTCTATGGTTACTCATATTGCATGCATGAACTAGCTCTCTACCTTATGTGTTCTCTTTTAAATGAAAAGTTGGTGGTTTAAAGAGGGAATTCATGCTTCCGTTTTAAATTGTTCAAATGATGAAATTTTAATTTATAAAGACCTTCAAATGTATCTATTAGGCATATAGTTGTATGGGTTGGTTCGTTAAGCTAGGTAGAGCTCTAGGCCGCGGTCACGTGGATTTTGGGTGTGACACTACTACAGCCAGGCAGTAAACTGGAACTCCTTTATCTCAAAGAACTAGTTGGGTGTCAAGAAAATGTAATCATTTATAACTAACAAACGGTTGGCTTAATCAGTCTAATGTTATGAGCATATAGTGTGGTGTAACATCCAACTTTGTTTCAAATTTCTTAAAAAGTAAAAACCAATTTTAACCATACCATTATGGATTAATTGTGCAGTCTATACAAGTTCATGGTGCATTTCATCGTACTTTATTAGCTAATAGTACATTTATATTATTTATATATATAAATAGAGAGAGGGGGGGACTAAGTTGTGCGAATCTTCACTGCTGATGCCACATCTGTGTCAGATTCTCCAAAAGTACACTACTTCTTGAGAATCTGACACGCACCCGTTGATATTTTTGAAAAGTCTACAACAGTGTGTGTATTGTTGATTTGTGAATAGCTAACTAGGATCGGATCTAATTTTGTAGGATCTAAATTGATCTGATAAAATTAGATTTGATATACTACTAAAGAGTTTAGGAAATTAGATCAAATAAAAACATCCCGGCTAGTTTGTTTGCTTTTCTCTACAATATATTTGTACCTCTACAGATGAATAAAATTGTACATTTTTGGTACCAAAACTAACATGGTATCAAAGCAGTTCTATTCTTGTGTTACGAATAAAACAGCATTTACTGGGCTACGTCACCCAGCGGGATCAATGGAAGCTGAAAATTCTTTTAACAAAGTTCTGACCTAAACAACAATGAAGTCGTGGTGTGACTTTTGCAGATAACACGAGCACACTTGTGAGACTTGCTGAATATCCATGGGAAATCACCTAGCAGGAATAAAAAAAGGGCAAACAGCCATGGCAGTCAGACCTTTCAGTGTACCAGCAAAGAACCAGGTTACAACTTTCTCCCAAAATGTACCACTCACCAAGGAGCAATTAGAGTTACTGCACAAACTTCTCCAATCTTATCTCCAAACCAGTAAACATGGTCTTTCTATTCCCACGTGTTATTTTTCCCAAACAGGTAATATACCATCTGTTTTTTTAGTTAAGACTCAAGTGGTATAAGTTCTTGGATCATACATTCAGGGACCAGTGATCACATAATAGGGACATTTTAAACTTTACAGATGCAACAAAAACATTAACAACATACCCAGTATATTCCTACCAAGTAGAGTTTGGGGAGGGTAAGTGTACGTAATCCATACCACTACCTCAGAGGTGAGACAGAGAGATTGTATCCAATAAACCCCCAACTCAAGATAAAACAATCTAGACAAGGAATAGTAAAAGGACAAGATATAATAGAAATTACCACACCCAATAATACCATAGACAAGATTCACCAAGTAATATAACAAACAGTGTTTTGGACGGCGAAAGGTGACAAGGCCCCGCCTCGCCAGCGCCTTTTGAATGTACAGCGACAATTAATATAAAAAAATTAAAATAATATATAAATGATCAAAATTTCAAGAACACTAATATATTAGGAAATATCTCAAGTCAAGAATTAATATATTTTGACATATCTTGACATTTTTATTTCCACCTATCAAGTGTTGCTTGAATCGAGTAATACCACCATTAATAGTACATCGACAAAAATTGCAAATCACCGAGTCTTTTGATGGTCCTTGTATACCATAATTCCATCTTATGTCCCTTTGTTTGCTACTAGTTGATTGAGACGCCAGTGACATTGAAATAGTTGTTAATAATCAAGCCATTTAATTAGTATATTACTATCATACTATGTTAATTCTATAAAAGCTATTAAAAAAAACTACATAATAAGACTCAAGTTTACTGGTTACTGTTATAGCAACAGTGTAAGTCTGTAAGACAAGTTCACTGTTACAGAATATAGTGGACGGGAAGGAAAATAAAAGAAGAAGAAGAGAAAAAAAGAAAGAAAAAAAACACAGTACCAAAATACAAGTCCAATCGCTGGATTAAGAAAAGAAGAAGAAAGAAGGAAAAAGAAAAAAAAAATCAATAGTTCGCTGCTTACCGGAGTAGTGAGAGTCGCCGGAGTACGTTGCCGGAATCAAACTTGTGAGATGAATGGTAGCAGCCGCAGTCACCAAAAAAAAGTTGGTAGGGGCCAAAATGGGTAAATAAGCCGTAAAATTAGTTTATATACCTAAAACCCTAATTTTAAAAAATAAAATTAAAAGGCGACGCCATTGTTGCCTCGCCGCCTCGCCTCGTCGCTTTTCTCGCAAAGGCGTCGCCTTTTGATTTTCGCAACGCCACGACGTGAAGAGGCGACCAGGCCTCGTGGCGAGCGCCTTTTACAACACTGATAACAAATAATACAACATTCAGAAATAATACTAACCTTCTACCCTAATCTGCCTCATTCATAACTTCCTATCTAGGGTCATGTCCTCGGTAAGCTGAAGTTACGCAATGTCATGTCTAATCACCTCCCTCCAATATTTCTTCTGTCTACCACTACCTCGCATAAATCCATCCCTGGCCAACCTCTCACACCTCCGCACTGGGCATCTGTGCCCCTCCTCATCACATGTCCGAACTATGCAACCTCGTTTCCCTCATCTTGGCTTCCATAGAAGCTACAAATACAGATTGGGCAGGTTTTACTACAGACAGAAGGTCTACATCTGGATATTGTACATTTACATGGGGAAATCTTGTGACTTGGAGGAGTAAAAAGCAGAATGTTGTGGCCAGTAGCAGTGCTGAAGCTAAATACCGATCTATGGCTCATGGGATCTGTAAAATGATTTGGCTCAAGAGGATGATGAAAGAACTAAAAAGCTCGTTTACTCCATTGAAGTTGTACCATGACAACAAGGTCGCCATAAGTGTTGCTCACAATCGAGTTGAACATGATAGGCCAAAACATGTTAAAGTGGATAGATACTTCATAAAAGAGAAATTGAAGAAGGAAGTGTATGCATGCCTTCATCCCAACTAATCAGCAAATTACGGATATTTTCACAAAAGGCTTGTTTAAACCAAAATTTGAAATTCTTGTAAGCAAGTTAAGCATGATAGATATTTACATGCCAACTTGGGGGATGGGGGGGGTTGATTTGTGAATATCTAACTAGGATCGGGTCTGATTGTGTAAGATCGAAATTACAACAACAAACTCAGTGTTTCCCACAAAGTGGGGTCTGGGGAGGGTAAGATGTACGCAGTCCATACCGCTACCTCCGAAGAAGTAGAGAGGTTGTTTCCGATAGACCCCCGGCTCAAGATAAAGAATAGTAAATAAAGGGGGGGATGGGTGACGTGTAAGATCTAAATTGAGCTGATAAAATCAAATCTAATATACTACTAAATATTTTAGGAAATTAGATCAAATAAAATCATCCCTTGATTCAAATCACCTAGAATTAAAGGATCTGATTGCTAGTTTGTTTTTCTCTAATATATATTTGTACCTCTACAAATGAATAAAATTGTACATTTTTTATACCAAACACACACACATACACATGTTATAGGAGAAGCCCATGCAAAGCATGGGCCCAACATCTATCCTAAATTAATATTATAATAAAAACCATATCAATTAATATGACATCTTTTGAATTTTGAAATTTAAATAAATTTATTTTTCAGAGTAATTTCTGCATATATTCTTAAAATATTTTAAATTATCAACTATTGTGATTTATTATTCAAATATATAATTTTGTTTCAAAAATCTAATTCATGGACAAAATTAAAATCTACAAATGTATAAATTAATAGAGTGAAATAACAGAGGCTCAATATATGTTATTTTTTATCTCAATTTATGCAACACAAATAGAATTTAGATAATCAATCATACTTTTATTATGTTTTTAGATATTTTAAGTCATTAACTATTGCAATTTATAATATTTTTTATGTAGTTTTCAAATAATATAGGTTACTCTCCCTGTCCAAACTTTTGTGGCGTTGATAGTCAATTATATTTTTAAAATAATTTAAGTTTTTAATTATTGTGATTTATAATACTTTTCTTCTATTCCAATTTAAGTGGCATTGAAAAAATTTCGAGAGTCAATCAAATATTTTATATCTTTTAAATTGTTGATTATTGTGAGTTATTGTATTTTTTAGGTATATAACAACAAACCCAGTATATTCCCACATAGTAGGGTCTGGGGAGGGTAGAATGTACGCAGTCCATACCACTATCTCTAGGGAGGTAGAGAGGTTGTTTCCGATAGACCCCCGGCTCAAGATTTTTTTGAAATATATAACAGATTAATTTTTTTTTAGATATTTTAAGCTATTAACTATTGTAATTATAATATTTTTTATGTAATTTTCAAATAATATATGTTACTCTCTTTATCCGAACTTTTCTAGCATTGATAGTCAATTATATTTTTAAATAATTTAAGTTTTTAATTATTGTGATTTATAAAACTTTTCTTCTATACCAATTTAAGTGGCATAATGCATAGATGACCATAATAATTAATCAGGGTGATATAATAAAATCACGATTCTAAAAAAAATAATGAAGCAGACATATCTTAAATGACTCACAACTAATTAAGTGATAGAGCAAAATTACTATAAAAAATACCTGTGAAAAAAATTTAAGTGGGTCTCATATAAGACGTCAAGTTAATTTAAAACATCACGAGTTAACTTATTATTTTATATCTATTTTATATTTTTTATTAAATATTATTATTTTTTAATACTTGGATGACTTATAATAATTAGTTAGCAATGATATTTAGTAAAATTATGATTGAAGCAGCTGAAGCAAACATGTCATAAATGTCTATTTTACTTTTTTTTATTGAATATTTTTTTTTTTTTAATATTTAAATGACTTATAATAATTAATTAAGGGTGATGTAGTAAAATCACGGAGCAAGCAACTGAAACAGGCAGAAAAAGCAGGCATGTTGGCGCTCTGTTGCCTGCTTTCCCTCTTATTAGTAAGTAAAAGAGAGAGAGAGACAGAGAGAGAATAAAAGTACTATTAGCTCATAAAGTATACATATATATATATTCACATAAGTCACTTCTAATTTGAATTCATTGAAACCCCTCTCCATAGTTGGCCCCATTTTCATGTAAATGTAACAGAAGTTCAAGAGTTTAGCTATTAACCATGGTAGTAAAATTAGGATAACTCACCTAACTTTAGTTGGAGGGAACTTATGTACTTCTCTTTCAAGGCACTAAACATATTCAACTAGGAAACTATGCACCATATCAAATTTAAGATCCAAGTGATAATATCTCAACACTGGCATAAACTAAGATGTTAAATAATGTGCGTACCTCTGTTTTTCTTTGTTTTTACACCTCGTGAAGTTGCAAATTTCCATCAATAGGTTTGTTAAATGGACGAGTAAGGAAATTTATAAGGCGGCTAACTTAGCCATCACAGCAGCTAAGATAGCAACTTTTGAACGATTATATGTTGAACCAGGGAATAAAGGCAGAGATAAGAAACTATACAAGCACACGAAGATGGGAGAGGAAAGCCCGAGACCTGGATCAAGTGAAGTGCATCAAGGATGAGGAAGGCAAAGGATTGGTGGAAACGCTCATCAAGCAAAGATGGCAAGCTTACTTCCACAAACTATTGAACGAAGAAGGGGACAGAGCCACTGTGATGGGTGATTTGGAGCACTCGGACAGACATATGGATTTGGGTATTGTAGGCATATTAAGGTCGAAGAGGTGACACGTGTTGATAGTAGGATAAGTAAGGAAAGAGGGATGCACCAAATAAGACTCCAGTGGAGTTTTGAAAGGGCACAGACAGGCCAGGTATGAAGTGGTTGACCGATTTGTACAAAGCCATTTTTAAGACGGCCAAGATGCCTGAAGAATGGAGGTGAAATACGATGGGCTCGTTGAATAAGAACAAGGGTGATATCCAAAATAACAACAATTACAGAGGTATCAGGTTATGAAGTCACACTATGAAAGTTTGGGAGAGAGTGGTGGAAATGAGGTCGAAGAGGGGTGTGTCCATTTCCAAGAATCAGTTTGGATTCATGTCGGGTCGATCTACTACCAAAGCCATCCATCTTGTGAGGAAATTGATGGAGAAATACCGAAAAAGGAAAAGGAACTTACATATGGTGTTCATTGACCTTGAAAGCCCTACGATAAAGTCCCGAGGGAAGTTCTCTAGAGATGCCTGAAGATAGAGGGGCAATAAAGCACACGTATGATGGAGCTAAAACGTAGGTTAGAATGGTACTCAAAGTACTTCCAATGGAAATGGGGTTGCACCAGGGATCAGCTCTAGTCGGTTCTTCTTTGCCTTGGTGATGAATGTTTTTTCGTGACAATTAGTACTGTTGCATTCCTCTATACAATTTTCTTTACACCAAAAAATAAAGACATTAAACAACTTCATTTCACATCGATGGACTTGATCTTGTCTTCAAAAGATCTTCCATTCCTCTCCTTCCATATTGACCACCAAATGCACGAGGGTATCATCCTCCGTGATTTTTTCGATCTCTACCCCCCCCCCCCCCCGCTCCTTCTAATCCAGCAACTCATTAGTTATGTGTTTAGGCATGATCCACTTTGTTTTTGTGAGGCTGAAAAACAAGTTCCAAATCTGAGTGATGATTGATGCGGTACATTTAGGATGAGGTGCCTTCATGTATGTTATTTGTAGATGACATAGTACAAATTGATGAGACGTGAATCAAAGTTAATGTTAGGTTGGAGGTGTGGCGACAAACTCTGGAGGCTAAATGGTTCAGGCTGAGCAGGACCAAAGCAAAGTATTTGGAATGCAAATTCAGTGAGGGGTTGCATGAGGCAAGCGTAGAAGTGAGGCTTGACACATAGGCTATCCCAAGAGAAACAGTTTCAAGTATCTTGGATCTTCACTGGGACATCGATGATGATACCACAAATCATATTGGTGCGGCGTGGATGAAGTGTTGACTTGCCTCTGGAGTTTTATGTGATACGAATATGGTAAGTTTTATAGGGTGGTGGTTAGACCGAAGTTGTATTGGGCAGAGTGTTGGTCAATCAAAACCTCCCATGTTCAGAAGATGTATATTGCGGAGATGAGGATGTTAGGGTGGATGTATGGGAATACCAGGTGTGATAAGACTAGGAAGGAGGATATTTAGGATAAAGTGGGATTGGCCTCCATGGTGGATAAGATGAGGGAAGCAAGATTGAGATAGTATGGACATGTGAAGAGGCGAGGTATAGGCGCCCAATGAGGAAGGTTGGATATAGTAGGAACGAGGAGAGGTAGAGGTAGGCCAAAGAAGTATTGGGAGAGGTTATTAGACAGGACATGGCGTTTTCATCACGATATCGAGGACATCACGGTACTACTTCGCTATCGGTCACCCAGGAGTATTTAGCCTTGTAAGGTGGTCCTTGCTGATTCACACGGGATTCCATGTGCCCCATGCTACTCAGGTCAGAGCGTAAGCTAATGATGCGTGTAAGGGTAGAAGGAAAGTAGGTATGAGTGTTGTCCTGCTTTTGAGGGGTTAGGCTTATAGGTGTTTGTCGTTGTACTAGATGTAGTATTGTAGTCCTTGCTTGTGATATCTAGTATAGTTTGTCGTTTATTGTGTTTCGATTATTGCATAATTTTACTATTGATATTTTTTCTTTCTTGTAGACTTCGCGCTGTTTCTCTTGTTAGTTGCTATATTTTCTCCTCCGCTTCCTTCTCCTTTGTACTTGGAAATTGCTATACTTGAGTCGAGGGTCTTTCGGAAACAACCTCTCTACCTCCCACGAGGTAATGGTAAGGTATGCTTACACTCTACCTTTCCAAAACATCGATATCACTAGGTATGTTGTTGTAGGTTTGTTAAATGGACAGGATGCTCCCATTGTTTTTCCATCTTGATTGCTAGATAGACTTAACTAATTGCGGAGAACAAGATGATTTACTATGGAATTAAGCGTAGAAAGTATATTGGTATCAGCATCCTTTATCATATCCAAAGCTTAAGTCAGCAATGTCAGAAAGAAAACAAAATCAAATTTCTATCTTAAACCTGACAAGTTTTTAACAAATAAACTCACTTCATCACATATATTCATATTATAAAAATTTATGTTGTAATAGCAAATCAAATGGAAAATTAACAATAAAAAATATAACCATATGTCATTCATTGCAGATAAAGGTGTGTGAAATTTCAATCATCGCTACAATTGGGATTTTTGGGTTATTGTCGGTAGCAGTACTAGGGGGGTTTTACTTTTTTATTTCTCTGTAATTTCTGAACCTCAAGTGTATAGCAGAAACATAGGTCTTCTTATATTTAGATTTCTATTATCAATGCAACAAAGAGTAAGAGAGCAGGGAAAATTCAAGGCTGTGCAATGCAAGATAGGAAGAGGAACGATCTGCAAGAAAAAGATCTGCAAGAAAGTTGTGGGGTTTATACACTGAACTACGGGGGATCAAATGGTAAATAATTCATTCACTGGGAGATGCAGAAGACTTGAAGAATGCTATGAAACAACAGAGAAGAAAGAAAAGGGAACAAGTACAAACCCAGTTTCAAGAACTGATGTTGGATAAAACCGCTTGAAATCCTCTGCAGACTGATCTGGCCATCCAAGGGTACTGAAGGGCCACAATGAACTAAATGAAAAGAACAAAGACTTGAATCAGAGGAAGTCGTAAATCAGCAACCAAATGGACCAAATAATGTGAAGACTACCAGTAATCTACTAAACCAGAAAGCTAAATATTATCAATCCTACTTTAATGAAAACCAGAAGTAGAAAATTACAATAGTATCTGAAGGTTTCAAATGCATAAAATAGAAATAGCAATTAAGTAACATCATGATTTTACATCAGCAGACAAGAAGATAAGAAACAACACAGTTCTCTTGAGAAATAGTTACTATAGTGCTGATAAAAGATAAACTAGGAAATACCATTAAAGAAATCAGGAAATATGTTGAGAGACAACAACAACACACCCAGTGTATTCCCACATAGTGGGGTCTGTGAAGGGTAAAGTATACGCAGACCATACCACTACCTCAGGTGAAGTAGAGAGGTTTCCGATAGACCCCCGGCTCAGGACAGATAACAGTATAGCAAAAACAAAATATAAAAGCATATAAACTAATACAGTATGCAAAATAAACTAACACTGCTAGCTAATAATAGAAACAATACAACCACAAGATAGTACTATAAACTATCTATTCGAAATCATAGACATCACCAAAACACTACGAACAAGAAACTCCAAACGCAAACACAGTACTCTTCCTACTGTTACACTTCCTACTGTTACAGACGCCTCCTACCCCCTAACCCTCTACCCTAATCCGCGTCCTCCACAGTATGTTGAGAGACAAAGATGATAAATGAGAATATAAGAGAAAAAGGAAAATCAACAATATAATGTAAACAAAATTGAAAATGAGAACACAAGTTAGGACTTATTGATTAACATTGGCCCCTAATGGTGCTGAATAGAGCTGACAAGCTCATTGCCAACAGTCGACAAGTGATCAGATAAGACTGAGTTGGGTTCTGAGACAAATAAGACAAGAATAACAATCTGAATAGGCAATGTTAGACCTTAAGTATGAAAACTAATTCCACAAACCTTGAAGATGCGTGGGAGACAGATAGACATAGCTAAGACATAGCTTTCAATTGTAAATTTGTGTCAAAACATAGAATCCACTTTGTTCAAAAGGAATGGATTTTCTAGTCTAAATAATTAATGACCACGTAGATCCATAAAAAAATATCCGAGTGGAGTTTAAGGGAAAAAAACAAGTTAAACAAACAACCTTGAAAACCAGGTATCAAGAACATCTGGATCCTGATATATTTCGACATTTTTCCCATACTTCTCTTGGGCTTTTGTGAGAGCTTCTCTATGACTCCTAGCAACAATATATTCATCTGCAGAGTCTTTTCCAGAAACATACCAAACAGGTATTCGGTGTCCCCACCACAATTGTCTGCTTATACACCAATCCTTGATATTAGAAAGCCAGTGCTTATATATCTGCAGCGCATCATCAGAAGTGGGCAAATGAAAACCTACTAAATTTAAGGTTGACAGGCAATGAGGCTATTTTCAAGCTTTAACTTTTGGTGCAGCTAAAACTAGATTACCATATAAGTGAATACATCCTGAATAAATACCGAAGTTTCATTTTCAGACACATTTTAACTTGGTCTACCAGCATATTTTAATGCTAAGAGTATCAATATAATTTACATACCTTCTCAAATCTTTCGGGCATAATAGTCAATTCTCCTTTTGACACTGCTTCAAGTGCCCTCTCAGCTAATGGCTCCATCGTGACGAACCATTGCTTACTAACTAGAGGTTCTATAATCTGAAAAAAGTGAAGTGAGAACAAAGACAAGATGAAGGAATTCTTTACTATTTACCACTTCCAAAAAATAAAGAGGAGCATAAGAGTCACACTTCTCCGCCACGCTGGGACCTAGGAACTCGTAAAACGTGAGACTCTTTCTTTACAGCCAAGCCCGTCTCCTCAAGATCTGACCAAAGTTTCTTTCTTGCCTCAAACCGGTCAAGGCCACTGCACAAGTGGAATAATCATATCCAAAACAATTTACAATATTTCAAAAGCCAACAATGATCCAAATAGGAAATAGTTTATTACTTACGCATATAGCCCAGCCACCTCATTTAGAGTCCCATCTTTATTCATCACATTAAGTATAGGAAGACCAAGCTTGCGAGCGAGGAGGTAATCATTATGATCATGTCCAGGACTTATCTTCAATACACCAGTTCCAAAATCTTTGTCGACATACTGTTAGAAATCATGCATACTTTGACAACCTTACAATGCTTCAGAATGCAAACTCATGTTTCAACATAAAAATGTATAGTTAATTATCAAAATATCCTTTATTTTTATAGGAAAGATTGCCACCCGAGCATCTAAACCATCCACACTGACGTGCCAAGCGGTGAAATAATCTAAACCCAGGACATATAAACTTCTTTCGAAACCATTATATAACCAATGTGAGATAAGTTCTCTAACACCCTCTCTTACATGTAACCCCGTTCCAGGGTTTTCATGTGAACTGAAGACTTCATTTTTATCCTTTTTTACCCTTTTAAGAAGAGCGAAGAAGCTCAACAAGAAGAAGGCCTGGAGAAGACTGCAGAGCGAGTGGACTCGTCAGGCTAAGAAGGGGGCCTGGAAGAGAAAGTGTAGGCTCAATAAGTTGAAGAGTGAGCCTTCATCAGAAAGAGAATGCTCGGCAAGCTACAGAGTATGTTTGGAGTAGAGTTAATGGCTCAATAGGTGACTTAAGAGGAGAAGCCAAATACAATAAAACAGGTAGGAAAGATTACAGGCTTACCGAAATTCGGTCCAGATACCGCTGGAAAGAATCTGATGATCTAACCCAGCACTTTAAGAAAACAAGTGAAGTATTCAGGACCCTGTAAACCCCATTGGAAAATATTGTGCTACTGGTGGCAAAATGAATTCTCCAATGCAAGCCATCATAACTTTGTATGACTTGTCCTCCAAAAAGAAGTACAAGAAAGCGGCTAAGCATGGAGGAGAGCAGATAGCAGAATAGGGGAAAAAGAATTAACATGAGAAATGGTCAAAGGAGGACAGCCACTTGTATGGCTCTGGCATCAGTTCTTGCGTCAAATTTCAGAGAAACAGCTAGTATGTATGGGTTGACAAGATTACAACTTTGTGACTCATTCCTCTAGGTGAAAATTCACCTACCATTAGATATTACTTCATATACCTTCAGCTCTAAGAGAAGTCATGCTCGCAATTAGCCTGACTACAGAAGCAGAAAGTTTGCCCTACCTCATCAGAGATAATTGGCACATGGCGACCAAATGTCAATGGCACAATAGTCTGCTTTCCCACATACTTAGCATAACGTTCATCCTGAAAAACAGCATCAACAATATATAAACTGCAGATTCACATCGAAAGGGATTCCATTTTCTTTGAGGAATCATTTAACCCTATAAATGGAGAACAGTAATACAAGAAAGAATAAAAAATACCAACTTCTCTAGAGTTAAAATCTTCAGACACGTGAAGACATACAATGTGTCAATATAGACGGTAAGCAAAACACTCCTGTTCATTTTTCTTGCACAATAAATCATTTAGCCAGCACATAGAAATGTGTGGATGGACATATTAACGGCATGCGTAAGCAAAAAATTTCTACATTCTCGAATGGTTAAATTTTGTGGAGGAAGTGAAATCTTATGACGCAATATTCGTGAATGAGAAACTCAATCTGCAAGCTATCACCACCAAACAATTAGTGAGACAGCACATAATGTTTGGGATACTCACGATCATGAATTTTTAAGGATTCAAGCTTGCATTAGTAGAGTTTAATCCTCAACAGAGGCAAGCGAGACTTATTTTGCTCAACATAAACTTCTATCATAATGCGCTTAAACGGCATTCATCCTCCAAGGCTTACATCACTTTGGGTTGAGGTCTACCAGACCTTTTCTATGACTTCTATGCCTTCCAAATAAGCCCATACTTATCAGACTCAAAAAGCATAAAGAGGATAAACCAAAAGGCTAGTTCTTTTAGAAACAATTTGATCCATGTCATGTCTATCATTAACTTTGTCACTGGACATAACTGATGCACTGTCTTGTTCTCCAAGTTAGCTCAACTTTTCAATGTCTGAAATACTGTTAAGACTGACCATTAACAAAGAAAACGTAACAACTGGACAACTATTAAATCTCCATTCACTCCATATTATGTGTCTCAAACCACTTTTCGGTACCATAGGAATGTCTCGTACAGGAAAAAAAGATGGTAGTGCAATTGATTGACAACTAATTATCATGGGCATAGGAGAAATTGGATAATTAACAACACCACACAGATACCGACTTCTTTTCTTTTGATCTGGTACCAGACACATACCAACTTGATTGTAATTTAACACGCACACACCAAGAAAAAAATAGATTTGTGGATTCTGAAGACTAGATCACAACAATATGGTCTTAAATCGTCTGTCTTGATCCATATCTTGCATTTTGGTTCCTTCTATTGCATGTACTTAGATATTTAAGAAAATTAGTGCAAGTAAGGGGATTGAATTTTTGTCATATGTTCGATAGTATAGAAGGGATGTGTAACCATGAGGGAGTGGCAACCCAAAAAGGGATGATATTATGGCAATTTCTGATTTGTGCAGAGGACTGAAAGAATCCACTTATCCACCATGATACCAGATTGAAAATTAGTCTGAGTCACAGTTGGCTATAGCCACTTACCAAGCTGATCCGTTTTTTATGGTCATACCACTTCCACAGCTTAAGGGGAGATGCCTTTTGCTCGATATATATGCCTCAGAGCTTCCTCCTTCCATGGAAAAGAAAAGGATGCTTAAAGGAGAAATTTGGTCATACTGCTAAACACAACCATGGGAACATGAAGTGGTATTGAGGTTTATCAAGCACAAAAAAAATGAACAAGCCTTTTTGTAACTGATAATGAAATGGACCTTGGGCCTAACTCAACCCCAAAAGCTAGCTCATGAGCGGAGGATTTCCCAAGACCATATAAGGAGCCCAAGGACCCTTTAACCCACCGATGTGGGCCTCCAACAGTAACAAAAGAAAATTCTACTCATGGAAAAGGATACACAAAAGCAGGATATACCCCAAGAAAGAGTTTCGTTAAAACAAAGCCCTCCAAACATGCCGAAGACTGGTTAGCATGACCCATGAAAATAGTGTTTTACGTTATACCACATAGAAAGAGAGGAGCATTACTACATTCCTGACACAATCATAGTGAGAGAGATGCTAATTAAATATTTTGGTTTGGGCTGAGACCCTATTCAGAAGCACCTTAAAACAGCCAGTAAAGGACCCCACCAGAGAATTTACCATTCTGTGAGTGACTATATCCCCGATGATTAATACACAGATCAAATGTGAAACTAAAATCCTAAACCACATTTCTCCATGGATTCATCTCATGCATTCACATCACAAAACCAAAGGATTGTTGGCACTGGAAGTCACATTTACACTTTATTGAAGTGTTTCACTGTCTCATCTAAAAGCTTTTAGACAGTGCACACTTAATTAATCAATGTCTCAAAACGCCCCATTGATTGCTGGCCTTAATTTATTTTTTTAAGAGCCAAGCACATCCAAACTCTTTTTGAAAATGGTTGGTGTTGAGAATTGAACCCAGCACCTCTGTTTGCCCTTATACCATAAGAGGAAGTAGACCTAACTCAATTTACATGGTATCAGAGCCGAACTCATCTCAATTCCTGGTTTACCTAAAGTTGGGTCCCCATATTATGTTGTCAATGCTTCAATTTGCAGGTCAAGACATGCAGGAGGTGTTAAGTAGTCCTACATTGGTAGTAGAATGCGGAATTAATCTCCTTATATGATCTAGGCAATCCTCACCTCTTGAACTAACTTTTGAGATTGAGTTAGGCCCAAGATTCTACTTATAACATGGTCAAAGCTCACCTCATTTCAATTGATAAGTTACGTGATGTTGAGCCCCCACATTATAGATTTCAAGCTCCAGATGTCCAATCTTAAGTGTGAGAGCGGGTATTAAAGTCCCACACCAGTGTGTGATGAGATTGTTTGCTTCCTTATATGGTCTCGGGGCATGTAAAGAAAAGGATCTTGGACCTAAATCAACCCCAAAAGCAAACTGACGAGGTGAGGATTGCCCAAGACTACACAAGGACCCAATTCTAGATACCCAAACCGGTTCCAATTCTTAGTTTACCATATATTGGGCCCTACATCATATTGTTCATGCTTCAAAGGTCCTGTCCTAGCGTGCAAGGGGTGTTATAGTCCCTTATCAGTTTAGGACTGTTTGCTTACTTCTATAGTCTTGGGCCATGTAAAGCAATGAACCTTAGGTCTAACTCAACCCCTACAAGGTAGCTCATGACGTGAGGATTGTCCAAGACCACAAAAGTAGACTAATTTCACATCCCACAATGGATTTGGGACAACATCCCCTCCCCCCAAAGGAGCACGACAACATAACATGGTAGCCCAACGTCGTGTAAACCAAGAATTAGGATGGGTCTAGCTTTGGTACTACATTGAAGTGTGTGACCATCGAATCTAAAGCTTAAACTTTCAGAGACAGCACGCATTTATTTAACTAATTATGTCTTAGCACACTTCAATACTTGGCTTTAGAGCTGTAATGGAACAAAATGCTATTATTAGCTCATTTGGTCATTTCAGTTTTCAAACTCTCTTTAAATTTAAGACCTCAAATCCTAAGAATACGCCCGTCTTCCCTTCAACAAGATTTTCGTACAGAAAGTTGAGAAAAAGGTTGAACTCAGTTACTCGTTGCATTTCCACAAGAAATTTCTAATCTTGTGTATATTTATATATATGCACAAACATCAGTTTGGATTATTAAAATAGAGAAGCAAGTGCCGGACAATCCTCCCAAAACCAGTCCTTTCAAACCACAAGTCGCATAGTTTGGGGCGTCACTGACATTTTCCTGTAAATAATGTTATGCAACATGGCCTTCACAAGTCTCAAGAAATTAAATTTGTTTAGTTGTTCACATTAAACCAACCTGACATGTTTCCCTACTAGATCAACTTTTCACCAACTTTAGAACTTTCACCTCAATACCATTAAGGTCTTAATCATCATTTGCAGTAAGACTGTTGACATATGGAGTACTTAACCTACAACAACATACCTAGTGTATTCCCACCAAGTGGGGTTTGGGGAGGGTAAGTGTACGCGTCCATACCACTACCTCGGATGAGGTGGAGATGTGAAGTCCTTAACCTAAAACCTCATTTTGATACTGACAAACTTTTTTGATAAGGTAAAATTTTATTGATAAAGGTATCAAGATGGTACATCTATAGGGATAGCTACAATGCGGGCGGGTGGGTTACAACGTTTGCGGGGGCGGGGAGGATCAAATATTTTAAGAAGATCAGGTGGGACGGGGCAAGTTCGCGGGTTGGGAAATTTTTTCCTCAATGGTTTCTGTAAAGTCGAAGGTTTGCTTTTCTTACATTCAAATTTGCTGTCCCATGGCATTATTCAAATTTAGTTTTGGAAAATACTTTGCAATTGAACTTTTCTTATCTGTTGGCCTTTCTTATCCTACTTTCTTCAATTAATTAATTGTAATTCTAAGATTAAATATAGCAAACAAGTTTACGAAAAATTTCTTAATGTAAAATAGTCATCTGATGAAAATAAGGTAATAGGCTAAATCAAAATACTAACATATGGACCAATTTTAACTTCCTATTGTGAAATTAGTGTAGTATATTAATCTAAAAAATGCACCATTGACAGTACCATAAATCAATCAATATTTTTAACATAAAAATCCGATTATATATATATATAACCGTGGTGTTCAGGCCAACTTGCGTGCACCTCGACTAATTCCATGGGATATCTGCCACCTCCCACCAGCAACAGGTACCAGGTAACTCTGTCCACTAAGGCTAGAACAAATGGAACGAAATCACCTAGTGTTTATCTCTGTTTATTACTACTATATATAAGAGCGAGTAGCAGCTCTTTCAAGCAGGCAGCTGACGATCGACATGTCTGCTTCCAGCTGCCTGCTTGCTCCGGAATTTTACTATATCATCCCTAATTAACTATTAATTGACATCTCCATATTAGAAAATTAATAAAATTTAATTTTAAAAAAATAAAATTGATATTTATGACATGTCCGCTTTAACTACTTCAATCGTAATTTTTCTATATCGACCCTAAGTAATTATTATAGGTCATCTAAGTATTAAAAGCTTAATAATATTTAATAAAAAAAGTAAAATAAACATAAAATGATAAATTAACTTTTGATGTTTTAAATTAATTTGACATCTTATATGAGACTCACTTAAAAAAATTTCACAAGTATTTTTTATAGCAATTTTGTTATATTACTTCTAATTAGTTATTATGAATCATTCAAGACATGTCAGTTTTGCTACTTCAATCGTGTTACTATATGTAAGTGTGAGTAGCGGTTGCTGGAAGCAGACAACTTACGATTGTCATGCTTGCTTCCAGCTGTCTGCATGTTCCGTAATTTTACTATATCACCTCTAATTAATTATTATGTGACATTTACGTATTAGAAAATTAATAAAATTTAATTTTTAAAAAATAGATATTTATGACATGTATGTTTTAGTTGCTTCAATCGTAGTTTTACTATATCACCCCTAAGTAATTATTATAAGTCATCTAAGTATTAAAAAATAATATTTAATAAAAAAATAAAATAAACATAAAAATGATAAATTAACTATTGATGTTTTAAATTAATTTGATATCTTATATGAGGCCCACTTAAAAAAAATTCACAAGTATTTTTTATAACAATTTTTCTATATCACTTCTAATGAATTATTATGAGTCATTCAAGACATGCCGGTTTCGCTTCTTTAATAGTGATATTTGATTGACTCTCGAAATTATATCAGTGTCTCTTAAATTGAAATAGAAAAAAAAATTACAAATCACAATAATTAAAAAAATAAATTATTTTTAAAATATAAATTTTAAAATTTATATTTTAAAAATAATTTAATATCACAAATTCCCAAACCTCACTCTGGATCTATTGTTGTTGTTGTTTAACATATAAATTGAGTATCAACATCACAAAAGTTTGAACAAAAAAATGTATTATAAATTACAATAGCAAACTTAAAATAGAAAATTAGAATGTCAAAAAGTATTATAAATTACAATAGCTAACAGCTTAAAAATAACATATATTGGTCCCGTGCTGGCACAGGCCTTAGGTACCTAGTTTATTTATATATATGTGTGTGTGTGTGTGTTGAAACAAAACTTTTTTTCTATGGGGGTGAGTTGGAATTTTCGTGGGTTTGTCCGGCAACCGCCCCGCCCATTTTCCATCCCTATTAACATGTACAACACCCCAGCCGATATACAAAAGAGACTTCAATGAAATGATCTAACTCCTCTAGAAAATCGATGTAGAGATCCAAATTTTCCATAGTGCTACACCAGAAATGCATATTTAGAACATCTATTTCTAATTCTGGAGATATGGTTGTCTTTTTCCTTCAAAGCAGATCGTACTCCTCTCAAGGCAAATTGTCCATAGAACACATAAAGGCATTGTTCTCCATAAAAGCAATTCTCTTTGCCATTTTCTGAAGTTGCCAAGTCACAGCAGGTTCTTAAACATTTGGGGGTGTTACCCATCTGACACCATATATATTTAAAAATAGCTCCCAGCATTGTCTAGCTATTTTGCATTGAAAAGATAAATGATTGACAGTTTCTAAATCTTCTTCACATATGTAGCATCCGTTGCTAAGAATAATTACTCTCCTCTGCATGTTCTCCTGAGTGAAACACGCTTCCTTTGCTGCCACCATACAAAGCAAGCTACTTTAGCGGGAGCTTTGGACCTCCAGAGAGCTTTCCATGTATCTTCCTCATGCATCCCTGTTGCTTTTGTAACAAAGTATAGCATCTGTTAACTGTGAATTTCCATCTATGCTTGCCACCCTAATTGTTGAGTCTCTCTTGTAGTCTTCCAATTTGACATTGTCCAGCAATTGTATCAGCCGTTCATATTCATTTATTTCCCAGTCATTAAGGTCCCTCCTGAAGGTCAATTGTCAACCATTGGTTGAGTAAAAATCTGCCACTTTCCCTTTTTTATCTTTCATCTCCCTCCCATACATCAGAACAGAATAAAATATTATAGCCGTTTTCCAATTTAAGCTTAACAAGCTGATTATATTCATTCCACAGATTACAAATGGTACTCCAAACTCCCCTCATAGAAGAGGATTGACTAGTACAGGAATCCAAAGATCTTTCCTGCCATATTTAGCTTCTATAAGTTGCCCCCATAACCTTTTGCTTCCATCGTTATACCTCCAAAGCCATTTAAATAATAAGCTCTTGTCATGCGACCTCAAGTTCCTGACACCCAATCCCCCTTCTTTTTTCCTTTCATCGCCTCTTGTCATTTGACCAAATGGAATTTCCTAGTTTCACCATTAGCTTTCCATAGGAATTTATTCCTCATAGAACTCTTTTTTTTTCACGGCTACTAGCATTTTGAAGAAAGATATAAAATTAGTTGTAATACCATTTAACAGTGTTAACCAATGTGAGTCTTCCCCAAACTGACAGGTATTGTCTTTTCCATGGAACTAATTTACTTCTACACCTATTCAGGACTCCATGCCCAAGTTCTGATCATTCTTTTTGGCCCCAAGTGGTAAGCCTAGATAAGTGATAGGCAACTGCTCCACCTTACAACCCAAAATATCTGCTATATCACCAATGCAATAATATGCATTAATATTGAACATGTTACTCTTCCAAATCAAGAATATAAAGGTCACTTAGACAAAAAAACTAATATACCTTCCATCTCAATTTAACACTATCCATATTAGAACATCAAAAATTATTGATACCATTTGATTTGTATATAACTTTCACAACTTTCAAGAAATCAAAATTTAATAAACCTTACTTTTGATAATAGACTTAGAGCCTTGGAGTAAATGGTAAAGTTGTTGCAACGCGATCAGGTCGTGGGTCAAATCATGCAAACAGCCTCTAGCAGAAATGCAAGGTAAGGCTGCGTATAGTAGACCGTTGCGGTCCGGCCCCAGAGCCTGCGCATAGCAGGAGCTTTAGTGCACCGGGTTGCCCTTTTTTTTTATACTTATGATAACCGAGATTTTTTTGAGAAAGAAAAAGTGGCTCTCGATTATCAAAAATACAATTTAATGAATTTTGAGTTCTTGGAAGTTTGAAATATATGTACAAATCAAATTGTATCAATAATTTTGGATATTCTATTATTCTGATAACCGAGATTGCCTAAATAAATAATAAACATGTAATGTTTTTTCCCTGAAGCCCATTACTTAATGATTTTCTTATAATTCTTTTATTTCGATAAGATAATTTCTTCTAATTGTTAGAATCTTATGAATATTCCATAGCATATATGTAAATATAGCAAGTAACTTGATTTACTCCGATTATATTAGGTATTGTTTTGCCATGATTAGTTTTAATTTGAACCGATTTCCTTTCCTTTTCAGAACATGTAAACTTAGCTATTTAAACCCAATAGCTTGAGGGAATAATCAAGCTAAGTTTTCTCTTATTTCTCTTCCAATTCAAATGGAAGGGAAGTTTGAATTATCTAACTGTGACTCGACCTATCACTTCTGGAATTCTCCTTGTGATAGTCATTGGAATGCAGTTATTCGCATTCTTCGATATATAAAATCTGCTCCAGGGAAAGGACTGCTTTACAAAGACCAAGGACATGGGAAAACTGTTGGATATTCAGATACAGATTATGTAGGGTCACCCTCTAACAGACGATCCACTTCTGGATATTGTGTTCTAGTTGGGGAAATTTGGTGTCTTGGAAAAGTAAAAAACAAAATGTGGTTACTAGATCTAGTGCAGAAGCAGAATATCGGGCTATGGCAGTGGCAACATGTGAACTCATATGGATCACGCAACTATTAAAGGAACTGAAATTTGGAGACACTAAGGAAATGGAACTTGTGTGCAATAATGAAGCTGCGCTTCATATTGCATCGAATCCAGTGATTCACGAGATGACCAAACATATAGAGATTGATTGTCATTTTATCTGAAAAAAGTTACTATCACGAGACATCGTCACAAGATTCATGCGATTAAGTGATCAACTTGCAAACATATTTACCAAATCCTAGTCGGTCCAAGAACGAGTTATTTATGTAGCAAGTTTGGTATATATAATTTGTAAGCACCAGCTTGAGGGGGAGTGTTAGAATCTTATGACTAATTGACTATTCTATAACATATATGTAAATATAGCAAGTAGCTTGATTTACTCTTATTATATTCGATACTGATTAGGTTTTAATTTGTACTAATTTTCTTCCTTTTTAGGACATGTAAACTTAGCTATTTAAACCTAATAGCTTAAGGGAATAATCAAGCTGATTTTTCTCTCATTTCTCTTCTAATTTACGAACCATATTGGTGCAGGGTGGCTGAAATGGAGGCTCGCTTCGAGACTCTTCTATGATAAGAAGGTGTCTCCTAAGCTTAAAGGTAAGTTTTACAGAGTGGCAGTCCGACCGGCTATGTTGTATGGAGTGGAGTGTTGGCCGGTTGAGAACTCCCACATCCAAAAGTTAAAGGTGGCGGAGATGAAGATGTTGCGATGAAGTGTGGACTTACTAAGAGAGATAGGGTTAGAAATGAAATTATTCGAGAGAAGATGGGAGTGACTTCGGCGGAAGACAAGATGCGAGAAGTGAGGTTGAGATGGTTCGGGCATGTGATGAGGAGGTGTCCGGATGCCCCAGTACGGAGGTGTGAAAGGCTGATTTCATGTGGGGTAGAGGTAGGCCGAAGAAATATTGAAAGGAGGTGATTAGGCATGACATGAAGCAGTTGCAACTTACGGAGGACATGACTTTGATAGGAAAGTGTGGAGGACGCGGATTAGGGTAGAGAGTTAGAGGGTAGGAGTGCATCCTTACTAATAGGGAAGAGTGTTTTGTATAGTTGTGCTTGTAATCATAGTGTTATGCATGTGTCTTGTAGTTGCTTGTTTGTGGTGTTTTGGTGTTGTTGGTGATTTCGGATAGATAGTTTATAATATTAATCTATGGGTGTCTTGTTTCTCGTAACATTCTGTTGCATGTGTTTTTTTTATATTAGTGTTTGTCCTGAGCCGGAGGTCTAGCAGAAACAGCCGCTCTACTTCATCTAAGGTAGTGGCATGGACTGCTTACACTTTACCCTCCCCAGACCCCATTTTGTGGGATTACAATGGGTATGTTGTTGTTCTCTTCCAATTCACATACATATATAAATCAAATTTTCTTATTGAACTCCATCTTCAGTCAAATATTGTCATATAAAAAAACTTCATCTTTTGAGAAGACCTATTTTTTATTAGATAAAGTTCAGGGCGATATACCTGAGGATTAACAGCAATGGCAGTATCACCAAATAAAGTCTCTGGGCGTGTGGTCGCAATTGTCAAAAAGTCACTCCTGCCCTCAACAAATTTTACGAAGTAATTAAACAGCAAAATTAGAACATTGAGAAAAAATTTGCATTGGTAGTGAGGCAACTAACAGGATACACCTTTTATAAATATATTAAACGGCAAATCGCCAAAGCCAAGAGGCCCGAAAATAAACACAGAGCTTGGCTGATAATAAATTAAAATCTCAACTACAATTAAGGCTCGCAGCAAGCAGTTATAAATTGAAAAGCACTTTATCATTAACCTTAAAAATGTGTTCATTTCTCTTATATCTGGTGAGCAAAATATACATCAAGCAAAATAGCTTTTTCACTTTTGTCGGACTAGAGAGAATTCCTATTTACAACATAAAGTTCTTAAAACTTAAACTTTACTGGAAATGTTATATAGAAGAGAGCCATTTACAACATAAAGTTCTGAAAACTTTACTGGAAAATGTTACACAGAAGAGAGTCATTTCATAAAACCTTCTACTGAATTAAATTGGTTGTGGCATCTGCTTGCTTTTTGAATTATGGTAATAAGCAGCTAATATTGGGAATGATGTTACCATGTTGATAGAAGCAATTGACATGAAGTAAGCATAGCATGGGATTCCCCCAAAAAAGGAGTACGTTGTTTCCATATTTGCTGTAAAATAGTTCCTTGAGGAAAATAGTTTCCTTAGTTTTAGTCAACAAAACACCAAATAACAGCTTTATGAAATACAAAAAAAATTAAGATATATCACATCAAAACCAAAAGAAGTGTGATCTTGCCAATTTCTTTTAAGTGAACTAGCAGAATTTGGTTGCGGCTTCGACAAACAATGCTAGGAGATGGACTGCGGCAACTTATTGAAAAAGAAAACCCTTCCTAACAGCAAGACCAAAGGTATAAAGATAACTGCAGCTACTTGAGTGGTGAAAATGCCATTTCCATACTACCATTTCAATGATCACTTAAATGAATACTCCCTACGTTTCAGTTTTTGTGACACTATTTCCTTATTAGTTTTCTTGAAAAAGAATAATAGATTAGTATATTTGAAATAACTTTATACTTCTCATTATACGCTTCATGAGATGTTTTTATAGCCACACAAATGTTGTGTTGTGTTTAAGATCACAGATTTCAAAAATCTTTATTTCTTCCTTAAATCACATGCCTATTCAAACTATGTCATGTAAC
This sequence comes from Capsicum pubescens, assembly GCA_030864215.1. Taxonomy (NCBI): domain Eukaryota; kingdom Viridiplantae; phylum Streptophyta; class Magnoliopsida; order Solanales; family Solanaceae; genus Capsicum; species Capsicum pubescens. The sequence continues at coordinate 208,887,674 of CM061540.1, read as the reverse complement.
TTGGAAGGGAGGGAGTAGTTTAAAACATTAAATTGAAGTCAAGGAGAAAATACAAGTGATTAGCTGCAAGTGCAATGTCTTTACTTTGAACCTCCAGCAACACGATACTTGATGTAATAAAGTGTACCAGGTTCTTCAGAATACTCTACTTCCTGAGGTGGAAAAGCAATTCACTTTAACCAGTGAGATCTAACCACTATTAAAAAGAGAACCATAAAAGTTACAAGTATTTCCAACTGAATAAATAGCATACCAAGTCTGAAACTGCAGTCTGCAAATTAGGAGACCAATTAACCATATAAGAACCTGCAAATTTCCAATGTGACAGCTAATGAATTTAGGTGAAAGTTGATATCCAAAAGAAAGCTTAGATTTACTAGCACGCATCTTGCAGAAAGACTATCATTGATTTAAATCCAGTATTTGATTAAAAAGGTGCAGTTCAAATGCCATTTCACTCTGAAGGGTTTATCAACAGCTCTACTCATACCAGGTGAAGAGATCCAATGAAAATGTTAGTCCTTAAATAAGATACGTATTTCATCCAGGTTCATGCTTTTAAAGGAAGCTGCAGATACTTATAACTACATGTAGAAGTACTTCACATTTGAGTTCTACAGTGTAGCAATTTTTTCTTCTAAGATCAAATAAAATTAAAGGAACAGGAATAAATTAAGTTGTCAACATACATTCCACAATGAAAAAATTGCTTAACAAATGTGTATGCTGCAGAATGTTGAAGCTGTCTCCACCCACAGCTATCCTTTAGCAACAATAATTAGGAAAACCTATAATGTAAGGTATTAAACCATTCTTATCAACACAAATAAAGCGGAAATTATATGCTCATTTTTCATCATGCATATACCCCAGATGATAACTCCCACACCCTTTCTTTATCTCTCTGGTGGATTGCTTTAGCTGTTCGTGAAGTAACTTCATCTTTGATATGATTAACTTTTGGTTGTCATCAAAAACACAAGATCTATTCAAAAGACAAGCCAAAAGGAAATAAAGGGAAAAACATAATTTATTGTTCTCTCCCCCACCACAGCCCTCAACCAAAAGAAAAATATAAAAACCCAAAAAACATAGTATAAAAAGGAGCAGTACTACTCTCCAGAAAATGATAATCAAGAAGTTCTCAAGGTAAGTCGACTTTCTTCAAGGCAATAGAGTTTGCTAGAATAGCTCATGTAATCAAGCAACAGTCTCTATCTTTTACTTACTAAAATCATAATGAACTTTTGGAAAGGGAGTAATGTGTACCCTGATATATTAACCCTTTTTCATGAAGCCTTATAAATGCTTCCACTACTGCTCCTGCAACAATTGAATTTTTAAAATTAGACTCCGGGTAGATGATATATGTATACATAAGACAAACAAAAAGTAATGCACAATTATCACTGAACCAGTATTAGCTCATCTATATCTGAATGCAGGACCAGGCACATTTGGATGCAATAAACTATTATCGAAGAACAGTACTGGGTATGACAAACTAAAAGACAAATGAACTGAGAAGCCACTTAGAGAATTCATAGCTTGCTATCCTAGAGAGTCAATATCCGTATCCTGTAGACATGTTCGCACCACAGAGTTGATGGGACTTTTACTGAATGGAAGGTGGTCTTACTACTCAGCTGTCCATCAAGGGTAAAACGTTCTCTGGTCCAATCACAGGAAGCACCAAGTCTCTTTATCTGGTTAGTAATTGTTCCACCATACCTAAGGAATACAAGAGAAAAAATTAGCCTTTCTTCTTAGATTGAAAAGAAATATTGATAAAGCAAATGGGAAACATGGACAAAGACAACTATATCCCTATAAGGAAAAAGAAAAGATAAAATAAATTAGAAATTGGAGGATATGCACTGAACCCAAAGAACGATAGCATGCTGGAACACTGCAGAAAAGATGATCGTATAATCCTAAAATTTTGAAGCCCGGACATACAAGATTGGACAAGATTAGATACAGGTGCAAATTACAAATATAGAAGATAAAATTAGAGAAAGATGGATGCATTGATTCTGCCATATCCTAAGGCATGGGTATGTAGGAGCAACTTCTTCTGATAATTGAAGAATGTAAAAGAAGATTATGTATACCTAATATCAAATGGACATAAGAATAACTTTACAAAACTTATAATTGCAAATAATGCGTTCTTAGCCAAGAATTTAACAGAATGGGAGCCGTTAGTAATATAAGAGAAGAATATTATTGAATTGTATATCTACATTATTACATTGAGATCCTATTTATAGACACTACATTCCAACAATCCTTTTCCAACTAAGATTGTATATACTATTCTTGTTCCTACACCTATTCTAACACTCCCCACAAGCCATATGTACCGAGCTTGTTATAGATATGTCATTAATACGAGGACTAGTGAGGAACTTGGTGAAGATATCCGCAAGAAAACTGGTAAGAACTGCTTGGGATGTTTGGGCGACCTTCGTTGAAAAGGAACAAACTGAAAAAGTGGTTGGAAAAGTAGTTGTCATTGGAAAGTCGATTTGTCCCTGTAAAATTTCCGAAACCTAGTATAAAGTATATGTGTCATCTCGAAATCAAGAAACAAGTAGATCTTGAACAAGAAAGTCGTCGAAAAACTGGCCGGAACAGGATCACACACCGGCACATGGACAGATCTCACCGGAGGTGATGATCTCCTGGGCGGCGTGTGGAAGAGATGGACGGGGTTTGGTCGCAGAGAGACATTGGACCTCGTGGTCGTGTTGGTTTCCGCACAAACACTGACGAAAAAGTGAAACTACGTAAATCAAATCGGAGGAGTCACTGGAAAGACGCACGTAACTATGTAAAGCAAATCTGAGGAGTCACTGGAAAGACACACGATACTACACAAATCAGATATGCGAAAGTAGTCCGAAAAAAATGCACGGCGTTACGCAATTCAGGTATGAAAAAGTAGTCATTGGATGGATACGTGGTGCTACGCAAATCAGATATGAGAAGCCATTGGAAAGAATCACGGTTTTCAGCATAATTGTTTTTCATGCATATATTAGAGATAAGGCACAAGTAGCCCCTCCCCCACCACCACCACCACCACCACCCAAAAAAAAAAAACTATACCAGAAGTTGCTATGACGCACCTATACTTTACGAGGGTCCTATTACCCCCCTAAACTCTTTGTTTCTGTATTTTTGTGCTCTTTTTTGTTGACGTAGCTACTAAGTAGCAGAATATTTTTGTGCTCCTTTTGTGCTAACTTGGCATGGCTGCGTCACAAAAGGAGCACAAAAATACAGAAAAAATGAGTTTAGGGGGGTAATAAGACCCCTATAAAGTTTAGGTGTCACTAGGATTTCAGGTATAGTTTGGGGGTACTTGTGTCTTATCTCTAAATGGCCCAACCTTTGCTAACATAATTATTGGCTAGACGGGGTGGCTATAAAAGTTATAACCGCCCGCCGACTGCGGAAGCTTTTTTTGATTCTCTACCAAGATCATATAGGCTCTGATCCCATGTGAGAAATATAAGAGAAGATATTATTGACTTGTGTATCTATATTATTACACTGAGACTCTATTTATAGACATTACATTTCAATCCTTTTTCAAGTAGGCGTGTATATACTATTCTTGTTCCTACTCCTATTCTAACAGGAGCAAAGGGTTCAAATGAACGATCCGAACTAGTTACATTAGGTGTGGTGGTTGCTAAGTGTGTGTCCGTGTACGGGTCAAGTGTCTGAACTTTTTTTCTTAGAAAGGTAACAACTTGCATATAAACTCAAAAGTCAGCATCAAAATTGCTGATGGAGCTGTACTTACAAGCTCAAAGGAGAAAAAATAAAAGCAAAAACCAGCAGTTGTTGAAGATCTAATGCATTAACAGTTGCCTATCAGATCTACTATGTCCCCTACTTCACTAAAGATGGATGTTTACTCCAAAAATAGAAAAAACTAGGCAATGCATCTTGATTTTATGAGTAGAGTTGTACAGCTCATCAAATTGTCTTAAATTCCTTTCTTTCCATATAGACCACCATATACAAGTTGGAATAATTCACCACCTATCTTCTGTTCAACTTCTATAGCAAACTTCTTTCATTTATGAGAAGTCCAAAAGTGGTTTTGGGAACAACAACCCACGAAACTCCTAAGGGGTCGTTTGGCAGAGTGTGTTTAAAAAAAATAATGCATGCATTAGTCTTGTATACTACTAGTACCTTGTTTCGTATATTTAAAGTTAAAATTGCCCCTGAACTATGTGAAATGGACCACTTATACCTTCCGTTACATTTTGGGATCAAAAATGCCTCCACAGTTACCCCAAGAGACCACAAATACCCTTTAAAGTTAACAGCCCAAAATTTCAAATGATGTAGCAAGCCACGTGGGACTTACCCCTCAACCTACACGTTGCCAACTAGGATTCCCATTTGTGATCACACGCCCAGAACTATGTAGGCATGTTTAATGGATCTGTTTGTTTGCCGAAGATGATGGTCCCCAACTGAATCTGGAAGTCAGCTCATAGCTCAGCATAAATGACCAAGAACTAAGTTGTTTCTGCGTATTGTGATTCCACATAGAAGGTTTCTGTTGATTCAAAATCTAACCTCTTTTCTGGTCCTAATCAATTCTTGATTTCTATATTCAGTTGATTATGGATTTAGCTACTATTATGTTTAAATCTGTCTTGCTTTGTAAATTCTCCAGTTCTTGATTTTGAAGTTAATTCTAGTGTTCTGTTCTGATTCTGTTGAGTTCAATTTATGGTTTTCTGGAGTTATGCTTTATGGGTATTCAGTCTAATTTTGGATTATAGCTTCTGTTAAGTTTAATCTGTCTGCTTCTGCAAAGACTTTAAGTAACTGATTTTTTGGATTTTGAAGCTGATTTTGGAGTTTACCCATAGTTGTCTGTTTATGCAAAATTTTAAGTTCTTGTATGCAGGGTTAGAGGAGAAAGGCGAAGAAAAGAGGTTGTATAGGCTTGCTAAGGCTAGGGAGTGGAAGGGTCGTGACCTCGATCAAGTGAAGTGCATTAAGGGAGAGGATGGTAGTGTTTTAGTGGAGGATGTTCACATTAAGAAGAGATGGCAGGAGTACTTTCATAGACTTTTGAACGAGGAGGGGGACAAAGGCAATGAGTTAGGGCAGCTGGAGCACTCGGAGGAGAGCCGTGATTTAAGTTACTGTAGGTATTTTAAGGTTAAGGAGGTTAGAGAGGCGATTCGTAGGATGCAGCGGGGTAGGGTGACGGGGCCTGACGAAATTCCAGTGGATTTTTGGAAGAATGCTGGTGGGGCAGGTTTGAGGTGGTTGACCGATCTGTTTCACGACATTTTCAAGACTGCGAGAAACCGAGAATGCCTGAGGCTTGGAGAAGGAGTACGATGATTCCGGTATATAAAAACAAGGGTGACATTCAGAGTTGCAACAACTATAGGGGTATTAAGTTGCTGAGTCACACTATGAAGATTTGGGAGAGAGTGATTGAGCGGAGATTGAGGAGGGTCGTGATACAAGAATGACCAAGGAAGACACAAAAACCACACACCAAAACAGTCCGCAAGTCAAGAAACTGTGGACCTCTTTGATGACCACAATTTGATTCAAGAACAACGACAAGAACACAAGATAATAAGGTGTTTAACACCTATTGGCAGCCAACAATCCCAAACTATATTAACAATAATAGGATGAAGAACAACAACATTATAACAACAAGAACAATACGAGTTACAATACAAGACACTACCAACGGTTACAACAAAATAAAGATAGAAAGATAAACAAATGGATGGTATAATCCTAAGAACCCAAGAGCTTATTCCAATCTTGAACCCTTAACTCTACACACAACTATCACATATCTCTTACAATTGACACAAGAGAAACAACCACCACCCAAGCACCAACGTATCAAGCAAAATGCAACACACAAATGATTCCACACTTGCGCAATGCCCTAGTTTCGGTTGGACTCTCTCTCACTCTAAGAGAAGTGTTCTTTCAATAATAATAACCAACTAAAGAACTAGAACCCTATAATATTCTATTTATATTACATTACAAAATAAGAGATAAAAGACTAAAGGGCCCTTTCATTAATGGGCTCCAAACCGCCCATTGAGTGCACTTTAGGGGGTGGGTTTGGGCCTTCTTCACACTTGGGCTTGTGCACCCTTTTAGGTGATATTCAAAATACTCAAAAAGTGTCCAAGGACATGATCGTAATCGTATCATCCACTCCATCTTGAGAGGAATTAGCCCACTAATTCACGACCTCATCTTTTTTACAATGGCATTTCACAATCTCCTTCACACGGCCACACATCTTCTACATCTTCCTCGCCTTGCATTTTAACCTATTCTTGCTCTCCATCTTGAGGCTTGCCATCAACCTTAGCCGATTCAATTACTACTTCTTCCCCAAGATAGTACAATTTTCCCTCCCTTAGGATCACGTTCCTCCGGTTTGGGCACTCACTAGCCTTGTGCCTCCACCCTTAGCATTTGAAGCATTGAAATCCCTTAGAATTGAAAATGGAAATTGGTTTACCTTCATACCTAGTGGACTGTTTTGAGGTAGCCTTGGTGCTCTTGATTTGGACAACCATGAATGAGCTCTCTTTGAGCTCCTTTTCAACCTCCAATGCCGCTTGGAAGATGCCATCAATAGTGTCGAACTTATGACGCGTCATGCGAGTGGAGATGTCCTTGTTCAACCCGACTTTGAAGCGCACGATGTCATGACTCACTTGTTCTCCCCGGCGATCTAGTTTCAACATCAATTGTTGAAATTCGTCGTAGTAAGCCATGACACTGTTGCTCCCTAGCCTCAAATTGTACAATTTGGCAAGGAGCTGATGTCTATAAGTCTCGGGCAAGTATCTTTGCCGCATAAGGTTCTTTAACCGAAACCAAGGAGGAGGTTGTCCCCCAATCATCTCATTCCCAAACCGTTTAACATACTCCCACCATGTTTAGCATACCCTTCGAAGTGAGCTATAGCATAGCAACTTTTTTTTTCTTCGGTGAGATCATTAAGTAGGAAGATCTTTTCACAAGACGACTCCCATGCAAGGTAGGCTCCGGGATCACTCTCACCTTTGAAAACGGGAAGGCTCACTTTGATGGAATTGAGACCTACAACTCGGTTTGGACGGCCATCTCTCACCTCTCGACCTAACTCACCATGTCTACCCCTCATTCTTTCTTCCCTCAAGTAAATATCATCATACGGCCCATAACCATCATGTTGTCCTCCCCTACCATAGCCCTCAACATGGATGGGTCTATTTGGGTTAAGTGGAGTTTGTAGTGGCGGGATTGTATTTGGATAATGAGGTCTTTGGTCAAGTGGAGTTTGGATGAGAGGGTACGGGTTTGGTGGTGGTATTTGGGTTCCAAGCCCTTCTTGTTGGACTTGGTGGAGTGGAGGATGGTTTGGTCTATCGTGTCCTCGGCTTCGGGAGTAAAGATTGGTTGGATTTATGGCAATTGGTGGATATAGCATTTGGTGCAAGGTCTCGAGAGTATTAGTTGGGGAATTGTTTTGAGGGGTGGAAGGTCAACTCTTTTGGCTTTCCACTCGTTCTAATCTCCCACTCATTGATGCCACATCCATATCTAATTTCTCAAGACCCACATTCAACCTAGCCAAATCTCGGGACATAGTTTCAAGGCGAGCCAAAATGAGATTGATGGCATTATTGTCTATTGTTTGAGCATTTGAAGCCTCGGGTTCCATGGTGGTTGTACCGAAAAGAACCCTTCAAGTTACGGTCCAACAAGACACCTAATCAGTCCACAACGTCACACACAACAATACAATACAAATCCTACAAAACAAAACACAGTTAGTTCAAAACAACCTCCCACCTTCAAGTTTCCTCAAACTCAAGCTCAATAATGGTGGATGGCTCAAATAACCTCCAATTTAGCTCAAATTCGAACCCTATACTCCTATAGTGTTAGAGAACACAAATCTAACACTAAAACACACAAGAAGAACACAAAATCAAAAACTCAAAATTTGACCTAGGGTCAAAAACGGGTTTAGTATTTTTTTAGGGGATTTTCGATTTTGACACTTCTTTTTTGTTGGGATTTTCAATTTCTAGACTCTAATAGTGTTAGGGAACAAAGATCTAACACTAGAAACACACAAAACACAATAAAATCAAGTATTTTGAAAGACCCTAAAAACGTGAACAGTAACTTTTTTTCAAATTTTCTTCTTTTTCACTTTTTTCTTTTTCACTTTGTTTTTTATTTTCAAGATAACAATCCTAAGATTGATTGTGTTGGAACAAAATCAAACCTTGCTCTGATACCAAATAAGACAAAAATGACCAAGGAATACACAAAAACCACACACCAAAACAGTCCACAAGTCAAGAAACTGTGGACCTCTTTGATGACCACAATTTGATTCAAGAACAACGACAAGAACACAAGAGAATAAGGTGTTTAACACCTATTGGCAGCCAACAATCCCAAACTATATTAACAATAATAGGATAAAGAACAACAACATTATAACAACAAGAACAATACGAGTTACAATACAAGACACTACCAACGGTTACAACAAAATAAAGATAGAAAGATAAACAAATGGATGGTATAATCCTAAGAACCCAAGAGCTTATTCCACTCTTGAACCCATAACACTACACACAACTATCACATATCTCTTACAATTGACACAAGAGAGACGTCCACCACCCAAGCAACAACGTATCAAGCAAAATGTAACACACAAATGATTCCACACTTGTGCAATGCCCTAGTTTCGGTTGGACTCTCTCTCACTCTAAGAGAAGTGTTCTTTCAATAATAATAACCAACTAAAGAACTAGAACCCTATAATGTTCTATTTATATTACATTACAAAATAAGAGATAAAAGACTAAAGGGCCCTTTCATTAATGGGCTCCAAACCGCCCATTGAGTGCACTTTAGGGGGTGGGTTTGGGCCTTCTTCACACTTGGGCTTGTGCACCCTTTTAGGTGATATTCAAAATACTCAAAAAGTGTCCAAGGACATGATCGTACTCGTATCATCCACTCCATCTTGAGAGGAATTAGCCCACAAATTCACGACCTCATCTCTTTTACAATGGCATTTCACAATCTCCTTCACACGGCCACACATCTTCTACATCTTCCTCGCCTTGCATTTTAACCTCTTCTTGCTCTCCATCTTGAGGCTTGCCATCAACCTTAGCCGATTCAAGTACTACTTCTTCCCCAAGATAGTACAATTTTCCCTCCCTTAGGATCACGTTCCTCCGGTTTGGGCACTCACTAGCCTTGTGTCTCCACCCTTGGCATTTGAAGCATTGAAATCCCTTAGAATTGAAAGTGGAAATTGGTTTACCTTCATACCTAGTGGACTGTTTTGAGGTAGCCTTGGTGCTCTTGATTTGGACAACCATGAATGAGCTCCTTTTCAACCTCCAATGCCGCTTGGAAGATGCCATCAATGGTGTCGAACTTATGAAGCGTCATGCGAGTGGAGATGTCCTTGTTCAACCCGACTTTGAAGCGCACGATGTCATGACTCACTTGTTCTCCCCGGCGATCTAGTTTCAACATCAATTGTTGAAATTCGTCGTAGTAAGCCATGACACTGTTGCTCCCTAGCCTCAAATTGTACAATTTGGCAAGGAGCTGATGTCTATAAGTCTCGGGCAAGTATCTTTGCCGCATAAGGTTCTTCAACCGAAACCAAGGAGGAGGCTGTCCCCCAATCATCTCATTCCCAAACCGTTTAACATACTCCCACCATGTTTAGCATACCCTTCGAAGTGAGCTATAGCATAGCAACTTTTTTTTTCTTCGGTGAGATCATTAAGTAGGAAGATCTTTTCACAAGACGACTCCCATGCAAGGTAGGCTCCGGGATCACTCTCACCTTTGAAAACGGGAAGGCTCACTTTGATGGAATTGAGACCAACAACTCGGTTTGGACGGCCATTTCTCACCTCTCGACCTAACTCACCATGTCTACCCCTCATTCTTTCTTCCCTCAAGTAAATATCATCATACGGCCCATAACCATCATGTTGTCCTCCCCTACCATAGCCCTCAACATGGATGGGTCTATTTGGGTTAAGTGGAGTTTGTAGTGGCGGGATTGTATTTGGATAATGAGGTCTTTGGTCAAGTTGAGTTTGGATGAGAGGATACGGGTTTGGTGGTGGTATTTAGGTTCCAAGCCCTTCTTGTTGGACTTGGTGGAGTGGAGGATGGTTTGGTCTATCGTGTCCTCGGCTTCGGGAGTAAAGATTGGTTGGATTTATGGAAATTGGTGGATATAGCATTTGGTGCAAGGTCTCGGGAGTATTAGTTGGGGAATTGTTTTGAGGGGTGGAAGGTCAACTCTTTTGGCTTTCCACTCGTTCTAATCTCCCACTCATTGATGCCACATCCATATCTAATTTCTCAAGACCCACATTCAACCTAGCCAAATCTCGGGACATAGTTTCAAGGCGAGCCAAAATGAGATTGATGGCATTATTGTCTATTGTTTGAGCATTTGAAGCCTCAGGTTCCATGGTGGTTGTATCGAAAATAACCCTTCAAGTTACGGTCCAACAAGACACCTAATCAGTCCACAACGTCACACACAACAATACAATACAAATCCTACAAAACAAAACACACATTAGTTCAAAACAACCTCCCACAATGAGATCCCACCTTCAAGTTTCTTCAAACTCAAGCTCAACAATGGTAGATGGCACAAATAACCTCTAATTTAGCTCAAATTCGAACCCCATACTCTGATAGTGTTAGAGAACACAAATCTAACACTAAAAACACAAGAAAAACACAAAATCCAAAACTCAAAATTTGGCGTAGGTTCAAAAACGGGTTTAGTATTTTTTTTAGGGGATTTTCGATTTTGACACTTCTTTTTTGTTGGGATTTTCAATTTCTAGACTCTAATAGTGTTAGAGAACAAAGATCTAACACTAGAAACACACAAAAATCAAGTATTTTGAAAGACCCTAAAAGCGTGAACAGTAATTTTTTTTCTTTTTTCTTTTTTTTCACTTTTTTTTTATTTTCAAGATAACAATCCCAAGATTGATTGTGTTGGAAAAAAATCAAACCTTGCTCTGATACCAAATGATACAAGAATGACCAAGGAAGACACAAAAACCATACACCAAAACAATCCACTAGTCAAGAAACCATGGACCTCTTTGATGACCACACTCGGATTCAAGAACAACGACGAGAACACAAGAGAATAAGGTGTTTAACACCTATTGGCAGCCAACAATCCCAAACTATATTAACAATAATCGGATGAAGAACAACAATATTATAACAACAAGAACAATACGGGTTACAATACAAGACACTACCAACGGTTACAGCAAAATAAAGATAGAAAGATAAACAAATGGATGGTATAATCCTAAGAACCCAAGAACTTGTTCCACTCTTGAACCCTTAACACTACATACAACTATCACCTATCTCTTACAATTGACACAAGAGAGGCGTCCACCACCCAAGCACCAACGTATCAAGCAAAATGCAACACACAAATGATTCCACACTTTTCCAATGCCCTAGTTTCGATTGGACTCTCTCTCACACTCTAAGAGGTGTTCTTTCAATAATAATAATCAACTAAAGAACTAGAAACCCTATAATGTTCTATTTATATTATATTACAAAATAAAAGACAAAAGACTAAAGGGCCCTTTCACTAATGAGCTCCAAACCGCCCATTGAGTGCACTTTAGGGGCGGGTTTTGGCCTTCTTCACACTTGGGCTTGTGCACCCTTTTACGTGATCTTTAAAATACTCAAAAAGTGTCCAAGGTCATGATCGTACTCGTATCAGGTCGTATCCGTTTCGGAGAATCAGTTTGGATTTATGCCTGGTCGCTCGACGACAGAGGCAATCCACCTGGTGAGGAGATTGGTGGACCAATATAGAGAAAGGAAGAGGGATTTACACATAGTGTTCATCGACCAGAAAAAGGCGTATGATAAAGTCCCGCGGGAGGTTTTTTGGAGATGCTTGAAGGCGAGAGGGATCCCGGTGGCGTATATCAGAGCTATTAAGGACATGTACGATGGAGGGAAGACCCGGGTAAGGACGGCGGGAGGATACTCAGAGCATTTTCCGGTCGAGACAGGGTTGCATTAGGGATCGACTCTTAGTCCATTCATATTTGCGCTGGTGATGAATGTGTTGACGCGTAGTATTCAAGGCGAGGTGCCTTGGTGTATGTTATTTGCGGATGATGTAGTGCTGATTGATGAGACACTGGGGTGTAAATGACAAATTGAAGGTTTAGAGGCAAAACCTTGAGTCTAAGGGGTTTAGGTTGAGTAGATCCAAGACGGAGTATTTGGAATGCAAGTTTAGTGACTTGAGGCAGGAGTACGAAGTGGTGGTGAGGTTTGACTCCCAGGATGTTTGTAAGAGGGATAGTTTTAAGTATCTTGGGTCTATGATTCAGGGGAATGGTGAGATTGATGAGGATGTCTCTAATCGTATTGGTGCAGGTTGGATGAAGTGGAGGCTCGCCTCGGGAGTGTTGTGTGATAAGAAGGTGTCCCTTAAGCTTAAAGGAAAATTTTATAGAGTGGCAGTCCGTCCGGCCATGTTGTATGGAGCGGAGTGTTGGTCAGTCAAGCACTCCCACATCCAAAAAATTAAAGGTGGCAGAAATGAGAATGTTGCGTTGGATGTATAGGCTTACTAGAGGGGACAGAGTTAGGAATGAGATTATCCGGGAGAAGGTGGGAGTGGCTTCGGTGGAGGACAAGATGCGGGAAGGAAGGCTGAGATGGTTTGGGCATGTGATAAGGAGGGGCGCGAATGCCCCAATTCGTAGGTGTGAGAGACTAGCTTTGGATGACTTCAGGAGAAGTAGAGGTAGGCCGAAGAAATACTAGAGTGAGGTGATTAGACATGATATGGAGCAGCTTCAGCTTACTTAGGACATGACCCTAGATAGGAAGGTGTAGAGATCGCGGATAAGGGTAGAAGGCTAGTGTGAGTGTGTGGGTTGTAGCAGGCAGTCAGGAGAGATCTTGTGTAGCCGAGTTAGTAATCCTAGGACTGTGTACATAAGTGTCTTTGGTATGTGAGTGTATGTTACTACTAGGTAGGTGCCCTATTTCTTATTTCTTAGTTCTTAGTTCTTCGTTCTTAGTTCCTATTTTCTCATTTCGTGTTGCCTTTATTTCTCGTATTTCGTATTTCTCTGATTTCTATTTTATTATTTCTTATTCCTTATTTCTGTTATGGCATCCATCCCCCTGTTTACTATTCTTTATCTTGAGCCAGGGGTCTATCGGAAACAGCCTCTCTACTTCTTCGGAGGTAGCGGTATGGACGGCGTACATCTTACCCTCCTCAGACCCCACTGTGGGAATACACTGGGTTTGTTGTTGTTGTAATTTGAAGTTTCTCTGGAGTTTAGCTTTTGTTGAGTTCAATCAGTTTATATTGTGCTTTTCATGAATTTTTGGTTTCTGGGCATTGAAGGGAATTGCTAATATAATTTGTCTGTTTTTTGAACTTCTTTTCTTGACTTCTGGGTGTCAAGCTAATTGTGTGACCACAAATGGGTTAGAGTAAAGTAGGAATCCTGGTTGGCAACGCTTAGGTGGAGGGGTAAGTCCCGCGTGGCTTGCCACATCATTCAAAATTTTAGGTCGTCAACTTTAAAAGGTATTTGTGCTCTCCTGGGTAAAGGCGGGGAAGGGGAGCCTTGGAGTAACTGGTAAAGTTGCTGCCATGTGACCAGGAGGTCATAGGTTCAAGCCTTGGAAACAGTCTCTTGCAGAAATGCAAGGTAAAGCTGCGTACGATAGACCCTTGTGGTGGGCCCTTTCCCGGACACCGCGCATAGCGGTAGCTTTAATGCACCTGGCTGCCCTGGGTAAAGGCGGGGGCATTTTTTATCCCAAATGTAACGAGGGTATAAGTGGTCCATTTGGCATAGTTCAGGGGCAATTTTGACCCTTTTCCGTACGCTCTACTGTGTATTAAGGTGTGTATTACTAATATCACCATTTTCCATGTATTAGTAATACAAAGGATTTCAACACATGCATTAACTCGAGTACTGACATTATTAACCCCTCAAATCCCCTCAATATTGATTTTTTTCTAGCTGCCACACCTGATGCATATTTATACTCTGAATATAACTATTAAAATACTTTTGTCTAACTTTTGTTTAATTTATGAAATGCAGTTACATTTTGAAAAAAAAATCAACACCGTATTATCGATAGGAAATATTTGTTTTGTATTTTCTTTTCTTTTCTCACGTAGAGCTAGTAAAACTTTTACTTGAATAAATCATCTCTAATACTCAAAAGATGGTGGTTATTATTAAAAATACATTTTATTAGCCCTATATATATGCTTCATCTTTAACGGTAAAAGACCTTTGTTGAAAAGAAAGTGCACAAAATTAAAGGAGGGTATTTTTGTAAGCAAATACTATTTTATAGAAATTATGTCTTACATGTTATTTCTAATAAATCAAATCAAATAGTGTATAAGAAATAATGTCAACATACCTAATACCAGCATAACTAATATCGGCATTACTAATACAAGCATTACTAATACACCATATTCATCATTATTCTTATACACTCTACCAAACAACCCCTAAAGTACAAACGTACACGTGCCACAGATGTGTAGTTGCCTTGCAGTAGATGAATAGGTGTTCATTGTTTTGCACTTCTTGACGACAATAGAATCTTTGGCAAATATAAGAACCTTTTCTCAGTAATTTCTATTGAGTTAAGCAACCTCTTTTAACCACTAGCCAAACCTTCTAACCACTGACCAGATGAAAATAGTCCCCTTGACTTCGATCTTCCAACTGAGTTTCCAAGGTCAAATCCTTGTTAAGTCTATTCTTTTTTTTTTTGCTCAGGTAAACAGTTTCATTAATCACAGGGCCAAAATCAGCCTTATACAAGTATACCAAAAAGTAAAGAACCTATAAACCAACATGGTTCTCTATAAAAGACATCCAATCCTCTAAACAACCCGGCACTACATGGGTGCACAAATAAATAAGGGATCGAAGGCTACTCCTCAACTGCCCAAAAGTCATTTCTACTCCTCTCCCGTCAAACAATCCACATCAAAGCTAAAGGGACAACATTCCAAGCTCTACATTTTCTCCTGCTTCTTCTATATCTCCAGCAAGAGAACGTATCCTTCCCAGATCTAGGCATCACCCAAGACATACCAATCTCAGTTCTTAAATTGAGTTACTATACGATCTTATAATAAAGATGCCTTTGTTGTTGAGCATCCACCAATGCTTATCAGGGAGGTCTGGCGTATGGATGTAGGACACCACACATTTCAGCAAGCTTGTTAACCTTTCACTTTTTCAATCATTTAGAACTCTTCTCAAGATCAAGTTCCAACCTTGTTAGACTCCAAATTTGACTGAGATTAACTTGTTGTGAAGACTAATAGGGTAAAGATCAGGAAAGGAGTTCATAAGATTGTCTTGGCCAATCCACTTATCACTCCGGGAAGGTGTGTTTTATCACATGGCAAGATATAAAGTGGGGCACTTCACACAGGAAAATTAATGAATGAAGATAATGCATGTTACTTGGTGTTACACATGTAAAATAACTGACGACAATGTGGATAATTTGGTTGTTAACAGTCAAATCACAATTCAATCAAGGTGGTCAGTACTAAATCTCTTTGAAACTTATTGGTGGTGTTAACTATGAATTCAACTAGTTGTTCGATGGGATTGGGCCATCAAAAGGAGGACAAAAAGACGATGATCATGGGATGTTACTCTCCAAACCACATGAGATACTTTTGGTAGAAAATCAAAGGAGGCATTTGAAGGGATGAACGCCTACTTTTGTATATTTTAAACAAATATTTTGTTTTAGTAGAGTTTTGGGGCACCCATGAAGTACCAAGCAACATATATAACTGGGTATTGTTTGACGACAACCATATTTTATGTAGGTCCCACTCTTGTATACAACCTAATAAATTATTTAATTATTTATCTCTTGAAGGGGAGCATTGGAGTAACTGGTAAAGCTGTTGCCACGTGCCAAGAGGTGATAGGTTCAAGCCTTGGAAACAGTCTCTGGCAGAAATGCAAGGTAAGGCTGTGTACTATAGACCCTTGTGAACGGGCCCTTCCCCAGACCCTGCGCATAGCGGGAGATTTAGTGCACCGGGATGCCTTTTTTAATAAATTATTTATCTCATCGAGAAAAAACACTGCATCAGCCTCCAGTATAAGTGAACATCACATACAAATTAGAAGATTCAAGGGACTGTCGCCTTTGTATAGGAACCATGAAAGATCCCAGAAGTATAAACTTAGGTTGAGTTATTGAAAAAAAAATTGCTCCTTCCTGTTTGATTTTATGTGGCACTGAGCACAGAGTTAAAGAAAAAAAAATACTTTGGTATGTAGAAAAAAAAATACTTTGGTATGTATGGTCTCTTTTGTGTTGCTATAAAAGCATATCATTAAAGATAAAAATGGAAAGATTAAAGTTAAATTGTTTCGAAACATAGAAAGATATCAGTCTTACTGGAGCAAACAGTAAAGGAAGAGAGTGCCACAAAAAGAACCAGCGAACCATTAGAAAAGAAGCTCTTCCATCAAAGAATTAAATTAGTGATACAGGTTTCTATTGTGTTTAATAGATAGGAGTGTCTTATACGTTTCTATTTTTCTAGGTTTTCAACATACTTAAAACATCAAAGCTCAATTCATTGGCATATTAATAAATAGAGAATAATAAGGAAATTTCTATGTTAAAAATTCTCATGCAAAACTTCCTGTTACTACTGTATTGCTCAATGGTTGCAGAACTAGCGGAAAATATTATTTACTTTTTTCATTTCATGTTTTCTAGTTAGAAATTAAAATATTCATGTCCGTGGAGAGGAGCTTGTTAGTACTGAGACATTGAGTAATAGAAGCCAACTACTCTATCCAAGAAGGAAATTGTTTTATTTACTTATCAAAGAAGAAGACGAACTTGGTATTTTACCTTTTCATGGTGTTCATTATCTTTTCTTACTTGTGAGGGTTTGTTGATTACCATTCGTAATCATTCAACAAAATATGTTTAATCATCTAAAAGAATAGGTAAAAGAACTTTCCGCATCTTCTGGATGTGTTTAATAAAATTATTGATATTCCATTAAAAAGAATGAATAGATAAAGTTTGACAAGTAGCTTGAAAGATCCCTAGGAAAACAACATTTAGGTGAAAAGAAACCTCTTTCATTTTTTTGATCAGTTAGCATATCTGAGAAAGTTTTATGATCACAAGTCATGTAGCACTGCAAAATTTAACAAATATATAGCTTCAATAAGAATGAGTAGATATACTTCTGTTTCCATTCCCATACTCGTTTTGTAAACTCATCTCTACCCAAATCAGCCTTTTTTACTCCTTCTGCAGCTAGCATTCTCTCCACAACCAACTGGAAAACAGCAAAAACAAAAAGATAAGAGGTATTCAGTTTTGCACACCGAAGCAAAATAATAATTTTGATAGTTAAGATGATTCTGGACAATGAGAACAGTTCTAAAAATATAAAGGAAAAATGACACGTAGAGCATCCCACAAGTTTGAGAAAGAAAAAGTACTACCAACAACCTACCGCAGAGAAAGAAACTGTAGACATACTTGAGGAAGTAAATGATGGAACACCTAAGCTACACATCAACAATCTGTAACTAATATCAGCATCTAAAGTATCAAAAGTAGATTTCTCATATTGGAAACCACAGTTCCGTGCACTAAAACAAGCAAAAATAACTTCCATTCTATGTGCATTTGCACAAAGATAAACATTGGAAAATAGCTCAAACTCAACTATCTCGCAGCGAAAGTTCTTGCATGCTCCAAATGGTTCATGAAAGTATGAATTTTCATCAGAACTGGATGAAACCGAAACGTAATTATGAATGGATGGCACGCAAGGGTGTGGCCAGTGGTTCAATGAAGTTGGGTTGAGCACTATGAGGTCTCAAGACAATTCCAAACAGAGACAAACACTAGGTGATTTCTTCCTATCTATTTTAGCTTTGGTGGACCGAGTTACTTGGTACCTATTGCTGATTAGAGGTGGCAGGTATCCCATGGAATTAGTAGGTGCGGGCAAGCTGGCCCGGAGGACACCACGGTTATCAAAAAAAAAAATTACGAATGGATGGCAAGCACTATAAGATCAAATCTAAAATGAGATGCACTTGAGTAAAAGTAGGAAACTTTTGGATGCCGAGGGAACCTGAGTTGCAATACCAGCATGATCTGTTCCAGGAAGCCAAAGGGTAGGTCTTCCCTTCATACGGTTATATCGTATCATGATATCCTGACAAAGGAGACGACAAAAATGAAGCAATTTAGAAATCTGAGATATATCAACTAACAGATAAGATGATTACTTTGTGAGCTGAAATATGACAAAGTAATAGACCAATAGTAATCAAGAGAAACACTGTGTGTGTTGACACCCAATTTTGACCTCCTAGTATGCCTCTTAGGCTGCTATTTTAACAAATCTAGTGTTAATATTTATTTGCATATTATATTGGTTTCAAACGAATATGCATATCGCATTCATGGTTTTGACGTATACAATTTGTCTTATCATATAATTTTATATTTTTACTAATTTAAACATAATATTTTTACATATTTTGTTAAATTATTTATGCAAATTTTCATAATTCACAAATGTTGTTGTTGTTGTTGTTGTTGTTCTCTCACTTAGTAATTTAGTAGTTTATCTATTTTATAATATTGTTTTTGAAAGAAATCTATTTAGTCTTAAAAAGGTTCAAAATTCAAATTTATTCAAATCTTCCCATGTCCATAAAATCCTCCTAAAATCTTTTCTTTTTGTGGAAGAATATTATTATTCTCAAATAATCCCCCCATCTCATTCTTTTCCATGTAACATAATTCTTGCAAGAAACTAGAAGATCTCTTACCAATTTTGCTCCTCCTCCCAACGTCACTTTTTTTTTTTTCTTTTTCTTCCTACATATACATGGATTTGAGTTGAAAAAGAGGAAAAGAAGAAAAAGAAGGGGGAGAGAAATTTCTACTCCCTCATGTTATACTTTAGGAGGAAATGATATACACAATATCACTGAATTGTGACCTTAAAATACCCATGAAGAATTCAGCCACTGGAAGCCATGAAATCGGTCATAATCTCCATTAACATCGTCCCCACACAATTTCCAGCCATGAACTTCCCAAAGTCCAAAACTTTCTCCACCATGAGAACACCATGACGGATCCGTGACCACCACCCGAAACCTCATCTGCTTCACCATAAATCAGCCATCAAAACACAACTATAGAAACTCGATAGTTAAACCTCATCGTACTACTTATACCATCCTTGTTTCTATTACGAACCACTTGTCACCGAATCGTAGTTGCGGTTAGTCTTTTGGGTATTTTCCAATGAAGTTTGATCTAGGAATTGCTCGTGTTCATCACTTATGGTTCCGGTCGAGTTCGGAAGAAAGATTCATGGCTATCTTCTCACTGCGTATTCCAGAAAATCAAATAAAAGGTCCAATCTTTTAAAATTTTGCCTTCACTTTGAAGTAGTTTATATTTTCATGCATCTGTACTATTTTATAACAAATTTTCTATTTTAATTTAAAATTGGATAGATAAGTAATTGCTTTATACATGTAGTTTTTCTTGTTTTTTTACTAATGAAATGATATATGGCTTTATGGGTAATATTAGTTATTGTATTTAAACTAATCACTGTAGTGTTTGTTCTTTTGCTCATTAAAGGTATATTGTTTCTCTTTATTCAT
The DNA here is from genome assembly GCA_030864215.1 of Capsicum pubescens. Classification (NCBI taxonomy): domain Eukaryota; kingdom Viridiplantae; phylum Streptophyta; class Magnoliopsida; order Solanales; family Solanaceae; genus Capsicum; species Capsicum pubescens. The sequence goes on along the minus strand of CM061540.1, from coordinate 208,867,800 downwards.
TTTTGCTACTCAGGAGTGTTTTAGTTTGTTCTTCACATTAATTTTCTTAACCTTTTGTTGCGTCTTTCTTTTGTTCAATAATATGTCGAGTTTATTTCCCATTTCTATGATTAATGGAATAGTAGCGTATATTGTTTGTAGTTGTTTTTGTGAATGACTGAGCTATTAATTACCAATACGAAGGAATGCAGATTTGAGGGTCAATATAATGTTTTTGGCCAAGATAAATATCGAAGGCCTAATGGATTTAATCAATATGTAGGAATAGAAAACAGTGGAAAATTGTTTTCTTTAACCCTTTTCTCCTTTATGTGTTTAGTTTAACCACTACTTTATTATTTTAATTTTTCTTTTCATTAGTTAAACGTTAAGAATAGAAATACTCTCATCTCTTTGAATATTATTTACATGTACTCTACGATGGAGCGACATCGCTCGGAGTTCAGCCGCCGTGAGTGCAGGAGTCAATACATGATACGGAGCTCAAATGGAGTCGTCACCCCATCGAGGGTCAGGTACATTTGGGATATGATGACAAAGACAGGCTACAACCGACATCTCATATGAAGCACATATAGCTTTATTAAAATATAAAGAACCTCGTTCTTCCTTCTTTTCTTATTTCATATGTCAATCTTTCAAAAAGTCTTAAGGACTTGACAACTTTTATTACTATACTAAATTATCAACATACTTTGATACGATCTATATATTATACATACATACATACATATATATATACATTTTTTTTTTGATAAAGGTAATGTTATACATATATATATACATACATATATACATATATATATATAAAGAGAGAGAAAGAGATAGTTTCACATGACTTTCAAATTCTGAAATATTTTGTTTAATACTCTTGAATAAGTTTCTTTAAGAATTTCTTTCGTCTTGTCTTAAGGCGTTTAAGAGAGTCGACATAGAAATTAAAATAGAGGGAGTAACATCGCATTGGGCCCATTTCAGCCTTGTTATACCTGATCCCACTCTCTCTCTCTCCCTCTCTCCATTTTAACTTTGTGTTAACAATTTGTTTACTTTTTTTTTACATTAAATTTACCACCAAATTAAGGTGGCAAATCTTACTAACACGTCTCACATTATTTGTAGTTTATCACTATTGAATATTGTTTTACCGGATATACTACAAAGCAAAGGAGTTCACTAGAGTCTGTAATCTGAGAAAGACAAAGAATACACAAATTATGGTATTATTCAATTATTATTTGCATGTCGCAAAAGGTCAGTCTCGCATCTCTTGTATTTTTCATTCTTTGGATGATATGTACACTAGTTGAAAGTGTTCTTTATTATATCACTTAGTTAATATTAAGTTATTAAGAATAACTGAACTTTGTTTATCATGTAGAAACCCACATAATATACAAATTCGGTCAGAAACCACATTTGTGGACCTCGAAAGGTGTCTAACACCTTCCTTTCGAGGTAATTTGAACCCTTACCAGAATTTCTGGTGAACTAAACTAAATAAAAAATACGTTTGTAATAGAATGGTGCCCTAACGCACCTTAATTCGTTAGGTGGCGACTCTCATTCTTTAAACCATCCTAAAAAGAGTTGTCACGTCGATCCCGCTTTATGCAAGAAAAATGGAGCGCGACAGTGTAATTCCTCCCCGTTAAATTGTGTGACAAGATAATCCAAAGACTTCTTTTTTTTATCCATGAACTACAACTTTCAGATTCATGCCATTTCACAGTAGTTGTTTACGTTTTCGTCTATATTTTACCAGTTGATTTTGGGCATCCTCTTTCGATAGGGATATCTACTAAGCAGGATGCATAATATTTTAGAAGGAATTGATTGAAGCATGTTTGGTTAGTTTAAGCGCCATCATGCTAAGGATGATATTGTAAGATTAGGCAGATGAGTAGGTATAGCACCAATATTCTCTGACGTGATTATCATACAATGTGCCACATTCTGTCAGCAGTGGACTGGCAGCTTTGTTCAGCAAGACACGGACTTGGCTAAAATGTCAGGTGGAGATTGTGGATGGGTATGGTGCCTAGTACTTGCATAACTCGAGCAAAGAAGGTTCATTAATTCAGTTGCATCAGATAATCAGCTCAAGATGTTTTGTTCATGTTATGCATTGAGGTAAAGTTGTTGACCAATTTAATGAGGTGAAATTGGTAACATAAATTTCTTTCTGAACAATATGAATTTCAATTGAAAATTGGGCCATGTCAGTAAGTTGAGTTTTCAGAAAACGCCATGTTTTCCGGGTCAAGCAACAATGTTATGCTGAGCTGCAAGCCATGGATTATAAACTTGGAATTAGAACAGGCACAAATCTTGTCAAGGAGCATAGCGAGAAATACCTATTCATGTTAAGGGCTGAAATGAACAGACGTAAGACCCTCAACTACCATGCAGGGGGCTAATGGAGGCTGTTGGCACGAGTGTCACAGAAACAACTGTGTTGGGCGAATATGTTATGTACCTAACATCACGAAGACAAGCAATCTCCAAGAGTAAGCTCTATGCAAAGCTGAGGCCAAGCGAGGGCAACGTATGCCTGTAGATCAGGACACTTGTGAGAAAAGAGATAAAAGCAAGCTTCTTTTCCCAAAGTTTGAGCATCAGACTTAGGCAGAGTCAACCACCATATATGTTAAAATGAGCCAAACCACTTAAGGGGACGCAAGGTCAGAATTCGGCCGAACCTCTACATCGAGGAGACAGAATCCATATTGTCTCAAGCCACTTAGAGCGATAGAGATGCAAAATAGCCATGCCACTACATTGGGAGACCAGATCAAAATTAGGCAAACTGCTAAGACGGGGGCAATGCCGATATAGTGTCAAACGTCATTGAGTGAGGAGATACCAGAGTTGCTCAAGCCACTACGATGGAGGCAATGTGCTAAATCACCAAGGTGAGAAGACACGGCCAGAGGAGGAATAGCTTAAGCTTTTAGATGAAGCGATCACACACTTCAATATGGCGCCAGAGGAGGAAAAAGTCCAGTGGTTCAATTGTCAAAAAAAAAAAAAAATCGACGTGCTTCGCCAATGAATAATATAACCAGGGCCACACGTGAGGGGCGTGTTGAAAACATAATTAAGCAAATAAAAGTGTGTCATAATTTAACAATTTAAACTTTTAGATGAAAGGGTCACACCATTCAACACTCCAAACCCTATGCCTTACCTTTAAATAGATATAGAAATCTCTGAAAGACAAAACCTTTGGAAAAGAGTGTCTTCATGTGCAAAAGGACAAGGGAAAAGTGACAACTTGTATCACCTGTTCCATGATAACTACAACTGTCATAGAGAAAAGAGATATAGCAAGTATACCTGCTAGTGGGAAGTGAAACGTTATTTAACTACCCCATGATAACTACAACTCCTATACGGCTTCATTATGTTCAAAATTTTCAATCGTATTCATATTGCACTAGAAAATTCAATCACATAAACCTTTGGCAATCAAAATGGAGACTAAATTCTCAAAAATTGAAAGTCAATATGGATTTGTTGTGTTTTAGAACCAGTGATTAATACTACAAAATTAGTACCCCTCATATTTCCAAAAAAGTAGAATCCAGAATACTGAAGACAAATGGTTTGTCAATGCACTAGATATCAACGGCTATATGTTATTTTTTATCCCAATTTATGTGACACAAATAGAATTTAGATAATCAGTCACTAAAATTATTTAAGTTTTAAATTTTATTTTATTTTGGATAACCGTGGTGTTCGGGCCAGCTTATGCGCACCTCGACTAAATCCACGGGATACCTACCACCTCCCACCAGCAACAGGTACCAGGTAACTCTGTCCACCAAGGCTTGAACAGATGGGAAGAAAACACCTAGTGTTTGTTTTTGCTGGGAATTGAACCTGAGACCTCATGGTGCTCATCCCAACTTCATTGAACCACTAGGCCACACCCTTGGGTGCTTAAGTTTTTAATTATTGTGATTTATAATACTTTTATTCTATTTCAATTTAAGTTACACTGATATAATTTCGAGAGTCAGCCAAATATTTTATATCTTTTAAATTTTTTAAGTTGTTAATTATGTGATTTATAATTTTTTTTACACTATTTTTCAATAACTCTCTCCATCCCAGCTTATGTGGCACAGATAAAATTTCGACAATCAATCAATTTTTTTATATATATCTTTTATATTAACATGGTTATTTACAATATATTTTATCTCAGTTACAAATAATATATGTTATTTATAATACATTCCAAGGGGAGCCTTGGAGTAACTGGTAAAGTTGTTGTCATGTGACCAGAAGGTCACGAGTTCAAGCCTTGGAAACAGTCTCTGGCAGAAATGCAAGGTAAGGTTGCGTACAATACACCCTTGTGGTGCGGCCCTTCCCCGAACACCGCTCATAGCGGTAGCTTTAGTGCACCGGACTGCCCTTTTTTCTGTCCCATCCCAATTTATGTGGCACTAATATAACTTCAATAGTCAACCAAATTTTTTATGTTGACATATCATTTTGTTTATTTTACCTTTCTTAAGAAATATTATTAATCTTTTAATTCTTAGATGACCATAATAATTAATTAGGGGTGATACAATAAAATCACAATTGAAGCAGCGAAGCAGACATGTCTTAAATGACTCAAAATAACTTATTAGAAGTGATATAGCAAAATTACTATAAAGAATAGGTGTGAAAAAAATTTAAGTAGACCTCATATAAGATGTCAAGTTAATTTAAAACATCAATAGTTAATTTATCATTTTTTTTAATTTACCTTTTTTTATCTGTTCATTGAGGCCAACCACAACAACAACATCATACCCAGTAAAATCCCACAAGTGAGGTCTAGGGAGGGTAAAGTGTACGCAGACCTTACCACTATCTCGAGGAGGTAGTGAGGTTGTTTCCATAAGACCCTAGGCTCAAGTGTAGCAAACCCAGGTACAAAGAAAAGGAACACATGGGAGAAAATATGGCAACACTGAATAGTGCAGAATCTACCATAAAACAATAATCAACCAAAAAATAATGTGATAATGAAAACACAATAAGCGACAACAAAGACATATCTAAGACTAAACCCTATGCCACCATACTATGACTAATGCACGACAGCTCTCCTACTCGACTAACCTTCCACTCTAATTCGCGTCCTCCGCATCCCCCTATCTAAGGTCATATCTTCAGTAGCCTAAATATTTGTCATATCTTGTCCAATCACCTCTACCCAATACTTCTTTGGCCTACATGTACCCCTCTTCGTACCCATTATATCCAACCTCTCGCACCTCCTCACAGGGGCGTCTGAACCTCGCCTCATCACATGTCCAAACCATCTCAATCTCGCATCCCCATCTTGTCCACCACAGAGGTCACTCCTACCTTATCTCGAATATCCTCATTCCTGATTCTATCACACCTAGTATGCCCACACATCCATCTCAACAACCTCATTTTCGCGACATGCATCTTTTGAACTTGAGAGTTTTTGACTGGCCAACACTCTGTCTCATACAACAACAATCAACTGCAGACTTACCTAGAGTTAGAGGAAAAAGCCCAAGTACCACAGTGTGTAACACATCTCCTCAATCATAGTTTGTAGCCATCCTGGATGAAAAAGCGCTTCACTTGTAGTAGATACACATGATAGTGATGATACAAAGGCAGAATGGATTGGTGACAAATGATGATAGCTCAAACAAGTATAGATAGCATGAGAGTTACAAGTAGAGTGAATACCTCTTAGAGTGGCAACGAGAGGCCTCTATGTAGACAAGTCCTCAATAAGCAAAGATTCCGATGGCAGGCGTGCATTGTCTTGACGCAAACAATGATGATATCATCAATAGTGGTGGAGGTGCAGCGGAGGAAAATAGGGCTATAAAAGGTGATGTGGAAGGACAGACCATGGAAAGATCCCCAAAAGATAGAACCGGTAGCACCTCATAAATGCCTAATGTTCAGCAGAAGAGGCTGTAAAGTATGAACGACCTTAAAAGAAAGTAACATCACGGGAAATAAGATAGGGATGAAGGTCAGGTAAAACTCATCGATATCCATTTTGTACCTCGATAACAAAGAAAGACACATATAAGAGCACGAGGAGCTCATTTGTCTTTTCCTAAAGTAAGGACATGGACAAAGCATGTACTCTTAAAGATGGTTAGTGGAAGAGAAAATGGGGTTGACAAGAGAAATAAAATCGTGTGGAACCTAATTTTGAATATTAGAGGAAGACATACGGTTAATCATAGAGGAGAACACTGCATCCCCCAAAAATGCAATGGAACATTTACTTGTATGATTAGGGTGCGTACCATCTCAACAATATTCCTATTTTTCCTCTCCGCAACTCCATTTTGTAAGGAGATATCTAATGAAGAATTCTATGGGAAGACATAAATTGTTGAAATTGACTTATAAATATTCACGTGTAGTATCACTTAGGGGTGACAATTTCAACCCATATAAGAGAAAGGAGTCCATTTGACCCACATTTAATTAATTGGATCACTCATATTTTAAATGAATATTTATGGACTTCAAACCATTTTAAAAGCTCATAAAAATATGGACAAAGTGAGTAAAATGTAGGTATCTAAGAGACAACATGGAACAAACTCTTCTAGGACACCAAATATCATAATGAACTAAATGAAAAAGAGACACTGCATGATTATTAGGACTACGTCGAAAAATAGCTCGGACCTTCGTTAGATTCCGATGGCTAGCATGGAAAACTCATTTCTCTCCTTGAATCGACTATATAGTAATTCTGGTTGGATTTATCAATCAAATCAAGGTGTGTTTCCCCTATTGACATGACCCACAGTCTAACTTGTATAATTTTGACAAGCTAGGAACCAACTTTTGAAGTCTACATAAACTAGGGTATCCTAATTGTTTATGGATCAAATTTAGATAGTTGGAGACCGAACAAATCATAGTGGAGCTGGGAGAATTGAGATAATAAACTCCATCTAACTCACACCCTTCGCCAATCATCCTTCCCATATTAAGGTCCTGTATAACAAAGAAGTCACTAAAGAATGAGATGAAATGATTTAAAGACTTACCCAAACGACTAATTGACAGAAAGCTAAATGAACCACCAAGGACAAAAAAAACATTATTCAGAGTCAAGGAAAGTAAAGGATTGGCTTGACCAACTCCAGTTGCCATGGTTTGAAAACCATTAGCTAATGTAACAGTGGGAAGGGACCGAGAATAAGTAATAATGTAAAATCAGACCATAAGGATTTGTTACCAGAAATGCGGTCGGAAGCACATGAGTCCATGACCCAAGGGCCAAGTGTAGTGGGTTGAACAGGATTACCACTGTGCAACGAAAGCTATTACTGGCAATGTTTGCTTACTCTCTTAATACCGAAGAAATTCATTGTATTCTACCTCAGATAAAGAGAACAACTATTAGTTAGATTACCAGTGGATTCAGTCTCAGCAACATAAACATTCTTTGGTTTATCGTGTAGAGAGTAGCACACATCACGAGTATGGCCCAATTTGTTACAACAGCCACATCTTGGTTGTTGTTTCCCATAACAGCCTCCATGTAAATTTCTAGTTTGAAATGCAGTCTAAGATGCTAGAAGAAAAGAATCTGCAGGTGGTACGAGATGACTAGAAATATCCTTAGCATGTTTAACCAACTGATGCTGAACAACTTGTCCCTTGCACCATAACAGAAATCACATTATAAAAGCGAAAAATGTCATTTGTGTATAGCCCACGAGCTTTGTTCCAAACTAAGAAGCAAATTCGGAAAGGTCGGAACATTAGCATCAACCTCAAACCAATAAATCTCCACATCAGACTACACAATTGAGTTTCAATCTTCTCCCGTTTTCCCCTATCTTTTTCAGTAATATCCTTGGCATGTTTAACCAAGTGATCCTGAACAACTTGTCACTCGCACCATAACTAAACAAAGAAAGACCAAGATAAACGCACTACATTTCAAGAGTGCTATGTTGATGTCATGGTTTGGCTTGCCAGAAACCATAAATTTAGTGCTAAAAATATTGGATCCGAGAGATATGATGGGTCAAAACAGAACAGTGTGTTATTACTTATTAGTATCCAAAATAGAGTAAATTCTGGCTTGAGACAGAAGGACCTGAAGAAAAGCCGTTGGAATCTGGGAAACTACATGGTGTCGTCAGAAATTGGAAAGCCTTGTTTCTGTCATCGGCAAATCACATATGACCACCGGAAAGTGGTTGAAATCAAACAAGAATTATATGGGTAGGATCAGAATGATGGGCGACCCTACTGGGAAAAAGAATCTGTCGGGAAACGTCAAACACACTGTCGGTGTGGGGCGCATGAAACCAGACGTCTCAAGAGAGAGTGACGCGTGAGAGCACATGAGTAACCTTACAGAAGTGGAATTTTTTGGGTGAGTTCGCGTGAGGATTTTGATTGTCTCTCTTGGCATATTTTGCATCTATAACCTATTTCCATAAGCTTCCTTCGCCATCATTGTATCTGCAGAGCCATTTAAAAAGTAAGCTTTTATTATGCAGCTTCAGGTTCCTCATTCCCATGCCCCATCTTTCTTTTTCTTCATCGCTTCCTATCATTTTGACCAAATGAAACTTTCTCTTATCAGAACTTCCATCCCATAAAAACTTATTCCCCATATTTAGTTTCTTCTCAATTTTGTTGGCATTCTGGGGAGAGACATTGGAGAGGTTGGAATACCATCTAAACCACTATTAACAGATGTAAGTCTTCCCCCAAAAGACAAGAACTGTCTTTTCCATGGAACTAATTTACCGTTGCACTTGTCCAAAGACACCTTGCCACATCTGCTTGTCATTACCTTTTAGCACTCAGAGACAATCCTAGATAGGTAAACAGTAACTCCTCCACTTTACAGCCCATAACTCCTGCCTTAGTTAGTCATTTCCAGAAATGATTTTTAATAATGCAAAGATACGACAACACATCCATTCAGTTGGAATTACAGGGATTCTTTTGCGTAAGCTATCGTGTAATTCAACTTTACTTTCAGGCTTCAGCTTTGTGTGCCAAAATAGGAGAATAGAGTAGCAAGTGAGAGTTAGACTATAATTACATGATATACTGAATGATGCCCTTGTATAACTCAAGAAAGATACTCAAAAAAATAGTTAGAGAAGATCAAAAAGAACTGTAATAAGAGCATGTATAGATTTCATTCATTTAATATTGAATGCAACCTCAAGTGTCACAAACATAGCGTGGCCCATGTGCAGCGAGCCGGTAACATTAGGTGGCGGCATCGGAACTACAAAAGGATCACTCCCTTTGACAATATTTGGTTTGAAATATCCCTGAGACTCCCACCTAAATATCAAAAATTTCATATATTAGTATTTTACAGAGTAGCGAATAATTAGAAGGCGGTCATTTACCATCATTCTGGAGATGCAGAAATGTTATGTCAAATCACATGACTTTATTAGTTTGGCTTTGTATTATTCCTGGTGAAGAAGATAGAACAACCTACTATAAACTAGCCAAACTTTGTGTAATTATTAGTCACTCCAAGTATAGTCAATTGAAGTTAATATTGAAAAGTTATTTTTTTTGGTCAAAAATATTGAAAAGTTATGTATACCAAAAACTGCAAGACTTTAAAGTTGGAAAGTTCATAGGTCCTTTAGTCCAAGGTAGAAACAAAAAGCTTTCTCTACTGAACAGGTTTTTGTCCATAACTGTTGTTAGCCTATCAGGCACTCCAAAAACAAACCAAAAAAAAGGCAGCCCGGAGCACTAAAGCTATTGCCATGCGCGGACCCGGAGTCCGGGGAAGGACCGGACCACAATACGCAGTATTAGGCAGCCCGGTGCACTAAACCTCTTGCTATGCGTAAGACCCGGAGTCCGGGGAAGAACCGCACCACAATATGCAGTGTTACCTTGCATTTGTGCAAGAGGTTGGAGGCAACTCTACCAGTTACTCAGGGGCGGACCTACATTCATTTGTGGGGTGCTCCGTCACCTACTAAACTCGATGCAAAATAAGTAAAATTACATAGAAAATATATGAAAATAGATATATAATATATAAAAGCACCCACTAAATAAAAAGTTAGTTGGGTGCATTGGTATTTAGGTTGACTTTATGCCCGTGGTCAAACCTCATTGAGGTGAATTTTTGTTTTTTTCGGTTTTTAAATTAAGCACTCACTATGGTCCGCCACGGTAGTTACTCCAAGGACCCTTCCACTCCATAAATAAAACGAAGAATTCAACAATATGGCGGAAATGAACTAATGGAAATTTCAGTCCAGTGAAAGAAATACTACCATTTATATATGCGTTCTTCATTACTGAAATCAAATGACTTTGCAAATTCGGGTGAAGTAAAGATAACACGGTTTTCTGCTTCCGCGGAGACTGCATCATAAAACCATAATTAGGTAGAACAACCCTAAACCCAATTATGCAGTTTCGGAATTGAAAAGGAGAGGGACATTTAGAGAGGAGACGAAGCTTACTGAAGAAGAATCGACGAGAACGGGAAAGTGAGAGAGTAGAACGACGTCTTGCAGAGAAGATAAGAGGATTGAAACGAAAGCACAAGGGCGGGCATGAAGTAGAAGATAAGAAAGAGGAAGTGCACACAGCCATAGCAGACGGACACTTCTCACCAGCGCTACTGGCCAGAGCTGTTTTATTATCCTCCCGCCGAGCAAAGGTTTTTTTCTGTACATTGATCAGGTGGATTTGATTTTATATGTTATTGGTTTTCAATTTTTAAATATGTAAAATTAATAATCAATCAATAAAATATTTTCTTATCGGTTTTGGTTTATCGATTTTTAGTTTTTAACGATTTGATTTTTTATTTAACCAACAAGAAAATACTTATAAAATAGAAATAGTAACAACTAACGTAAAAAAAATGAAATCTTAATTACTGTCAAAACCTACGCAATGCATTTTAATTTACAAGATTCAAACTTGAACTGAATGTTAGTTAGGAAAAAAATTGAATCCTAATTATTGGAAGCTATAAATGCTTCAAGCTTTTTATTACAACAATAGCCGATGCATTTGTTGTCCTAAATAGGTTAATACTTTGTGAATCACTGAATTAGATAGATAAATAGATAGATAGATAGATAGATAGATAGATAGACAGACAGACAGACAGACAGACAGACAGACAGACAGACAGACAGATCTTTATCTATCTATCTATCTATCTATCTATCTATTATGAATTAGTAGTGCATATAATCTATATACATACACATATCTCTCTTTCTCTCTAGATAGATAAATACATAGATATAAAATTCAAGTTAAGGAAAGAGAAACATGCCTGAAATATAGAAGAATTTGAAGAAAAATCAAATTTTGGAGCTCGGAGTAGTGATTTCTTGCAAAACCCTTGAACTTTCTTGATTTGAGAGTTAAGAAGGAAAAGTAAGGTTTTGATCTTGATAACTGAAGAGAAACTGGACATCTAAGTGTTTTAAAGTTGTGTTATGGGTAAAGGATCAAAAGCCCCTCGCCCCAAGTAAAAAAATAAAAACTGAACGAAATTAACATAGTAGCGTGGCACGCCTCTATTGCGGAGGGTAACCAGCGCGCCAGCTCTTATCGCGGAAGCTAAGTGGCCTGGCACGCCACTATGGTGGATCCTCACTGCCTTGGGATCCCAAAATGACCTCAAACCCCTTCTGAATATTTTGAAACTTTTTCAAAACACCTTTTTAATACCCCTTATCATAATTCAAGTAAAAAATTAGTGTTACGTACATGGGAGGGTCAAAATAAAATGATCAGAATTTTACGGGGTCTTACACATAGATGGGCAAAAATATATTTGTTCTATAAATAAAATGAAACAAATACTAGTCTATAAAGACTTTTTTTATGGGAGACAGAAATACGATGCCACCCACTATGAGGGTCGTCCCATGTAATTTCCTGGGATGATCGATTGTGTGTTCGCCCATAGGAAAAGTCTTAAGGACTAGTGCTTCCTTTCTTTTTATGTCCAGAACAAGTATATTTTTACTCCTCTATATCTTAAATAGTTTTACACTTTCCATGCTCATTTGTCTCTCAACTTATATTTTTATTTCTTCTTCTTCTTCTTTCTTTTTCTCTTTTTTCTTTTTTTTCTTTTTTTTTGTTGTTTTAATTCATTTGCCTCAAATTTTATTATTTTTTTCTTTTTCTTTTCTCAAACATTATTTATTTTTTATTTTCTTTTTTTTTAAAATATCATTTGTCTCAATTTTTATTTTTCACATTTTTTCTTCATTTTTTTTATTTTTCTCAAACTTTATTTTTTTTTCATTTTTCTTTTTCTTAATGTTTATTTCTTTTTTTGTGTGTGTTTTATTTCTCTTTTCTGTTTTTCCTTAGCTTTTATTTTTATCTCTATTTTTCTTTTTTCTCAAACTTTATTTTTTCTTTTCTCTTTATTTTCTTCTCAACTTCTATTATATTATGCTAATGAAAGTTGGATAATCTTCAAAGAATTTTTTTTTCTTTGATATCAAAATAAATTTAAGGGCGTAACTTGTTGTTTGAAAGTCTTTTGAGATAAATTTTTTCTCTGAGACAAGAGTTATATCACATCTCATGAATCAAGATACAATGTGTTAGTGTCAGCTTTTGACCATGGAGCGTAACTTGATGTTTGAAAGTCGTTGGTCTAAGTCTTGCCACTAAGGCAAAAGTTATTGAATATTTCATTAATCGAGACGCAATGTGGTACTATCAACTCTTGCCCATGTGGTGTAACTTGTTTGAAAATACTTAGGCTAAGTCTTGCCTCTAAGACAAGAGTTATACAATATTTTGTACATTAAGACACAATGTGGTAGAGTCAACTCTTGTCCATGGGACGTAACTTGTTGTTTGAAAGTTATTGGGCTAAGTCTTGTCTCTTAGACAAGAGTTATAGAACATTTCATAAATATTACACAATGTAGTCATGTCAACTCTTGCCTGTGGGGCATAACTTATTGTTTGAAAGTCTTTGGGCTAGTCTTGCCTCTAAGGTGATACAAAAATAATCACGGATATGGACTTATGGGAGTGCTTGTTGGGTTCGAGACTTGGTGTGTGCAATCGAAGAGCCAAAGAGGACCTAATTATACACCAAAAACTGTCCAAACACTACACTTGGCTACACTTGATGCGCGCCCATCACTTAAGGCCTTTTTGGTTATTTTAGTTTCTATTATGTAATACACTATATAAAGAACAATGTAGGGTTTCATTACTTAGTTTTTAGATGATATTGAAATTTGTAATACTTTGAAAGACAAGTCCTCTCTCCTTTAGGAGTCTTGGCCGAAACTAGGACAAGAAACTAGTGTAGAATCACTAGTAATTGTATTTTGCTTGGAAACGTTGATGCTTGAAAGGTGGAATTCGATCTTGTGTCCTGAAGAGATAGATTTTTATTGAGTGTGGTGTTAAGGGTCCAAGAGTGGAATAAGCTCTTGGGTTCTTAAGATTATACCAACCATTGGTCTATCTATCTATCCCTTTTGTTCATTGTAATTTTGTAACCATTGTATGTTGTAATCTCAAGTCGTGTTGTGTTGTTGTTCCTCATATTATTTTTGTTCATCCTTGTTATTCATATTGTTATTGTTAATCTTAGTTTGTGATGGCTATCTTGGTGTAAAATACACCTTGAAATCTCATTATTTATCTATTGTTGTCCAACCCGAGAATTGGTCTCCTTTGGTTCTCGGATTCTTCAAGTTTATGGATTGTTTTGTGTGTTTTGGTGTATTCCGTTATTTGGTTTCTATCATAAGGCAAGAGTTATACAACATCTCATAAATCTAAAAATAATGTAGTAGTGTCAACTCTTGTCCATGGGGCATAATTTGTTATTTTTAAGCCTTTGGTCTAAGTCATGCCTCTAAGGCAATAGCTATAGAACATCTCATAAAATCAAGACACAATGTGGTAGTATTAACTCTTGCCCGTGGGGCATAACTTGTTATTTGAAAGTTATTGGGCTAAGTTTTGCCTCTAAGGTAGAAGTTATAGAATATCTCATAAATCAAGACACAACGTGGTAGTATCAACTCTTGCTCATAGAGTATAACTTATTGTTTGAAAGTCATTGAGCTAAGTCGTAACTCTAATGCAAGAGTTATATCATATCTCAAAAATCAAGACACAATATGATAGTGTCAACTCTTTCCCATAGGTCATAACTTGTTGTTTGAAAGTCATTGCCCTAAGTCTTACCTCTAAGACAAGAGTTATAGAACATCTCATAAATAAAAGCACAATATGGTAGTGTCAACTCTTACTCAAGGGACATAACTTGTTGTTTGAAAGTCCTTAGGCTAAGTCTTGCCTTTAAGGCAAGATTTATAGAATATCTCAAAAATCAAGATATAATATGATAGTGTCAACTTTTGCCCATGGGTGTAACTTGTTGTTTGGAAGGAATCAAAGAAAAGAAAAAAAATAATAAAATTCGAGGAAAAAAAAAAATGAAAATTAAAAAAATAAATAAAAATCATAGAAAATAAAAAAGAGAAAAAGAAAAAATAGAAGTTGGGAGGAGAAAAGAAAAAAATAACAGCTGAGAAAAAAAGATAAATAAAAAATAAAATATAGGCTGAGAAAGAAAATAAAAAAGATAAGAAAAAGAAAAATAAAAAAGAGAAAAAAATAATTAAAAAAATAAGTTGAAAGGAGAAATGGGAAAAGAAAGTAAAGGTTGAATAACATTTAAAAAAATTAAAAAAATCTAACTAAAATAAAAAAGAGAAAAACAATAGAAGTTGTAAGATGAATAAGCATGCAGAGTTGTTTAAAAATATTTGAATATAGAGGGGCAAATAACTATTTATTCTATACTTAAAAAGAACAAATATTAGTTTTGTAGGATTATTTTTTATGAGGGACAAAAAAATAAGTTGCTCACTGTGGAAGCCATTTCTGTAGTTTACCTGCTTGTTTTAACTTTTGACCTTTTGGGTTGTAATAAAATTCAATAGTGAAATTTTAACCCATATAACAAAAATACGTACAATTTCAACTAAAAACATAGTTTTACTACTATTTTCCTAAAAAAGGGATTTATTCCCACTTTCATTTTTAGAAAGGACTCTTTCATAATGGGAATCGTACCGCCTTAATGGATGATTTATGATCTTTTGAGACAAAAAATGATATTTTAGAGATTTGACCGAGATAGATTCCGACCTACGATTTTACTATTGCTATTTATTTTGGTCGAGAGAGATTTCGACCCTTTCTAATCTTTGATACTAATTTAGTCCTTCAGTCTATCTTGGACAATACATTGACAGTCTTACACTCATTTAGGCAGGGTGACTCTGTGCATTTATTATATATACATCTCTCTGGTACAGGAAGAAGGAGTTTGATAATGATGATGATTATTGGAAATCTTGAATCAGGACTAGGTCGATGTATACTGGTGCTCCCATACCACCTAGGGGCCCCTTCATTTGTGAGATGTCATGCTGGAGAAGAGAGGTCTGTAAGACCCCACAAAGTTCTCTCGTAGTCTGAGCCTTAGAGTGTGTCAAGTGAAGTGTAATTCTGGCTTTAAAAGATCGAGAAATGACTTTCAAAGTGAGAAATTTTTTAAACCGTGTAGAATTTCTCTAATATCGACTCTTTTTAATGTAGAGAATTGAATAAGCTTCCCGTCGATACCAAATTCGCCCTAATCCGACACTCGGGCGAAGAGTTAGAGCCATTTTAGTGAGACAGTGTGCCACCTGACACTTTAGCGCGTCGCGAAGCCAGCCAAAATGACAATTGTCAAATTCCAATGAGCCTTCGCAATTCCACCGCGTCGCGGTGTCTTTCCAGTTTGCAACCAAGGTGGCAATGCGATTTCCACCGCGTCGCGCCAAGGCTCAATTTTCCAATTGTCCAATTTCCAGTAAACTGGCGCGATTATGGTGCGTCGTGCCAGCACGTAAAATCAAGATTTTTTTAGTTCCGGATTTTAATTTCAAGGGCAAAAAGGGTCTTTTCCCAACCCTTATATATACTCTTTAACACGAGATTCAACTCATTTTCACCCAAATATTGTTGGTTTCTCTCAATTTTTTTCAAGAACAAGACCTAGGGTTTCTAATCCAAGACCCAAATCATCAAGGTTTCACCGTGAATCTTTCAAGAATTACATAGCAAGGTATGTTAGATGTTGATTCTTGGATTCCTTCCACCCAAGAAGTTCATGACTCTTTTTTCTAAATTCAAATATCTGATATTTATGAGTTTTCATGAGTCATGTGAATTGAAATTGAAGTTCATGTTATTATTGAGTTAAATTCATGTTTTGTTTATAAAATCTCAAGAGTTGATCCTAGTATGTGATATTCATGATAAACCCTCTTCAAGTTGCATGTTAAGTGATATGCTTGTGTCAATTGAGTGTAGAAATTGTTGAATAACCAAAACATGTTCCCCATATGTTTGATGAAATGCTTATGTGAAGGAATTAGAGCCATTATAGCATGTTGATTAGAAATCCCCAATTGTGTGCAAGCTCATGCATGCCAAGTGTTTGTTGAAAAGCCTTAATGAATGAATTGTGACATGTTAGCATGAAATCCGCCAATTATATGCTCTTTAATGCATATTAAATATTTGTTGCAAGACTTTGTTGAATGGAGTATGAGCCAATAACATGTCTCCCTATATTATCACATGTTTATGATTTCCAAGTGCTTGAAGAGATGCTTTAATGATTGTAACGGTGAATGAATGTCCATTGTCATGATTATTCAAGAATGTTTATGTTTTACTTTTATGTTATCGAGTCCTGAGGGGCATTTATACCCGATAATTTCGCTGCAAGTTTAGAGCCCCGTGTCAGTTTTCACGGTAATCTCAGTCAAGCTACAATTCTCAGAACTCAGTGAGTTACAGAACTCAGTACTCTCAGACAGTTACAGAACTTAAGAAATCTCAGTAATCTACGTATTATTAGCATTCCAGCTTCAGTTCAGTACTCGGCTCAGATCTTAGTAGTATTCAAGAATTCAGTTTCAGACCTCAGTAGCATTCAAGTAATCAATTAAGAACTTAGTATCGTTCAACCAGATAATGAGATTCAGAAGTATTCCGTCAGTCTTCGGAATCTAGTGAACTCAGATTAACTCAGTTACTCAGTATGATCAGTAACAGATTCAGCTCAGTCTAGTACAGTTTAAGAAATAGAATCAGTTCAGAGTATTTCAGTTGGGAGTAGGACTTAGCACCGAGTGAACCTAGGGATGGGGACTCACCTGTTAGAGAGGATTGAGATCCCTAGGAGCAATCCCTAAGTTCCAGAACTACATAGACAGCATAGGTATGAGATGTCACCCGCTAGATAGGACTGACATACTAAGGGATCACCCATTAGTTTATTATATATATATTGGACTGATCCCAGGGGGTCGCCCATTAGATAGAACTGACTCCACAAGAAAGGTTTTTACCTGTGGAACGATACTAACACCCTTTCAACTGGGGTTACAGGTTGTACCCCAACTTAGCTAAAAGGGTAATGTCGGTTAAATGACTACTTCCCACAGTCTCAGTTTCAGAATCAGTCTCAGTATAGGAACTCAGTTTAGTAGTACAGAGTAAGGACTGTCAGATATAGTCAATCATTTTGATTATCAACAAACTCAGAGATCACCCGCTAGATAGGACTGGTCTCATATTTAGTTAATTAGCTTTAGTATTACCAGATTCAGAGATCACCTACTAGATAAGACTGATCTCAGATTAAGTCAAATCATATTCATTATTAGTATATATAGAGATCACCGCTAGATAAGACTGATCTCAGATTCAGCTAAGTACTCTTATTATCAGTAGATACAGAAATCACCCGCTAGATAGAACGGGTCTCAGATTTCAGTCGAGCATTCTCATTATCATTAGATTCAGAGATCACCCGCTAGATAGGACTGATCTCAACTTCAGTACTCATTTATCATTATCAGAAGATTTAGTTATTCAGTATCTCAGTATTAGTAGTGAGTTCAGATGTCAGTAAAGCAGTATCCGAGTATTAGTATTCAGAGTCACGATGATTTCAGTTATGGTTTGTGCATTCATGCATATGTCCTTATTCAGTACTCTCATGTTATTCAGTTAAGCTATGTTCATGTCTAAGCCCTTGCATTTAGTCTTACCTCATCTAGCACACCAGTACATGCAAAGTACTGACACATACTTTTCTCTTGTGCTATGGTGTCTATACCATAGGTTCAGAAGCGTGAGATTCAGAGCACCCTTAGCAGTTCATACTCAGTCAGCAGCAGTAGACGTAACAGTGAGTCCTCTTCATTCGAGGATGATCCTTATTTTATTATGGAATTAGATTCAGTTTATTTTTAGTAGACGGAGTTAGTTGGGGATATGTCCCATCAGCTCCACAGTTCAGACAGTTAGATGCTTTTTGGACAGATGTATTAGTATTCAGTTTTCAGTATTGATTATTTTAGACGTTTTGAACCTTATGGCAAGTTTTCCACCAATTTTTTGCATTATTCAGTATTTTTATACAGTTATTACAGCAGGTACCAGATAAGGGTTAGCTTGTTGTCCTTCGGGATTATGAGCATTGTGTGGCATTATGGTTCTAGAAAATTGGGGCGTTACAAGGTCACCGTAGGTCCTGCATTTGTGAGCCGTCGAGTTATAGGGGGAGTATATACTGGGTTTCGTTATGGTACGTGGATTAGTTATGGTATAATGGATTTACTTTGCATTCATTCATGCATGCCTATTGCCTATCACCATTGTATTGTTTGGTCCCTATATCTATCATCTTTATGGGGGGTTTCATAGGTATAGGTTATGTGTGCTGTTTGCTGTGTGTTGTGGGTTGATTGAAACTTTTGATTTATTGGGCCTGATTAAGCTATAGTTTTTTTAAACTAGCCGGTTACTTTATTGTTATTATTATGGTTAGTTCGTGGCAGGTTTATTATGTACTGGTACCGAGATTCAAGGCGTGATTCTGATTCCCTTCTCTTACAGTTATATTATTATGTAATTGTAATAATAATAAGGCTCTCACAAGTATAGGTAAGACTCCTTGATAAAAGACAAACATAGATAGGCCCATAATAGATATATACATGACTTGGCCATTGGGGCCTTGGTTATTAGAGTATAAGACACCACTGCGCTTTACTTTAACAATAGTCTACAAAGCCTTTAAGAGATAGATAATATTAGCTTTGATTGGGACAGTACCCCACCATACCCTTAAATATAATACAATATCAAATACATGCTAAAGATTCGGCAAAGCCCCGAATCAACCTGGAGCTCACCAACAGCCGTTGAGTAAAATATGCTTCTTTTAGGGAGGTCTATTAGCTGGAATAAATGTACCTGTGACATGAAACATAGTGTCCCCCAGGAGGGACGTCAGTACGAAAGTACTAAATATGTAAGTGATGATAGGCGAATTTACACGCCTATAACACTATATTTTGCCCATATTTTTGCCTAGTTTTGAGAACAAATTATATATTTCATGCACTTTTAGTCCTTTTTCCTGTAAGTAAGCTAACAAACATGATTAGCAAAGTTTCAAGTATAAATGATGCAGAATTCAACATTTTATGGATAACTTGACGCCAAAGAAAGCTTCACGAAAAGAGAAAAGCAAATCTTGGACGCCAAGGACTAAAGATGGCGCATGGAAAATCTGTTCCGGGCTAAAACAGCATTTCTGAAGACTTTGGGGACTAGCAGTAATTTATTAGGATTAGGATAATGATACATTAACCTAGTACAATTGGGTTAAGTATTTCATTAGCTTATTAGGATTAGGATAATGATACATTAACCTAGTACAATTGGGTTAAGTATTTCATTAGCTTAGTAGGATTTGGTTAAGCATTTCATTAGCTTAGTAGGAATAGGATATGGGTATTATAAATACCCTATCTTGCTAGAGATTTTGGGGACATCTTCTTACATCTCCTGACATCTTCTTCTAACATCTCAGAACATATTCTTCTATTAATTCTATTTTTCTTCTTCTATTCTTATATTCCGCAACAAGAGAAACGTTACCTTGCTAAGGGATTCACGCCTAACGCCTACCACACCATTACAAACGTGAAATCTTTATTGTGGTATAACAACAATGTCAATTGTGATTTCCTTCGCACTCATGGGTAACTAAACTTCTCTGTTGGGGTTATGGAAGCCGAATGAGATACTATCTATTGCTGTGAGTTTGTGAGTTCGTGACACGTATGTTGCTTATATCATTATTCTCTTCATCTTAATCTAAATTCTTTGTGGTTGCAAACGCAAGAATATGCCAGTATAACATTTAACTTGTTCGAAAGAAAGGTTATCTATCTGGAAAAGAGATAATGTCAAGGTAGTAGGGTCCCATCCCCTATTAAAAATTTAGTGCCGTAACTGGATTAACCTCTTGGAGAATTCGTACCGTTAGACACGCTTTAAGCTCGAAAGAGTTAAAGTGAAATAATCCTCGAATAGGTCGAAAGACGCCTGGATTTACCATCGAATACAATTCTCTATAAGCACATGCATGTCTGAATTCAACACACTCATAGTCAATAGAGACGTATAACTCAGAAGGTGGACATAACCCCAACTCCTCAATTCTCATTGTTTCACAACCCACTAAACATTCTTTTTTTTTTCTTTGCTATTTTCAGTTTTTGCTTTAATAATTTGGTTACACATTACAAACCCTCCTTCTTACGAGACTTGCACTAAAAGTCTAGTAATCGTTGCTTACTTGTTGACCAAGCTATTCCCTGTGGGATCGATACCCAACCCAGTTGGGTTCTATATTTGCTAACGATCGCTTTACACTCCTACGAGAGCTGTAGATTGAGCGTTATCAGTAAGGCATAAAGTAACCATATGTAAAACAAGAGCTCGAGTGAAACTAGGTACAACTGTATGGATAGTGATAGAACACCACCTTTGCTTACACTTATAGAATCATGTACATTACATTCTTTGCTTTACTTTATTGTTATTTGCATTACTAACTTTGTAAGACATTACAAATGACCAGTTGATCAGTGGTAAAAGAGAATGACCCATGCTAGGCATTTTAACCCCTGGGATACGGTCCTCATAAATACACAAATTGGGAACGGCCCAAGCTAGGTGTTCCTTCCACCCCTGGGATACTACCCATAAATGGATAAATTCACTTTACCTTGTTTCTTTAATTTTTGAGATTATTTTTTTGTGGTCATAGCATTATTGAGCTTTAGAGATATGGTCCAATAAAAGAAGACATGTGATCGAGACAAGAACAATGATATAAAAATTAAGTGTAACATCAATGTAGTAATACTTTAGAACTTGTATGACACTATTAACCTCACTGGGCATAAAACACATTCACTAATGATCCAAGAAGACATGTGATAAGTGAGGAGATGAAGACATACAATAAATGATCTAGTAAGTGGTATAACTAGTGAGCAAGTGACATTACATAGGATATATGGGTTGTGGTAGATTCCGGTGATCTTACATAACATATAGCAATTGTGGCAGATTCAAGTGTAGAAATTTAGATGTTTCAAATGGGGGAGTATGTGCATACCAAGTGGATACATATAAATCCTCAACTAAAGGGGTTTGGACTGTACAATAAATACTTACTGCGTAATAACAATTAGAAGGGTACGTGAGAATGGGTATTATTGAGGAACATGGGCAGATTCTAATTAGGAACAAATGTGTATCCCACGCAATGACATATAAACTATATATTGAATAGGTAAGGAATCTACAAGGTTACCTTATACCCAAATACGTTGGGAATAATATTAAAAAAAAAGAACATATGTAGCCAAAACAAGTATATGATCAATTAGACAATTGAAATAATTTTGGATAGACTGTATATCCAACACGTGACACTTTTATCTTGTATAATCTTGGATCTTATTGACACATATAAGAGAAACATGTGACACTTTGACACACTTTTAGACCATGGGCGGTAAATAAAAGGTCGATTAACTACAGCGAGGTTTGTACACCATTACAATGTATCTTTTACCATGAAAGATCATCTATAAATTTCACTTTATTGGTGTACGAGTATAAGACATCTTGCCAAAGAATATGAACTAGAATGGCCTTACATACTTTGTTTTGCAACCTGATAATTACAATGAATTAGCCTTCTTTTCTTTAAGGTGTTAATCTATAATATAAGCACATAACAGAGCTAATATTAGCAACTAATCACAATGTAATCCTTGTAAAACAATTGCAAAACACTTGATGGGCAGTCGGCTATTCAGCCCCTTAAACACTTGGCGTATCAATACACCCTCCTTCTATATAATTTAATACAACTCCACTTAACCATTCTATAAGGTCACCCACTCCCTCAAACAACAACACCGATATACATCACCTAAACAGTCCCAAAATCCTTCAACATAATATAAGATATTAAAATCACGAATTCTGATCACCATCCCGTGAGTTCTTAACAACAACATATATAAGTCCTCCATCAAAACCTATACGTAAAGAGGAAAAAATTGAGGTTGTAACCTTACCTTTATTTCTGAAATTTGCTTTCTTAAAGTGTACTCCTTCAAGACTAAGTTTCCCTTTAAGTTGAACCAAATACTATTGGAAAATATCTTAGAGATTAAAGAGAAGTGGACTTCTAAGCTTGGCAAAAAAGGATATCCTACACCTCGAACAAAAATAACTTGATTTCCATTTCTTCCAATGATAGGATTTAAGATAAACCATATTTATTTTTACTTATCTTGGCTGAAAATAAGGAGGATTTTTTCAAGACCCCTAGGAGAAATTAGGTAGTTGTTTTTGGTTGAGAAGAGCTGGGGAGAAATCTATTTTTTATGCAAATGAAATAATAGTGAAATGAGCTTATCTTGGTCTATAAATGACCCTTCATGACTACCTCTCTCTCTTTAATTTGGACTAAATATTTATTTTTGGTCAAAAGGTCTAAGTAGATGATCCACCTACTTGGTTCTTTAAGCTAGTCAAGTAGTTCAAATAGGTGATGCACCTACTTGCTCTATTAAGCTGGTCAAAAGGTCCATTTACCTTATGTAGTGATGCAATTACTTTATCTCATAATTTGGTCAAATAGTCGAAGTAGGTTATGCACTTACTTGTCCATTGAACTTGGGCTTTGTGGATCTAAAACTATTGTGCCTCGGCTGCCCATTCTTCTTCATTTCTTTCTTTTAGTTTGGGCCAAAGTTAATTCAAGTAGGTGGTAGTGTATTTGGCCTAATAAGCTGGTCAAGGGAATCTTAGTAGGTGATGCACCTACTTAGTTCTTAGATTGGTCAATAAGTCAAAGTAGGTGATGCACCTACTTGTCAATGACTAGCTTAATTCAAGTCAAGCAAGCAACTCGCTTATTAATTCCATATCCTAAGTCTTAAAATGTTAACTTAATACTTATATGAACTAGGATACTTTAATTCTTTTATTTACATTTAACACTCACCTCTAACCTTTAAGCTAAAAAATCACCTTACTTTTCAAGTTTAAATACCTTTATTAATACTAACTTAGTCATATACGTGCCAAAATATACGAGGTGTTACATTAATATTCTCCATCTTATGGATTAGACTAATCTCCATGTTGTATTCAGAGATGGATTAAATTTTTATATTTGCTTAATACTTTATTTTATATTCTTATTATATTAGAAGCTTTTGTACTGATTTCACCAGGTTTTGGGACTATTTTATATGTTTTAGTCTTTTATCATATTTATTCCACTATTTTCTTTTATCTCCCTTGATAGTCCATTACTAGTAGGTTCAAACTATTGGTTGGCTTACCTACTAGTTGGTTATAGTAGGTTCCATTATGACTTGATACAATGGGTCGTGACATTTAGTTTTGGTATATCCCTTATTTGTTTGCACTTAATTTTATGGTTTTAGTGAATATGGGTATATTAGGGCCATGTCATCTATCAGGGATGTGGGTAAGGGGAAAAAGTGGTAAGGGGGTTGAGGGATCATCTACACTAAGGGTAGGGTCTTGGAGTATTACTTTGTTATGGAATTCCATTGAATTAATGAATATTATAAAGAATAGGAAGATTTTTTTCAGGTCCCAATTTCTCAGGTCACGATGGCAGCTACCACAACCTATTGGTAGGTAAGCCAACCCATGATTCAACAACTAGTAACGGACCACCAAGAGAAATAAAAAAAGCAGCAGAAAATGAATCTAATAAAAATACTAATATAGAGAAGTAATCCCAATCTTGGTGAAGCCATTACAAGAGCTTCTAATAAAATATGAGTACCAAGTTGGATACAAAGTAAATATCTACAAGTTGTCTCTGAAATACAAAAATAGAGATCAGTCTAACAATAAGAGGGCGAGCAGGATTAACTCCGAATGTCAGGAGCTCACCCTAAATCTCCAGTTATTGGATACTCTGCAAAATGCAAACATTAATGGCGAAGACTCGTACTATAATCTACAGGATGCAAAATTATAGTATAAGTACCAAACATGAGGTACTTAGTAGGCATCAACCGATTGAGATCCAAAGACAATGCAAGTAAAAATAACATATAAAGTAGGAATATAAATTACAAGCAACTACTTAGGCAATGAAACATAATAATACAAACTGAAAAGTAAGTGTAAACATCAGATTCTACCTGTATTCAGGGACAAAGCGTGGTTCCATAAGTAGCTAGTCCCTATTGATGTGCTATGGTTTCATAACACTTTCCATGCTTAAACCTAGAAAATATGCCTGTACTTAAGGCTATTTTGTTAGGTTTGATGTGTTTTTGAAGTGATCTTTTAGGTAAATAGGTTCTGGGAGCTAACTGGAAGAAAAATAATTTGAAAGCTGAAATATGACTACCTACTTGAGGTACCTACGCCCCATAGGTGCCACCCAAGGGGTGTAGCTGACACAGAGTTGAGTTCCTGAGAATTTGAAGCCCCATAAGTGTTCTACTAACTACATGGGACCACCTACAGCCCGTAGGTGCCATGTACGGCCTATAAGTGGCTCCGTTGGTGGCTACCGACTCAAGTTTTCATATTTTATTTAGGATTTGATTTCTAGAGTTTTGATGCAATCTATAAATACCCTTTTGACATTTTTAGTAGAAAAATGCATAGAGAGGATATGGAATGCCCTCTGGGGCTAAGTTTACACTTACAAATATATTTTGATTCCAAGATTGACTTGTGATCTTGGGATTCTTGTGTTCTTTCTTTTTTTGGTTGAATAATTGATTTGAGACTTTTGGTTTTATTCTTTCATTATTGTGAGATTAATTCTATGTTTTTTTCTATGAATTTCGTGAATTGACTTGCAATTATGAGCGGCTAATTCCCTTAGCTAGGGTTATGGCGAACCCCGGTGAGTTAATTAAGTAGAGGAAGTGTCAAGTTATTCTAGATAAAGATTCTTGCGTGTATTGTTGTTTTGTTTGATTTAATTGATTTCTTAGTGGTGGCCAACATTAAGAACCCTCTTGTATTCTCTACTTACTTCAAAAAAGAGGTAGTGATTGGGAAAACTTGAGACTCACAAGGTAATAGTTAATCTGGGATCCAATGTCAAGGGTTAGTAACGTGACCTCTGAGACACAAGGTAAAGATTGAGATTTTCCAATGAGTCCACAAGACAATTGGTGATACATAACTTGTCAGACTCTGCATGCAAGGTATTAGAATAGTTTGATAGTGCGTGATAAATCTATGGACTTAGAAGCCAGGGAGAATACAAGCCTAGTATTTGTTTCAGATCGATTACAACTAAAAGCATCCGAGTTTTGTTACTTCTCTTACTTTTAAAAAAAAATCCCCCCCATTAACTTTTCTGTACTGCCCGGTGATTTGAGCAAGTTTAGGCGATATTTCCATGTATTTCTTATGAGTTCAACCCCAACCTAGTTGGGTTACTATATTTTGACATCAACCGCATTATACTTCTAAGGAGGTGTACATTTAGGCAATAACAAGTTTTGGCACCATTATTGGGGAATAAAGTTGTGAATTGTTGATTGGATTTGTTAATATTTTTGGGTTTTATTTTCTTGTATTTTGTTACTCTTCTGGATATGACATATTTACAAAAAGAAGGGTGGAGTAATGATGACTCTTTATTTATTGATCCTTACCCTTTAGGTATAGTGAATTATTGTTAGAGTGTGATTGATATATTGTTGAAGAATAATGAGAGCATGCTAGGAACGTTGACACTCCTCACAAAAGAAAAAGAGGAATTCAATTAAAAGGTTGATAGGTTTAGCTTGGAGATTCACAACTTAAAATGTGACTTGGATGCAAAGGTTGATGCATGTAACGCCCAACAAATTAGTTATGAGTTGTGTGAGGCTAAAAAAATTTTTATAAGACAAATTGAGGAGCTAAAATTAGAGGAGTCAACACTTGATCAGACTTTTGTTAATCTTGTCACTATTCAGAAGAGCACACTAGATTTATATAAGGATTTTTTCATGAAAGTGGCTCATATCCTTCATTATTAATTTAATAGCATAGATTTTAATTTTGTAATTGATTAATTCATACATTTGTGGCACTTTGGAGTGTTTTTGACTGAGGTGAGAAGGGAAAAGTGTGAAATTTTTGCTTATTGAATTAAAAATGGAAAAGTGTGTAAAAATAAAGTTAACAGTTAAATAGGGGAAAATAGAGGTGCATAAATGCCCTCAATTATCAAAATTACGATCCTCATACCTGCGATCGTGGTTACCCATCTATTCATGATCGTGGACCCTTGACCGCGGTCGCGGTAAATCTGTTTAAAAAGACCATCAGTCTGCCATTTGCTCACATTCCCTCTCTAAATTCTCTCTCAAATTGTGCCCATTCCTGGTCATAAGTTGGGCATTCAAAAGCATTATACCATCCACCTTGCATCAATTCCTCCGGTAAGTGCTTTGAATTTGTACTTTATTTGTTAAAAATAGGTCATAGAATTCATGAAATAGGGAAAGCTTAGAACTATGTCTTTCTTTGTTGAATCTTTGTTGAATCGTACTTGCATGGTGGTTAGCTATTAGAAATAGTGTGCACATATGTGGGGAAGTATGGAGTACCCAAATTATGTTTGAAATTAAGTATAATGTAGTGTGCACACCAAGTGCTCGATAAATGCACAAACGAGTCCATAACTAGTTGTTTTCACATTTTAGGGGCATGATCAAGTACTTAGAAGCCTTTTTAAAATCTCTTAATGATTAATAGTTGTTTTGAAACATAATTTGGCCCCGAAAATAGAATTTTGGATTGTTGGAAATTCTGTCTCGGACTGGCCTCAGATACCGCAATTGCGATCATCGGGATCATGATCATGACACTGTGATCGTGGATCAGTGGCTCATGATCACGACATATGAGGCTGAATTCCAGCCTGGGCAAAAAAATCCTACACTTCGAATTCTTGTCCGAATACTACCCAGTAACCATCTCATGAGCTTTATTGAACAACATAACCTAGTTTGCACATGAAAATGTCGATGTTTAATGTTGCTCTGTTGTTCTTATATTTTTCAGGGTTGATATCATGAGAGACTATTATCAAGTTTGATTCATGGCCCCGAGGGCCACACTCTGTACTATGGTGACCTTCCAAGGACAAAGCTGCTTTCCGAGAGAGAAATATGCTTGGAGAAAGTGTCGGAAAAGATTTCGACATTTCATGACAGACTTATGGACACTAGATGGCGGTGCTTCACACCATATCCTTGCAAGGCAAATGGGCAGTGGGTACGGGAATTTTATGCTAATCTTAGCATAGTATCTTTCTCATACTAATTACTAGGGTCATTAGGATTTGAGGGAAAGAGGTAAACTTTGGGTCAGAGCAATTTATTGACATATAAGGGCTCCTAAATTCAAACATGGATGAATTTAAAGCCAAAAGGTGTGAGCCTAAAAGTTGGATGGCGGAGAAGCTATGTCCGGGCAAGGAGGTCCCTTGGGCGGCTACCAAGAGGAACATATCTTTGAATGAATTTATTGCCGAGGCACAAATTTGGTTGACTATCATTTGTAGTCGAGTCTCCCCTTGCACCCATATGGCAACAGTTCCACATTTACGGGCCAGGATGATTTCTTACCTATTAGACGATATTCCTTTGAATGTTGGTCATCTTGTACTCTCAGAGATGAGGTTTTTCAGAACCGTGGTGGTAGACATCTCTTTTTCCCCTTTTTGATTATAAGTTGTGCAGGTGAGCAGGCATTGAGAAGTTCCTTGGATATACTTAGGTGCGCCCTGGCACCCCCATTTACCCTCTAAAAATTTGGGGTGAGGGTGTACCTAGCAAGAGCAAGAAGAAGAAGATCGACTTAGGTAAGTTGACTTGTGAGGAGCCAGAGTCTTGTAGGCCATCCACTACCAGGCCTTTTCAGGATATTGGTATTTATTTAATGGCCATTAGGGAGCTTGTGTTGGGGTTGCCCCAGGGGTCGGGGGAGCCCTCCACCACCCTCCATTCCTATATGGCTTGATCTGATTATGGGAGGTACTTAGAGGACCAGCAGATATAGGAAGCCAATATTTCTAGGCTTGATAGGGCCTACTCGTCATTAGCATAGTCTTACAGAGAGCTCTGGGACTTGTATGAGAAGATAAAGAAAAGGGAGAAGAAGAGGGACAAATTTTTTAGAAAGATGTAAAAGGGGGTGAAGGGCCTTTGGAAGGCCCTAAAACCCTGAGATAGACTTCCTTCATCCCGAGTTGAGAGTGATGATGAGGCCCCAACAGAGTGGTACGGGTCTTATGATATCAGAGATAATTCAGAGTTCGAGGGCGAGAGCAGATCTTGATGCAGTTTTAGGGAGCACCCTCATCACTCTTTGTGATTTATTATTTATATAGTGAGGACACTACATATTTCTTAGTTGGGGTTGCCTGTTTCTGTATTTATTTTATTTAGGCCTATATTATTTAGATATTTCTGGATGTTTTGATGACATATTGGATGATTTATTTTTCTTTGTTGGGTTGTAATATTGGGGCACTCTAATGGTACCCATATTTTAATGGATTACTTATTTTGTTTCATTTCTAGATTTTTACTTTATCTTTATTTTACTTATGGTGATATCGAACGAGCCTTTCCCTATGATAGATTGAGTGACAACATTCTTGAGGGAACATCATCGTGATTGGGTTTTGAGCCATAGATGTAGGGAAAGTATGAGTACTCAGAGCATCAGAGCTATAAATGCAGGGGAAGTCTGAGTCCCCGTAGCATTTTGGATTTGGGATCATACTTATACCTATAGTAAAGTCTGAGTAGCCATATGGTTTGCCCATATGAAAGCCAAAATGTGAGATGTTGGCTTGTTTTGGTGCCCTAAATAGCAAATTGTAGGTGGTGCAAATGCGAAGCAAACACCTCCTCAGTCCAATTTTTTTTTGAAATGAAGGGCACAGATGTGAGTGACCTTGTAACAATACCTTACCTCTTTTTGTGACTCCAAAATTTTGGCTTGTAGAAAGGTATATAC
The DNA here is from genome assembly GCA_030864215.1 of Capsicum pubescens. Taxonomy (NCBI): domain Eukaryota; kingdom Viridiplantae; phylum Streptophyta; class Magnoliopsida; order Solanales; family Solanaceae; genus Capsicum; species Capsicum pubescens. The sequence continues at coordinate 208,838,250 of CM061540.1, read as the reverse complement.
TGCATTTTGTCTTTAGTGGGAAGGGCTATTGATCCCCTTTGAGGAGTTTGCATGCCGTGTGTGGTGAGCATATTTGTCCAAATTTCATGCATACTTGTACTATTTTGAACTTACCTCGGTCGTCTCTCAAGGCTAATTTTGATTATGCTTGGTTGGTAAAATGATCCTAGGCCATCTTTCTGAAATAGGAGCCCACTTTAGCCTAAATAGCCTACCCATGCTTAGGATAGTACTCTTAGTCACCAAATTTGATCCTTTAAGCCTTTCTTTGGCAACTATGTTGTAAATCTTAATCCATTCAAAGTTTTTCCCACTCTTGAACCCTACCCTCCAAGAACATAAAAAATAAAAATTGAGGCTAAATGCCTAAGTTAGGGGTGATAAGTTTGAAAGAGTTAACTTTGGGCCATGGTAGTATAAGTGGATGCCTATGAGATAAGCAATGAAAAAAGTGAAAAGAAAGAAATGATGAAAACTAAGAATAAGGCATAGATTGCAAAAGAAATAAGCGAAGAAAGATACCTTTGAAAAGTTGGGTAAATCAAGATAGCTAAAATAGGCATGTGTAAAGTGTGAAAACAAAAGAAGTGGCCTATAGTTAAAAATTGGATGGAATAGTGTGATGTAGATGTTCAAGGAGGGTGTAACCACTTTGTTCCTAAATGATATCCTACCTTTCCCAGAATGTTACAAGCTCAAAAATCCCTTTGAGATCTCCAACCAAGTGTATTCATTATAGTGGCAATTGAAAATAAGGGAAAGCCTATGACATGGTACTTGTTAGTACTGAGAGTCTTTGTGTGAGAGAGAGTTTTGTATTTAATCCCCTAGTTGCATATTAGATAATTCGGTGTGTGGGGGATATCCTTCTTGTAAGAAGGCATATGAACAACTTGAGGTTGGTGATATTGTCATCTTCCGAATAATAAGGCAAAAAAGAGTATAGTGGAGTTGAGGTCAATAGAGAGTCCTTTATAGATTGTTAGTGGGTATTGCATTTTGGTTCTTTAAAGTCCTTTGCATCTTTGAGATTGTATTTCATTATGAGGGATGTCATGAGAATAGATTTTACCATGTTTATAGAGCCACTTATGGTAGCAATCAAGTTTGAGATCATTGTGATCATTGGGTTGTATAAATAGGCTTAAATTTGTATTGTCTCATTGAGTGAGAAGTATTATTGCTTGAGAACAAGTAAAGGTTTAAGTTGGGGGTGTTGATGAGTGGTGAATTTACCACTTATTTGTATTCAAAATTCATGCACACTATTACGATTAGAATGTATGAATAAGACAAATTTGTGAGTGAATGCACTAATTTCCACATTTTGTAGGCTTACAGGTGATGAGAAAGAAAGATGTGGATTTGACCAAATGGAAGAAAAGGATCAAAAAGAGAAGAAAAATGCAGATGGAAGACCTGAAGTAGAATTTAGTCTTATTTACCGCAATCGCGGTCTGAGGGATGCGTTCACGGTCAGTCAAGATTGGTCAAATTCTGCGATCGCGGTACTCTTATTGCTATTACGGTTGCCATGATCTTGGATAAGTTACAATGATCACGGCTAGATGGGTTTTATGCTTCGGGGCAGTTCTGTCATTTTGACCAGCCGACCCCAAACCCTTATGATGCTAAAACCCTTTCCTATTTGGCATCTTACATTTTGAAGAATCAAATTTTGGAGAATTTGTGACCCTACTAATTTGGGCAACAATTGTATTTGAATCTCATACTTTGAATTTAGTGAAATTGATGGATGGATGCTTTGAATAACCCTTATGGTATATTTTTTTTCTTTACTTCATGAGTAGCTAAACTTTCTTGTCTTGGGATTATGTTGAACTAAGGTGCAATTATGTGTGGGTTGTGATGTATTTGTGTAGATTCTAGTTTATTGATGATGGGTTTCACTATTGTTTGTTTGAATTAGTTGGGGTTTATGGGTGAAAACCCTAAATACCTAAAATGGATTTGTAGGTGAAAACCTCAAGCTCTTGAGAGCTCACATCATCCTTGGAATAAGAGTGTGGGTGAACTTTTGAAACACCATGTCATCCTTGAAATAGGTATATGGGTGAAAAAATAATAGTGGACAATAATGTATGTAGTTTGCTATATTTTCTCTCTCTTAGAAATAAAAATGAGTAGAGATTTGGCTATGTCTTGGGCATCTTCCTAGAAATAGGGATGCCAGTTGAGGTATTAGATGGTTTTAATTGACACAATCGTTAGGTACTCGAAAGGGTCAATGGGTGATATTCTTGAGTTTTTGTTGACAAACTAGCCTCAAGGACCCTCAACCTAGCCTACCATATTGTTATTGACTAGAATTTGCATCAAAATCATCATGCACCCATGCATAACTTGCCCTTTGGTAAACATAATCCCATGATCTTACTCATATTGAATTTTCAAATCACAAGTGTTGCCTTTTGTTTGTTGATTCGACTAGTCTTTGATTAATCCTTGTTTCAAACCAACCCCCATTTTAAATCATGTATTTTACTTTGTTTATATTACAGGTATTTTTTTAGTAACTGTTAACACTCATAGGACTAGAAAGCTAATTTTGCTTCTCTTGGATTCGACCTCAACATAAGTTAAGCTATTGATAACGATTGCCTCTACCAATTTAAAAGATATAGGTAAGAGTTATCAACCTTACCGTATGGCTCCTGCCGAGCTTAAGGAGCTAAATTCTTAGCTTCAGCATCTTTTTTATAAGAGTTTTATTAGATCGAGAGTGTCTTCTTGGGGTGCTCCTATGTTATTTATGAAGAATAAAAATGGCTCTATGCATATGTTTATTGATTATATGAAGCTTAATAAGGTGACAGTGAAGAACCGTTATCCAATGCCTCACGTTATCCAAGCGTTATGAGGGCAAGCCATGGTTTTTTGTTCCTTAAGAAAGGCGGATTTCCACGTTAAATCATTGTGTTCATTAATTTTCTGCAAATCCTTTAATTTTCCAGCACCTCATAGTTGCTTTATAGGTTTATTGCTTATGATTGACTTTGAGAGGACCTGGTCCCTCACTATGTGGTGTAACACCAAGGGTTTCAATAATTGATATTAGAGTGGGTTCACTCTAAAAGGTTCATACCTAGAGTGTTCTGGTCATCATGGCTGCTATAATTGAACTAGGGGTGAAGAGAAAGGAAGCAAAAAAAGAGAGTTTCCTTACTTTAAAGGCTTTAGAATCTGACTCAAGTGAAGAAGACACTGATATGGTACTTCTGGCAACAAGGATTGTTAGAGTTATGATAAAGGTGGTAGCTCTGAAGAATTCATGAGGAACTACCTAATGCAAAACTAGAATCAAAATCCTAAAACATCAAGAAGAAAAAATGCAGCTAGCCATATAGTAAAGAAGGTGTTGGATCCATGGGATGACTTGTCAATCACATATGAGAAAAACAAAGAGTATGGAGATGGTTTCATACTGAAACAGGATGATAAGAAAATAATCTCAAGTTCCTAGTGTTCTCTAATGGAAACTATCAAAGATAAAGAAGAAAATGGGGTAGAAAAAGGGGGATTTCACCCAAAACTGATTTATGGATAGTGGTTGTTCAAGATACATGACTGGAAGGGTTTATTGTTTTCTCTCCCTCAAGACACTTCAAGAGGGAGGTATGCCTTTTGGAAATGGCAAACAAGGGTATATCCAAGGTGTTGGAAAGATTGTAAAATCATCTCATCATGCAATAGAAGATGTGTATTATGTAAATGGACTTAAATACAGTCTTCTAAGTTAATCTCAAATCTGTGACAAAGGAAATGAGGTAACATTCTCATCTGATGGTTGTAATGTATCAAGGATAAAATCTAGAACAATTATTCTCAAATCCAAAAGGATTAAAAATATATATGTAGCTGATATGGAGTCTGTGGCTAATGGGGAATTAACTTGCTTAAGTGCACAAAGTGAAGATGCTTATTTATAGCATAGAAGATTGGGACATGTAAGTTCCTCTTTGTTAAACAAGTTGAATTCAGGGACCTGGTCCGTCGCCTGCTAAAGCTAAAATTCCAAACAACAAAGTTTGTGATGCTTGTGTCAAAGGTAAACAAATCAGATCCTCCTTCAAATTGAATAAACAAGTAAGTACTTCCAGACCTCTTGAAATACTACTCATGGATTTATGTAGACCTATTAAAGTCCAAAGTAGAGGGGGATAGAAATATGTGCTGGTTATTGTATATGAATACTCCAGGTTCCCCTAGACAATGTTTATAAGATCCAAGGATGAAACATATGGGGTTATCATGGATTTTGCCAAAAAAAAATCTAAGAGAAGCTAAATTGCAAAATTGCTGAATTCAGGTCTGATCATGGAAATGAATTTGATAATTCTCAAGTTGATGAATTCTGCGCTGGACATGGAATAAGTCACAACTTTTATGCTCCTATAACTCCACAACAAAGTGGAGTTATTGAAAGGAAAAATAGAATACTCACAGAGATTGCTAGGACTAAGCTAATTGATAGTGGTCTTCCAAAGAGTTTCTGAGCTGAAGCAGTAAATACTGCTTGTTATATGACTATAAGGTGTTTGATTATATCAATTCAGAATAAGACTCCATATGAGCAGGTATTTAATAGAAACCTTAAGCTAGACTATTTCTGACCATTTGGATGCAAACGCTTTATGCTAAACAATGGGAAGAGAGAATTGGGAAAATTTGATTCCAAGAGTGATAAAGGAGTGTGTGTAGGCTACTCCTCAACAAGTAAGGCTTACAAAGTGTTCAATAAAATTACTCTGTGTGTTAAATAAAGTGTTCATATGATCTTTAATAAGTTAGGAAATCAAATGAACTCAGGAGATGATGAATATTCAGAAGTTGAAGAATTCATTCCTGTTCAAAGGGATGATATTATTGAAGATGATGATCATGCGATAAATAATGTAGATGATAGTGATGATTATCCAGGATCTTAGGCACAAATTTTAGCTCCAATAGAAGAACAACCAGAGAAAACTAGTCAAAATTCACAGAGACCTGGTCGTTGTGGTATCAATCTCAAAAGACAAAAATGGAGGCATAAATCCTCTCATCCCCTTGAGAACCGAACTACCCCTTTGGAAATAGGAGTCCAAACAAGGGCTCAAACCAGAAATGTTTTGGCATTCTCAGTCTTTTTGTCACAAATTGAACCCAAAAATGTGAAAGAAGCTCTGAAAGATGCTGACTGGATCAATGCAATATAGGAAGAACTCCAACAATTTAAATGAAGCAAAGTCTGGATTTGTCCCCAGACTTGTTGACAAAATGATAAGTAGGACCAAATAGGTGTACAAAAATAAGCAAGATGTGAATGGAACTATCAACAAAAATAAGGCAAGGCTGGTTGTTCAAGGTTATAACTAGGAAGGGATTGACTATGATGAGACCTTTGCCCCTGTGGCAACAATAGAGGAATTAGAATTCTTGTTGCATTTGCTGCATACATAGGATTCAAACTATTTCAAATGGATATCAAAAGTGCTTTCCTGAATGAAAACCCAAAGTAAGAAGTCTATGTCAAAAAACTCCAGGTTTTGAAGATGTAGATTTTCCTCTTCATGTACTTAAATTGGATAAAACTCTTTATGGTTTGAAGCAATACCAAGGGTCTGGTATGAGAGACTCTCAAAGTTTGTCCTGTAAAATAGTCTCAAAAGAGGGAAAATAGATAATACTCTATTTATAAAGACTAGAGGTAGCAACCTATTAATTGTCCAGATTTATGTTGATGGCATAATCTTTGGAGCTACTTCTGAATCCCTATGCGAAGAATTTTCTAAGCTAATAAGGAGTGAATTTGAGATGAGTATGATGGGTGAATTGAGCTTCTTCCTAGTCCTAAAGATTTAGCAAACTTCTTAAGGAACAATGATTTGTCAAGAGAAGCACATCAAGGAACTACTAAAGAAGTATAACATGAGAGATGCCAAGCCAATTGATACCCTATTTGGAATCTGCTAAAAAATAGATAATGATGATTTAGGTCCTTCAGTGAATGAGATAATGTATAGAGGTATTATTGGATCCTTTCTATATCACACTGCAAGTAGGCTTGACATTGTTTTCAATATAGGAATGAGTGTCATATTTAAAGCATGCCCTAAGGAGTCTTATTTTAAAGCTGCAAAAAGAATTCTTAGGTATTTGAAAGGGACTAGGAACCTGGTCCTATAGTATCTATCAGGAGATAGTTTTGACTTAGTGGGCTATGATTATGCTGACTATGCTGCATATTTGGTAATTAGAAAAAGTACTTCAGGAATGGCATATTTTCTTAGCTCATCCTTAATCTCCTGGCGAACTAAGAAGTAAAACTTAGTTGCTTTATTTACTACTGAGGTTGAATATGTTGCTGCTGCTTCTTATTGTGTACAACTGCTATGGATCAAGCAACAATTAGAATATTTTGGTATTGTCTCACACACTATCCCTCTAATGTGTGACAACATAAGTGCTCTAAACATGGCCAAAAATCTAGTGCATCACAAGAGGACTCAGCACACTGATATGAGGCATCACTTCCTAAGAGATAATATTGAGAAAGGGGCTATCTGCATGAATTTCTGTAAGACTAAGGAGCAGATAGTAGATATCTTTAGTAAGTCACTTCACAAGGAACTATTTGTGAAGAACAGGTTGAAGCTAGGTCTGATCAAATTAATCTGATCTACCATATGAATCAGTGGTTCTCTATAAAATTAGCTATGATCAGGAGACAGGTATCCTTGATAAAGTAAGTATTTGTTAGTCTATCCTAGTATCATAGTTTTATAGGTATACACCCATGGGAACAATTTTGGAAGAAAGTAGATGAAGTATGCACAAATTTGAGAAATCACTCAAAGAAAGAGAGGGACCTGGTCCCATCTCTCAGGTTAGTATCATGAATGTGCATGTTTTTATTCTTGTTCTAATTAGAAAAGGACACATTCTTTCTCTCCTTAATAGAAAATTTGTGTTATCCAAAATTATAGTCAAACTCATCTTTACATTAACTCCATGAATCTTGTCCAACTCAGCTATCCTAGTTATCCAAAGACAAACCCTTTCTTTACTTATCTCTCCAATGAAGATTTATCCCTGAAAACATATTACCCCTTTGACAGTGTTAAAGGAAGTTTGGATGGTCTAAGGAACAAAATGGCAGCCTTAAAACAAAAGTCTTCAAAGTGAATTCTGGAAATCCTATTAAAAGGTACCAGACTTCTGAGGGACCTGATCCCTTGAAGAAGAGAATGACTAATGATGAACCTTATAAAAGAAGAAAAACAAAAGACAGATTCTAAAAAATACAACAATTATTTGATTGCAAGTGAAAAGTCAAATAATTTCAAAAGAGGGTCCAAGGGTCTTTGTAGAACATAGACATGAGAAATAATGAACTCAAGAAGAAGGTTACAACTCTATCTAATGAGGTTTGAACTTGAATACAAAAAAGATTTATTATTGTTAAATATGGAAGGTTCAAACAATTACACTGTCATAAGATGGTCTTACTTCTCCAAACCCTCTTCCCAAATTTTTCACCTTTTTAACTCCTCCATCTTCTATGGATTTTTCTATGGAACATAAAAATACTTCTTACACTGTAATGATACATAATCTGTTGAACATGAATGAGTTCTTTCTTTTTTGCTCTTTATCTATTTATACCTTAAAAATGTTCTTCATGTTAGTATTGCCCCAGTGGCCATGAGTTTACTAACTTGTGCTTACTATTACTCCTAGTTTACTGTTTTCACTTTTCAATAATGATATAAGGGGGAATATAAATATTTTTAATGATCTCAAGGGAATACACAACCAAGACCAACCCTATAAGCATCGCAATAAACCATGAAACCATCTGAACCCTTTGGTAGAGTCAACATTAGAGCGGAAGTGAGTCGAGTCTTCAGCTCTTGAAAACTCTTCTCACAAGAATCAAACCACTGAAACTTAACCTTCTTCTAAGTCAGTCTGTACATGGGTGAGACAATAAAGAAAAATTCTTCAACAAAGCATCTATAATAATTGCCTAAATCTAAGAAACTCCTAACATCTGATAGAGATATGAGTCTAGGCCAGTTCCTTACTTCTTTGGTCTTTTGAGGATCAATCTGAATGCCTTCACTGAAAATAGTGTGACCAAGGAAAGCTATTGATTTCGACCAAAATTCGATTTTATTGAACTTAACAAATAATTGATGCTCTTTGAGTGTCTGCAAAACAATCCTTAAATAGTTTGCGTGCTCTCCCTTACTACGAGAGTAGATGAGAATGCCATCTATGATAACTATGGTGAACATGTCCAAGTACTACTTGAACATTCTATTCATGAGGTCTATAAAAGAAGCAGAAGCATTCATTAGTCCACAAGACATAACTACAAGTTCAAAGTAACCATATCGAGTTTTGAAGACTGTTTTTGGAATGTCACAATTTCTAACTCTGAGTTGATGATAGCCGGATCTGAGGTCTATTTTAGAAAAATAGTTTGCACCCAGAAGTTGGTCGAACAAGTCATCAATCCTAGGAATGGGATACTTATTATTGATTGTGACTTTATTTAACTGACGGTAGTCGATGTATTTTAAGAGAGAACTATCTTTATTGTGTACGAGAAGAAATGTAGCACCCCATAGAGAGACGCTATGCCTGATAAAACCCTTATATTAGAGGTCTTTCAATTGTTCTTTCAATTCCTTAAGCTCGACAAGAGTCATTCTGTAAGGTATAATCAAAATAGGCTGGGTATCTAGAAGGAGATCTATTTCGATGTGAATTTTCTGCTCGGGAGGAACTCCAAGAAGATCTTCAGGAAACACCTCTAGAAATTCATTCACTACTAGAACTAACTCAAAACTCGAGATTTCAGAACTTGAGTCCTTTAATCGGACGAGATGATAAATGCACCCTTTAGAAATCATTTTTCTCGTCTGAAAGAAAGAGACAAATCAACCTATAGGAACTGAGGTACTACCTATCTTTTCTAAGACTGGCTCATTTAGAAACTAAAATTGAACTATTTTGTTTCTACAGTCGACTGAGGCATAGAAAGAGGGGAGACAATCCATACCAAAAATGACATCAAAATCGACCATCTCTAATTCCATAAGATCATCTGAGGTGACTTTTGAGATATTATGGTCAGGTAATTTTTGTGTACCCATCCGACTATGATGGAACTACTGACTGGGGTAGACACTGAAAAGGGTGCTACAAAAATTTTGGGGTTGACGCCAAAATCTAATTCTATATATGGAGTTACGAAGGAAAGTGTGGCTCTGGGATCTAATAATGTATACACATAAAGGTGAAATACTTGTAACGTACCAATAACCACATAAGGAGAAGCCTCCCAATCCTACTAAATCTGAAGGGCATAAGGTCAATTTTCAAGCTGTCCACTGTTGGCACTGGAGTTGGCGCTTTGATGAGTTGGGAAACATATTGTAATAGATGAGAAGTTAGTTTTTCCCTTTTGATGATCATTTCTTCCCTTACATATACCTGTTCAACAATCCCTTATCCTATGGCTTGACTTGCCACACCTAAAACACACATCACTATTGGCCATGTACTCACCATTATGGTTCTTACTATACCTCTTGAAGACTAGGTTGGTGCAACCACTGTTCACACTACCCTGGGACTTAGATCCTGGTACTCTATCACGAGTATTCTGCCTGAACTTAGGCTCTGGAGCACTGGTAGAAAATGGGGTTGGGAATGAAGACTTTTGGTGGGGCTGAGAATGATTTTCACCATACGATCTAGATTGAGAGAAATTGAAACTACCAGTCCTGGCACTCTTATTCTCCTTTTTCTTTTATTTAAACTTCTCTTCCTCAATCTGCTGAGCATAAACCATCAATCTAGAGAGGCCCATATCCTTAATCAACATAGCCATTCTGCACACCTTTACCATATCCTCTGAAACCCCATACACAAACTTTCTCTGAAACCTTAGACACAAACTTACTTATTCGAGCCCTAGAATCAGCCACCATATTTGGATCATACCTCGCCAACTGAGTAAATTTGAGTGAATACTCCTTAACACTCATATTGCCCGCTTCAAGTAAATAAAATCCTGCACCTTAGCTTTCCTTAACTCCAGTAGGATAAACCTATCCATAAAAGCGGTAGCAAAATCATTCCACTCTACTGGCCCTGCATCAACATATCTTTCTTTCTTCCACTACTGAAACCAAGTATGAGCCACTCTTTGAAATTAGTAATCAGCTAAATCAGCACTTTCACTCAAAGTGAGATATGTAATGTCAGTAAATTTATAAATATTGTCAAGGAAGTCCTGTGGATCCTCCTCAAACTTTGACCCGAAGAATGTCGGAGGATTCGTTTGAGTGAAATCCCAAATTCTAACTATTGCCGTATTCACTATTAGGTTTGCTAGGGCAACATCCTGCTGGTTATTATGGGCAGCCATATATTGGGATAGTGATACGAAAGAAGCCCTGAATTCAGCATGAGAAACATGCTCATTTAGTGAGTCTTGCTAAACTAGCGGGGGTATGGGCTGATCCCTATTCCTTGATCTATTTTCCCTTTTGAGAAGCATTTTTTGTAAACGAATAAGGGATGAGTTAGAAGAAGAAGTTTAATAGATCTTTGTAACATCCCGCATTTCGGGCTAGAACGTAAACCGTTATTCTTTCACATAGAGGTTGCAAAATTCATGAATCCTATGCAAATTTAGTGTGTAATCAATTATGTAGTGTGTGAATCTAGTTGAGCATGAATTGATATCATAGAAGTCCCTTAACTCAAAGACGAGTTGAAAACTTTCCTATCGTTCAAGTTTTAGTGAACGTTGAAACTTGGATCAACTTCAATCGATCATAACTTATTATATATGATGAACTGGGTGGCCTGCTATATATCAAATGAAATATCTTCGAATTATGTTTCCATCGATACCAAATTCGCCTAAAACATACACTCGATGAAGAAGATAGAGCATTTTTAGTGTCAGCATTCCCGTTTGACTGGCCACCGAATTGCGATGAGCCTTAAATTGACAATTGTCAATTCCAGTAGATCATTGTGATTTCCAGCACATCGTGGTGAAGCTTTATATGGCGTTCTGGTCCCGAATTTTAAATTCTAAGGTCAAACTAGACATTTTCCATGGCCCCAAACCCATCCAGATACGGGATTTAATCCCAAATACACCTAAATATATACACTTTCACCAAAATTCATCAAGAATGCTCTCTAGGGTTTCAAACAAGAATCCCAAATAATTCAAGATTCAACCGTGAGTTTTTAAAGATAATTAGAGATTTGGGATCCCCAATCCGTAAGCTTCAAGAATCATTCATTATTCTCCGAAATAGAGGTACGTGGGGTTCTCCTAATTTTCATGGGCATGTTTTCAAAAAGGAATTTACGCAAAACTTTAAATTTATACAAGTATATATATGTTTTTACAAATGGGGGTTTTCAATTGATACAAATAACATGTTTTGATATATGATTTTTAAAGAATTATTGAGATATGATGTGGTGGTTTGCTTGAATGCATTTAAATGGTTGAATTGTGAACATGTGACCTGAAATTTCAAAAGGGTGCGATGTACATGAGTTGTGAATGTTCTAAATTCCCCATGATAATATTTATACGCCATATTATACTAGTGTTAAACCATTAAGAGCATGAGTTTTGCAATTGATATGACATTACTTATAAATGATTAAACTTCTTGAATAATTGCATGTTGAGAACCATGGTGTATGTGTTTTAATAGTGTGAAAGTCATACATATGTGCATGTGGTAAATGGTATGAGAAGTTGGAAAGTTGATGTGATATTGATGACTTGCAAGTTAGGTATGACGATACCCTACAGAGTATGACATGTGATTGATTAAAATGAGTTTCATGCATTGATTTTGTGAGATAGGTGGTTACCCAAAGAAAGCACGAGTCAAATAACTCTACACTGGAAACCGTGTTTGTCGACTCGAGAACTTGGTACCCTGCTGTGTGATCTTGTGTACCTGACATTATGTCATCCCAAATTGGGACTATGGTTAGGAGCTCTGCTTTGTGATCTTGTGCACTACCATACTTGATTGGGTCGAGACACCCTGCTGTGTGATCTTGTGTGTATTTCCCTCACTTATACTCTACTCTCGGCGGTAATCGAGATTTGACAGTTGGTGAAAATGTGAAATTGTAGGGTGTACCACCTAGCTCAGATGTGTTGCATTGTTGTTGAAAAATTAGTATACTGTGCCCATGTATTTTTGAAATCATTTTGCAATAATGTGTTTTATAACAGCTCTCATTTAGTTTATATAAAAATCTCTACTTTATTTTGGATTACTCTGCGTACCAGTACGTTGTATTGACCCTCTTCCCTCTCAAGTTCGGAGGCATAGTCTAGGGGTACAGATAATCAGTAGATTCTTCAGACAGATTTGTGGAGTCAATTGGTGAGCCTTGTATATTCTGAAAGGCCTGATGTATGGCAATTTATTTATCATTTAATAGTTTTGGGTCTACAGGTGGCCTTGTCCCAGTTTTCAGACAGTTGTTTGTTTTAGTCATGTAGTAGAGATTTCACAAACGGTTTTCAGATGTCGATAGATGTTGTGGGACATTATTTCCCATTATTGATTTCATTATACTCGTGACCATGTTTCCGTAATATGGTGTATCTTCCGCATTTTTTTTATCATATGAATTATGTGCATGATTACCAGATAGGTAGGGGTGTTTTGGACCTTCATGGTTCGGAATGCTCATCACGGCCAGGGCCCCGGTTTGGGTCGTGACAAGCTTACACTCTATCATATGAAATAAACCGTGAAAGAAGTGTAATAATTTGTAAAATATTTCATAGCCTCTCGCCCATAAGTGTGGCACGCTTCATACCCATTAACAAGACTCTACTTAACACGACTTTCAGACAACCTAGGACACTTTAAACCTTATGCTGTGATACCAAGTTTTTCACAACTTGAGACTACCCCTTAGTCATAACACGATGCATAGAGTCATAAGTGACCCCAAGCTAACCCATAGTCTGGCATGAACTATAAATACTTAGAGAAAAGTAACAAGCACTGGGAGGAAGCCAACTAAAATAAATTGATAATGAATAATGATAAAATAAATGTTATCATGGGCTGAAATACTTAATGAGACTGAAAAATCTAAATATCTGTCTGACTGTATGAAAGCCTCTAACTAGAATGAGTTATTGGGAAAACCCCCAACTAACTCCACTAAACTAAAATACTGAAGATAAATAACTAATAACTAGTCCCCGACTGATGAGGACTCACCAAGACTGTAGCTGAGTGATACTAAAATGAACTACACAGGGTCTGGGTACTGAGCATCCAAACCTAAATTATGAGACAATATAGCACAAAGAGAATATGCGATCAATACTTTGAATGTACTGAGTATGTGAGATGGGAAACTAATCAATATGTATGAACTAAACATGAATGCATGAATATGTAAACTGAATGCAAGACCAAGTATAAGCATATACTAAATAACTGATTAACTGAATACAATGTCATGCATATCTGGATTGATATATAAACTGGATACATAAACTGAAATAGAACTGAAGACTGTGGGGGCTAACTACAACCGACATACCCCAGTTTGAGCAAAACCAGGGTTCAACCTATAACCCCAAGTAGAAGGGTGCTAGTACCTTACCAAGGATACCAACACTGGCTGGTGTGGATCCACTAAACTGATGTCCCAAAGGACTAGGGTGTCATGCCTCTGCTGATGGGGGACCTCTTATGACCTACAATGGTGCCATAATTATTAAATTAGGAACTTATACTAACAGTCTCATTCCTAAATGACGGGTGAGCCGTCATCCCTATATTTACTCGATGCTAATTATTACTCCCAACTAAAAGACACTGAAGTATAAACTGAAACATAAACTGATAACTGATATGCACGAGTCATGTTATTTTGAAAATAACAATACATATACCATATGAACTGCTCAATAATATGTAAGATAACATATGCATGAGTTCCGAAGTATCATGTGTTCATAACCCACCTGCTCTGACTAATGCGACATAGCATGTTAATATTTAAGACCGATCGTGGTAGGGAAAGTCATGAATATTAATTAATATTTCAATAACTAATCATGATATGGACACTCACAATCATCAAACATACAGAGACACAATTTTATAAGGAAACATATTATCATGGTTCATAAACAAAACAAATAGAGAAAGAGTTGATAAAACTCAGATTTGACCTGGAACCCAATACAAGGGTAAAAGGGATTTACTTGCGTGTTAAGGGGTTTCTTGGGACTTATGGGTAGAAGGGACACATTGATGAAATCCCACATACCTGAAGGAAAATTTCTTGGAGAATTTCTTAGAATTGAGCTTGAACTTGAAGAACCCTAGTTTCCTTGGACAGAAGAGAAAAATTACCCTTTTTGGTTACTCTAGGTGGAACTACAACTTAATCATGAATTTGGGAATATTAGGTCTTTTATAACACCCTTTGGTTAGCCCAAACGACAAGGGTTTGGATTTTAAAAGAGTGAGTTAAGACTTAAAAGTCCTTGAGACATCATGCAGGAAATTCCGCTCCCAGTTGTTACGACTCACCTTACGACTGGTCACGAATCGTGGTCTGAGTCATAATTTGAAATCCTGAGGTCTTGGGTTCTTTATATTATGATGATGACTCCCCTCCTAATGTCTTGTCATGACTGATCACGAGTTTTTAGGTAAAGTCATAGTCTAAGACTGGATTTTTTGGCTATACACTATTATGATAATAAGTCCCTCCTAATTACTCATTGTCATCGGTGATGAGTCGTATGGTGAGGTCGTTATCACTGGGCTAAAATTAAGGATCCTTACTATTGTGATGATGACTCCTCATAACAACTCATTACGTCTAGTATCGGTTCATCACATGAGTTGTAGCCACCGACAGCTAATTGATACTTAAGGAAAATTTTTCATAAATTTTTGCCACGATATCAGATTAAGGCGAGACTTGTGGCTTTGGAAAACTAAATTAATGGCTTATCTTTTGAGGGGTTTAGAGCCTGAAAACTTGAGGGTATTATAGGATCATAGGACGTTCTTGATATTAGTCTACTTTTAGCCTAAATGACCTATCAAATGTGAATAAGTATCCCCCGATCCCTATTTTCCTGTATAGACTATTTTTATTGTTTCACCTTTCACATTCCCACTTTTGTTGCAATGAACCTATTTTGTCCCTGGTCCTTCTTTGACATTGTACACCTCAACACAGGAGAATCGCCTAAGTTTAGGGTGCTATCATATGGGTGAATAATATGAATTGGGTATGAAGAAGGGTAAATAAGAGAAAAAAATAGGAATGGGAGTGGTAGAACAAGCAGAAGAAGAAAAAAATCAAAAAGAAAAGAAAAATTGAAAAAAAGAAGAAAGAATAAAAATAAAACCACACCTAACCTAAATGAGTTGTAAAATAATAAAAAGGGAGAAATAAGGGTGGAATAAAAGAAAATTGGTTGATAAGTGGAACCCAACGGTAAGTGTAGTGAAAACAAGGCTTAGTCACTAAATTTCCATATGTACCATACTAGCCCCAAGCCTACATTACAAGACGAGTAAAGTCCTATAATGATCCTAACCTGACTATCTGAAAACTAAGGTAAAGAAAATAAGAGCAGACCTATGGTATTATGTGCACTTTGTTGGAATTTCTTTGTGAGTGTAAGTGTCTTGTGGTCGTCCCTGCATTAACATGCATGATTGTATTGAGTGGATGGGACTTCTTTATTGTGAGGGTACATGGGTTGTATTGCTAGCTGCTTATTTGTTCAGGTAATGTAACTTGTATATATGCATGATTATCTGTTGCTAATGTAATGCCATATCTTGATTCCCGTATGTCACATTGTTTTGCTTCATTGATACACACAGTTGGTTTTGAAAAATTAAAATTGGATGGGTTAAGTTTTTTAGCTAAATTTGATGATTGACTGCCATAGGTATCTTGGGTTTCTCCTAGTTAAGCGTCGTTGTATTATTTATTGTGTTTTTGTTGCATGAGGTCATGCAAACGTCTAAGTTGAGGGTCTTTATGTGGTATGGTTACTTAGAACTTTCAACGCTTAAAAACTAGAAAATATGCATGTACTTAAGGCTATTTTTTTAGGTTTAATGTGTTTTTGAAGTGATTTTGCAGGAAATAAGTTCTTGGAGCTAACCTAAAAAAATAAAGTCGAAAGCTGAAAAGTGACTACATACTTAGGGTACCTACGCCCTGTAGGTTCCACCTAAAGGGTGTAGGTTGGGGGAGTAGGTGACAGAAAGCTTAGTTCCTAAGAGTTTGAAGCCCCATAAGTGTTTTACTACCTATGTGGGTCGGCCCGTAAATGGCTTCATATTTTCTCTTTTATTTAGGGTTTTATTTCTAGGGTTTCCATGTAATCTATAAATACCCTTTTGATGTTTATTAGTAGAAAAATGTGAAGAGAGGATAGGGAATGCTCTCTGGGGCTAAGATTACACTTAAAAACATCTTTCGATTCCAAGATTGACTTGTGATCTTAGGATTCTTGTGTACTTGCTCTTTTGGTTGAATAATTGATCTGAGACTTCGGGTTTTATTCTTTCATTATTGTGAGACTAATTCTATGTTTTAATCTATGAATTTCATAAATTGTCTCGTGATGTGTGAGCCCATGCTAACACATTTAAAGCTTTTAACTCTAAATAATTGCGATGTCTTGAGCAACTTTAGTCGTTTTTGATTATTTTACTTTGATTTTGCAGCAAAAGTAGAGAATAGGGATAACCATCAATAAAGGAAGCAAAAATACTGAAATTGGAAGAAAATAAGGAACTGTGAGTGGCTGACGACATCCATGACACACCGTCAGCCTCATGATAGGCAGTCATGGATGCCGTCAACCTTAACAAAAGATGTAAAGCTGCAGGAAGTTTTGTGACGAAAATCATGACACGCCGTCAAGACCCTGATAGGACTTTAAAATCGCTGTCAATCGTAGGCAACAGGAGTTGAAATTGTAGAGAAGTTGATGACGTCCGTGACAGGCCGTCAAGATCGTGATAAGACGTCACGGGCGCCGTCACCTAATCCTAAGAAAATCAGAAATTTTAATATTATTTCCTTATTTAGGATCGAATATTTAAAGACTTGTTTTAGGGTTTTTATAGATATTCATTGAGCAATCTATCTTACAACATACGACTTTTCTCTCTGTGTATCTCAAGAACAATATTTAGAGTATTGCCTTGTGATTCAAATACAAGTTCACTTTTGATTTCATTCATCGTTGTAAGTTAATCCTTTCAATTATGAATTCAACTTGTGTACTTATCTATTGCATCATGAGTGGCTAAACATCTTTAACCTGGATTGTGAGATCTAGGGTTAGGTCATGATAAGGTGTTAATTAATTACTTAAGGTTTAATAGGTGCTAGGATTTCTTGGTAATTCTGATATTATAACTTATGTCTGTTGGTTGCAAACAATAGGCGTACCTACTTTGGTTTGCTTGAGAAAGAAATCATAAACAATAGGAAGTGAGTTATCGAGAGGGACTCGGAAAGGCTTCGTTTAATAATCAGCGCTGTAACAAGGTTGATTAACCTGAGGTAAAATCTGGACAGTGAGTTGCGATTCCCTAAGTCCGAGAGGATTAGGAAATTAGACGCTTGAATAGATCGAGAGACATTTGAGCATACCATCGATAAAGATAGCTTGTCATCCTAACCACCGTGAGAACCTTGAGTTATTTGTAGCATCTGTCATGTACCATAAACCCTAGTGAACATAATCCCGGTTATTTCATAAACTCTTGATTGACAAACACTGAAATTAGAGTGACCAAAAATTATTTGCTAATCATCCAAAACCCCACTTTATCTTTTCACATCATTCGGTTGAATTCAACTTGTAGCTATAGTTTCAAACTAGTTTAATCGCCACTCACATTGTTCCCTGTGGATTCGACCCCGACTCCAAAGTTGGGTAAATATATTGACGACGACTGCCTTGCACTAAATGACATGTAAGTTAAGCGTTATCATCTCGCAACTAAAAACAGTTAATTTCCTTTGCTAGGGTTGTGGAACCCTGGCAGATTAACAAAGTATAGAATTTCAGAGCCGTTCTAGATAAAGATTCTTGAAATTATAATGGTTTTCCTTGATTTCATTGATTTTTTAGTGGTGAACAATCTTAAGAACCCGCCTATATTCACTACTTACTTCAAATAAGTGGTAGAGATTGGGAAAAAGAGATCACACCAGTGATTTGAAGTTAATTGTCGATCTAAGATAATCATCTTCATCTACTTATGATAATTATCTTTCATCTAATAACTTGAGACTCACATGGTAATAGTTAAAATGGAATCCAGGTCAAGGGTTAGTAACGTGACATTCTGAGACCCAAGGTAAAGAGTGAGATTTGCCAATGAATCCTCAAGATAGTTGGTGATACATAACATGTCAGATTCTGCATGCAAAGTATTGGAATAGTTCGATAGTGCATGATAAATCTACAGAGTTAGAAGCTAGGGGGGACACTATCCTAGTGTTCATTTCAAATCTATTACAACCAAAAGTATCTGAGTTTTGTTACTTCTTACTTTTCAAAAGAAGTCCCCCCATTTACTTTTTTATACTGCCGGTGACTTCAGCAAGTTTCGGCGATAGTTCCATATATTCCCTGTGGGTTTGACCCCAACCTAGTTGGGTTACTATATTTTAACATCGATTGCTTTATACTCTAAGTATGTGTACTTTTGGGCGATATCACCTATATGATAGTATAATGAAGAAAGATATATACAATATACAATAATAGTAGGAAAGAAGGAAATGATATACAAATAATAGCTAGAGAAGAATAAAATGATACACAAATAGTAGCTAGAGAAGAATAAATATACAACTGCGCTATATTGATGGACCAACATGAAGGTACCACTCAAAGGGAACTAATCTACATCACCGGGATCATAAAGAATAAGGGAGATAACTATAGCATAGTAAGGGTTTCTAATAGAAATGTGCAAAACATAGGGTGATACAGTAATAATAAACCTCACCATAATACGAGAAAAGGGTTCTGAAATGTATCAACAACCTCGGGTAGCAAACCATAACCAACCTGCCATGAGCTATACAATAATAATTAAACAATAAGTGACAAGATAGTATGAACAACCAATAACCCCAACCGAATACCTATAAAGCCTGGAGAGGCACACACAAGAAATTAATAAACATAACTTATGTCTATACAACCCCTATAATATCGATAGGTACAAGCACCAAATAAATATACTGGTGATAGGCAATACATATTAATGGATGAATGCAAGGACAATCCAATACTATCAAACAATAAAGTGCCATAATATACCAAGTGTATACACCTTATCTATCTCAGTAGCTTGCAAAAGGCAAGACCTACGGTGATCATCCTTCTTCGGTTCTGTGGCTCATTAGATGAAGGGCCCCATAGGGAACTCGGGATATCCATATACACTAACTGGTACCCAATCAGTACTACCATAATCCATTATAACCAAATCTACTCCATACCAACTGAAGATATATAATGGTACGATAAATGCTCAAATCAAATCGAGACCAAGTAAGGATAAATATGTAAATCCATTATGTGAGATAGAATTCAGTAATAAAATAGTATAATTGTGTAGAAAGTGTCAGAACTACCTTGACCAAAGTAAATAAATAGTGGTAATAAGATAATGGATTAGTGATCGACCGGAACCAATCACGGTTTAATTTCTAAAGTAATATGCTTAATTTATAGTGTCATAATTCAATAATAAGGGTGGTACAACTTCTGTTTTCAAAGAATCAATTCTAAAGTTAAGAAAAGTAGAAATAAATCCCTTATTAGAAAACAGTAGTAAAACCAAGATTTTAACCAAGATCAAACAACTAAATGAGTATAAATAAATCTAAATGCGATCACCAGTATCCAAACAATACAATTGCAAGCGTCTATGCTTCCGTAATTACAACTACATCCTTTCAAAGTATAGAGTACTAATCTAGTGTCCAACTGGTATCGTAATCACGACCTTACGCCTAATAGTATATAATTTAATAGGATAACAACATCATAATCTGGGGAACTATGGTAAACAAGTGGATTAAGGATACTAGAAGGATCTACTAAGGTAATACCATCCAAGTCACTAAGTAATATTACAAGTCTACTAAAGGATCCTTCATTTCAATCAATGATTAAACATGTCTATAGTCCAGTACTATAAGATTCTTAAGCCATAATGGGTAATCTAGGCTAAGGCTTGAGTTAGATTTTTATTCTAAATCACCAAAATATGTCAAGCCATGATACAACTAGGTATAAACCTACCCTTTAACCCCTACCTAGCATGCAATCTATACAATACACTATCTCATAGAGAAGATACATCGGAGCCTACCTCATAGCAAAATCGTAACCTTGAACCATCCATGAACCACTCGTATTTGTTCCATGATTTTTTAATGTCGTCAAACTATAAAAATTGTAATCTGCGCATTAACGTGAGTAAAAAAATATCTATATTGCAATATAAAATTCTAGTTTTAAAATCAGGTAAAACATAGGCCCGTGGGGCTCGTAAAAGAAATTCCAAAATTGAATTCATCATGAGGTATCTCAAAGGACGAGGAATGAGTGCTAAGAAATTAAGCACAAACAGAATACAAATCGGGTCCTAAATGAACCCTAAAATTGCAAGAAATCAAGAATCCAAATCAATAATTTACATGGAACTAAGATGGATTTTTGACTGGGTTAATGGTGGGAAATGATCAAGAAGAGTCAAAGTAACTTACGTCTGCTCAATTAGACTATTTCCCACTATTTTCCAGGATCTAGGGCTTAATAATGGTGGATTGGGACATTGAAAATAATGAAAAATTATGTAGAAGGGGATTATATACTGCCAGGGAATTACCATTGTGATCATGAGGGTCCCTGGTTGCGAATACGATGACCATGAAAATAACCATCACCAATATGGGGAAGCAGTTGCTAATGCAAAAACTAGCGAGGTTGACTATTTTGAGCGTGACTCAACCTTTTAAAATGCAAAAAAGAAACATGATCGGGTTAGATCGATCATGAGAATATGAGAGGAGGCTCACAAATATGATGGTCAACAATTTAACCTTTTGCGAACGCATCTAAATCCTCGCGAACAGAATGAGTAAAATGGGCCTACACTAGGTGCTATAAACCAACAGAATGACTAAGTTCCAATGGACTTCAATCGGGAGCTTGGGGTTCATTCGAAGCCCCATGATTATAAAAAAACTATGCTACCATATTGAAATCAATATTCCCAACTCAACAGAAACATCAAAATTTCCAACTGAGGTCTTTCTAAAAAAACATGGGCCCTACACCCATAGTTCCATTTTTACCAAATCTATCCAATGGCCCAAAATGAGTTCGGAAGCTTCGGGACTAGAACAAAGGTCTCTCTAGCCTAAAATCCATATTTCAAAGCTAACAACACTGTCTGAGTTTCTCTATAAGTCCATTTACTAGGACATTTTATTTAAGACCAATTTTTCATGATCTATTTTACGAGTTATGATGGCACCTACTTTATCCCGCCAGTAGGTAAGACAAACCGTAGCTCAGAGCTATACACAATGGGATAACTTTGTGAAAAATGGCCTAAGATCCAAAAATCAACATTGAAAGAGTTCAAACAGTAATAAATCAGTCATAAATGTCTAATAGATAAATAAAAGAGCAACAACCATCCCAAGACTCTGTAATATTGGTACAACAGCTACTACAACTGAACTATAAGTACTGAATAGCTAAATACAATTTATCTAAAAAAATAAAAGACTAGACATGGACAAATATATGGATAAAGGGTAACTTCAACTCTAAGAGCTCACCCAATCTTCGAAATAAACCCTACACGATCGTCGAATCAGTAACGGCTACTAGTACTCGGATCTTCACCAAAAAAGTACAAAAATATAGTATGAGTACAAAAACCACGGGTACTCAGTAGGAATCATCGATCGACTAAGCTAAATCATGGTATAAGTAGGATAAGATACAAGATAAAGTAAACTAAATCAAGGTAATAGGGCAAACCTAGAAATAAGTTCCAATACTGTTGTACATGAACAAATAAATACATACAAAAAAGTAACATAAAGATCACACCATTATAACTACTAAATTGGCCCCCATGAGCCAATAAGTATGGAAAAGTAAATAGCCCAATGCAATACCCCATAAGATGGAGGGTACAATCAAGATAAATAAACAATCAAAGATCCATAACTCTATAAAATATCAACTATAATCATCAACTATCCATACCGAATCATATCATTCCCAATTCCCATAGCTGGACTCGAACCAAAACTTATTTAATCATCATCATAACACCCTCAATAGTATCATCATCATAATATTATTTGTTGGACTCGAATCAAAACTCATATTATAAATATCATCATCAAATGTCGGACTTGAACCAAAACTCATATATGTATCATTATTATCATCAATTGTCGGACTTGAGTCAGAACTCACATATCATTCGATAGTATCAATAGACTATGTAAATAAGACAAAATCATAAGTCATATATCTAAATCACAATAATTATCCACCGAAACTTACCCATAATCAACACTAACTCTTAACTACTGAAACAATATATTCAATAAGCATCTAATCTCTTAAAATCTCCAAAATAAGCATTAATAAGGGTCAATCATATGTAATTAAGTCTACAAAACTATAACAAGTCTTGGCCTAAGGTGGGCCAAAGGGGTCCACTTCTAATCCCTAAAATCCATTTTAGGCATATTCTACCCTGGACTAGGCTAAGGTTTCTAAATATATTTCTAGATTTTGATTAAGACATAAATATCCCTAAGTTAGCAATTCTTCCTAAAACATGAGCAACTAAGTCAATTATGCCTAACATATGATTTCAAGATAGCCTAAACAATCCTACTAACCTAAATATTTTCAATCATACCTTGAACACCTAAATCCCACCCCATATCTCGAATAATTTCATAATCATACTAAAAAATAGCTCAATTTATAAGAAGGGTACACCTAGTCTACATAGATGCCAAAGAAAAGCTCGAAGAATCAGATAAACCACCGATTTCCCTTTTTGAGAAACTTCTATAAAATGCCACATTATCAAAATCACAATCTACTCATCAAAATGAGAACAATGATACCCATATTTAATTATTGTGCTTTGGGTCCAAATTATGTAAAAATCTCATGTGGGGCCATTTACGATCATAATTTCAAAACTAACACAACGTCCCTCTATGCTCAAGGAATATTTACCCTTAAAATGAGTGAATTCTGAGCTCTAGTGGTGCTACAATCAAGCCATAAATACTTTAGGGATTTTAGGAAAGATGGAGGAATTAAGCATGGAATTAATGGAATCTTACCATAAATTCGATGAAGAATCACATAAAGTAACTATACCAAAGCCCCACAATCATCCACAATTGATTCTCCCAAAAATTCTAAATTTTTAGGGCTCAATATTCTAGAGAATGGTTGAAAAATAGTTAAAATTGGGCTAAGTGGTGTATTTATACCCTTCCCAGGTATGTGGATGTCGCTTAAGTGAACACTGGGCCACTTTAGCAGTAGGCGTTAAAGTGCCCAGCTGACCACTAAAATGGTACCTCACTGACACAGTAGGCCGCTAAGGCGGTCGATTGGCGCTAAAACGACTAGCGTTTTAGCAGTCAACTAGCTGCTAAAACGACACTTGATGATATGGTCAGGGATGCTAAAGTTCCTAAAGGGATGCTAAAGCTCTCTCCGCTAAAGCGCCCAAGAGGCTGCTTTAGTAGTCTCACCATATTTTCTTGTATCAACTGGAGACTTGAAATTTTTTGAGTTTCCACTACCCCCTCAAGATTCATCCGAATCCCAAATGCACAAATGAACTATGCTATTCTATCAAATCTGACGTTCCAAACTTAATGGCGTAATTGAAATTTTGACCCAAGGTCATTTAACCAAAAAGTGGATCCCACACCCATGTGCCATTTTTATTAACTTCCGGCCAATAGCCCAAAATGAGTCCAAGAGCCTTGGGACCCGAACCAAGGGTTCACCCAACCTAAAATTGATGTTCTAAAGCTATCGGAATAGTCATAATTGGCATACGAGGTTGTTTGACTAAAGTTTATCCCGATAGACAATTTAAACCAACAAAGACTTCATAATTGGGAATTAGCTCTAAAAACTAAACAAACTACCTGGTAATTAAATTGTCAGTTCCAGCAAATCATAAATTACTTGGGGAAGCAATAGGAAAGCTCTAGATGACAAAAATGAGTGAAAATTCAAAAAATGGCCTGGAGGGTCATTACACCAATTTTTCTATTTCAAAAGTTTTAAAACACAATAATGGGATTAAAACCTAAATGCATTGTCTAAAAACCAAACCGACAGTTCTAACAAGTCATAAATGACCTATAACCGATGTGGGAAAGCACGAAATGCAGAAATGCATAACAATCAAGAAAATAACCTGGAGCGTCTTTGCAATATATGCTACTAAAAGGACTTTCATCCTCAAAATTTAATGGATAAAAATAGACCAAAATCTCAAAAGGATGAGGAACTGGGCTTGTATGCCACGAGAAGGACTCCTCAGATAACCTCTAATACAAAACAACACTTCCAAGGTATTTTGCTGAAGGCTTTCCTTTTTCTTCAAATCCTAACTTCAATTTCCAAACCAACCATAAGCTCATTATCAATAACCAATTGTCCCCTACTAAACTTAGCATGACTGCAGTACGAAAACCTAAACCACAACATATTGACATCACACTAAAACAAGCACAACTAAGTGGATACTCAACCAGGGTTAAGATAACTCAGGACATGAATCATACAACCAACTCCAAACTTAAAATCTAACATTCTATTTCTTCTCCAAATATTATGTCTACTCTGAACCGTAAAGAGTCTCCCTAGTATCATTTGAGTCATGTCCGCATAATAACACCACCCCAGACTGACACACCCCAAACTTTGGGCTATGTCATATGGGCACCTCAAGCACACATGTAACGGAGGTCTCCCCGTAACCCAACCTAAATGCCTCTTCATATCATAAGAGTCAAAGGAACTCCAATTCATAAGTTAAGATAGCAAAATAATAACATAAGTCAACATTAGATTCATAATAATAATAACTATGCCCAAGTTCACAGTTATTCATAATACCTCTATACAAAACCGAAGTCAATAGATATATATGTTGGGAAAAGCCCCCAACTATAGCCAAACCAAGTCTTAAAGAGTCTAAGCCTAAAGATAAGGACTAAGATATGAACGTCTTTCATATACAAAGAAGCTCACCCCTTTAAGTCAAATGCACGAACCGCCTGATCATCTAATCACTGTTCAGGTAAAGAAGAAGATGCTCCGACCCCTATGTAGTGTGGAGACCTAGCATCTGAAGATGGTTAAAGGTTGGAATGCCAACATACAACTCAAGGATAAGTGATAAAGGAAATCATCAAACAACAACAAATCAATATATCACATTGAGTTATGTTCATATATTTAACCATACATATAGATATATTACATGCCAATCCAGATATTAAAGCTTATTAACATTATCTAACATTCATTCATTATGCATGAAATGGGTGACTCCGATCCTTCACACTTATAGGTTCAATATTTCACACTATGCATTGGACTCTAACCACAATCACATACACTTAGACAAAGGACTTCAACAATGCTTACTCATTCATTAACCAAGGACTTTAACCACATACACAATCATTCAAACAAAGGGCTCTAGACATACACAAATCAAATTGGACACGGGACCTCAACCACATGTATACACATTCAAATGGGCATGTGACTTTGACCAAAAGCTCCCACATTAGGCAAGGGACTCCAACCTCATGCCATGCTTGAACTTTAACCACAAGTCATTCCATTCGGTGAGGTTCTCTAACCTCAAGAGATCTCTTTAAGCAAGGGACCTTAACCTCGAGCATTTTCATTGGGGAAACGACTTTGACCTTCAAGCCTCTTCATAAGGAAAGGGACTTTGACTTCAAGCCATTTATAAGGCAAGGGACTTTGACATCAAGCCATCACAACCATCATTAGTTGACATTTGGGACTTTACCCTATGCCCATGCATCATCGTCCATTCAATATAACATTTTAAGAATATTATCCATTTAAACTAATTCAACATTGTTCATGATCACATAGTACTTATGGGATCCTTCATTGCTCAACCATTTTAAAAGGCCAAAGCCTTTATTCAAATCATCACACAATTTATTTTATGGTCATCAAGACCCTCACAAGACATTCACATTTCACTAGCATTCTTATACCACACTTTAGTTCAATACACCATTCAAGTTCATATTTTATGTTGAGGGACTTCAACCTCTTATTGGTCATTAGCTTAAACAGGTTATCATCATACCTTACATGGCTTACAATACCTTAATCAATATTATTATCAATTATTTATACTCATTAGGCCATTGCTCTACCTCAATACACCAACAACATATTACTAGATAACTCACTTAGATATTTTCACAAACACCTTATGTGTGTACCTTCAACAAGGTTATTTTCATGGTAGGTATCATCAAGATTAGGGTTACTCAAGACCCTCATGTTAAACAACATATAACAAGCACCCATGTATGCAATCTACCATTAATAACATATATCAATACAAATATAAGCAAGAATCATCATTATTCATTTTTAGGTAACAAAACCCTGTTTATTTGATTCAAAAACACCATGTACACTTACTAATCCAAGTGTGAAATACATAGGTTTAGACTTATTTAAAGTGGGTAAGAGATACATGCCTTAAACAACTAGAATCACTAAGAATGTTGACTCTCTCTTGCCACTAGATGAACACCTCCAAACCCTGGCCTCCAATCTTTCTCCAAGAAGCCTTTAGAGTGTTTTGGAATGTTTAAGTCTTGTAAATAAGGACTTAGGAGGCTAAAATGCCTTATATAGTGAGAGGGTTTAGGGTTTTAGGCATGGGTAATGACCAAAAGGTCCTTGGTTAAAATCTAAAAATCTCACTAGTGTAGGGGTATGACTCCCCCTTACGGTTCCTTAAGCAATCACACCCTAGGGTACGAGTGGTACCCTAACTCATGCCCTAGGCCCCTCCTAGGTCAACCATAATATTGTAGGTACAAGTTGTCATCCTTGAGTCATATCCAATGGTATAACTCATGCCCCAATCGTGAGCTTCATCTGTAACAAAAAAAGTCCACTCGATTTGGAGACTTCACTCTATACTGTTGAGTAGTGTACGACTCGTAAGCATGGTTACTACCAAGGGATGGACTTGTCGTATAAAAAAAGTATACTACCCTAACATGCTAACTAGGATACAAAAGGAGAGGGGGATAAGGGTATGAATCATAACCAAGGGTATGACTCAATGCTCAAAGTCGTACCCAACTCTGAGAAACCAAAAGTTGTTATTTTTCAATGGTTCAAAGTCTAGGTGATTCAATTCTCCCCCACTTGGGATCATTCATCCGCGAATGAAGGGTAAGACAAGTATTAACACAAGTTAACACATCAACCTGCATAAAAACAACCCTTACACAAGTCAGAAACAAGAACACAACAAGGATACAACACAACATGTATCATAATCATCATTAATTAACCACTTCATTTCATTCACTAAGGAATCCAATCCCATCATTTATCTAGGCCACATGGCTTCTTCAAAGTTTAGGGACTCAAACACATTATCAATCCAAGACATAGGTCAAATCAATAAGATTAACACATACCTCAATTACAAGTTTCTAGAATGGAAAACAAATGCGGATACTTGGACTTCATGTCCTCCTCCGCCTCCCAAGTAGCTTTTTTAGACTTTTGGTTCATCCATAGAACCTTCACGAAGCCACTTCTTTTGTTCACAACCGGCAAAATTACCAATCTAAGATCCTCACCGGGATCTCCTTATAGGTAAAAAATTCTAAGATACCAGTATCTTTTGAGGGAACAACCAAGGAAGGATCACCCACACATTTCCGCAACATAGACATATGGAAAACCGGGTAAGTGGAGTTCATAATAGGGGGCAAATCCAACTCGTAGGCAACATTACCAACCCTCTTCACAATCAAGTAGGGACCAACATAGTGGGGACTAAGATTTCCCATTTTTACCAAACCACATCACTCTCTTCATGGGAGACACTTTTAAGAATACCCAAGTACCCACATTAAACTCTAAGTCCCTACGCCTCACATCCGAATAGGACTTTTGGATAATTTGAGCATTTTTCAATCTATCACGAATCACCTTTACCTTCTCTAAGTCTTGGTGAACTAAATCAGGCCCAAGCAACTTACCCTCGCCAACTTCATACCACCCGATTGGAGATCGACATCTCCTACAATATAATGCCTCAAAAGGCATCATGCCAATGCTAGAGTGGTAGATATTATCATAGACGAATCCAATCACAGAAAAGTGGTCATACCAACTACCACCATAATATATTACACAAGCTCGCAACATATCCTCTAATGTTTCGATATTTCTCTCTGCTTGACCATCTATTTGCGGATGGAAAGCAGTACTAAGGCACACTCTAGTACCCAAACCCTTTTTGAATGACTTCTAAAAGTGGGATGAATATGGAGGACCACGATCCGAAACAATAGTCATCGGATCACCGTGGAACCTCACGATCTCTGCTAGATACAACTTAGCATAATTTTTCTCTGAGAAATTGGTTCTCACGGGCAAGAAATGAGTGGACTTGGTCATTCCGTCAACAATGACCCAAATAGAATCACATTGATTCTGGGATCTAGGAAGACTAGTAACAAAATCTATATTAATTGCCTCCCACTTCCACTCGAGAAACACAATCTCTTGGTATAGGACATCGAGCCTCAAGTGCTCAACCTTTATTTATTGGCACACCATACACTTAGCCATATGGCTAGCGACATCATGCTTCATACCACTTCACCAATAAAACTTTCTAAGGTCATGATACATTTTGGTGGAACCAGGATGAATAGCATAACGAGCTCCATGAGCCTCAGCTATGACTCTTTCCCTTAATCCATTGATGTTAGGAACAAATAGCCTACCTTGGTACCTCAAGATACCATCACTACCAATCACAAAGTCCACGGCTTTGTGTTGACCCACATTACCCTTGACATTCATTAAGTTGGGGTCCAATACTTTCTTTTTCTTTATCTCACCAACATGAGACGATTGAGATACCGGATGCACAAATACACCACCATCCTCGATGTCCACAAGTAGAACTCTAAGATTTTCCAAACAATGAATATATTTCACCAACTCCTGCTTATTCTCATCAACATTGGCCAAAATCCCCATAGACAACCTACTAAGAGCATCTGCGATTACATTCATCTTATCGGGATGGTAATGAAGACTCATATCATAACCTTTCAATAGCTCAAGCCACCTTCTTTGCCGGAGATTCAACTTCTTATGGGTAAACACATATCGAAGGATCTTATGATTAAAAAATATATCAACCTAAACACCATAGAGATAATGCTACCAAATTTTCAAAGCAAAGACCATGACTAATAATTCTAAGTCATGAGTAGGATAGTTCTTCTCATGAACTTTCAATTTCCTAGAAGCATAGGCCACCACCCTTCCTTGTTGCATCATCACTCAACGAAGACCGACTTGAGAAACATCATAATAAACCAAAAAACCATTACTACCCTCGGGCAAGGTCAAAACTAGAGCTGAAGTCAATTTATCTTTCAACTTCTCAAAACTACCCTCACACGTGTTGGACCACAAGAACTTGATCTTATTTTGGGTAAACTTCATCAACGGGGTAGCTATAATGAAAAAATTCTCCAGAAACCTTCTATAATAACTGGTGAGACCTAAGAAACTCCGAATATCGATTGGGGTCATAGGTCTAGGTCACTTCTTAATCTCTGCAATCTTTTGGGTATCTACCATAATCCCTTCATTAGAGATGACATGACCAAGAAAAGCTATGAATTTCAACCAAAACTCACACTTGGAGAACTTGGCATACAAACAATGATCCTTCAAGGTTTGCAATATTGCATGGAGGTGATCTACATGATCCGCCTTACTCTTAGAGTATACTAAGATATCATAAATGAAGATAATGAAAAACATGTCCAAGAACGGATGGAAGTCCCTATTCATCAAGTCCATGAATGCCGTCGGGGTATTGGTCAACCCCAAGGACATGACAAGGAATTCACAGTGACTATACTGGGTTCTAAAGGCAATCTTAGGGATATCTGCTTCTTAAATTTTAAGTTGATGATAACTCGATCTAAGGTAAATCTTTGAAACATACTTCGCACCCTAAAGTTGATCAAACAAATCATTGATCCTAGGAAGAGGATATTTGTTCTTTACGGTCAATTTGTTCAACTAACGATAATCAATGCATATACAAAGGAAACTATCCTTTTTGCGCATAAATAACATGGGAGCACCCTAAGAAGACGCACTAGTCTAGATAAAACCCTTATCAAAGAGGTCTTTCAATTGCTCCATAAGTTCTTTCAACAACGTCGAGTCTATTTTATAAGGGGGAATAGAGATCGGACGAGTTTCCAAAATAAGATCAATCCCATAATCAATTTCTCTATCGGGAGGAACACCAAGATGATCATCGAGAAAGACTTTGGGAAACTCATTTTCCACGGGGATGGGTTCTAGAGAAGGCTCTTCCGAGTTAGAACCTTTAACTCGGACCAAATGATACAAACACCCCTTCAAAATCAATTTTTGGGATTTAAGATAAGGAAAAACCCTTCTCTTGGGCACTAAGGAACCCCCTTCCCATACAATGACTGACTCATTAGGGAAATTGAACATGAACCTATGGGTCCGACAATCTAAAGGAGCATAACATGAATCCAACCAACCCATCACCAGTATAACATCAAAATTGACCATGTCTAACCCGATTAAGTCAACAAGAGTATCTCTACCGTCAATAGATATCACACACCCCTTATAGACCCTCTCAACAATCATAGAGTCTCCCACTGAGGTAGAAGTAAAAAAAGGAACCGACTGACTCTTGGGATCACAATCAAGATGCATAATCATATACAGAGTCACATAAGAAAGAGTAGACCCTGGATCAAGCAAGCACTACACATCACGGGAGAAAAGTCTCAACATACCCATGACAACATCAGGAGATACCGCAGAATCCTGGCAAGTAGCAAGTGCATATAAACGGTTCTGGCCAATATCAGTGCTAGAAGCAGAAATAACAGAAGACATAACACTCTTTGGTGTGGGAGTAGAGAGAGTAGAAATAGATGCCCTGTTGTCCTAAGAAGCTGCTAGAATTAGGAATTCACACTGCATATGCCCAACCTGACCATAGTAAAAATATCTATTTTTCCCTTGCTCACACTAACTACGATGACTCTGACTATAAAATCTACAAGGAGGGTAGGGTGGAGCTGACTGGGCATCACTAGTCTAAAATTAAGCACCAAGTACCCGGGACCCACCACTAAACTGGGAGCAACGATGACCTAAAAACTTTAGGTAAGGAGAGCAAACACTAGCCCAGGAGAACGAACCAGAACTCCCTCACTTCTTTCGTAGCCACTTGCCACCATCTCCACTACTACTCTCGGAAAGCCTAAACTTCCTTTCTTGATTATCACTAAACTCAACTCGTTTTTTGTTCTCATCTTTAACATGTTGCATATACACAACAACCTAAAGATATCCATGTTGTCAATCAACAATGTTGCCTTGCTCTCAAGGACTAACTCATGGGATAATCCCAAGACAAACTTGCACATTCTAGCCCTCATGCTCAAAACCATTTCGAGAGCATACCTTGAAAATTGATGGAATTTTAGGGAATACTCTTGAACGGATATTCTCCCTTGCTTCAAGTTCACAAAATCTTCTGCCTTTTCCTCCCTCAACTCTTAAGGAAAAAAATAATCAAGGAAAGCCTCAGAGAAATCCTCCCATATAGTGAGACTATTATCAACACCTCTAGACAACTCCCACCCTTCATACCATTGGTACACAACATCCTTCAATTGGTAGGATGCAAAATCCATGGCCTTAATTTTTGAAGCATGCATGATTCGAAAGATCTTCTCTATTTTATCGATGAAACCTTGAGGATCTTCCTCAACCTTCATACCAGAGAACATAGGAGGACTCAACCTCATAAATTGACCAACTCTCATGGCCTAAAAGAAACGGTAGCTGGAGAACCACGCTCCTCTTGAGAGTCTAATAATTGAGTCAAGAGGTTTATGAAGTAATGAAACTTTACATTAGAAGTATCCCTTTGAGGGGATGAGTCAGGGTTGGTGGGTGGAACCCAATGAGAGTGGATAGATTCTTCAGCCCTTGCCCGGGTCTAAACTCTAAAAGTTGGACGAGCTTCGTCCATAGGACCCTCAGTAGTGTTTGACTGAGTCTCAGATCTCCATTGAGGCATGATCTAAAAGATAGCAAATTGAATTAGAGAAATTCAAGACCTTAGACACTATAGCTTGAGATTAAAACACAAGAAAGGGAAATATTTCGTAAAATATCTCAGCTTTTCTTTTATAAGTGTGGCACATTTCACACCCATAAAAAAGACTCTACTTGACATGGTATTGTGAACACCCAACTGACTATGAACATAGGCTCTGATACCAACTTGACACGCCTCAAACTTTAGGCCATATCATATGGGCACCTCAACCACATACCGAAGGTTGCCTCGTAACCCAACTTGAACACCTTCTTATATCATAGGAGTCGAAGGAACTCCAATTCACAAGTTAAGATCATAAACTAATGTCGTAAGTCAATATTAGATTCATAGTAATAATAACTATGCCCAAGTTCACAGTTGTTCACAATACCTCTATACAAAACCAAAGTCAATAGGTATATATGTCGGGATAAGCCCTCGATTATAGACAAACCAAGTCTTAAAGAGACTAAGCCTAAAGATAATGACTAAGAGATAAACGTCTTTCGGATGTAAGGAAGCTCACCCCTTCAAGTCAATGAATGAACTTCCTGATCATCTAATCATTGTGGAGGTAAGGAAGAATATGCTATGGCCCTTACGTTACATGGGGATGTAGCATCCGAAGATGGTTCGCAGTTGGAATTCTAACATATAACTCAAGGATAAGTGATAAAGTACATTATCAAACAATAAAAAATCAATATATCACATTGTGTCACGTTAATACATTTAACCATACATATAGATATATTACATGCCTATCAAGATATCAAGGCTTATGAACATTCTCAAACATTCATTCATTATGCATGAAATGGGGGACTCCGACCCTCCACATTTATAGGTTCAACAGTTTACGCTATGAATAGGACTATAACCATAATTACATACACTTAGACAAAGGACTTCAACCATGCTTACTCATTCATTAACCAAGGACTTTAACCACATACACAACCATTCAAACAAAAGAGCTCTAGCCATACACACATCCAATTAGACACAGGACCTCAACCACATGTCCAAACTTTTAACTGGGCATGGGACTTTGACCTCATGCTCCCACATTAGGCAAGGGACTCCAAACTCATGCCATACTTGGACTTTAACCTCAAGCTTTTCCATTCGGCGAGGTTATCTAACCTTCAGATATCTCTTTAAGCAAGGGACTTTAACCTCGAGCGTTTTCATTGGTCAAGCGACTTTGAACTCCGACCCTCTTCATAAGGCAAGGGAATTTAACCTCAATACATTTATAAGGCAAGGGACTTTGACCTCAATCAATCACAACCATCATTAGTTGGAATTTGGGACTTTACCCTATGCCCATGCATCATCTTCCATACAATACAACATTTTAAGGACTTTATCGATTTTAACCAATTCAACATTATTCATGACCACATGGTCCTTATGGGAGACTTTATTGCTCAACTATTTAAAAAGGCCAATGCCTTCATTCAAATTATCACACAATTCATTTTATGGTCATTAAGACCCTTACAAGATATTTATATTTCACTAGCATTCTTATACCACACTTTAGCTTAATACACCATTCAAGTTCATATTTCATGTTGAGGGACTTCAATTTTTTATTGGTTATTAGCTTAACAAGGTTACCGTAACACCATAAATGGATTAAAATATCGTAAACAACATCATTATCAATCATTTATACTCATTAGGCCATTGTTCTAGCTCAATACACCAACAACATATTACTAGACAACTTACTTAGACATTTTCACAAACACCTTATGTGTGTATCTTTAATAAGGCTATTTTTATGGTAGGTATCATCAAGATTATAGTAACTCAAGACCCCCATGTTAAATAATATATAACAAGCACCCACATATACAATCTATAATAAATAACATGTATCAGCACAAATATAAGCAAGAATCATCATTATTCATTGTTAGGCAACAAAACCCTTTTTATTTGATTCAAAACCACCATGTACACTTACCAATCCAAGTGTGAAATACATGGGTTTAGACTTATTTAAAGAGTGGAAGATATACATGCCTTAAACAACTTAAATCACTAAAAATGTTGACTCCCTCTTTCCACTAGATGAACACCTCCAAACCCTAGCCTCTAATCTTGCTCCAAGAAGCCTTTAGAGTGTTCTGGAATGTTTAAGTCTTGTAAATGAAGACTTAGGAGGCCACAAATACCTATATAGTGATAGGGTTTGGGGTTTTAGGCATTGGTAATAACCAAAAGGTCCTTGGTTAAAAATCTAAAAAGCTCACTTGTATAGGGGTACGACTCCCCCTTACGGTTCTTGAAGCAATCGTACCCTAGGGTATGAGTGGTACCCTAACTCGTACCCTAGGCCCCTTCTAGGTCAACCACACTATTGTGGTATGAGTGGGAACCCTTGAGTAATAACCAAGGGT
The DNA here is from genome assembly GCA_030864215.1 of Capsicum pubescens. Lineage (NCBI taxonomy): Eukaryota > Viridiplantae > Streptophyta > Magnoliopsida > Solanales > Solanaceae > Capsicum > Capsicum pubescens. The sequence goes on along the minus strand of CM061540.1, from coordinate 208,803,173 downwards.
ATGACTCATGCCCCAATCGTGAGCTCTATCCGTAATAAAAATAGTCCACTTGGTTTGGAGACTTCACTTTATACGGTTGAGTAGTGTATGACTCGTAGGCATGGTTATGACAAAGGGATAGCTTTGTTATATGGAGGACAATATACTACCCTAACATGCTACCTAGGATATGAAAGCGGAGAGGGATAAGGGTACGATTCATGACAAAAGTTGTTATTTTTCAATGGTTCAAAGTCTAGGTGTTTCTCGGACTTGAAAGTCTGATGTTGACCATCCAAAAATCCACATGTGCAAGGATATGATCAATTCTCCATAAGGTCTTACCTGAGCTCAAATAGTAGTAACTTGAGTCTGCGATCTCTTCCAAGGCCACTAACAGGTCCCAACGACCCTCAATACCAAAAGTCTTAAGTCCAAAACACACTCTTTCAAAACCAAATGATCCACTCCAGAATGCCGCACTGAATATGGATGAAACCATACTATGGCCAATTGGAGTATACTTTTACCACTGAGTGAACTTCCAAAAGTCCAAAGAAAACTAAGAGCCAAGGTAAAAAATAATAGAAACCTAGACCATGTGCCAACAAAATATTATTTGAACTTTTATTTAATACGATCACCTTGAATTAAAGAAAATTCAGTAGATCGGTAGTGAGCAGATCTAGACAACCTATTGATGGTGTCTCAACTGATTCAAACTATGAAATAACGATAAAACTGAGTTAGGTAATCCATAGATATAACCTCAATACCAATGCTAAGCTACATGATATAATCTATTCAAACTGAATCTTTTGACAAGTAAGCACCCATACTATAAAAGCTATCATAACTTTCAAGCCGTCTGTCATTTAAAAGAGTCAACAATCACAACTGGAACTAACAAGTCTTCACCAAGGTCTAATGCTTAAATCAATCTTGCTATTATAAACTAAGAATTTACCTAACTATTTCCCACAATTGCTGAAACATGGCTGCAAAGAGTAGTAATGGTAGCCAAATCTCGAGCAACTTAGAAAAATTATAATCTTAGTATGAATCTAGTCAAACCAATACCAAATCTATGGAAAAAGATGCTAACTTCCACCAGAAACTCGCCTTGGTTACCAACCACTGATACATAATCACATATCACCAAGAAGAAGTACTCCATGAATTCATACTAAGCTGAAGAAATCTCAACATAAGAAATTACCGTTGTCACCTATTTAAACCAACCTCAACCTAACTAAACCATGAACCACATTGAAGAAAAATAAAATATCCAACTCAATACCCACCAAGATCAAGGCCAATACTGAGTGACTAACTAGACATCATCAGAATAGCAAAACTCAGACTTATTAACATTTGGAATGGGTTGTAGAAAAATGATTGCTAATGCTTGAATCACAAAAAACTATGGAAGGTCAAACCATCTTTCACTTTCATATGTCACTTGACAACCGACCTTAAAAACATGGAAGGAAAATAAACCAACCAAGGTAACCATCTATGACAACAAACAAAAATCACAAAAATAGGGAATACTAACTAAATAATGCTAGTCTAGCCATCTATAAAGTAAGAATCAATCAACATCAATAGGTATGAAAACCCTAAATTAATTTCAATAGACACAAAAAGGTCGTAATTTAAAATCACACCTATATAATGCAATCCGAAGCAAAGTTCCTAACCTACCTAAAGAAGAACAAATATGAATGAGTCTAACCTCAAACTAAGTTGACTAACTGAAATACTAAGGGTACCATCTCTAATTGAAGGTGACACGACCCTATGATACTGATCTAGTTGCATTGGATGACTAATAACCCTCACCAGGGACACTATCTGGACTAATGATCGATCTTTCTGAAGAACTTCAATTCTAATTTAGGGTCAGCTCATGTTTCTCGCCAAGTTAGAGCTTCAATTATATCATTCTTGGATGAGTTAGGAAGATTTTGGAGAGGTGAAAACATGAATGAGGGTGATCCTAATGTTCTTAGCCTATTCGTTTCATTAATTAATTCTTGTATGAACTACATTAATTTCATAATTGCAAATTAGATTGTGAGTGGCTAAAACCCTCTTTCTAGGGTTGAGGCAGCGACATAATTGATTAGCTATATTCAAGTTGGTTTGTGTTATTTATTGTATTTGGTTGTTCTTACATTCTTGGACTCACTATATTAAAGATTCATGACTTTAGAATAAATATATATATCTTTTATGAGTTCAGAAGGAGTAAATTAGATTAGAATAAAGAATGTAAAGAATGGGTTCTCATCTTTTATAAGCAAAGATTTGATTTGCAGTTAGGATTGGAATATACCTAATTTGCACCATTTGGTTCAAATACGACAAGAAATATAGAATTATTTTAATTAGTTCCCATATCCACTCTTAATAATATAATTATGAGGCTAATTAAAATAGATGATTAGAGGCTTGGAAGACCATAATCATGATATGCCTTGCCGAACACCAATTGGTATGGTGACATAACTATTGGAGTCTTAAAGGTAGTATTATAGGACCAAAGAGCATCATCAAGCTTCTGTTAGCAATCACTTTTGCTTGCATTCACAGACTTGGCCAAAATTATCTTAATTTCCTTATTTGACACTTCTACTGCCCTCTCTTTTGGGGGGTGATAAGGAGTAGCCTTATGTTGCTTAATACTATATTTCTTAATGCAGCCCTAAACATCTTATTATTGAAGTAGGAACCCCCATCTTATAATTGTACGTGGGATGCCAAAATGTGTGAATATATTTTTTCTCAAGAATAATACCACACTTTTTGCTTTGTTATCTACCAAAGCCACTACTTCTAACCATTCAAACACATAGTCCACATCAACTAGAATATACGTATATCCATAATAACTACAAAGAGGCCCATAAAATTGATGCCCCAGAATTAAAAAAATTCTACCTTTGGCATGGTTGACATAAGCATATCCTAATGCTTAGAAATTGATCCTTGCCGTTGGTATTGATCACAAGTTATGATAAACTCGTAAGAATCCTTGTGAATGGTGGTCTAGTTGTACCGACTTTGCAAAATCTTCTGAGCTATTCAATCACCTGCATGATGTCCTCTAATAGGAAAAGAATGAAAATCCTTCAATATAACCAAAATCTCCATCTCCGGCACACATCTTTGGATAATATTTTCCGCACATAATCAAAACAAATAAGGCTCATACCAGAAGCTCATGCTATGTGACATTTTAATTCTATTGAGCTCCATTCAATGCCTTACTTGCATAATATATTGGGTGGAGCAAATTTTCCTTTTTTTGCCTAAGAACAACACTAAGGGAGACTCCGCTTGCATCACATATTAGATCAAAGGGTTTGGACCAATTAGGTGCAGTCATAATTGGTGTTGCTACTAATCTATCTTTAAGGCATTGGAAAGTTTTCAAGCATTCATCATTCTACTCGAGTTTTCCTCTTTCTCCAATAGCTTGCACAATGGGTTGGCAATTTTGGAAAAGTCTTTGATGAACCTTCTGTAAGTCTCACATAGCCCAATAAACCTTGCAAATCCTTCCTCAAGATTGGTGGAGGTAGCTTTTCTATCACCTTAATTTTAGATTGGTCTATTTTGATCCCCTTTTCTAAATTCTTATGGCCCAAAACTAATCCCTATGTCACCATTAAGTGTCACTTCTCCCAATTGAGCACCAAATTTAAAACTTTACAATGCTATAGCACATTGCACAAATTTACCAAACAATCATCAAATGAATTTACCATCCCCAATAAATCATCCACAAATACTTCCAAAGTGTCTTTAACCATATAAAAAATCAACATCATACACTTTTAGAAGGTACCTAGAGCATTACACAACCCAAACAACATTCTTTTGACTGCAAAAATCCCATAGGGACATATGAATATAGTCTTTTCTTGGTCCTCGGGTGCAATGGAGTTTTGGTTATACCTAAAGTATCCATCCAAAAAGCAAGACCAACCTCTTCCAACAAGTCTATCCAATATCTGATCCATGAAGTGCATCGAAATATGCTCCCGAAGTGTCTATGAATTTGAGTTCCTATAATCCATACACACTGTCATCTTGTAATCGGCCTAAGTGAAATTAATTTATTTTTCTCATTGGTTACCATAGTCATCCCTCTTTTCTTTGATATACATTAAATAGGGCTCATCCACTTGCTATTAGAGATTGGGTATACCACTCCTATATCAAGCCACTTAATTATCTCTATTTTCTCCACATCTTGCATAGGTGGGTTAATCCTTTGTTGATGTTCGATAGTAGGTGTGCAATCTTTCTTACACTGAATCTACTGACTCATAACTTACTGTTCTCTTCTTAGTAACTAGATCCTTTATGAAGTTTGCATATCCTGGAATTTGCTCCAATCCCTCAATAAATGAAATATTCACTAATAACTACTTCAACATTTACATGAACATACTGAATTTGCCATCTTTGGCCTTCTTCTTCATCCACTGTGGAAATATAGGAGGATCCCTAGGAATTTTGGTTAGAGGTTTCTCCTGCTTCTTCCTTTTTTTCCAGACTCAACTCTTTATCATCTTTCAATATATACGGTTGTTCCACAATAAATTTCTCCTCTCCTAATTCTTCTCTCTTTTCAGACTCAGTTGGTTTACCTTCCATCTCACTATCATTAACCATAACCTCATGTTTAGATATCACATTATCTACCTATGGATGGACCATCGAATGTGGCTCAAGTAACATGTTGCCACTCCTCGTGGTAATATACATATATGTACCATTATTTCTTGGGTTTTGCATCATATCAATTGACAATGTTCCACTTTTTCTTTGACTGAAAAAAGTCAAAAACTAATTTATTTGGTGCTACAACTTCTTAATAGAGGTGGATTGGGAATCCACCAGCTGGTTCATGGTTGATAGATTAGTTCTTATCTCCTTGACACATACATCAGTTGACTCTACCCATTTCAATAATTTAACCATCATAGCTTCTGTAGACATCTTTCTTGAGTTAATATCAATATTATTATAGTTATTAGGCATCATATACAATCCACTTTGGATTCCTTTACTCTTCCAATTCCCTTGATCATGGTCTCTATAACTAGCCTTGTCATAATAGTTCTCCCTTTGATAGTTCCGACATTGATTTCCTTAGCCTTTGGCCTGGAAACCCCCTGATTATTCAAGTAGTTAGCCTCTTCTTTGGAATTATATTTGGAAGCTCTACTGTAAGACCCAACTACTTTGAACTAATCAACATTACTTTACAACAAATGTTTTATGAGAAAGTCAATTTGTGTCTTTATATAAGCTATGTGTTGGTCACGTTCTTCTTCTCTTAGGCGTTACTCCACTGATATACCAACTGAATAAGTGTTGCTTGTTACCTAAGAATCCCTAGTATGACAAGATCTAATTATCTTTATCAACCTATCTAAAACCTCAGTCACCTCAGTATAGTTATAATCCATGAAGGCACCACCTATTGAATTATCCACTATCATCTCCGTGTTTGAATTTAGTGCCTTGTAGAATGTCTCTATCAAGTATTCATTAGTTAACTTATGATTTAGGCACTGGATCAACTTTTTTTTGAACCTCAACCAAGTTTCATGAAGAGTCTCATTAGGCAGTTGCCTAAAATTGTAGATTTCATACCTCAACTATAACATCATGGGAGATGGAAAGAATCTTTCTAGGAAAGCTCCTTTCAGTTGCCTCCAGTTTGTTACAGAATCAGATGCCAACTTAGTCAACCATAGAGTTACCTCTCCAGTTAGAGACAATGGCCACAACCTCAATCTGATAGAGTTTTTCCTAATTCTAGGATAGTCAAAATATTTTCAAATATTGATAAAGTTCACCAAGTGCATATTCAGATCATCATCGGGTAGTCCACCAAACAACCCCTTTAGATTGAACAATTATATCATCGTACTTGTAATACTGCACTATGTTTAAATACTAATGTTTTCTATATAATGATATAGCAATCAAGCAAGAGAAAATTAGCATTATGTTCAACGTGGTGTTTAATCACTTCCGGACTTTAGGGTACGTGAGTTTGTGCTCATACATGGAACTTTAGGGAAATTAATATCAATTTTCCATTAAAGTTTTTCTCAATATTCAAAGATGGGTTTCACTTTAATTCTTTCAAACTTAAAGTGATGAAGTAATAATTCAAAGTATTCACCAAGAGATTAATCCGGTTAAGACATTAATCTATATTTAGAGATTGAAAACTCTAAATTCTTGTCACTAATATCTTTTCCCAACTTTAACTTATTTATTCAAGCAAGCTAAGCTTTAAGGAATGTTCTAAAGCTGTCAACCAATAGAACCCATTAAATTGAAGAGAAGATTAATATAATCACAAGCATAAGACAAACTCAACAACCCATAACCTAGAAGTGAAAATCCACTAAGGATCCCATAACCCCTGTTATAGAGTTTTAGTCACTTATGATTAGAAAGTAGATGAAAACAATTAATTTCATGAATTGAAGATTTGACTTACAATGAAGAAATATAGGATTTTTGAATCCAAATTCATACCAAGAATAATGTATTTCCAAACTCCTAACTCATTTCTCTAAATACAATGTGTTACAAAAGTCAACTCCAGGTAAAAAATGCCTATTCTAACCCTAATCTAGGTATTTATTAGCTCCAGCAAGGTGGGGATTTAAATTTTAAATCTAGGCTACCGAGTCATGGTTGACGATTGGCTTTACAATCCGTTAGGTGGGAAATGGTTTATTGGATAAACTATTGTTGATTTCTAAAATTGGTCTATATTGACTTGATCTCGATAGCTTCAGCAATGGTTCATAGATGGTTTGATGGTCAGTCGCCCAACTCATCACTTACCTCATAATTTCCATTAGTTGTGTTTAGTTATGATGACTAGGGTAATGGTCTATCGAAGCCTCGATGGTCCATCAGATGGGCCATCACCTCGCTTCTACTTCTTTAATTTTCTTTTTCTTAGTAACGGCCAATTTGATGGTCTATCAAGGCACTGACGGCCCGTCAGGTTCCACATTGCAAGTATTTTTAGTTTAAAGTTATGATATTTCCTACTTTTGAGTGATTCCTGAGAACAAGCATAAAACACGTTAGAAATACTAATGATTGCTGGAAAATATGCAATTATCCTTCCTTGAAGACTAAAAATGTACCGCCATGAGCCGTTACATTGACATCCTCAACTTAGGATGATTGGTTGTCCTCTAGCAACTTAACACAATATCATGGATGCATCTAAATCTAAAAATAATAATCAGCTATTGGAAATAGCATGAACACACACTCATATGCGTACACGAGTTATTTAACACTAATTAGCAGGGATCTACGCTTGGCATTACACTCTAGATAAGTCACATACATACACATAATACACATGATCTCACCACAAAAAAGTCCTCACAAAGAGCTAATTAATTAAATGACTGCCATTCAAATCTCTCACTCTCACAACAACTTCAAACAATGCATTGACAAACCTATAAGCTGGCCCTTATCATTCTACCAAATTCTACAACTAGTTAACAAGGATCACTACAGGACTTTGTTTGGCTTGTAATGAAGGCTTGGGTGCAGGTGAGGTATAATTTTGGAATAGTGACTCATCTCTCCTTGCCATTGTTACCACTTATTCAACTAAATTTTCACTTCAAACCTCCCTTTTCTTATCTCTTAATTTATTCCTTTTGGCTGAGTATTCCACAATAATTTAGGGCTTTTTTTTAGCACACTTCTAAAGCTTTTGATTAAACTCACTCTCATTAAACCTTTCTATGATAGCCACCCTAAACTTATGCTATTGGCTTGAGTTGAGGTGCACGATGTCTGAAGAAGGATTGAGGCCAAAATAGAGGTCTAACACTAAAAGATCTATTCAAATTTCTTCACTTATTAAGTCTCTTTATAGTAGCCACCCTACACTTAGGAAATTTGCCATATGATGTCCAAGAAGAGACCAGGGCCAAAATAACAATTTAACACTAGAGAAGGGAAGTCAACAATTGTTGAACAAAAAGACATCAACTCAAACATGGATCAAGGGAATTTATACATATAACTACATTATTTAGTCTGGCTTTTAAGGATAAGTCAACTCAATTAAAACATGTCCTATGATACCTTTCCTATACAACCAACTATCACATAGAAGAATGAACCAAGCAAGTTTTAGCTGCATACACAAAGTAAGAATCTACAAAAAATCCTCACGCACACATTGTAATGAAATAACACTCATGCTAATAATTATTAGATTCGTGCTTAAGATTAAGCATGCTTTAATTTATCTAGAGATTCTAAAGCCAAGTGTAGATCCATAATAAATTATTAAGAAACTATGTACATGATCAAAATTTTTGAAGGGTCTTATTTCACAACATTCCAACCAATAACTATTCATTAATTCTTTATATTTCCACATGCATAATATGTACAACACCATACAATCACAAGAAAAAATAAGAAACACAGGAAATTAATCCTAAGCATGTCATTTCTCCTAGACAACACACGAGGGAAAATAACATAGGTAATAAAAATCCCAGTGTTTAAAGACTCCCAAACAAGTACAAGTACCCCATCTCCACCAACATAAAAATGCTTTGTCCTTAATGTATAAATAGTAAAGTTCAAATGATGGAATATGTTGAAAACCCTTAGGTTTAGGAGTCTGATGAACCATGAGAGGCATGAATGGCCTTAGTATAAAAAATAATGACCCAGCGATGGCCGGGGTGCTCAAATTATCAACATCTTCACTAACTACGATGGGCGTTAGTAAAATAGGTGGTCTTGGTCCAGACCCATGTGTAAAACAAGTTGACACACCAACTGTCTTATCTATTGCTCTTTTTTTCCTTTCATCCTCATCTTTGTTTGATTGTTTCAATGATTTTCTTATCGCTCTTTCTTTTGCAGTATCATCCCAATGTTTTCTTTTTCTTGATTTCCTTTTCTTACTACCTTTACTCATAGACTTGTCTTTATCCTTTAACAGCTATCCCATCAAATCCACTATATCATCATCTTCTTCTACCTTTAAAATTCTTGGATAAAATATACTTGGGACAAGTTGCCTTATTAACTCAGCTATACCTGCTTATGCTTGCTTCAACTAGCTGTGCCCTATTTAGGTATGGAACTGAGAGTTCCCATGACTGGTTGATTACTTTGTCCTCTATATCATATATTCCTATTTGTAGATGCTCATATGGCTTTAAAGCCTCCACTACAATTCTATCCTTAAATGGCTTGAACTTCTTTTCCCATGCATTAGGTTGCCACTTGAACTTCTTCTAAGCTGTAACCATTTTCATGAAATTTTTTAGAGTTAACCTATACTCTGAGTAGATTGTGACATGGTCACTATATCAATCATCTCGATAGTGTGAGGTATAGGCATTGACCATGATATTGCATAAGTTCCTTATGGAATAATATTAGCAAGAGCAATGACATACCAGATGGGATATCAGATGCTTCTAGAGTAGCCTAAGACTGAGGGCCAAAATATGGTGTCCTATGCATCCTCATCTCAAATTTTATTTGATCCCTAGTTTTCTCAATATCCTGCCTCTTCAAAGCTCTAATCTCATTACTGACCCCTCTGATAACTGAATCCTTTTCTAGCTTACATAATTCCATAACGAGACATAAAAATAGTACAGCACTAAAACTTTTGTATGTACGTACTAAAACTTTTGAGCTAGAACGCCTGTTTCTCTCGCCATCACTACTGACCTCTAAACATGATGAATCCTTCTCCTTATCAAAATAGAAGGACGATCGATATTTCTTCTAACTCTATTGGGTGTGGTAGGCTGGGGTTTCAGTGTCACCCTTAAGCTCAACCCTGAGTCTCGGTGTTGTGGCTTTTTGGGTTGGCTTGGTTCTACCCCTGCCTCTTCTCAATGGAAGTTTCTATGTCATTATACCTGAGATAGGAAATAGACTAATACAATGTCAAAGTTAAGAAATAAAAATTAAAGAAAAGTTCAAACAATGTTTGATACTGAGATTAGGACAATAGTTTCTCATATAGGCAACGGAATGTTATCGAATTAGTCGCAGCTTATACAGATTAGTTGGAAAACCTACAATAGTTCACTTAATGGGTTGTCACAAGGCTGACAGTTTGTTTGGGTGATGGATTAGGCGACGGTCCCTAAGCCTTTCCGTCCTGACTATCTGTTCGCCCAAGTGCCTTTGAGTTAATTTGTCGAACATGTGGTGGGTAACCATTTAACTACTTGAGCGAAGATAAAATAGTCTTAACTTTTGACAAGGCTAACTCCCTATATTTCTCCACCACAATGTTTCAACCCCCATTTTCAACTCTAAAAATGACATAAAAGTAAAACACAGACACAATAATTGATTTTGCAACCCAAACAAATTATCAAATTATACCAGTGATATAATGATAGAAAATATACCTGACCATGATTGTACTTGTAAAGCTATAAGTATAGGCCAACTGAATACCACCAACTATGATGTTTAAGAGAAGAAAAGAAAATAATTTAAAGGTATAGTTAAATGAATTCAGAGATGGGGTGAGTTGAGGTGTATGGAATGGTTTAAATAGTAATAGAAGATGAAAAATAGTGGTTAATGAGGAATGAATATATATAAAGGGTGATGAATGTGAGGGGTTTTCAACTCTTTGGAAAGGTGAAGTAGAAATGACTTGGAGAATGTGGGAATTTGTTTCAGATTTACATATTAGTGATCTTAGATTGAGTCATGGGCCTAAATAAAGATAATTTTTGGAAGTTGAAACACATAGACCAGGTCAAATTCAAACTTTATGGTGACTTACCCATGATTGTCTACATGATTGTCTATTGGTGAGTCGATAATACATTACTTGGGTCATCATCACTTTCCAGAATAATGTATTTACTCTGACCTTGCGATGGTTGGGTTGACGATCCGTCACTTAGGAGATCGTTCATCGACCTTGCCATCGTTTCATATTTAAAAGCCACCAAATTCATCTCGGTTAGGATGGTTACATTGATGATCCATCGACCACTCAATGGTCCATCACTGTACCCATCACATCTTATCCAGTATGTAATTTTTTTTGATTTTCCTTGACGATCCAGGACTGACGACCCATCTGTAGTGCTGTAATACTCCAAAAAATGCAAATCAATATTAGCGACATATTTCAAGCTTATGCATAGTAAATCATGGTTCTTTGGTAGTTTTATGATCAATTTTGATGTCAATTAAGGTCTCAAATACGTCCTAGCTATTAGGCGAATCAAAACATTTCTTACCGATTGAATTCTTGGAAAGGATATTGGTATAGTCAACTTCAAATGAGCATATATATCGTTATACTATGAATTTTTGTTCTCATGAACAGCCAACAGATATATCATTGAATTAGCTTTCCAACGATACCAATTTTTCCCAAATCCAATATCGGAGCAAAATGTTATACCCATTTTACTTCAGCATGTTAGCCTGGCAACTAAGTGACGACATGAGCTGACGGCTTATCACATATCTGACGGCTTATCAGCTAATGTCATCAGACTTAGGAATAAAGTCATAAATTCCAGCATTAAGTGATGACATGAGCTAACGGCTTATACATATGTGACGCTATCAACCCAATGTCGTCAGCCTTAGAATTCAGCATTTTCCAAATGGTTTTGGAGGGTATTTTGGAATTTTCCCTTCATACCAAAGCTCCATAAACACTGAATTCAGCCTCTATTTCACCAAAATACATTTTTTCTCTCAAATTCTCTCAAGAACAAGAAGAGGGGTTTCCTATTCAAGATCCAAATCTCCAGGATTTTTCCATCAATCTTCCCAAATCAAGTATCAAGGTATGTCATGTGTTGATTCATGGGTCCCTTTAACCCATAAATCTCAAGAATTTCTTTTCAAAATACAAGATTTGTGTATTTATGAACGTTCATGATTTAAATAGAGTTGAAATTCATGTTCACGATGTTGTGGGGTTTTGATTCATGTTTTAAATTACATATTCCAATGATTGACCCTAGTATATGAAGATTTGCATAATGATCATGATAAACCCTCTTCAATTTATAAGTTGATTGATGTATCCATGATTATAAGATGTGTTGATGATGGTATAACCAAATCATGCTCCCCATGTGTTTGACTAAATGCCTATGTGAAGGAAAAGTGCCATACTAGTATAATAATATGAAATCTCCATTCATGTACAAGTTTATGCATGTCAAGTGTTTGATGAAATGTCTTAGTCAATGAAGTATGGATATATGTGTAGCCATTGTGGTGATTTAGAACTTGTACTTCATGAAATCTCATACTTATTGTATTATAGATTGTGATGTTGGTCATGTATTCAAGAAAGTCATGCTTTGTCAGTTTCTTCCCATCGAGTACTGGGGGTACTTGTACCCAAAAAATATAGCTGTGTGCCTAGAGTTAGAGTCATGTTTTCATGATATCCTCAGTCAATCCATGATCCATCCCAATTAGTCATGTGACTCAGGAAAGCTTAGTAATACAGTAATCTCAGTACTATTTTGTCAGTCAATGGAAACTTAGTTAATTCAGTCTAGTTCAGTTCAGTAATCTATGTTCAGTGTCTATTCAGATAAGAGTAGGAATTAGCACCGAGTGAACCCAAGGATAGGAACACACACTGTCAAATGAGGGTGTGACTCTTAGAAGTCATCCTTACATTCCAGAACTATATAGCCAACATAGGTTGAGACATCAACACTGTCAGATGAAGGTTGTTGAGGTGGATAAACACTGTCAGATGAGGGTCCCACCATTCTCTTTTGGGGATACTTTCAGATGATGATCACCCATAGCTTGTCCTTACCAGTGGCGCGGTATTGACACCCTTCCAATTGGGGTTACAGATTTGACCCCAATATAGCTATATTGCATTATTTGGGGCATGTCAGTTAGATGAGTACTTCCCATAGTTTTAGTTACAGATGAGGACTATCAGATACAGTCATTCAATCTCAGGATTAGAACTCAGATAGTTCTATAAAATTTAGGGCTATTAGATGCAGTCACCTCAGAACAGAATGAAACTCAGCTAGTTCTATCAGAAACTAGACTATCAGATATAGTTGCTCAGTATTAGTTATTTTAGTTATACAGTTATCAGTAGCTCATGTTATCAGTATTCAGATTCAGTAATCATGTTATCACAAACTCAGTTACAGTTATTATGTTTTCATGCATGTATTCTCACGTTCATGATGTTCATTCAGTTAGTATAGTTAATGCATGTGAACCCTTTGCATTCAGCCTACCTCACATGCATACCAGTACATTCAATCGTACTGAAACATTTGTGCTATGGTGTTTTATACCATAGGTTCAAAAGCACGAGCTCCAGAGCATCAGTAGCATTCCAGTACTCAGCAGTCAGAGTCAGCAGTGAGTCCTCATCCTTTGAGGACATGAGCATTATCTTATCATTTTAGTACTTAGTTAATTTCAGTAGTTGGAGTTAGTTGGGGACATGTCCCATCAACTTCTTATTCAGACAGTTAGAGGCTTTTCAAACTATCATGTTCAGTCAATTTATTAGTTTGTTTTGGGTATTTCATAGCCCACAAAGATGTTATATTTTATTAGATATTGTGTCTTAGTTTTGAACCTTACGGTCTTACAACCTTTATTTCCATATTTACACAGTATATTATGCAGTGTTCAGGTATATATATCAGTCATGGGTTAGCTTATGGTCCTTTAGGTTCATGAGCATCGTGTAGCGTTCTGGGTACTAGATTCAGGGCATTACAAACTTGGTATCAGAGCCTAAGGTTTAATAGTGTTCTAGGAAGTCTGAAAGCCGCATTTAGTAGAGTCTTGTATATGGGTGTATTGTGCGCCTCATTTATGTGCAGGAGGCTATAAGATATTTTAGGAACAATTTCCCTTCTTTTAGTATTCATGTCATGTCAGTGAGCATAATCTCAAGATAATCTCTCAGTCTAATCCATTTCTCCCTTTCTTCTACTGAACATGCTTCCTAAAAGAAGAAACGGGAATCATCCAGCCCCTCAGCCCAAAGATCCTTTAGGCAAACATATTTCTCATGCAAAGTTCAGAGCTGCATCACTACTCTTGCTCAGTCAGTCGCTGCTCATAATAAATGACCAGCTGTCGTTCTGGCCAACCCAGTGCCCAATTCAGCTACAACCAGGATTTGGGACTTCACCCGAATGAATCCTCCATCCTTTCTCGAGTCTAAGTCAGATGAGGACCCTCAAGAATTCATCTATCAGGTTCAGAAGGTTACAGACATCATGGGGTTTACTCCTAGTGAGAGTGATGTTCTAGCTGCATATCAGTTGTAGGATGTTGCCCACATTTGGTACAAGCAGTGGAAGTTAGAAAGGTCATTTGATGCAGGACCTATAAAGTGGGAGGAGTTTGTCACCGCATTCTTAGAGAGGTTCTTTCCCCTAGAGCTGGGAGAAGCTAAGGTATTAGAATTCATTAAACTCAGGCAGGGCAACATGACGGTAAAAGAGTATTCTCTTAAGTTTACTCAATTAGACAGATATGCCCCTTATATAGTTGTAGACAGTAGGGCCAAGATGAGTAAGTTTGTTTCTGGGGTGAATGATAGTATGGTCAATGAGTGTAGGTCTGCGATGTTCAATAGTGACATAACTTTAGCCAGGCTTATGACTCATGCTCAGCAGATAGAGGAGAAAAAGATTAAGATGAGGGAGAAGCAAAATAAGAGAGCAAGGACAGGTAGTTTCAACTTTGCTCAGCCCAAATCAGAAGGAGGAAACCGTTCTCAGTTTCATCCTAAGTCATCAGTTCTATCCTTTTTTTCGGCTAGTGCTCCAGCTCCCAAGTTCAGGAATGGTAATAGAGATAAGGCGCCAGCCTTTAAGTCTTAGGGCAGTGTCAGCAATGTCCGAACTAATCCCTTTTGTCAGACTTGTGGTAAGAACCACAAGGGTGTTTGCAGAGCTGGTAGTGATGTCTGTTTCAGATGTGGCAAGACAAGCCATAGAGTTAGAGATTGTCCCCAGTCAGGTTATCAGGGTCAGCAGAAAAATTCCTCAGCTCATTTTGGTCACCCAAATCAGCAGGGTGCCACTCCTAGTAATACTAGTGGGCAACACCCAAATAGACTTTATGCTCTCTAGTCCTGACAGGATTAGGAAAATTCTCCTGATGTGGTTACTGGTATATTACAGATCTTTCACTTGCATGTTTATGATTTGCTAGATCTAGGTGCTTCCTTGTATTTTGTTACTCCTTATATAGCAGGCGATTTTAAAATCAGTCCCAAAATTCTAGCAGAGCCCTTTTTAGTCTCTACCCCAGTGGGTAAAACCATCATAGCCTGACGGGTATACAGGAACTGTCCGATTATGATCTTTTAGAAAGTCACTTCAGTAGACTTAGTCGAATTAGAGATAACTGATTTTGATATCATTCTTGGCATAGATTGGCTTCACTCTCTCTATGCCATAGTCGACTGCAGAAATAGAATAGTCCAGTTCTGGGTTTTGAATGAACCCATCCTAGAGTAGAGGGGTAGTACTTCAGCGTTCAGAGGTCAGCTTATTTCTTACATTCGGGCAAGGAAAATAATGTCTAAAGGATGTGTCTATCATCTTGTTTGAATTAAGGACACTAGTTCCAAAACTCCCAATTTTAATTCAGTCCTAGTCGTGAATAAATATTCAGATGTCTTTCCCGAAGATCTTCCCAAAATTCCTCCTAAAAGGGAAATAGACTTCGACATTGATCTTCTTCCAGATACTCAGCCTATATCTATTCTGTCATACAGAATAGCACCAACAGAACTCAGAGAATTGAAAGAACAGTTGAAGGATCTCTTAGATAAGGGGTTCATTAGGCCCAGTGAATCCTTGTGGGGCACACCAGTCTTATTCATGTGCAAGAAAGATGGTTCTCTCAAAATGTGCATTGATTACCGTCAGTTCAATAAAGTCACGATCAAGAATAGCTTTCTGAGCTTGGTATGGTCACTTCAAATTCCTAGTCATGTCCTTTGGTGTTACTATTGCCCCAACAGCTTTCATGGACTTGATGAACCAAGTGTTCAAGCAGTACTTGGACATTTTCATCATAGTCTTCATAGATGATATTCTGGTCTATTACCGCAGTGAGCGTGATCATGTAGACTATCTCATAATTGTACTTTAGACTCCCAGAGATCATCAACTATTCACCAAATTCAGTAAGTGCAAGTTTTGTCTAAGGTCAGTAGCATTCCTGGGTCATACCATTTTTGGTGATGGCATTAGGGTTGATCCTCAAAGACCAAAGCAGTAAGAAACTATCCTCCCCCTGTATCTCCATCAGATATCAGGAGTTTCTTGGGTTTGGATGGATATTACAGATGCTTTGTTGAGGGATTTTCTTCTATTGCATCCTCTATGTCCCGATTGACTCAGAAGAAGGTCAAGTTTAAATGGCCAGATCCTTGTGAGAGGAGTTTTCAGGAGTTGAAGACTCGACTTACCTCAGCTCCAGTCCTAGCTCTTCCATATGGTTCAGATGGGTTCGTAGTATATTGTGATATATCCAGAGTAGGTTTGGGTTGTGTCCTCATTCAGCATGGTAAGGTCATAGCCTATGCCTCCAGATAACTTAAACCCCATGAGAAGAATTATCCGACTCATGATCTTGAGTTAGTAGCCGTAGTATTTGCCTTAAAGATTTGGAGGCATTATCTACACGATGTTCATGTAGATGTGTTCACAGACCATAAGAGCCTTCAATACGTATTCTCTCAGAAAGATCTTAACCTATGCTAGAGAAGGTGGTTAGAGCTCTTGAAAAATTACGACATGAGTGTCCTTTATTATCTGGGAAAGTCCAACGTAGTGGCCGACGCTCTCAGTAGATTGTCTATGGGTACTGTTTCTCATGTTGAGGACATTAAGAAGAAGTAAGCTCAGGAAGTCCATCAGCTTTCCAGACTAGGTGTTTGCTTAGTCGATATAGAGGAGGGTGATGTATGGGTTCAGAGTAGTTTAGAATCATCTCTAGTTTCCGAGGTGAAAGAAAAGCAAGATAGAGATCCCAGTCTAGTCAAGTTGCAAGAGTCACTCAAGGATTAGAAGGTTGAGGTTTTCTCCCGGGGGTAGATGGTGTTCTACATTATCAGGGTCGTCTGTGTGTTCCAGGTATAGATGACTTGTGGCAGCGAATTCTTGTAGAGGCGCATGGTGCGCACTACTCTATTCATCCAGGGGACACAAAGATGTACAATAACTTGCGGGAGATCTATTGGTGGAGTGGGATGAAAATATATATTGTAGAGTTTGTGGCTAAGTGCTCTACATGTTAGTAGGTTAAGATAGAGCATTAGAAACCTAGTGGTCCCATGCAAGAGTTCATTCTTCCCACCTGGAAATGGGAAGAAGTGAACATGGACTTTGTGATAAGTTTTCCATGTACTCGCCATCAGCATAATTCAGTTTGGGTCATTGTAGATAGGATGACCAAATCAGCTTATTTACTTCCAGTTCATACCTCTTATTTAGACGACGACTATGCCAAACTCAATATCAGGGAGTTGGTCAGATTACACGGTATTTTGTTGTCCATTATTTCAGACAGAGGTATCCAATTCACCTCTCACTTCTAAAAAGTGTTCCAAAAGGGTCTTGGTACCCAAATTAATCTCAGTACAACCTTTCATCCCCAGACAGATGGTCAAGTAGAAAGAACCATTCAGACCTTGAAGGATATGATAAGGGTGTATGTAATTGATTTCAAGGGAAGTTGGGATGACCATTTTCCTTTGATTGAGTTTTCATACAACAACAACTATTATTGTAATATTCAGATGGCTCCATTCAAAGCTCTCTATGGTAGGAGATGTAGATCTCCAGTTGGTTGGTTCGAAGTTAGTGAGGCCTCAGTCATAGGGCCTGACTTGGTATTCGATGCCTTAGAAAAAGTTCAGTTGATCAGAGAGAGACTTCGGGTTGCTCAAAGCCGACAAAAGTCTTATGTAGATGAACGCAGAAAGGCTCTCGAGTTTGAAATTGGTGACTTTCTCTATCTAAATATCTCTTCCATGAAGGGAGTGGAGAGATTTGCCAAGAAGGGAAAGTTTAGTCCCAGATATGTCGGTCTCTTGAAAATTCTTAGTCTCTTTGGAAAAGTAGCTTATGATCTCACATTGCCTTCAGATCTAGCCTCAGCTCACCCAGTTTTCCATGTCTCTTTGCTCAAGAAGTGTATAGGTGACCCAGCAGATGTAGTCCCTATTTAGAGCATAGATGTTCAGAATAGTCTCTCTTATAAAGAAATTCCAGTCGAAATCCTTGACTACCAGATTCGTAGACTAAGGAACAAAGAAGTCCCTCCAGTCAAAGTTCTTTGGCGGAATCAATCCGTTCAGGGAGCTACTTGGGAAGCAGAAGCAGACATGCAAACTAAGTACCCTCACCTCTTCTCCAAAAACTCAGACTCAGCTCAAGGTAATAATTTTCCTTAATCTTATTTAGTTTCATGTTCAGATTTCCATTATAAACTTGGTACCAAGTACCATTACATATTCAGTCATGCATTCCTATGTTAGCTCAGTCATGTATTCATGCATCATATATACATGTTCAATATGATAAAACTATCTTATTATTCATGTCAGTCATGAAATCATGCTTCAGTTGTGCATGTCCAGTATGTACTTTCAGTTATCATTTCTCTCAGTCTAATCAGTCTCATTTGAGGACGAATGTTCCCAAAGGGAGATATTGTAATACCCCAAAAAATGAAAATCAACATTAGATACATATTTCAAGCTTATGAATAATAAATCATGTTTATTTGGTAGTTTTATGATCAAGTTTGATGTTAATTAAGGTCTCAAATACGTCCTAGCTATTATGCGAATCAAAATATTCCTTACTGATTGAATTCTTGGAAAGGATATCTCTCGTTATACTACTAATTTTTTATCTCATTACCCACCAAAATATAGATAATTGAATTATCTTTCTAATGATACCAATTTTGCCTAAATCCAATAACGGAGCAAAAAGTTATACCCATTTTACTCCAGCCTGTTAGCCTGGCAACTAAGTGACGACATGAGCTGACGACTTATCACATATCTGACGACTTATCAGCTAATGTCATCAGCCTTAGGAATAAAGTCATAAATTCAAGTATCAAGTGATGACATGAGCTGATGGCTTATCACATATGTGACGACATCAACCCAATGTCATCAGCCGTAGAATTTAGCATTTTCCAAACAGTTTTGGAGGGGTATTTTGGTATTTTTTCTTCACCTCAAAGATCCATAAACACTGAATTCAGCCTCCATTTCAGAAAAATACATTCTTTTCTCTCAAATTCTCTCAAGAACAAGAATAGGGGTTTCCAATTCAAGACCCAAATCTCAAGGATTCTTCTATTAATCTTTCCAAATCAAGTATCAAGGTATGTCATGTGTTGATTCATGGGTCCCTTTCACCCATGAGGCTCAAGAATCTCTTTTCAAAATACAAAATTTGTGTATTTATGAACGTTCATGATTTAAATAGAATTGAAATTCATGTTCATGATGTTGTGGGGTTTTTATTCATGTTTTAAATTACATATTCCAATGATTGACCCTAGTATATGAAGATTTACATAATAATAATGATAAACCCCCTTCAATTTACAAGGTGATTGTTGTATCCGTGATTATTAGATATGTTGATGATGGTATAACCAAAGCATGCTCCCCATGTGTTTGACTAAATGCCTATGTGAAGAAAAAGTGCCATACTAGTATAATAATATCAAATCTCCATTCATGTACAAGTTTATGCACGTCCAGTGTTTGATGAAATGTCTTAGTCAATGAAGTATGGATATGTGTGTGGCCATTGTGGTGCTTTAGAATGTTTACTTCATGAAATCTCCAACTTATTGTATTATGGATTGTGATGTTGGTAATGTATTCAGGAAAGTCCTGCTTTGTCAGTTTCTTCCCATCGAGTTCTGGAGGTACTTGTACCCGAAAAATATAGCTGTGCGCCTAAAGTTACTTTCATGTTTTCACGATATCCTCAGTAAAGCCATGATCCATAGAACTCAGTCAGTCATGTGACTCAGGAAAGCTCATTAATACATTAATCTCAGTACTATTCCATCAGTCAACGAAAACTCAGTTAATTCAGTCCAGTTGAGTTCATTAATCCATGTTCAGTGTCTATTCAGATGGGAGTAGGAATTAACACCGAGTGAACCCAAGGATGGGAACACACACTGTTAGATGAGGGTGTGATTCTTAGAAGTTATCCTTACATTCCAGAACTATGTATCCAACATAGGTTGAGACATAAACACTGTCAGATGAGGGTTGTTGAGGTGGATAAACACTGTCAGATGAGGGTTCCACCATTCTTTTTTGGGGTCACTTTCAGATGAGGGTCACCCATAGCTTGTCCTTACCAGTGGAGAGGTATTGACACCCTTCCAATTGGGGATACAGATTGGACCCCAACACAGCTATTTTGCATTATTTAGGGCATGTCGGTTAGATGACTACTTCCCACAGTTTTAGTTACAGATCAGGACTATCAAATACAGTCATTCAGTCTTAGTAATAGAACTCAGATAGTTCTACAGAATTCAGGGCTGTCAGATGCAGTCACTTCAAAATAGAACGAAACTCAGCTAGTTCCCTCAGAAACTAGACTGTCAGATACAGTTACTCAATAGTAGTTATTTCAGTTATACTGTTATCAATATCTCATGTTATAAGGACTCACATTCAGTAATCATTTTATCACGAACTTAGTTACAGTTATTATGTATTCACGCATGTATTCTTACGTTCATGTTGTTTAGTCAGTTAGTATAGTTCATGCATGTGAACCCTTTGTATTCAGCCTACCTCACATGCATACCAGTACATTCAATTGTACTGACTCATTTGTGCTGTGGTGTTTTACACCATAGGTTCAGAAGCACAAGCTCCAGAGCATCCGTAGCATTCCAGTACTCAGCAGTCAGAGTCAGCAGTGAGTCCTCATCCTTCAAGGACATGAGCATTATCTTATCATTTCAGTAGTTGGAGTTAGTTGGGGACATGTCCCATCAACTTCTTATTTAGTCAGTTAGAGGTTTTTCTGACTATCATGTTCAGTCAGTTTATTAGTTTGTTTTGGGTATTTTATACTCCACACTGATGTTATATTTTATTAGATATTGTGCCTCAGTTTTGAACCTTACGGCCTTACAACCTTTATTTCCATATTTACACAGTATATTATGCAGTGTTCAGGTACAAATATCAGTCATGGGTTAGCTTGTGGTCCTTCGGGGTCATGAGCACCGTGTAGCATTTTAGGTACCAGATTCGGGGCATTATAAGTTGATGATCCATCAGTCTACTCTTGATGATAATTAACGTCCACTCTCTTTACCATTTTCAATTCCTGCACACTTAGCATGCATAATACATAGATCAGCCAACTATAAATCTATCTATATAATTTTACAGCATAATTGTCAGTTGCCTCCTACTAGCGCCTGATTTAACATCATGGAACGACTCAGATACCTTGATTACTCAGACTTTATCAGGATATATCGATTTTACCAGCTTTACCTCTTCTTGTTAGCCAACATAATGCTTGATACATTCTCTATTCACTTTAAATAACTTACTATCCCTATTTGAAGATCTACCACTCCAGATGCAAAGACTTGAGTTACTTTGAATAGATCAGACCATTTTGGCTTTAGTTTCCCTGGGAATAGTTTAAACCTTGAATTAAACAACAATACAAAGTCCCCCATTTGGAACTCTCTCATTTCAATCTTTCAATCATGGTATAATTTCATCCTCTCTTTATAAAGGATGGACCTTTCATATGCCCATAGAAAAAACTGATCCATTTCATTCAATTGATCTAATATCAAATTAGTTGCTTCTTTCTAACTCAAGTTCAATCATTTGATTGCCCACAATACTTTATGTTCAATATCCACCCATATATGACATGCCTTGCCAAACACTAATTGGTATGATAATATACCTATTAGAGTCTTAAAGGCGGTACAATAGGCCCAGAGAGCATAATCAAGCTTTTATGACTAATCACTTCAGTTTGAATTCATAGACTTGTCCAAAATCATCTTAGTTTCCCTGTTTGACACTTTTACTTGCCCACTCATTTGGGGGTGATAAGGAGTAGCCACTTTGTTTTGCTTAACACTATATATCTCCAATGAAACCCTATACACCTTATTACAAAAGTAGGAACCCCCATCACTTATGATTGTACATGGAATGCTATATTTTTCCTTAAGAACAACACCATACTTTTTGCTTCATTATCTGCCAAAGGCATTGCTTCTATCCATTTTGACACATAGTCCACAATATCTAGAATATACTTGTAGCCATAAGAACTAAAAAAGGGTCCCATAAAATTAATGCCCCACACATCAACCAACTCTACCTCTATCATGGTTGACATAAGCATATCCCGATGCTTAGAAATAGATCGTAGCCATTGGCATTTAATAACATGTTCTGACTAACTCATAAGCATCCTTGTGAATGGTGGGACTATTATACCCACCTTTTAGAAACTTTCAAGATGTACGATCACCTGGATGATGTCCCCCAACAGGAGAAGAATGACAAGCCTACAATGTACCCAACGTCTTCACCGCTGGTACACATCTTTGAATAATATTAATTGCACATAATAAAATAAATAAGGCTCATACCAAAAGTACCTATTCATATTATAGAGGAAATTCTTTCATTATTGGAAGTTCAATTCTTTTAGAATAATATCACTCATAAGGTAATTTTTGAAGCTCACATACCAAGGAACAAGGTCAAGTGTAGCTACAAGTACATATTCATCTGACAATGAATCATTGATCTCCAACTCATCAGATTTACTTTCTTCATTCTCCAATTTGGGTAGGTGATCAGCTATTTGATTCTCATTAACTCTTCTACTCTTGACCTCAAAATCAAATCCTTGTAGCAACAATATCCACCAAACTAACTGAAGTTTGGCATCTTTAATTGCTATCAAGTACCATAACACTGTGTGATCTATGTAGACCACAACCTTAGTACCTCCTGCTCCATGTCAATGTAATTCTTTTGAGATCCACTCAATGCCTTACTTGCATAACATATTGGGTGAAACAACTTTTCCTTATTTTGTCCAAGAACAATACCAAAGTCAACTTCGCTTTCATTACACATTACCTTAAAGGGCATGGACCAATCAGGTGCAATCATAATGGGTGCGGCTACTAATTTTTCTTTAAGGCACTAGAAAGCTTCCTAGCATTCATCATTCCACTTGAGTTTTACCTCTTTCTCCAATATCTTGCACAATAGATTGACAATTTTGGATAAGTCCTTGATAAACCTCTTGTAGAATCCTGCATGTCCTAAGAAACTTCACACACCCTTCACCAAGATTGGTGGAGGTAGCTTTTTTATCACCTCAATTTTAGCTTCGTCACTTTGATACCCTTTGACGAGATCTTGTGGCCCAAAACTATGCCTTCCTTTACCATAAAGTGCACTTCTCATAATTAAACACCTAATTAAACTCTTTACAATGCTATAATGCATTGCTCAAATTTGTCAGACAATCATCAAATGAATCTACCACCATCGAGAAATCATCCATGAACACTACAAAGTGTTCTCAACCATATTAGAAAAAAATTGAATCATACACCTTTGAAAGGTAGCTAGAGCATTACATAACCCAAACAATATCCGTTTTAATAAAAAAGTTCCATAGGGAAATATTAATATAGTTTTTTCATAGTCCTCGAATATAATGGAGATTTTGTTATACTCGGAGTATCCATCCAAATATCAATACCAACCTCTTCCAGATAGCCTATCCAACATCAGATCTATAAAGGGCATTAGAAAGTGATCCCGAAGTGTCCATGAATTCAACTTCCTGTAATCTATACACTCGCTCCATATTGTGATTGGCCTAAGAGAAATTAATTATTTTTCTTATTGGACCCCACAGTCATCCCTTATTTCTTTGGTATGTATTGGACAGGGCTTACTCACTTGCGATAGGAGATCAAGCAAACCACTCCTGTATTAAGCCACTTAATTACCTCCTTCTTCACTACCTCTTCTATAGGTAGTTTAAGGATCTGATACCAAATAGACAGGGAACAACAGGGAAAAGAGTGACACCATAGGTAATATTTACTAGGTAATGAAAACAAAGCTCTAGAATTTCCAGCATAAAAGGCAGTTTCACGATCATATAAGCGACACACCATATTAAATCAAAGCTCTCATCGACACCACTGACCATAAAATCTAACCTTTCCAACATGATAGGCGATATCACATCCCTATAGAAAGAAGGCCATACCAAATCAAAGGTTTTATCAACACACAATAACTTTCTTACAATTGGAGATACACATCAACTGATTCCTAAAGGTTTGCCACAAATAAATACTTCTCAACCCTCAACGAGATGGGTTTACTTGGCCTGTATTTGAGCATAATAAATCATTGGTAACCTTGTACAAAGATAATTTTTTTGTATATGACTTACACGAGCTTTTTGCAACTCTTCCATGGCCTTTATCACCCTTAATAGTATGCAAAACAAAGGTGTACTATGCCATACCTTAGATTTATGTATTTATAAATAGAAAAAAAGCAAATAAAAAAGCTATTGTTTAGACTAAGCCAATTTTATTTCATAAACATGGAAAGGACTTAGAAATCTATGTTGTGTGGATAAAGCCAAATTCCTTTCATAATCATGGAAAGTACTTCAGAGTTTCATGTTGCAATCACAACAAGTATACTTTGTGAAGTATTTTCATACCCCACAAATCCAACAAAGGATTGAAGTACCCATCCTTTTGGTAAGAGAGAAGAAAGACAGAGAACTTATCCAACAAACATTTTTATTGATAGAGAGAAACTTTACAAGAGAGGTTTTTTGATGGAGAGTTTGATCTAAGTAAAGAGGTTAATCTTTAAGTGAAGAGTTTTATGATATCTAACTAAAGTCCTATGCTTCCTTTTATAGGATAAGGAAGCTCTATATAAGATTGAAATATAGATAAACTTGAATAAAATATCACACGTGGCCCACTATTCTAAAAATAGTAAAGCCCTATCCTATCTTTTAAGAGCTAAGCCCTATATTCTAAAAAAGATAATCCCTATCTAGGAACACACTTCTATGAGATATTTACAACCTATTTTATTTATCTGGGCCCTATTAATATATGATGGATCCTAATAAAATAAAATACACATATGTTGTATGCATGTGACATCATATGCAAGTAGGTAACTGAGCAGCTTATTGTCTACTTGCTAATAGATGGATCAACAATTTGTAAGCTTCTTGCCAACAGGAGGATAAGAAACTTGCAATCATTTTGAAAGTAGGTGCATAATCTTCTTGCAAGAGTCTACCAAGTATATGGATAAGTAACTTGTAAGCAAACCCATCTAAGAAGGTAACCTATTTGAGAGAGTTTCGTGGTAAAGAGGGTAACCCACTAGAGAGGGTTTTGTGGTAAACTTTGGAAGGTAATTCCATGAAGCTTGTGGTGAATGGTAATTTCTTGCACATGTCATCTGGCTTCATCTTTTAGGTAGTGTTGGGTGGTGTCAGCGATGAGCCTGTGTATCCTTCTTCTATCAACCAGTCGACACTGTACTTTTGCCTGAGGCATTTTTCTCCTTCCAATCCCTTTTTTAGCAATCTGGTGTAGTAAATCTACCAATTGGGTAAATCTTTGCATTCCTGTAAGGGAGTTTTCAACTGTATGATTTTGATGGCACTGGTGAATCATCTCTCATAATTTTATATGATGGATAATATTCTTTTATTGCTCATCGGGCTTCATTCCAGTAGGGATGATTGTCGGTATAGTTCAACTTTTCCCATTTCTTTGGCCATATTTCCTTTGGAATGCATCTATTTTATAGGAAAATTGAGTGTTTTGCTTCACAGTACTCATCTTTCAAGGAGAGTATTGAAATGAGAAATTTCTTGAGGAGTAAAATTTCAAGCTGAGCTTAGATGTCATGGACTGTGATTCCTACCAAATGATGCAGCATGAATACCATTACATCATAGGAATCCTTGAAGCATCAAACCCAATAGTATCGTTGCTTAAACCATAACATAAACTTTTTAGAGTTGGTTGGATTCAATTGAAATGCCTAAAGGCATTGCACTATAACTCCATGAGAATGTAGTACTGGTGACACAGGTACCATAATAACCATAGGAGTTCTAGAGGGAAGTCATTGTCTAGTGTTATGAACATATGACAAAAAGGATATTCCAGATGTACTTCAAATGGCTTCAGGTTGGATTTGCCATACTTTATGAATACTTGAAGCTCAAAGAAAGTTTTTTTTTCTTGGAGGATGGATGGATTGTAGGGATCCATGTATTGATTGAATAGATCTGGAGGGCAATCTACTCTTCTAGATGATAGAATTCTTAATCTGATGATCATGATAATTTGACTAGCTGGGTTATTATCTTCTTCTCCTCTATTAGCTATTAGGTAGAGATCATATCATCTTCTCCTCTATTGGATATCAGGTAGAGATCATCGACAGAGATGTTGCTTGATTCTTCGTATACATCTATGGGGAAGAGGGTGTCCTTCATCAGTTCTTCTTCTAGTGAGAAAATTGATTTAAGGCCATCCTCTTTGCTAATATAGATTCCTATGTGATCAACTATTTCTTCAAAGAGGTGGAAAGAGGCCTTTGACTTTTTGGCTTGAGGAGAGCTTCTTGTGATGTGGCCAGGATTTTTGCAGATGAAGCAACCATTCAACTTTTTGCAGTTTGTTGGGTTCCTTCATCTGAAATACTTGGTTTGTCTGATTATCTTTGTCCTATTGTTGAACATATAGGAAATTTGAACATCCTAAACCATAACTTTTTCTTGGATCCTTCTTGAAATCTTAAGTAGGGGTAGTTGGATTTCGTAACCAGATCATTCCTGCTGTATGTACGATCAAGTGCTTGATTATTCTAGATGATCTATTTTAGTACAAATCTCTTTGTGCATATGCTGTCTAGGGCTTGGAAAATGGCTTGCCTGATGTAGCCTACCTGTGGGATAGTTATGGTTTTGAATTTCTCTTCAACAATCATCATTGTGGGGCCTACTAGCATCTTTGGCAGTGATGATACGAAGGCTTGCTTTAAGATGGAATCTCTGCCCAGCTCAATGTAGATCTTTGCCATCTTACAGAGATATCTCTGTAGCTTCTCCTATCTTTGGCCCACATCTTTGCAAAAGAATTCTTGTAAGATCTTGATGTTAAAGGTAAATTCCAGGATATCAGATAAATGTTCTTATTGATGATCCCAAGCATGTTCCACCAATCTTTAGGAATTCTACAGAATCTGGAGGTGAACTCTAACAATAACATGTATTTCTCTCATTTATCCATATTTTTCATCGCCATCCAAGTGTAGATGACCTAGATCCTTTGAGGCCAGGATAAAACCTTATCATCAAGGGTGAAGGTATGGAATCTAGTTCCAATGGTATTGTTTACCATCGTCACTAGTTTTGGCCTTTTTTCTAGGACTGTATCATCGGTTACCCCATCTTGGTCATCAACTACCTCAGAGATTTTTGGCTCTTTGGAATGGTTTATGAACATAGTTGGATAGTATCATTCTGGGGATTGTATTTATGATTTCAAATCATCCTTGACATCATTTTCAGAGTCGGCTGATGAAGCTGTATTATCTTTCATATATTTATTAAGCATGAAAATTGTCACCCATTTTAAAACATACATCCGTATGATTAATATGAGATGAGTGTTACCGGTCCTCCTTAGGAGAAAATCCATAGAAGTTATTGATGGATTTTAGATATTTCTTAATAGGGTTATTGTTAATAAATTGTTGAGGAATAGAATTTCTAATTGTTTCTGTGTAAAGCTCTGGGATAACCTGATCTGAAATGTTCAAGTCATCATCAAAGAAGACATCTGGAAATAACCTACTATCACTAAAAAGTGACTTTTTGATGGACTTCTAGTATTATCTGATGGCTCTTTATTTTTGGTCTCTATGCTTTGGATCTCCAGGTCATCATCTAGGACTATAGGATCTAGACCTAAGAAGATGGGATCATAAATTAGAGCAGCACGTCTTGAGGCCATGTTATTAACATCATATGGAACCTGGCTAGAATGAATTGTCCTTTTGACCCGGTCTTATGTCATCTCGTCTTGCTTTTGGGCTACCATGGAATAATTCCTTTCCTTAACAAATTTGGAAATATCAAACTCCTGTTCATCTTTTAGAGCTGGAGTGAATAACATAGATGAATAAGGTAGGTAAATGGAATTTTTTTTCCTAATCCTCATGAAGGATATGTTTATGGAAATATGATGGACTTTTGGGCGTTTTTTAGTTTAGTGCAGTCGTATTTCAGGAGATATATTTGTTCTTTGAGTGAGGCCATTTCTTTTTATTGTTGGTAAATAGAATATAGAATTGAGGTTCCTAGTGGACATTTTTCATACTGGATATCCTATAGTTTATTTCTAGTGCTCTGATAAGTATGGAATGTTGGGTGGATACCTTTTGATAAGAGTACATGTGGTATTCTTAAAGCGTGGGTTAGGTTATCCTTTTCAAATAATGGGTTTGGAAAAAAGATATATTTGGGATGGAGCTAGTGGAAGACATCATGAATATTTAAGGTTTGGGTTTTAAGTTAGAGGTTTTACCTTTAGATGGAGTGGGTAGTGGTGGCTAGTCTTGGGGTTTGTAGGAGACCTAGAGTACATGTTCCATCTCTTTCTTCTCCCAAGGTTTCTGGTATTGGGGTGTTTGGAATCCCCAATATTCATTCCATTCTTACTCATCCTCTTCATCATCATAATTATTTAGCCAGTCCTCTTAGTATCTTTGTAGTTGCACTCAATATCCCATGGACAGTGTCCTGTAAAAGGAAACTTATGCTAGAGCACATAATACCCTTTCGGGTTGAACTGTTGTATCCAATCATTTTTGTGCATGGATCCCTCAAGGAAATATGATATATTTTTTGGATCTGGATTATTTTCTTCTGGATATTTATCAGCAGGAGAGAATATATGGACAGAGAGAGATATCCTATGAGGTTTTGTAGCAAATATGAGCTCTATAGACTAGAGATGTTGAGTATGTACTCTCTACCTATCATAACTTTTAACCCATGGATTTGGAAGAATTGTGAGAAATTCTTCTTTGGATGCTTTCCTTGAGATTTGGATGCATCGAGTTGTGCTATTGGCGAATTCTATGGTGAGACATAAGAAGTTGTGGTTGCCTAGCATGGATAGGTTTCTATCATGGTTTTGAACCTACCAAGCTATTTAGTAGTGAAGTTTTAGGTGTATGACATCAACAGCGTGTAGAGATTCAAGGATTTGTACTTGGATTTTTAATGCCTCTATGAAATAAAAGTCAAAAAGGGACATGTAAAAGTTTGGGACCAAAGTAATGAAGACTGTCCTAATATCCAAGGTAATTTATGATGTACCCAAGTTTGCATGTTGCTACTTGCTAAATCTCATATCAAGGAGTGAAATACATGCCTTTATTGGTCATTCTTGCCTCCCCCGATGAGTCAACACAATTCTAATAGTACCAAAATGGATATGGGTATAGTCATGGCTTTTCCACTACTGTGAAAAGTCCTTCGACATGTGCAGAGTGATAATTTGTTCAGACGGAGTCACAAAGATATACTGGTCAAGTGTTTTCACAGTATAATATTCCTTAACTCTTTCTGTCCTTTTGTGGTTCAAAGAATCAATCTGCATCCATGGATTGCACTCTTTCTTGACAAAAGCAGAATATGGTTTAATAGAGGTAGATATGTAGAAGATAGGTCTTGCTCTGGTGATAACACATCTACTACATATAGGTATTTCTTTTTACATGACAAAGTTTTATTGATGGTTGGGGACATGTCCAATTTGGTAGGAATTTATATAGACTAGACGTAGTCGATGAAGATGGTAAAGATTCAGATATGGACATATTTTTGTTTTTTTTTGGACTATAAGGACTCGATATATTTGTGCTTAAAGTCCAAGGAAAAGACTCAACGACTTGATTATGTACAAGACTTTGGTTACTTGGACTGAAAACC
The DNA here is from genome assembly GCA_030864215.1 of Capsicum pubescens. Classification (NCBI taxonomy): domain Eukaryota; kingdom Viridiplantae; phylum Streptophyta; class Magnoliopsida; order Solanales; family Solanaceae; genus Capsicum; species Capsicum pubescens. The sequence continues at coordinate 208,772,964 of CM061540.1, read as the reverse complement.
AAGGACTAAAATAATGGAAAGAGTACGACTCAAATATTTACAAGACTGTGGTAGTAATAACTAGGAAAGAAAGACTATGGATGGTATTGTGGCTATCAATATGTAAAGATAAAGTAAAGACTGTAATGTAAAGTAATATCTCATACAAACAACGGTAGTAGATCTTATAGGAATACTTGCTTTCCTCCCCTCTCCGAGAGTGGGGTTGGCTCTAATACCAAATAGATAGGGGCAATGGGGCACAGAATTACACCATAGATAATATTAACCAGGCAATGGTAATAGAGCTCTACACTTTCCAACATGAAAGGCGATTTCACAATCATGTAGGTGGCATGCCATATGAAATGAAAGCTCTCATCGACATCACAAACCACAAACTCTAACCTTTCCAACATGATAGGTGGTTTCACGTCCATATAGGCAGCACGCCACACAAAATCTAAGCTTTTATCAACACAAAAGAACATTCTTATGGCTGGGGATACACATCCACTAATCCCTAAGGAATGGTTTGCCATAACCAAGGATATCTCAACCCCTAAAGGGATGGATTGACTTTGCCAGTCTTTGAACACAATAAATTGATGGTAACCTAGTATAAAATTGTTATGTATATAACATAAACAACCTTTTTGCGGCTCTATGATGACCTTAATCACCCTTAAGCATCTGTAGAATGAAGGTCTACTGTGCCATACCTCAGATTAACGTGTTTATAAAAAAAGAAAGAAAATAAAAAAGCTATTGTGCAGACCAAGCCAATTTTGTTTCATAAACATGGAAAAGGCTTAGAAATCTATGTCGTGTGGACAAAGTCAAATTAGTTTCATAATTAAGGAAAGTACTTTAGAGTTCCATGTTGCAATCATAATAATTATACTTGTCTAAATGTTTCCTTTCCCTACTAATCTAACCTAAAGGATTGAAGTACCCATCCCTTTGGAAAGAGAGGAGCAAGAGAGAAAATTTAGCCAACAAATAATTTTATTGATAGAGAGAAACTTTAGAAGAGAGGTTGTTAGGTGGAGAGTTTGATTCCAAGTAGAGAGGTTAGTCTCTAAGTTGAGAGTTTGATGATCTCCAACTAAAGGCCTATACTTTCTTTTATAGGAGAAGAAATCTCTAAATAAGTTTGAAATACAGATAAACTTGAAATAAATATCACTCTTGGCCCACTATTCTAAATATAGTAACGCCCTATCCTATCTTCTAAGAGATATGCCCTATATTTTTAAAAATATAATCCTTATCTAGGTACACACTTATATGAGATATTACAACCTATTTTATTCAAGCCAGGCCCACTAACATGTGGTGGATCCTAATAAAACAAAAAACAAATATGTTGTTGGCATGTGATGGCATGTGCAAGCAGAAGACTAAAGATCTTATTATCTACTTGCAAGTAGATGGATAAAAAACTTGTAAGCTCCTTGCCAGCAGGTGGATAAGAAATTTGTAATATCCTTGCAAGAAAGTGCATAATCTCGTTGTAGGCATCTACCAAGTAGATAGATAGGCAGCTTGTAGGCAAAACCATTTGATAGGGTAATCCACTCGAGAGAGTTTATTAATAAAGAGGGTAACCCATTGGAGAGGGTTTCATTGTAAACTTTGGAAGGTAATCCCATGGAGCTTACAGTGATTGGTAATTTCTTGCATATGTCATATGGAATCATCTTTCAGGTAGTGTTGGATGGTGTAGGCACTGTGCTTGCGTATCTTTCTTATATCCACCAATAAATGCCGTGCTTCTTCCTGAGAAGTTTTTGGCATTCCAAGCTTCTTTTCATTGATCTGGTGAAGTAAATCTTCTTATTGGATGAATCTTTACGTTTTTATGGGAGATCTTTCAGTCGTACACTTTTGATGGCATTGGTGACTTCATCTCTCATGGTATCATATGATGGTTTTTCTTCTTTTGTTTCTCATCGAACTTTATCTTAGTGGGGATGATCGTCGGTGTAGTTGCACTTTCCCCATTCTATTTCTTTCAGAATGAGTCCATTTTGCTGGAAGATAAATCGTTGTGCTTCATAGTATTCATCTTCCAATGATAGTACTGATATGGGAAATTTATAGAGTGAAATTTTTGATTGAGCTTAGACATCGTGGTCAGTGATTCCTACAGGGAGATGCAACATAAATACCTTTGCATCACAGGAATCCTTGAAGTGTCATACCCAATATTATTATGGCTTAAACCACAACATCAACCTTTTCAGAGCTAGTTATATTATATCAAAATGACCGAAGGCATCACACTTGAACTCCATGAGAATACAGAACTGGTGACACAGGTACCAGAATAATTGACACGACCCAAACCAGGGCTTAGTCGTGTAGGGTGCCTCAAGTCCAGTCAAGACTAGAGACCACCCCTAATACCCAACCACAATTGCCCTGAACCCTATTTCAAATGAATTTCAAACATATAACAAGATAGAACAATAATAAATCAAAGACATTAATTACTATATATAACTATAATCCAATAACCTCAATAATGTTGGGTGTATTTATACACGTTAGTGTTACGATTCTAGCTCGTTTAGCCTTGTTTTGAGGATAATTTGTGTGCTTAATATGTTAATATTGATATAAATAAGAATTTAAGTGTCTAAGGACGTGATTACGATGTTCAAATTTTTTTCCAAATAACTTTGTACTTAATTGAGTCATTTAGAGTTTAATCGAGAAAACTAGTGTTACTAGCATGAGCTAGGTGTGTGTCTAGTCTCTCTAGATCGATTCTAGTGTGTTAAATGAGTTTCGTATGGTTTAAATATGTAATTATGGGTGGAAAAACTTGTTTAATGTGTGCAACATTCGATTAGAATGAGCCAAGAGTCAACAATACGTTTAAGCATAAATTAGTCAAGAATAGAACTTTGCTTGAGTTTATAACGTGTTATTCTTGATGTCTCATTGTATTGAACTCTAATACACTATGTTTGATGTTGTAGGATGCTTGTTGAGTAAATTATGGTGAAAAGGGGATATTAAACAAGTTGAAAATTAAAGGGAAAACAACACTAAAAGTTTGGATGGAAGGAACGATGTTAAAACACTTAACCAAATATTTGGACGCAATTTCCAGAGTGTTCCCGCGAATAGCCCGCGAAGCAGGCTCCTTAGCATGCTGCTTTGCCTTAGAAAAATTTTGAGATGCAACTTCCAGTGGAGGAGTGTGATATACCCGCGATGCGGGCTTCATTTTAGTGTAGGCATACATGCAACGCGGGCTTCATTCCCATGTTCAAAGTGCACATCTTATCCTACTTATACACAGATAGAGACTAAGCATACTAATAATATAATATAGTTCCCATGTGGTATGTTGGAATCTTGGAAAATGGGATCATTATGTTAGTTTTCTTTAAATCCCACTAGGTTTAGGATTAAGTTGTTATATATACACACGTTGCACACACTATTAAGGATCTAGTTACACATTAGGACGTCATGGATTAATTTTGTGGAGGCTGCTGCACTTTGTTAGGTTTTAATAATTCGTTCTTTAGATTTTTAATTATTCATAACATGTATTCAATTATTTGGATCGTGATTATGAATATTATTGGCTAAAACTCCCTTTCCGGGGTTAAAGCCAAGAACATGCGTATTATTGTTTTGGATTAAATTCGTTTAATTTGCTTATCATATTTGGTTGCTTGTTAATTATTGTTTTAATTATTTTAAGGATTTATCACCCTTAGTATATATCTATTGTCTACCTTGTGATCTCAGGAGAGGGAATAGGGAGATAGAACATAGGAATAAATAAAGTAGTGTTTGTATTCTTTTATAAAATAAAGAATTCAAATTTGCGTGTAGGACAGGGATGTACTTAGATGCCTTACTTGATTCGAACATAAGAGGATAACATTAAAAACACTTGATTGGATTATTGCATCCCCGCTCAACGATGTAGTTGTAATGTCCAAGTTAGGTAAACGACTAGAGGTTAGGAGACCATGATCATGCAATTAATCCTATGAGTCAACAACCAAGATAAGCGAATTAACAAATGAAGTTCGATAACATAGTATGATTGTTCAAAGTGCTTTAACCCTAGGCTTTGCTCCATTGATTGTCTCAAGTACTTTATTTTATGCTTTTTTACTTTACTTGCAATTTACAATATTCCAAACTCTTTTTGGTTATGCTTGCATCAATTAAATCTAAACTGTGAACTAAAATTGAATCATTGTTGAATCAAGCACTTGTGGGATCGATACTTGGCTTTTTTGAAATCCACATTACTACTTGATAGAACACGTACACTTGTGTGTGTGCTTGGGTGTGTCAAGTTTTTGGCGCCGTTGTCTGGGACTTGTAATTTGGCAATTGATTTTTTTTTAATTTTACTTTTAGATTTATTTGTTGTTTTTACACTTGGTCTTGGTTTTGTTTTTGTAGGAAATAGGTTTTCAAAGTAGTAACTTGGCAATGGATCAGGACTTGGTTGAACTAAGATCCTAGCCTGAGCAACTTTTCTATCAATGAAGAAGAGAAGAAATCCTTCTCCCTCAAATTTTGCAAATCCAAGAAAACAAGAGAATCCTGCCATCATGGCTGATGAACAAGCAGCCCGCAGGACAGTTAGAGAAGTGGAAATCCTACTTCCAACCAATTTGACATTCCCATTTCAGAAGCCGGTAGGTGGAGGCAATTTCTAGCTTAAACAGAATATGGTACAACTTCTGATTAGCAGTGGACAGTTCACAAGGCTTTCACATGAAGATCCACAGGTCCATTTGCAAAATTTTCTTGAAATAAGTGATACATTCAATCCTACGAGTGTGAATGTAGACTATGTTAGGATGACTTTGTTCTCCTTTTCACTGATTTGGGAAGCCAAAAAGTGGTTGAATGTGGAACCGGCTAATTCAATCACAACATGGGATGATATGGACAAAAAATTTCTTGTTCGGTTCTTCCCATCTGGAAAGACTGCGAGACTTCACAGTGAGATAGTGTGCTTCAAATAGAAGCCAGATGAGAATTTTTATCATGCTTGGGAGCGCTTCAAGGCTCTTCTTCGGGACTGTCCACACTATAAACAGTTCAATGAGGTACTTGCTCATACTTTTGTAGAGGCTCTTGATCACAATACAAAAATTTTGCTAGAATCAGCTGGTAATTCTAGGAGTGCCACTAAGAAAGTAGCAGGTTTGTTAGAGGTGGACCAATACACTACTTTATCAACTCAGGTTACGACATTGCAAAATATGATAAACACTCAGTTTAGCAGCCTAAAATTAGGAGTAGCACAACCTGCAGCCACAATCAATGCAATACGAAAAGCTATAAGTTGGTGTGAAGTTTATGGAAAGAGTGGCCATGCAGCTGCTATGTGTGCATCAAATCTGAAATCTATGATGTATGTAGGCAATGTTCAGAGGCCTAATTATGGTAATGCAATCAACATAAAGTGGCAATCCCATCTACTAAATAAGCCGTGGAACGCCCAAAAACCACAAGAATTTCAGCATCAACAAGCTCAACCAAATCAGTCAACTAGCAACTTGGAAGAGACGATGAAGCAGGTTGTAGCTAATCGAACATAGTTGGTAGCTGATATAAAGAACCAGCAAGTGGCACAGAAAAGCTTAGAGTTGTAGTTAGGGCAGTTATAACAAGCATTGAATACTAGGCCTCAAGGTGGTTTGCCAGCAGATACAGAAAATCCTAAAACTTGATAGCACCCAAGCGCATACGCAACGGTACGTGGTTTATCAAGTAGTAAAGTGGACTTCAAGAAATCCAAGTATCGATCCCACAGGGACTTGATTCAACAATGATTCAATTTCAGTTCACAATTTAGTTTTAATTGATGCAAGCGTAACCAAAAAGAGTTTGGAATATTATAAATTGCAAGTAAAGTAAACAAAGCATAAAATAAAGTACTTGAGACAATCAATGGAGCAAAGCCCAGGTTAAAGAACTTTGAACAATCATACTATGTTATCAAACTTCATTTGTTAATTTGCTTATCTTGGTTGTTGATTCATAGGATTAATTGCATGATCATGGTCTCCCAACCTCTAATCATTTACCTAACTTGGACATTACAACTACATCATTGAGCGGGGATGAAATAATCCAATTAAGTGTTTTTAACGCTATCCTCCTACGTTCAAATCAAGTAAGGCATCTAAGTACATCCCTGTCCTAGACGCTAATTTGAATTTCCTATTTTATAAAATAATACAAACCCTACTTTATTTATTTCTATGTTCTATCTCCCTATTCCCTCTCCCGAGATCAAAAGATAGACAATAGATATATACTAAGGGTGATCAATCCTCAAAATAATTAAAACAATAGTAAACAAGCAACCAAATATGATAAGCAAATTAAATGAAATTAATCCAAAACAATAATACTCATGTTCTTGGATTTAACCTCGGAAAGGGAGTTTTTACACAATAATATTCATAATCATGATCCAAATAATTGAATACATGTTATGAATAATTGAAAATCTAAAGAAAAAATTATTAAAACCTAACAAAGTGCAGAAGCCTCCACAAAATTAATCCACGACGTCCTAACGTGTAACCAGATCCTTAATAGTGTTTGCAATGTGTGTATATATAACAACTTAATCCTAAAACTAGTGGGATTTAAAGAAAATTATCATAATGATCCCATGTTCTAAGATTCCAACATACCACTTGGGAACTATATTATATTATTAGTATGCTTAATCTCTATCTGTGTATGAGTAGAATAAGATGGGCACTTTGAACATGGGAATGAAGCCCACGTCGCTTGCATGGATGCACTGAAATGAAGCCTGCGTTGTGGGCATATTTCACGCCTCCACTAGAATTTGCATACAAAAATTTTTCTAAGGTAAAGCAGCACGCTATGGAGCCGGCGACGTGGGCTATTCGCGGGCACACTCTGGAATATGCGTCCAAATATTTGGTTAAGTGGTTAAACATCGTTCCTTCCATCCAATCTTTTGGTGTTGTTTTCCCTTTAATTTCCATCTCATTTAACATCTATTTTTCACCATAATTAAATCAACAAGAATCCTACAACATCAAACTCCATGGATTAGAGCTCAATACAATGAGACATCCAGAATAACACGTTGTAAACTCAAGCAAAGTACTAGTCTCAACCAATTTATGCTTAAACTTATTATTGACTCTTGGCTCATTCTAATCGAATATTGCACATGTTAAATAAGTTGATCCACTCATAATTACATATTTAAACCATACGAAACTCATTTAACACACTATTATCCATTGAGAGAGACTAGACACACACCTAGCTCAAGCTAGTAACACTAGTTTTCTCGATTAAACTCTAAATGACTCAATTAAGTACAAAGTTATTTGGAAAACACTTTGAGCATTGTAATCACGTCCTATGACACTTAAATTCTTATTTATATCAATATTAACATGTTAAGCACACGAATTATCCTCAAAACAAGGCCAAACAAGCTAGAATCATAATACTAAAGTGTATAAATACATTCAATATTACTCAATCAAATATCCAACCGGTACCAACCCTAATGCCAATGCCAATACCAAGGTTTACAATAATATCGACACTGCCCATGCCCATTGTTGTCCCACAAAGCCTCTAACAAAAAACAGAGAATATTCGGTCGGGACATACCCCCGACCATAGCCAAAACTAAAGTCCAAGAAACAAAAACATTTTAAAGAAGTCCATAGAATGAAACAGAGTCTTCTGGAGTATGGAAGATCACCACTTCAGTCTGACACAAAGTTGTCCCCGAATCCAAGTCACTAAGCAGGAAGAGTAGTATGGCCGGTTCCTGCATCGCGTGGGATACAACGCCCGAAGATGGTTTGAAAAGTGAACACTAGCATGTACTCACAAATAAGGATATAATAAGGTCATGATTCAAAACTAAAGTAAATAACCATATGCAATCACATACATATACACATATACACCATGCCGGTAAAGGGAACCAGGTTTAGAATGCATTTAAAAACTTTAACCTAGGTTGTGTATCTTTACCATCATAATACATACATAGGCTAAATGGGTCCAGTGTTACCCCCTGAATGAGCCCTAATGCGTGTAGCCGCATGAACCAGGGATATCATAGGGGCTGAGGATTCCCATGTACCCTTCGCCCTCCATGATACATTATACCAGTATAACTTGTGGGATTACCCTGTACCCTATAAGCATATGGTCACCATGACCAATGCTCATGTAGCCAAACATAAGTTTCCAGTGTTCATCCATCGGACTCACACCTTCACGGTTAGCTATAACAACCAACCATTATTGCCCAATTAAAATATTTAGCACATAACTAAACCATTTACCATAGAGTAAATTATCAAGGAATTATGAAGTTATATCTTTATACCGACTATAACTTGCAATCAATGTCACCAGCCAACACCTGGGGAATTTTCATGTTCCCTATAAGATTTCCAATTAAGATAAAGCCAAGCCACCAAGTCCTTTCCAAATAATTTAAAATCAACCAAACAAATTAAGGTTCCATTACCATATTATGCAATGCAAAGATTTCAAGAATAGTCAAACTATGTGAAAAAATCATTCTCATTGGCATTTTTAACAAACTTGTTAAGGGCAGATAGTTTCCAAAACCAAAACCAAGTATCAATTGACCATTACTATGTAACCACATGTTCAAACCATAATTATAACATAAGAAAAACCATAATAAAAGCATGGGAAAACATTATCCAACCATGAACAATCCAAAAACCCAACATATTTTTCAAAACCCCAAATAAATCCATAATAATACCATGAAAACCATTCATTAAAACATGCTTTTAGTTGAAATAACAATGAGAGAGGAATAACATGCCTTAGAAACCAAGGAAGATAGAGAGAATCCCTCTTGAAAGCCCCAAATTAATTGACTTGGAGAAACCCTATCCCTTTTCTTGAACCAAGAGATTGAGAGATATTTGAGAGTATTTGATTGAGAATAATTCATTAATAAGTTCTCCAAAGGTGTTTTATGACATGGGGTTAAAAGGAGTTTAAAGGGGAAATGTCCAGAATACTAGAAACTTAAACTGTAAAAATTTTGCAGGTAGGTATAATTGGACCCCTCAACTCTTAACTACATCATACGAGTGGTTCCCTTAAATCATTACTTGATCCAAAAGTTGAACACCATATTCTATACAACATACGACTCCCTTGCTCAACTCTAAAGCATCCCAAGTTTGGACCATTAGAAAATTTCATGGAATCCCATCCTTCAGACCCAATATGATGAATGGTACGAGCCGTATGCCATGGTACGAGTGGTGAATTCCTATCGTAAGCTATTCAGTGTTAGTTGGTGGGATGGTTTTGGTCACTGGAATGGATACAACTTAGGGGTGAGTGTCTTATGGTTGGGTACGAGTTGTATAGGTGACTCATAAGGTGGATAGTGTTTGATCCTCTTGATGATACATTCTGCCAGGGATAAAAATCATTGGTATGGATCATATGCTGAGGTTATGACTTAGGTGGATGAGTCATATACTGGACAGTGTCTGATCTATGGTTGAGATTTGGTTACGACTCGTAAAGGGGTCAGTCGTGACCCTGTGTCGGGTTTTTATGGGATTTAAGTGGGGGTATTCTAGATATTTCCCTACTTACCCTAATAAGGACCCACGACTTCTAATACATTTATGAGGTTATTTACCCTATTATTTTACTCTTAAACACTTAGAAACTCTTCCTAAACATATCAAAATTCTCTCAAGAGTTTTTTGGGCAAAGAGCTAGGGTTTCAACTAAGGTATTACTTTGGGGCTTGTTTTGGTGAATTATTTCCATCAATCTTCTTGGTTTAAGGCATGGTTCTCTTCCCTAAATGTAATTTCAATTAAAGTCATGGTTACATGGTTGATTTCATGGTCTTTCTCTTGCATGATTAGGGCTTTCAATTATTGATATAGGGGTTTTGATGTTAAATGCTTGGTTATGATTTCCTATGGTTTTAATGATGTTTTCTATTATTAACAGTGGTTTTGGCCAATTGAATTGCTTGGTAATGGTTTAATGATAATGGAATTTGGTTTTGGTTATATTATTTCCCCAAGGTGTTTGATAAAATGCTTATAAAGATATGTTTATTGCATTGACTTATTTTAGTGGAACTCTTGCTTGTTTTAGCTTATATATGAAACCTTAAATGTTTTTCAATGGTTTACAAAGGTTAATGGCTAATTTTTAATGCTTGTGGAGAAAATGGTAGTCTCCTAAGAGGTTTAATATGGCAATTGATAGGGCTCTTGAATATCCCCTTTATCTAAATGGTTTGGCTATGGATAATGCATGCAAGTATAGTGGTAAGATGATACCATTAGTTTATTTAATAGCCTTGGTTAATAAAAGAATAATTGGATTGTTTGAATTTGGTTTTAATTGGGCATTAATGGCGTGAAGTGTAAGCTAAGCCGTGGAAGGTGGCGGTCCCAGGGGAATCAAAATCCAAAACTCATATTTGCTAATATGAGGGGTCTTCAATTGCCACGTGCGAGTGTCACATTTATATTGGAGGGATGTACTATTCATCCTGGTCATGCGGCTACATGCACTGGGACCATTTCAAGAGGGGGAGCTGAACCCATATGGCCCGAGGGTGGTAGGATGGCTAAGCTACACAACCCAGGTAATGGTTTTAAATGGCATATTAAACCTACTCCCTTTTCCCAACACTTATATATATGTATGGTTGTTTGCATTGGATAGTTTTCACTTGGTTTTGATAACTGGCATTACTTTATCCTTATCTCGAGTTTCATGCTATTGTTCACCTACTAACCCATCTACTGGTGGCTGTATACCTACCCTATGCACGAACCGACCGTTCGACTTCTCCTTCATAGTACTTGATTTGGGGATAACTTATAGGACTGAAGTGGTGATCTTTCATCCTTTTGGAAGACATCATTTTATTTTGGACATTCTTACATATTTTACTTTCTTTCTGGATATTAGTTTTGGTTATAGTTGGGGGTATGTCCCAACTGGATATTTGTATTCTTTTGGATAGAGACTTTGTGGTACTTCTGGGGGTTGGTATGGATAGGATCGGTATTGGTACTAGACTTAGCATTGGCATTGGTATTGGGCTGACATCATTGGATGATATTGTTGGTTGTTCTATCATATTATATTTTGGGTTTGATTATTATATTATGTTTTATATTTTCTAAATGGTTTGGTATGGTTAGACTCGATTGGGTCGGTCTTAGTTGTGACCCTATCCCAGAGTCTTTACGAGAGCATTATGTAATCTTGTTATATGCTTGAAATTCAGCTCATCCAAGGATATATAAGGTGGTTAGGTTGGGTTAAGAGGGAGGTCCCCGGTTCTTGTTGGACTTGGGATGCCCATTATGAAAAGTCCCTGGTTCGGGATGTGTCAAGTTGGTATCAGAGCCTAAGTTTATTGTCAACTGGGAGTCCACAATTCCTTATTGAGTAGAGTCTCTTTTAGGGGTTTGTAGCATGCCACACTCATATAGGAGAGGCTGCAAGACATTTAGGAATGTTTTATTTTCTAGGTATTCTTTCTTCAAGCTTTACTTTTCAGTCGTAGAATCTCCTCTAATCCTTGTTTGTTCATCTTTCAGATCATACCCCCTAGATCTAGAACACAAGGAAATTCTTCTGCCCCATCTGGAAGTGATGTTGAGAGAGAATGTTCTACTCCCAGGGTTCATCTTCAATCTCATAGTCCTATTCCTAATTGTACTAGAGTTTTTCCTATTCCTCCTACTGCTTCTCAGGTCCTTTAGGGCAACGTGATGAATTCAGAGTTTCATCAATCCATGCATGATATTGCCAAATTATTTGCTGCTCATGCTGAGTGGGGTATGGCTAGTGTTGTGTCTACTGAGGTTTCTAGGCTTGGATAGTTTATGAAGATGAGCCCTTCAACTTTTATAGGAGTGAAGGTGGAAAATGACCCATATGGCTTTCTTGATGAGATTGAGAAGATCTTTTGAGTATTAAGCGCTACTAATATAGAAGGTGTAAACTTTATAGCTTATCACCTCTAAGAGGTTGCTTATCTGTGGTATGAGGAGTGGGACAAAAATAAGGGTGATGTAGAAGAGGATGGTTTGTGAGAGGCTTTTTCTAATGCCTTCATGGATCAGTTCTTTCCTTAAGAGTTAAGGGAAGCTAAGATGGGGGGTTTGTGAATCTCAGGCAAGGAAGAATGTCTGTGAAGGAGTATACTTTGAAGTTACATCAGTTGTTGAGGTACGCTCTTGATTTGGTGGTTGATGCGAGGTCGAGAATAAAGAAGTTCACTTTTGGGTTGAACAGAGATCTAATTCTGGAGAGCAACACTATTTTGCTCATGAAGGATAGGGACATGTCAAGGCTGACTGTTCATATGCAGCAGGTTAAGGATGAGAAGAGAAAGCAGGCAGAATATGAAGACAGGTAGGGTAAGCGGGGTAGGTTTTCTGATCAGAGAGGTGCCCAGTCTTAGGGTGGTTGAGATGGTGGAAAGTGGACTTCTCTACTTCCAGTGCTTCTTACCCCTAGTATTCAGGCGATAGGCGTCATCATAGTGGTGATAAATCTCGGGTGCAGGGAGCCCAGTCTCAGACAAGTAGAGGTTAGTCTATTTCTTTAAGTCCTTCTTGTCTATTTTGTGGTCGTCCTCATCGGGGATTTTGTTAAGATAAAAGGGATAAGTGCTTCAAGTATGGCCAAGTAGGCCATCGGCTCAGGGATTGTCCATCTAACAAGGTTGCTACCGGGGAAAATAAGATTCCAGTGGATTCATCTTCTGTTCCTACACCAGATGGTGTGGCATCTATTTCTGTTATTGCTCTGGGTTCCAGTGCTGGTCGAAACAGGTTTTATGTTTTAGCGTCCTATCAGGAATACTAGGCATCACCTGATATTATTTCTAGTGCATTACATATTCTCTCTTATGATGTCTATTATTTACTTGATCTGAGTTCTACCATTTCCTATGTGACTCCTTATATATCTGTGTCTTTTAGTTTTAACCCAAAGATTATTTCAAATCTATTTTCTATTTCTACCTCGGTAGGAGACCCAGTCATTGCTAAACGAGTCTATAGGGCGTATGTGGTATTTTTAAGTGGTAGATAGACTTCAGCAGATCTGTTTGAGTTGGGTATGGTAGATTTTGATGTAATCTTGTGAATGGATTGGTTACATTCTTGTTATGAAAATTTGGATTGTCGAACCCGTAGGGTCATCTTAAGGTTCCCTGGTGAGCCCAAAATAAAATATGAAGGTTGTTCCTTAGCACCAAGGGGGAATTTTATTTCTTATCTTAGAGCTCAGAGGTTAATCTCTAAGGGTTGTCTTTATCACTTGGTCTTGATTAAAGATTCTAAATTACAAGGTCCTTTATTCCAGTTAGTTCCGTAGTTAATGAGTTTCCAGAGGTCTTTCCAGATGATCCTCCAGGTATTACTCTGGATAGGGAAATAGAGTTTGGTATTGATTTTCTTCCGAACACTCATCCAATTTCTATTCCTCCATATAGGATAGCTCTGGCTGAGTTAAGGGAACTCAAGGAGCAAATTAAGGATCTTCTAGACAAAGGGTTTATTCTTCCTAGCGTTTCTCCAAGGGGTGCACCGGTGTTGTTCATGTGCAAGAAGGATGGTTCTCTTCGTATGTGCATCGAAGACAGACAGTTGAATAAGGTAATAGTCAAGAACAAATATCCTCTTTCTTAGATAGATGATCTATTTGATCAGTTGTAGGGTGCAAGGTTCTTTTCCAATATAGATCTTCAGTCTGGTTACCATCAGTTGAAGATTAGGGAGGTGGATATCCCTAATATGACCTTTCGTACTCGGTATAGGCATTATGAGTTTTTGGTAATGTCATTTGGATTGACAAATGCCCCGGTAGCATTTATGGATTTGATGAGCAGGGTGTTTCGGCAATATTTGGACCTCTTTATCATTGTTTTTATTGATGATATTCTAGTGTATTCGAAGAGTGAGATGGATCATGCTAATCACCTCCATGTAGTATTGCAGACCTTAAAGGAACAACAATTATATGCTAAGTTCTCTAAGTGCAAGTTTTGGTTAAATACTATGACTTTCTTGGGTCATATCATTTCTAGTGAAGGGATCATAGTAGATCCACAGAAGGTGGCTGTGGTGAAGAAGTGGCCTAGACCTATGACTCCATCTGATATTCAGAGCTTCTTGGGTTTAGCTGGGTATTATAGGCGGTTTATGGAGAGTTTTTCATTGATAGCTACTCTTTTGACTAAGTTAACTCAGAAGAAGGTTAAGTTTTCTTGGTCGGATGCGTGTGAGGGGAGTTTTGAGAAGTTGAAGGATAAGTTGACTTCGGCTACAGTTCTGACCATGCTAGAAGGCAATGATGGGTTCGTGGTTTATTGTGATGCATCTCGGGTTGGTCTTGGTTGTGTATTTATGTAGTATGGGAAGGTGATATCCTATGCTTCCAGGAAGTTGAAGGTGCATGAGGGGAACTATCCTACTCATGATTTGGAGTTATTGGTCGTTATGCTTTCTTTGAAGATATTATGGCATTATTTGTATGGAGTTCACGTGGCTATCATTTCTGATCATAAAAATTTGCAATATGTGTTCTCACAGCAAGAGCTTAATCTCAGGCAAAGTAGATGGCTTGAGCTTCACTGCCACCCAGGTGAAGCTAACGTGGTTGCTGATGCTCTTAGCAGTTTTTCCATGGGTAGTTTGGCTCATGTGGAAGAAGGGAAGTGAGAATTGGTGAAGGATATTCACCTTTTGGAAAATCTTGGGGCTTGTCTCTTAGACTCTAAGGATGGTGGTGTAATGGTGCAAGAAGTGATTAGATCATCTCTTGGTGCAGCTATTAAGGAGAAACAAGTGTTGGATTCTAACTTAATGAAAATCAAAGAAAGCATTAGTGGGCAAAAGGTGACGGATTTCGAGATTAGCAATGATGGTACTTTGCGGTACCAAGGGAGGTTGTGTGTTCCTGATATAGACGATTTGTGGCAAAGGATCTTTGATGAGGCGCATGAGTTGCACTATGTTGCTCATCCTGGTTCTACTAAGATGTACCATGATCTTAAGGAGATCTATTAGTGGAGTGGATAAGGTTAGACGTGGTTGATTTTGTGTCCAAATGCATAGTGTGTCAACAAGTTAAGGTTGAGCACCTGGTGGGTTGTCAAGAAATTGAGTCGCCTAAATAGAAGTGGGAGAAGATTTATATGGATTTCATTATCATCTTCCTTGGTTTTGGAACCAATTTGATTCAATTTGGGTCATTGTGAATAGGATTACAAAGTCTGCGCATTTCTTTCTTGTGCGGACTAACTTTTAGAAGAGGATTATGCAAAGCTTTATCTTTAAGAGATTGTGAAACTGAATGGGGTGCCTATTTCAATTATTTCCGATCGTGGTACGCAGTTTACATCCCACTTCTGGTTGTCTTTCCAGAAAAGGTTGGGGACTAAGGTGAGTCTGAGTACTGCTTTCCATCCACAGTCAGATGGAAAGGCAGAGAGAGAGCTATTCAGACATTGGAAGATTTTTTTCAAGTATGTGTGATTGATTATGGTGGAAGGTGGGTGGAGCATCTACCTTTGGTAGAGTTTGCTTACAATAATAGATATCATAAGATTATTGGTATGGTTCCTTTTAAAACATTATATGGTAGGAGGTGTAGATCTCCTATTGGTTGGTTAGAGCTTAGCGAGGCTGATTTGTTTGGTTTGGATTTGGTTAGTCAAGCTATGGAAAAGGTGAAGGTGATTCGGGATAGGCTCAAGGTTGCCCAGAGTTGTCAAAAGTTCTATGCAGATGTTAGGCATAGAGACTTGGAATTTGCAGTTGGGGATAAGGTTTTCCTTAATGTGTCTCCTATGAAGGGAGTAGAGCAGTTTGATAAAAAGGAAAAGCTAAGTCCTCGGTACATCAATCCTTATGAGATTTTGTAGAGAGCGGGCAATGTTGCGTATAGGCTGGAGTTTCCATCTAACTTGAGTTTGGTTCATCCAGTAGTTCATGTTTCTATGTTGAGGAAGTGCATTGGTGATCTGTCTTCGATTGTTCCATTGGAGGGGTTGGATATCTTAGATTCTCTGTCTTGTGAATAGGTCTCGGTTAAGATATTGGATAAGCAGGTTCATTGGTTGCGGACCAAGTATGTTGATTTGGTTAAGGTTCTATGGTAGAACTACAAGGTGGAAGAGGCCACGTGGGAAGCGGAGGAGGACATGAAGTTCAAGTATCTGTCTTGTTTTCTACTCATGATATTTGTGCGGAAGGTATGTGTTCTTGAACACATCTTTATTTTTTGAGTCTGTTAAAAAAAAGGGTTGTATCTCTTGTATCTTTGTTTTCTATTTTGTAAAGGTAAGAGTAGAGACATCAAAAGGGTGGGACTGATGTTTGATAATGAAAATAAATTTGTGTGTGGTTACCCCTACCTTATCCGTCATTTGGGGATGAATGTTCCTAGTGGGGGAGACTAAAGCATCCCAGGTTTGGACCCTTAGAAAATTTCCTGCAATCCCGTTATTTGGACCCAATATGACTCATGGAACAAGCCATATGCTGGGGTACGAGTGGTAAAGTCCTGTCGTAAGCTGACCAGTGTTAGTTGGTGGGATGGTTTTGGTCATTGGAATGGATACGACTTAGGGGTAAGTGTCATATGGTCAGGTACAAGTCATATAGGCGATTTATAAGGTGGACAGTGTTTGATCCTCCTGGTGTTGCATTCTGCCAGGGATACGGATCATATGTTGAGGCTACAACTTGGGTGGATGAGTCATATACTGGATAATCTCTGATCCATGGTTGAGGTTTGGTTATGACCTAGTAAGTGTCAATGTAAGGAAGGTTACAGCTCGTATGGGGGTCAGTCGTGACCCTGTGTTGGGTTTTTATGGGATTTAAGTGGGGGTGTTCTAGACATTTCCCTACTTACCCTAATAAGGACCCACGACTTCTAATACACTTAAGAGGTTATTTACCCTTTTATTTTACTCTTAAACACTTAAAAACTCTTCCTAAGCATATCATAATTCTTTTAAGATCTTTTGGGGCAAAGAGCTAAGGTTTCAATTAAGGGATTACTTTGGGTATTGCGTTGGTGAATCCATTCCATAAATCTTCTTGATTTAAGGCATGATTCACATCTCTAATTGTAATTTCAATTAAAGGCATGGTTACATGGTTGATTTCATGTTTTTTCTCTTTCATGATTATGGCTTTCAACTATTGATTTGGGGGTTTTGATGTTAAATGCTTGGTTATGATTTCCTATGGTTTTAATTATGTTTTCTATGCATTAACGGTGGTTTTGGACAATTGAGTTGCTTGGTAATGGTTTAATAGTAATGGAATTTGGGTTTGGTTATATTATGCCCCCAAGGTGTTTGATAAAATGCTTATAAAGATATGTTCATTGCATTGACTTATTTTAATGGAACTCTTGATTGTTATCGGCTTATATATGAAACCTTAAATGTTTCTAAATGGTTTACAAAGGTTAACGGCTAATTGGTAATGCTTGAGGAGAACATGGTAGTCTCCCAAGAGGTTTAATATGGCTAATGATAGGGCACTTGGACTCCTCCTTAATCAAAATGGTTTGGCTATGGATAATGCTTACAAGTATGGTATTATGACGATACCACTGGTTTATTGAATAGCCTTGGTTAATTAAAAGATAATTGGATTGTTTGAACTTGGTTTTAATTAGGCATTAATGGCAGGAAGTGTAAGCTAAACCGTGAAAGGTGGCGGTTCTGGGGGGATCAAAACCGGAAACGCATATTTGCTGATATGAGGTGTCTTCAATGGCCATGTGCAAGTGTCACGTTTATATTGGAGGTATGTACTAGTCATCCCAGGGATATTTCCTGGTCATGCGAGTACACACACTGGGACCCTTTCAGCAGGTGGAAATGAACTCATATGGCTGGTGGGTAGTAGGAAGGCTAAGCTACACAACCCAGGTTATGGTTTTAAATGGCATGTTAAACCCGGTTCCTTTTCCCAGCACTTCTATATATGTACGGTTGTTTACATTGGATGATTTTCACTTGGTTTTGATAACTGGCATTACTTTATCCTTATCCCGAGTTTCATGCTAGTGTTCCCCCACTAACCCATCTACTGGCGGCTGTATATCCGTGCTTTGTAAGAACCGACCGTTCGACTCCTCCTTTGTAGTACTTGATTCGGGGACATCTTATTGGACTGAAGTGGTGAGCTTCCACCTTTCAGAATGCATCATTTCATGTTAAGACATTCTTAGACATTTTACTTTCGTTTTGGAAATTGGTTTTGTCCATGGTTTTGGGCATGTACCAACCTGATATTTGTATTTTCTTGGATAGAGGCTTTGTGGTACTTCTGGGGGTTGTTATGGGCAGGATCGGTATTGGTGTCGGCCTTAGCATTGGCATTGGTGTTGGGGTTTGATTATCATATTATGTTTGATATTTTCTAAATGGTTTGGTATGGTTAGACTCGGTTGGGTCATTCATGGTTGTGACCCTATCCCAGAGTCTTCATGAGAGCATTACGCTATCTTGTTATATACTCGAAATTTAGCTTATCCAAGGCTGTATAAGGTGGTTGGGTTGGGTTAAGGGGGCGGTCCCCAATCCTGGTTGGACTTGGGATACCCATTATGACTAGGCCCCGGTTTGGGCTGCGTCAAACTCGTACCATTACCATACGACTAGTACCATTCTAGTTGTACCCTAGGTAGAACATCTAAGGCTAGACACTGGACAACATACGGTTTAGACCCTACCTCTCATTACTTGAACATACGAGTCATTACCACAACCTCGTAACCATAATAGAAACCCAACCACCAAACACTGGACACCTGACGAGTTGGGTCACCTGGCTCATACCAACACCATACGACTAGTATATGAGTCATATGATGATTAGAAAGCTCAAGACTCAAGAAATTTGCAACGTCCAGAACTCAGGGTGTTTCAATTCTCCCCCACTTGGATCATTCATCCTCAAATGATGGATCAAGGCAGTACAAGTACGATTTACACCCCAACACCTCTACTCGGACCTTTAACTATGTTAGAAAATAAAGATGCAAGGAAATCAATATTTCCTTTAACTAAGTTCGAAAACAAAGATGTTATGAAAAACACATACCTTCTGCACAAATTTTTGGAGCAGAAAACAGGAGCAAATACTTGGACTTCAGTACTCTTCGGCTTCCCAAGAAGACTCTTCGACCTTATGGTTCCTCCATAGAACCTTTACCGAGGCCACGTCCTTGGTCTGCAACTAATGAATCTACCGATCCAAGATCTCAACTGGGATCTCCTCATAATACATGGAATCCAATAGACCAATATCCTTGATAGGTATAATTAGCGAAGGATCACCCATACACTTCCTCAACATAGAAACATGGAACACCGGGTGAATGGAGATCAAACTAGAAGGCAACTCAAGCACATATGCAACATTACTAACCCTTATCAAAACCAAGTAGGGACCAACGTACTTGTGATTGAGCTTCCCTTTCTTCCCAAACTGTATCACTCCCTTCATGGGGGATACCTTCAAAAATACCCTATCCCTAATCTCAAACTCTAACTCCCTACGCCTCACATCTATATAGGAATTTTGGCGACTTTGGGAAGCCTTAAGCCTATCCCTAACCACCTTCACCTTCTCCATAGATTGGTGAAAAAATATGGGCCAAATATATCTGCCTCACCAACCTAGAACCATCCAATAGGATACCTACACCTCCTACTATACAAAGCTTCAAATGGAGCCATCCCAATGCTAGAGTGGTAGCTATTATTTTATGCAAACTCCACAAGAGACAAGTTCTCAACCCAACTACCACCATAGTTAATCACGCAAGCACGAAGCATATCCTCCAATGTCTGAATAGTTCTTTTTGCTTGCCTATCCGACTGCGGATGAAAAGTAGTACTAAGACTGATATTGGTCCCCAAACCTTTGTGAAATGACTGCCAAAAGTGAGATGAAAATTGCGTACCACGATCCGAAATGATAGAAACAGGTACCCCACGCAACTTCCTAATCTTTTGAAAATACAACTTTACATAGTCCTCAATGGCAAAAAGTGAGACAACTTTGTCATCCTATCTACAATGACCCAAATCAAATCAAATTGATTCTAAGAACGAGGAAGACTGATAACGAAATCCATATTGATCACTTCCCATTTCCACACAGACAACTCAATTTATTAATACAATCCTTCGGGCCTCATGTGCTTAACTTTCACTTGTTGACATACCATGCACTTATCCACAAAACTAGCCACATCCTACTTTATATTATTCCACCAATACATCTCCTTAGGGTCATGATACATTTTTGTCAAACCAAGATGAATAACATAGCGTGACTCATGTGCCTCAGCCAAGATCCTCTATCATAAACCATCGATGTCGAGAACACAACCTCCTTTGGTCCCGCAAAGTTCCATCACCACTGATCTTAAAGGCTATCACCTTCTACCTACCTACCTCATCCTTGATCCTCATCAAGACAAGATCTAACACCTATTTTTTCTTGATCTCAGCACCAAAAAACAACTGCACCACCTCCTGCAAAAATACACCACTATTCTCAGAGTCCAAGAGATGAAATCCATGGTTAGACAAATGGTGTATGTCCTTCATGAACTCTCGCTTCTCTTTATTCACATGAGCTAGACTCCCCATGAATAACCTGCTAAGAGCATCAACAACCACATTATCTTTACCTGGATGGTTGTAAAGACCTATGTCATAATGCTTGAGTAGATCAAGCCATCTCCTTTGCCTGATGTTAAGCTCTTTACGAGTGAACACCTATTGCAGGCTCTTATGATCAGAAAAGATGTCCATACGCACCCCATAAAAATCATGATGCTAGATTTTCAACGCGAACACCACAACTAACAATTCCAAATCATAAGTTGGATAATTCCTCTCATACATCTTTAATTTCCTAGAGGCATAAGCTATCACCCTGCCATGCTACATCAGAACAAAACCAAGCCCCATACAGGAAACATCACAATAAAACACAAACCTATTAGTGCCTTCAGGCAAAGTAAAAACTAGAGCCCAGGTTAGCTTACCTTCAGCATCTCAAAACTACCCTCACAAGCATTAGACCATTAGAACTTTACTTTTTTTTGAGTAAACTTAGTCAATGGGGAAGCTATAGAAGAAAAACTCTCTACGAACCTCCTATAGTAACAAGCTAAACCTAAGAAGCTCCAAATATTGGTTGGAGTCATGGGTATAGGCCACTTCTTAGCGACTACAACCTTTTGTGGATCTACCATGATCTTTTCACTAGAAATGACAGGACCCAGAAAAGTGACATCATTAATCTAGAATTCACATTTTGAAAATTTGGCATACAACTGCTGCTCCTTCAGGGTCTATAATACAATGCATAGGTGATTGACATGATCCACCTCACTCTTAGAGTACACCAAAATATCATCTATGAACACAATGACGAACAAATCCAAAAACTGAAGGAAGACCCTATTCATCAAATCCATGAATGTCGTCGGGGCATTGGTCAACCTAAAAGACATAACCAGAAACTCAAAATTCCCATACCGAGTATGGAAGGCAACCTTAAGGATATCCACCTCCTTAATCTTTAACTGATGATACCCGGATCAAAGATCAATCTTGGAGAAAAAACTTAGCACCCTGTAATTGATCAAACAAAGCATCTATCCTTAGAAGAGGGTACTTATTCATTATCGTCACCTTATTCAACTGTCAGTAATCAATACACATACGAAGGGAACCACCCTTATTATGCATGAATAAAATAAGTAAAGCCTATGAGGATACATTAGGATAGATGAAACCTTTATCCAAAAGATCCTTTAGTTGCTCCTTAATATCCTTTAACCCAGCTGGAGCTATTCTATATGAGCGATTAGAAATTAGACGGGTATCCAAAACAATATCAATTCCAAACTCAATCTCCCTAGCTAGAGGAACACCAGGAAGGTCATCAGAGAAGACCTCAGGAAATTTATTCACCACCAGGACAGAATGCAAAGAAGGACCTTCTGAGTTAGAATCTTTAACCCAGACTGGATAATAGAGACAACCCTTGGATATTAATCTCTGAGCTCTAAGATATGATAAAAAACTCCCCTTAGGATCTGGGGAACCACCTTCTCACTTAATAAGCAATTTATTAGGAAATTTAAAGTCATCCTTAGGGTCCGACAGTCTAGATATGCATAGCACAAGTGCAACCAATCCATCCCTAATATGACATCAAAGTCCACCATATCTAATTCGAATAGATCCACCATAGTTTTTTTACTACCAATATATACCACACACCTCTTATAGACTCTTCTAGCAATTAAGATTCACCTAAAACGGTAGAAACAAAAAAGGGTCTGAAACACACTCGGGGCCAAAATTAAAATACACAGCCACAAATTCAGTCACATAAGAGAGAGTGAACCCCGGATCACGTAAACCGTACACATCATAGGAAAAGAGTTTCAACATACTAGTCATGACATCAGGTGATGCCTTGAACTCCTATCGGGTAGTGAGAGTATAAAGATAGTTCTGACCAGTGTCAGAGCCAGAAGGTGCACTCTTTTATGTTGGATCTGATGAAGAGGAAACTGGAACCTTGTTTACCCAAGAGGCAACCTTACCAACAAGACAGTTTCTAAGCATATGCCTTGACTAACCATTGTTGAAACACCTATTCCTTCCCTCATCATAGAAAGCCTGATGCAAGCGACTATCTAACCTATATGGAGGATATGATGAAGATGAATAGACCCCACTAGCCTGAGATTGGGCACCCTATTCCTTATAGATATCACCATGATGAAAATGCCTATCACCCAATGATTTTAGGTAGGGAGTACTAGCCATTGATTAAGACCCAAAATCACCCTACCTCTTCTTGGGCCACTTTTCACCATCCTTTTCACTATGCTATTGGCCACTACTCTACTTGGAAAATCTAGACTTCTTGCCCTGCCTCTCCACTATCTCAGCCTGCTTCTCTTCTCTTCCTCAAATTGCTACATATATACAACCAACCAGGAGATATCTATGTCCTTATTCAACAAGGTAGCCTTACTCTCTAAAATTAAGTCTCTGGAAAACCCAGAAGCAAACTTTCTCATCTTATATTTCATGCTAGAAACCAACTCCAGAGCATACCACAATAACTGGTGAAACTTCAAGGCATACTTCTTGACTGCCATCTTTCCTTGCTTCAGATTAACAAACTCTTCCACCTTTGCATTCCCCAACTCTTGAGGAAAGAAGCTGTCCAAAAATGCATTAGAAAAATCCTCCCATAGAGATGACTCAGCGTCATCACCCCTTGACTAATCCCATTCCTCGTATAACTGGTATGCCACATCCTTCAGCTGGTAGGAAAAAAACTATATGCCCTCTGCATTCATGGAATGCATAACATGAAAGATATTTTCTATCTCATCCAGAAAACCTTGAGGACTCTCCTCAACTTTAATACCAGTAAAGGTCAGAGAGTTCAACCTCATGAACTGGCCAACCCTTTTGTTCTCTAAAGAATGAGTAACGGGAACACTACGCTTAAACTGAGAAGCTACCAAATATTAAAAAATGTGAATGGACTGAGAAAACTCAGCGTTCATTACTTAAGCCTAAGGAGTTTGTAGAGTTGTAATACCCGTGCTTTTTCTTAGCTTAAAAATCATCTCAAGGATGTTAGAACTTGCTTTGAAATAAGAATTAATTCTTATACACATGGTATTTCCATAATTTTCACTTCCTATCATGTGGAAAATTGAATAAGCTTTCAATCGATATATAATTTGCCCAAATTCGACACCCGGGCGAAGAGTTAGAGCCTTTTTAGTGAGACAGTGTTTGACCTGAGCCTTCAGCGCATCGCGAAGATAGCTCAAATGGCAATTGTCAAATTCCAGTGTTACTCCGCGATACTGGCGCGTCGTACCAAACTTCTAGGTTGTAGACAAGGTGGCAACACAATAACTCCGCGTCGCGCCGCCATGCAATTTTCTATTTGTTAATATCCAGTGACACGGCGCGATAACGCTGCATCGCACCAAGGGCCCAACTCGGGAAATTTTATTCAAAATTTAATGATGTGTATAGGGTTGAAAGGGTCAACTTCCTACCCCTATGTAATCCCTTTAACACATAATTCAACCACTTTTCACCCAAAACATATTAGTTTCTCTCAAGTTTGTCTCAAGAACAAACTAAGGTTTCTATTGGGGATTCAAATTCAGGAAGGTTTCACCATCAATCTTTATGAAATCATGATCTAAGGTATGCATAGTGTTCATTCATGGAATCCTTTCATCCATGAAGTCCAAGAATCCCTTTTCTAAACTCAAGTTATGGATTTTCTATATGTTTTCATGTTTTGGCTACTCATGTTACATGTTTGATAGATGTGAAATTGGATTCTACTCCATGATTTTTGATAGTTTCTATATGGGTTCAATTACTATAGCCATAGATTCATACAACCCTAAGATTTAAACCCTTGAATGATGAAATTAGAATTAAATAATGATGTTTACATGTACCATGCCTGTCATATGTTTGATTAAATACGTAGATGAAGGAATATTGTCTAACTAGCATGATATCATGAAATCCTCATGTATGTACAAGATCATTCCTATTACATGTTTGATGAAATGCTCCTATGAAGGTAGTATGTATTATGATGATAGTCAAGTCTTCAAGTAAATCATTCTATGTCAGTTTCCTTCCATTGAGTCCTGGGGGTACTTGTACCCAAAATATTAGTTGTGTGCCTAGATCCATGTCATTTTTTCATGATACTCTCAGTCAATATATAAACTCTTAGACTTCAGATAGTCTTATGACTCAGGAAAAATCTCTATAATCTCATGACTCAGTCAGTTGTCAGATATTAATAGTATTCCGCCAGCCACAAAAATTTAGTAACTCAGTCCATGCTTAGTTTAGTTCAGTAAATCATGTTCAGTGTCCATTCAGATGAGAGTAGGAATTATCACCGAGTGAACCCAAGGATGGGGACTCACCTGTTATACGAGGGTGTGATTCCTAGAAGCAAATCTTGCATTCCAGAACTATGTAGCCAGCATAGGTTGAGACATCATAGCCTTCTATATGAGGGTAGATAAGGTGTCTTAACCTGTTATATGAGGGTTCCCACTGTTCTCGCTAGAGTTACATGTTATATAAGGGTTACTCATATGTTATCCTTACTAGTGGCGCGGTATTGACACCCTTCCAATTAGGGTATAGATTGGACCCCAGCTCACCTATTATAGCACATTTGGGGCATATCGGTTAGATACTACTTCCCACAGTTTCATGTTATAGAATCAGGACTATCAGATACAATTAATCAGTCTCAGTAATAAAACTCAGATAGTTCTTCAGATTTCAGGACTGATAGACACAGTGAACTTAGATATAGTATGGAACTCAGATAGTTCCATCAGATTCAGGACTGTCAGCTACAGTCACCCACGTTATCAGTTATACTCAGATATAGTCACCCATGTTATCAATATTATTCAGATATAGTCCTTCATGTTATCAGTCATATCAGTTATTAGCATGTCACGTTATATGTATACAAACTCAAAAATCATGAAATCATGTTGTCAGTTACAGTTACGTATTTATGCATGTATTCTCACGTTCATGTTAGACAGTAAGTTAGCATTATTCTTGAATGTAAACCCTTGCATATAGCCTACCTCATATGTATACTCATTACATATGTACTGACGCATTCGCGCTATGGCACTTTTTTTTATGTTACACCATAGGTCCAGAGACACGAGCTCCAGATCAACAGTAGATTCCAGTTTCAGTAGTCAGAGTAGAAGTGAGTCCTCATCCTTCGAGGATATAATAATTTTCCATTATCTCATTGATTAGCTTATTAGTTGGAGTTAGTAGGGGATAGGTCCCATCAACTCCTTATTCAAATTCTTCAGATAGTAGAGGCTTTCAAACTAGATGTTGACTAGATACAGGTTGTCATGTTTTAGACTTCAGTTTTGTTTTGGGTATTCTATTACCCCACACAGATGTTACGTTATTCAGTTATGTTAATGATCGAACCTTATGGACTTTCAGTGTATGTTTCTGCATTATTATGTTATCTTATGCAGTATACAGGTACAAATATCATTCATGGGTTAACTTGTGGTCCTTCGAGGTCATGAGCACTATGTAGCATTCCGGTTCAGCAAATTAGATAGTTACAAACTTGGTATCAGAGCCTAAGGTTTAATAGAGTCCTAGGAAGTCTGAAATCCACATCGAGTAGAGTCTTGTGTATGGGTGTGTTGCACGCCACATTTATGTGCAAGAGGCTATAAGATATGTAAGAACAGTTTCCCTTATTTCAGTATTTATGTCGTGCCAGTGAGCATAATCATAAGTCAGTCTCTCTGTCTAATCCGCTTCTTTTTTTTATTTCAGGACGTGCATCCTAAGAGAAGAAATCAGTCAGCCCCCTAGCCTGAAGAACCTTTGGGCGATCATGTTTCTCATGCGGAGTTCAGGACTGCATTTACCACTCTTTCTCAATCAGTCGCTGCTCATAATGAATGGCCAACAGTTATTCTAGCCTACCTAGTGGCCAACTCAGCTGCAGTGAGGATTCGGGACTTCACTCGAATGAATCCTCCAACCTTCCTCAGGTATAAGGTAGCTGAAGACCCTCAGGAATTCTTAGATCAAGTTCAAAAAGTGACATACGCCATGGGGGTGACTACTGTTGAAAATGCTGAGCTAGTTGCATACCAATTGCAGGATGTGGCTCATGCTTGGTTCAAACAGTGGAAGTCTAAAAGATCAGATGATGCAGGTCCTATAGAGTGGGAGGAGTTTGTCATTGCATTCTTAGACAGATTATTTCCCCAAGAGATTAGAGAAGCCAAGATGCTAGAGTTCATCAACCTCAGACAGGGCAATATGACAGTGAAAAAGTATTCTTTTAAGTTTACTCAATTTGCCAGGTATGCCCCTCATATGGTTGCAGATAGTAGATCCAAGATGAGTAAGTTCGCTTCAGTGGTGAATGAAAGCGTGGTTAATGAGTGCAGATCCACCATGTTGAACAATGACATATCCTTAGCTTGACTTATGACCCATGCTCAGCAGATAAAAGAGCAAAAAATTAAGCAGAGGGAAAAGCAGAATAAGAGAGCGAAGATAGGTAGTTTCAACTTTGCTCAGCCTAAATTAGAAGGAGGAAACCATTTTCAATTTTATCCTAAGTAATCAGTTCCAGTTCCCTCTATAGCTAGTGATCTAGTTCCTAAGTTCAAAGAGGGTAACAAAGATAGAGCGCCAGGCTCTAAGACCCAGGGTAGTGTTAGCAGTGCCCGCACCTATCCTCTTTTCCAGACTTGCTGTAAGCACCATCAGGGTGTGTGTAGACTAGGTTGTGGCATTTGTTTTGGTTGTGGAAATCCAGACCATAGAGTTAGAGACTATCCGCAGCCAGGTCCTCAGGGTCAATAGAATCTCTCTTCAGCTCAGTTCGATCGCCCAAATCAGCAGGGTGCCACTTCCAGTGCTACTAGCGGGCAACACCCAAATCTTCTCTATGCTTTTTAGAATCGACAAGATCAGGAAAATTCTTCTGATGTAGTTACTGGTATGTTATAGATCTTTCATGTACATGATTACGCTTTTCTTGATCCAGGAGCTTCCTTGTCTTTCGTTACTCCTTATATAGAAGTTGATTTCAGAATCAGTCCTAAAATTTTAGCAGAGCCCTTTTCAGTCTCTACCCCAGTAGGTAAAACCATCATAGCCCAGCGGGTATACAGGAACTACCCGATTATGATATTTCAGAAAGTCACTTCAGCAGACTTAGTCAAATTAGAGATGACTGATTTTGATGTCATTCTCAGCATGGATTGGATTTATTCCTTCTATGCCACAGCCTATTATAGAAACAGAATAGTTCAATTTCATTTCCCGAATGAACCCGTCCTAGAGTGGAAAGGTAGTGTATTCACTTTCAGGGTCAACTTATTTCCTACCTTCGGGTAAGGAAATTGATATATAAGGGATGTGTTTATCATCTAGTTCATGTTAGAGATTCCAGTTCCAAGGCACCCAGTCTCGAATCAGTCCCAGTAGTGAATGAATATTCAGATGTCTTTCCCGAAGGTCTTTTAGGAATTCCTCCCAAAAGGGAAATAAACTTCGGTATTGATCTTCTTACAGACACTCAGCCTATTTTTATTCCACCATATAGAATGGTACCAGTAGAACTCAAGGAACTGAAAGAACAGTTGAAGGATCTCTTAGATAAGGGATTCATCAGACCCAACATTTTCTTGTGGGGCGTACCAGTCTTATTCGTGTGCAAGAAAGATGGTTCACTTAGAATGTGTATAGATTACATCAACTTAATGAAGTCACGATCAAGAACAAGTATCCTCTTCCTAGAATTGATGACTTTTTTGACCAACTTCAGGGTGCCATTTATTTCTCTAAGATAGACCTCAGATATGGCTATCATCAGCTCAGAGTTAGAGAATGTGACATCCTAGAAATAGGTTTCTGTACTCGATATGGTGACTTCGAATTTTTAGTTATGTACTTTGGTCTTACCAATCCCCCAACAAGTTTTATGGACTTGATGAACCGCGTGTTCAATCAATACTTGGACATGTTCATCATAGTCTTCATAGATGATATTCTGGTCTATTCCTGCACTGAGCGAGATCATGCAGACCATCTCAGAATACCACTCCAGACTCTCAGAGATCATCAGTTATTCACCAAATTCAGTAGGTGAAAATTTTGGCTAAGATCAGTAGCATTCCTTAGTCATATTATTTTTGGTGATGGTATTAGAGTAGATTCTCAAAAGACCGAAGCAGTAAGAAACTGGCCTCGCATTGTTTCTCCATTAGATATCAGGAGTTTCTTGGTTTTGGCTGGCTATTATAGACAGTTTGTTGAGGGATTTTCTTCTATTGCATCCCATATGTCCAGATTGACTCAAAAGAAAGTCAAGTTCCAGTGGTTAGATCCTTGCGAGAAGAGTTTTTAGGAATTAAAGACTCGACTCACCTCAGCTCCAGTTCTAGCATTACCAGACGGTTCAGACAGTTTCGTAGTATATTATGATGCATCTAGAGTGGGTTTAGGTTGTTTCCTCATACATCATGGTAAGGTCATAGCCTACGCCTCCAGACAGCTTAAACCCCATGAGAGGAATTATCCTACTCATGATCTTGAATTAGCAGCCGAAGTATTTGCCTTGAAGATTTGGAGGCATTATCTCTATGGAGTTAATGTAGACGTCTTCACAGATCATAAGAGCCTTCAGTATGTTTTTCTTAAAAAGATCTCAATCTTTATCAAAGAAGGTGATTAGAGATCTTAAAATATTATGACATGAGTGTCCTTTATCATTCGGCCAAAGCCAACGTAGTGGATGACGCTCTCAGTATACTATCCATGGGTAGTATTTCTCATATTGATGATGGTAAGAAGAAGTTAGTCCAGGAAGTCCACCAGCTTGCCAGACTAGGCGTTTGCTTAGTCAACTCTTCAGAGGGTGGTGTATGTGTTCAGAGTAGTTTAGAACCATCTCTAGTTTTTGAGGTGAAAGAAAATCAAGATAAGGATCCTAGCCTTGTCAAGCTAAAAGAGCCAGTTCAGAATTATAAAATAGAGGCTTTCTTCCAAGGGGGAGATGGCGTCCTCCGTTGTCAGGGTCATCTATGTGTTCCATGCATAGATGACATAAGGCAGCAAATTTTTACAGAAGCGCATGGGGCGCCCTACTCTATTCATCTAGGGGCCACAAAGATGTACCGCAACTTGCGGGAAATCTATTGGTGGAGTGGGATGAAAAAAGATATTGCAGAGTTTGTGGCTAAGTGCTCTACATGTCAGCAAGTTAAGATAGAGCATCAGAAACCTAGTGATCCTATACAGGAGTTTAGTATTCCTACTTGGAAGTGGGAAGTTGTGAACATAGACTTCGTGACGGGTTTGCCTCAAACTCGTCATCAGCATGATTCAGTCTGGGTCATTGTAGACAGAATAATCAAATCAGCCCTTTTTATTCCAGTTCATACCTCTTATTCAGTCGAGGATTAAGCCAAGCTCTACATCAAGAAGCTGGTCAGATTGCATGGTGTTCCGTTATCTATGATCTCAGACAGAGGTCCCAGTTCACCTCTAATTTTTGGAAAGCATTCCAAAAGGTTCTTGGTACCCAAGTTCATCTCAGTACAGCCTTTCATCCTCAGACAGATGGTCAAGTAGAAAGGACCATTCAGATGTTAGAAGATATGCTAAGGGCGTGTGCAATTGATTTCAAGGGAAGTTGGGATGACCACTTGTCTTTGATTGAGTTTGCATACAATAACAACTATCATTTCAGTATTCAGATGGCTCAATTTAAAGCTCTCTATGGTAGGAGATATAGATCTCCGATCGGTTGGTTCGAAGTTAGTGAGGCCTCAGTTATAGGTCCTGACTCAGTATTCGACGCCTTAGAGAGAAAGTTCAGTTAATTAGAGAAAGACTCTGGGCTGCTCAGAGCAGAAAGAAGTCTTATGCAGATGTTCGTAGAAAAGATCTTGAGTTTGAGATTAGTGACTATTTCTACCTCAAGATCTCTCCTATGAAGGGAGTGAAGAGATTCGGCAAGAAGGAAAACTCAGTCCCCGATATGTTGGTCCTTTGAAGATTCTCAGTCGTTTCGGCAAGGTAGCTTATGAGCTCAAATTGCCTTCAGATCTAGCCTTAGTTCATCCAGTCTTTCATATCTCTTTGCTCAAGAAGTGCATAGGTGACCCATCAGTCATAGTCCCTATTCAGAGCATCGATGTTCAGAACAACCTCTCTTATGAAGAGATTTTAGTTGAAATCCTAGACTATCATACTCGTAGATTGAGGAACAAAGAAGTCCCTCTAGTTAAAGTTCTTTGGAGAAATCAGTTTGTAGAGGGAGCTACTTGGGAAACAGAAGCAGATATGCATACCAAGTATCCTCACCTCTTCCCCACCAACTCAGATCAAGCTTAAGGTAATAGTTCTCCTTAAGCTTACTCAGTTTCATGATTAGTGTAGATTACTAACTTAGTATTCAGTCTCATGTTTATGTTCCCATGATAATCTTGGTATCAAGTACCATCGCATATTCAGTCATGCATTCATGTATAGGATCAGTTATATAGTTATGCATCAGACATGCATTCTCATTGTGAGAAAACTTTGTTCTTCAAAACTTTCAGTTATGCATTTATGAATCAGTTACGCATGCATCAAATATGCATGTTCAGTATGTTATGTTCATCTTGTCAGTCACATCCGTCATGAGATCATGTTCCAGTTATTCATGTTCAGCTCATTGTTTCCCCTCTCAGTCAGTCTCATTCGAGGATGAATGTTCTCAAGGGGAGATATTGTAATACCCATGTTTTGTCTTAGGTTGAAAATCATCTCAAGGATGTTAGAACTTGCTTTGAAATAATAATTCATTATTATACACGTGGTATTTCCATAATTTTCACTTCCTATCACATGGTAAACTGAATAATCTTTCCATCGATATATAATTCGCCCAAATCCAACACTCGGGCGAAGAGTTAGAGCCTTTTTACTGAGACAATGTTTGACCTGAGCCTTCAACGCGATGCGGAGATAGCTCAAATGGCAATTGTCAAATTCCATTGTTTCTCCGCGATACTGGTGCGTCGCGCCAAACTTCCAGGTCGTAGACAAGGTGGAAATGCGATAGCTCTGTGTCGCACCACCATGCATCTGATTTGTCAATTTTCAGTGACACGACGCGATAACGCCGCGTCGCACCAAGGGACCAAATCGGAAAATTTTACTAAAAATTTAATGACGTGTCCAGGGTTAAAAGGATCAACTTCCTACCCCTATATAATCCCTTTAACACGTGATTCAACCACTTTTCACCCAAAATATATTAGTTTATCTCAAGAACAAACTAGGGTTTCTATTGGGGATTCAAATTCAAGAAGGTTTCACCATCAATCTTTATGAAATCACGATCTAAGGTATGCATAGTGTTCATTCCTGGACTTCTTTCGTCCATGATGTCCAGGAATCCCTTTTCTAAACTCAAGTTATGGATTTTCTATATGATTTCATATTTTGGCTGCTCATGTTTCATGTTTGATAGATGTGAAATTGGATTCTACTCCATGATTGTTGATAGTGTCTATGTGGGTCTAATTACTATAGCCATAGATTCATGCAACCCTAAGATTTAAATCCTTGAATGATGAAATTAGAATTGAATAATGATGTTTACATGTACCATGCCTGTCATATGTTTTATTAAATGTGTAGATGAAGGAATATTGTCTAACTAGCATGATATCATGAAATCCCCATGTATGTAAAAGATCATGACTATTACATGTTTGATGAAATTCTCCTAAGAAGGTAGTATGTATCATGATGATAGTCAAGTCTTCAAGTAAATCATGCTATGTCAGTTTCCTTCCATTGAGTCCTGGGGGTACTTGTACCTGAAATATTAGCTGTGTGCCTAGATCCATGTTATGTTTTCATGATACTCTCAGTCAAGCTATGAACTCTTAAACTTCAGACAGTCTTATGACTCAGGAAAAATCTCCATGATCTCATGACTCAGTCAGTTGTCAGATATCAGTAGTATTCCGTCAACCACAGAAATTCAGTAACTCAGTCCATGCTCAGTTCAGTTCAGTAAATCATGTTCGGTGTCGATTCATATGGGAGTAGGAATTAGCACCGAGCGAACCCAAGGATGGGGACTCACCTGTTATACGAGGGTGTGATTCCTAGAAGCAATCCTTGCATTCCAGAACTATGTGGCCAGCATAGGTTGAGACATCGTAGCCTGCTATATGAGGGTAGATGATGTGGCTTAACCTGTTATGTGAGGGTTCCCACCATTCTCAGTAGAGTTACCTATTATATAAAGGTTACTCACATGTTATCCTTACTAGTGGCGCGGTATTGACACCCTTCTAATTAGGGTATAGATTGGACCCCAGCTCAGTTATTATAGCACATTTGGGGCATGTCAGTTACATACTACTTCCCACAGTTTCATGTTAAAGAATCAGGACTGTCAGTACAGTCAATCAGTCTCAGTATTAAGACTCAGATAGTTCTTCAAATTTCAGGACTGATAGACACAGTCAACTCAGATATAGTACGAAACTTAGATAGTTCCATTAGATTCAAGACTATCAGCTATAGTCACCCATATTATCAGTTATACTCAGATACAGTCACCCATGTTATCAACATTATTCATATATAGTCCTTCATGTTATCAGTCATATCAGTTACTAGCATGTTACATTATTAGTATACAGACTCAAAAATCATGAAATCATGTTGTCAGTTACAGTTACATATTTATGCATGTATTCTCACGTTCATGTTAGACAATTAGTTTGCATTATTCATTCATGCAAACCCTTGCATATAACCTACCTCACATGTATACTCGGTACGTATGTACTGACGCATTTGCGCTATGGTGCTTTCTTTTTATGTTACACCATAGGTCCAGAGACACGAGTTTCAGATCAGCAGTAGATTCCAATTTTAGCAGTCAGAGTAGAAGTGAGTCCTCATCCTTCGAGGACATAATAATTTTCCATTATCTCATTAATTAGCTTGTTAGTTGGGGACATGTCCCATCAACTCCTTATTCAGATTCTTTAGACAGTAGAGGCTTTCAAACTAGATGCAGACTAGATACTGGCTATCATGTTTTAGACCTTAGTTTTGTTTTAGGTATTCTATTACCCCACACAAATATTACATTATTCATTTATGTTCATGATCGAACCTTATGGACTTTCAGTGTATGTTTCTGCATTATTATATTATCTTATACAGTATATAGGTACCGATATCAGTCATGGGTTACCTTGTGGTCCTTTGCGGTCATGAGCACCGTGTAGCATTTTGGTTCCGCAAATTAGTTCGTTACAAGAGTACTAGAGGGAACCAGTGAAACTACGGTACAATCTGGAACCGGGTCTAAACCCCATAAGTAGAATGTGTCCCATCAATATTATCTTCAGTTGGGACAGATGAGTTTCCATGAGCTTCAGATTATTGAGGAGGCATGATCTGAAAAGAAAACAAATGGAAATTAGAGATTTCAGGACCTTAGACTCTATATCTGAAAAATAGAACACAAGAAAGAGAAATATTCCTAAATGCCTTGTAGCCTCTCCCTTATAAGTGTGTCTCACTACACACCTTAAAAAGACTTTACTTGACACGGATTTATGGACTCCCAATTGACAATGAACCTAGGACTATAATACCAATCTAACATAACTCAAACCAAGGAAAGTCGTGTTGGGAGTATCAAGTCCAACCGAGACTAGAGACCACCCTCAATACCCAACCATAATTGCCCTGCACCCTATGTCTGATGAATTTTGAACATATAACAAGATAGAACAATAATAAATCAAAGACATTAATTAAAGTCTATAACTATAATCCAATAACCTCAATCAAATATCCAACTAGTGTCAACCCTAATGCCAATACCAATACCAAGACTGACACCAATATTGACACCACTCATGCCTATAGTATTCCTACAAAGCCTCTAGCCAAAAATAGAGAATATCCAGTTGGAACATACCCTTAACCATAGACAAAACAAAAGTCCAAGAAATAAAAAAAATGTAAAGAAATCCATAGCATGAAATAGAATATTTCGGAGTATGGAAGCTCACCACTTCAGTCTGACACAAAGCTGTTCTTGAATCCAAGTCACTGAGTAGGAGGAGTAGTATGGTTGGTTCCTACATCGCATGGGGATACAACACCTGAAGATGGTTAGCTGACTGAAAGCTAGCGTGTACTCAGGAATAAGGTTAAAATAATTCCATGAATCAAAACCAAACTAAATAACCATATGCAATGACATACATATATGCATATATACCATACCGGGAAAGGGAATTGGGTTTAGCATTCATTTGAAACCTTTAACTTGAGTTGTGTAGATTTACCATCATAATCCACCGATGGGATATATGCATCTAGTGTTACCCCCTAAACAAGCCCCAGTTTGTGTGACCGCACAAACCG
Organism: Capsicum pubescens; assembly: GCA_030864215.1. NCBI lineage: Eukaryota > Viridiplantae > Streptophyta > Magnoliopsida > Solanales > Solanaceae > Capsicum > Capsicum pubescens. The sequence goes on along the minus strand of CM061540.1, from coordinate 208,737,782 downwards.
GAGATATCTAGGGGTCGGCCATTACTGTGTACCCTTTTCCCTCCATGATACATATATACTAGTATAACTTAGGGGATTCTCGTATACCTCACAAGCATATGGTCACCATGACCAACCCTTATGTCAAAAAATATGACTTTCTAGTGTCCGTCCATTAGACTCATACCTTCACGGTTAGCTATTACAGCCCACCATTATTGCCCAATTAAAACATTCAACACATAACCAAACCATTTACCAAGGAGTCAATTAGCAAGGCATTATGAAGTTTTATTATCATACCGACTATAGCTTGCAAGAAATACCACAAGCCAACACTTGGGGGATTCCCATATACCTCACAAGATTTCCAATTAAGCCAAAGCCATGGCCACCAAGTCCTTTCCAAACAATTTAAAATCAACCAAACAAATTTAGGTTCCATTACCACAATATACAATGCAAAGATTTCAAGAATAGTCAAACTATGTGAAAAAATAATTCTCATTAGCAATTTTAACAAACATGTTAAAGATATATAGTTTCCAAGACCAAAACCAAGTATCAATTTACCATAACCATGCATCCACATGTTCAAACCATAATTATAACATAAAAAAACCATAAGAAAAATATGGAAAAACATTATCCAACAATGAACAACCAAAACCCCCAACATCTATTTTAAAACCCCAAATAAATCCATAATAATACCATAAAAACCATTCATTAAAGCATGCTTTTAGTTGAAATAACAATAAGGGAGGAGTAACATGATTTAGACACCAAGGAAGACAGATAGAATACCTCTTAAAAGCCCCAAATTGATTGACTTGAAGAAACCCTTGTCCTTTTCTTGAACCAAGAGATTGAGAGATATTTGAGAGAGTTTATAGAGTGTTTTATGGATAATAATTGGTTAATGAGGCCCCCAAACGTGTTTTATGTCATGGGTTCAAGAGAAGTTAAGAGGGGAAATATGTAGAATACCCCCAACTTAAATCATAAAAATCCTGCAGGTGGGTGATTGGACCCCTCAACTCATAACTATATCATACAAGTGGTACCCTTAAGTCGTCACTTGATCAAAAAGCTAAACACCACATTCTGTCCTATATATGATTCCTTGCTCAACTCGTATCATTACCATATGACTAGTACCATTCTATTCGTACCCTAGGCATAACATCAATGGCTAGACATTGGACAACATATGTTTTGGACCCTACCTCTAGTCACTTGAACATACGACCCATCTTCTCTAACTCATAACCACAATAAAAACCCAACCATTAAACACTGGACAACTTACAAGTTGCATCACCTGACCTGTACCCATACTATATGAAAAGTATGGTGATTCGTATAATGATCATAAAGCTCAATACTTGAGAAATTTGCAAGGGCCAGAACCCAGGGTGTTTTAATAATTATAGGAGTTCTTGCGGGAAGTCATCGGATAATGCTATGAATAATGATAGAAAGGATAGTCTGGGTGTACTCCAAACGACTTCAATATAGACCCCACATACTTTCTAAGCACTTAAAACTCATAGAAAATTCTTTTTTCTTATAGGATGGATGGATCAAAGGGATTTACATACTGATTGAATAGATCTGGAGGGAAATCTGCTCTTCTATAAGATATAATTCCTGATGTGTTGAACATGAGAATTTGAAAAGCTGGGTTATTATCATCTTCTCCTGTATTGGATTTTAGGTAGAGATCATCTGCATAAATGTCGCCCGATTCTTTGTATACGTCTATGGAGAAGAGGGTGTCTTCTTTTGTTTTTTCTTCCAGTGAGAAAAATGATTCAAGACCGTCATATTTGTTGAGATAGATACCGGTGTGATTAGATATTTATTTAAAGAGGTAGACAGAGTCCTTTAAATTTTTTACTTGAGGACAATTTCTTACAAAGTGGTCAGGCTTTTTGTAGATGAAGCAACCATTCTTCTTCTTGTAGTTTATCAAGATTCTTTATTTGAAGTACCTAGTTTGCCTAATTGCCTTGGTCCTGTTGTATGTATTCCTAGAAAGATTATACCTCTTATACTACTACTTTCTTGGGATCCTACTTGATGGCTTGAGCAGGGTCGGTTGGATTTTATAATAAGATCATTCCTACCGCACGCCCAACAAGTATTGGATTATTCTAGATTATTTGCTTTAGTGCAGATCTCTTCATGCATATGTTATCCAAGGCTTGAAAGATGTCTGACCTGATGTAGCCTACTTATGTATGGTTATGGAATTGAATTTCTCCTCCATAATCATCATTGCATGGCTTGCTAGCATCTTCAACATTAATGATTCGAATGCTTGGTTCAGGCTGGGATCTCTGCCCAGATCAAAGTAGATCTTTTCCATTTTCTATAAGTGGATATTGATAACATCTCAGTCAAATGATAGGTTCTTAATATCAAAGATCTATCTCCACAGCTTCTCCTGTATTCGACCCATATCTCCGCAGAGAAACTCCTGTAGGATCTTGATGTTGAAGGCAAAGACCTGGGATGTCAAAAAATTTTCTTGTTGGCAATCCCAAGTACGTTCCACCAATCTATAAGAATTCCAGAGAATCTAGATGTAAACTCAAAAACTATTATATATTTCTCTTGTTCGGTCAACTTTTTTGTCACCATCAATGTGTAGAAGTCTTGAATCCTCTGAGGCTACACTGAGACTTTGATGTCATTAAGTGTGAAGTTGTGGAACTTAATTCTAATAGTTTTCTTTGCCATTATTTCTAGTTTTGGCCTTTTTTTAGGGCTGGATTATCTGTCATCCCATCTTGTTCATTGACTACTTTAGAGATCTTAGGCTTCTTATAGTAGTTGATGAATATAAGTGGGTAGTATTATTTGAGAGCTTTAAATGAAGATTCAGGAGTATCTTTAGCAAGGGCTTAAAGATTTATAGGTAAGTCTTCATCATCTCATATGTATGTATGCGCTTTTGAATATTTATTTGCAGGATTTGTAGAGGATGAGTGTTCTTCTTCTTTCTTTAGATCAAAGTCATCAAGGTCATCGATGGATTTTAGATATTTCTCAACAGGGTCATTATGGGTAAATTGTTAAGGAATAGGATCCCTAGTTCCTACTGTATAAAGCTCTAGGATTGCTTGATCTAGCATGATTGGATCATCAGTCCAGAAGAATTTTAGACTTGACTAATTGTTAATGAGAAGACATTGTTTGATAGATTCTCTGCCTTCATCGGGTGGCTCTTCATTTTGGGTCTCTAGGTCACCATTTGGGATAATAGGATCTAGACATGAGAAGATGTCATCATATATTAGAGCTCTAGATCTTGAGGTCAATATATCAACATCATATGGAATGTTTATTTTTTTAACCTGACCTTTTTCCATCTTAACTTGCTTGTGGTCTACTATAACCTCTTTCCTTTTTCATGTGAATTTGGGAAAGTCATACTCTTGTTCATCTTTTTGAGTTGGAGTAAATAGCATTGGAGTAAATGAATAAGGTGTGGAAGTTGAAAATTATTGGCCAAACTCTTATGGTGATATGGGAAATATGGCGTATGTTTAGATATTTTATGGATTAGTACTACCGTATTTTAACAGAGTACCTGTTCCTTGAGTGAGGCCATTTCCCTTTATTGCTGATCAATAAAGTGTAGTATTGAGGCCCCGAGTGGACATATATCAAACATAGTTTGTTTTCTTTCTTCTAATACTTTTATAAGTCTGGTACGTTGGTTGGATGCCTGATCTTCCTCGCATGGTATTTTTGGAGCTTGGTTGGATGCCTGATCTTCCTCGCATGTTATTTTTGAAGCATAGGTTAGGTTAACCCCTTTAAGTGTGGGTAGGAATGTGTGTATTGAGGGTTGGTAGAAGGTATTCTTTTGGAAGGAGTGGGAGGTTTTGAGTTTTGGAAATAATATTCTTAGAATCCCTAATCCCAATACTCATCCCACACTACCTGCTCTTCCTTATCATCATAATCATTTAGCTGGTCCTCATTGTATTCCACAGTTATAGTTGCTAACCCATGAATAGTGTCCCAAAAAATGACATTTGAACCAGTGTATACTGCATCTCTCATGATTGAATTATTGTATCTGATCATTATCTCTCATGGATCATTCAAAGAGGTGTGATATATATCGTAGATCAGGATTTTCTTCTCTTGGATATTTATTAGTAGGAATTAACAAACAAATAGGGAGAGATATCTTATGAGTTTTAGTACTAAGATGAGGTAAAATGAACGGATACATTGAGGATAGACTCTAAACCACTCATAACTATTAACCCATGGAATTGGAAGAATTGTGAGAAATTCCTCCTTAGATACTTGCCTCGAGATTTGGATGCCCAGAGTGGTGCTATTAGTGACATCTATGGATAAAGACAAGGAGGTGCAGTCGCCTGGCAAGGATAGGTTTCTCTCATGGTTTTTCACTTTCCAAGCTATTTGATAGTGTATTATTGGACATATGGTAGCAACATGCAGAGTTTCAAGGATTTAGACCTAGATTCTTAGCACCTCTGTTAAGTATGGATCAGAGAGGGATATGATAAACTTTGGGAATAGAGTGGCAAAGAATGTCCCGGCATCTAGAGTAATTCCAAAGTACCCAAATTTGCATGTTGATATTTGTTGAAGCTCGTATTAAGTAGAGAAAGACGTGTCTTTATTAGTTATCCTTTTCTTCCATGATGAGTCAACGTAACATGAATAACACCAAAATGGATATGGGTATAGTTGTGGCTTTTCCACTATTGTGTAAAGTCTTTTGGCATCTACAAGTGATAAATTATTTAGATGGAGTTGTAAGGATATGCTGGTCAAGTGTTGTCATAGCAAAGTACTACTTAAATCCTTTTGGGCTTTTTGGTGCAAAGAATCAATCCTCATCCATGGATTGCATGATTTTTGACAAAGGCAAATTAAGGATTAGGTAAAGGTAAATATATGAAAGATATATCTTGTTCAGGCTGTAGTGTATCTACTTTATAGAGGTAGTCATTTTTACATGAAAAAGTTCTATTAATGGTTGGAAACATGTCTAACTTGGGTTGAAATTTATATGGATTGGATGGACAAGATGAAAATGGTAAATATTCAGAAATAAACATATTTTTGTGTTTTTCTGGACTATAAAGACTCGATATATTTGTGCTAAAGATCTAATAAAAAGACTCAAAGAAATATTTGTTCTAAAATCTATGAAAGTAGCTACGACTTAATTATGTACAAGACTTTGGTTATGTGGACTAAAAACCAAGGACTATAGCAACAGAAAGAGTACGACTCAAGTATTTATAGGACTCTGGTAGTAATAGCTAGAAAATAAAGACTATCAACTTGTAAATATAAATTAAAGACTATAAATGTAAAGTTGTCTCTCGTACAAAAAACGATAGTAGATATTATACAAATACTTGCTTTCTCTTCCTCTCCAGGAGTGGGGTTGGCTATGATACCGAATAGATAGGTAACAGTGGGACACAAAGTGATATCACATGTAATATTAACCAGGCTATGACTATAGAGCTCTAAACTTTCCAACATAAAAGGCGGTTTTACAACCATGTAGGCGACACACAGTATTAAATCAAAGCTCTCATCGACACCACATACCACAAACTCTAACCTTTCCAACATGATAGGCAGTTTCACGTCCATATAGGTGGCACCCAGTACAAATTCAAAGATTTTATCAACATACAATATCTTTCTTATGGTTGGGTCTATGTATCCACTAATCGGTAAATGATGGTTTGCTATGAACAAAGACTTCTAACCCTCGATGGGATGTCTTGACTTTTCCAGTCTTTGAAAATATTAAATCAATAGTAACCTAGTACAAATACAATTGTTCAGTATATAACATAGACAAGCTTTTTGTGGCTCTCCCATGTCCTTTATCGCTCGCTCTTAAGCATTTTTGGAACAAAGGTGAACTATGCCATACCTCAAATTTATGTGTTTATAAAAAGAGAAAGTAAATTGGAAAGCTATTATGCAGACCAAGTCAATTTTATTTCATAAACATAGAAAGGACTTAGGAATCTTTGTCGCGTGGACAAAACCAATTTAGTTTCATAATCATGGAAAGTACTTTAGAGTTCCATGTTGTAATCACAACAAGTATACTTGCCGAAGTATTTCCTTACCCCACCACTCCAACCTAAAGGATTGAAGTACCCATATATTTGGAAAGAGAGGATCAAAGAAGAGAACTTAGTCAAAAAACATTGTTATTGATATAGAGAAACTTTACAAGAGAGGTTTTTAGGTGGAGAGTTTGATTCCATGTAGAGAGGTTAGTCTCTAAGTCGAGAGTTTGATATAATACTCCATACTTTTTGTAGCTCAGTTCAGCTCCTAGTTACATGTATAAGAGGCTTAAAACCTAAAAATTTAACTAAGTTTTAGGGACTTAGTCATAATTTTGGCCTCTTAACTTCGAGGATTTTTAAATGAGTCTTCCCAACCCCAAGATGTAGGTTTTTGAGTTAATTCATGTTCAGGAGTGTAAGGAGTATGTCTCAAGGAAGTTTTGGATTTTTGGATGAGGATTGGGTTGTGTTTGGATTTTAATTCCAGCAGCTCACCACGATAGTTGTGCGTTGTGGTGGCTGTAGCGACGAGACACCCATTGCATTATGGTCTTCCTTCAATCCGTGTTCCAGTTACAAATTTAAATATCTGAGGGGCAATTACGTCTTTTCCTCTCAATCCAATTAGTAAAAACAAAAATTAAAATATCGGTTAGGGCATTATATGGCCATTTTCCCCAATTTTCCCCTAAAAAACAAACCCTAATCATCCGCCAAGTTTATCAAACTCATACCTTTCTCTCCAAGGAAACCAAGAATTTCAAGTTTCCTAATCCAAGAACTTTCAAGAAAAGTATCAAGATTGTGTTTCTCTTTAAAGCTTAAGGATTTAAGGTATGTGTGATGTTCATCCATGGTCCCTTTTCACACATGGAGTCCAAGAATCCCCTTTTGATATCAAATTATGAGTTTTTACATGTTTATGATGAATTGTTTCCATGAAATTGTTATTGATTTCAATTACAAGTTATGTTACAAGTGTTTTTCGATGGAATAAGACCTTATATGATTTGAGTATTGAAATACTTATGTTAAATCCCTAATTCATGGTTTTAGTATTGCAAATATGTTTTTAATCACATGCTTTACCCATTCCCATGCTTAAATTCATGACTCCTATGTGTTTGATAAAATATCTAAATGTTGGGTTTTGAGCAATGATCCTTTATTATGGGTTTTAAAGAATCATGTGTCCTTATTGTTATTTTCATTCAGTGTTGAAGGGTTATGAAGACATGATACTTAGTTGTTTACATAATTTTAGTATCTTTAGAATAGTTTTAAATAAACCATAAGCATTGTCATTCAGTTAGCTATCATGATCAGTTGTTTGCTTAGTTAAACTTAGTTCAGTCTAGTAATCAGTGTCAGTTCAGTTGGGAGCAGGATTTAGCACTGAGCGAACCTAGGGATGGGGGCTCACCTACTAGTAGAAGGTGTGCCCTTTAGTAGCAGTCCCTTAGTTCCAGAACTACATAGCCAACTTAGGTTAGAGATATCAACCTGCCAGTTGAGGGTTGATAAAGTGTTTACTTTCTAGTTGAGGGTAATACATATCTCATTAGAGCACCTACCAGATGAGGGTGACTCATTATTCCTTCAGGACATTAGTTTAGTAGACCCACACATCCATTGTTAGTACCCATGGCACAGTACTGACGCCCTTCCAACTAGGGTTACAGGCTGGACTCTGATTAGCTCAGATTTAGGCATGCCAGTTAGATGATACCTCCCACAGTCTCAGTTCAGTATTCAGTATAGAATTCAGTTCAAGTTTTCTTAACCATAGCATACATTTCATTAGTTATTCAGTTACCAGATTTTAGTATTTTAGTTTACAGATTATTTCAGTATCATGTTATATGCTTGGTCATGCATTCTCATATTTTATAGCTTTCACAAATTTATGCATCAGTTATCTCATGCTATTCAGTCAATCATTATTTCATGCACATGAACCTTTGTATTTTAGCCTAGTCTCATCTCATATACCAGTACATTCAAAGTACTGATTGCATACTTTCCTTCGTGCTATGATGTATTATATAATAGGTTCGGATGCTCATTTCCTGACCGCACTTAGAGAGTTCATCTCATCAGCAACAACAGTTGTGGTGAGTCCTCAAATGTCGAGGACGTTATGTTATTTTAGTATTTCTGCATTTCTTTCTAGTTAGTTTAGTTTGGAGTTAGTTGGGGCCTGTTCTATTAACTCTTTAGTTAGTTTAAAGGATTTTTGATATTTATAGTTATTTAAGTAATTAGTCAGTTGTTTGATCATTCTTTTCAGTATGTCATCAAATGTTCAGACTTATGATTTAAATCATATTTTTAGTATTTGAACCTTATGGCTTTATTAAGTTATTTTTGCACATGTTCATTATCAGTATATTATTCAGTGCTCACAGTAGGTACCAACCCATGGGTTAACTTGTGGTCACTTATGATTATAAGCACCATTGTCACGAATAGGGGTAGCCTTGGGTCATGACAAAACTTTGTATTAGAGCGTAAGATTTTACAGTGTCCGAGGGAGTCTAAAAGACACGTTAAGTAGAGTCTTGTGCATTTTTTGAAGTGTGCCAAGAAGATACAAGACATTCTAGTAAAAGTTTCCCTTCTTTTAGTATTCATGTCGTGCCAGTGAGCATGAGCTTTATTTAAACTCTCTTTCTAATCCATCCTTTATTTTGGTGCATAAAAATGCCTCCCAAAAAGACTAACAGAAGAAGGAATGGGAACCAACCCACACCTCTGCCTATTCAGTAAGATCCCCTGAATGAGCATGTCTCTCATGGTGAATTCATAGCTGCATTCACTACCTTAGATCATTTATTAGTTACTTAGAACTACTAGAAGGTTGTTGCCCCAGCTAATCTAGTGGAAAATACAACTACAGCTAGGATTCGATATTTAACCCAAATGAATCCCCCTTTGCTTTAGGGATCTAAGTCTGAGGAGGATCCACAGGAGTTTCTTGATATGGTTTAGAAGGTGACTGATATCATGGGTGTCACTTCGAGTGAGAGTGTAGAGTTGGCTACTTACAAGTTGCAGGATATAGTTCACACTTAGTATAAGTAGTGGAAATATAATAGGGGTGTAGATGTAGGGACTGTAGAATGGAATGAGTTTTCTACAACCGTTTTAGATAGATTCTTCTCTTTAGAGTTGAGAAATGCTAAGGTTCTAGAGTTTATTAATTTGAAATAGGGTAATATGAGTGTGAAGGAGTATTCACTTAAGTTTACTCAGTTAGCGAGATATGCTCTTTTGATGGTTACTGATAATAGATCTAGAATGAGTAAGTTTGTTTTTAGTATATCTGATAGTTTAGTCAAAAAGTGTAGAACTTCTATGTTGATTAAAGAGATGGATAAATCTAGGCTTATGGTCCATGCTTAATAGATTGAGGAACAAAAGCTTAATGAGAAAGAGAGAGAGAGAATAAGAGAGCCAGAACAGGGAGCTTTAATTTTTCTCAGCCTAGTTCAGAGGGTGGTAACCATTCTCAGTTCTATCAGAAGTTTTTAGCCCCAACTCTAACTTCAGCTAGTAAGCTAGTGCCAATGTTTCGGAATGATAGTCGGGATAGGACACCAGGCTCTAAGACCTAAAGTAGTATGAATAGTGGTCATACTATTCCTCTTATCCAGAAATATGATAGGAATCATCAGGGTGTGTGTAGATCTAGTAGTGATATGTGTTTTGGGTGTAGCAATCCAGGCCATAGAGTCAGGGATTGCCCAAAGAGTGGTTAGCAGGGTCAATCCAATCATTCTCTAGTTCCATCTGGTCTCCCTACTCAGCAGGGTACCACATCCAGTGCAACCAGTGGTCAGTGCCATAATAGATTGTATGCACTCCAGTCCCATCATGATTAGGAAAGCTCTCCTGATATGGTTACAAGTATGTTATAGGTCTTTCATCTTCATGTTTTTGCTTTACTAGACCCCAGAGCTTCGCTCTCCTTTGTAACCCTCTATATAGCATTCAATTTTGGTATCATTCCTGAATCTCTAGCAGAACCCTACTCAGTGTCTACTCTAGTAGGTGACTCTATTATAGCCAGGTAGGTATACAAGAACTATTCGATCACAATATTCTAGAAAGTTACCTTAGTTTACCTTGTGGATTTAAAGATAACATATTTTGATGTCATTATCAGTATAGATTGGCTCCACCTACGTTATGTCTCAGTTGATTATAGAAATAGATTCATTTAGTTTCATCTTCCCAATGAACCAGTTATTTAATAGAGGGATAGTACTTCAATGCTTAGAGGTCAGATTGTTTCATATTTTAGAGCTAGGAAGATGATATCCAAAGGGTGCTTGTACCATTTTATTCAAGTCAAAGACTCTAGTTCTGAGACTCCTAACCTTGAGTCAGTTTCAGTAGTAAGGGAATTTTTAGATGTGTTCCCTGAAGACCTTCCTGGAGTTCCTCCCAAAAGAGAAATCGACTTTGGAACTAATCTCCTTCCAAATACATAACCTATCTCTATTCCTCCCTACAGAATGGCTCTAACTGAGCTAAAAGAGTTAAAAGAACAGTTGAAAGATCTCTTAGATAAGGGATTCATCAGGCCCAGTATTTCCTCATAGGATGCTCTAGTTCTTTTCATGCATAAGAAAGATGGTTACTCAGAATGTGCATCGATTACAGTCAGATAAATAAAGTCACAATCCAGAATAAGTATCCACTCCCCAGGATTGATGACTTGTTCAACCAACTTCAGGGTGCTAGTTATTTCTCTAAGATAGACCTTAGATCCGGCTATCATCATCTTAGAGTCTGAGAATGTAACATTCCAAAGACAACCTTAAGAACTTGGTATGGTCACTTCAAATTTCTAGTTATGTCTTTTGGACTAATGAATGCCCTAGCAACTTTTATGGACTTGATGAACAGAGTGTTCAATAAATAATTGAACATGTTCGTCATAGTCTTCATTGATGATATTCTTGTCTACTTTCATAGTGAAAATGATCATGCAGACCATCTCAAAATCATATTGCAGACTCTTAGAGCCCATCAATTGTTTGCCAAATTTCATAAGTGTGAGTTTTGGATAAGATCAGTAGCTTTCCTTGGCCATATAATTTTTGATGATGGCATTAGAGTTGACCCTTAAAAGACCGAAGTAGTGAGAAACTAGCCCAGAACTATCTCTCTATCAGATATCTAGAGTTTCTTAGGTTTTATTGTCTATTATAGATGTTTTTTTGAAGGATTCTTGACTATTGCATCCCCCATGTCTCGATTGACTCATAAGAAAATCAAATTTCAGTGTTTAGATTCTTAAGAAAAGAGTTTTCAAGAGTTGAAGACTCGTCTCACCTCAGCCCCAGTCTTGACTTTATCGTATGGTTGATATGGATTTGTTGTTTACTGTGATGCTTCCAGAGTTGGTCTTGGTTATGTGTTGATGAATATTGGTAAGGTCATAGCCTATGCCTCTAGACAGCTTAAGACCCATGAAAAAACTACCCTACCCATGATCTTGAGTTGGCAGTAGTTGTTTTTTCCTTGAAAATTTAAAGGCATTATCTTTATAGAGTTCATGCTGATGTGTTCATAGATCACAAAAGTTTGCATTATGTGTTTTCGAAGAAAGATTTAAATCTTTGTCAGAGAAGGTGGTTAGAATTGTTAAAAAATTATGATATGAGTGTGTTGTATCATCCGATCAAGGTCAATGTAGTGGCAGACGCTCTTAGTAGATTGTCTATGGGTAATATTGCTCATGTTTAGAATGATAAAAAAAGGTTAGTTCAGAAGGTTCATCAGCTTGCTTGATTAGGTGTTCGGTTGGTTGATTTAGCTGATGGTAGAGTATGGGTTCAAAATAGTTCAAAATCTTCTTTGGTTATCGAAGTGAAGGAGAAGCAAGATAGGGATCTCAGTTTAGTTAAGTTGAAGGAATCAGTTAGAGATTAGATGGTAGAGGTTTTCTCCCAAGGGGGATATAGTGTGTTGTGATGTCAGGGTAGACTATGTGTTCCATTTGTAGATGGTTTAAGATAGCAAATCCTTGTAGAAGCGATAGGTGCACGTTATTTTATCCACCCAGGAGCCACTTAGATGTACTGTGATTTGCAAGAAATCTATTGGTGGAGTGGTATAAAAAAGGATATTGCAGAGTTTATAGCTAAGTGTTCCAACTGTCAGCAGGTTGAAGTCGAACACCAGAGGCCTAGTAGTACAATGCGGGAGTTCAGCATTCCTACTTAGAAGTAGGAAGAGGTGAACATGGATTTTGTAATGGGTTTGCCTTGTTTGCGTCGTCAACATGATTTGATATAGGTTATTGTAGATAGAATGACCAAATCAGCCTATTTCTTGCCAGTTCATACTTTTTATTCAGATGAGGATTATGCCAAGATCTATATTAGAGAGTTGGTTAGGTTGAATGGAGTCCCATTGTCAATCATTTTAGATAGAGGTACTCAGTTTACCTATCACTTTTGGAAAGTTTTTCAAAAGGGTCTCGATACCCAAGTTTGTCTCAATACATCTTTTCATCCTCAGACAGGTGTTCAAGAAGAGAGGACTATTCAAACCTTAGAGAATATGTTGAGATCATATGTTATTGACTTTAAAGGAAGTTGGGATAACCACTTAACTTTGATCGAGTTTGCCTACAATAACAGTTATCACTTCAGTATTTAGATGGATCCATTTGAGGCTCTCTATGGGAGGAGATGTAGATCTCCAATTGGTTGGTTTTAGGTAGGTGAGGCCACTTTGGCAGGGCCAGATTCAGTGTTTGATGAGATAGAGAAGGTTTAGTTGATCAGGGAGAGGCTTAAGATAGCCCAAAGCCATCAAAAGTCATGCAGATATGATAAGAAGAGACCTTGAGTTTGAGGTTGGGGATTTGGTAAATTTGAAAATTTGACCATGAAGGGGATGAAAAGATTTGGAAAGAAGGGGAAACTCAGTCCCCGATATGTTGGCCCTTATAAAATTTTAAGTCGTTTTGGAAAGTTAGCTTATGACTTGAGTTGACTGTAGATTTGGTATTAGTGCATCCAGTGTTTCATGTTTCCCTATTAAAGAAGTGTATTGGTGATCCAACAGTTGTAGTTCCTTTAGAAAGCACAGATGTTCAGGATAGCCTTTCTTATAAAGAAATTCCAGTCAAGATCCTTGATCGTCAGATTCATAGACTAAGGAACAAAGAAGTTCCCTTGGACAAAGTTCTTTGGAGGAATCAGTTTGTTGAGGGAGCCACTTGGGAAGCAAAAATAGATATGCGTACCAAGTACCCTTATCATTTCTCCATAAATTCAAACTCAGCTTAAGGTAACAGTCCTTCTTAGATTGACTCTTTTCCATTATCAGTCCCAACTATATAATCATTCTCACGTCTTTGCATGCATTCATGAATTTAGTTTAGTCATGTATCATGTTCCAGACTCAGTCATGTAATCATGTTTTTAGTTATGCATGTTCAGTATATGATTTCAATTTCCCCAATATTCTCAGCTTATTCAGTCTCATTCGAGGATGAATGTTCCCACGGGGGAGATATTGGAATACCCCATACTTTTCTTAGTTTAGTTCATCTCCTAGTTGCATGTATAAGAGGCTTAAAGCCTAAAACTTTAACTAAGTGTTGGGGACTTAGTCATATTTTGGACTCTTAACTTTGAGGATTTTTAAACAAGTCTTCCTGACCCCAAGACTTTAGTTTTTGAGTTAATTCATGTTTAGGGGTGTAAGGAGCATGTCTCAGGGAACTTTCAGATTATTTTGACGAGGATTGAGTCATGTTTGGATTTTGATTCCAATGGCTCACCACAATAGTGGTACATCACGGTGGCTATAGAAATGAGGTACCCATCGCATCACGGTCTCCCTTCAATCTGCATTCCAGTTATGAATTTAAATATTTGAGGGGCAATTACGTCTTTTCCTCTTAATCCAATTCGTAAAAACATGTATTAAAATGTCGGTTAGGGTATTATATGCCCATTTTCCCCAATTTTCCTCTAAAAAAAACCCTAATCATCCCTAAGTTTATCAATTTCATTTTTTTCTCTCCAATGAAACCAAGAATTCAAGTTCCCTGATCCAAGAACTTTCAAGAAAAACATCAAGATTGTGTTTCTCTTTCAAGCTTAAGGATTTAAGGTATTGTGATGTTCATCCATGGGCCCTTCCTCATGTTAAATCCCTAATTCATGGTTTTAGTATTGTAACTATGTTTTCAATAACATGCTTTACCCATTCCTATGCTTAAATTCATGATTCCCATCTGTTTGACAAAATGTCTAAATGTTGGGTTTTGAGCAATGATCCTTTATTATGATTTTTAAAGCTTCTGTATCCTTATGGTTATTTTCATTCAGTGTTGGAGGGTTAAAAAGACCCGATACTTTTCTATTTACATAATTTTAATATCTTCAGAATGGTTTCAGATAAAACATGAGCATTGTCATTCAGTAAGCTATCATGATTAGTTGTTTTCTCAGTTAAACTTAGTTCGATCCAGTAATCAATGTCAGTTTAGTTAGAGAACCTAGGGATGGGGGCTTACCTGCTAGTAGAGGGTGTGACGTTTAGTAGTATTTCCTTAGTTCTAGAACTACGTAACCAGCATAGGTTAGAGATATGAACCTATCCGTTGACGGTTGATAATGTGTTTACCCGCCAGTTTATGGTAATACATATCTCAGTACAACACCTGCCAAATGAGGTTGACTTATTAGTCCTTCAGGATATTAGTTTGGTGGACCCACACAGCTGTTGTTAGTTTCTGTGGAATGGTATTGATACCCATCCAACTGGGGTTACAGGTTAGACCCGAATTAGCCCAGATTGGGGCATATTGGTTAAATGATTCCTCCCACAGTCTCAGTTCAGTATTTGGTATAGAATTCAGTTCAGGTTTGCTTGACCATAACATACAGTTCATCAGTTATTGAGTAACTAAATTTTAGTATTTCAGTTACAGACTATTTTAGTATCATGTTATATGCTTGGTCATGCATTCTCAAATTTTACATCTTTCATGCATTTATGCATCAGTTATCTTATGCTATTCAGTCAGTCATTATTTCATGCACCTGAACCTATGCATTTCAGCCTAACCTTATCTCATATACTAGTACATTCACAGTATTAATCACATTTATTTCTTTGTGCTATGATGTCTTATATCATAGGTTTGGATGCTTTATTTCCTGGCTGCGCTTTGATAGTTTAGCTTATCAGTAACAACAGTTATGGTGAGTCCTCATATGTCCAAGACCTGTTATGTCATTTCAGTATTTCTACATTTCTTTCTAGTTAGATTAGTTTGGAGTTAGTTGGGGCGTGTCCCATCAATTTTTCAGTTAGTTTAGAGGCTTTCAGATATTTGCAGTCATTCAGATAGATAGTCAGTTTATCAGTTGTTTGATCATTCTTTTCAGTATGTCATCAGACGTTCAGACTTATGGTTTAAATTGTATCTTCAGTATTTAAAACTTATGGCTTTATGCAGTTATTTTTGCACATGTTCATTATCAGTATATTATTCAGTGCACACAGCAGGTACCAGCCCATGGGTTAGCTTATGGTCACTTGTGACCGTATGCACCATTGTCGTGACTAGGGGTAGCCGCGGGTGATGACATTTTATCTCTCAGTGGAGAGTTTGATAATCTACAACTAAAGGCCTATGACTCCTTTTGTAGGAGAATAAAGCTCTAGATAAGCTTGAAATATAGATAAACTTGAAATAAAATATCACACGTTGCCCACAAGTCTAAAAATAGTAAAGTCCTATTCTATCTTCTAAGAGATAAGCCCTATTTTTTTAAAAAAATAAGCCCTATTCAGGCACACAGTTCTATAAGATATTTAAAACTTATTTTATTCAAGCTAGGTACAACTAACATATGATGAAGCCTAATTAGACAAAATACAAATATGTTGTTGGCATGTGACAGCATGTGCAAGCAGTTGACTGAGTATGTTGTTGCCTACTTGCAAACAGGTGGATCAGAAACTTGTAAGCTTCTTGCAAGAAGGTGCATAAGCTCCTTTTAGGCATCTAATAAGTAGCTAGATAAGCAACTTGTAGGCAATCCCATTTGAGAGGGTAACCCACTTGAGATGGTTTCTTAGTAAAGAGGATAACCAACTAGAGAGGGTTTTGTGGTAAACTTTATAAGGTAATTCCATGAAGATTGTGGTGAATGGTAATTTCTTGTACATATCATTTAGTGTTATTTTGGGTAGTATTAGATAGTGTTGGCGATAAGATCGTGTATCCTTTATCCATCCACCAGTCAACACTGTGTTTCTGCTTGAGGTGTTCTTGGCCTTCCAAGCTTCTTTTTAGTGATTTGGTGAAGTAAATCATCCTATTTCATGGACCATTGCATTCTTATAGGGGAGATTTTTGCCGTATGTATTGGATAGCATTGGTGACTTTATTTCTTATAATTTTATATGGTGGCTAATATTTCTTTGTTGATTGATGGACTTCATCCCAGTGGAGATGATCATCGGTGTAGTTCCAATTTCCCTATTTCTTTGGCCAAATTTCTTTTGGAATGCATTTGTTTTGCAGGAAAATAAAGCATTGTGCTTCATATTATTCATCTTTTAGAGAGAATATTATGATGGAAAATCTCTAGAGGAGTGAATTTCTAGCTGAGCTTAGACGTCGCAGTCTGTAATTCCTATTAGATGATGCAACATTAATACCATTGCATCATGGGAATACTTGAAGCATCGAACCTAATAGTTTTGTGTCTTTAACCACAACATGAACCCTTTTAGATCTAGTTAGATTTGATCGAAATGCCTGAACGCATCATACTTGAACTCTATAAGAACATGGTACTAGTGACACAGGTACTAGAATAACCATAAGAGTTCTTACTGGAAGTCATTGGCTAGTTATATGAATACATGGCATAAAGTATATTCTAGGTGTACTCCAAACGACATCAGGATATATCCTTTGTATTTTCTAAACACTTGGAGATCATAGAAAGTTTGTCTGTCTCAAAGGATAGATGTATCAAAAGGATCTACTTATTGATTGAACAGATCTGGAGGGCAATTTTCTATTTTGTAAGATAGAATTCCTGATGTGTTGAGCATGTGAATCTTACTAACTAGCTTGTCGTGGTCTTCCCCTTTATTGAATATCAGGTAGAGATCATCTGCATATATGTCGCCTGATTCTTTGTATACATCTATGGAAAAGAGTGTGACCTTGGTCGGCTCTTTTTCGGTGAGAAGAACAATTCAAGGTCATCCTCTTTTCTTTGATAGATGTGTGTATGATCAACTATTTATTCAAAGAGATGGACAGAGTCTTTGAATTTTTGGCTTGAGGATATTTTCTTGCAAAGTGGATAGGCTTTTTGCAGATGGAGTAGTCTTTATCCCTCTTATAGTTTGTTGGGATCCTTTGTCTAAAATACCTGGTTTGACTGGTCACCTTGCTCCTATCATTTTGATGTCTAGACAATTTAGACCTCTTGAAATGCAGCTGGTTCTTTGCCCTTATTTTGCGTCTAGAGCAGGGGCAGTTAGATCTGGTGACAAGATCATTCCTACTACAAGCACGATCAAGTGTTAGGTTATTCTAGATGATCTACTTCAGTACAAATATCTTTATGTATATACTATCTAGGGCCTGGATGATGGTCTGCCTGATGTCGCCTAGACGGTTATAGATTTGAAATTCTCCTCCACAATAGTCATTGTGTGGCCAGTTAATATCTTTGGTAGTGATGATATGAAAGCTTTCTTAAAGATGGGATATCCGCCTAACTCAATATAGATCTTCGCCCAACTCAATGTAGATCTTCACCATCTTTTGGAAATGGATATCAATGACATCTTTGTCGAATGATAGACACTTTATCTCAAAAAATTGTCTATGCAGCTTCTCCTGTCTGTGGCCTATATCTCCATAAAAGACTTTTTGTTGGTTTTTGATGTTGAAGGTAAAGTCCTGATACATTGGATAAGTGTTCTTATCAATGATCCCAAGTGTGTTCCACAAATATCTAAGAATTTTAGAGATTCTGGTGGTGAACTTTGAGAGTTATGTATTTTCTCGTTCAGCTAGATTCTTTATTGCCATCCAAGTGTAGAAGTCTTTGATCCTCTAAGGCCAAGTTAAAATATAGACGTCATCAAATAGTGAAGGTGTGGAATCTAATTCCAATGGTTTTCTTTGCCATTGTTGCTGGTTTTGGTCTTTTTTGGGGATTGGATCATCCGTCATCTTGTCTTGGTCATCGACTACTTTAGAGACCTCTAGATCCTTAGAGTGGTTATTGAATATAGGTGGATATCATTCTTCGAGAGATTCAATTATGGATTCTGAAGTATCCTCAGCATATTCTCGAGAATCAATAGAGTCTTTCTGTCCTTAATGTATCCATCACCCAGAAAGTTATCACCGATGTCAGAGTATTAATCTAAAGGGTTACCATCAGATGAACATTCTCCTTTACCTTTAGAAGAATTAATGGGATCAACGTCCTTAATATCTTTATTGCATTTCAGATTTTCTTATACAGGATTAGGATCATCTATAGCTTGTAGAATTGGAATGGGTTGTCATAAATATCAAAGCCATACAGAATTAGGACAACTTGATCTGAGAGGATCGAGTCAATTTCTGGATCACTATGTGACAATAACCACTTGTGATTAAGATGAACATCCTTCAACAAGTTGTTCCATTCTTTGTCTTTATATGGCACTTTCAATTCGTGGATTATCAAGTTATCATCTAGAAAAGTAATCTTGTGGTATGAGATCATCATGGATCCTCCATTTGTATCATTTTCACCGAATTCCATCTTTCTTTTGGACTACTTATGGGTTGCATCTACTTTTTTTTGGCAACGATGGCATCTTTTATTTCCCATGCAAGCTTAGCAATGTACAACTCTTATTTTTCCTAAAACTTTGAAGAGAAAGACTTTGGGGGAGAATATGTTTATGGTGACATAGGAAAGAAGGTTGGCTTTGGTAGAGAGCTTTGGGTTATCTGAGGTTAGAAGCCACCATGTTTCAGGTGTTGAATATGTATTTTTAGAGAAGTCATTCTTCTTTTGTTGCTGGTCAAAGAAATATAGAAGCGAGGTGCTTGGTGGACATATATCATTCTGCAGGGATTGGAGCTTGAGCTCCAATTGGCGGATAAGTCCATCATACTAAGTAGATGCTCATTCTGCTTTCCTTGTCATTTTCTCTACTCTGCTTGCCAACTTAGTCTGTGTGTTAGCAACACTAATAAGGGACTGGTTGATGCTTGATAACATCCTATTCTGGTGCATAGCATTTTCAGATTGCCTGTCATTGAGGGGTATCTTCTCTCCCGTTGGTAGTATAACATTTCTGCTGGTATCTTTGGAGCGTGGCTCTAGTTATCCTTTTCAAAGGGTTTAGTTAGTAGGAAGACATCTGAGTGACCGGTTCCTATGGAGGACATCAGGAACATGTTGTTTACAGACTTATTTTTAGTTTAAGAGGTTTTATTTATGTATGGTGAGATATTCTCTTGTCATATTTTACAACTACAATTCCTTCTCCACGGGCGGTGTCCTAGAAAGGACATTTGCTTAACATGTTATAGTGACCCTCATGATAGAAGGACTTTATCCAATTATGCTAATGTATGCAGCTGCTGAGGAACCAAAATAGTTTTTTTGGATTGTCAACGAATGAAAGGTCATCGGAAGGTTGGTAAATATGGATAGAGAAGGACGTTTTGGGAGGCTTTTGAGATATAAGTGGTCAAACCTGATTGTGATAGTTTTGTCACTTTTTTTGGCAAAGGTCAGTTCAGTGGATTGGAAAAGTTGAGGATGGTCTCTCCACTTCTCATAATTTGTGCCCCATGAGTCTGGGAGTACTTTAACAAGTTCATCTCTGGGGATTTATCTTAGGATCTGGGTACACTGAGTGGTTCCCTTTTTGTCATCTATGTTTAGGAATAAAGAATTTTTGCCACTTAGAAGGGACAGATCCATAGCGTGCTTCTGTACCCGCCAATCTACCTGGTAGTGAAGAGTTTCCTAGAATTTACTGTGTTCAAATACTATCAAAGTCAAGCCATCTCATAGAGAGATGAGAAGTCTTTGTTATCCTTTAGAGATTAGTGGATGCATAGCCCCAGTCATAAGAAAGCAACTGAGCAGACCAAGCCAATTTTATTTCATAAATATGGAAAGGACATAGAAATCTATGTTGTATGGCCAAATCCAATTACGTTTCATAATCATGGAAAGTACTTACGAGTTCTATGTTGCAATCACAACAAGTATACTTGCCAAAGTGTTTCCTTACTCCCCTACCCTGACCTAAAGTATCAAAGTATCCATCTCTTTGGAAAAAGAGGAGCAAAAGAGAGAACTTATCCAAAAAACATTTGTATTAATAGAGAAACTTTACAAGAGAGGTTTTTAAGTGGAGAGTTTTATTCTAATAAGAGAGGATGGTCTCACTAAGTGGAGAGTTTAATGATCTTTAACTAAAGGTAAATGCCTCCTTTTATAGGAGAAGGACACTCCAGATACTCTTGAAATATAGATAAACTTGAAATAAAATATCACATATGGCCCACTATTCTAAAAATAGTAAGAACCTACCCTATCTTCTAAAAAAGGACAATCCCTATCATATAAAAAATATGAGCCCTATCCAAGAACACACTTATATGAGATATTGACAACCTATGTTATTCAAGCAAGGACTCACTAACATATGACGAAGTCTAATAAAACAAAACATAAATATGTTGTTGGCATGTGACAACATATGCAAGTAGGAGACTGAGCAACTTGTTGTCTACTTACAAGAAGGTGGATCAAAAACTTGTAAGCTCCTTACCAACATATAGATAAGCTGTTTGTAAGCTACTTGCAAATAGGTGCATAAGATCCCTGTTGGTGTCTACCAAGTAGCTGGATAATCAGTTTGTAGGCAAACCCATTTGAGAGGGTAACCCACTTGAGAGGAATTCTTGGTAAAGCGGGTAACCCACTAGAGAGGGTTTCATGGTATACTTTGGAAGGTAATTCCATGGAGCTTGCGGTGAATGGTAATTTCTTCAATATGTAATCTGGCATCTTTTAGGCAGTGTTAGATGGTGTCAAAAAAGAGATCGTGTATCATTCTTCCATCCACCAGTCGACGCCGTTCTTCTGCTTGAGGCATTTTTTGCCTTCCAAGCTTATTTTTCAGTGATCTGGTGAAGTAACTCTTCCTGCTAGATAAATCTTCGCATTCCTATGAGGGAGCTTTCAATCATATTCTCTTGATGGTATTGGTGAATTCATCTCTCATGATTTCATATAGTGGCTGATATTCTTTTATTTCTCATCGAACTTCATCCTAGTGAGGATTATCTTCAGTGTAGCTCCACTTTTTCCCCATTCTATTTTTTTCAGAATATATCTGTTCTGCTGGAAGATAAAATATTGTGCTTCGTAGTATCATCTTCCAAGGAGAGTATTAATACGGGGAATTTCTAGAGGAGTGAATTTTTTAGCTAATCTTGGAAAACGTGGTTAGTGATTTGTACAAGGCAATGAAACATGAATACCTTTGCATCGCAGGAATCCTTGAAGCATCAAACCTAATATTTATGTGGCTTGAACCACAATGTGAACCTTTTTAGAGCTGGTTGTATTCGATCAAAATTACTGAAGGCGTGTCACTTGAACTCCATGAGAATGTAGTACTGGTGACACAACTACCATAATTACCATAGGAGTTCTTGCGAAAAGTCATTAGCTAGTGCTATGAACACATGGAAGAAAGAATATTCCACGTGTACTCCAAACGACTTCAGGATGGATCCGCCATACTTCCTGAACACTTAAAGCTCATAGAAAGTTCTTCTTTCTTTGATAATGGATTGATTGAAGGGATCCACATATTGATTGAATAAATCTGGAGGGGAATCTTCTCTTTCGGAAGATAGAATACCTGATGGTATAAATATGAGAGTTTGACTAGCTGGGTTATTATTGTATTCTCCTCTACTGGATATCAGGTAGATATCATCTGTGTAGATGTCACCTGATTATTCGTATATATCTATGGATAAGAGAGTGTCCTCTATTGGTTCTTTATCTAGTAAGAAGATCGATACAAGGCCATCCTCTTTGCTGAGATAGATGCTTGTGTGATATATATTTTTTCAAAGAGGTGGACGGAGTACTTAGACTATTTGGCTTGAGGATAGTTTCTTGCAAAGTGGCCAGCATTTTTGCAGATGAAGCAGCCATTCTTCTTCTTGTAGTTCATTAAGCTTCTTTATCTGAAGTACCTGGTTTGCCTAATTGACATAGTCCTATCATCTAGAGGACCTTGAACCTCCTGAACCATAGCTTGTTCTGAGATCCAGCTTGATGGCTTGAGCAGGGAAAATTGGATTTTGTAACAAGATCATTCCTGCTACTTACCCGATCAAGTGATGGATTGTTCTGGATGATCTGCTTTAGTACAGATCTCTTCATGCATATGCTGCCCAGGGCCTAGAAGATGGCCTGCCTGGTGTAGCCTACCTATGGGATGGTTATGTATTTAAATTTCTCTTTCACTATCATCATTATGTGGACTACTAGCATCTTTGGTAGTGATGACATGATGGCTTGCTTTAGGTTGGGATCTCCCCCATCTCGAAGTAGATTTTTTCCATCTTTTGGAAGTGGATATCTATGACATCCCTATCGAATGATAGACACTTTATCGTTAAGAGATCTCTCCATAACTTCTTCTATCTTTGGTCTGCATCTCCACAAAAGTCCTTCTATAGGATCTTGACATTGAAGGCAAAGTACTGGGATGTCAGATAAGTGTTTTAATCAATGATCCCAACCGCTTTCCACCAGTATCTGAGAATTTTAGAGAATCTGGAGGTAAATTCTGATAGTATCATGTATTTCTCCTGTTTAGCCAGATTTTCCATAGCTGTCCAAGTATAGAAATCTTGGATCCTCAGAGGCCAGGTTGAGACTTTGATGTCATCGAGATTGAAGGTGTGGAATCCAATTCCAATGGTTTTCTTTATCATCATTGCTATTTCTAGCCTTTTTTGGGGATTGAATCTTGATCACCCCATCTTCGTGATTGAATACTTTAGAGAATTTTGACTCTTTAGAATGATTCATGAACATGGGTGGATAGTCTCCTTTTGGGGATTGGATTGATGATTTTAGAGAACTTTTGACATCATTTTAAGATCAACCGATTAAACTACATTATCTTTGATATATTCGTCACTTGGAAAGTTTTCATCAATTTTAGAATGTACACCCATAGGATTGGTATAAGATGAGTGTTCCTGATCTTCCTCAGTGTCAAAGCTATAGAATTCATCAATGGCTTTCAGATATTTCTCAATTAGGTCATTGTCAATAGATTGTTAAGGATCAGAATTTATAGCTTCTACGTCATAAAGCTCTAGTATGATCTGATCTGAAATGATCTCATATTCATTGGATAAGACATATGAAAATAACCTATTTTTGCTGAGAAGACATTTTCTGAAGGACTTCCAGTTTTATCTGTTGGATTCTTACTTTGGGTATCTACGCTTTAGATCTCTAAGTCATCATCTAGGACTATAAGATCTAGACACGAGAAGATAGGATTATGTATTGGATAAGCACATCTCGAGGCCATATTATCATCATAATATGGCACCTAGCTATAAAACCTTATCCGTTTAACCTAGTCTTGATCTATCTTATCTTGTTTTTGGGTTGCTATGGCATCTTTTCTTTTCCATACAAATTCTCTTATTCATCTTTTTGAAGCTGTAGTGAATAGTATGGATGAACGAGGTGGGTAAGTAGAAATGGGTTGGCTTAATCCTTGTTGAGGATATGCTTGTGGAAATACAGTGGACTTTTTGGCATTTTGTAGTTTAGTGCAGTCATATTTTAGAAAATGATTTGTTCTTTGAGGAGGCCATTTCTTTTTATTGTTGGTCAATAAAATGTAGTATTGAGGTTCCTAGCAGACAATTGTTAGAATGGATGGTCTGTACCTTATTTTTTAGTGCTCTGATAAGTATGGCATGTTAGGTGGATGCTTGAGCACTTTCTGGTAGGATAACATGTAGTACTTTTAAAGAGTGGGTTAGGTTATCCTTTTTGAATGTGGGTTTGGTAGGGAGATATATTTGGGACTGAAGCTAGTGGAAGCCATCATGATTATCTGAGGTTTGGGTTTTGAGATAGAGTTTTTGGTTTTAGATAGGGTGGGCACTGGTGGCTAGTCTTGGGGTCTGTAGGAGACCTGGACTACGTGTTCTGTCTCTTTCTCCTCCTATGATTTTTGGAAATGGGCTTTCTAAAATCCCCAATATTCATCCCATTCTAAATCATATTACTTCTCATCATAATAATTTAGCCAGTCCTGGTAGCATCCTTTATAGCTGCAGTAAATATCCTATGGATAATGTCCCGTGAAAAGACACTTGAACTAGTGCACGTAGCATCCTTCATGATTAAACTGTGTTATCAAATCATTTTCTTTGATGGATCCCTCAAGGAAGCATAGGCTGTTTTTCGGATCTAGCTTCTCTTCTTTCGAGTATTTATCAGCAGGAGTGAATGTATGGATAGAGAGAGATATCCTTTAAGGTTTCATAGCAAATATAGGTTTAAAGGGACAGAGACGGTGAGGAATGATGAGGTGTAAATTTACCACTAATTTGCACTCATCATTAGTGTACACTGCTATGATTTAAATGTATGGATAATACAAATTTATTGTTTAATGCACTATTTCCACATCTTTCTGGCATACAGGTTATGAGAAGAAAAAAGGTGGATTTGAGCTGATAAGGACAAAAAGGAGAAAAAAGTGCAACCGGAAGACCTGAAGCAGAATCAACCTTAGTTATCATGATCGCGGTCAGTCAAGCCAGGTCAAATGAATGCCATCCCGGTGCTCTTAATGCGATCGCAGTGGCCGTGATCGTTATCAAACTTCAACGATCGCGGCAACTTGGGATTATGCCCAAGGACAATTTTGTAATTTTTCCTAGATGACCCCAAATCCCTTAAAGGCTCAAACCCTTTCACATTTTTGGACATTCTAGAGATTTTATCCTATCCTTAGTTTAGGGTTTTTATCACTTGGAGCCTGGAGAAAAAAATTATGCTAATAATAAAATAAGAAGATATTAAAGAGACTCCTAAGTGAAGATTTGACTAATCCCATTGAGGATTCATTGGAATTTAAAGTGGGGTTTGCATTCTCTTTATTTTTTCATGAATCAAGTTGATGGAGATTTTGGTATATTTTGGTTTATTATCTTTATGAGTTTCTAGTTTTTCCTTTTGGGGTTATGTTTAAATAGGTGCAAGTGTGTGTAGGTTGTGAGAGTTATCTTTAATTCTTAGTTAATGTTGTTGGATTTCACAAATGTTTGATTATAACATGGAATTTGTTGGTGAAAGACTCAATTTCCCTAAACCCCACATCATCCTTGAAAGAGGAATGTGGGTAGTCTAGATCCTACTTCATCCTTGAAAGCGGGATGTAGGTAACATGAGCATTTGTGAATAATAAGATAGATAATAGTTATTCCCTTGTTATTATCTTATAAATACGGATAAATTATGGAATGATATATCTAGTGCATCATCCTAGAAATATGTATGACAAATTGAGGCTTTGTAATGATTGGTTAATCACGCCCACGAGGTATTTGAAAGAATCTGTAGGTCATAGTTTGATGCTTTTCTGAAAGACTAGTATTAAAATTCCTAACCGAACCTACCAAAGCATGCCTTAGCTAAGATTTGAAGTTGATTTTCATGTACCCACACACTAGTTTCCCTTAGTAAAGCATAGCCCCAAGATCCATTCCTAATTGATTACACTCTAATTATTCTTAGTCTCAAATTAGTCCTTTAGAAGCCCAAGAATTGTTTTACACTTTTGCAAACATTCAAAATCCCCCAAACTATTTGTATAATATATTTGAATTTAGCTAGTATCTTTAATTTTGAACTTATTTAATTTCCACTCACATTATTCCTCATGGATTCAACCCCGACTCAAAGTTGGGTAATTATATTGACAACGACCGCCTTGCACTTAAATTGATGTGTAAGTTGAGTGTTATAAAAAATGGCACCATTGCCGGGGAACAATTTGGCATATTGAGTTAGTTTGGAATTTTAGCTTACTTGCTTGGATTCAAACTTGTAAATATTTGTTTGTGATTTTTTTTGTTTCTTGTGTTAGGTAGATTTTTATTTTTGTTTTCTTATCACTATGGCATCTTGGGACTAATATGATTTTGGTATTTGGAAATCCAATATGGATGATCCATGTCCATATTGTGATGCACCCCGCTTTCCCCGAGATTGTAGATATGCTCCCCGAAAAGAGATGTGTGCACTATCTCGATCCTATTGGGAGTATGATTGTTCTTTGTGTGGTAGTCGGGATGGACATTGAGTGATTGTCCAAATGCCCTCTCCCCTTGTTATGCTAACCCAAATGCTAGTTCTTCTTATTATTTTGATAGGTCTCATGATGAAATAAAGGAAGAACAATATTCCGAGTACAATAGTTTTGAAGCAATGCTTCAAACTCTATTGGATCGGGCAACTACATTGGAGGAGGACATGCGTAACTTACTTCAATCCAATGAGGCACTTAAAAAGGAAATCTAAAGGATGGAAGAAGTGGGTACGGAGGCTAATCTTTCAAATACCATGGGTAGATGAGCTCGATGTTGAAAATTCCTTGGTGATTTCCCAACCAACCAAACCTAAGATAGTTGAATATGCCAAAATTGAGGAAATGTGACTATAGTCAAAAGAACAAGCCAAGCAAATCCTTTGTGACGTCTCGAGTCCAATTTAGGACAAGAATGTCAAAATAAATGCAACTCCGAGAGTAAGGAGAATACCTCGTTGCACTTTTCAACATCATGCTTAGTGGATGTGATGAAAGTCGAACCACCTAAGCAAATGATAACTTTTGGGTGCGAGGAGAAAAATCCCTATATTTAGGAGTTTGCCATTCCAAAAGGGCAAAAGGTAGCCCACCACTTGAAGGTCAACAAATGCAAAACACTAAATGTAACAAGTGGATTTTTTATGTCCTCACTAATACCCAATGAGCTTGTTAAAAAATTTGATGTAACATTGGGTAAAATATTCAAGTCATCAAAGTGGTTTGATAAAAGTAGCATCATTATTCCCTCACCTCGTTCCCAAGTGCCATGAAGACGTATTGATCGAATGTTGGGGCATTGATTCAAATCCTCTAAGTGGAGACATAAATGATGATTAAAGAGGCATGGGAAAATAGGGGAGCAGAATGCCTCAGGCATGGGAAAATAGGGGAGCAGAATGCAGGAACTGCGATCACAATCAGGCTTCAGCGATCACGGCAATGTGGGATTATTCCCAAGGGTAATTTTGTAATTTTTCCCAGCTGACACCAAATTCCTTAAAGGATCAAACCTTTTCTAATTTTTGGACATTCTTGAGATTTTATCCTATCCTTAGTTTAGGGTTTTTATCACTTGGATCTTGGAGAATAAATTTGTACTAATCTTGAGATATGAAGACATTAGAGTGACTCCTAAATGAAGAATTGGCAAATCCCATTGAGGATTCATTGGAATTTAAAGTGGGGTTTGCATTTTTTTTAATTTTCATGAATCAATTTGATGGATATTTTGGTATATTTTTGTTTATTATCTTTATGAGTTTCTAGTTCTTCCTCATGGGTTTATGTTTGAATAGGGTGCAAGTGTGTGTGAGTTGTGATAGTTAGCTTTAATTCTTAGTTAATGTTGTTGGATTTCACAAATGTTTGTTATAACATGGAATTTGTTGGTGAAAGCCTCAATTTCCCTAAACCCCACATCATCCTTGAAAGAGAGATATGGGTAGTCTAGATCCTACATCATCCTAGGAATAGGGATGTAGGTGACATGAGCATTTATGAACATTAAGATAGATAATAGTTATTCCCTTGTTTTGTCGTAGAAATAAGGATAGATTGTGGAATTTATATATCTGGGACATCATCCTAGAAATAGGGATGCCCAATTATTTCTTTGTGATGATTAGTTGATCACACCCACGAGGTATTCGAAAGAATCTGTGGGTGATAGTTTGATGGTTTGTTGAAAGACTAGTATCAAAATCCCTAACCGAGCCTACCCAAGCATGCGCCAACTAAGATTTGAATTTGATTTTCATGTACCCACACACTAGTTTTCTCTAGTAATGTATAAACCCAAGATCCATTCCTAATTGATTATTCTCTAATTATTATTAGACTCGTAATTTGTCCTTTAGAAGCCCAAGAATTGTCTTAAACTTTTGAAAACATTCAAAGTCCCCCAAAATATTTGTATAATATGTTTGAATTTATCAAGTAACTTTAATTTTGAACTTATTTAATCGCCACTCACATTGTTTCTCATGGATTCGACTCTGACTCAAAGTTGGGTAATTATATTGACAATGACCGCCTTGCACTTAAATTGACGTGTAAGTTGAGTATTAACAAGGAAAGACCCTTAACTTCTCATAACTTTTCACCCATGGATTTCGAAGAACTGTGAGAAATTCTTCTTTGCATACTTTTCTCAGGATTTGGACGTATTGGTTTGCGCTATGGTGACATTCATGGTTTGGAATAAGGAGTTGTGGTCACTAGGAATGGATAGGTTCCTCTCATGGTTTTAAACTTTCCAATCTATTTGGTAGTGCAACGTTGGCATAATAGTATGGGTATTATGGACTTTAATGGATTTTTACTTATATTCTTAGTTCCCCTATAAGGTATGGATCGGTGAGGGGCATGTTGAAGTTGGGTAATATGGTAACAACCACAGATCCAACATATAAGGTGATCTCAATCGTACCCATGTTTGCATGTGGGTACTTGATGAATCTCGTATCAAGGAGGGAAAGACATTTTTATTGGTCATCCTTTTCTCCCCCGATGAGTCAGCGTAACTTCAATAGCACCAAAATGGATATGGGTATAACCATGGCATTTCCATTATTGCATAAAATTCTTTGGCATCTAAAGAGTGATAAATTGTTTAATTAGAGTCGTAAGGTTATGCTGGTCAAGTGCTATCGCAGCAAAGTTGTAACGACCCAAAATCATCTCCAGGGATGTCACACGGTGCTTAAGGCTATAAGTAGCCCCAAGATAACCCTTTGAGCCTATTAATTCTCATAATAACTCATTCAAGAAGGAATATACAAAACACTAGTACTGTCATATCAAATGAAAGGAAATATGAAGATAATACTCGGTCCAAACGACCACAATACTAGAAATATCAACATAACAACTGTCTGATAACTAGTCTGACAAAGCCTCTACTACTCCATGAACTCAAGAGCCGTTGGAACAGTTCCCTAACTGACTCAAACTGAACTGAAAGTAATAACATAAAAACTCGAACACTGAAGTGTCTGAAGATAGGTCCTCAAACCATGAGGACTCACCACTGTAGAAATATAGAAGAAGGTACTCGGGAATCACTGATGAGGCTGGGGCTGAACACCTAAACCTACATTATAAGACAATGTAGCACATAGACGTATATAGGGATCAGCACTTGGGAATGTACTGAGTATGTGGGGGTGGATGCATTCAGATAAAAACAGTATCAATACTTTTTAATCAAATCGTCCATGCAAATAGAAATGACTCAGATGGCTTGAATAAGTCTAAAATGTAAATCTCATAAATCATGTAGAATGAAGCATGTAACACAAATCTCGTGAGTCATTATACTTTGGCTTTAAAATCTGTGCTCTCCTCTTATTCTCATTACTCATAGAATGAAGGAAGCTTTAAACAATACATTTAACTCATGCATATATCTCATGGGGCGTAAAACTTCTTTAATGCTCAAGAACTTATAACTCTTTTGAACAAATACTTGGAACTCGGAATCATATGACTTTGGTTTAAAAACCGATGATCAACTCGTATTAGTAGATAAAACTACTTCCTTCTTTGAAAAATACTCAAAAGCAATTCGTTCACTGTAGAAAATATCTCATCTCAAAGATTTAGGGAAAATATTCTATCTCAATGGAAAATACTTTAGTTTAGGGAGGTTCTCTTAACCGACATAAACCATGTGAGCTACATGGAGTCCAACGTCTTGTCCTCCTAAGGAAGAAACCACACGTTGGGGATAGACATCATACTCTTTCCAAGGAGTATAACCTCGCTCAGTGATCACTTATCTCGGCCTCGGGCCCAATCATCTCGGCCCCAGGCCCAAAATATCAAACCTACAGTGGCACGTAGTTCTGGGGTAAGAAACCATGGTAACTTACCTAACTCGGTGCTAAATACTACTCCCTTTAGTTTATCTCGCTTATCTCATGGAAATCCATTTTCAAAATAATCTCATGGTTTATTAGAACCCAACAATCAAATTTGTAATTACATGTGGTAGAGTGGATTTCAAAACTCTATGACCATTAGGTCAAAACATTTCTTAATAATCTCAAAATACTCAAATCATGGGTGCTTATAGCACAATATTTCATAAAATTGCAAGTCTCAAGTAGGGCTTAATGACCCATAATTCAATATCAAGCTAAAACTCATCATAATGCATAATAGATAGCATATAGATTCATAACTCATGTAGAAATCAACAATTTACAGTAATTTATCTCGAAATCTCAACATACTCATATACTTCAATATCTCAAACATTGCAACTATTAACTTCTCAAGAATTAAAATCATGAGGTATAAACCCAGCTTCAATTTCTCAAGAAAACATGTAAAAATCATGCCATTAGACTCTCAATTCATGGGAAACATCAAAAGCTTGCAACCGATAACAATGGGTGAAAAACCCTAATTCAATTTCATGTAAAATCTCATAAGTTACAGAAAATTGTAGTTTGAATAAGCCTTTGGGCACAATGGTGAAAGGATTACCCATGTTCAAAACCCCACATACCTTACATTATGAAATTGGATGAACAAGATGGCTTTGAACTCTTCTTCTTACTCTTGGGAGAGGGTTCTTGCAACCCTTAAACTTGGGGAACTCAAATCTCAACTCAATTTGTAGAATCTATGGTTAGTTCTTGGATTTCTTGGAGAAGGGTTTTAGATTTGATCTTGAGGGAGAAACCCTAGGTTTCTTGTGTTTAGGATGATAAATGAAGCCATTTGCTTCATTTGGAATATATCCGGTTGATAAAAGAGTGGAGAAAACTGAAAATCCCTTTTTAAAATGAGTTAAAAATACTGAACCAGGGCTGCGATGGTCGAAGCGACGGTCCGTCGCTAGTTTGATGGTCCGTCGGATCATCCATCGCATGTCGGTCAGAAAAAGAACACACTGCCTTGGTGTGACGGTCGAAGCGACGGTCCGTCGCAGCCTTGATAGTCCGTCGGATCGTCCGTAGCACATGGGCCAGGAAAGGGAGTTACTGCCTTGGCTGCAATGGTCCGAGCGACGGTCCATCGCAAACTTGACGGTCCATCGCACCTGGGAAATTTCAACAACTCTTAATAAAACGGCCATAACTTCTCACCCCGATATCGGATTTGGACGAAATTGGTATCGTTGAAAAGATAATTCAATTCTATACATGAAAAAAAGTCAAATTTAAGAAAATTCTATATGGTTTAAACACCAATCACTTGGGAAGTCACTTCTCAATCTTTTAGGGACATAATTACACTTCACTTGACACGCTCTAAAGCCTGGACTATGAGGGAACTTTGTGGGGTCTTACAATATCTCCCCCTTAGAAAAAATCATCCTTGAATGTCGGTAGTTAGACTAGGAACACAAGAAAATAGAGTACACATAGCTGAAGCAATTTGCTAAACAGCTCAAAATCCTTTGGATCGATCTGAACTCACAGAAAAGAGGTGCGGGTACTTGGCTCGCATGTCTGCTTCTGCCTCCCAAGTAGCGCCCTCAACTGATTGGTTCCGCCACAACACTTTGACCAAGGGAACCTCTTTGTTCCTCAATCTACGGGTTTGAAAATCTAGGATCTCAATGGGAATCTCATCGAATGAAAGACTGTTATGAATATCAGCACTCTCGGAAGGATCTACCACAACGGAATCACCAATATGCTTCCTAAGAATGGAGACATGAAAAATAGGATGAACGACTGACAACTTCACAGTCAACTGAACCTCATAGGCTATTTTCCCAACACAGCCCAGAACTCTATACGGTCCAATATAACAGGGACTAAGCTTTCCCTTTTTTACCAAACCTCTTCACCCCTTTCATAGGTGAAATCTTCAAGTACACCAAATCACCCACTTTATACTTAAGATCTTTTCTCCTTACATTGGGATATGACTTTTGACGACTCTGAGCTGTCTTTAACCTCTCTTTAATTAACTTAACTTTCTCCATAGCTTCAAATACTGCATCAAGCCCAATCATGGTAGCTTCACCCATTTCAAACCAACCTTTGGGTGATCTAAATCTTCTACCATACAAGGCCTAAAATGGTGCCATCCTGATGCTAGCATGGTAACTATTGTTATAGGTGAACTCTATCAATGGAAAATGCTCATCCCAACTACCTTTGAAATCAAGAGCACATGCCCTCAACATATCTTCTAGGGTTTGAATGGTTCTCTCAGCCTAACCATCTGTCTGTGGATGAAAATCAAAACTCAAAAGAACTTGGGTACCAAGACCCTGCTGAAACGCCCTCCAAAACTGAGAAGTAAATTGAGTACCTCTATCCAAAATGATAGACGAGGGAACTCTGTACAGCCTGACTAACTCCCGAATATACAATCTAGCATAATCCTCAGCTGTATAAGATATATGCGTAGGCAAGAAGTGCACGTACTTAGTTAACCTGTCTACAATAACCCAAATAGAATCATGATAATGACGCAAAAGAGGTAACCCAGTCACGAAGTCCATATTCACCACCTCTCACTTCCAGGTGGGTATACTAAACTCTTGCATCACACCACTAGGTCTTTGGTGCTCTACCTCAACCTGTTGGTACGTTGCACACTTTTCTACAAACTCAGTTATATCTTTCTTCATACCATTCCACCAATAGATTTCCCATGAGTCGCGGCACATCTTGGTAGTGCTGGGATGAATAGAATACTGTATGCCATGCACTTTAGCCATAATCATCTGCCTCAGATCATCAACACACAGAACACACAATCTACCCTGCAGTCTCAACACGCTATCTCCTCGATGGGATAAAACCTCTACCTTTTGGTCCTTAACTGCCTCTTTCAGTCTGACCAAACTAGGGTCTTTATCTTGCTTCTCCTTCACTTCCGAAACTAAAGAGGATTCAAAACTACTTTGCACCAAAGTACTTCCCTCAACTGAATTAAGAAACCTAACACACAATCTAGCCAGAAAATGCACATCATGAGCTAAATCTTTCTTACCTTCCTCTACATGAGCAACACTACCCATAGATAATCTGCTAAGGGCATCCGCCACTACATTGTCCTTGCCCAGGTGATACAATACACTCATATCATAGTTTTATAACAGCTCTAACCACCTCTTCTGCCTAAGATTAAACTCCCTCTGAGTAAACACATACTTCAGGCTCTTATGATCAGTAAACACATCAACATGAACACCATAAAGAAGGTGTCTCCAGATTTTCAAAGCAAAGACCACAACAGCTAACTCAAGATCATGGGTTGGATAATTTCTCTCATGCTGCTTTAACTGTTTGGAGGCATAGGTTATAACCTTACCCCTTTGTATCAACACACAACCCAAACCAATTCTAGAGGCATCACAATACACCACAAAATTATCTATACCATCAGGAAAAGTCAACACAGTGGCTGAAGTAAGTCAAGTCTTCAACTCCTGAAAATTCTTCTCACAAGAATCTGACCACAGGAACTTAACTTTCTTTTGGGTCAACCGGGTCATGGGAGACTCAATAGAAGAGAAACCTTCAACAAAACGGCGGTAGTAGCCCGCTAGACCCAAGAAACTTCTAACATCAGACAGAGAGATAGGTCTAGGCTAATTTCTTACCATTTTTTTCTTTTAGGGATCAACTCTAATACCTTCGGCTGAAATAATATGACCCAGAAAGGCTACAAACCTTAGCCAAAATTCAGACTTACTATATTTAGTGAACAACTGGTGACCTCTAAGAGTTTGCAAGATAATTCTAAGGTGATCTGCATAATCATGCTCACTTCGGGAGTAGACAAGGATGTCATCTATGAACACTACGACAAACATATCAAGATATTGCTTGAAAACTCTATTCATAAGGTCCATAAAAGATGTTGGGGTATTGGTTAGCCTGAAAGACATAACTAGAAACTCAAAGTGACCATAGCGGGTTTGGAAGGCTATCTTTGGAATATCATATTCCCTCACTTTAAGTTGATGATAGCCGGATCTAAGGTCTATCTTGAATAAATAACTTACAGCTTGCAACTAATCAAATAGGCCATCAATTATCGGAAGAAGGTACTTATTTTGTACTATGACCTTGTTAAGCTTATGATAGTCAATGCACATACGCAAAGAACCATCTTTCTTCCATACGACTAGAACAAGTGAGTCCCAAGGAGAAATATTGGGCCTTATGAAACCATTATCTAAAAGATTTTTGACTTACTCTTTCAACTTCTTAAGCTCAGTAGGTGCCATACGGTATGGCAGAATAGAAATGGGATGAGTGTTGGGAAGAAGGTCAATCCCAAATTCTATCTCTCTATCAGGAGGCACCCCTGGGAGATCTTCCAAAAAAACATCTGGAAACTTGTTAACAATATCGGCTGACTGAATAGTTGGAGCCTCGGACTTAGTATCTTTGACTCTAACTAGGTGATAGATGCAACCCTTGGATATTAGCTTATTGGATTTGATATAGGAGATAAAATGACTCTTGGGAGATACCGAACTTCTGGACCACTCAAAAACTGGCTCATCAGGGAACTAAAACTTGACCATATAGGTACGAAAGTCTATAGATGCATAACAAGAATGAAGCCAATCCATACCCAGAATAAGGACAAAATCCACTATGTCTAACTCTATCAAATCAGCAAGTATGACTCTATGAAGAACAGTAACAGGACAATCTCTATACACTTGTTTAGCAACAACTAACTCCCCTACTGGTGTGGAGACTAGGAAAGGCTCATGAATCTTTTCGGGACTCATTTTGAAATTCACAGCCACAAGTGGGGTCACATAGGAGAGACTTGACCTGAGGTCCAACAACACATAAATATCAAAACTAAAGACGCGGAGCATACCAGTAACAACATTGGGAGATTCCTCCTGCTCTTTAAGGGATGGTAAGGCATAGAATCTATTCTGGCACTGACCGCCATCAGTGCTAGATGAAGCACCCTAAACAGGGGCAGGATGAGGAACAGGAGTTGGTGCACTAGTAGTCTGTGCCTGAGGTCGGGCATCTTTGGTCCCCTGCCTAGCATGCAGAAAATCTCTAAGTTTGTGGCCCTTATTTACACAACCAAAACAACCTCTCAAATCTGTGAAACACTCACTGAGATGGTCCCTACCACACTTAGCACAAGAAGGATAACGGGGCTTGTTACCAACACTGTTCTGCGACCTAGACATAAAAGACCTACTCCCTTGCTCCTGCCTGCCTCTAGGTACAGGAGCACTAGCTGATGAAGGCGCTGGAATAGATGGACATCTCTAAAATTGAGGGTGGTTTTCTCCATGAAACCTAGGCTGACTATACTCATGTTGCTCAGATCTAGCCCTCTTGGTACCCCTCACTCTATCTCTCTCTGCAATCTTATCCACCTCTATCTATTGTGAATGCATCATAAACCTAGATAGGTACATATCCCTATGAGATTCGCAATCCAATATTTTTTCAGGACCAAACTAGAAACATCTGTCACAAACTTGCTCATACTAGCTCGGGTGTCAAAAATCAAATCAGGAGCATACTTGGACAACTGATTGAACTTCAACCAGTACTCCTTAATAGTCATGGATCCCTGTATCAAGTTCATAAACTCCTCAATCTTTGCTTCCCTCATCTCAAGCGGAAAGAACATATCCAAGAATGCATCTTGTAACACTTGCCAAGTCATGGGAGCAACATCCTCACCTCTACCCTTCCTCCATGATACAACCCAGTCATAAGCTATGTACTTCAACCTGTAAGATTCCAACTCAACACTTTCTTCCTAAAAAATATTCATCACCTACATGATATTTCTCACCTCCTCAAGGTACAATTGTGGGTCCTCACTTGCCTTGGACCCATCAAACTCTGGCGAATTCATCCGCATGAAATCATGGATCCTAGAAGTAGATACATCACCTCCCTACTGATTTTCAATTGTGGCCTGGTTATTGGCCTAAATATTAGTGGTGACTTCTTGGGCTAATGCTTGAAAGGCCGCCCAAAACTCAGTATGAGACAGTATCATTCCAAGGATCAATAGGTGGGGGTTGCTCAGCATTATTTCTGCGGGCATTCACTCTTCGAAGAGGCATTTTATAAAATAGGAGAGCACAAATTATTAGATGAGAGGGACAATTACAGGTATGATGGAATCTGAAAGAAAGAAACAACTTTTTCCTAAAACGTCTTATAGCCTTTTGCTCATAGATGTGGCGCGCTACACACCGATGATCAAGAATCTACTCAACGCGGCTTGTCAGACTCCCTAGGAATCCTTTAAAACCTTAGGCTCTGATACAAAGTTTGTAACGACCCAAAATCACCTCCTGGGATGTCACACGGTGCTTAGGGCTACAAGTTGCCCCAAGCTAACCCTTTGAGCCTATCACTTCTCATAATAACTCATTCAAGAAGGAATATACAAAATACTGGCACTGTCATGTCAAATAAAAGGAGATACAAAGATAATACTTGGTCCAAATGACCATAATACTGGAAATCTCAACACAACCACTATCTGATAACTAGTCTGACAAAGCCTCTACTACTCCTTGAACTCGAGAGTCATTGGGGAAGGTACCCAACTGACTCAAACTAAACAGAAAGTAATAACAAACACTCAAACACTGAAGTTTCTGAAGATAGGTCCTCAAACCATGAGGACTCACCATTGTAGAAATATAGACGAAGGTACTCAAGAATCACTGATGAGGCTGGGACTGAGCACCTGAACCTATATTATAAGACAATGTAGCACATAGACATATATGTGGATCAGCCCTTGGGAATGTACTGAGTATGTGGGGATGTATGCATTTATTTAAAAACATTATCAATACTCTTTAATCAAATCATCCATGCAAATAGAAATGACTCATATAGTTTGATAAGTCTAAACTGTAAAGCTCATAAATTATGTAGAATAAAGCATGTAACACAAATCTCGTGAGACATTATACTTTGGATTTAAAATCTGTGCTTTCTTCTTATTCTTATTACTCATAGGATAAAGAAAGATTTAAACAATACTTTCAACTCATGCATATATCTCATGGGGAGTAAAGCTTCTTTAATGCTCAAGAACTTATAACTCTTTTGAACTCAAACACGTGGAACTCAAAATCATATAAATTTGGTTTAAAAACCAGTGATCAACTCGTATTAGTGGAGAAAACTACTTTCTTCTTTGGAAAATACTCATAAGAAATTCGTTCACTTTAGAAAATATCTCATCTCAAAGCTTTAGGAAAAATATTCTATCTTAATGGAAAATACTTTATTTTAGGGAGGTTCTCTTAACTGACATAAACCATGCGAGCTACATAGAGTCCAACATTTTGTCCTCCTAAAGAAGAAACCTCACGTTGGGGAGAGGCATCATACTCTTGCCAAGGAGTATAATCTCAACTCAGTGATCACTTATCTTGGCCTCGGGCCCAATCATCTCGGTGTCAGGCCCAAAGTCTCAAACCTACGATGGCACATAGTTCTGGGGTAAGATACCATGGTAACTTACCAACCTCGGTGCTAAATACTACTCCTTTTAGTTTATCTCGCTCATCTCATGGAAATCTACTTTCAAAATAATCTCATGGTTCATAAGAACCCAATAATCAAATCTGTAATCACATGTGGTAGAGTGAATTTCAAAACTCTATGACCATTAGGTTAAAACATTTCTCAATAATATCAAAATACTCAAATCATGGGTGCTTATAGCACAATAGTTCATAAAATTACAAGTCTCAAGTAGGTCTTAGTGACCCATAATTCAATCTCAAGTTAAAACTCATCATAATGCATAATAGATAGCATATAGATTCATAATTCATGTAGAAATCTGAAATTTACAGCAATTTATCTCAAAATCTCAACATACTCATATACTTCAATATCTCAAACGTTGCAACTATTAACTTCTTAAGGATTAAAATCATTAGGTATAAACGCAACTTCAATTTCTCAAGAAAACATGTAAAAATCATATCATTAGACTCTCAATTCATGGGAAATATCAAAAGCTTGCAGCCACTAACAATGGGTGAAAAACCCTAATTCAATTTCATGTAAAATCTCATAAGTTGCAGAAAATTGTAGTTTAAAAAAGCCTTTGGGCACAAGGGTGAAAGGATTACCCATGTTCAAAACCCCACATACCTTAGATTATGAAATTGGATGAACAAGCTGGCTTTAAACTCTTCTTCTTACTCTTGAGAGAGGGTTCTTGCAACCCTTGAAATTGGGGAACTCAAATCTCAACTCAATTTGTAGAATCAATGGTGTGTTCTTGGATTTCTTGGAGAAGGGTTTTAGATTTGATCTTGAGGGAGAAAACCTAGCTCTCTTATGTTTTGGATGATGAATGAAGCCATTTGCTTCATTTGAAATATATCTGAATGATAAAAAAGTGGAGAAGACCAAAAAGCCCTTTTTAAAAAGAATTAAAAATACTGAACGGGGGCTGCGACAGTTGAAAC
Source organism: Capsicum pubescens (assembly GCA_030864215.1). NCBI lineage: Eukaryota > Viridiplantae > Streptophyta > Magnoliopsida > Solanales > Solanaceae > Capsicum > Capsicum pubescens. The sequence continues at coordinate 208,698,800 of CM061540.1, read as the reverse complement.
GATGGTCCATCACTAGTCTGACTGTCCATCGGATCATCCATCGCACGTCGGTCAGAAAAAAATACACTGCCTTGGTGTAATGGTCGAAGCGATGGTCCGTCGCAGTCTTGATGGTTCGTCGGATCGTCCGTCGCACATGGGTGAGTAAAGGGAGTTACTACCTTGGTTGCTATGGTCCGTTGTAAACTCGACGGTTCGTCGGATCGTCTATCGCACCTGGACGATTCCAACAACTCTCAGTAAAATAATGTTAACTTCTCACCCCGATACTGGATTTGGATGAAATTATTATCATTGTAAAGATGATTTAATTCTCTACATGACAAAAAGTCAAATTTAAGAAAATTATATATGGTTTAAACACCAATCACTTGGGAAGTCACTTCTCAATCTTTTAGGGTCGAAATTACACTTCACTTTACAAGCTCTAAGGTACGGACTACGAGGGAACTTTGTAGGGTCTTACAAAAGTATTCCTTAACTCTTTATTGCCTTTCTTGGTTGATACGGCTATCATGGGATTGAGACCATTTACTAGAAGTCAAGCTCAGGAACTACAAAGACTTCAAGGCACGTTTATGAAAATGGATGCGGTTGAGCTTGTTGCAAACTTTCCCAAGGGAGTGTATGCCTTGACATATGAAACATTTTCCTTACTCTTGTTCCTTAGCTTATTTTGAATCAAGATTGTAACATTGAAACACCATCCTCTCAAGAGAGAGTACACCACCATTGACATCACAAGAGATGGTTTTCTTCTTGTGTTGTGTCTATTGGCTAGAAACTTGAGTTCTTGGGTGAACTGAGTTCCTCTTGGGTTTGCATAAGAAATTGGTGCTTGTTAACTTTTTTTACAGTTTTTAGAGTTTGATACACTCTTTAGTTGCTACCTAATGAGTTCTGTTTATGTCACGTTACCTATCCTTTTATTTTTTTAAGTTTGTGTTTGCTTTTTGTATCGTATTGTTGTTTTGTTGTTGCGGGTTTAGGCGTGTTGTGGTGACTGTTGCGAACTATTTTGATGTTGTAAATACCATTTGGTATTAGAGTGAAGGCTGGTCGTGTTCTTACACTACCAATCTTGGGCTCTTCTAGTTGAAAATTAAAAAAAAGAGTTGTTGGATGTCTTGTGTTTGGCCGAGAAGTTGTCTAGATTTAGGTGTTATTTTGTTTGTCTTAGCAGTCTCGTGTATTGGATTGTTGTTCACTAATACACTTTAGCCTAAATTCCAAGATTGGAGTTCTAGTTTAGTTATTTTTGAGAGGTTGGATGGATTAGATGTTGTTGTTGTTTAAAGTGTTCTTGTTGTTGTTCATTTTGTTCTTGAGTAATATTCAACAAAAGGGCTTGTTTGATTTGAAAAGGGAAGAGAGAGACAAAGTCTTATGTTTGTCTTGGGACTAATTTCAAGGCAACACTAAAGTGGCAAAGAAACAAAAACCTCCCAAAAAGTTTGTTTACTAAAAAGAGTGTCAAACATCTTTCAAAAAGGCCAAAAGAGGAAAGGGACAAAGATAAGGTAAAAAGGTGTTTTGTCAATTTAGTGCAAGTTGGTGAAAATTTGATGGATACCTTTGACCCTTGGAAAGAGAGTCTAAAATCTTGCATAATCACTCCAAAACCGAAAATTTTCACCAAACAACAAGATTGAACAACTCAATATTGGAAAAACATCATACTTCAACAACAATTCAAGACGGCCAAAAGAAAAGAAAATGTGGACCACACCAACAACAAAACTCAAGCTCTTGGACATTCATAGTTTCTTTCCTTGTCTCTACTAATTTATTTTTATTTACTCCTAAACTAGTTGGCAACTAAGTAACAACCTACTGAGTTGTGAACTAGTTTTAGAGTACGTCTTTCTTGTTAACGTTCCTTATGGTGCTTTGCTCATTTATAATTCGTAGTTTCTTGGTTCAAGTGCATACAAAACTTCATTGAGTCTTCCAAACCGAAATCCATTCTAAATAAAGAGTATATTTATTCCCAAGTACTCACAAGTTGATAGCTGGCTTACAACACTTGACAGGCTAAGTGAGGGAGCCTAGTGAAAAGAGTGAGTGAGAGTATTTTTAACTAATGTTTGATCGTTTTGTAGGTACATTTGCAAATAGAACTACCACACATGGAACCCTAAACTTCCAATGCACTAACTGTGGACCATAATGTTATGAATGCTCTTGTATCTAGTCTTGAGTCCTTGTCTCGGGACGTGGCTAGAGTGAATGCTACGGTTGAGAAGATGGGAGTGGAAATGGCCTCTATTAGTGGGTGTGTAGAGAGGGTAGAAAGCCAATGGAGTTCTAGACCTTCAACTCTTCAAAGCACATCCCAAGACATTACCCTCGAATCCATGCACCAAAGAATGTATCCACCAAATGCCATACCTCAAACCAACTATTACTCATAAGGCTGAGGCCTTGATGAACCTAGCCATTCCCCACATCACCAAGTCCCACAATAAGGACTTGGAACCCGAATTCCACCCTTAAATACAAATCCTCCAAACCAAAATCCTCCAATCTAAAGACCTCCTCCACTAAATGCCAATCCACCATACCAAATTCCAAATGTCCAAAGCCAATGCAAGAAGAGGGAAATGTGAGGGAAAACCAAAGGGCAGGGTATGGAATTTATGATGATCCTTATTTGATGGAAGATGGGATGAGAGGTAAAAGGGTATAACCAAGTAAAAACTGAGGGCTTGATGGTAGGGGAAGCCAAGGTGCTTGGGAAAGGGATGTTGGTCTTAACACTATCAAAATGGGACTTTTAATCTTTAGGGGGAAAAGTGATCCCGAAAAGTTTCTCGCATGGGAATACTTATGAGAGAGAGTCTTTCAAGTGAACGATCTCATGGAGAAGAAGAAGAGTTGCTATGCCATTGCTCATTTTGAGGGATAGGCTACCACATGGTAGGAGTATATCAAACATTTTGGCGACGTATTAATTGAGGGGCAACCCCCTTCTTGGTTTCGGTTAAGGTGTCTTATGAGGCAAAAGTACCTTCCCGAAAGCTATCAATATGAACTCCTTGAAAAATTGTACAACTTGAAGCAAGGAAACAAAAGTGTGGCGGCTTACTATGATGAGTTTCAACAACTCATCTTGAAACTTGATCATAGAGGAGAACAATTGAGCCACGATATCATTCGGTTCAAGGTAGTACTAAACATGGAAATCTCTGTTCATATGACACTTCATAAGTTTAAAACTATTAAAGGAATATTTCAAGCGCCTTTGGAGATTGAATAAGAGAACAAGGAAAGGTCGGCATAAAAAACAAAATGTACCAAGGGTTATCGGGTTGGACCAAGGGAAAAGAGGTGGTTCTATCGACTTTAGGGTGGAACAAGTCCAAACAACAACCAGCCAAGGCCCCTCCACCCGTGAGAAAGATTGGTCAATCACCTCCTCCACGGTTTGAGAGCAAGCCAAATGTTTGTTCCAATGTCAAGGGATTCCAATGCTTCAAATTCCATAGATGAGGACACAAGGTTAGTGAGTGTCCTAACTAGAGAAATGTGATATTGAGGGAAGGGAAGTTTTATTTCTTAGGGGGAGAATTGGGGATTGAAATGGTTGAAAATGAAGAAGCCTCTCAAGATGGAAAGGAAGGGGAGGCTGAGAGGCCTAGTGATGATGATAAGAGGAGGTTTGTCCACAATAAGGTGAACTTAAAGTACCTATTTATGTGTAATGGAGTGTCGTAATTATCAAAGCGTTGGATGATCCTAGCCAATGGGAAAACCTCTTTTATACTAAGTGCCTCATTAAGGGGAGTGTGTGCTCCTTAATTATTGATAGCGGAAGTTGTGCTAATGTGGCTAGTTCCTCGATGGTAGAACACTTGAAGTTTCCAACTAATCCACATGCGAATCCGTATAGACTCCAATGGTTGAACGATTATAGAGAGTTAAAGGTAACTCATCAAGTGGTGATTCGGTTAAAGTTGGAAATTATGAGGATGAGGTACTTTGTGACATTATTCCTATACAAGCTTGTGATCTTTTCTTAGATAAGAGATGGCAATATGATAGGTCAACCAAGCATGATGGCCGAACCAACTACTACTCCTTTAAGTTCAAGGATTGAAAGTACAACCTCCAACCACTATCACCGTTACAAATGTGTGAGGTACATCGACAAATGAAGAGTTTGCAAGGAAAGGGAAAAAAAAAAGAAATCCACGAGTAAAGGGGTTGAACCTGAGAGTGGGAAGGATGAGGGAGAAGAGGGAGTCTCGGACTTGATGGGTAGAAATTTAATAGTAATGTTGGCCCAAAAGAGATCTCTCTTTAAGGAGTATGATGACACTACTCCCATGCTATTTTTGGCTCATGTTTTGAATGCAAACCCGTCTACTTCCCCTATCCCATATTATATTTCTAATGTTTTGTAAGAGTTTGATGATGTATTTCCTAGTGAATTGCTGCAAGGACTTCCTCCACTTCGAGGAATTGAGCACCAAATTAACTTTATTTCGGGGTTGCAATTGCCGAACAAGCCAGCTTATAGGAGAAACCCCACAGATACAAAGGAACTCCAATGGAAAGTTGAGGACCTCCTCAACAAAGGATACATCAAGAAAAGAATGATTTCATGCACGGTCCCGATGTTACTTGTGCCAAAGAAGGATGGGATGTGGAGAATATGTATGGACTGCCGAGCCATAAATAAAATTATGATAAAGTATCGTCATCCTATTCCTAAGTTAGATGATATACTTGGTGAACTAAATGGATCTTGTGTGTTTTCTAAGGTTGATCTTAGGAACGACTATCACCAAATCCATATGCAACCGGGTGATGAATGGAAGACCGTATTCAAGATCAAGTTTGGTATATATGAGTGGATGGTTATGCCATTCGGTCTTACCAACGCTCTTTGTACCTTTATGTGGCTAATAAATTATGTGATGAAGCCTTTTATTGGAAAGTTTGTGGTTGTGTACTTTGATGATGTTTTAGTTTATAGTAAGTCCCTTAATGAACATGTATTGCATCTAAGGAGTGTGTTTGATGTTCTTAGAAAAGAAAATTTGTATACTAATATTGAAAAATGATCTTTTAGTGTTGATAAAGTTGTATTTCGGGCTTTATTATAAGCTCGAGGGGAATAGAGGTAGACGAATCTAAGATAACCGCCATTAAAGATTGGCCACATTCACCCTTATGTCGAAGATAGTGAAAATTTAGCCAACTACACCACAGTTGTCTATCATTGCTTTGGTCTCCACATCGATCTTTCAAGGATGATATGAATTCCTAAACTTTACCTAAAACCCTTCTTTCAAAGATGGCTTTAGGTATTCTAAAGCATGGAGCTTTCACTCATTATACACATATGGGTATTTGGGGCTTTCACCCATCAAATCCCAACCATGTTAGCATAGCAATGATAAAACACATAAACATGAACTACTAAAAAGAAGCTAATCAATAACAACCCACACACACTTTAACCCTTATTCACACATAAACCCAAAAGGGAGATCTAGCTACACATAAGATAAATAAGCATAGATATACCCAAAATCTCTATTGAAATGACTTGTTGAAGATTAAGTGAATGTTACTTCAAACTTGACACTCCCACAAATCAACAATGTAAGTGAGCTAGTCTTCCACTTAGAAAGTCTCCAATATATTCTTCACCAAAAATTATACTATATTTTCTTCTCCAAAAATGGAGCCTTATCAACTATAAAATTTAAACCTAAGAATTGGGGAAAATGGAATATGATACATGAATCAAGGTTTTGGGTCTTTTTGGCCAAAATTTGGATCAGCCATGTACATTTCCAGATTTTCCTTTGGGCTGAATTTTTCTGCTAAGCCGCGATCGCGTGAGTTTAGTAGAGACTATGGTTACGCAACAGTAACTAATTTCCGTGATCACGTTTGATTGACTTTTTCTTGACTACCGCGATTGCAGTTAGCGGACTGATAACGCTCAACTTACACGTCAATTTGAGTGCAAGAAGGTCGTCGTTAATATATTTACCTAACTTTGGAGTCAGGGTAATATTCATGAGGAACAATATGAGTAGTGATTAAATTAATTTGAAATGATAGTTACAAGTAAAATTCAAACAATTGGTACAAAAAGATATAATGGGGAAGGTGAGTTCCTACACTAATGTTTCTTTTTGGGATTTTCTAGTATAAATTCAGGGATACGAATAATTAGAGTTTTAACAATTATGCACAGATCTTAGGATTATGCATCACTAAAGGAGTGATATGTGGGAGTTAGTCATCAACATCAATTTAGTAAGTCAAATATGGGTAGTTTTGGTTATAGATATTGATGCTAGTCATTCAAAAATACATCAAACTTTCACCCATTAATCCTTTCGAATACCTAATATATGTGTTCAACAATTAGTAACCACAACCTCAATTAAGGCATCCCTATTTCTAGGATGACACCCAAGGCATAGTCAACCTCACTTTAACCCTTATTTTTAAGATAGTGAGAATTTAGCAAACCACACACATAATTGTCTATCATTGCTTTGGTCTCCACATCCCTCTTTTGAGGATGATGTGATTCCTAAAATTCACCCAAAACCCTTCTTTCGAAGATAGCCTTAGATTTTCTAGAACTTGGAGCTTTCACCCATCAAGCCCATGCGGGTATTCGGAGTTTTCACCCATCAAGCCTATGTGGGTATTTGGAGTTTTCATCCATCAAATCGCAACCAAAATAGAATAGCAATAATAGAACCAATAAGCATGAACTACCAAATGGATGCTAACAATCTCAACCCACACACACTTTAATCCCTATTCACACATAACCCCAAGAGGAAGATTTAGCTACACATAAGATAAATAAGCATAGATATAGCCATAATATCCATTGAATTAATTTGTGGTAGATCTAGGCGTCTATTGCTTCAAACTTGGCTCCTCCACAATATCAACAATGCAAGTGAGCAAATTTTCCACTTTGAAAGTCTCCAATGTATTCTTCACCCAAAATTTATACAAAATTTTCCCTTAGGCTAAACATTTCTGCCAAGCCGTGATTGCGCAAGTCTGGCTGCGACCGCGGCTATGCGACTATGATTGACTTTTGCGGTCGCGGTTGATTGACCATCTTGACTGACCACGAGCACGGTCCATGGACCACGACCGCGGCAACTGAGTCTAGTTCACTGCAGGTCTTCAGCTGCACTTTTTCTGCTCCCTTTTGATCATTTCAAGCTCCAATCCACATCTCTTTATCTTTTCAACTCCTATACTTGCAACGAGTAGATATTAGTGCATTAAATCATAATTATGACTCATTTACTCATTTGATACAAGGTAATATGCACGAAAACTGAGTGCTAATGAGTGGTAAAATCACCACTCCTTAACACCCCCAACTTAAGCATTTGTTTGTCCTCAAGCAACATTACCTCTTTACCATGAACCATACTCATTTATGCCCATATTTTATGCCTTAATTGCCATACCGACCTCATCTCGAGTCACAACCACAAGTAGCTCATCGCACATGTGCTAGGCTAATTTCTTAACACACCTCATTATAAAATATAACAATCCAGGCTACATCAGACTTTAAAGAGCAATCAAACAACAAAAACCAATACTCTAGAAGTGGGTCACTTTTTGACTAAAACTAAACCATACTCCATTTGCCTCATTATCCGGGAGGTGACAAAAATCACTCACCTCAACTTGTTTGTTTGCCCATCTCACAAGAAAGAAAAGTTTCACACACCAAACCACCGAACAAGTAACAAGGAATTTTAAGTGCGAAATTCTCCCCTCACAAAAGAAATCTCAATGCGAAAAGTGTCATGTCATAGGCTTGCCACTATATTAAATATCCACTACAAAGAAAGTAAATGGTTGGAGATCTCAAAGGACTTTCTAATCTTGTAATGTAGGTTCGGGTTAGGGTAGGATATCATTTAGGGAACTAGGTTTCACCCTACCTTGAACATCTATATCACACTTTACAACACTCATCCTTTCGACTATGGGCCACTCTACTTTGTTTTCTTTCTTTGTTCATGCCTATCTTTTGCCTCTTTTATTCCCCACTTTCCTTTTACTTCCATTTCCTTGCATTGGTGTGCAAGTCATCATTTTATTTGGTCCTTTACTTTTTCTAAACATTTGTTTTCAACACTTAGGTATATTAGGCATTTTTACTAATACCTCGTGGTCCCAAACTTTCTTTCACCAATTTTTACCACCCCCAACTTAGGATTTTAGCCTCACATTGCATTTTCAAGTTCAAGGAGGGTATGGTTCAAAGAGGGATAAAAAGAAAGGTTCACGACTTGTAATGAGTTTGCCAAAGAAAAGTTTAAAGGTTCAAAGTGGGTACTAGGGATTACAATTATTCATAGGTAGGATTTTTAGGCTAAAGTGGGTTCCAAAATCACAAAGAGAACCTAAGATCATTTCTCCAACCAAATACAATAAAAATTAGTTTTGAAATACTAATGGGGAAAGTTCTACATAACACAAGTATACAAGAGATAAATGCAATATTCTCACCACACATGGCATGCAAAATTCGTTAAGGGAGCTCAAATATCCTTCCCAGTGGAAACAATTATGGAATATTTATTACAATTCACATGTCAAACATTTGTGGAACCACAAAAAGAGAAAAGGATTTGTTACAACATTGCTCAAGTCCATGCCTGGGATTTTTCAAAAATTTTGTACGTAGGGGGCTTCTTGATTTTCCATAGCACCATGCCCAAATTGCTAAACTATGGCGATGGCTACAACCAAAGCCTTAGTATTATATCTTGGCTCAATCATAGGCGAGCTAACCATATGGCTACTCAGACTTTGCCAATGGTGTATAAAATGATCTCAACTTAACCACGAATAATGCTATGGGTACTCAGGATCCCCCTGCACCTTTGTCTCAAACCCAAACACAATATTTTACCCTTAAAAATGTCGTCACTCAATCCATCATAGAGAAAAATTAATCATGCATCAACAAGAGTAAAATAAAATTAGATCAAAAGAATACCAAAAATAGAAGAAAAACATAATAATCCATAAAGCGTGGTCACTATCAGAGCACCCAAGAATATAGCATCCAAAAGACAATATGAGAAAAAGTATCCAAAACATCATCAAAAGAAATATCCGGCAACATAACACTAAATAATATAGAATCTGAGGTCATACCCTACTGAAATAAATACGGTGTTCGCACTACATATGCAAGAAGAAAAGAGTAAAAAGGGATCTTTGTATCTGCATCACAAGCTATCTCATCTTGTTGACTCTACATCATCATCTGACCATTCTACATGTGCATCATCCTCACTATCAACTCTCGGTGAAGGTAGCGGTTGGTTTGGTTTGACCACCTTGAATATGCCTTTCACCCCCTTCAGGCGAACCACTGTGGCACCCTACTTTTTCTATTCCGCTATGTACTTATCATAATTTGATTGTGCCACATATGAATGACGAGTACGGGAGGACTATCCTAGTCCTGAGGTGATCTAGACAATATCTCTCTTATCCCCTACATCTGAATAGATATATCATCAAACGCAGTCGCTGATGAGGGTCTGCAAGAGTCTATGACCTCTTGGACTAATTTACCTGAGTCCATCTTTCTCTTCTTACTCTAACTTGGTATGCCCTCACCTCTAAATTTAAGTGGATAGATAAGAGATCCATGGTGCACCCAAGTGTTCGTGACATACTTCTCTACTTTTTCTCTCCTTTATAATTCAGTGATAAGAGATGGAAAGAGAAGATAGGTAACTCCCTGGTTATTAAAGTGTCTCCACTCAAAGTGAGCAATCTCACCCACATTCAGAGCAATGCCAAAAAAGATGCATGCAACCATCCTAGCTCTCATTCTATGACCACGGTCATGTGAGTGCATAGTGATACTCTTCTATAGATGATGTTCAGCCATAGCCTAGCTCCAGCCTTGAAGTCCTTTATTAAAATATCTCATTTGGTGGTGGCCCATAGGGCTTTTTTTCTAGGACACAAGATACCAGCTATCCAAGTTCCAGGCTCGTATGCTTTGGCGTCAAACTCCATCATGCTAGCATTTGGAAGCCCATACACTGCATTAATTTGCACCGCTCCAAAGTGGACCTGTTTACCCCAAATTTTCATAACTGGGTTTGTGAGGGAGACTATGCAGAGGTTTGCATAGAAATCACACACCTATTGCTCATTAGCAAGGTAGGTTTTAGGGGCAAAACATATCCCCCTAATTTCAGTAAGCCTAGCATGGAATTCTGGGAACTTTTCTTCTACCTTGTCTTGGCTGATTCTCATTTCAGGGAGTAGCTTTGCTCTATGGATGTCTGCGTCATACTAGTGTTGGCATTCTGCGGACATGAATTGGGTATCATCAAAGTATCCCATTGTTGAGTCGTAGAACCTATAAACATTGCAGCTTATGCCAATATTAGCAACATTATAATAAACGAATTCTAAAACAAATCTATAAGCTCATGTGGTATTGTTATAGAAGGTTTTAAGGGTAGTTAACGTGTGGCAGGAAATTTTGTGCCTGTCAGAACCTTCCTTCAGGTATGGTGATCGGGGAGCATTGGCTGAGACCGCAATGATGCGATCGCGATCATCAGGGCTGCGATTGCAGTACCCAAGGCCTGGTCTGACAGTTCTTACCCAGTATTTAAAATTCAATTTTAACCCCAATTTTACAGTTACACTAGGCATGACAACAATAGCAACAATGAAGTTGAGCCTAGAGTGCAAGTTCATGGCCCCGAATGTAAAAAAATTAAACATAGATTTCGTAGGGGTAGTCTATCAAACACATGAAATACATCTCAACATGAATGGGTTAAGGTCAGATTTTGGGTACTTAAGACTTCCCCAATTGTGTGCATACCAACTTATAACAATTAATCACAACACTAAATACTAACAAGCATGCATTTTGTAGTGAAAATACTACTTTACGCCTTTGTCTATACTATAAGTTTCAAGAAGGAAATAGATATTCAAAATGAGGGAATTTAAATAACTTACCAAGTTAAATAATGCACGAGATGAATTGGTACTTAAAAATGCAATGCAAAGCCACAAATTTTTAGAGGATTTTGAGAGAATTTTGAAAGAGATTTAAAGAATTTTAGGGGAATTGGTAATTTGAACGGGTTTTTAAACTGAATTGACCACAATCATGGTCCTAGTTACATGTTTGCAGTCATGCAGCTTTTGAGATCGTAGTGACACATACCACGGTCATGGTACTGAGACCTATTAACCGGGTTTTCTACACAGTCCAAATTTCTAATTCCACACATTCCTTTCCAACTTCAACAAAAATTTATCTTGGCACCCCAAAGTTCTGTGGATTATGCACTCACACAAACAAGAAGTTATTCTATTTTATAATGCATAAAAAGGAAAGGATACATGCCATTTTTTGTGGCATGATGGATTGCCACCCATTGAGCGCTTAGTTTAATATCATGGCTTGACGTTTCCTCCACTTCCTTTTATGTCGCCACTTAGAAGATTTGAATACCCATCGCAAATTTCACTCAATATGCAATGAGTAGAAGAGGAACAAAAAATTCAAATCTTCCAAGATGAAACTTGGAAGAGGTGGTAAAATGGCAAGAAATCTTCTATCTCGCCATTTTGAAGACTTGAACCTTTTACCCAACTTTACATCGATCTTATTGATTCGCTCCTTGGGTAAAACTAAGCATATCAATAAGTCATTCCTTATAATTTGGAAGTTGATCATTTTGGTTTTCGATGGACGGGGCTCCATGTGCGCATTTGGGATGACAAACTCCAAAATGTAAGAGTTGGACTCTATCTCTCCACAATCATTCATTTGGTCAAAAGGATGGATCCCCATCACATCCTCGATGCCTAATGTTAAAATGTGGGTTGAATGAGGTCTAACACCTAACTTTGGGTTAGCTTCCTCCAAAGAATTGTCACCCCAAAATGAGCTAGAGTCATCATAAGAGGTTTGCTTTGCCTCTTCTTTTGACTCTAGTATTATTTCCTTTATTATGGATTCTTCTCTCTCGTATGGATCGAATGATTAGGAAGTCATTGAGGAATATTTGCTACCAAGATCATCATTATAGCATGGTTTGTCTCCATGATAACACTCCTCTTGAGTATTAGGAAAGGTAGTGATAGTTTTAAGCTTTTCTTCTTTGCCCAATAGCTCTTTCTTGACACCTGTCCATTCTTTGTACATGTATTCCATATTCTCCCCCATGGCATCTACCCGATCCAAGATGGAAAATAACCTTGGGTCACAGCTACTGGAGTCGGTGCATTGTTTTTTTGGTTTCTTATCATATGATCTAATAAAATCATAGGAAGAACTAGCAATTCAATTAGTATAATAGGGGGAGGGGGTGTTTGGACACTTATCCCAATGTCCTTGCAGATGGCCTCATATGGGCCAACCATACTCCCAATCGGATAGAGATAGTAAGATCTCTCCCCGGGGAGCATACTTACAATCTCTCCTGAAGTATGGTGCGTAACAATAGGAACATGGGGGGTCACGATATGACTTCCAATCATTAAACTCATATTTGTTAGAAGAAGCCATCAAGAGAAGTAAAAATAAAATAAAATCTTCCTACAAATAAAAATAACAAACAAATATTTACACCTTAAATTTAAGCAAGTAAGCTAAAATTCCAAACTAACTCAATACACCAAATTGTTCCCCGGTAATGACACCATTCTTTATAACACTCAACTTATACGTCAATTTGAGTACAACGCGGTCATCGTCAATATATTTACCCAACTTTGAAGTCGGGGCCGAATCCATGAGGAACAATATGAGTGGCGATTAAATTAATTTGAAATGATAGTTACAAGTTAAATTCAAACAAATGGTACAAAAAGATAAAATTGGGGAGATGAGTTCCTACACTAATGTTTCTTTTAGGGATTTTCTAGTATAAATTCGGGGCTACGAATAATTAGAGTTTTAATAATTATGCACAGATCTTGGGATTATGCATCACTAATGGAGTGACATATGGGAGTTAGTCATCAACATTGATGTAGTAAGTCAAATATGGGTAGGTTTGGTTATAGATATTGATGTTAATCTTTCAACAAAACACCAAACTTTCACCCATTGATCCTTTTGAATACCTAATGGATGTGTTCAACAATTAGGAATCACAACCTCAATCAAGGCATCCCTATTTCTAGGATGACACCCAAGGCATTGTCAACCTCACTTTTACCCTTATTTTTAAGATAGTGATAATTTAGCAAACTACACACATAATTGTCTATCATTGGTTTGGTCTCCACATCCCTCTTTTGAGGATGATAGATTCCTAAACTTTACCAAAAACCCTTCTTTCGAAGATAGCCTTAGATTTTCTAGAGCTTGGAGATTTCATCCATCAAGCCCATGTGGGTATTTGGAGTTTTCACCCATCAAATCCCAACCAAAATAGCATAGCAATAATAGAACCCATATACATGAACTACCAAATAGATGCTAACAATCATAACCCCACACATTTTAATCCCTATTCACACATAACCCCAATAGGGAGATTTAGCTACACATAAGATAAATAAGCATAGATATACCTATAATCTCCATTGAATTAATTTGTGGTAGATCTCAGGGAATGTTACTTCAAACTTGGATTCTCAAAAATATCAACAATGGAAATGAGCAAATCTTCCACTTAGAAAGTCCAATGTATTCTTCACCCAAAATTTATACAAAATTTCTTCTCCAAAAATGGAGGCTACAAAGTCTCAAGCTAAACCTAGAAAAATTGGGGAAGAAGGAATGTGATGGAATGAATGATACATCAAATTAGGGCTTGAGTCTTTTTGTTCAAGTTGGGATCAGCACATGTAATTATAGTTTTTCCCTTGGGTTGAATATTTCTGTCAAACTGCAATCGCGTAAGTATGGCTTCGACTGCAGCTACGTGACTATGATTGACTTCCACGGTAATGGTTGATTGACTATCTTAAATAACCGTGACCGTGGACCATGGACCGTGACCGTGGTAAATGAGGCTAGTTCACTACAGGTCTTCAGCTGCACTTTTTCTGCTCCTTTTTTATCATTTCAAGATCCAATCCATATCTCTTTGTCTTTTCAACTCCTATACCTGCAACGAGTTGATATTAGTGCATTAAATCACTATTTTGACTCATTTACTCATTTAAGACAAGGTAATGTGCATGAAAACTGAGTGTGAATAAGTGGTAAAATCACCACTCATCATGGACCGCGACCGCGGTACCTGAGGCCTTTTTGCTCCTAGTCTTCATCTGCACTTTCTTGCTCCTTTTTCAACCAATTTAAGCTCTATTCCACATCTTTCTATCTTTTCAACTCTATACGTGCAAATAGTGGATATTACTGCATTTCCTCACAATTATGTCTCATTTATTCATCCTAAACAAGGTAATTCCTATGAATGTTGAGTGCAAATGTATGGTAAGATCACCACTCATCAACCTCCCTAACTTAAAGCTATTGCTTGTCCTCAACCAACACTACCTCTTACCATAAGTCATAGTCATTTTTGCCCCAACTTTATGCCTTAAAGATCACATTGACTTTAACCTTAGTCACTACCATACTAGCTCATTGCATATGGTCTAAGCTAATTTCACTACACCCCTCATTATAAAATGCTATATCCAAGGCTACATAGGACTTCAAAGAGATACCAAACAACAAAGAATCAATGCTCTAGAAGTGACTCTTTTTTTACCATAATTGAGCTATACTTCATTTGCCTCATTGCTTGAAGGTGACAAAATCTCCCTCCTCAACTTGTTTCACATGCCAACCTTACAAGAAAAAAAATTCCTCACACAAAGATACAAAATATGCAACAAGGAATTTTAAGTGGATAACTCTCTCCCTCACAAAAGAAATTTTCATGCAACAAGTGTCATGCCATAGGCTTGCCCCTATTTTCAATCACCACTACGAAGAAAGTAATCACCACTACGAAGAAAGTAAGTGGTTGGAGATCTCGAAGGACATTTTAAGCTTGTAACGTAGATTCAGGTTAGGGTAGGATATCATTTTGGAACAACATGGCTACACCCTTCCTTGAACATCTACAACACACTTTTTCAATTCCCCTTTTTGACTATGGGCCACTCTTCTTTGTTTTCTCTCTTTTATCATGCCTACTTTTTATTTCCTTTCTTTACCAAACTTTTTTCATCCCCTCCTCTTGTACTTTTGCATAATTCTTTCCTTTGATCGACTCTTTCTTCTTCTGTTTGATTCATTACAAAGTCTAGGCATATTAGGCATATAAATACATCTTTGTGGCACCAAAGTTACTTCCATCAATCTTTACAACCTCTAACTTAGGATTTTAGACTCGAATTACATTCTCAAGTTCAAGGAGGGTATGGTTCAAAAGAGGAATAAAAAGAATGGTATACGGCTTGTAATGTGTTTGCCAAAGAAAGGTCTAAAGGCTCAAAGTGGGTGACTAAGGATTATATTCATGCTTGGGTAGGCTTTTTAGGCTAGAGTGGGCTTCCAAAATCACAAGGATGGCCTAAGATCATTTCTCCAACCAAATACAATCAACATTATATTTGAAAGACTAACGGGGCAAGTTCTAGATAACACAAGTAAACAAGAGATGCATGCAAATAACTCACAACACATGGAATGCAAATTTTACCAAGGGAGCTCAAATTTCCCTCCCTCTAGAGGCAAATTTGGAGTATCTATTTTTATTTACAAATGAAAATCTTGCGGAGCCACAAAAAGAGAAAGAGTTCTGTTACCAAATTACTCTTGTCCATGCCCTTGATTTTTTTTGGAAAAATTTTGTATGGGGGGGGTCGTTCATTTTACATTAGCACCACATAAAATTTACTAAAATATGGCAACAACCAAAGCCTTAGTATCACATTGAGGCTCAAAATAGGCAAACTACCCATATGGCTACTCAAACTTCGCCAATGGCATATAACATGATCCCAAACTTATAACTTACCATGCTACAAGTACTCAGACTTCCCTTGCATTTTTCGACATTTATGCTATGGGTACTCAGAATTCCCCTGTATCTATGCATCAAAACCCAAACATGACGATTTACCCTTAAGAATGTCATCACTCAATCCATCATAGAGCAAAGCTAGTCATGCATCACCAAAATCAAAATATAATTAAATTAGAAGAACACTAAAAATAAAAGAAAAGCATGATAATCCATAAAATGTGGGTACTATAGGGGTACCAAAAAATGTAGCATCCAAAAAATGTAGCATCTCAAAACCAAATAAAAATAATATCCAAAACATTATCTAAAAATAATCACCAATATAAAGAGAAATATCCAGCCACGCATCATCAAAATAATACAAATCTAGGGGCACCGCCAACTAAAAGACTGCAGTGTCCCCACTTCTAAGTTGCTCTCTCCTACTGACTCTGCAGCATCACCACTAGCTGTCTTTACTGTCCAACCTCCATGAAGGTAGTAGATCATTGGGATTGAGGATTTTGAAGATTCCCTTTACCCCTTCCACAGCTTCTTAAAGAATTTATCTTTTTTATTCTCTTTCTTCACCATTTTCTCATGTTACTCCTTGAGGTCCCTGTGTGATCCCACCAAGGTTGAGTAGGATCTCCCTAAATTGGAAATTATTGATCCCTGCTTCTTCTTCTTCTCATGATATATGTCATAATTTGACTGAGTTACATATGAGTGGTGAGTGGTGGATGGCTCTCCTGGTCACTGAGGAAATCATGACACTAACTCCCTAACCTTCTTTATTTGACCTAAGATATCATCAAGGGGGTTGGCTAACGAAGGTCTACAAGAATTTGTGTCCTCTTGGACTGAGTTTCCCATGTATATTTTCCTCTTCGTACTCTGACCTAGGGTACCCTCACCTCTAAATTTGAGTGGGTAGATGAGGGGGCCTGGACGCACCCAAGTATCTATAACATATTCTTCCACTCCTTCCCTTTTGCAAAGCTCAGTGATAAGGGAAGGGAAAAGAAGATGCATACTTCCATGAGTCTGGAAATACCTCCACTCTAAAAGACCAATCTCACCCACATTGAGAGGGATGCCAGATAGGATGCAAGCCACCATCTGATATCTCAAATATATGACAATGGTCATATAGGTTTAGGGCGATACTCGACTGCAAACAATGTTCAACCAAAGCCTATCTTCTACTATGATGTCCTTCATCAGAATATTTCTCTTGGTGATGGAACAGGGAACTGCTTTTCCAGGACATAAAATATTGGCCATCCAGGTCCCCGACTCATATGTTCTTTCTTGGAGTTTCCCCATGTCAGTATTTTGGTGCCCATACAATGCATTAACCTACTCTGCTCCAAAGTTCACCTACTTACCCCAAATTATCATCACTAGGTTTGTGAAAGAAACTACACTAAGGTTTGCATAGAATTCAAACACCCACATCTCATTAGCATAGCAGGGTTCTGGGGAAAAACACATCCACCAGGTCGCAGTGAGTCTGGCATGAAATTCTGGGAGCTTCTCCTCAACCTTGTCTAAGCTAATACCCCTTTCAGGGAGTAGCTTAGTCCTGTGATAATCATCATAGTTGGTGTACTGTTATTGTGTGGACATAAAGTGGGTATTATCAAAATCTCACATCTTTGAGGTTGAGAACCTATAAATAATGCAACTTAGGCCAACATTAGTATTATCCTACCAAAATCATGCTAAATTAAACAGGTAAGCTCATGTGTAGTGTTATGAAGGTTTTGGGGTTAGTGTGGGATGTGCAGAAGTTTTGAAGTCTGTATAAAACTGGCCTCAAGTATGGTGATCGTGGAGAGTTAGCCACGACCGCGATCCCAGGATCGTGGTCAGCAAACCGCTGTCGCGGTACTTGAGACCAGGTTTGACAGTTTCTGCACAATGGTTGAAACATAATTTTTCCCAAAATTTTGGCTTAAACTAGGCATGATAACATTATAATCAGAGAATTTTAAGCCTAGAGTCGGTGATCACAGCCCCAAACTTGAAGAAATTGATCATGGAATTTGTAGGGGCATTCTAATTGCACACGTGGTATACTATTCAATTTAAATAGTTAAAGGCCTACTTTTGGGTACTCAAGACTTCCCGAAAGAGTGAGCACACTAACTACAATAGCTAACCATAGAACAATCATAGTTAAGCATGGGTTCAGTATTAAAACATTATTTCAGGATCTTTTAATACATTACGAGTTTAAAGCATGCAATTATATTAAAATCAAGGGAGTTGTGACAACTTACCAAGTTAGATGATGCTATTGTAATAGGATGCACTTGGATATGCAATGAAGTGCCAAAATTTAAAGAGGATTTTAAGAGAATGTGAGAGAGGGCATGGGAAAAATGGGCAGTCGGATGGTCATTTAAATAGATTTGACCGCGATTGCGTTCCTAGTCATGCGGTTGCAGTCACATGGCCTCCACGATGGCAGTGGCATGGATTTCGGTCGCGGTAACTGAGACCAAATATCCAGGTTCCCTGCACTTCTTTTTTAGTCCAACTTGCCAATGTCACACGTTCCCTTCTCAAATTCAGCCAAAATTCCCGTTAGCACCATCATTTCATGGATTGTGAATGCTTAAACAAAAATGAATTCTACTTTATCATGCATAAATAAAATGGATACAGGTCACTTTTCATGGCGTGATAAGTTGCCTACTATCTAGCATTTAGTTTAACATCACAGCATGACGTTTTTACTCTTTTCTTTTATATTTACACTTAGAAAATTTGAATCTCTATCCAACTTTCATTCAATATGCAATGAGAGGTAGAGGGACTAAAAATTCAAATCTTCTAAGATAAAACTTGGAAGAGGTGATAAAATGGAAAGAAAGCTTTGATCTCTCCATTTTGAGGACTTGGACCTTTTACCCAACTTCAAAT
The DNA here is from genome assembly GCA_030864215.1 of Capsicum pubescens. NCBI lineage: Eukaryota > Viridiplantae > Streptophyta > Magnoliopsida > Solanales > Solanaceae > Capsicum > Capsicum pubescens. The sequence goes on along the minus strand of CM061540.1, from coordinate 208,679,868 downwards.
CTAACTTCCGAATTTGCTCCTTGGGTAAAAGTAAGCATATCAATAAGCCATTCCTTGTACTTCGGAAGTTGAGAATCTTGGACTTTAATGGATGGGATTCCATGTGCTCCTTCAGAATGTTAAACTCCAAATTATAAGAGTCGAACTCCTTCTCCCCACAATCTACCATTTGTTTAGAGGCATGGATCCTCATCACATCCTCTAAGCACAATGTTGAAAAGTGGTTTGAACAAAGTCCAACACCTAATTCCGGGTTAGCCTCCTCCAAAGCATTGTCACCCCAAAATGAACTAGAGTCATCATAAGAGGTATGCATTGATTCTTATTTTGACTCTAGCACCATTTCTTTTATTTTGGCCACTTCGTTCCTATATTAGTTTGATGATTTGGATGCCATCGAGAAGTCTTTGATACCAAGATCATCATCATAGCTTAGTTTCTTTTCATGATAAACCTTCTTTTGAGGAGTAGGTATGGTTGTAATAGTTGCAAGGATGATATTCTTGCCTAATTCCTTTGTTGTGACATGCGCCCATGTGAACACCCTATAGGATTGATACATTTCTTATGCGTTCTCCCCAGTCGTAGTTACCCGATCAAAAATGGTTTGAAGTATTGCTTCAAAACCAATGAGTCTAGTTTATTGCTCCTCCTTCCTCTTATCATAAGACCTATCAATCTCATAAGAAGAACTAGCGATTCGGTTAGTTATAATAGGGGGAGGGGATATTTGGGCAATCATCCATATGTCCATCTTGACTTCCACATGAGGTAAAACCATACTACCTATAAGATCGAGATGGTGATCCAGTCTCTTTTTAGGGAGCATAGTTACAATCTCTCATGAAGTGTGGTCTGTGACAATATAAACATAGGTCGTCAATATAGGCGTTCCAACCACTAAATTAATATTTGTCGGAAGATGCCATACCAAAAACTAGAAATAAAAAAAAATCTACCTACAACAAGGAAAATCACATACAAATATTTACAAGCTTGAATTCAAGAAAGTAATTAAAGTTTCAAACTAACTTAATACGCCAAATTATTCCCCAGCAATAGTGCCATTTTTTATTACGTTCAACTTAAACGTCAATTTAAGTGCAAGGCAGTTGTCGTTAATATATTTACCCAACTTTGGAGTCATGGTCAAATCCACGAGGAACAATGTGAATGGCGATCAAATTGATTAGGAATAATAGATACAAGTTAAATTCAAACCAATGATACAAAAAGATAAAAATAGGGGAGATAAGTATTTACACTAATATTTTTTTTTGGGTTTTTCTAGTATAAACTCAGTGCTACGAATAATTAGAGTTTTAACAATTATGCATAGATCTTGGGATTATGTATTACTAAGGGAGTGATATATGGGTGTTAGCAATCAACATCAATTTAGCAAGCCAAATATAGGTAGGTTTGGTTATAGATTTTGATACTAGTCTTCAAACAAAACACCAAACTTTCAACTATTGATTCTTTCGAATACCTAATAGGTGTGTTAAAAAATTGGTAACCACAACCTCAATCTAGGTATCTATATTTCTAGGATGATACCCATGGTATAGTCAATCTCTCATTCACCCTTATGTCTAAGATAGAAAAAATTTAGCCAACTGTACCACAATTGTATATCATTTATTTGGTCTCCATATCCCTCTTTCAAGGATGATATAAATTCCTAAACTTCACCCAAAATCCTTCTTTCAAAGATGGCTTTGGGTTTTCTAGAGCATGGAGCTTTCACTCATCATACCCATGTGGGTATTTGGGGCTTTCACCCATCAAATCCCTACCCTATTAGTATAGAAATGATAAAACCTATAAACATGAATTACTAAATAGAAGCTAATCAATAAAAACCCCCATACACTTTTACCCCTATTCACACATAACTCCAAGAGGGAGATCTAGCTACACACAAGATAAATAGGCATAGATATACCCAAAAACTCCATTGAAATGACTCGTTGAAGATTAAATAAATGTTACTTCAAACTTGACACTCCCACAAATCAAAAATGGAAGTGAGCTAGTCTTCCACTTAGAAAGTCTCCAATATATTCTTTACCCAAAAATTATACCATACTTTCTTCTCCAAAAATGGTGGCTTATCAACTACAAAAGCTAAACCTAAAAATTGGGGAAGATGGAATATGATACATAAATCAAGGGTTTGGGTTATTTTGGCCAAAATTGGGATCATCCATGTACATTTCCATATTTACCCTTGGGTTGAATTCTTTTGCTAAACCACAATCGCGCGAGTCTGGCAGCGACCATGGTTATGCGACCGTGGCTAACTTCTGCGATCGCATTTGATTGACTTTTGCTAACCGCTATGATCGCGGTCAGTAGACTGTGACCACATTACCTGAGGCCTTTTTTCTCCAAGTCTTCAACTGCACTTTCCTGCTTTTTTTCAATCAATTTAAGCTCTATTCCATATCTTTCTGTCTTTTCAACTCTATACCTACAAAGAGTGGATATTCGTGTATTTGCTCATAATTATATATCATTTATTCATACAAAACAAGTTAATGCATACAAATATTGAGTGCGAATGAGTGGTAAGATCACCACTCATCAGAGGGAAATCTACCCTTTTGGATGATAGAATTCCTGATGTGTTAAACATGAGAATTTGACTGGCCGAGTCATCATCGTCTTCTCCTTTATTGGATATTAGTGTAGTGATCATCTGCATAGATATTTCCTATTCTTCATATACATCTATGGAGAAAAGGATGTCTTCCATCTATTCTTCTTCCAAGGAGAAGACCGAATCAAGGTCATCTTCTTTGCTAAGATAGATGGTTGTGTGATCATTTAATTTTTTAAAAAGGTGGATGGAGTCCTTTAATTTTTTGTATTGAGGATAGTTTCTTGCAAAGTGGAAAGGATTTTTACAGATGAAGCAGTCATTCTTCTTCTTGTAGCTTGTCGAGCTTCTTTGTTTGAAGTACTTGGTTCAGCTGATTGCCTTGAACCTTTCGTCTGAAGGCCTAGGTTGCTTGAAACTCCTAAAACATAACTTTTTGTGGGATCCTTATTGATGGCTTGAGCAGGGTAAATTGGATTTTATAATAAGATCATTCCTGTTGCATGCTTGATCAAGTGCTGGATTATTTTGGGCAATGTGCTTCAGCAGATCTCTTTGTACATAGTTGTCTAGGGCTTGGAAGATGGCTTGCCTGATATAGCCTACTTGTGGGATGATTATAAATTTGAATTTTTCCTTCACAATCGTCATTGCGTGGACTGCTAACATCTTCAGCATTGATAATACGAAGGCTCTTTTCAGGCCAGGATCTTTGCCCAACTCAAAGTAGATCTTTGCCATTTTCTGGAAGTGGATTTTGATGACATATTTGTCAAATGATAGGCACTTCATCTCGAGAGTTTTCTCCACAACTTCTCCTGTCATTAGCCCGTATCTCCATAGAAAACCTTCTATAGTATCTTAATGTTGGAGGCAAACTCTTGGGACATTAGATAAGTGTTCTTGTCGATAATACCAAGCGTGTTCCACCAATATCTAAAAATATTGAAGAATCTGGAGGTGAGATTCAAAAGCATTATGTATTTCTCTCATTTGGCCAGATTCTTTGTGACCATCCAAGTGTAGAAGTCTTGAATCCTTTGAGGCTAGGCTGAGGCTTTGATGTCGTTGAGAGTGAAGGTGTGGAATCCGATTCCAATGGTTTTCATTATCATTTTTGCTGGTTATGGCCTTTCTTATAGGGTTAGATTATCTGTCATTCTATTATATTCATTGACTACTTCATAGATCTCAGGCTCCTTGGAGCGATTCATTAATATAGTTTGGTAGTCTTATTTGGGAGCTTCAATTGAAGATTCAAGAGCATCTTTAGCAAGGGTATGAAGATTGACAGGTGAATCTTCATCATCTCATATGTATACACTTCTAAATATTTATTCACAGGTCTGTAGAGGATGAGTGTTCTTTTTATTCCTCTGGATCTAAGTCATCAAGGTCATTAATGGCTTTTAGATATTCCTCAATAGGGTCATCATGGGAAAATTGTTGAGGAATAGGATCTCTAGTTCCTACTGCATAAAGCTCTAGGATAGCCTGATCTGGCATGATCAAATCATCAGTCCAGAAGACTTCTGGACATGAATAGTCTTTACTAAGAAGAAATTATTTGAGGGATTCCCAGTCTTCATCTAGTGGCTTTTCAGTTTGGGTCTTTGCAATTTGGATCTCCAGGTCATCATCTAAGACTGTATTATCTAGACCCGAGAAGATGATATCATGTATTGGAGCAACACATATTGAGGCTATCTTATCAGCATCATATGGAGCCTGGATAGAATAACTTATCCTTTTAACCCGATCTTATGCCATCTTGCTTTCTTTCGAGCTACCATGACATCTATTCTTTACCATACAAATTTAGCAATATCGAACTCTGTTCATATTTTAGAGCTAGCGTGAATAGCATGGATGAATGAGGTGGGTATGTGGAAAATGGTTGGCCTAATCCTCATGGAGGATATATTTGTGGAAATACGGTGAACTTTTAGGCATTTTTTAGTTTAGTGCAGTCGTATTTCAGAAGATTAATTTGTTCTTGAAGTGAGGCCATTTATTTTTATTGTTGGTCAATAAAATGTAAAATTGAGGTTCCTAGTAGACATTTTTCAGACTGGATGGTCTTTAGCTTATTTTTTAGTAGTCTAATAAGTATGTCATGTTGGGTGGATGCTTGATCACCTTCTGGAATGATAACATATGGTACTTTTGAAGTGTGGGTTAGGTTATCCTTTTTGAATGGTGGATTTGATGGGAAGATATATCCAGGGCTAGATATTATTGAAGACATCATGAATAGTTAAGGTTCAAGCTTTGAGTTTGAGGTTTGGCCTTTGGATGGAGCAGGCAAGGGTGGCCAGTCTTGGGATTGTAGGAGACCTAGAATATGTATTTTGTCTTTTCTTTCTCCCAAGGTTTCTGGAAATGGGGTTTCTGAAATCCCCAATACTCATCCCATTGCAACTCGTCTTCCCCTTCATGATAATTATTTAGATAATCCTCATATCATCCTTTATAGTTGCAATCAATATCCCATGGATAGTGTCCCATGAAAGAACACTTGAGCCAGTGCATGTAGCATCTTTCATGATTAAACTATTGTATCATGGATCCCTCAGGGAAATATGAGATATTTGTTGGTTATCCAGAGGAGTAAACATAGGGACATAGAGAGATATCCTATGAGGTTTTGTAGCAAATATGGTCTCAAGGGATCGGTGACGTTGAGGATAGACTCTCAACCTCTCATAAATTTTGACCCAAGGATTTTGAATAATTATGAGGAATTTTTCTTTGGATATTTGCCTCAGACTGTAGACGTATTTGGTTATGCTATTCATGACGTCTATGGTGAGAGATAAGAAGTTGTGTTCTCCAGGCATGTATAGGTTTTTGTCATGGTTTTAAACTTACCAAGCTATTTGGTAGTGAAGCATTGGGCGTATGGCATTAGTATCTTGTGGAGATTCAAGGATTTGTACCTGTATTTTTAATGCCTCTATAAAATGAGGGTAAAAAAGGGATATTTTAAAATTTGGCAACAAAGTAATAAAGATTATCCCAGTATCCAAGGTAATTTGTGATGTAAACAAGTTTGTATATTGGTACTTGTTAAATCTCATATCAAGGAGTGAAAGATATACCTTCATTGGTTGTCCTTGCCTCCCCTAATGAGTCAACACGATTCTAATAGCACAAAAATGGATATGGGTATAGCCATGGATTTTTTACTGTTGTGAAAATTTTTTTGGAATCTGTAGAGTGATAAATTTTTTAGTTGGCGTCATAAGGATATGCTGGTCAAGTGTTATCGCAGCAAAGTACTCCTTTATTCCTCCTGTCCTTTTTTTGGTGCAAAGAATCAATATGCATCTCTAGATTGAACTCTTTCATGAAAAAGGTAAAATATGGGTTTAGTAGAGGTAGAAATGTAGAATATAGATCTTGCTCTGGGGATAACACATCTACTTCATAGAGGTAGTCATTTTTATATGATAGAGTTTTATTGATGGTTGGAGACATGTCTAATTTGGGTAGGAATTTACATAGACTAGACATACCTCATAAAGATGGTAAAGATTTGGATAAGGACATACTTTTTGTTTGTTTTCTGGACTATAAGACTCGATATATTTGTGCTAAAGATCTAAGGGAAAGACTCTACAGAGTATTTGTTCTAAAATCTAAGAAAAGTAACTACACCTCGATTATGTACAAGACTTTGGTTACATAGACTGAAAAAATAAGGACTATAGCAACAAAAAGACTTTGACTCGACTACAATATTTACAGGACTCTGGGAGTAATAACTAGAAAAGAAAGACTATAGACGGTTTATGTCTAACAATTTGTAAGGATAAAGTATATACTGTAAATGTAAATTTAGGTCTCGTATAAACAATGGTAGTAGATCTTATATGAATACTTGCTTCCCCTCCTCTGAGAGTAGGGTTGGATTTGTTACCAAATAGACAGGGGACATTAGGGCACAGAGTGACACCACATGCAATATTAACCAGTCAATGACAAAAATGCTCTGAGCTTTCCAACATGAAAGGCAGTTTTATAACCATGTAGGCATCACACCATATGAAATCAAAGATCTTATCGACACCATAAACCAAAGATTCTAACCTTTCTAATGTGATAGGCAATTTCACATCCATTTAGGTGGAACACCATATGAAATCAAAGCTTTTAGCAACACACAACAACTTTCTTACAACTGGAGCTATGCATCCACTAATCCCTAAATGATGGTTTTCCACAAACAAATACTTCTCAAATCTCAATAGGATGGCTTGACTTTGCCATTCTTTGAACATAGTAAATTATTGGTAACCTAGTACACATACAATTGTTTCTTATATGACATAAATAGACTTTTCGGTGCCCTTCAATGGCCTTTATCGCCCTCAATAGTCTATGGAACAAAGGTGTACTATGCCATACCTCAAATTTACGTGTTTATAAAAAGAAAAGAAAGAAAATTGGCAAGGTATTATGAAGACCAAGCCAATTTTATTTCATAAACATGGAAAGGACTTAGAAATCTATGTCGTGTAGGCAAATCAAATTTTGTTTCATAATCACAAAAAGTACTTCAGAGTTTCATGTTGCAATCATAACAAATATACTTGCCGAAGAGTTTCCTTAACCCACTACTATGACCTAAAGGATTAAAGTACCCATCTCTTTGGAAAGTGAGGAGCAAGAGAGAGAATATAGCCAACAAATATTTTATTGATAGAGGGAAACTTTACAGGATAGAATTTTTGGTGTAGATTTTGATTCCAAGTAAAGAGGTTAATCTCTAAGTGGAGAGTTTGATGATCTGCAACTAAAGGCCTATGCTTCCTTTCATAGGAGAAGTAATCTATAGATAAGCTTGAAATATAGATAAACTAGAATTAAAATATCACATGTGGCCTAATATTCTAAAAATAGTGAAGCCCTATCCTATCTTCTATCAAATAAGCCCTATCTTAAAATAAAAGATAAAGCCCTATTCAGGAACATACTTCTATGAGATATTTACAACCTATTTTATTCAAGTCAGGCCCCACTAATATATGACTGAGCTTATTAAAATAAAACACAAATATATTATTGGCGTGTGACTTCATATGCATGTAGGTGACTAAGCAGCTTGTTGTCTACTTGCAAGCAGGTAGATTAGCAACATGTAAGCTCCTTACCAGCAGGTGGATAATCATCTTGTAAGATTCTTACAGGTAGGTGCATAATCTACTTGTAGGCATCTACCAAGTAGCTGGATAAACAACTTATAGGCAAACCTATTTGAGAGAGTTTTGTGGTGAAGAGGGTACCCTACTTGAGAGAGTTCCGTGGTAAATTTTTAAAGGTAATTCCATGGAGATTTTGGTGAATGGTAATTTCTTGCACATATTATTTGGAATAATTTTTTAAGAAGTATTGGATGGTGATGAGATCGCATATCCTTCTTTCATCAACCAGTCGATGTCGTGTTTCTGGATGAGGCGTTCTTGGCCTTCCAACATTCCTTTCAGCAATCTGGTGAAGTAACTATTCCTGTTTGATGGAATTTTGCATTCCTGTAGGGGAGATTTTAGTCATATGCTTTTGATGGCGTTGGTGACTTCATCTCTCATGATTACATATGGTGGCTGATATTCTTTTGTTGCTTAACTAATTTTATCCCAATAGGGATGGTCATTGGTGTAGTTCCATTTTTCCTATTCCTTTGTCCATATTTCTTTTGGAGTACATCTATTTTTCTAGAAAATGATTCGTTGTGTTTCATAGTATTTATCTTCCAGAGAGAGTATCAAGGCAAAAAATTTCTAGAGGAGTGAAATTTTCAACCGAGCTTGGACATTACAGCCTATGATTCCTATTGAATAATGCAAGATGAATACCATTTCATCGTAGGAATCTTTAAAGAATTGAATCACATAGTGTCGTGGCTTGAACCACAACATGAACATCTTTTGAGCTTGTTGGATTCGATCAAAATTCCTTAAGTAAACACACTTGAAATCCATGACAACATGAACCTAGTGATACAAGTACCATAATAAACATAGGAGTTTTTGTGGGAAGTCATTGTCTAATTCTATGTAATACGCCGTACTTTATCCTAGCTAATTTTATCTCAAGAATGTCTAGTATTAGCTTCTAAATTAAATGATGGTTATTCCATGAGGAATTTTCAATATTTTCACTTTTTGACATGTGGGAAATTCAATAAGCTTTCCATCGATATAAGATTCTCCCAAATCCGACAACCGAGTCAGAAGTTACGACTATTTTAAGTTACCATCATAAAATAGTGACATATTAGTCAATTGCGCACCACTCCACAAGAGGAAATGGTATTTGGCAAATTCCAGTATGGGTCCGCAATTATGGCGTGTTGCGCCAGGGCCCAAATTCAGAATTGTCCTTTTCCAGTGTATTAGCGTGATTTCCTCCGCGTCGTGCCAAAGTCTCAGGTCGCAAAAGAAGGGGCAACGCGATGGCTCCGCATCGCGCCATCCCTTAGTTTCCCAATTGTCAAATTCCAAGGACACGACGCGATAGCGCCGCGTCGCACCAGGGTACAAGTTTGAGAAAAATTTACTGAAATTAAATGACGCGTCCAAGGTTAAAAGGGTCAACTTCCCACCCCTATTTAAGCCTTTTAACACATGATTCAGCCACTTTTCACCAAAAATACACTCACTTCACTCAAATACTTCTCCAGAACAACCTAGGGATTTTCATAGAAGATTCAAAATCAAGAATTTCCTCCGCCAATCTTCATGAAATCACAAACCAAGGTATGCGTAGTGTCATTCATGGACTCCTTTAGTCCATGAAGCCCAAGAATCTCTTTTCTAAGTTTAAGTGTATTGATTTCTTTATGAATTTCATGTTGGGTTCGTTTTGTTTATGTTGAGAATTATCAATTGAATTTAAATCCATGTTGGGTGATCAATTTTATGTGGAATTAATTTTTAGTGATGTATATTCATGTGAACCTAAGAATAAACCGTAGGATGATGAAATTAGAGATGAATCATGACGATTGATAACGCCCAAACTACAACTCTCGTAAGAGTGTAAGCGGTCGCTGTCAAATATAGAACCCAACTGGGTTGGGTGTCGAATCCCACAGGGAATACTTGGTCACTAAGTGTTGCAACTATTAGTAGACTGTTGGTCGAAAATTCTACGGAAATGGGGAAATTTGAGTTTGGCGTGAATTAATACTATGGAAGTAAAAACGGAATGCTTTGTTTAGTAAGATTTAATCACAGAGAAAAATACGTTAGGGTTATGTCCACCTTATGAGTTCTACGTATCTATTAACTATGAGTAATGCGGAATTCAGACATGCATGCACTTATAGAGATTCGTATTCTAATGGTAAATCCTAGTGTTTCTCAACCATCAAGGATTATTTCACTTTAACTCTCTCGAGCTTAAAGCGTATAACTAACGGTATGAACTCTCCAAGAGGTTAACCCAGTTACGGCACTAACGTGTAAATAGGGGTTGGTAGCCCTATTTCCTTGTCACACTCTCTTTTCCAAACATATAACTTTTCTCTCGAACAAGTTAATTCTATAATGGCCTATTCTCTATGTTTGCAACCACGAGAATTAAATTAAAACGAAGAGAGTAATGATATAAGTAGCATACGCATCAAGAATTCACAAACTCATAGTAATAGATAGTATATCAAAAGGCTTCCATAACCCTAACAGAGAAGTTTAGCTACTCATGATTGTAAAGAAAAACAACGAGGACATCATCATCATCATACCAAAATGATAACAATCTCACGATGGGTATGTATTGGGGTCACTATAAGAATGACGCGATTTACTCTCTAGTCGTTCTTGTAGCGTTTTTTCTCTGTCTAAACTTACAGAATCTGTAAACTGAATAAAATAAAAGTGATCGAATGAATCAATTCGTCCATGCTGAAAAATTCAGCAAAATAGGGTTTTTATAACATCCTTGTCCTAGTCCTATTAAGTTATTGCTGCACCCCTAAGTATTTAAAAATACTGCTTTTGCCCGGGACAATTTCTCCATGCATCACATTCAGTCCATAAGCTTCCAAAAGTTGCCTTCCCTCTTCTGTGAAGTTTTCCTTTGCTGCCCAAAGGTCCACAAAGTGCTGAAATCTTCATCATTAATACCTGAAAACATGCTAATCACGTATGTTAGCTCACTTACAGGAAAATGGACTAAAAGTGCAGGAATTATATATTTTATCCTCAAAACTTAGCTATAACATGGGTAAATTATGGTGTTTAGGCGTGTAAATACACCCAACATCAACACACCACACTTAAATCTTAGTTCGTCCTCGAACAAAATATTACGTCCATGCAAACGTCTAACTAGGAATTCGCAGCAGTAACACAAAATGTTCAACAAGACATGCACGGCAATTATTATCAAAGAGTAGTTTTCTGGATCACTACTAGAAACCATTCAACCTCCAACATAGACTCGTGATGATGGCTAATTCGTATCCACAAGTTAAGGCACCAAGAATCATACAAAACTACCCAAAACTCATCAACCATGTGTGTCTCACAAGAGATATCACCCATAATCACTCACAAGTTTTGCATTTTTTCGGAACATGGGTATAAGATTCTCCTTGCTCTCACTCTCACAAAGAATTTATATGTTGCAACTGATGACCATAGGCTTGCCCTTAGTGTAATGCTCTACTAATATCAGAATGCTAAGCTTAGGATCAAATAGGTCTTTACAGGTTGTAATGTAGGCTAAGGGACAGGTAGGACTATTTTGGCCAGAAATAGTGACTATTTTCCCTAAGCGCTTTAATACATCACATTATGCCATTAACACTCTCTTTTAAACAACCCTTCTACCTTTCTTTTCATCTAACACCCATTTTCACCTATTTTGTTATTCAATTATAAACACAAAGATGAGAATATACAACTTTTTTTTTATTTTTCTATTTCTGTTTTTTTTTTCTTTTTTTTTTATAAAACACTTCTATGATAGCCACTCTTATTCACAACAATTTCAAGTACCAATACACTCTGAGGCATCACTCTCACCCACTTTCCTCTTATTTTGTCACATGACTCTACAATTTAAAGCGCTTAGGAATTTGGATCAAATTATGGTCTTGAAAAAAAATGGATTAGGCTACATATGAGGTTGTCAAAGAAAATAGCTAAAGGCTCAAAGGGGGTTAACTAGGATAATGTCCACGGGTAGGTAAAAAAAAGGTAAACAATCACAGGCTGTCAAAGAAATGCCTAAATCATCTCCTAAACTCACACTCTTTATTTCGCTTTACACACACACCAGGCAAGTTCTAGTATCAGTCACAACACAGAATATACTATAACCTCACACACACAAGGCACATGGTCAACTTTATTGGGAGCAGTATAGACTCTTGACCCAACAGGTGAATGAATTAAACCACACAATTATCACACAGTGAGTCACACTTAGAGCCTAAATGTCTCAATAGTAATGATTTTGGCACAAACTCTTGTCATAACACCATGCCGCCTATCAGAACAATTTCATGCAAAATCTAAAAAATCTAAAATTAAACTAACTAATTACGACTAATTAAAAAAAAACAAGAACTAGAATAAATGTAGGCAAATAAGTACAAAAAGCATACAAATACCAGCACCCCACACTTAGACGAGACACACTGTCCTCGATGGAAAATAAATAAGGAAAACCTGATTAGTCGGACTCTTCCTCTATGTCTAGGGTCATGCCCCCTGCATCGGAATCATCATCAGAGTCGTCGTCATCAGAGTTATCCTCCATGTCTGAGTCTGGCTGTCGGTGATCATCGTCAGTCGGTACGTCATCATCGAGAGGTTCCTCAAAATTTACACCTACTCCACACATAGCCCGCGCATGCTCATTCATCGGGTAGTCATAATCCAACTGCTGAAGCTCTGCATCAGTTGGAACACATCCCCCACTCATCATGGTAAACCTCGTCATGCCATATAAATGGAGGAAGAAGCTTTCGTCGCGAGCATGTCTTTCTACAGTGGTCAGGTTGACGCCATGCATAGTTTCAGGATCTTTAACCTTCGTAAGATCAACCTTCTTCGGGTTGTGTGGAAGCTTATGATCTGCAAGTTCCTCTTCAATGTCCTCTTTCCTCAATATTGCGGTCAACAAATTGCCAAAGCTTAAGTGGGACCTCTTGTGCAGCCTAGCCTTACGCATTAACGACCGTATAACCGCACCCATGTGGATGGGAATATTAGTCATCAGAGCGTACACCAAGCATACTCTATCACGTGTGATCTTTGTGTACTGTGTCCCTGGAATAAAGCAAGATTTGACTATACGCAACCATATCCGAGCTTCTCTGTTCAAGGAAGCATACGGGAAGGTATTGTGCCGACCGGTATCCTTGTGACGACTCCAACGTGCCATTGATCTTGTTCCGCACAGTGTGTGTCTGATTGCCCTGTATGGAGGTCTGTGATAAATATCCTTGAGCGATGATGGATCCACAGATGGAAGACCCAGAAAAGAATTGAAGAACTCTGCATTCAGTTGCAAGACTTGGCCCCGAATCTTCACTTCACTTCCAGTAGTCTTTGGGGACCAATTGGCATAGAATTCTCGTGTTAGATCAAGATTGTATTCTCCCATATCTCGGAAAATGAAATCAAGATGTAGCGCCATTATTTTAGCCAAAATGCGAGATTCTCTCTTCGCTACTCTCCTTTTGTATCAACTCCACGTGAACATATTTTTTCACTTTATTGTTCTTGTACCACTCCTTTCCTTCCTCCTCTAGGACCCATTTTATCCCGAACATGCGGCGAGGTATTTGCAGCGAGGAGGATTCAGCTTGCTCTTTTCTTCCCCTTTTCTGACCTTTCTGTGAGGTGGACGCTTTTTCTTTTCCTGGTCGACCTTTTGGTGTCATTTTACCTGAGATTAAAATAAAGTCATGTTAGCTTATCTCGGAAGATTTGATCGACAAACAAACAATAGTGGCACCACCCCACACTTAATTTGTTGGAACAAATTAATTAAGTGAACAATGTTGATTACTCAGACTTCATCGACATACGTTTAGGCGTTATGTTCCAATAATATATTTAGCGCAGTCTTACTTTCATGTCATCTTAACTATCCTTTTCAGCTCTATGTCATGTAATCTTGACCATACTTTATGGTTTGAATTAATGCACTTTTTGAACAAGACTACTACGTAGAGATCAAATCAAGTTATGGCATAGAAATAATCACAACATCTCATGCTTGTATTCAGTCATGATCTTTATCTCGATGAACGAGTCATTCAAAAATTCCAACTTTCAACTTACAAGATTATGTAATTAACTTTACCATTTTGATTCCACAACAAGATGACAGTGTATAACAATCAAATACAAATCGGAAAAAAGTCAAGAACACCCATACGTATTCTTTCACTCAACTAGATGTATCATAGAAAACCAACCTCATTCAAATCACCAACACCACTTCAAGCTTTAACAAATCATTATAGGTGTAGTATTGTAATAACTACGGAATATAAAAGAAGAACTTACTTGGTGATGGACTTGGAAGATGATTTTGCAAGGTTAGATGAGCAAAAAGAAAAGTTTTGAGAGATTTGGGAAGGTTAGGCGGCGCCTAGGTTGAGCAAACAATGTGATTTTGTCTCAAGGTTGAAGTTCTATTTATAGACAAAGGCTTGGGTCAGGTTTGACCCATGAAAAATCGGGTTAGGAGACCAAAAAGCATAAGTAGGCGGCGCCTAATAAGCATAGGAGGCGCCTTTAGCAAAGCCTAGTTGAACATAGGTGGCGCCTATGCTATGGCATTGTAGATTCAGAGAGAAAAGGCAATGGCATAGGCGGCGCCTTAAGCTTTGCCTAGTTGAACATAGGCGGCGCCTATGCTATAGCCTAGTTGGGTATAGGCGGCGCCTATGCTATGGCATTGTAGATTCAGAGAGCAAAGGCAATGGCATAGGCGGCGCCTTTTGCTTTCCCTAGTTGAGCATAGGCGGCGCCTATGCTATAGCATTGTCGATTCAAAGAGCAAAGGCAATAGCATAGGCCTTGCCTTGTCCGTTGCCTAGATTTACATAGGTCTTGCCTTGTCTATTGCCTAGATTTGTATAGGCAATACCTAACCGAAAGACTTTTGCTCCTTCATTACTCACTTACCAGCTTTAACATTGCTCACTTTCAAATCAAAATTTGAGACCAAGCTCCTCCTTTATACGTCTTCCCCTACACTTAATCAAAAACAACAAAAACGATTAGAAAGATGGGTTGCCTCTCACCAAGCGCCTTAGTTTTGGTCGTGGCTCGACTCTTCTTTTTGGATTTTTATTTAACAAAACAAACTCCTAGGAAAATGAAACAACTAAAAACGATGGGTTGCCTCCCATGTAGCGCTTGATTTATTGTAGCGGCACGACATAGTTACCTCGATTACTTAGACTTCGTCGAGATAGATGGTGGCCATTCATTTTATCGAGTCAAGAGGACCGATATATGGCTTCACACGTTGGCCATTCACCTTGAAGACACCACCATTTTTGTCTTCTAACTCTACTACTCCAGACTAGTAGACTTGGCTAATTCTGAACGGACCAGACCATTTAGACTTCAACTTACCTGGAAATAGCTTCAGTCTGTAGTTGAAAAGAAGTACCATATCACCCTTCTGCAAGTTTCTTTGGATAATCCACCGATCATGGTACTTTTTCATCCATTCCTTGTAGAGGTCTGCCCTTTCATACGCATGTAGACGAAATTCATCCATCTCATTCAGCTGTTCCAATCTCAAATTAATAATATCATCCCAATTCAGGTTAAGCCTCTTCAACGCCCACAATGCTTTATGTTCGAGCTCAATCGGCAAATGATAAGACTTCCCATAAACTAGTTGGTACGGGGAAATGCCAACTGGTGTCTTGAATGCAGTCCTATAAGCCCATAAGGCATCATCCAGCTTTCGGGACCAATCCTTCCTACTAACATTTACAGTCTTAGCAAGGATCAGCTTGATCTCCTGATTAGAAACCTCTACCTTCCCACTAGTTTGTGGGTGGTAAGGTGTAGCTACCTTATGTTGCTTGACCCCATATTTCACCAATACGGCTCTAAACAGCTTGTTACAAAAGTGTGATCCTCCATCGCTTATGATGGTACGTGGTACCCAAAACGAGAGAAGATATTTCTCTTTAAGAACGCTACAACACGCTTACCTTCATTATCAGCCAGCGCTACTGCTTCGACCCATTTGGATACATAATCCACAGCAACTAAGATATATTTCATCCCAAACGAACTCACAAATGGGCCCATGAAACCAATACCCCATACATCAAATAGCTCCACTTCAAGAATTTTAGACATGGGCATCTCATGGTGCTTCGAGATAGAGCCTTGCCTCTGAAACTGATCACATCTTCTCACAAAATCGTAAGCATCCTTGAATAATGAAGGCCAATAATAGCCGCTTTGAAATACCTTCCTGGCTGTCCTATCACCTGCATGGTGACCCCCAAATTGGGAAGCATGACTTGCTTCCAAGATGCTAGGTACCTCCACATCAGAGATACATCACCTAATAACACCATCAGCACATTGTCGAAAAAAGATACGGTTCATCCCAGAAGTAGTGTTTCACATCATGCATGAACTTTCTCTTTTGATGAAAGGAGAGATTCTCAGGCATCACTTTACTTACCACGTAGTTCGCAAAGTCTGCATACCACGGTAAGTCTTCCACCATAGCGGCTAGGATCTCTTCGTCGGGAAATGCATCATCAATCTCAAGGTCGGGTTGCGCTATGTGCGCACTCTCAAGTCTAGATAGATGATCAGCTACTTGGTTTTCACAACCTTTTCTATCCTTTACCTTGAAATCAAATTCTTGAAGCAATAACACCCACCAAATTAGCCTTGGCTTAGCATCTTTCTTTGCCATTAAATATCTCAGAGCCGCATGATCTGTATGAACCACCACTTTGGTTCCCAACAAGTAAGCACGGAACTTTTCAAAAGCATAAACAACTGGTAGAAGCTCTTATTCCGTGACGGTATAGTTCTTTTGCGCTTCATTCAAGGCCTTGCTCGCATAGTATATTGGATGAAATAGCCTTTCTCTTTTCTGACCAAGTACAGCACCCAAAGCTACCCCACTTGCATCACATATCACTTCAAACGGTAGAGACCAATCGGGTGCTACAATAATAGGAGCTTCAACTATCTTCCCTTTGAGGCATTCAAATGCCTTCAAGCAATTTTCACCGAAGTCGAACTTTGCATAATGGACTAGCAATCTTGGAGAAGTCTTTGATAAACCTTCGATAAAAACCTGCATGACCGAGGAAACTACGAACTCCCTTTACAGAAATTGGAGGTGGTAGTTACTCGATAACTTCAATTTTGGCTCGATCAACCTCAATTCCTCTTTCGGAGACTTTGTACCCAAGAATAATGCCTTCCTTAACCATAAAATGGCACTTTTCCCAGTTTAGCACCAAGTTGAACTCAACACATCTCTGTAATGCCATACTCAGATTCGCCAAGCACGATTCAAACGATTCACCCACAACTAAAAAATCATCCATGAACACCTCCAAGGTGTTTTCAACCATATACGAAAAAATGGACATCATACAACACTGAAAAGTGGCAGGTGTGTTACATAACCCAAATGGCATACGTTTGAAGGCAAACGTACCATATGGGCATGTAAAAGTGGTCTTCTCTTGATCCTCAGGAGCAATGCAAATCTGATTATAACCGGAATAACCATCTAAGAAACAAAACCATACCTTCCCTGCCAATCGATCAAGCATTTGGTCCATGAATGGCATTGGGAAGTGATCCTTAAGCGTCCACGAATTCAGCTTCTGGTAGTCCATACACACTCTCCACCCTGTGACAGGTCTGAGTGGAATCAGCTTATTCTTTTCATTCGCTACTACCGTCATGCCCCCTTTCTTGGACACACACTGTACCGGACTTACCCACTTACTGTCGAAGATTGGATACACTACCCCAGCATCTAACCACTCAATAATTTCTTTCTTCACCACCTCCTGCATGGTTGGATTCAAACATCGTTGATGCTCAATGGTAGGCACACAATTTTCCTCGAGCTTAATCTTGTGCATATATATCCCAGGAGGGATACCAATAATATCAGCAATAGTCCAACCGATGGCTCTCTTGTATCTCCTCAGAACAGAAATAAGAGCCGTAACTTGCTGCTCACCTAAATCAGCCGCAACAATAACCGGAAGTGTATCACCACTTCCCAAAAATGCATATTTCAGGTGACTGGGAACCTCCTTCAATTCTAGCAGTGGTGGTTCTTCAATGGATGGCTTTGCTGGTGGTGAAGGGCGATTTTTAAGATCCAAATCCAGCTTCTTAGGAGCATGAGAATAGGAGCCAATTCTTGTTAGAGCACAAATAGTTTCTTCATACTCTTCAACATCCCCACGCTCAAAATTCATAAGCACAGCAGCCAATGGATCAACAATAAGTTACTTCTCTACAGATAATTCTTTCTCATCATTATAATAAACATTAGCTACAGAGAACACATTCATATCTTTGGGCTGCTTCATTGATTTGCATACATCAAAACGGACCACTTCGTCATTCATCCGAAATAAAAGCTCATTAGCTCTTAGATCAATAAGCACACTTCCTGTTGCAAGGAAAGGACGCCCCAAGATTATGGGAACTTTAGAATCCACCTCGCAATCCAAAATAACAAAGTCTGCAGGAAAGGTGAAGGTGGAAACCTTCACCAATACATCATATAAGATACCAACAGGTCGTTTTACCGACCTATCTGCCATCACAAGCCGCATATTGGTTGGTGTAGGATCACCCAACCCCAACTTTCTGTAAATAGATAGTGGCATCAAATTAATACTAGCTCCCAAATCGCACAATGCCTTAGCAAAATCCAAAGATCCAACCGTGGAAGGAATAGTGAAAGCACCAGGATCTGCCTTCTTCTGAACTAGCGATCTTGTAGCGATTGCATAGAAATGATGAACATTATCTGCCAGCTCATAGCTTGTTGCCCGCTTCTTTGTCAAAATGTCCTTCATTAATTTAGCGTATCCGGGCATCTGCTCTAGCACCTCCACCAAAGGAACATTAATAGTCAGCTGCTTCAACATAGTCATGAATTTACTGAACCTGGTGTCATCTGCTTTCTTCTTCAGTCTCTGAGGAAAAGGTGGTAGTGGAAGGGGAATAGTTTTCTCCGCCACTTCCTTTTTATCTTGCTTCCGATTGTTGATCTTTTCAGGCTGCAGGCGTCTAGGGGTAACGTCAGGAACACTATCTTCAGCTTCTACGGCATCTTCACATTCTGCATCCATAACATTATCTGCTATATCATCAACCACCTGCTTGCCTTTGGATGGATTTTCCAACGCTTTACCACTCCTGGTAGTAATAGCCATACATGATCCATCATTTCTTGGGTTTTGCACAGTGTCGCTAGGTAAGGTGCCCGCCTTTCTTTGATTGAATGCTGCTGATAGTTGACTCAATTGTTGCTCCAGCTGTTTTATCGCGGTAGAATGCGAATCAACCAATTGATTTATTGATGACAAATCATTATTTACCTCCGTTACGCCCATGTTGGTCGCCTCCACTCCTTTCAACAGCTTAGCCATCATATCTTCCATGGACATCTTCCCAGAGCCAGACGCCACAGCCTCACGATTTCCAGGAGGAACATACAAACCACTCCTGTCAGTCTTATTCTTCCAACCACCTTGATCGCGGTCCTTGTATCCAGATTTATTATAATAGTTCCGACCTTGGTTTCCTTGGGCATTGCCTCGAAAACCCCCCTGATTATTCAAATAATTTGCTTCCTCCTCAGAATCTAATTCATCTCTTCCCTGTGACACAACAGCCTTGACTTTTTTGGTCTTTCCTGATAATAAATGCTTGGTAAGAAGATCCATCTGTGTTTTCATGTGAGCCATATCCTGGTCACGTTCCTCTTGTCTTCGTCTCTGTTTTGCAGTCATGCCAATAGATACAGTAGAGCTCGCTACCTCATCATCATCATACCAAAACGATAACAATCTCACGATGGTTATGTATTGGCGTCACTATGAGAATGACGTGATTTCCTCTCTAGCCATTCTTGTAGCATTTTTTCTCTGTCTAAACTTACAGAATCTGTAAACTGAATAAAATAAAAGTGATCGAATGAATCAATTCTTCCATGCTGAAAAATTCAATAAAATAGAGTTTTTATAACATCCTTGTCCTAGTCCTATTAAGTTACTGCTGCACCCCTAAGTATTTAAAAATACTATTTTTGCCCGGAATAATTTCTCCATGCGTCACATTCAGTTCATAAGCTTCCAAAAGTTGCCTTCCCTCTTCTGTGAAGTTTTCCTTTTCTGCCCAAAGGTTCACAAAGTGCTGAAATCTTCATCATTAATACCTGAAAACATGCTAATCACGTAGGTTAGCTCACTTACAGGAAAATGGACTAAAAGTGCAGGAATTATATATTTTATCCTCAAAACTTAGCTATAACATGGGTAAATTATGGTGTTTAGGCATGTAAATACCCCCAAAATCAATGATTAATTATTGTATAATGTTTTCTATATGCTCTATGCCTACCATATGTTTGATTAAATTCCTAAATAAAGGAACAATGCCCAACTAGTATGATATCATGAAATCCCCATGTATGTACAAGTTATGCCTATCACATGTTTTGATGGAATTCTTCGATAAATATATTATGGATTATGATGTTAGTTATATGTTCAAGTAAGGTATGCTTAGTCATTTTTTTCCATCGAATCCTAGGGGTACTTATACCCGAAACATTAGTTGTGTGCTTAAATCCATGTCATGTTTTGATGATACTCTCAATCAAGACATGATCCTTAGACTTCAAACAGTATTATGACTCAGGAAATCTCCATGATCTCATGAACTCAGTCAGTTATCAGATGTCAGTAGTATTTTGTCAGTCAACAGAATTCAGTAACTCAGTCCATGTTCAGTTCAGTAAATCATGTTCAGTATCTATTCAGATGGGAGTTGAATTAGCATCGAGCGAACCCAAGGGTGGTAACTCACCTGTTATATGAGGTGTGATTCTTAGAAGCAATCCTTGTGTTCCAGAACTATATATCCAGCATAGGTTGAGACATCATAACCTGCTATATGAGGGTAGATGAGGTGGCTTAACCTGCTATATGAGGGTTCCTACCGTTCTCATTAGAGTGACCTGTTATATTAGGGTCACTCACATGTTATCCTTACCAGTGGCATGGAATTGACACCCTTCTAATCAGGGCATAGATTGGACCCCAATTCAGCTATAATGCATCATTTGGGGCAAGTCGGTTAGATAACTACCTCCCACAGTCTCAGTATCAGTCTCAGTAAAAGAACTCAGATAGTTTTTTAGAATTCAGGACTGTCAGATATAGTCAACTCTGATACAAAACAAAACTCAGATAGTTCCACCAGATTCAGCACTGTCAGAAATAGTCACTCATGTTATCTGTTATATCAGTTATCAGTATGTCATTTTATCAGTATTCAGATTTAGTACTCATGTTATCAAGATTTCAGATATAGTTACTATGTATGCATACATGTATTCTCATGTTTATATTAGTCAGTTATCCAGTATTGTTCATGCATATGAACCCCATGCATTTAGCCTACCCTACATGCATACCAGTACATTCAAAGTACTGATGAATTTGCGCTATGATTTCTTGTACCATAGGTTTAGAGACACGAGTTCCAGATCAGCATTATATTCCAGTTTCAGTAGTCAGAGTTAGAAGTGAGTACTCATCATTCGAGGACATGATTCTTTCTCTATTATATCATTAATTAGTTTAATAGTTGGAGTTAGTTGGGGACATGTTCCATCAATTCCTTACTCAGACAGTTCAATCAGTTAGAGGCTTTCTAGACTATCATGTTTTAAACTTCAGTATTTCAGTTTTGTTTTGGGTATTTCATACCCCATTTAGATGTTATGTTTTACTTCAGTTATGTGAACCTTATGGCCTTTCAGTTCATGTTTCTGCATTATTCAGTATTTTATACAGTATATAGGTACAGATATCAATCATGGGTTAGATTATGGTCCTTCGGGGTCATGAGCACCGTATAGCATTCCGGATACCAGATTCGGGGAATTACAAACTTGGTATCAGAGCCTAAGGTTCAATATAGTCCTAGGAAATCTGAAAGCCACATCTAGTAGAGTCTTGTACATGGGTGTGTTGCGCGCCACATTTATGTACAGGAAGCTATAAAATATTTTAGAAACAGTTTCCCTTCTTTCAGTATTCATGTCATGCCAGTGAGCATAATCTCAAGTCAATCTCTCAGTCTAATATGTTTCTCCCTTTCTTCTATAGAACATGCCTCCTAAAATAAGAAATGGGAATCAGCTAGCCCCTCAGCCCGAAGAACCTTTGGGCGATCATGTTTCTCATGCAGAGTTCCGAGCTACATTCACTACTCTTGCTAACTCAGTTGCTGCTCAGAATGAACAACCAGTTGTCGTTTTGTCCAATATAGTGGCCAATTCAGCTGCAGCCAGGATTCGAGATTTCACCTGAATGAATCCTCCATCCTTTCTCGGGTCTAAGATAGATGAGGACCCTCAGGAATTCCTAGATCAGGTGCAGAAAGTGACAAACATTATGGGAGTAACTATTGTTGAGAGTGCTTAGCTAGCTGCATATCAGTTGCAGGATGTTGCTCACACTTGGTTCAAGCAGTGAAAGTCAAAGAGGGCAGATGATGCAGGGCCATTTGAGTAGGAGTAGTTTGCGTCTGCTTTCCTCGATAGATTCTTTCCCCTAGATCTTAGGGAAGCTAAGGTATTAGAATGCATCAACCTCAGGTAGGGAAATATAACAGTGAAAGAGTATTTTCTTAAGTTTACTCAATTAGCCAGATATGCCCCTTATGTGGTTGCAGATAGCAGGACAATGATAAGTAAGTTCGTTTCAGGGGTGAATGATAGCGTGGTTAGTGAGTTCAGATCCGCCATGCTGAATAGTGAAATAACTTTAGCCAGGCTTATGACTCATGCTCAGTAGATAGAGGAGCTAAAGATTAAGTAGAGGGAGAAGCAGAATAAGAGAGCGAAGACAGGTAGTTTCAACTTTGCTCAGCCTAAATAAGGAGGAAACCATTCCCAGTTTTGTCCTAAGTCATTAGTTCCAGCCCCTTCTTCAGCCAGTACTCTAGTTCCTAAGTTTGGGGAGGGTAACAGAGATAGAGAACCAAGCTCTAGGTCTCAGGGCAGTGTTAGCAGTTCCTGAACTAATCCCTTTTGTTAGACTTATGGTAAGAACCATAAGGTTTCTTGCAGATCTAGTAGTGATGTCTATTTTAGCTGTGGTAAGCCAGGCCACATAGTCAGAGACTACCCTCAGTCAGGTTAGCAGAGTCATCTCCGCTCCTCAGCTCAGTTCGATCGCCTGAATCAGTAGGGTTCCACCACCAGTGCTACTAGTGGGCAACACCCAAATCGTCTCTATGCTCTTTAGTACCGATAAGATTAAGAAAATTCTCCTGATGTAGTTACTAGTACGTTACAGATATTTCATGTGCATGTTTATGCTATGCTAGATGCAGGAGCTTCTTTGTTTTTTGTTACACCCTATATAGCAGGCAATTTCGGAATCAATCCCAAAATCCTAGCAGAGCCCTTTTCAGTCTCTACCCCAGTGAGTAAAACCATCATAGCCCGGTGGGTATACAGGATTTTCCTGGTTGTGATATTTTGGAAATTCACTTTAGCAGACTTAGTCGAATTAGAGATGACTAATTTTGACATCATTATCGGCATGGATTGGCTTTATTCCTGCTATGCCACAGTCGACTGCAGAAACAAAATAGTCTAATTTTAGTTCCCAAATAAAACTGTCCTTGAGTGGAAGGGTAGTGTATCCGCTTTCAGGGGTCAGCTTGTTTCCTACCTTCGGGCAAGGAAAATGATATCTAAAGTATGTGTCTATCATCTTGTTTGAGTCAAGAGCACTAGTTCCGAAACTCCCAGCCTTGAATCAGTTCCAGTTGTAGGTGAATATTCAGATATTTTTCCTGAAGATCTTCCAGAAATTTCTCCCAAAAGGGAAATAGACTTCGGTATTGATCTTCTTCCGGATACTCATCCTATCTCTTTTCTGCCATACAGAATGGCACCAGAAGAACTCATAGAACTAAAAGAACAATTGAAGAATCTCTTAGATAAGGGATTCATCAGGCCCAGTGTTTCCCCGTAGGGCGCTCTAGTTTTATTCGTGCGCAAGAAAGACGATTCTCTTAGGATGTGTGTAGACTACCATCAACTTAATAAGTTCACGATCAAGAACAAGTATCCTTCTCCCAAAATTGATGACTTGTTTGACCAACTTCAGGGTGCCAGTTATTTCTCTAAGATAGATCTCAGATCCGTCTATCATCAGCTCAGAGTTAGGGAATGTAACATTGCAAAAATTGTTTTTTGAACTCGGTATGGTCACTTCGAATTTCTAGTCATGTTATTTGGTCTTACCAACACCCCAACCAGTAGCGCAAAGAGGCTTAGTTACTTGATATGTCCATATGTACCATACCATCCCCCAAGCCTACATTACAAGCCGAGAAAAGTCTAGAGTGATCCTAACTTGACTGTCTGAATGCTAAGGTAAAGAAAATAAGGTCAAGCCTATGTTATTTGATGCACATTTATTGGAACTTCTCTTCTAAGTATGAGTGTCTCTTGAATGTCCTTGCATTGACATGCATTATTCCATATGAGTGAGTGGGACATCTTTGTTGTGAGGGCAAATGAGCCATTTTTCAGCTGCTTACGTGTTTGGGTAATATAACTTATACATATGCATGGTTGTTTGTTGCTAATGTAATACCATACCTTGATCCCATTGTGTCATATTGTTCTTCTTCAGTTTATATACCTTTGGTTTTAAAAAATTAAGATAGGAGTGGGTGTTGTGATTTGAGCTTCAAGAGTTGATTTACTACCTTGAATAACTTAGATTCTCCTATTTAAGCATCGTGTTTGTTTTTTTGTGTTTTATTTCCTGAGGACATACAAACGTTCTAAGTTGAGGGTGTTGATGTGCTATAGAAATATAGTATTTTCGAAGCTTAAAACTATGAAAAAATGCAAGTTTCTTAGATTATTTTCTTAGATATGATGCATTTTGGGTATGTTTTGCAGGAAATTAGATTTTGGATGCTAAGTTCCTAAAAAAGAGGAAAAAAGGTGTTTTTCGCTACTTTTGTGATCAATAATGGATGTTCGTGTCACTTTCCAAATTGTTCGTGATCAAAACATGTGAGCAAATGAAAGAAGACCAGCAAAAATAACATCCAACACTTGCTAAGTCAACATGCGGACTGCATGTAACACATATGGACTGCATGTGAGCAAAGCATATGTCAGAAGTCCAAAATATAGAGAGCTAACCTGCAGGAAATTTTGGTTCGGGCACATGCACCCAGCCTCAGGCCGCATGTGCCACATGTGCCCAAGGCTAGGCCGCATGTAGAGACCACATGTGCCCAAGGCTAGGCCGCATGTGGAGACCACATGTAGCCACTAAACCCTTTTTCTCCTATTTTGTTTGGGCTTTGATTTTAGGATTTTCTCTTGTCTTATAAATACCCCTTATGTGTTTTTAAGTAGATGTTACGCAATTTTGCTGCTCACAAACATATTTTGATTTTGAGATTCAATTTTGGTCTTGGAATTCTCTTGTATTGCTTTCATTTGATAAATTCAGTTATGTTTTTGGTTTTTTTCTTGTGATTATTGTGATTTCAATTTATTCTTTCAATCAAGAATGTTGTTGATTACTTTACAAGCCTGAGTGGCTAACAACCCTTAGCGAGGGTTGTGGAAACCCTGGCAGATTGACGAAGTAGGGGAATTGCTATTGTTGTTCTAAACCAATACCCATGCACATATTGTATTATCTTCACTTTAATAGTTATCTTAGCAGTTGCAAACGTTAGAATCCCGCCTAGATTATTGTTACTTACTCCCAAAGAGGAGTAGTAACTAGGAAAAGATAATGATAACAGTAATTTGGAGTTTAACTGTCGATCCATGCTACTAGGTTTTATCTAAGTAAGATGGTTAGATTTTATCTAATAACTAGAGACTCAAAAGGTAATAGTTAACTGGGATCAAGATCACGGTTAGTAAGGTGAAATTCTTAGTTTCGAAAGGTAAAGGGTGAAATCCTTCTGTTTTTCTAAAAGACTGTAAAAGGTACATAACATATCGATTTTGTATGCAAGGTATCAGGTTGGTTCAACAATGCACGATAAGCCTATGGAGTTGAGAAGCCGGGGGGCAGGGACACAATCCTAGTGTTCACTTTTGACTGATTATAATTAAAGTTGATATTTGCCACTTGTTTGATATTGCTACTCAAGACCCCCCATTTACTTTTCCAGTTTCACCCCTTGATTACAATAGTTGAGAGCCACGATTCCACGTATTCCCTTAAGATTCAACCCCAATCTCACAAAAATATTTGGCAGTGACCATATCATCTTCAGAGTAAAGGTATAGCTTGGACATTACCAAGATGTTGTTATATTCGTACACCACTAAAGATAGTCATGGTTTCCCAGTGTACAATTCAGCATTAATCTCACAAAAATATTTTGTGGGTTCGCATTTCCAAAATATGTAAAAAAAAACACTTTCTACTCATTTATATTCAGTCCTTTTGCATACACAACACACAAGCTAAAAAATAAAACACAAATAATAAAACTATCCTAAACTCATAAACGTGTCGGTTCCCTAGACAGCACACAAAGGAATAGAACACAAGCAATAAAACCTTATGGTTACAAGTACCCCCACCTCTACAATAAAAACTTTGAATTTTCCCCAATGAATTATTGCTGAATTTTAAGAACATAGGTGGACATACCTATAACATCCTAGGCATTTGTGTCATACAACACTAAGTATGCAGCTGCATCAGCAGTGGTAGGAACATCAGTAGTGGCACCATGTTCCACTGGTGCAGTCACTATAATTTTTGATGGAGTATAGTACTTCCCAATAGTTTCAACATTACCCATATCTTTGGGCGGTCCACTTGTAGAGGCTCCTACAACTCTAGCCTGCAGTGCGTCTTCTCTCTGTTTGTCTGCTTCTCTTGATTTTCTCCTTACTTTTTTCAACTCCCTTTTCTTTTTTTTCCTTTTTTTTAGTCTTTTTTCTATCTTCACTTTCACTCCTCTTTCTTTTATCTTTCCCTTTTGGATCCATTGATTTCCCATTAATGACATACAATGTTTCTTCCTCTTCTTATACATCCTCATCAACTGGTACTAAAAATATCAAAGTCTGACGGCTTTGTAAAGATGTGATATTGGCCCTCGCTCTCCCCAATACTACCTCAAACCTAGATAGATTAGGAACAATCATCTCTCCCAATCTCTCATTAACTTGATGTTCTATGTCATCAATATGCCCATGGATATTAGCATAAGCTGCCACAATATCTTTGATTTTATTGCCAATAAATGGATCAAATTATTGAGCAAATAACTTTAACTGAGCATCAAATATCTTTCCTTGTGTGACCATTTTCCTAAAATTCTGAGGAGTCATAGCATACTAAAAAATGGAAGTTGTGATAACTGTTGGTCCTTAAATCTCAGGTATAGGTATAGTACCTATAGAAGAGGTAGCGTGAAAGGATTCCGCTAATGAAATTTGTATACCTTATGCAGATTCAGAGGTAGGTGCAGGTGTTTGAGTTCCTTCTATGGTTGGAGTATCATCTCTAAGACCAGCTCCTTTGCCTAAACTCAATGTAGGCCAACTGTTATCTTTCCTATGAAAATTATGTGTCTTCATTACCTTTACTCTATTATCCACTATGGTGATTATAGATACACGAGGTTCCTCACATAGCCTAGTTATTAAACAAGGAAAATGATATGATGTATCAATTCTTGTTGCTTGAATCTTGATTTTATTAGCAATTATCTATCAAAAATTCAACGGTAACCTTAACATAAGGGAGCTTTTTTAAATATCACACGGGTTATTCATCCACTCTGGTTCTCCTTCTTCTAATACAAGTGCTAACTAGGGGCATTGATTAGCCCTGTCCTTCATTCTATGATAGAAATCAGGAGTAGTGGTTGGAGGCATGAATTTTCTCCATGCAAAAATTTATTAATAGTGCAATCAGAAAAGTCATCCATAACACCCATACTGGTATCTGATCCATGTTTGGCATGTTCATATATTTCTCTCCCTTCATACACATGCTCTTCGAAGTTGCAGTATAGTTTGCATAAAATTCCCTCAAAATAGTCAGATACTATGATCCTCCTCCTCTGGTGGTCCACTCTAAATTATGCAACTTAATTTTTCTTTAAATTTTATGATACTTTCTTAGCCTTGATGTAATGATCCTGAGTTCTTCAAATAAAGGTTTTTTTATGCTGCATTTATCGGTGGCTGCCAATCCTTCATGATATATTTTGAATGATCCCTCAACTTTCTATCTCAAACTATCTCAGATACCAAAGTTCTTACTCTTAATCACCTCACCTCACAGTGGAGAATTTCCAACCATGGGATGTTCTGAGATAGGAGAGTTTTCTTCTTCAGAACTCTCATAGTCAGAGTTGGACTCACTCTCAATAGCTACTACCGTCTTGTCATACTGGAGGGTTGGTTCCATTATATGAAGACTCTGCCTCATATGATATCCTTGTTGTTTAGCTCATTTTGGTGCAGTTTGTGATTCGTTGAACATTCTTCGAGTTGAGGTGGTCTTGGTTGTTCGCTTACTGGTGCTCATTAGTTGAACTTTTGGAGGCATAGCTGAATCAGCACCATTAAACACAAGGTTTTCAACTAGGTCGTCAACCTAAAATAAATTGTAATGCAATTTATTACCATTTAAGGATTGGGGTTGATAATCTGGTCAATAAATTGATGACTTATCAACCCTAATTGTTAGTTTCTAAACATGATGCACCCTAAATTCAACTTAATTAACTTTGAACATTTTGGTGAAGGTAATTACTAATTTCTCGTTAGATTATTAAAATTTACTCTTTAACAAGAGGAGGAAACTTCATAACTTAATAGGAAATTGATAATGAGTAACTTTGAACAATAATAATTTTCTTATTAAATCTAAGACAAAAGAAATCGTATTGTGCAATGTTGCTCATGAATTCATTGCACTCTTCTATGTTAAAATCTAACTTATTTTCTCCTTTAATCATACACTTAAGAGAGAAACTTCTTACATACCTTCAAAAGGACGTGAGAAAGCACAAAGCAAATGGTAAAGTTGAGCTTGTTTAAGAATATGTAAGAACTCGTACTTTAGCTTGAGTAAATAAGAAGAAATGCATAAAAGGGTGAAAAGTTCTATTTGCAATAGGACTTGAGTTTGTTCAAGTTGAAAAGAAAAGGAAGACTAGGGAAGTGGCTTAAGAGGGAAGTGAAGAGTTAATGATTGGGACTTTAGTATTTTTGTAATTTTTTTATAATTGATGAAACAAAGATTAAAATATACAAGAATAGGAGGGAAAAATATTTTCATTGAGTGGGAATAGGAAAGCCAAGAGTTTTTGCTGTCTAGATCATATTAGGGTTGAGATCGGGTCAAGATATACTTACATTGGCTAGAGTTTTAGATGACACCTCATAAGTAGGTTGGCAGCTCGTCACTGAGCTCATCAACCTTATACAGATTGATGTGTCAACTTTGCCTCATTGATGACAAGGATTGATGGCTCGTCACTTTGTTGACAACTCGTTAACTTTGTCGTCATGAATATCCCTATTATGTTGTTTCTTTGCCTCAGTTGATGACAAAAAGTGACAGCTCGTCACTCTATTGATGGCTCATCAACCTTGTCGTCAAGGATATCCAGATTACACCGATGATTTTCTCTTAAGTTGGCCATATGATTGACAACTTGTCAATCCTACTTTTTCCAATGATCTTAATTTATTATTTCTTCGTTCCCTCACATTATAGAAAACACATTACCCATGGTGAAACCTAAAAAGACATAATTACTTACAACGCAAAATTTGGGTTGCCTCCCAATAGCGCCTAATTGAACGTCGCAACACGACTCGATTATCTTGACTACACAAATTTCATCTAGATACACTTTAGACAACACTTTTACCTCATCCATTGGACCAATGTGCTATTTGATTCTTTGACTGTTAACTTTGAATAAGTTTCCTTCTTTTTTTCCAACTCCACTACTCCAGAAGGTAAGACTTGAGCCACTTTGAACAATCCCGACCACTTTAATTTCAGCATTCCAGTAAAAAGCTAAAACCTTGAGTTGAACAGTAACACCCAATCACCCACTTGGAAGCCTCTTCTTTTGATTCTTTGATCATTGTATCACTTCATCCATTACTTGTAAAGATCATCCCGTTCATAGGCTTGGAATTTGAATTTATCCATCTTATTGAGTTGATCTAGCCTCATGTCAGTTGCTTCTTTCTGACTCAAATTTAAATTCTAGAGTAGCCACAACGCCTTATGTTCTAGCTCCACTGGCAAGTGAAAAGCCTTACCAAAGACTAGTTGGTAAGGAGAAATTTCGATGGGTGTCTTAAAAGCAGTTCAATACACCCAAATAGCATTATCGAGTTTTCTTGACCAATTACTTCTATTTGCATTAATGTTTTTGGCCAAAATAGTCTTGATTTTCCTGTTCAACACTACCACTTGTTCACTAGTTTGTGGGTGATAAGGTATGGCTACCTTGTGTTGCTTTACCCCATACTTAGCCAATGCAGCCCGAACAACTTGTCATAAAAGTAAGAACCTCCATCACTTATTATTTTTCTTAGGACTCCAAAATGAGAGAAAATGTTCTTTCCCGAGAATGCAATCACACTTTTTCTTTCACTGTCTGCTAGAACAACAACTTATACCCATTGGAATACATTGTCCACGGCTACTAATATGTACGTAAGACAAAAAAAAACTAACAAAAGGTCCCATGAAATCTATGCCCCATACGTCAAATCCATTTCCATCATCTTAGTCATTGGAATCTCATGGTTCTTGGTGATTGACCCCTATCGCTGAAATTGGTCACATGCCTTTACAAATTCATAAGCGTCATTATGAATTAATGGCCAATAATACCTACTCTACAATATCTTTCTGGCTGTCCGATTGACTACGTGTTGTCCCCCAACTATGGATGAATGACACACTTCCAAAATATTTAGTATCTCTACCCCCGATATGAATCTCCTAATAATGTTATCAGCACAACATCTAAACAAATAATGTTCATCGCAGAAATACCTTTTTACCTCATGACAAAAAAAATTCCTTTAATGAAAACTGAGATTCTCTAGAATGATGCCACTTACCATGCAGTCTACAAAGTCTGCATACATATCAACAAATCAAGAGTAGCAGCAAGAACCTTCTCATCAGGAAAAGAATCATAAATTTCCAATTCTTCCAAATTCTCCCCTTCATTCTCCAACCGACACAGATGGTCCGCCACTTGATTTTCACACCACTTTCTGTCTTTGATTTAAAAGTCAAATTCTTGAAGTAATAACACCATCCTATAAGCCTCGGCTTTGCATCCATCTTTTCCACTAAATATCTCAGTATAGCATGGTTCTTATGCACCACCATCTTTGTTCCCAATAAATACGCCCAAAGTTTTTCAAAAGCATAAACAATGACTAGGATCTCTTTCTCCACAACTATATAGCTATTTAATGTTCCATTCAAATCTTTACTGGCATAATAAATGGGATGAAAAAGCTTTTCCATCTTTTGCCCAAAAACTACCCTGAGTGCAACCCCGCTTGCATCACACATCTCTTCAAATGGTTTGGACCAATCTAGAGTAATATTGATGGGGGCATAAACTAATTTTTCCTTAAGGCATTAGAAGGCCTTCAAAAAATCATCATCAAATGCAAACTTGGTTTTATTTTCCAACAACTTGCAAAGTGAATTTGCAATTTTGGAAAAATCTTTTATAAACCTCTAGTAGAAACCAGCATGGCCAAGGAAATTATGCACCCCTTTCACTGAGATAGGAGTGGGTAGTTTTTCAATGACTTCAATCTTGGCTTGATCAACCTCAATTCCTTTGGTTGAGATTTTATGAACCAATATCATGTCCTCCTTTACCATAAAGTGGTATTTTTCCCAATTAAGAACAAGGTTGAACTCCTCACAAAGCTGCAATGCATTGCCTAGGTTCACCAAAACATTATCAAATGAGTCACCAAACACTGAAAAATATCCATAAATACTTCCAAAGTGTCTTCGACCATGTTCGAGAAAATGGACATCATACACCTTTGGAAATTGGTAGGGGCATTGCACAATTCGAATAACATTCTCTTAAAAGCAAAACATACATATGGAAAAGTGAATGTTCTTTTTTCTTGACGTTCAGGTGCAACCAATATTTGATTGTAACCTGAGTATCCATCCAAAAAGCAATACCAACCCCTTCCTGTCAACTAGTCTAGCATTTGGTCCATGAAAGGAATTAAAAAAATGATCCTTTAAGGTTTAGGAATTTAACTTCCAATAGTCCATATAAACCCTCCACCCGGTCATCAGCCTAAGTGGAATTAGCTCATTTTTCTTGTTAGCTCCAACTTTCATGCATCCTTTCTTGGGAGCACACTGGATCGAGATTACCTTTTACTATTAAAACCACTCCTGAATCCAACCACTTTATGATCTCCTTCTTTACTACTTCTTCCATTGGTGAATTTAGTTTGCGTTGATGCTTAATTGTGGGAGTGCAGTCTTTATCTAGCTGGATCTTAAGAGTACAAATCTCTAGTGGAATGCCTATGATATTAGAAATTGTCCACCTAATTTCCCTCTTGTATAGCCTCAAAACCGAAATAAGAGCATCAACCTGGTACTCCACAAGTCAACCACAATGATCATCGGTAAAGTATTACCTTCACCTAGAAATACATACCGTAAATGGCCCGATAACTCATTCAACTCAAACACTGGTGGTTCTTTAATAAAAGGCTTTGCTTGCGGTGTTGATCATTTTTTCAAATCCTAATCAAGCTTCTTAGGATCATATGAGTATGACCCAATTCCAGTCAATGCACATACAGTCTTATCATATTCATCAATTCCTTTACTGTTAAAATTCATTAAGAATGCAACTAAAGTATCCACTATATCTTTAACCGTTACAACTAAATCAACTTGATCAACAACATTAATAACTAAGAGTACACTCATCTCCCTTGGTTGCTTCATGGATTGACAAATGTCAAAACTGACTACTTCATCATTGAGCCAAAATTTTAGCTCGTTCTGCTCCATATCAACCAACACTCTCCCTGTTTCTAAATATGACCTACCAATGATTACGCGTATTTCAAAATCTACTTCTCAATAGAGGATTACATAGTCTACAGGAAATATAAAGTTGGCTACTTTTACAAGCACATCATAAAGAATACCAACTGGTCTCTTCACTGACCGATTCACAATCAATAACCATATCAAAATTGGTTTGGGGGATCCAAAAACTAGTTGCTGGTATATCTCTAAAGGCATTAAATTAATGTTGGCTCCAAGATCATAGAGTGACTTAGCAAAAATAAATAATTCTATCATACACGGGATGGTGAATACTCCCAGATTGGATTTCTTCTGCACAAGTGACCTAGTAGCAATGGCACTATAATGATGAAGAATATACACAAGCTCGTAACTAACTGTTCTTTTCTTGGTCACAAGGTCCTTCATGAATTTGGCATAACCCAACATCTTTTCTAACGCCTCAATCAAAGGTATATTCATAGATAACTAATTTAACATAGCTATGAACTTGCTGAATTTTCTCTCATCTGCTTTCTTCTTCAACCTATGAGGAAATAGAGGAGGAGGTTTAGGAATCTTGGTTAGTGGCATATCTTATTTCTTCCCGTTCTTTTTACTCAACTCATCATCGATTCTTTCATCAAGAGTTTTCCTAACATCAGCCTTCTTCTTACTTGTTTCTTCTAATTTTTCATACTCTAACTGTTCACTTTTTGGATCACTATTTTTCTCTATAACCTAATCATCTGATATAACATCATTAATATGCTACTTAAGGGTCGTGGCAGATGATACTTTACCATTTTCCATGGTAATGGATAAACATACACTATTATTTCTTGTATTTTAGACTGTATCAATTAGTAGAGTTCCACTCTTCCACTAGTTGAAGGCTGCTGGCAACTGTCTCTCTGGTGTTCGAAATGCTTAATTAAAGTGGAATGTGAATAAACTATCTGAGTCATAGTAGAAAAATAACTATTCATCTCCTTAACACTTGCATTAGTGGATTCTACTCTTTTTAGCAACTTAGCCATCATAGCCTCCATAGACATCTTTCTAGAATCGTTCACAACATTATCACAATTTTGGAGTGATACATAAAATCTAGCTCGGTCATTTTTATTCTTCCAATTCCCTTGCTCACGGACTCTATAACTAGCTTTGTCATAGTAATTATCCCTTTGATAGTTCCAACCTTGGTTACCTTGGACATTGGTATAATAATTCTCCTAGTTGTTCAGATATTTTGCTTCTTCCTTGAAATCATATTCACTTGCTCTACTGTGCGACCCTACTGATTTTACTTTCTTAATAATTTTGCTAATAAGTTTTTTGTCAATAAATCTATTTGAGTCTTAAGATATGCCATATCATGATCGTATTCCTCTTATCGTCAACCTTGCTCCACTAACATACCAATTTAATATGTATTGCTTGATATTTTTGAATCCCTAGTATGCCAAGCTCTGGTAGTCTTAATCAACCTATCCAAAATCAAAGTAGCCTCAATAAAGGTGTGTGTCACCACCAGCTACATTATCAACCATTGGTTATGTGTTAGAATTAAATAATCAGTAGAATGTTTCCATCAGATATTCATCAATAATCTTGTGATTTAGACATTGAATCAACTTCTTCTTGAATCTCAGCTAATTTTTATGTAGAGCCTCATTAGATAAATGCCTAAAATTATTGATCTCTTCCCTTAACTGTAACATCCTGGACGATGGGAAGAACCTTTCTAGCAAAGTTCCTGTAACGCCTCAAAATTTGGATCCCGAGACGTCACACGGTGCTTAGGGGCACAAGTGACCCCAAGCTAACCCTCCTACTGGCTTAATTCATAAACAACTGGATAAAATGCTTAAATATATATAAAATCAGAATATAGAACTTCTCTGAACTTGATCAGTATAAACATGAACTTTACAAGATTACAACTCTACTTTTACCAAATGAAACTGAAACTGAGTACATCAACTTCTACTGACTGTCTATAAAGCCTCTACTGGTACTGACTTTAGATAGTCGGGTCATGACTACCAACTATCTAAGCTAAATATGACTAAACTAAGAAAAATACAATACTTCTCGAACTGTATAACCAACTCAAGCCCTCGAATCAAAAGGGCTCGTCACCTGCTGAATGGGAGCGGCGGACTGACTGAATGCGGTATCTGCGCTACAACTTGCACCTACATTATAAGACACTGTAGCATATAGAAATATATGGAGGTCAGTACTTTAAGGAATGTACTGAGTATGTGGGGGTGCAATGCAACGTTATAAATAATATCATAAATGATTATGAAAATCATGCATGCTAATGATAACAACTTTCTTCGCTTGAATTAACTGAAATATATTCCTTGTAAATCATCAATAATAGTACACGCATTATAAATCTCATAAATCATTATACTCAACTCAAACTCTTTAAATTATGACTTAGAGTGACTAGGTAACTCATGAAAACTTAGACTATTATGGACTTGGGAGTTTCTTATAACCGACATAACTACACCATGTGAGCCGCATGGAGTCCAACGAATTGCCCTCCTAAGGATAGAACCCCACATTAGCGGGAGCATCGTACTCTTTCCAGGGAGTACAACCTCAATTTCATAATCACAATCCCACACTCGGCCTTTGTCCCACAATTATCAACATCAATCCTACGGTGGCACATAGTTTTGGGGAAATACCAAATTTCTCGCTCGGTGCTAAATACTCCTCCCAGACTCAGCTCAGAATGCATTAGGAAAACCACCTTAATCAATATCAATTCATGGGTCTATCATAAAGACCAAAACAATAATATATCTCATCGGTAAATCATATACAACGGTGGATTCCTAACTCGACTCAAAATCAAACAATCTTTCTCAACATCAAGATGTATTAATTTATTTAGTCATGGCAACATCAATAACTTTGAGGAAATATCAAGACTCATTATAACAACTCAATCTTATGAATCAATAGACTCAATAATCCAATTTGTCATAGGGAAGCTTAAAGCTTGACACATGTCTTGAAAGCACTTGAAATACCAACTCATGGTAGAACATGAAATTCACAATATTAAATATCAAGTCATAATTTGGAAATTGTAAAATAGTCATGTACACTAGAATAAAATGACAAACTCGAAAAGTGACAAGAGGATAAAGAAACTCATACCTTAGACACTTTCATCCAACACGTGGAGCAAGAATGGATACTTGACCTTTATATGATTCTTAGCTTTCCATGTATCTTTTTCATTCTTTTGATGTCTCTAAAGGACCTTCGCCGATTCTACATCCTTTATCCTTGATGTGCTATTGAAATAGAGCACTTTCGATGCTTAAAATAAGGAAAAATACAGGTTTCAGAGGTTATTTTGATAGATATGATGCATTTTGGGTAAGTTTTGTAGGAAATCATGTTTTGGATAAGAAGTTTGTGAAAAAGGTGAAAAGAGGTTTTTTAGGCCATTTTTGGAGCAATTAAGGATATTCGAGATACTTTTTGGCTTGATCATGATCCAAGCATGTTCGAAAATTGAAAAAAAACTGAAAAGATTACTCCTGGAACCTACTAAGTCGACCTATGGACCGTATGTAAGGCCTATGGACAACAGATAGGCAAAGCAAGTGCCAAAAGTCCGAAATCCTGAGAGCTAAACTTGCAGGATTTTTGACATTCGGTACTTGCCGTTTGTACCTATGCCCAGGGCTAGGAACGTAGGTACTACCTGTGCCTAGTGCCAGACTGTTGGTACGGACCACATATGGCCACTCACCCTATTTTCTCCAAATTTTTTCAGGCTTTGGTTTTAGGGTTTCCTCATGTACTATAAATACCTTTTATGTGTTTTTTAGCAGGGGTTACTCACTTTTGATATTCACAAATATATTTTGATTCCAAGATTCAATTTTGATCTTGGGATTTACGTGTATTGACTTCAGTTGATTATTCAGTAATGTTTGTTAGTTTTACAATTCTTATCATTGTGATTTCATCTATGCTTTCAACTATGAAGGATATCGATTTCCTCACAAGTGTGAGCGGCTAAAACCCATAGCTAGGGTTGTGGAAACCTCGGTAGATTGACGAAGTAGGAAAGTGCAATTGTTGAATTAAACCAATACCCATGGAATACATTACATTATCTTTACTATAATAGATTTCTTAGTGGTGGCCAATGTTAAGATCCCACCTAGATTATTGCTACTTACTCCAAAAGAGGAGTAGTGACTAGGAAAAGATAATGACAACAATAATTTTGAGTTTAGTTGTCGATCTATGCTACTAGGTATTATCTACGTGAGATGGTTAGATTTTATATAATAACTAGAGACTCAAAAGGTAATATTTAACTAGTATCAAGATAACGGTTAGTAAGGAGACATCCTGAGACTCAAAAAGTAAAGAGTGAAATGTATCTACTCATCCAAAAGACTATAGATGGTACATAACTTATCAATTTTGCATGTAATTTATCAGGTTGGTTCAACAAATCATGATAAGCCTACGGAGTTGAGAAGCTAGGGGAACATAATCCTAGTGTTCACCAATACTGATCACAACAATAATAGATATTTGCTCTTTGTTCGATAGTTTTATTCAAATCCCCCATTTACTTTTCCAATTATTGACCATTGATTACAACATCTGAAATCCATGAGTCCACATATCCCTTAGGATTTGACCCCAACCTTCATTGGGTAACTATATTTTGGCAGTGATCGTATCATCATCTGATAGAAGATGTTGTTTGGACGTGATCAAACTTTTAACGGCGTTACCAGGGAATACAGTGTTGATTTAGGAACTAAGGTAGTTACAATCTTCAGGTCTTTATTTTTATTCTTAGTTGGGCATATGCAGGCGTATGCCTAGCACACAAAGTAGAGGTAATCCCTTACTCCCATAAAATCTGAATCCAAAGAGGATCCTACAAATATCTGGTAGGATATCTAATTAGAAAAGAGATGAACTTCCTGAAGGGGTTCATGATGTTGTACATCCCCCTTCTCCTGAAGGAGTTCAGGACATTGTTGATTGATAGACTGATAAGATTTTAGCTCAAGATGTAAATAAGAGGTGGATAATAGAAGAAGCTTAATGCATAGCTCAGGCGACAGAGTTAGCTGAGTAGAGATAAGTAGCAGACGACCGAGTAGTACTCGATGGAAACCAGAATAGAAAGAGAGGAGGCCGACCTCAAGTGATCCCAGCGTATCATTATGTTCAATCGTATGAAGATGTTGAAGAAGATCTGGTGGTATCATTCATCCTATTTTTCCCTCTGATATCAAGTTCAACATTTCCAGTGCTTTGATCCAACTCTTATATTTAAAGGGCGTGTTTGCAGGGTTTCCTATAGACAATGCAAACATGTATTTGTCAAATTTTACTTGGATTTGCACTTCATATACTATACCTGGTGTAGATTAGGAGGCATTAAGACTGAGGTAATATACCTAGGGTAGATCAGGAGGTATTGAGACTGAAGTTGTTTCCCTTTTCTCTTACTGGAAAGGCATCTTTATAGCTAGGGGAACTTCTAAGAGGATATATCACTACATGGAGTGAGTTACACAGACAATTCTTGAACAAATTCATTCCTCCATCCAGAGTATTGCAGCTTAAGGATAATTTGTATAACTTCAGGCAGTTGCAGTCAGAATCTATGTATGAGGCATAGTTTAGGTTCAAGAAAAAGCTCAGCATGGTGACCAACCATTGAATTTTAGGGACAAAATTGTTGGAAATCTGCTATAGAGCCCTGACTATCAGTTCTAGAGCAATGGCAGACACCATCTCCGAAGGAGCCATCATGAGATTAAGATGGGATATGACTTTGAGTATTATGGATCAGATCTCATTAACTAACCGAGGGTGGAAAACTCGAGACGTTGAGTGAGGTTTTGACTTTTATATTATTGGAGCTTCTGGTGATCGAAAAGTAGCTGAGGATGTTATAGCTTAGGAGATTTCACTATTAAGGAAAAACATTGGTGAGTTGGTCAAACAATTTGCAGTGAGAAATTCTGTAAAGGTTAATGCAGTAGGGGTATAAGATACATCTTCTAGGGTGCATGAGTCTGATTTAGAAGAGTAGGCGAAGTATGTGGATCATCAGTTGGTGGGTTTTTGAGCCTAAGGAAAAGGGAATCAAAGTTGAAACTATTATGATATAGATAAATACATTCATCCTGGAAAACGAGATACAAAATTGAAAATAGAAGAGATGTTGGATAAGATGATAAAGGGTCAAGAGAGTCAATAAGATTGCCTTAAAGAAATCAAGGCTGATGTTTCAGGATTGGCCTAGAAGTTTCAGTCACATGCAACTACTATCAAGCAGTTGGATCAACAATATGGGCAAACCTCTGTTACTTTAGCTGAGAAACAGTTAGGAGCACTTCGTGGAGATAATATGCCGAGTCCTCTAACACTGGTTCATTGTCTGGCTATTAGCACGGGGAGTGATTCCCTACCTGATGAGTACTTTTTGCCCACTACTAACGAGGCATAAAAAGAAAATATTATTGCATATGAGCCATCTAAAGATGAAATTGAGAAGATGACTTATAGTGATTA
Source organism: Capsicum pubescens (assembly GCA_030864215.1). Taxonomy (NCBI): domain Eukaryota; kingdom Viridiplantae; phylum Streptophyta; class Magnoliopsida; order Solanales; family Solanaceae; genus Capsicum; species Capsicum pubescens. Next base: position 208,640,278 of record CM061540.1, on the reverse strand, counting down.
TGATTTTAGGAGTAATGACGATAACAACTGGGTAGAAGGAGAGCTCTGAGATATAGTTCAGAAGTTTAGTGCATATTTTCATGCACATTCAGTAGAAATGATGGGAGACCTAGGTGCAGTCATGATGATAGGCGGATTTACACGCCTATATCAATATATTTTGCCCATATTTTAGCCTAGTTTTGAGAACAAATTATATATTTCATGCACTTTTAGTCCTTTTTCCTGTAAATGAGCTAACGAACATGATTAGTAAAGTTTCAGGTATAAATGATGCATAATTCAGCATTTTATGGCTTACTTGACGCTAAAGAAAGCTCACGAAGGAAGGGAAGGGAGTTTACACGCCTAAGGACCAAAACTGCTGCATGGAAAATCTGTCCCGGGCTAAAACAGCATTTCTGAAGACTTTGGGGGACCAAACCTGCTGCATGGAAAATCTGTCCCGGGCTAAAACAGCAATTCTGAAGACTTTGGGGACTTACAGACACAAAGCTGGATTTTGACAATGATACATTAACCTAGTACAATTAGGTTATGTATTTCATTATTTTATTTGGATTATGATAATGTTACCTTAACCTAGTACATTTGGGTTAAGGATTTCATTAGTCTAGTAGGATTTGGTTATTTATTTCATTAGCTTAGTAGGATTAGGATATGGGTGTTATAAATACCCTATCATGCTAGAGATTTTGGAGAAGAAGGAGGGAGGAAGGAGGGAGAACACAATACTTCCTTCCATCCCTCACATCTTCTACTCCTCTATTATTCTACACTACAAACAATTCTACAACTCTTCTAATCTTTCCATCAATTCTATTTTCGTCTATTCTTCTATTCTTAAATTCTGCAACAAGAGAAACGTTACTCTGCAAGAAATCATACTTAACGCCTACCACTCTTGTGCTACACGAAATTGATCATTATTGTGGTATAATAACAATGACAATTGTGGTTTTCTTCGCATTCATGGGTAACTAAACTTCTCTGTTGGGGTTATGGAAGCCGAATGAGTTACTATCTATTGCTGTGAGTTTGTGAGTTCGAGGCACGTATATTGCTTATATCATTATTCTCTTCATCTTAATCTACATTCTTTGCGGTTGCAAACGCAAGAATACGCCAGTCTAACATTTAACTTGTTCGAGAGAAAAGTTATTTGTCTGGAAAAGAGATAATGTCAAGGTAGTAGGACACCCTTTCCTATTAAAAAGCTAGTGCCGTAACTGGACTAACCTCTTGGAGAATTCGTACCGTTAGATACGCTTTAAGCTCGAGAGAGTTAAAGTGAAATAGTCCTTGTTTAGGTCGAAAGACGCTTGGATTTACCATCGAATACAATTCTCTATAAGCAGTTGCATGTCAGAATTCTACACACTCATAGCCAATAGAGACGTATACCTCAGAAGGTGGACATAACCCCAACTTCTCAATTCTCATTGTTTACATCTCACTAAAACATTCTTTCTCTTTTTACTTTGCTATTGCCATTTTTAGATCTTATTTTGGTTACATTACTTGCACGACAAGACTCCCCCCTTTTTACGAGACTTGCACTAAAAGTCTAGTAATCTTTACTTACTTGTTGACCAAGCTATTCCCTGTGGGATCGATACCCAACCCAGTTGGGTTCTATATTTGCTAACGACCGCTTTACACTCCTACGAGAGCTGTAGATTGAGCGTTATCAAAAATTGGCGCCGCTGCCGGGGAATACAAGTGTCAATCAAGTTCGTAATAATTACTAGACCCTTTGGTCAAAGATTCTCGTACTTTTACTTTTAGTTTTTGTTTTTTTTTGTCTACTGCAGGTTTTTTATTTTAGTGCATGCCCCATACTCGAAGTTCTGGTCAACCGTTATTACCAATCAATCCTGAACCACAACGCATTGGTAGAATGGAAGCACAAGCTGAAATCGCAAGGATGGCTGCTCAATAGGAGCAGGCGAGATTAGCTGCTCTTGCCGCCGCCCAAGTACACCAACAAAACATTGATAACCCTGGGCGAGCAACAAACCCTGACTATGAGGATTTAGGTGATGACGAGTTACTAAACCCAAGGCATGATGCTGAAATCACAACACCTGCCAACAGAAGAGGTCGACAAGCTCGGTATAGACATGATCGCCAACCTATGCAGCCAGCTTTCGACGATGATGATGATGATCTTAATGGTGTCGGAGCCACTGGAGCTATAATTCCACCACCATTAGCGCCCGGAGCCAAGTTCAACATCACAAGCACCATGATTCAGTTATTGCAACTCAAGGGATTGTTTGGTGGACTAGCAGGCGATGATCCGAATATGCATCTCATCAACTTTATTTCTACATGCAAGTCTTTTGACAATCCTGGTGTTGGTCAGAATGCAATTCGATTACGTCTATTTCCATTGTCTCTGTCTGGGGAGGCAACACTATGGTTGAATGGGCTGACTCCTGATTCTATTACAAATTGGAGGCAATTGAGAGACGCTTTCCTAGAAAGATTCTTTCCGCCATCCAAAAGAGCACAATTGAGAGATGAAATCAGCAACTTTCGTCAGCTTCCCACTGAAGCTCTTCATGAAACATGGGAGAGGTTCAAGACAAAGCTAGCGAGATGCCCAAACCATCACATGACTAATGTTCACCTCATGGAGATACTGTATCGAGCCTTGAATTCAATAACTAAGCCAGTGGTGGATAACGCAGCTGGAGGATCTTTTATGGACCTCACATTTGGTCAAGCAAGCAATATGCTAGATCGCATGACGAAACAAAGTAGAGCTTGGCATACTAGGGATTCTGAGGTAGCAAGCCCCACTTTATCTATAGGCATGACTGCAGACCAAAGAAGAAGACAAGAAGAACGTGATCAAGATATGGCGCACATGAAAACACAAATGGATCTTCTTACAAAGCATTTATTATCAGGGAAGACCGAAAAAGTGAAAGCTGTGGCGCTAAAAGGAAGAGACGAATCTGATTCTGAAGAAGAAGCCAACTACTTGAACAATCAGGGGGGTTTCCGAGGGAATGCCCAAGGAAACCAAGGTCGGAACTATTATGATAATTCTGGAAACAAGGACCAAGGTAGTTGGAGAAAAAACAATGAAAAGAGTGGTGTTTATGTTCCCCCTGGTAGACGTGATACCACCACATCTAGTTCTGGAAGTATGGAAGACATGATGGCTAAATTATTGAAAGGAGTCGAAGCAACAAGCGCGGGAGTTACTGAGGTAATTAGTGATTTGTCCTCCATGAAACAACTAGTTGATTCCCATTCTACTTCAATCAAGCAAATAGAGCAGCAACTAAGCCAACTTTCAGCAGCACTCAATCAAAGAAAGGCTGGCACTTTACCTAGCGATACTGTGCAAAACCCAAGGAATGATGGGTCATGCATGGCCATCACTACCAGAAGTGGTAAGGTGCTGGAACCTTCATCAAAAGGCAAGAAAGTGATTGAAGAAGTTGCGGACATGGATGATAACGCAAAAGGAGAAGATGCCGCAACAACCAGTCCTGACGTCAAGGACGTCACGCCCAGTGACGTGCAGCCTGAAAAAATGGAAAAACGGAAGCTAGAGGAGAAGAAAGCCATGGAGAGAACACTTCCATACCCACCACCACCTTTTCCCCAAAGATTGAAGAAGGTGGCTGAGGACACGAAGTTCAGCAAATTCATGACTATGTTAAAGCAGCTGACCATTAATGTTCCATTGGTGGAGGCACTTGAACAAATGCCTGGGTATGCGAAGTTTATGAAAGATCTTTTGACTAAGAAGAGGGCAGCAAGTTATGAGCTGAAGGATGATGTGCATCATTGTAGTGCAATTGCTACCCGATCGATAGTTCAGAAAAAGGCCGACCCCGGAGCTTTCACTATTCCTTGCACTGTCGGATCTTTGAACTTTGCCAAAGCATTATGTGACTTAGGAGCCAGCATCAATTTGATGCCATTATCGATCTACAAGAAGTTGGGGTTAGGAGATCCTACACCAACTAACATGAGGCTTGTTATGGCAGATAGGTCGGTAAAACGACCGGTTGGTATTCTATGTGATTTCTTGGTAAAGGTTTCTTCATTTATCTTTCCAGCAGACTTTGTCATCTTGGATTGTGAAGCAGATTCAGAGGTTCCCATAATCTTGGGACGCCCTTTCCTTGCTACAGGAAGTGTGCTCATTGATTTGAGAGCTAATGAGCTTTCATTCCGAATAAATGACGAAGTGGTTCGATTTGATGTTTGCAAATCAATGAAGCAACCCAAAGATCTGAGTGTATTTTCTGTGGCTGATGTTGTCTTTGACGATGAGAAAGAATGCCTTGAAGAAGAGCAAATTCTTGATGATCCTTTGGAGGTTTTGCTCATGAAAGGAGAGAACGAGGATGCTGAAATTGCTGAAGAAGCTGTGTGTGCGCTATCGGGATTAGGGACATATCGCTATACTCCCAAGAAGCTGGATCTTGATCTCAAGAATCGACCCACACCACCAGCCAAGCCATCTATTGAAGAACCACCCACACTAGAATTGAAGGAGCTGCCAAGTCATCTGAAGTACGCATTCTTAGGAAGCGGAAACACACTTCCAGTCATAGTGGCAGCCGATTTGGGTGAGCAACAAGTTGCAGCTCTTATTTCGATCTTACAAAAATATATTAGAGCCATTGGATGGACCATTGCGGATATTATTGGTATTCCACCTGGGATTTGCTCACATAAAATTCAGCTTCAAGAAAAGTGCACACCCACCATTGAACATCAAAGGCGTTTAAACCCACCTATGCAAGAAGTGGTGAAGAAGGAAATTATAAAGTGGTTAGACGCAGGAGTTGTATATCCTATCTCTGATAGTACGTGGGTAAGTCCTGTACAATGTGTTCCCAAGAAGGGAGGAATGACGGTGGTCGCAAATGCAAAGAATGAACTTATTCCACTCAGGCCCGTTACTGGATGGAGAGTATGCATGGACTATCGCAAGCTGAATTCGTGGACACTTAAGGATCACTTCCCCATGCCATTTATGGACCAAATGCTAGATCGATTAGCGGGGAAAGGATGGTTTTGCTTCTTGGATGGTTATTCAGGTTATAATCAGATTTGTATTGCTCCCGAAGATCAAGAGAAGACAACGTTCACATGCCCATATGGTACGTTTGCCTTCAAACGCATGCCATTCGGGTTGTGTAATGCACCAGCCACCTTTCAACGTTGTATGATGTCTATTTTCTCTGATATGGTTGAAGACACTTTGGAGGTATTTATGGACGACTTTTCAGTAGTCGGGGAGTCTTTTGAAGCATGTTTGGCAAACTTGAGCATGGCATTGCAAAGATGTGTAGAGTTCAACCTTGTGCTGAATTGGGAGAAGTGCCACTTCATGGTAAAAGAAGGAATCGTTCTTGGGCACAAGATCTCTGAAAAAGGAATAGAGGTTGATCGAGCAAAAATAGAGGTAATTGAGAAGCTACCGCCTCCAATTTCGGTGAAGGGAGTCCGTAGTTTTCTTGGCCATGCTGGTTTCTATCGTAGATTCATCAAAGACTTTTCCAAAATCTCTAGTCCATTGTGCAAACTACTGGAGAAAGATGCGAAGTTTGACTTCAATGACAATTGCTTAAAGGCATTCGAATGTCTTAAAGGAAAACTTATTGAAGCCCCTATCATGGTATCACCAGATTGGACGCTCCCGTTTGAAGTCATGTGCGATGCTAGTGGTGTAGCCGTTGGTGCTGTTCTTGGACAAAGAAAGGAGAAACTATTTCATCCTATCTACTATGCGAGTAAGGTCCTAAATGAAGCCCAAAGGAACTACACTGTTACTGAACAAGAGCTCCTAGCGGTTGTATATGCGTTTGAGAAGTTTCGTGCCTATCTATTGGGTACCAATGTGATCGTCCATACAAACCATGCAGCTCTTAAGTATCTAATGACGAAGAAGGATGCCAAACCAAGGTTAATTCGATGGGTACTGCTGCTGCAAGAGTTTGATTTCGAAGTCAAAGATAGAAGAGGTTGCGAGAACCAAGTGGCTGATCACCTATCTAGACTTGAGAATGAACATGTGGCGCAACCTAAAATTCAGATTGATGATGCATTCCCTGACGAGGAGATATTGGCGACAAAAATGGAGAAAGTACCATGGTATGCCGACTTTGCAAATTTCGTAGAGAGTAATGTGATACCTGCCAACTTATCTTACCACCAAAGGAGGAAGTTTATGCATGACGTTCAGCACTACTATTGGGATGAACCTTATTTGTTTCGAAGATGCGCGGATGGGATCATTCGACGATGTATGTCCCATGAAGAAGTACCTGCTATATTGGAAGCATGCCACACTTCGCAAGTTGGTGGACATCATGCAGGGAATCGAACCGCAAGAAAAGTATTGCAAAGTGGTTATTATTGGCCCTCGATATTCAGAGATGCATACGACTATGTGAAAAGGTGTGACCAATGCCAACGTCAAGGTACTATTTCAAAACACCATGAAATGCCCATGTCTAAAATTATGGAGGTAGAACTTTTTGATGTGTGGGGTATTGATTTCATGGGACCATTCGTGAATTCGTTTGGAATGAAGTACATCTTGGTTGCTGTGGATTATGTTTCGAAATGGGTTGAAGCTGTAGCATTGGCCGACAACGAAGGAAAGCGTGTTGTAGCGTTCTTAAAGAAGAATATCTTCTCTCGCTTTGGGGTACCTCGTACTATCGTAAGTGATGGAGGATCTCACTTTTGCAACAAGCTATTCAAATCCGTATTGGCCAAGTATGGTGTCAAGCAACACAAGGTAGCTACGCCTTATCATCCCCAAACTAGTGGACAAGTAGAGGTTTCCAATCGCGAGATTAAGCAAATCCTTGCAAAGACGGTTAATGCAAATAGGAAGGATTGGTCTCGAAAACTAGATGATGCCCTATGGGCATATAGGACTGCATTCAAGACACCCATTGGCATGTCTCCTTATCAACTAGTTTATGGGAAGGCTTGCCATCTACCCATCGAGCTTGAATACAAGGCATTGTGGGCATTGAAGCACTTGAATCTGAATTGGAATGATGTGAAGAATCTGAGGTTGGAGCAGCTGAACGAATTAGATGAGTTCCGTCTCCATGCATATGAAAGATCGGATTTATACAAGGAGCGGATGAAGAAGTATCATGATCAGCGGATTGTTCGACGAAACTTCCAAAAGGGTGATATGGTACTACTCTTCAACTCCAGATTTAAGCTCTTCCCAGGTAAGTTAAAATCTAAGTGGTCTGGTCCATTTAAAGTTATCCAAGTCTACTCGTCTGGAGTAGTCGAATTGGAAGACAATAAGGGTGTTGTCTTCAAAGTGAATGGCCAACGTGTTAAGCCGTATATCGGTCCTCTTGACTCGATGAATGACATGGCCATCACTTATCTCGATGAAGTCTAAGTACTCGAGATTACTACGTCGAGCCACGACAATAAATAAGGCGCTAGATGGGAGGCAACCCATCGTTTATCGTTTATCATTTATCATTTTTCATTTTTCATTTCAGTATGTGTTTTGCTTTTGATAAATAAAAATCCAAAAATAAGAGTCGTGCCACGACCAAAACTAAGGCGCTTGGTGGGAGGCAACCCATCGTACTAATCGTTTTCATTTGTTTGAGCGAATATAGGTGCAAGAAGTTTTCAACGAGGAGATTGATTTCAATTGACGATTTGGACGCATTGTATGGTAAAGTTGGTAAATTAGGAAGGGTGATGCATAAGGCTATGGATTGAGCCTTTCCCATGCCAAAATAGGCTTCGAGGAAGGCTAGGCCTTGGTAAAACTAGGCCACAAACGATGCACAACCTATCCTATAGCCTAAGGTCCCGGAATCTAGTGTGCTATACACTATGCGTCGCCTATTCCTAGGTATGCTTTTAACTATGCGCCGCCTATGCTATGGCATTTGGTCTCAGTATCTCATATGCCATAGACTATGCGGCGCATATGTCCCATTATGCCATAGACAATGCGCCGCATATGTCTACAAATGCCATAGACTATGCGGCGCATATGTCCCATTATGCCATAGACAATGCGCCGCATATGTAGCATTTTTGTCTCCAAAACCGATTGTAAATGGGTCAAAACCTGACCCATTCTCTTCCTATATAAAGGAGACTTAGTCTTGAAACACAAACACATTGGAAACTTGACCTAGGCGCCGCATATACTCTCCAAATCATCTCAAAACTTTTCTTTTTGCTCTCCCACTTCACAAGAACATCTCCAAAGGCTTCAATCACGTAAGTACTCTCTTGTTCTTCATCTATTTTTCGTAAGTGCTACGTTGCTATGTCTATTATGAATTGCTACATCTTGAAGAAATATTGGTGATGTTAATGTGTTTGAATTGTTGATACAAAACCAAGTGAGTGAACATGAATGTTAGGATACTCTTAACTTGTTTCCAACTAGAAATTAATTTTGATGCATTGTTATACTACTTGCGGAATTGCTATAGTCATGAACGTTGCATGCTCTTGTCACTTGAATACTTACATGTTGGGATGTCTCGCTCATCGGAATAAGACTTATAGTTGCCTACCGACATAGGAGATTGTGATTATTGATAGAAACTATACCATGATGTAATCCCTATGAAGAAGTCTTGATATACCTAACATGAAAGTAATGCAATGGCTGCAAGTAGTGATACATCACTGATTTTCTTGCCGGAATACAACTCCTAAAACGTATGTCGACGAAATCTGAGTAATCGACCACTTTCACTTCACTGATTTGTGTCAACAAAACAAAGTGTGGGGTGGTACCCCTACTGCTTGTGCATAGATTGTATCCATTGATATTGTGCTACCACTATTTCTAGTCTCAGGTACAATGGCACCTAAAGCGAGGCAAGGAGAAGGCTACCACCTCCCAAAAGGGCAAAAAGAGAAGTTGCAAGGACCAAGGAGAACCCTCCTCGCTGAAAATACCTCGACTCACGCTTGGAATTAAGTGGGATACTTATGAGGAACTTCTGAGGATGATGACTCTGATGATGATTCCAATGCAAGGGGTATGACCCCAGACATAGAGGATAAGTCCGACCAACCAGGTTCCTCGTATTTATTTTCCACTGAGGACAGTGTCCCGACTAAGTGTGGGGTGGCGGTATCGTATGCTATACTTCTCTATCGCATCTATGTTTGCTTGCGTTGTTTTTTTTTCATTTTTTTAGTAGTAAATTTTTTCTAGCTTCGCATGAAATTATTTTGATAGGCAGCATGAGATTATAACAAGAGTATGTGCTACAATTGTGACTATTGAGACGTTTAGGCTCTAGTTGTGACTCATTATGTGATATTGTGTGGTTCAATTCCTTCACTTGTTGGGTCGAGAGTCTATATTACCTCCAAGCAAGTCGACCATGTGCCTTGTGTGTGTGAGATAATAGTATATTCTATGTTTGTGGCTGATGCTAGAACTTGCCTGGTATGTATGCAAAGCGAAAATAAGGAGTGTAAGTTTAGGATATGATTTAGGCATTTCTTTGGCAACCCATATTTGTTTACCTTCAGTTTTACCTACCCATGGACATCATCCTAGTTAAACCCTTTTGAGCCTTTAGCCTATTTTCTTTGACAACCTTGTATGAAAGCCTAATCCATTTCTCTCAAGACCGTAATTTGATCCCAAAATCCCTAAGTGCTTTAAAGTGAAAAAGTCATGTGACAACATAAAAGGAAATTGGGTGAGTATAATGCTATAAATTGGAATGGTTCTTGAATGTGTTATGAAAAAGAAAAAAAAAATGCTATCATAAGAGGTATGTTGTGAAAAGAAAAAGGAAAAGAAAGCTGAAAAGTGAGTTGTGCTTAAAATTGAAAAAAGAGGAGAACAAGGGTGGTAGAAAAAAGAAAGAAGAAAGGTTGAAAGAAAAAAGTGTCAATGATACAAAGTGATGTATTAAAGCGCTTAGGAACCTAGTCACTATTCTTGGCCAAAATAGTCCTACCCGTCCCTTAGCCTACATTACAACCATCAAAAGACCTACTTGATCCTAATCTTAACATTCCGACATTTAGTGGAGTACTACATTAAGGGCAAGCCTATGGTCATCAGTTGCTACATATGAACTCTTTGTGAGAGTGAGAGCAAGGACATTTTGATACCCATGTTTGAAAAATATGCTATATTTGTGAGTGATTATGGGTACTATATGGTGAGACACACATGGTTGATGAGTTTTGGATAGTTGTATATGATTCTATGCACCTTAACGTTTGCATGCGAGTCGATCACCATCACGAGTCTACGCTAGAGGTTAAACTGTTTCTACTTATAATCGGAAAGCTACTCTTTGTTGATAATTGTTGTGCTTGTCTTGAAGAATGTTTTGTGTTGTTTCTGTAAAAACCTTAAGTTGATGCTTAGAAGGACATGATATGTTGCTCGAGGACGAACAAAGCTCTAAGTGTGGGGTGTTGATGATAGGCGGATTTACACGCCTATATCAATATATTTTGCCCATATTTTAGCCTAGTTTTGAGAACAAATTATATATTTCATGCACTTTTAGTCCTTTTTCCTGTAAATGAGCTAACGAACATGATTAGTAAAGTTTCAGGTATAAATGATGCATAATTCAGCATTTTATGGCTTACTTGACGCTAAAGAAAGCTCACGAAGGAAGGGAAGGGAGTTTACACGCCTAAGGACCAAAACTGCTGCATGGAAAATCTGTCCCGGGCTAAAACAGCATTTCTGAAGACTTTGGGGGACCAAACCTGCTGCATGGAAAATCTGTCCCGGGCTAAAACAGCAATTCTGAAGACTTTGGGGACTTACAGACACAAAGCTGGATTTTGACAATGATACATTAACCTAGTACAATTAGGTTATGTATTTCATTATTTTATTTGGATTATGATAATGTTACCTTAACCTAGTACATTTGGGTTAAGGATTTCATTAGTCTAGTAGGATTTGGTTATTTATTTCATTAGCTTAGTAGGATTAGGATATGGGTGTTATAAATACCCTATCATGCTAGAGATTTTGGAGAAGAAGGAGGGAGGAAGGAGGGAGAACACAATACTTCCTTCCATCCCTCACATCTTCTACTCCTCTATTATTCTACACTACAAACAATTCTACAACTCTTCTAATCTTTCCATCAATTCTATTTTCGTCTATTCTTCTATTCTTAAATTCTGCAACAAGAGAAACGTTACTCTGCAAGAAATCATACTTAACGCCTACCACTCTTGTGCTACACGAAATTGATCATTATTGTGGTATAATAACAATGACAATTGTGGTTTTCTTCGCATTCATGGGTAACTAAACTTCTCTGTTGGGGTTATGGAAGCCGAATGAGTTACTATCTATTGCTGTGAGTTTGTGAGTTCGAGGCACGTATATTGCTTATATCATTATTCTCTTCATCTTAATCTACATTCTTTGCGGTTGCAAACGCAAGAATACGCCAGTCTAACATTTAACTTGTTCGAGAGAAAAGTTATTTGTCTGGAAAAGAGATAATGTCAAGGTAGTAGGACACCCTTTCCTATTAAAAAGCTAGTGTCGTAACTGGACTAACCTCTTGGAGAATTCGTACCGTTAGATACGCTTTAAGCTCGAGAGAGTTAAAGTGAAATAGTCCTTGTTTAGGTCGAAAGACGCTTGGATTTACCATCGAATACAATTCTCTATAAGCAGTTGCATGTCAGAATTCTACACACTCATAGCCAATAGAGACGTATACCTCAGAAGGTGTACATAACCCCAACTTCTCAATTCTCATTGTTTACATCTCACTAAAACATTCTTTCTCTTTTTACTTTGCTATTGCCATTTTTAGATCTTATTTTGGTTACATTACTTGCACGACAAGACTCCCCCCTTTTTACGAGACTTGCACTAAAAGTCTAGTAATCTTTACTTACTTGTTGACCAAGCTATTCCCTGTGGGATCGATACCCAACCCAGTTGGGTTCTATATTTGCTAACGACCGCTTTACACTCCTACGAGAGCTGTAGATTGAGCGTTATCAAGTCACCATTCCATGTTCTATTGATCCTTATGACATTAATCAAACTTTATACGATACGAGAGTAGGAAAAAATATAATTCCATTGGTGATATACAAAGTATTGGGGTTAGGAAAACTCAAGCCTACATCTACAAGGTTGTTGATGGCAGATTTATCTATAAACGAGCCATTGGGTATTGTGCGAAATGTAAAAGTGAAGGTGACATCGTTTATGTATCCAGCATATTTCATAATTTTAGACTGTAAAATGGATGCTCATTCTCCAATTATCTTAGGTAAACCTTTTTTGTCCGCTGGACGGGTGTCGATTGATATGGACCTAGAGGAGATCACTTTTAAATGGAATGATAAGCAAATAATATTGAATATATGTATGAAAGTTCAGCAGCCTGATGATATATGAGTGGTAGCAGTGATTGATACAGTAGATGATGATGTAGTTACAGTAGAGGGGCCTATTGAAGAAAGATTAGGGGTAGAAGCTTTAGCAGCAGCGATTATGAACTTCGAGAGCGATAATATAGATGAGTATGATGAGATGGTTCAGGCACTACATGGCATAGGTTCTTACAAATATGCCCTTAAGAAGCTGGATCTTGGCTTGAAGAACAAAACCATACCTCCTGCAAGTCCATCGATTGAAGAACCACCGGTATTAGAATTAAAGGCCCTCTCACCTCATTTGCAATATGCATTCTTGGGGAACAACAAGAACTTATCGATAATTATTTTAGTAGATTTAGTAGGAGCACATGTGTAAGCCTTAATATTAGTGTTATCAAAGTTCAAGAGAGCTATTGGGTAGATTATTACAGACATTGTATGGATTCCACCAGGTATATGCACACACAAGATACATCTTTATCCATACAACATTCCCAGTATTGAGCATCAGAGATGATTGAATCCTCCTATATAGGATATAGTAAAAAGGAGATAATCAAGTGGCTAGATGTTGGGGTGGTTTTTACCATTGCAGACAACAAGTGGATGAACCCGGTTTAATGCATGCTAAAGAAAGGAGGAATCATAGTGGTTCCAAATGAGAAGGATGAATTAGTAACAATGAGGCCAATGACTGATTGGAGAGTATGCACGGACTACAGAAAGCTGAACAAGTGAAAACAAAAAGACCATTTCCCTATGTCGTTCATAGATCAGATATTGGAAAGATTAGCAAGCAGGGGTTGGTACTATTTTCTTGTCGGGTATTCGGGTTATAATCAAATCATGATTGCTCCCAAAGACCAAGAAAAGACTATTTTTACTTGCCCCTATGGGACCTTTGCATTCAAGCGGATCCGTTTAGGTTGTGTAATGCACTGACCACTTTTCAAAGATGTTTGATGTCCATATTCTCCGACATGGTGGAAGACACTATTGAAGTATTCATGGATAACTTTTTAGTGGTTGGGGATTCATTCAAAGATTGCTTAGCCTATTTGGCCAGTGCACTGTAGAGATGTAAGAGAACAACTTGGTACTAAACTAGAAAAAATGCCACTTGATGGTGAAAGAAGGTATCGTACTAGGGAATAAGATCTCTATACATGGTATTGAGGTGGACAAAGCAAATATTGAGGTGATTGGGAAGCTACTGCCGCCAGTGTCAGTTAGAGGCATACAGAGTTTTTTGGGTCATGCAGGCTTTTATAGAAGGTTCATCGAGGACTTATCTAAAATTGCAAGTCCTCTGTGCAAGCTTTTGGAGAAGGATGTGAAATTTTTGTTTGATGATTATTGTCTTAAGGCTTTCAAATGCCTAGAGGAGCAGTTGATTTCAGCGCCTATTATTGTGTCTCCTAATTAGTTTGTACCTTTTGAGGTAATGTGTGATGGAGCGGAGTGGCCTTGGGAGCTGTTCTAGGGAAAAAAAGAGAAAATATATTGCATCTCATCTTCTATATCAACAAAGCCTTAAACCTCGCATAGAAAAATTACACAGTTACAGAGGAGGATTTACTTACGATAATTTTTGCTTTTGAAAAGTTTTGATCTTATTTGATTGGGTCTAAGGTTACAGTGCACACTAACCATATAGCCTTGAGGTACTTGATGTCACAGAAATATGCCAAACCCATACTGATTTGTTGGGTTCTCTTGCTGCAAGAGTTTGATTTCAAAGTCAAAGATCGAAGCGAAAAGAAAAATCAAGTTGCAGACCACTTATCCAGACTTGAGGAGAAGACCATACAAAAACTAGGGTATAATGTTAAGATAGATGATGCTTTTCCTAATGAGCGAGTGTTGGCAGCATATCATGATTTGATTCCCTAGTTTGCTAATTTTGCTAACTTTTTGGCAAATGATATTGTCCCAGATGATCTATCCTTCCAGCAGCGATGAAGATTTATGCACGAGGTAAGGAAGTTCTTCTAGGATGATCCATATTTTTTCAGAGTCTGCACTGATGGTGTGATTCAAAGATGCATTCCAGAAGTGGAGATGATGAGCATTATGGAAGTTTATCATTCTTCACTAGTTGGGGGTCACCACAGCAGCATACAAACCGCCCATAAAATTCTATAGTGTGGGTTCTATTGGCCTTCTATTTACAAGGATTCTTATGATTTTGCAAAATCCCATGACCCATGTCAATGTCAAGGCAACAGTTCACGGTGCCAAGAACTCCTCATGACACCTATTCTCAAATTGGAGATGTTTGATGTATGGGGGATTGATTTTATAGGCCCATTTATAAGCTCCTATGGTATGAGGTATAATTTGGTAGCGGTTGAATATGTATCAATGTGGTTGAAGGTATTTACACTCCCAGATAATGAAGGTAGGAACATCACCGCCTTTTTAAAGAGAAATATCTTTTCCCAATTTGGCAATCTATGTGTAATTATCTGTGACGATGGTTCACACTTCTGTAACTTATATTAAAAGCACTGCTTTATAGATATGGTGTGTGGCATAAGTTGGAAACACCTTACCATCCTCAGATGAGTGGGCAGGTGAAAGTCTCCAATAGAGAGATAAAGTTCTTATTAGCAAGAACTGTGAATGCCAATAGGACTGACTGGTCTAGAAAGTTAGACGATGTATTGTGGGCCTACCGGAGAGCCTATAAGACTCCCATAGGTTCATATTAATACCAGCTTATATATAATAAAGCATGCCACTTACTGATTGAGCTTGAGCATAAGGCATTATGGGCGTTGAAAAGGCTAAATATTGAGTGGCGTGATGCAGCAAACTTGAGGTTGAGCAAGGTGAATGAGTTGGATGAATTCTGACTCCGTACTTATGAAATATTGAACATATACAAAGAAAATATGAAGTTGTACCACGATAAGAAGATCAAGAAAAGAATATTCAAACCTGGTGATTTGGTCTTATTGTACAATTTAAGACTACGCTTATTTCCTGGCAAGCTGAAATCATGATAAACTGGACCATTCACTATGGTTAAGGTATTTCCATATGGTGTTATTGATATAATGCATGATGGTAATGTCCCATTTAAAGTGAACGGGCAGTGAGTGAAATACTATATGGGAGACTCGAAAGAAGCCAAAGTTTGTACTAAAATAGACCTTGGTGAAGTCCGAGTAGCCAAGGGAACTGAATTATGATGCAACAGTAAATCAAGCGCTACTTGGGAGGCAACCTAAGGTATTTTGTTGTTTTTATTCATATTGCATGATTGATGTCATATCTCAGCACCTATGGTGCCACAAATATGTTCCTAACTCTCTTGTTTTGCAGGGGTTTGATGCATTGAGGATAATGAATGATTTTAAGGTTGGGGTGAGGCTTCTTGTGGGTCTTGATGTCTTCTTGGGGGTTTCGTTTCCATTTCTCTTTTCACCGAAGTCTTATTCATAGTAGAGCCGACATGTTTAGTCATATCGTGTTTCATATTGTGTTGTTTTTGTATAATTAGGAGATTTTTAAGTATTTAGGGCAGTAATCATGTTTTGATGGAATTTTGATACCCGATTGATTTTTTATACCCCTCCAAAAATTTGTGTCTTAGAATTTTATAAATGTATACAGGTGAACATTGTGGACCTTGTTATGGCATTAGGATTAAGGACATGATAATCACTTTCTAACAATTGTATGACCAGATAGGTAAGAGTTGGTAATATTGACTCTGTGCTATGTATGTGTGAGATACTGCCTAGTTCCCTTTGTATACGAATTCATAACTTGCCTGATTAGTCTTGCCTAGGTTAAAGGATAGTCAATTAGGAAAGGATCATAAGTTGTTTATGATTTTAGTGCACTTTTAGCCTAAATGACCTTCCACGTGTAAATTATATCCCTTGATTCCAATTGTGAGTCCTTTTAGCCTATTTTTATTGTTTCACCTTCTCATTTATGCTACAATGAACCTATTTTTTCCATGTTCCTCCGTGGACATTGTGCACCTCAACTCAAGAAAAATGCCTAAGTTGATGGTGGCTATCATAAGGGTGTGTAGTGTAAAATGGGTATGAAGAAGGGTAAAATAAGAGAAAAAGTTAGTAGGGATACATGTGGTAGAAAAAAAAAAGAAAAGTTGTGAAAAAGAGAAAAAGAAAGAATAAAGAAACCACACCTAGCCTGAATATGCATGAAAGAATAAAAGGGGAGAAATAAGGGAAAAAATAAAGTTAAAATGGTTAATAAGTGGGACCCCAAGGTTAGTGTAGTTCCAAGGAGGTTTAGTCACTTGATATGTCCATATGTACCATAAGAACCCCCAAGCTTATATTACAAGCCGAGAAAAGTCCTATAGTGATCCTAACTTGACTATCTGAATGCTAAGGTAAAAAAAATATGGGCAAGCCAATGATATTTGACATGCATTGATTGGAACTTCTCTTCTGAGTGTGAGTGTCTCTTAACCGACCCTGCATTAACATGTATGATATCATATGAGTGAGTGGGACATTCTTGTTGTGAGAGAACTTAAGTCATATTACTAGTTATTTGCTTGTTTCAGGTAGTGTAACTTGTATATATGGGTGGTTGTCTGTTGCTAATGTAATTGTCGTACCTTGATCCCATTATGTCACATTGTTGTGCTTCATGTTCATACATAGTTGGTTTTGAAAAATAAGATTTGAGGGGGATGTTGTGTTTTGAGCTTTACAAGTTGACTGTCTGCCTTGAATAGCTTAGATTCTCCTAGTTAAGCGTCATTTTTATTTTTGTTGTGTTTTGTTACCTGAGGACATGCAAATATTCTAAGTTGAGGGTGTAGATGTGCTACAGAAATATAAAACTTTTGACACTTAAAATGAGGAAAAATGCTGGTTTCTGAGGTTATTTTGTTGGATATGATACGTTTTGGGTATGTTTTGCAGAAAATTATATTTTGGATGATAAGTTCGTGAAAAAGGTAAAAAGGTGGTTTTGGCCATTTTTTGAGCAATTATGGATGTTCAAGATATTTTCCAGCTTGATCGTGATTAAAGCATGTTCGTGAATCGAAGAAAAGCTGAAAAGATGACTCCTGACACCGACGAACCGCATGTAGGACCTACGTACTGCAGGTAGGCAAAGAAAGTGCTAGAAGTCCAAAATATCGAGAGCTAAACTTTCAGGATTTTTGACATCCTATACCTGTGGTTTGTACCTGTACCCAGGGCCAGGACCGCAGGTACTACCTGCGGCCGGTGCCAGACCGCAGGTATGGACCATATGTGGCCACCGACCCTGTTTTCTCCTATTTCGTTCGGGCTTTGGTTTTCAAAAGGTAAAGGGTGAAATCTGTCTACCCGTCCAAAAGACTATAGATGGTACATAACTTATAGATTTTGCATGCAAGGTATCGGGTTGGTTCAACAAAGCACGATAAGCCTACGGAGTTGAGAAGTAAGAGGGAACACAATCCTAGTGTTCACTAATACCGATCACAACAATTGTTGATATTTTCTCTTGGTTCGATAGTTTCATTCAAATACCCCATTTAATTTTCCAATTCTTGCCCATTGATTACAATATCATAAATCCACGAGTCCATGTATTCCCTTGGGATTAGACCCCAACCTTTGTTGGGTTACTGTATTTTTACAGCGATTGTATCATCATTTGATAGGAGGTGTTATTTGGAGTCATCAGTCCTCAACCTATAAACTTGACTATCTAATATTTAGACTCCCTCATAAGACAAGGAATCCATAAAACCAACATCCTCAACAGGCACTATCAAGGAAGGATCACCCACATATTTTTTTTCAGCATGGACACGAGATGAATGGAACCCAAACTTGCTAGCAAATCTAACTCATAAGCCACATTCCCAACTCTGTTTACAAACTGATATGGTCCAACATAATGGGGATTGAGCTTCTCCATCCTAAACCTCATGACTTCTTTTATAGGAGACACCTTGAAGAATATTTAATCACTAATTTCAAACTCCAACTCTCTTCGCCTCACATCCGCATAAGACTTCTGGCGACTCTGTGCAGTCTTAAGTCTTTCTACAATCACTTTCACATTATCCATGGCTTGGTGAACCAAGTAATGACAAAAAAACTAGTCTCACCAACCTCAAACCATTCAATAGGAGATCTACACCTCCTACCATAAAGAGCCTCAAAAAGATCCATCTGAATGCTAGAATGATAATTGTTGTTATACGCAAACTCAGTAAGAGGCAAATGATTAACCAACTTGATTTAAAATAAATCAAATAGGCCCTTAGAATATCCTCCAAAGTCTGTATAGTCCACTCTGCTTGTCCATCTATTTGAGGGTGGAAAGTGGTGCTAAGGTTTACCTGTGTACCCAAACCTTTCTGAAACAAATCCCAGAAGTGAGATGAAAACTACGTACCTCGGTCTGAAATAATGGACACTGGTGTACCATACAACTTTGCAATTTCTTGAATGAACAACTTAGCATAATCCTCTCCCGATTAGTTAGTCCTCATAAGCAAGAACTGAGCAGACTTAGTCATCCTATCCACAATGACCCAAATCGAATCATACTGATTACGAGACTGCAGAAGACCCATAATGAAATCCATATTGATCATCTCCCACTTCCACATGGGAAACTCGATCTCTTGAGACATGCTACCAGGCCTCAAGTATTCTACCTTAACTTATTGGCAGACCATACATTTAGCCACAAAATTTTCCACAGCTCTCTTCATATTGTTCCACCAATAGATCTCCTTCATGGCATGGTACATCTTAGTTTAACCCAGTGTACCGTAAATCTAGACTTGTGATACTGAGTCATGATCCTTTTTGCTGACACACATCATCCTTAATTTACATAAGTATGGGATCCAAAGCCTTATTCTCCTTCAACTCCGTACCAAGAGATGATTTCACCACCTCCTGAACAATCACTCCTCCATCCTTAGAGTCCAAGAGATGAAATCCCAAGTTATCCAGCCTGTGAATATCCTTCACCAAACTTCTCTTCTCCTCATCCACATAAGTTAAGCTTCCCATAAATAACCTTCTAAGAGAGTCAACAATAATATTAGCTTTACCTGGATGGTAGTGCAAGCTCATGTCATATTCCTTAAGCAATTTGAGCCACTACTTTTGCCTGAGAGTCAAATTCTTCTATGTAAACACATACTGCAAGCTCTTATGGTCTGAATAAATATCCACATACACCTCATACAGATAATGGCGCTAAATTTTTAATGCAAAAACCATATCCACCAACTCTAGATTGTGAGTCGAATAATTCCTCTCATGAACTTTAAGCTGCCCGGAAGCGTAAGCCATAACCTTACCATGCTGCATCAAAATACAACCCAGTATTATACTAGATACATCACAAAACACAACAAAACCATCAGTACCCTCGAGCAGGGTCAAAACTGGTGCAGAAGTCAACTTATCCTTCAACTTCTCAAAACCACCCTCATAAATATCTGACCACAAAAACTTAACCTTTTTCTAAGTTTACTTCTTCAAGAGAGAAACAATAGATGAGAAATTCTTCAGAAATCTTCTATAATACATAACCAAGCCCAAAAAGCACCTAATGTCGGTTGGAGTTGTGGGTCTAGGCTATTTCTTAACTGCCTCAACTTTCTGTGGATTCACTTTTATCCCCTCACTAGAAACAACATGCCCAAGAAAAGTCACAACATTCAACTAAAATTCACACTCAGAAAACTTTGCATACAATTTCTGGTCCTTTAGAGTCTGCAACACAATCTGAAGGTGATTGAAGTGATCCTCCTCACTCTTAGAGTACACCAAGATATAATAAATGAAGACTATAAAAAATAAATCCAGAAACTGCTTGAAGACCCGATTCATAAGATCCATGAACGCAGCAGGAGCATTATTCAAACCAAATAACATAACTAAAAACTCATAGTGACCATATCGAGTTAAGAAAGCAGTATTAGGAATATCAACCTCCCAAATTTTCAACTGATGATAACCTGAATGAATATCAATCTTAGAGAAACATCTAGCACCCTGAAACAGATCTAAAAAATCATCAATCTAAGGAAAAAGGTACTTATTCTTTACTATGACCTTATTCAGCTGACGATAGTCTATACACATCCGTAGAGACGTATCTTTCTTTTGCACGAAAAGCACGGGAGCATCCTAAGGAGAATAACTAGGATAGATAAAACTCATATCAAGAAGATCCTTTAATTTCTTCTTTAGCTCCTTTATTTTAGCCAGAGCCATTTTATAAGGAGAAATAGAAATAGGACAAGTATCTAGTAGAAGATCAATCCTAAAATCTATTTCCCAATCAAGAGAAATTCCAGAAAGATCATCGAAAAATACTTTAGGAAACTCACTAACCACAGGAACAGATTGCAAAGAAGGACTTTCATAATTGGAATCCTTAGCCCAAACTAGATGATACAGACACCCTTTTGAAATCAATTTCTGAGCTCTAAGATAGGAAATAAACCTCCCTTTGGGTGCTAAGGAACTCCCCTCCTATTATAATACTAGTTCATTAGGAAAATGAAAACTGACCTTTTGGATCCTAAAATACAAAGAAGTATAGCACGAATGAAGCCAATCCATCCCCAAGATAACATCGAAATTCACCATACCTAACTCTATCAAATCCAATAATGTCTCTCTAAGAAAGATAGATACCACACAACCCTTATAGATTTTTCTAGCAACAATTGACTCACCCACTAGAATAGACACAGAGAAGGGTTCACAAATTTTTTGGGACAAAAACTAAAATGCACAACCACATAAGGGGTCACATAAAAAAGAGTAAATCTCGGATCAAGAAAATAATAAACATCATGGGAAAAGAGTAGTAATATACCAGTAATAATATCTAGAGAAGCCTCAGATTCCTGGAGAATAGCATATGCATAAAGACGATTCCAGCTAGTGCTGGTACAAGAAGTAGTGCCCTTAGGGGAAGGAGCTGAAGAAGTAGCAACCAAAACTTTATTAGCCTAGTGGCAACCATGGCTGAAGGACAGTCTCGTTGCATATGACCAAGTTGACCATAATTATAGCACGATTTCTACCCTCCTCATAATATCCATGTTGAAACTTCCCACAAAAACAACAAAGAGGATAAGATGGGGCTGACTAAGCTCCACTAGCCTGAGTCTGGGCACCCTGTTCCTTAGGACTACTGCTAGCCTGAAAATGACGATCACCCGAAGGCTTAGAATAAGAAGCACTAGCATACAAATACAAATTTTCCTAATTCTTCAACTTAGTCCACTGTCTACCTTCTTTTCCACAATTCTGTTGATCCCCACCCTGCTTTGAGTACCTGAACTTCTTATTCTGACTCTCTCCTATCTCTGCTTATTTTTTTTTTCATTCTCTACCTGCTGTATATAAACCATCAACCTGGAGATGTCCATATCAATGTTCAACATCGCAGCCTTACAATTCAATACCAAATCACGGGACAAACCAAAAGCAAACTTTCTTATTCGGGACCTCATATTGGATACTAACTCTGGAGCATAACAAGCCAACTGCTAAAATTTCAAAGCATACTCCTTCACACTCATCTATCCTTTGACAACCTTAGCTTCCCTCAACTCCCAAGGAAAGAACCCTAAAAAGTCTTTCCATATAGCTTGCTTAGCATTATCATCCCTCATAGCTTTCCACTCTTTATACCACTTATAAGCTACATCCTTTAATTAATACACAACAAACTCTACACCTTCAGAATCAGTAGCATGCATCACCCTAAAAATCTTCTCCATCTTATCAATGAGCCCTGAGGATCCTTCTCAACCTTAGATCCTATAAATATTAGGGAACCTCATAGCTGTCCAACCCGAGTGACCTCAGACCTCAGATGAATGAGCAACAAAACTAACACGGTCAGACTAATACGACTGTGATGCCACCAACTGAGTAAGCATATAAATAGACTGATGAAACTCTGCATTAGAGAATCTCCCAGAGGCGATTGAGCATAAGTGTCATCAGCATGAAAATCCTGAGGAGGACCAGTAGGGACAGGTGGAACACTACATGAAGCAATATAGTCAGGAGAAGGGACCCTAGACTGAGTCTACACTCTATAAATAGGGAGATTCCCCTCCACATTCTCCTCAGGTGGAACATAGTTCCCACCTGAGTTTCTACAAGCATCAAATCTTCGGGGTGGCATGATCCAAAACGTGAGAAAGCCAAGAGTTAGAGAAGTTTTATAAGACTAGACTCTAATGACCGAAATAGAACACAAGAAATGGAAACTTTCCTAAATACCTTATAGCCTCTTCCTTATAAGAGTAGAGTGCTACCCACTCATAAAAAGGACTCTAATCGACACAACTTTGTGGACACCCAACGATCCTAAATCATGCTTTGATACCAAGCTTGTCACGACCCAAATTAGGGCCTGATCATGATGAATATCTCAAGCCCATCATGGACCAGAGACCATCTTCTTTGCCTAACCTCATGAGAACAATAATAATAATAATAATAATAATAATAAAGAAGTCAATCAAACAGTAATAATAAGATGAATAGATAAATCAAAAGAAGACTAAGAGTCAACATAACAACCAACCCAAATTTGTCTACAATAGCCTCTAAAACAAGAATAGCAATTAAGTTGGGACATGTCCCTGACTATGCAAAAAAGAATCCATCAGTACTAAGTCATAGTGAAAGAATAATAAAATGATAAGGTATTCTGAAGAATGGAGGCTCACCACTTCACAACAACTCAACAGACGTGCTCAACCACCTAATACTGAACAAGAGTAACAAAAAAGTCTTCGAACACTACATCATGAAATGATGTAGCATCTTAGGACAGTCAGTGGGATAAGCATTGACATGTAACTCAGAAAAAGTGATAACATAATGCCATATCAAAAATCAGTCAAAACTACACACACACATTCATAAATACATATATAGAATGCCGATATAGGGTAAGGGTCATGAACATAAGAGTTTAAATCCATTATGTGTAGCTTGATTTATCCTAAAGGCACCCATAAGCTATATGGGTTCAGCTCCCCCTACTGAGAGGGCCCTAGTGTGTGTTAGCCGTACGAACTGAGGAAAAGCCGAAGAAAAACTAAAGCCACCAAGGCAATAGTCATCTCATATGTGTATGTATGTGTGTGTGCAGTGTGTGTGTATATATATATATCATGTGTGCTTCAACCATATGATCATATAAACCCCCAACGCCAACAAACATGATTCCAAGTATTCGTCTCCCGAGACTTATACCTTTACGGTGAGCTACATAACCCCCTTTAAGCCCAAATTAAAATCACTTTGCACATAATTCCAATTATTAATCCAAGAGTCATTCCTCAAGGCATTTACCACTTGGTATCGTCATACCAATATGCTTGCAAGCTAATTTAACTATGCCAAAACAATACGCATAACCACATTGAATCCCAAGTTCCATTAAAAATCCAAACCATGACCACAAAGTCTATCCAAATCCATTTTTATATTCATTTATCCATTAATGCAATGCATTGAGTTCAAAAACAAGTTAAACCATGCAATTTGTCCATATTCAAATAAGATTATAAAATAGGTTGAGGTTAATGCCAACACCAAGTCAAAATTTATCCAATTTGAGAAAACCCATATCCCCCATTACAACCATTTAAGTAATGTACCAATTCAGTCTAAAAAATATCAATTTACAACATGAATAATCAATTTAAAATATGGGATAAGTAATTCAATTAGTAATAACCAAAACCCCTCAACCCAATTTCAAAATCCATAATTTAAATCACATGAAAATTCATTCAATTTGATGTCACAGTGTAAAATTAAAGTTTAGGAAAGAGAAACATGTTTGAAACACACAAGAAATTAAAGACAATTTGAAGTTTGAAGCCCGGATGATGAATTCTCTATGAAACCCTTGAATGTTCTTGGGTTTTGAGTTTGAGAAAGAAAGAGAATGATTTGATCTTTGAAAACTAAAGGAAATGAGATTATTTTATGTTATAAGATCGAACAAAGGGTAAAAAGACCAAAAAACCCTCACTCCAAGTGAAAAAAAATAAAACTGGATGAAACTAAAATACTGGCATGGCACACCAATATCGCGGAGGTTAGCCTTCGTGCCACGCCAATATCGGCGGAGGTTAACCTCCGTGACATGGCCTTATCATGAACCCTCACTGCCTCGGGGTCCCAAAATGACCCCTAACTCCTTTTGAAAAATTCAAAACTTTTTCAAAATACCCTTTTAACATCCCTAAACATAATTCAAAAATCGATATTACGCACGTGGAAGAGTCAAAAATAAATTGATCAAAATTGTAAGTGGTCTTACAGTCCAGCAATAGTATCGTTTGTCGGTCACATCCAGGATCTAAGCTCAGAGCACGACATGTAATTACAGTGTATAAGTTTATTGTTTGGCTAAACATGTTTAATTACATAGTTAACTTAAAATTAAAAATAAAAGTTAATTATAAAAAAATTAGAAGTTACTATTTTACAAATATGTGTCTTTAAAATACATATCATTTCTTGAAAATATATTAATAAATAAATATATATTTGTAACTAGTATTATAAAGGGGAATGGACAAGAATAGTCACTCAGCTAAAAGAATTGCCGCCGAGTGGCCGTTGGTTTTGAATTTCCAAAATATAGCCATTTAGGCCATTTTTTGCTACTGCCTTCATGTTTTTTTTTTGTCTTTTAGCTTCTTTTTTTTAATTTCTGCAACACTTTTTTTAAAAATTCATTGCTTGCCCTCTTTTTCTAAAAAAATCTTTTTGTCTTTTTTTTCACTGTTTTTTTCGCAACTCCATTTTTGTTTAAAAAAAACTATTCTTCTAATTGGTGTAGTTTTTCTAACAATCAAATACGATTTTATAACATTATAATTGTTGCTCTTCTTTTTTATCAATCAAATACAATATTTGATATCAAATACATGAATCTTTGATATCAAATATATATTTTATACAATAATTGTATAAAAGTGTATCAATATGGTATAAAAGTGTATCAACTGAGTATAGAGACTGCATGTGTCCAATTGGCTAAAAACAGAAATAAATTAGGCCGACTGACAAATTGTGGGCCATTTATTTTCAAAGTGGTCAGCCCATGTCCTTTGTAAAACCAGGCAATATTAGCCCTGTTCTAACACGTGCTCAACATTTGAACAGTTTTATTAGTTAAACAACTTATATTACACATGGATATATGATTGACAAGTGTATCATTTGAAATACTATTCATAGATTTATTCTGCATTTTGTGTTCTTTGTAGATTTTTGACATAGTTTGGTAAAAAGTATTTGCACAATTGTAAAGTATCATTTATTAGTGTTTGTGTCTCAAAAGGAGAAAAGAGAAGAAATTAACAAACACTGAGAAAATTCACATCTTTGAATAAGGAAAGCAAAGCAAGAATATTGAAAAGAAACCAGAAGATCCAAAATAAATTGTTACACAAATGAGAAATTTCAGACCCAAGACCTGACAAAGGCATCATATGTACATATCAAGAAGAAAAACAAAGTGAATTTGGAATAAATTTGAAAGAATAACTAATTTGAGAACTGTAAAAAATAAGAAAAGATCTAAAAGAGTGCAGGAGAATTTTTTTTAGGAAAAAACATTAATTTGCATAGGAAGAATTAAAGTATAATGGAATGTGCATAATACATAAAATGTAAATACTAAGAACACAAAAGGTGACTCGCAAAAGTATATCATTTGTTTTTGAAAAAAAAACATGTTTTCCCCCTAAAATTGCAACAAAAATACATTTTAACTATTAAACTTAACATGTAATTATTTACCTCCTTTATAAACTTTAAAATATATTATTTTGCTCCCTTAACAGCTAACATGATAAGAAAAAAATCAAAGCACATTTGAATTAAAAAATGTATAAAAAATAAATAAGTGAGACCCACTTTAAAATTTTATCCATTATTTTTTCCCTTAATCCTCACACCCCACCACCTCTGTATCTTCTTACTCATATCCCACCACACCCATATTTTCTTCTTCCTCACACCCCATCAAATATTATTTATCAAGTTCTTGGATCCGACATTTCTTAAATCAGAATGCCGAAGGACCAAACCCACGCAGTGCAGTTTAAATTCTAAATTGAAAATAGTACCAGACATAAAGAAATCAAGAATACAAAAATGCCGCGCGACTTTCTTCTTCAGTAGTTGCTCTCACTCACCTGTAAAATGGAAAATGGAGAAGAAGAAGAAATCACAGATAAGCAAAGAAATCGAGCCGAAGTCAATCGTCTTGTGGCCTTAGCAAAGCGTAAACACCGACTTTTCGAACCCAATAACAACAACTCTTGGAAGCTTTTCAAATACAGCACCATAGCACAATCAGATATCAAAAGATGAAAAATAGAAATCCAATCATTTACACATCAAAGAAGGATACATTGCACAAAGGAAGGGCGATTGGGGTTTGTGGGGTGGGGTGGGGTAGGGGAACTCTGCAAACTTTGGAGGGGAGGGGGTATCAAGAATAGGGACTGGGGGAGAGGGTTGTGGGATGGGATATATATATATATATATATATATATATATATATATAAAATTTTAAAAAATTTAAAAAACAACTTATTTATATGGCATTGATGTGGATCCGACGTGGCTACGACATGGCTTCAACATGGCGCGAGTGTAATGCACTTTTCATAGTGAGAGTGGTATAATTTTTTTTTATGATGGTAAAAAATTCATATAAAAGTTGTTTATGGGGTAAATAATTAAAGATAAGTTGAATGGCTAAAGTGAGTTTTCGTTGTAACTTTAGGGGGAAAAACATGTTTTTTCCCTTTGTTTTTCGAAAAGGGAAACGAGTATATAATCTAAGGAGTATTGAACTAAACCCCTATTCCCTAATAAATATCTATGTATACTTATGTATGTATATACATATATATCTATATATCGGTATATCTGTATATATGTATGTATATATATCAGAAGGAGCATGATATAATTTTTGTAATTAGTTGCGGAATATATTAAAACTTCATTTTGGTCAGTCAAATGAATTCAAATCTTTATAATAATTTGTCAATACACATTGATATACATTGTAAGACACAAATTAGTAAAATGCATCCTGTACTAAGTATGGTAGCAATGGTATTATAAACATAAGAAAGTTTTTTTTTTTTGATCCTCATTCTTTTACCGCACAAAATAATAATCATTTATTTGCTCTTCAAGCATTTCACCATGCAGCAAATACATGTAAGCATAAGGGGAGTAAATTTTAAGAACCACACTTAAAATATAGAAGTACAACATAACTATCCTTAATTTGCGGAAAACTGTACTCATTAAATTGCCAAATTAATTTGAAATTTTACGTAGATATCGGGATAAGCTTATTTTCTAAAAGTCTAATTCTATTTAAACAAAGGAATGAAAGAGAGAAGAAAGAGACAAGTATTTAATCATTAGCATTATAGTTTCAACTATAGGTTATAAATAAAACCAAGTTATCACAAAATATTTAAATCAATGGACAAATTAACTATATGTGGAAAAGGTTATATGAAGCACATATATACACTTGAACCAAAAAAGTACATTGCATGGCATGAAAGTTTTTAATTATATTAAAAGCTAGATTATGATATTTTCAATATCTACCACAAATTCAAGCATCAGACATGGTGGAATTCAGTTATTATGCTGGCATTTTAGTAGATTGTTTTATTGGCTGTAAATATTTACTAATATGTTCAATAGATTAGAGATATTCATTGCATATTGTAGCATTTCTCAGATAGGTAATTCATAGTTTGTTATTCTCTATATGTATTGTAAATCTAGACTTATCATTAAACAAGTATAAGGAAAAAAGTTATTCTTGATGTTAACAGTATGATCATAGAAAACTTTTTGAATTTTAATTTGTAGATTGTGCTATCTAGACCAGATGGTAGAGCATTTCGTGGATCCTAAGAAGCTACTATAGTTTCTCCCTCAGAAAAGATATAATTATACTGAATCCTCGAAAGAGGATTCATACTCGCCGTTCCCTATTTAGTAATTGGCAAAGGGTAGCTCAATCCACAGGGTAAACCAACCCTATACTTTATACATGCATTCTTAGTTCTAAGAATTGACCAATTGAATAGCACTACTTTGAACGAAAACCATCCTTTAGAGGAATATATTGTGAAGCCCTTCAAAGTCTCGCTAATACGATAATTCAGCCAACACGTTTGAGTCTTGAATGAATTCTTTTCGTGTCTTCTCGATCAGGGAACATGCCAAAGTCGTTTCTAGATATATGTAGAATGATAAGGGTTCTCTCATTTAAACACAGATTCAACATATTATGGACACCAAAAAAATAAAATTAACTAAAGAAGAACAACTCGGGTTGACTTATATATATTTTTTTAAATAATTGTGGTGTCCAATTAAGCTTTTGTGTACCTTGACTAAATTCAAGGAGTTACAACAATGAATTATATTCTTCTTGTATATCTTACCTATTTCTTTTGGAAGCAATGAGCATCCTACGACAAAAGAACTCTGCTAACTCGGAACAGTCACAACCTCAGAGGATGATGCATTAGTTGACGAGTTAATAACTCAAATGGTCACTCAACTTTGAACTTTTATCACAGAAAGTCACTCAACTTTGGACTTTTATCCCAGAAAGTCACTCAACTTTGATCTTTACTCAGAAAGTCACTCAACTTTCACATTTTTACTCAGAAAGTCACTCAACTTTCACATTTTTACTAGATATGAAAGTTGAGTGACTTTCTGAGTAAAAATGTGAAAGTTGAGTGACTTTCTGAGTAAAGATCAAAGTTGAGTGACTTTCTGGGATAAAAGTCCAAAGTTGAGTGACTTTCTGTGATAAAAGTCCAAAATTGAGTGACCATTTGATTTATTAACTCATTAGTTGACTTACAACAAGCTAATCGCACTACCCAAAACCAACCCAAGCTTAATAAAAACTTGTTTCGACTATGGATTATTAAATTTCGTATATACCCAAGATGGAGAAGAACTAACAGCTATAGAAGAATCGGGTAACTTAAATAGATCTGTTATAGCTTTAATGGATCTATTTTTAGTTGTGCGTGAATATTTCTTAACTTCTCTAAACATTTTTATTTTTGGTGTATTTATTTTAATTTTATTAATGTTCATATCTTGGGGGGTGATTAGATGGTATTTGATTAAATGTTTTACTGTAATATTCTTTAGTTTTTTCTCTTAGTCTTTGTAATTCTTGTATATTATTTTGGAGGTATTCTAAATATTCTATATCTTTTGTTCTAAAATATTCAATTAAATTCTCTTTCATAAGTATTTCTGTTAATCTTATTTCTCTCATATCTTGTCTCCAATATTTTAAATACTCATAGTCTATCATTTTATCCTAAAGTAGTTATGATACTGCAAATTTCTTTATAATAATTTATTCTAATTGTACTATATCTGATATTAAATTCTAGGTTATCTATTTCGTTAATTATCCTGTCTTTTTCGTCTATGAATAATTCCATGTCTAAATCATATTCTAAATTGTCTTTTAATTCTAGTTGTTTTATAGTTTTATCTAGCCGAATTAATCTTTCTTTTAGTTGTTCTCTTCCTCTTCTAAGATGGTTTCTATAATTAATTTCTTCGTATAGCCAACTTTGTTTTTCTCTAACTCTTTGAATATATTCTAGCATTCTTAATCTGTATAATATCTATCTGAATAATAACTATCTGAACTATTTCTACCAAAGAAATCTATATTTTCTATTTCCTCTTCTATCCAATTAGTACTTAGTAAGTCATCTTCATAACTAAATATGTTTTTCCATATTATTTTCTTTATATCTTCTAATTCTAAAACAAGTATCTTAGTTTCATCAGATATATATCTTCTTATATTATTCATATTATGCTAAGGTTTTTACGAATAACTTGGATAACTTGAAATTGAATTCTAGTAATTAAATGCTATATCATAGTATTTATTAGTTGTTTGTTTTAATCTTAATAATTCCTCTATATTTTCATTAAGGAATTCTATATATTTTATATCTTTAGTTTCTATATATTTTTCTAAATTTGTTTTCATTAGTTTTTCTATTGATTGTATATTTTTCATATCCATATTTCAATATTCCAAATATACGTAATTTATCATGATTGATGTGTAGGTTTGGTATGTAGGTATTTGTAAGAGTAGTTAGGTAAGTGTGGTATATAATTTATTCTAGTCATAAAATATTTATCAAATATTTCTTCCAATATGATTTTTCTTATATCTACAATTTCTAAATCCTTAAGTACATACAAAACAAGTATTTTAAATTTATCTACCATTTCGTCAGATAAATAAGTATTCATTTTTCATCTGATGCTTTTTCAAAATATTCCCTTCATTCACACATATAACAAAATATGATCATTTTAGATTACTATATACTAGATTATTCTTAAATAACATGTTTTTTGGTCACTATTAGTATGGTAATCTGGATACTTTTCCCTTAAACAGCGCCTCTACTCTGGCTACTCTCCACCACGATTTTCTTGTCTCACCGATTTCACCTTTAGGATGGCATAATTCTTATAAATTTTTCTCTTTTTCCACTTTGCTAATAAACTTTTTAACATGCTATTTTTCAAATAATTCTACTATAAAGTAACTAACATGAACTTATTTTATCATATCATGATTGTCAGGAATTTATGAATTTAGTTATTCATAATCATAAATAAATATACCTGTTCTGGTAGGTTTGATAATTCGGGGCTTTGTTTATCCATAGCTTTTTCTTAAAAATATATATGTTTTTTATTAAATATTCAAAAGTATTTTGTTTACAAAGGAGGAGGCTTGCTTTCAACACATGAAAGTCTTGCCTTTTAGCTGAGCAAAATGCTCTCTATTTATAATCCTAAGAAAGATAAAGAAAACGTGTATTCTATCTCTATATTGTTCCTACTTTACACTAATTTACAAAACGTCTTTACATTCTGAAAGGAAAAGACTTAGTTAACTAAAAAACAAAACCTAATAATAATCTTTTATTCAAAAAGTCAAAAAGCCTATTAAATGAAAAGAAAAGTCAAAAAGGCTATTAAAGCTTTACAATAATTTACGTAGGAAGTTTAGTTTTTTCTCTATATGTCATTTTTCTATCTTCAATACTTTGTCTTCTTCTATTATTGCTCCGTTGATTTTTATCTTCTAGCTGGCATCCTTATCTTCTTGGTTGATTTTTTTTATTCTAGCTGGACTTCTGGGATAATATTATCTCCTCCATTACATCTCGAGCATTGATGGTCTGCATATTTGTATCCAATTATCTTGCAATATCTTGTTAATAATCCGTCTGAAATAAATCTTTTCTTAATTGCTCTTGCAGTAGATTATTTTTCTGGGTTAAGTAACGTCATTATCCATTGTCTAACATCTTCCATATCTGTTTGTCGTAGTTCTCTTGAATTTGAATAAATCATTTGATTATCTCTTGAATAATAGCTCCATTTTGGGTTTTCATTGATATAATTATTTGTTAATTCTTGAATAATTGTAACTATTCCAATAAGTCGTTTATTTGCATAAAAATCAGGTATCTCTGGCTGCTGCACAATATCTTCCGGTATAATCATATATCTGGTTAATTCTATTTTTACAACTTGTATAATTGATTTGATCTCGTCGTATAATATCTCTGCTGGTGCAGTATAAAACTTTATATAAAATAGATTTCCTTTGGTTACTCTTTTATAGGTGGTGAATACTTTATGTAATTCTTCTATAGCTGTTAGTTCTTCTCCATCTTGGGTATATACGGTTTTAATAATCCATAGTCAAAATAAGTTTTTATTAAGCTTGAGTTGGTTTTGGGTAGTGCGATTAGCTTGTTGTAACCTTGTAATTTTTGGGTTATATAGTTTGTGTTTGGTTCTTGGATATTTGTAGCTCTGGGGTTAAGGTTTAGAAAAGTTTGTACTTTGTAGATATTTTCTATATATCCTCGGGCTATATGGTTATAAGTTTTTTTTATCTTGGTTCAAACTATCTCGATATATGGTAATTTGTAGGGGTATGTTCAAGGGGTCTTTTTGTGCTTTTGGTATAAATGGTTTTTCAAATATCTTATTCATGTTCATGTTCTGGTATCTTTGTCCACTAACTCCTTTGCTTATACCTGCAATTGTAGATTGATAAATGTTATGGGTTTTATGGAGTGTCCCAACGTCTTCTTTTAGCTCTGGAATTTTATTGTCTTCCGATTGACATAGTTCTGCACACTACTGAGTTAGCTGATTCATAGCTTTAGACTTCAGTTTAACTTCATTAGTCTTTAGCTTTTCTATTTCACTACTCATACTGTTCACTTTCATTGAAAGCATAGTTAGGGTTTTGAGTATTTTTTCTAAAGCATCATCTTCTATTATATCAGTCTGTGTAGCTTTGTCTTGATATGTAATCTGCAATAATATTTTTGTTAGTACTAATTACTTCAATTGTAAATGTAAAATTTAATATATTCAATACTAGTCTCCGAATTTCTTTCGTTGTAACTGAATTTTGTATTTTCTTTGTTAACCACCAACGTACCTGTGTATTATCTGTTCGTACAATAAATTTGTTTTATACAATATATGGCTCAAATGCTAATAAACATTTATATAATGAACATAATTCTTTTCTATTTATTTCTCATTTTATTTCTGTTTCATTAAACGTACCTGAATAGTATCTACAATGATGTTCTAATTTATCTTCTTCATATCTATATTTAAATACTCCTCCATAACTATATTCACTAGCATCTGCTTCTACTATATATATAATTTTTTTATTTTCGTCTGGGAATTGTAATTTTGGTAACTCTTTACAAAGTATTTTTATTTTCTGAACTTGTTTTTTATCTTCTTCATTGTAATTATATTCTATATCCTTTTTAAATTTTTTCTGTAAAGGCTTTAGGTTTTCTGCTAATTTTGGTATATATTCTTTTACTTGGTTTACTAATCCTAAAAATGATTGTAATTTTTTTTTGTATCTAATTCTTCTTTTGAATTTATTATTTTTTGTACTATATGTTATTGCATTTTTACTCCACTTTTATCTATTTGTATTCCTAAAAACTCTATCTATTTTTTCATAATTTTGGCTTTCTTTTCACTTAAACTTATTCCCGATCTTTCTATTATAGTTGTAAATTGTTCTAATTATTTTAAATGTTCTTCTTTAGTTTTTGTATATAGTAGTATATCATCTATGTATACTATACAATTAGGTAATTGCTTAAAATAACTATCCATAAAATATTGATATCTACCTGGTGCATTTTTATATCCAAATGATAATACGTTCCATTTATAAAATCCTTGCGGTACCATAAATGCGGTTAATTCATTAGAATTTTCATCTAACTTTAAGAGGTAAAATCCAGATTTACAATCAAATTTACTAAAATAATTATATCCTTGAAGTTGTCTTATTTTTAGTATCTTATTTGGTACTGGATAATTATATGTCACAGTTTTTGCATTTAGGTTTCTATAATCAATAATCATTCTACTTTTTCCTCTTTTTTGTTCAATATGTTTATTTACTATAAATGCTGGATTATTGTGTTTACTATTGCTTTTTTGTATATACCTTTTTTCTAATAATTCATAAATATGCATTTTAAATTCTTTTAAATCGTCAAAATTATATGTTAATGGTTTTTGAGTTATTATGCTATTTTTATCTATTAATTCAATTTTTATAGTAGTTTTATGTTTTTCCCATCCTTTTAATGGATCTTCACTATATAATTGTCTTAATTTTTTCTTTATTATTCCTACCTTATCTATTGAAAATATAGTTATTTCTTTTTTATTTATCGAAAATACAACTAGTTCTACTGTGTCTTCTGGATTTTTTATATTTTCTAACTTTTGTGTAATTTTTTCACTTCCTTCTATCCAATCAATTTTCTTTCTTATTTTATTAATAACTCTTTTTGCTCTTACATTTTGTTTACATGGTGTTGTAAACCACCAATCTGTTTTAATTATTATATGTGGGTATAATTTATCTAAAAATGGCATTCCTAAAAGCATATCTTTTGATGTTAGTTCATAATTATAAATTTCTTCTATTGTTATTATTTGATCCCATAGCTGTATTTTTACATTTTTAGCTTTATATGTAATTAAGTTTCCTTCATTATTAAATCCTTTGACTACTATTGGTGTTTTTAATTTATCTCATTTACTTTTTGGTAAACAGTTGTATCTACATAAGTTTGCTTCTGCTCTTGTATCTATCATAGGTGTATAATACCTATTATAATATCCTTCTACTATTATTTTTACAAGTACATATATTTTCATATCATGTTAGAGCTCTTTTTATGAATAATCTTTCGTTATTATATGTTATAGATAATTGTGTATGTTCTATATTGTATGGTTTTACTTGTTCTAACCATTTTATTCCAAATATTATGTCTGTTTTTTGCATTTCTTCCTTTATTTCAAATTCTATCTTTATTTTTCTGACTCCTATTATTATTTTTTCTGCCGTATCTTTAATGTTTATTAGACTCCTTGGTAGATCTGGGCATATATTACTATTAGATTTTATTTCTTCACGTTTTACTTGATATTTTGCTATATAATTTTCTTTTTGTCCTATGTTTAAGAGTATTAAATATTTTTTTTCATTTATTGTTCCTCTTATATAATATTGATTTAAATTAAATGTTGAAGTTGTTTCATAACTTGTTCTTTTTTATGAGCTTGATGATTCTGGTTTTTCATGAGCTATTCTTTTTGTTGTGCTTATTCTATCATTTATTATTTCTAAATCTTCTTCTATATTTATGTCTTTGTAACTATAATCATTATTATCAATTATTTTTACAAATTGTTCGAAAGGACTTTCTATTTGTATTTTATTAATTTTATTTTTTTCGGTTATTTTATGTTTTGTTGTTAATACATATAGATTTTTACATCTTGCTGTAAATATTTTACTTCCTAGGTTAGTTCTACTCCTGATTTTTTCCAATATAATACTAATGATTTATCTATATTTTTATCTATTATTGCTACTGAATAATTCCCACTTATTATAAATTTAAATTTT
The DNA here is from genome assembly GCA_030864215.1 of Capsicum pubescens. Taxonomy (NCBI): domain Eukaryota; kingdom Viridiplantae; phylum Streptophyta; class Magnoliopsida; order Solanales; family Solanaceae; genus Capsicum; species Capsicum pubescens. Next base: position 208,604,725 of record CM061540.1, on the reverse strand, counting down.
TGGTATATTAAATTTCCTTTTATGGCAGTAATTATACTTTTTTCTATAGGTTTTATAATTCTATCATCTGCTAAATATAATTCTATTGGTGTATCTATTTCTTCTCTAAAACATGTTTTTATTAATATCTTTGTTCCTCCAAGGTGTACATATTTTATTGGGTCTTTACTTTTTATATCATTTATTTCTTTATTAATTATTCTTTTTTGTTACTAGTGGTATACTAGCTCTACCTTTTGCATATCTACAGTCTATTACATGTTCTTTTTGGCTTACTACGTAGTATTCTTCCTTTTTTCTACTAAATATATTTTTTATTGTTGGTATTTTAAATATTTTTTCTACACTTAAATCTAACTCTTTTTCTTTTATTTCGTCAAATATATTACTGTCAAATATTATTTTTTGATCTGTTCCTTCTTCATTTAAATATTCTTCCTTTGTTATTATTTTTATATCTTCTTCAGTTATTTGGTTCATTTTTATATCTTCTTCAGTCATTTGATTCATCTAATTCACTATCTATTTTATTATCTGTTTCATTCTCCAAAATTTCATATATACTATCTTTGCTTTCTAATTCATAATCTATATAATTTATCTGCATATATTCTGTATTTTCTATTTTTATTTCTGATATTTGTTTTTTTTTTGGGTTTTTTGGTAGTTAATCTCTAGCTAAATGTCCTAGTTTTCCACAATTATAACAAGTACATTCTTTTATAGATTTCTTTTTTCTATATGGTCATTTATGTTTATAATTTTTTACATAGTATCTTTTTCTTGGTTTCTTATACTTATATTCTGATTTTTTGTATTTCTTATATTTCTTATGTCTTTTTCTTTTCTTATAATATCTTTCTTCACATCCAAATTGAAGTGATATTTTATCTTTGCAACATGTTAAATTTCTTATTAATGCTTTTTCCATTTTTATTTCTTCTCTATATTTTTCACATAGATTTCTATACCATTGCTGTAAAAAATTTATTCTTACTCCTAGGGTATCTACTATTTTTGCTTCATCCCAACTCTTTATTATTTTTGAACTAAATGGTTCAGGTAATTTACTAAAATATAATATTCTTATTTCTTTACTTTCTTCTATATTATATGTTCCTTTATAATAATATTCTTTAAATGCGCACGTATACTCATCTATATAGCACATATTACATATTGTTAGTTTTAACATTAAATTTCTATTTATATCTTTTTCTTTATTTTGCTCTTCTTATTCTGTTGTTACACTACTAAATTCATCTCTTATAGCTATTTCATATTTTTTTTAATATTTTTGTTGGTAGTATTTTAGTAGTTGTTGATGTTCTTTCTGTTTTATTATCAGATCTGAGTACTTTTTTTACTTGCTTCGGCTAGGTTTAAAAACCATAATTTTACTATTCCTATTAATGTCTTTTCTATATATTTTGTTGTGTTGTTGTATCTATTTTATTATCTAATAATTATTTTGACATATATCCTACCCATAGTTGTATTATTTTATTTGTGTCTATTGCACAGTCTAAATCTAGAAAGTTGTAATTAATTATTTGTTTTGGTGTCCATTTATTATATTCATCCTTTGGATTATATCCTTTAAGCTTACTTTTGTAATTATATGTTGGTTTTCTTATTTCTGATGTACTAGGTATTATATTTTTATCTAGAGTATTTACTTCTGTATTTATTAGTTCTAGATTTTCTTTATTAATTACTTCTTGTTTTTCATTAATTTCTAGTTTTCCTATGTTTTCTAGAATTTCTGTATATGTTTCACTCTCTTCCGAATCATAATTATTTGTTTCTTCAGCATCGATTGCATTTATTTCTAATTCACTGATTTCTGGTTCTTTATTTTTTATTTATAATTTTTCTTTAAATTGATTTATCTCGTTTAATAATTTTTGTTCTTTATTTTTTCTTTCTTTCTGTCTCTTTTCATATAAATGTTTTAGTATTTTTAGTTCTGTTTCTAATTCAGCAATCCTACTATTTTTAGTTTCTTCTATTTTTCGTATTTCTTCTGTGGTTTGTTGTTTTAGTTTATCTATTTCTTTTTTTCTGTCTGTCTCTTCGTTTTCTCTTTCTATTCTTACCATGACTGCCAACTTATCTTCTAATTTTAATTCTTCTTTTTCTAACATTAAATATAAATGTTCACCTATTTAATTATATGTTCTTCCTGAATTAGAGAATACTATTTTTATTTTTAATCCTTCGTGATTTTCATATATTTTTTCATCTTATAAATTCTTCTTTGTTCATTTTATTTAAATGTATATAGGTTATGTTGATATATATATTCTAGACTATCTATTGTTGATTCTAAATTTGATGTTTGTTCTTTTTGTGCATTTATTGAATTTTTACTAACTTCGGCAATTATGTTATACTGTAGTCTTTCTATCCTTATTTTTAATTCTTTACGTTTTTCAGATATTATTTGTTTTAATTCTTTATATTTTTGTAATTTCTGTACGTTATTCATCTAAACAATATTTATAATATTTGGGTGGATACCTAAATCTAATTTTATCATAATTAATAAATTAATCAAATAAATTCAAATATATACTACTTCTGATAACTTTAAACAACATAGTCTCTGATACCAATTGTAGGGGGGTGCGAACAAATCGGGTAACTTAAATAGATCTATTATAGCTCTAATGGATCTATTTTTAGTTATGCGTGGATCTATTTAAGACTTTCATGTGTTGAAAGCAAGCCTCCTCCTTTGTAAACAAAAAACTTTTGAATATTTAATAAAAAACAGATATATTTTTAAGGAAAAGCTATGGATAAACAAAGCTTAGAATTATCAAACCTACCATAACAGGTATATTTATTTATGATTATGAATAGCTAAATTCATAAATTCCTGACAATCATGCTATGATAAAATAAGTTCATGTTAGTTACTTTATAGTAGAATTATTCGAAAAATAGCATGTTAAGAAGTTTATTAGCAAAGTGGAAAAGGAGAAAAATCTCTAAGAACTACGCCATCCTAAAGGTGAAACCGGTGAGGCAAGAAAGCCGTGGTGGGGAGTAGCTAGAGTAGAGGCGTTGTTTAAGGGAAAAGTATCCAGATTACCATGGTAATAGTGACCAAAGAACATGTTATTTAAGAATAATCTAGTATATAATAATCTAAAATGATCATATTTTGTTATATGTGTGATTGAAGGGAATATTTTGAAAAGGCATCATATGAAAAATGAAATCTTATTTATCTGACGAAATGGTAGATAAATCTAAAATACTTGTTTTGTATGTACTTAAGGATATAGAAATTGCAGATATAAGAAAAATCATATTAGAAGATATATTTGATAAATATTTTATGACTAGAATAAATTATATACCACACTTACCTAACTACTCTTACAAATACCTACATACCAAACCTACACATCAACCATGATAAATTATGTATATTTGGAATATTGGAATATGGATATGAAAAATATACAATCAATAAAAAAACTAATGAAAACAAATTTAGAAAAATATATAGAAACTAAAGATATAAAATATATAGAATTCCTTAATGAAAATATAGAGGAATTATTAAGTTTAAAACAAACAACTAATAAATACTATGATAAAGCATTTAATTACTAGAATTCAATTCCAAGTTATCCAAGTTATTCATAAAAACCTTAGCATAATATGAATAATATAAGAAGATATATATCTGATGAAACTAAGATACTTGTTTTATATATCATAAAAGATTTAGAATTAGAAAATATAAAGAAAATAATATGGGAAAAAATATTTAGTTATGAAGATGACTTACTAAGTACTAATTGGATAGAAGAGAAATTAGAAAATATAGATTTCTTTGGTAGAAATAATTCAGATAATTATTATTCATATGAATATTATACAAATTAAGAATGCTAGAATATATTCAAAGAGTTAGAGAAAAATAAAGTTGGCTATACGAAGAAATTAATTATATTGAAACCAGCTTAGAAGAGGAAGAGAACAACCAAAAGAAAGATTAATTTGGCTAGATAAAACTATAAAACAACTAGAATTAAAAGACAATTTAGAATATGATTTAGACATGGAACTATTCATAGACGAAAAAGACAGGATAATTAACGAAATAGATAACCTAAAATTTAATATCAGATATAGTACAATTAGAATAAATTATTACAAAGAAATTTGCAGTATCACAACTACTTTAGGATAAAATGATAGACTATGAGTATTTAACATATTGGAGACAAGATATGGAAAAAATAAGATTAACAGAAATACTTATAAAAGAGAATTTAATTGAGTATTTTAGAACAAAAGATATAGAATATTTAGAATACCTCCAAAATAATATACAAGAATTACAAAGACTAAGAGAAAAAACTAAGGAATATTACAGTAAAGCATTTAATCAAATATCATCTAATCACCCCCCAAGATATGAACATTAATAAAATTAAAATAAATACACCAAAAATAAAAATGTTTAGAGAAGTTAAGAAATATCCACGCACAACTAAAAATAGATCCATTAGAGCTATAATAGATCTATTTAAGTTACCCGATTCATCCACACCCCCTACAATTGGTATCAAAGCCTATGTTGTTTAAAGTTATCAGAAGTAGTAAATATTTGGATTTATTTGATTAATTTATTAATTATGATAAAATTAGATTTAGATATCCACCAAAATATTATAAATATTGTTTAGATGAATAACATACAAAAATTAAAAAAATATAAAGAATTAAAACAAATAATATCTGAAAAACGTAAAGAATTAAAAATAAGGATAGAAAGACTACAGTATAACACAATTGCCGAAGTTAGTAAAAATTCAATAAATGCACAAAAAGAAAAAACATCAAATTTAGAATCAACAATAGATAGTCTAGAATATATATATCAACATAACCTATATACATTTAAATAAAATGAACAAAGAAGAATTTATAATAGATGAAAAAACATATGAAAATCATGAAGGATTAAAAAAAAATGGTATTCTCTAATTTAGGAAAAAGATATAAGAAAATAGGTGAACATTTATATTTAATGTTAGAAAAAAAAAGAATTAAAATTAGAAGATAAGTTGGCAGCCATGGTAAGAATAGAAAGAGAAAATGAAGAGATAGACAGAAAAAAGGAAATAGATAAAATAAAACAACAAACAACAGAAGAAATACGAAAAATAGAAGAAACTAAAAATAGTAGGATTGCTGAATTAGAAAAAGAACTAAAAATGCTAAAACATTTATATGAAAAGAGACAGAGAAAAAGAAGAAAAAGATAAAGAACAAAAATTATTAAACGAGATAAATCAATTTAAAGAAAAATTAGAAATAAAAAATAAAGAACCAGAAACCAGTGAATTAGAAATACATGCAATAGATGCTGAAGAAACAAATAATTATGATTTGGAAGATAGTGAAACATATACAGAAATTCTAGAAAACATAGGAAAACTAGAAATTAATGAAAAAAAAGAAGTAATTAATAAAGAAAATCTAGAACTAATAAATACAGAAGTAAATACTCTAGATAAAAATATAATACCTAGTAAATCAGAAATAAGAAAACTAACATATAATTACAAAAGTAAGTTTAAGGGATATAATTCAAAAGATGAATATAATAAATGGACAGCAAAACAAATAATTAATTACAACTTTCTAGATTTAGACTGTGTAATAGACACAAATAAAATAATACAACTATGGGTAGGATATATGTCAAAATAATTTTTAGATAATAAAATAGATACAACAAGCACAACGGAATATATAGAAAAGACATTAATAGGAACAGTAAAATTATGTTTTTTCAACCTAGCCGAAGCAAGTAAAAAAGTACTCAGATCTGATAATAAAATAGAAGGAACATCAACAACTACAAAAATACTACCAACAGAAATATTAAAAAAATATAAAATAGCTATAAGAGATGAATTTAGTAGTGTAACAACAGAATAAGAAGAGCAAAATAAAGAAAAAGATATAAATAGAAATTTAATGTTAAAACTAGTAATATGTAATATGTGCTATATAGATGAGTATACGTGCGCATTTAAAGAATATTATTATAAAGGAACATATAATATAGAAGAAAGTAAAGAAATAAGAAGATTATATTTTAGTAAATTACCTGAACCATTTAGTTCAAAAATAATAAAGAGTTGGGATGAAGCAAAAATAGTAGATACCCTAGGAGCAAGAATAAATTTTTTACAACAATGGTAAATAAATCTATGTGAAAAATATAGAGAAGAAATAAAAATGGAAAAAACATTAATAAGAAATTTAGCATGTTGCAAAGATAAAATAGCACCTCAATTTGGATGTGAAGAAAAATATTATAAGAAAAGAAAAAGACATAAGAAATACAAAAAATCAGAATATAAGTATAAGAAACCAAGAAAAAGATATTATGTAAAAAATTATAAACATAAATGACCATATAGGAAAAAGAAATTTATAAAAGAATGTACTTGTTATAATTGTGGAAAACTAGGACATTTAGCTAGAGATTGTAAACTACCAAAAAACCCAAAAAAGAAACAAATATCAGAAATAAAAATAGAAAATACAGAATATATGCAGATAAATTATATTGATTATGAATTAGAAAGTGAAGATAGTATATATGAAATTTTGGAGAATGAAACAGATAATGAAATAGATAGTGAATTAGATTAATCAAATGACTGAAGAAGATATAAAAATGAACCAAATAACTAAAGAAGATATAAAAATAATAACAAAGGAAGAATATTTAAATGAAGAAGGAACAAATCAAAAAAATAATATTTGATAGTAATATATTTGACGAAATAAAAGAAAAAGAGTTAGATTTAAGTGTAGAAAAAAAATTAAAATACCAACAATAAAAAATATATTTAGTAGAAAAAAGGAAGAATACTACGTAGTAAGCCAAAAAGAATATGTAATAGACTGTAGATATGCAAAAGGTAGAGCTAGTATACCACTAGTAACAAAAAGAATAATTAATAAAGAAATAAATGATATAAAAAGTAAAGACCCAATAAAATAAATACACCTTGGAGGAACAGAGATATTAATAAAAACATGTTTTAGAGAAGGAATAGATACACCAATAGAATTATATTTAGCAGATGATAGAATTATAAAACCTATAGAAAAAAGTATAATAACTGCCATAAAAGGAAATTTAATATACCAAAAATTTAAATTTATAATAAGTGCGAATTATTCAGTAGCAATAATAGATAAAAATATAGATAAATCATTGGTATTATATTGGAAAATATCAGGAATAGAACTAACCCCAGGAAGTAAAATATTTACAGCAAGATGTAAAAATCTATATGTATTAACAACAAAATATAAAATAACGAAAAAAAATAAAATTAATAAAATACAAATAGGAAGTCCTTTAGAACAATTTGTAAAAATAATTGATAATAATGATTATAGTTACAAAGACATAAATATAGAAGAAGATTTAGAAGTAATAAATGATAGAATAAGCAGAACAAAAAGAATAGCTCATGAAAAACCATAATCATCAAGCTCATAAAAAAGAACAAGTTATGAAACAACTTCAACATTTAATTTAAATCAATATTATATAAGAGGAGCAATAAATGAAAAAGAATATTTAATACTCTTAAACACAGGATAAGAAGAAAATTATATAGCAAAATATCTAGTAAAAAGTGAAGAAATAAAATCTAATAGTAATATATGCCCAGATCTACCAAGGAGTCTAATAAACATTAAAGTTACGGCAAAAAAAGAAATAATAATAGGAGTCAGAAAAATAAAAATAGAATTTGAAATAAAGGAAGAAATACAAAAAGCAAACATAATATTAGGAATAAAATGGTTAGAACAAGTAAAACCATACAATATAGAACATACACAATTATCTATAACATATAATAAAGAAAGATTATTCATAAAAAGAGCTCTAACATGATATGAAAATATATGTACTTGTAAAAATAATAGTAGAAGGATATTATAATAGGTATTATACACCTATGATAGATACAAGAGCAGAAGCAAACTTATGTAGATACAACTGTTTATCAGAAAGTAAATGAGATAAATTAAAAACACTAATAGTAGTCAAAGGATTTAATAATGAAGGAAGCTTAATTACATATAAAGCTAAAAATGAAAAAATACAGCTATGGGATCAAATAATAACAATAGAAGAAATCTATAATTATGAACTAACATCAAAAGATATGCTTTTAGGAATGCCATTTTTAGATAAATTATACCCACATATAATAACTAAAACAGATTGGTGGTTTACAACACCATGTAAACAAAATGTAAGAGCAAAAAGAGTTATTAATAAAATAAGAAAGAAAACTGATTGGATAGAAGGAAGTGAAAAAATTACACAAAAGTTAGAAAATATAAAAAATTCAGAAGACACAGTAGAACTAGTTGTATTTTCGATAAATAAAAAAGAAATAACTATATTTTCAATAGATAATGTATAAATAATAAAGAAAAAATTAAGACAATTATATAGTGAAGATCCATTAAAAGGATGGGAAAAACATAAAACTACTATAAAAATTGAATTAATAGATAAAAATAACATAATAACTCAAAAACCATTAACATATAATTTTGACGATTTAAAAGAATTTAAAATGCATATAGATGAATTATTAGAAAAATAATATATACAAAAAAGCAAAAGTAAACACAATAATCCAACATTTATAGTAAATAAACATAGTGAACAATAAAGAGGAAAAAGTAGAATGATTATTGATTATAGAAACCTAAATGCAAAAACTATGACATATAATTATCCAATACCAAATAAGATACTAAAAATAAGACAACTACAAGGATATAATTATTTTAGTAAATTTGATTGTAAATCTGAATTTTACCACTTAAAGTTAGATGAAAATTCTAAGGAATTAACCGCATTTACGGTACTACAAGGATTTTATGAATGGAACGTATTATCATTTGGATATAAAAATGCACCAGGTACATATCAACATTTTATGGATAGTTATTTTAAACAATTACCTAATTGTATAGTATACATAGATGATATACTACTATATACAAAAACTAAAAAAGAACATTTAAAGTTATTAGAACAATTTACAGATATAATAGAAAGATCGGGAATAAGTTCAAGTGAAAAGAAAGCCGAAATTATGAAAAACCAGATAGAGTTTTTAGGAATACAAATAGATAAAAGTGGAGTAAAACTGCAACAACATATAGTACAAAAAATAATAAATTCAAAAGAAGAATTAGATACAAAAAAGAAATTACAATCATTTTTAGGATTAGTAAACCAAGTAAGAGAATATATACCAAAATTAGCAGAAAACCTAAAGCCTTTACAGAAAAAATTAAGAAAGGATATAAAATATAATTACAACGAAGAAGATAAAAAACAAGTTCACAAAATAAAAATACTTTGTAAAAAGTTACCAAAATTACAATTTCCAGACGAAAATAAAAAAAATTATATATATAGTAGAAGCAGATGCTAGTAAATATAGTTATGGAGGAATACTTAAATATAGATATGATGAAGATAAATTAGAACATCATTGTAGATACTACTCAGATACGTTTAATGAAACAAAAATAAAATGGGAAATAAATAGAAAAGAATTATGTTTATTATATAAATGTTTATTAGCATTTGAGCCATATATTGTATACAACAAATTTATTGTACGAACAGATAATACACAGGTACGTTGGTGGTCAACAAAGAAAATACAAAATTCTGTTACAACGAAAGAAATTCAGAGACTAGTATTTAATATATTAAATTTTACATTTACAATTGAAGTAACTAGTACTAAAAAAAATGTTATTGCAGATTACATATCAAGACAAAGCTACACAGACTGATATAATAGAAGATGATGCTTTAGAAAAAATACTCAAAACCCTAACTATGTATTCAATGAAAGTGGATAGTATGGGTAATGAAATAGAAAAGCTAAATACTAATGAAGTTAAACTGAAGTCTAAAACTATGACTCAGCTAACTCAGCAGTGTGCAGAGCTATGTCAATTGAAAGATAATAAAATTCCAGAGCTAAAAGGAGATGTTGGGATACTCCATAAAACCCATAACGTTTATCAATCTACAATTGCAGGTACAAACAAAGGAGTTAGTGGACAAAGATACCAGAACATGAACATGAATAAGATATTTGAAAAACCATTTATACCAAAAGCACAAAAAGACCCCTTGAACATACCCCTACAAATTACCATATATCGAGATAGTTTGAACCAAGATAAAAAAAACTTATAACCATATAGCCCGAGGATATATAGAAAATATCTACAAAGTACAAACTTTTCTAAACCTTAACCCCAGATCTACAAATATCCAAGAACCAAACACAAACTATATAACCCAAAAATTACAAGGTTACAACAAGCTAATCGCACTACCCAAAACCAACCCAAGCTTAATAAAAACTTGTTTTGACTATGGATTATTAAATACCATATATACCCAAGATAGAGAAGAACTAACAGCTATAGAAGAATTACATAAAACATTCACCACCTATAAAAGAGTAACCAAAGGAAATCTATTTTATATAAAGTTTTATACTGCACCAGCAGATATATTATACGACGAGATCAAACCAGTTATACAAGTTGTAAAAATAAGATTAACTAGAGATATGATTATACCGAAAGATATTGTGCAACAGCCAGAGATACCCAAAATTGAGATACCTGATTTTTACGCAAATAAACGACTTATTGGAATAACTACAATTATTCAAGAATTAGCAAATAATTATATCAATGGAAACTCAATATGGAGATATTATTCAAGAGATCATCAAATGATTTATTCAAATTCAAGAGAACTACGACAAACAAATATGAAAGATGTTAGACATTGGATAATGACGTTACTTAACCCAGAAAAACAATCTACTTCAAGAGTAATTAGGAAAGAATTTATTTCAGACGGATTATTAACAAGATATTGCAAGATAATTGAACACAAATATCCATACCATCAATGTTTGAGATGTAATGGAGGAGATAATATTATCCCAGAAGTCCAGCTAGAATAGAAAAAAAAATCGACCAAGAAGATAAGGACGCCAGCTAGAAGATAAAAATCAATTGAACAATAATAGAAAAAGACAAAGTATTGAAGATAGGAAAATGACATATGGAGAAAAAACTAAACTTCCTATGTAAATTATTGTAAAGATTTAATAACCTTTTTGACTTTTCCTTTCATTTAATAGGTTTTTTGACTTTTTGAACAAAAGACTATTATTAGGTTTTATTTTTTGGTTAACTTTAACTCTTTTCCTTTCAGAATGTAAAGACTTTTTGTAAATTAGTGTAAAGTAGGAACAATATAGAGATAGAATACACGTTTTCTTTATCTTTCTTAGGATTATAAATAGAGAGCATTTTGCTCAGCTAAAAGGCAAGACTTTCATGTGTTGAAAGCAAGCCTCCTCCTTTGTAAACAATTTTTTTTTGAATATTTAATAAAAAACAGATATATTTCTAAGGAAAAGCTATGGATAAACAAAGCCCAGAATTATCAAACCTACCAGAACAGGTATATTTATTTATGATTATGAATAGCTAAATTCATAAATTCCTGACAATCATGCTATGATAAAATAAGTTCATGTTAGTTACTTTATAGTAGAATTATTCGAAAAATAGCATGTTAAGAAGTTTATTAGCAAAGTGGAAAAGGAGAAAAATCTCTAAGAACTATGCCATCCTAAAGGTGAAACCGGTGAGGGAAGAAAGCCGTGGTGGGGAGTAGCTAGAAATCTCTAATATAAGAAAATATATATTTGATGAAACTAAGATACTTGTTTTATATATCATAAAATATTTAAAATTAGAAGATATAAAGAAACTAATATGGGAAAAAATATTTAGTTATGAAGATGACTTACTAAGTACTAATTGGATAGAAGAGGAATTAGAAAATATAGATTTCTTTGGTAGAAATAATTCAGATAGTTATTATTCAGATGGATATTATACAGATTAAGAATGCTAGAATATATTCAAAGAGTTAGAGAAAAACAAAGTTGGCTATACAAAAAAATTAATTATAGAAACCAGCTTAGAAGAGGAAGAGAACAACTAAAAGAAAGATTAATTTAGCTAGATAAAACTATAAAACAACTAGTTTTAAAAGACAATTTAGAATATGATTTAGACATGGAATTATTCATAGACGAAAAAGATAGGATAATTAACAAAATAGATAACCTAGAATTTAATATCAGATATAGTACAATTAGAATAAATTATTACAAAGAAATTTGCAGTATCACAACTACTTTAGGATAAAATGATAGACTATGAGTAGATTAACAGAAATACTTATGAAAGAGAATTTAATTGAATATTTTAGAATAAAAGATATAGAATATTTAGAATACCTCCAAAATAATATACAAGAATTACAAAGACTAAGAGAAAAAACTAAAGAATATTATAGTAAAGCATTTAATCAAATATCATCTAATCACCCCCCAAGATATGAACCTTAATAAAATTAAAATAAATACACCAAAAATAAAAATGTTTAGAGAAGTTAAGAAATATCCACGCACAACTAAAAATAGATCCATTAGAGCTATAATAGATCTATTTAAGTTACCCGATTTATCTACACCCCTAAACCTTTGGATAGGATGATTATGAAGTTAGAGGTGCTTGAAGACTCCTTCGTTTTATCAAAAGGGATCCAAAGGATGGAGATTACCTTCAAGGAGGGTCAAGGGGCCTTGGCAAGGTCAAACGACAGCAAAGAAGAGCTTGGAGAAGCACTAGAGGGACATGCATTGCCACTTATGTACGCAGGAGAGAAAATGTAGCCTCATGTGACCTTAGCAGGTGTCACAATCCGATTTATGGCCTCGTGATGTCACCTACTCTATCCCGCTAATAGGTAAGCCAAACCATAGGTCAAAGCTAGATGCAATGGGATATCTTGACAGAAAATGGCCTAAAAGCCGAGAATTAAGAATTAACGCTTCAAATAACAATAATACAGTCATCAAGGTCTAATAGATGGATAGAAACCAACAAATATCCAAAGACTCAATAATGTTGATACAAGAGCTACTTCAAAAGAATTATGAGTACTGAATAAACAAATACAACCCATCTAAAAAATGAAAGGCTGATATAGAAAATAGAAGGAGAAAGAAGAACTCCGACTCTAAGAGCTCACCTACTATCCAAAATCAACTCTGCACGATCGTTAAATCAGTGGCGGAAACTAGTACTTTGGTCTGCACCAAAAGGTACAGAAGTGTAGTATGACTAAAACCATGGGTACTCAGTAGGCATTCATAACACTCAAACTTACATTCAAGTTTAGATGTAAGACAAACATTGCTAATATAATTACCCAACTAGAGTCGGGGTTGAATCCACGAGGAGTGCAAACTTAGATTTCAAAGCCTACGTGTGTTAGAAGTTAACAAGACGTTAACCTGTAGTGTAACATTAAATAACAAGTAAAATTAAATTGGGAGATTTGTTTGAACAATGTTAAACACAACTATAATCAAACACTATTAAGAGAATTATGGATTTAGGAGTGTTACCAAATCAAGAGAAACCTTGGTTTATGTTATCCTAGGTAGGAAGTATGCATGGGTTATCAACAATTAATCCAAGTTTAGTTAAGGGTTTTGGATAGGTTAGATTTAGGGTCTTGGTGTTAACTTTTTGATAAAACACCAATTCTCATCGATGGGTTCTTTCGAACACCTCACAAGTGTGTCAAATATACCAATCCACTTCCTTAACTAGCACATTTATTTCAAAGATGATGTTATGAAATGAGCTAAAAGTAACACCCTTATCTCTAAGATGATGCTATGAAATAAACTAATTCAAATTGTTGGTCACAATTACTCCTTACCCACATCCCTCTTTCAAGGATGATATGGGATCCAAGACACTTGAGGATTTCACTCCCAATTCTCAATTCAGACACAGATCAAAAGCAAAACCTATCAAAATTAACTAATTAATTTGACTAATCAATCAACAACCAAAAATTATTCACCACCTAATCAAGCATAACCCCAAGAGATAAGTTTAGCTACTCATAAAATTAAAGGAAAGAAATATACACAAATTGGCATTCAGTTCACCTATCATAAGCAAAGTAAGTACAATCCCAAACTTTAATTTCAGTCAAAAGCCAAAAATCTCTCTTAGCAACACACCAACAATTGTTTCTTCACTCAAAAGATTGTTCTAAAAACTCAAAAACTAGAAAATTGGATGCTGAAAACATGGAAGGTTTAGCCTTTAATATCTTGGGATTGAGACTTGTGAAATTCCAATTTTATCCCTGAAAGCTGTCCGACCAGTCACGATCGTAGCCTAGGTATCTCGATCGGACCGTTGCTATCGTAGTGCTTTAGCTTGCAATCACAATTCTTCTGTCTGTATGATCTCTCATGATTGTGGGGCTTTGGCTCGCGATTGCAACCCTGTTGATTGATTCCGATTGCAGCCTACCATGTCGCGATAACGATATCTGAGGCATGGTCCTGAGTTGCACTTTCACCTATTTTTCAACTTTGTTCATTTTCCTTCCTTTCCAACTTTATCTCAATTCTTTTTTATCAAATTCTTCTATAAGATCCCAAACACTAGAAATTAGTGTATTTTATTAAAGAATTGGTCTCATATATGCAATTAACTCATCATAGTGTGAAAGAGTTTAGATGAAAAAGAGTGGAAAATTTTCCACTTATCAACACTCCCAACTTAAAGATCTTGATTGTCCTCAATAAAAACTACTTCACACTAAATGAGACCACTCAACATTGAAGCTCACACTATTCAATAACATGGCCACCATAATTTTAAACTTGATTAGCACTAACAATTAGCCAACAAGCATGGAAAGCGCTAACTATACAACCCCCATCAAATTCAATCATATTTTCAAGGATGCAAGGAAGTTTTAAGAATAATCAAGCAACAACAACCAATTCTCAAATAGTGACTCTCTATCAATAGAAAATCAAATATGCTCCTTCGGCTTACTTTTGGAGTATGTCAACTTCACTAATCTATCTTAGTCTACACGTCTCCTCATGAAAGGAAGTCCCAACACACCAAAATTTTTAACATGCAACAAGGGACGGATGTGCAAGCACTCATACTCACAAAAAATCTCTCAATGCAAACAAGCATCATGCCATAAGCTTGACCTTATTTTCAATCGCTACTAACTCAATGGAACTTTGTTGGAGATCTTAAAAAACTTTTCAAGCTTGTAATATAGGTTTAGGGAAGGGTAGGACAAATATTTTGGATAAACGTGACTACACCCTCCTTGAACTCCACATAATGCACTAAATAGATCAATCTTAGATCATGGACCACTTCATTCATTTTCAAATCACAAATGTGCCTACCTTTACCATATTAGTTCACCCATCTTTTGAAAACATTTTCTTTTCATTTCATTTCTTTTGGCAATTTCATGCTTTTCTTTCTATTGCTCCTTCTTTTTTCATCATTAGTGTGCTTTTAGGCACTCATTTATAAAACTATGGCCATGATCACCTCTTCCAAGTTCCACTATATGCCATTAGGCTTTTAGCCTCAAGTTAGCAGTTTCAAATCTAAGAAGGGTAGGGTTCAAAAGAAAGATAACTTTCAAATAGTTAGAGGCTTGCAACGTCATTGCCAAAGAAAGGTCAATAGGCTCAAAAGAAGTGATAAGGGATGCCATTCATGCATGGGTAGGATTTTTGGCTAAAGTGTTTTTTAATTATCACAAAGGGGCCTAAGATTATTTCACCAACCACGTGTGATCAAGGTTAGCTTTGAAAGACCAGTAGAGTAAGTTGTAGATGACACAAGTAAGCACGAGAATCAACAGACTAATGCTCACGGCATATGGCATGCAAACTATTCTAGAAGGATCGATTGCATTTCCTACTTAAGAACAAAAGGAGTTATTTATCACACTACTACCAACTATAGAATTTGGAGTCACAAAAAAGGTAAAACATTGTTACAAAATCATTTCATTCCATGCCCTCAATTTTCAAAGAAATTTTTGGATGAAAGGGGTGCTCATTTTGTGCTTCACTATGCAAAATTAACTATCGCTAGCACCAATCAAGCTGCCATTTCACATTTGGGCTCTAATAAGGGAAATACCTATGGCTACTCAGACTTGACCATAGTTATAATGTCAATTCCAATTTATAATGTCGGGGGTACTCAGACTTGTATATATGACTCCAACACCTCGACACGACAATTTTTCCTTAAGAATGTTGTCACTCAATCTACCATAGGGAATTACTCATACAACATCATTATAAAAAAAAAGTACAAATAAAAACAATAATGAGTAATCCATAAAACATAGGCACGATTAAGATATCCAATATTACAACCCAAATCATCAAATCATCAAAACCAAGTAACAATCATATCATCCAAATAAAATATAAAATATATGAATAAACATCTAAATAATACAAACCCAAAATAGAATATGAAATAAGTATGGAGACATGGGAACCCCTAAATAATGAGCTTGCAGTTTCCTCACAACATATTATGAAAGCATAAAAATAGTTTAAGGGGCTCCCTGAAACCGCATCAAGAGATGCCATTTCTCTCCGTCTCCTCATCAACATCATCAGAATCTGGCTCCTCGTCCTTAAACCACCTAGCTAAAATTTAATCATCAATATCTTCTCTTGAGAATGGAAGTCTCTCTCACAGTTTTAGGACCTTCCATAAGCCCTTCACCCCTTTTCATTTATGGATGAAAAACTTGCCTCTCTTTTTCTTACTTTTCTTTATCTTATCACGAGAGTCACTCAAATACCAATGTGACTATTCCAAGTATATGTAGGACTACTCAAGTCTGGATATGGTGCCCTTCTATACCTTCTGATACTCTAGAAACCTATTATAATTACCTTGGGAGACGTAGGAGCGATGACTGGTAGAAGACTCTCTCGGTTTTGTAGGCAATTTAGACACCAACTCCCGTACTACCCACATCTTGCTCGAGAGATTCTAAAATAGCCCTGTTGAGAAAGACCTATAAGAATAAAGATCATCATCCACCCACTTACCCAAATTGATCTTCCTCTTTTTGCTTTTTGAAGTTGTGCCTTTATCACGTATCTTCAATGGGTAAATAGGTGTCATCAGGGATATCCAGTTGTCACCAAAATATTTCTCAACTTCATCCTTCTTGCATAACTCGGTGATTACAAATGAAAACATGGGAATAGGGCCACTCTATTCTTGTAATGCCTAAACTCCCTAAGTATAATATTTAAAGTAATGTTGTCTATAAGGCAAGATACTATTTGGGCTCACATAATCGAGATATGTGTCATGTTGGTGGTCGGAGAGACACGACTACAGATGATGGTCAACCGAATCCAAGCTTCAACTGTAAACTCATTGAAGGTGATCCCTTTTTTTATGGCAGTCTATGAGACTTCTCTTCTTGGGAATAATTGTGAGGTAAAATAGCTCCCTAAGAAACAATCTATTGCCTCAAAATCTCTTAGGTCGACATCCGGTAACCCATATAGTTCATTAATTGCATTAAAGCCAAAGTTGACCATCTTGCCCCGAATCATCCTGACTATGGTTTTGAACTTGTGGGTGTATGGGTATGGTGAATGAACTAGGGAATTGCAATTTTTCCAAACTTGTGACTTTTGAAGTGGTTATGACCCTAACCCATAGTGTGAAATTAGTTTCAAGTTATGAGAAATATGGGTATTTGTAAAATTGAACTATTCTTAAACTATTGCATGATTTAAAAAAGTATTTGAAACACAATGGCATGATTTAATGAATAAAGAGAGTCGGTGTCCCCCCATCTTGTATTAATGGACAAAGGAAGTTGTTCTCCCATAGTTAAGGGAAATTATTTTGGTATGTTGTTAATACCTTGCAAGTATAGCTGGTACGGTGATACCAACAATGTATGCCTTAATGTGAAATATGGTTCATGAATGGGATTTTGTAATAAATATTTTTACTGGGCTACAAATAGGGTTGTGTAGCTGAGTCATGAAAGTGGAGGTCCGGGTGACCGATACTAGAAACCGCGTTTGTCGATGCGGGGGTCAAAGTGACCAGGGAGGTTTGAGTCCCCCTTCTTCTTCTTCTTCTTGTTATTATTATTATTTCATGATTAGGGAGGTTTGAGTCCCCCATAAATCATTACATGATCGGGATGATTAAGTCACCTTAGTATATGTTGGAGGTTCAATTCCCCTGTGTACATATATATCAAATTATTATCTGGTTTGTGTGGCTACATACATTGGGGCCCGACTAGGGATGAGAGATGGGGCCCATATAGCCTGTGGGTACTATTATGTGATGGTTGAGCTACACAATCCAGACTAAAGTTTTGAAAATATATGTTAAGCCTTGTTTCTTATCCCGACATATGTTATACATATACACATGTATATACATCTGATTATGTGCATTAGTTTGAATGATATTAAACTGTTGATCATTTCATTATGTTATCCTTATCCCTGAGTGATATGCTAGCATTTACCTCGCAACCATCTTCGAATGTTGTATCCTCACGTGATGCAGTAATCGGTCATACTTCTACTCTTCCTACTCAGTAATTAGGATTTGGAATTAGCTCATAAGTTTATATTAAAGTGGTAAGCTTCCATATACTGGAAGTCAACATTTTGTGTTTTATTCATCTTATATCTTAGACTTATTTTTGGCTATTATTGGGGGCATGTACCAACACTTTATTGATTTTAGTTTTGGGATCATTGTTTAGAAGGCCTTGATTGGACTACAGTGGTTAATGAGCAGTGTCGGTTGGTCGTTTGGTCGGTCGTTTATGGATGGTCATGGACATGCATTAAAATTTTCTTAAGATATTGCACTCTATCTTATTATTTGTTCAAAATTCATTCAACTTTGGGGTGTGTTGTGTTTGGGTTCGTTAGGTGCAGGCGGTGATCTTTGGTCTACGTGGAACTTTATATACCCAACACGGCTAGGCCCTGGTTCGACTCGTGTCAGATTGGTATTAGAGCCTATGTTTGGTTTCATTGGGTGTTCAACAAAGCCGTGTCAAGTAGAGTCTGTTTTATGGGTGTGTAGTGCGCCACACTTATAAGGGAGAGGTTATGAAACATTGAAATATTTCTCCTTCTTGTTGTCTTATTTCAAGCTATAGAATCTGAGGTCTTGAGTCTCTCTAATTCCTGTGTGTTCACCTTTCAGATCATGCCTCCCAAACAATCTAAAGCTCATGGAAATTTCTCTGTTCCACTTGAGGACGATGATGATGGGTCACTGTTGACACCCAATTTTGGCTCGCCTTTTTTCCTTTAATTACTTTTCCAATGCTTCTTGGCCCTAAATAATTTTTGAAAATTAAATAAGAATTAAGATTCATATTTTTATCTCTATTTATACAAATTTTTAACTAATAAAAGGGAATCTATTTTTTCTATCATATTATAAATCACAAAATATATTTTGATACTCGCATTCACATTTTTCTAATTTTATTTTTAGGCAATATTGTGACTATATATATATATATTGTTATATAAAACAAATATTTTATATTTTATGTTTATTTTTACATATATTTTATTATATTTTTATTTTACTCACACACACACATATATATATATTGTTAATATTAAATCACAAAAAGATGTCAAATCGGACGCTTATACAAATTATGTCTGTAATTTGTATACGTTAAATTAAAAATAATTTTAGGGTAGCAGGAAGCATCGATAAATTTAATTTCAGTAGAAAAAGAGTATTTGGGCTAACAATAATTCAACTTCAATTTATTTATTTCATCCGAACCCAACTCTTTAATTATAAATTTCAAATAGGCCCAAAAATTAGTCCAAAACCCATTCCAATATCCATGTCTACTTCATCAGTCCACCACACGCGATATTCGCCAATCAGACACTATCACATCATCAAAAACACCAAAATACTCAACCAGCACAACTTAGTCCGATCCGTCGATTATTTTCCAAATCGAGGATCCCAAAATTTTTAGTCATCATTATATATTCACACATGTGTGTACATAATATATTTTATTTATCTAATTATTTACTCATTTATTTACGTATTTATATTCTCTTTCCTTTTAAAATTAGATCCGAACAAAGATCGAACATATAAAAAATAACCAATTTTAAATTGAATTTTTCATATATTCATATATATATATATATATATATATATATATATATATATAAACACATTTCTTTTACTATTTTTTTAAGGTACTATTTTTAAATCGGACGGATGGAAATGGGTCATTTTTTCAGAGGTTAGTGCGCTAAATGCTCTTCACTCATCTCTTTCTCTTTCTAAAAATGCAGTCACGCGCATAGCCTTTCCCAAAGTGCAACCATTGTATACTCACCATCAAGTTTCTCAGAAGTCGTAAAATACCAAACACCCTTTCTCCTTCTCTCTGCTTCCTCTCTTCTCATCTCCCTCAATGGGGAAACCCTAAGCTCGCCCCTAGCTACATCACCGCCTGCCTTCCTTGTATAGATTTCCCTACTTCAGCCATCTACAACCCGTGAATCAACAAAATCAGTGAAAATCAGTTCCCAATCGATGCTACAACAAAATTTGGTTTCAAATCCGCATTAAAGACACAAAAATCATCCAAAATCGCGAAGTGAGTTGTCGCATTCAATTTTTGAATTTCAATTATCTACTATTTGAGTTGGCCGTTGGTTTCTTTAAATCCTCAATTTCAAATTCAGACTTTGAAGTCCGGATTTTCCTATAAATATTGGTGTTTTGTACTCCTCAAATAGAACAAGTTGGAGATTGAAAAAAATACTCAGACTACATTCACAAAAATTTCACTCAAAAGTTACGAAAAGTTGTGGGTTTCTTCTCTTAATTTTGGCCTTTGTTCAAGTCCCAAAATTCGAGTTTTGTGGCCGGAGAATTCTTGACGTCGAAGCTTTAGTTTGCTGCCAAACAAAAGGTGTGAGTCCATCCTTTAATTTGACTTTCATCTGCCTCTCCTTCATCCACTCTTCTCTACAAATATGTGATTTTGATATAATTCGAGCTTATGTTGTGGTTGTTTCCAGGTAAAAATATAACTCTTGACTTTGAAGTTGATTTTGTGTGAGAATATATACAAGTTTGCGACTATGTGAACACGTTATTTCCTTTGGTTTCAAGTCTCATTATGGTATTGTTTTGTTGGAAATCGATTTCAAAATTCGATTTGCCTTTTTTTTTAATCCTTAAAAAAACTCATTTGCTTAAGGAGAGGGTTGCTTTGCATCCTAAATGCAAATCTGCCTTTGTTCTTATATTTCGACTTTTGTCTGCTCTCCTTTCATCTTGTTCGATCCCATGAACATATTATTTTTTTACTTTAGATTTGATCAAGATTATGCATTGTTTTGTTGTTTGATTCTTAAGGGTCGTTTGTTAACATAAGAAGCTTTAGGCGTACCCTGAGATGGTTGTCTATTTTGCCATCTTAAAGTTAATAGAAAAATGGCCAAGTTTTTGTTCTGTCGTAGAGGGATATGTCAAGCTTTTAGTTAGGGGGAAAGGATTCCTGAGTTGTCCTCACATTTTTGAAGTATGAACATGTATGTCTCCTAAGGTTGGCAAATATGGTCTAAATAAGTTTTTTTAAAACCTTGGGTGTCTCAAATAATGATAATCTTGTTATGCTTGCCTTAATATTGTAAATTGGTCAAGCCATTACGTTTTGTTTTAACAAGTCACCTGCTAACGTTATTCACAAAATTGGGGCTTTAACTTATTAATTCCCCTTTATCGGCTTCCACCATTTATGTTTAACAGGTGGCTTTGAAGTGTTTCTTAGGATGAACCTTTCCTTTTATCTTTGCAGAGGTGTCTATGAGCTCCTTAAGTTGAAATTTAAACAAAGTTTTTTTTTTTAAAAAGGGTTATCACTAGTTCTCTTTTTAAGAATTTAGTAAAGGTTCAATACCCTGTGAATTTGTTCTTTGGGCTAAGCTTTGAATAAGTCATGTTAATGCATTCGATTTACATTATTAGATAGGGGTGGAGATTGTCATTAGGTGGTAACATTTGTTTATTGAATATATGTGGACTATATTTTCTATATTTGTATGCTTACTTGATCAGAAGTTCTGAAAGTTATGAATTTTTCAACCTCTTGCTGGGTCCTCCTCATCCACTTTGTCACAGTGACACAAGTAGGTTGACCTTTGTGTTTTAAGTTTCACAAAACCTGACAACAGTGTGTTATGATAATAAATTAAGTGTACAAAACAAAATGATAATTTGATTTAATATGTGACTCCCCTCCCTCTGTGTCCTGAGTCGGGGTCTATCGGAAATGATCTCTCTACTTCTTTGAAAGTAGTGGTATGGTCTGCGTATATTTTGTCCTCCCCCGACCTCACTAGGTGGGAATTCACTGGGTATGTTGTTGTTTTAGTAAAGGTTCAATTGGGACGAAATATCACCTCTCGATATTGTACGTCTTATTTGTTCTATGCGTAGTCATATTCTTAATTTCCCCTTTGTTTTAAGTATATAAACTTTTAGCGTGTTGATATTCATTTGGGTTTTGAGTACTCATCTTGCCTCAAAAGTGTGCTTTCATTCAATTCATATATGTACCTTAATCTTTATTTGATTAGATACTAATCTTTATTATGTTTATTTATGTCACATGTACACTTGGGAGCTGGAGTTCAGCAACGGAACTCAATTCGACCCATAGTGTCGGGTCAACAGCTATAGGATCGTCAACTTTCGGGCTTTACATCATTAGGAGTGGTTTTCTCCAAAAAGAGCTTAGCGTATCTAGTCCTTTACCTTTTCTATATTTTCTTATTATCATAGGTATTTATTTTACTATCTTTGTATCCCTTTGAATAGGTATTTTGTGTGGTTTGATCAACTTTACATTGTTTAGTTCCGTTTAAATTTTAAATCATTTAGAATTGATTTCGTTTAAATTTTAAATCAATTAGAATTGATCTTATTAGGCCAATTTTGTGTTCATTCGATGCCCATAGATATAGTAAGACCACTTATTTGTTGCAATTTTGCACCTACTAATCAACTTCTTATAATAAATGACAAACTTTTCCCTTATAAGAACAAATATCAAATAGAAAAGCTTTTTTTCCTTTTAAATAAAATGGCTTGGTATATTCTTTGATTTTGCAAAAATATTACTTAATTATTTCATCAGATTAATTAGAGTTTTTCTCAAATAAATAACTGTAAATAGGTTTCAATTGGCAGTTCACTTATGTTTGCAAGCAATTCAACTATCAGATTAAAAGTTTTCACTTAACTCAATATAATTTAAATGCTTATTACATATCATATGCATTCCTAATTTTATTTCAAGTTTTCAGATTTTAAAATCTCCAAAAACATAAGGTATGTGCGCTCTTACACGATCATATATCGGGATATATTTATACTATACTATTCTTACTATCGTACTATTATTATATTAGCATTTATATGTTATATCAACTCCATTATTATATGCATTTTACTTTTACATTTTATTTACCATTTAGTTTCAAACTAATGAATTTAACAATTTAATGAATTCTCAAGTCTTTTCCACATACTTTTGAATACACATGTATTTATATTTATTTTCTTATAAATAAGTTATCACATGCTTTAAAATTACCTTTGCTTTACTTTATGCAATTCCAACTTCATACATATTTTCTTAGGAACTCGTAAGCCTTTTTGCTCTCTAACAAATGTTTCAATACGCTTTCTTTTCCTATGTTTCAAAAATTATACATTTTATTATAACTACATTATTTCCTTATATATGGTGGTGTACTGTATTATATACCTTGAATTTTTTCTTCAAAATTATAAAGATTTCTTATCATAAGTTTAGCAAATAACGAAATAACTAATCTTTCAAAATATTTTCCTAAACTAAGTTTATGGATTGTCTTCGAATAGGCTTTGAGCGGTGCCTAACACCTTCCCCTCGGGTAATCAAAACTCTTACTCAGAATCTCAAAATATGTTTTGAAAGACCAAACAAAATTTTTACATAAAAAATGGGTTTTTCCTAATTTTCCTAAAAAATTAGGTGGCGACTCTAAAAAATAAATTTTCAAAACCCAAGAGTCATTAAACGCCGCCATACGTTGTGTGCTATTTCGATCGGTTCAAAATAGGGTGCAACAGTCACGTCTTGCATATGGGGTATAGACCTGGTCTAGGGGCCTAGTTCCTTATTGTTTTTCTGGAGTTCCACTGGTCCCCTCTAGTCCTTCTCGAGCTCCTCAGGCTAATGTGTCAAATACAAAATTTTGTCAATCTATTTATATGTTGGCTCAGTTGGTAGCTTCTCAGTTTGAGAGTGTAGCTTTTGTTACTCCATATTTTGAGGCTACAAGGGTTAGCCAGTTTATGAGGAAGATCCATAATAATTTATAGATGATATGAAGAAGATCTTTTGGGTTTGCATGCTTTAAATGTAAAGGGTGTGGAATTTGCTGCCTATCAATTTAAGGATGTAGCATACCAATGGTATGAGGAATGGAAATAGTCTAGGGGAGACGATGCCAAAGCCGCACTGTGGGATGATTTCTCTAGTGCTTTTCTAGATTTCTTCTTTCCTCAGGAGTTAAGGGAGGCAAAAATAGAAGAGCTTTTTTTAATATAAAGCAAGATAGGATCACGGTTAAAGAGTATGCCTTGAAATTCCATTAGTTATCCCGATATGCTCCTGAGTTAGTGTCTAGCATGAGGGCTAGAATGAGAAAATTTTCTTTTGGTTTGTCTCGTTATTTGATTCTAGAGAGCAAGACTGCCTTGTTGAACAAGGATATGGACATCTCCAAATTGGTAGTGTATATACAACAGGTTGAGAAAAAAAAGAAGAAACAAATGGAGATAGGAGAGAGACAGAATAAGAAGTTTAGGTTTTCAAATCAGGGTGAAGGTCAATGGTAGAGTGGTAGAGATGGTGAAAAGTGGTCTAAGAAGAAGTGAGGGAGTTTTGGTTCCTACTCTATGGCTAGTGCTCCTTATCCAAGGTCGTCGGGTGATTGTCGTTCCTAGCATGAGAGTGGGTTTAGGGAAAAGGGTTCCCAATCTTAGGCTAGCGGATCTTAGTTAGCTCCATCATATTTTTTTTGTAGATTCTGCGGGTAGGTGCACCGTGGTTTTTGTGAATATGGGAGGAACAAATGTTTTAAATATGCTAAGATTGGTCATTTGTAGAGGGATTGTCCTTCTAAGATTACTTTAGGGGCAAATAAGATTCCTAGTGCCACTTTATCAGCTCCTGCACCAAAGGGTGCTGCTTCTGGGATAGACACTAGCCAAAATCATTTGTATGCTCTTGATACCCACCAGGACTCTAAGGCATCCCTCGATGTCATCACCGATATGTTATGACTTTTCTAATGATGTGTATTGCTTGCTTGATTTGGGGTCTACTATTTCTTATATGGCCCCACTTGTGGCTGTACATTTTGGTTTCGATCCCAAGTGTACCCCTGATCCCCTTTTTAGTTTTACGTAGGTGGGTGACTTTGTGGTGTCTAAGAGAGTCTATATGAGTTATGTGGTATCAGTTGGTGGTAGAGAAACTCTGGTACATTTGATAGAGTTAGACAAGGTTGATTTTGATGTCATTTTAGATATGGATTAGTTGCATTCGAGCTATGCCTCCTTAGATTATCAAACTCGTATGGTCATGTTTAAATTCCCTAATGAGATGGTCATTGAGTGGTATCTTTAGTGCCTAAGGGAATATTCATATCGTATCTTAGAGTTCGAAAGTTGATTTCCAAGGGATGTTTTTATCATTTGGTCTAGGTTAAAGATTCTAACTTAGAGGGTCCTTCCTTACAATCCATTTCCGTGGTTAATGAATTCCCTAAGGTATTTCCCAATGATATTCTTGGTATCCCTCCCAACAGAGAGATTGATTTTGGGACTGACCTTGTTCTAGACATTCATCCTATCTCTATCCCCATTATAGAATGGATCTAGTTGAGTTGAAGAAGATTAAGAAGCAATTGAAAGACCTCCTTGACAAGGGTTTTATTCATCCCAGTGTGTCTCTGTAGGGTGCTCTTGTTTTGTTCGTGCATAAAAAGGATGGTTCCATTTCAATGTGAATCAATTATCGTTAGTTGAATAAGGTTACAGTGAAGAATAAATATCCTTTTCCTTGGATTGATAATTTGTTTGACTAGCTTTAGGTTGCTACATGTTTCTCTAAAATTGATCTTCGATTGGGTTATTATCAGCTAAAGATCAGGGAGGTGTATGTCTCGATATGATCACTAAGAGTTCCTAGTCATGTCTTTTGATCTGACTAATGCCCCGATGACATTTATGGATCTCATGAATTAGGTGTTCCATCAATTTTTGGATTTGTTCGTCATAGTGTTCATTGATGATATTCATATGTACTCAAGGAGTGAGGCGAACCACACCGACTATCTCCGCATTATTTTGCAGACCTTGAAAGATCAATATTTATGTGCTAAGTTTTAAAAGTGCGACTTCTGGTTGAAAGCTATTACTTTTCTAGGTTATGTCAATTCTAGTGAGGGGATCATGGTGGATCCGCAGAAAGTTGTAGTGGTTAAGAAGTGGCCTAGGCCCACGACTCCAACCTAACAACTGATTTATGGAGTTTCTCGACTATATTGGCCCCACTAACTAAGTTAACCTAGAAGAAGGTAAAGTTCTTATGGTTTGATGCTTGTGAGGGTAGTTATGAAAAGCTGAAAGATAAGTTGACTTCAGCTTCAGTTTTGACCCTACCGAAGGTAATGAGGGATTTGTGGTTTATTGCGAAGCATCTCATGCAGGACTTGGTTGTGTGTTGATGCAGCATGGTAGAGTAGTGGCCTATGCTTCTAGGCAATTGTAATTTCATGAGAGGAACTATCCGACTTATGACTTAGAGTTGTTGGTTGTGGTGTTTGCATTGAAAGTTTGGCGTCCCTATTTGTATGGAGTCCATGTAGATATATTTTCTAATCATAAGAGCCTGCAATAGGTATCCGCCCAGAAGACTATGACATGAGTCTCCATTACCACCTAGATAAAGCTAAGGTGGTTGCTGATGCTCTTAGCAGGTTATCCATGGGGAGTCTAGCTCATGCGGATAAGGATAAGCGGGAGTTGGTGAAAGATATTCACCATTTAACTAACCTTGGAGTTTGTCTTTTATGCTCTGAGAATGGGGGTGTGTTGGTGCAAAAGGTGGCATAGTCCTCTCTTGGTACTGAAATAAATGAGAAACAGGTATTGAATCCTATCTTAATAAAGATTAAGGAAGATGTGAGACAACAAAAGGTTATAGCTTTTGATATTGGTGGCGATAGTATCTTGAGGTACAAAGGCAGGTTATGTGTTCCCGAAGTAGATAGGTTGCGAGAGAGAATCATGGATGAGGGTGATGAGTCACATTATGCCATTCATCCTAGTTCAACAAAGATGTATCATGATCTTAAGGATATTTATTGGTGGAACAATATGAAGCAAGATGTGGCCAGTTTTGTGGATAAATACATGGTGTGTCAACAAGTGAAGGTTGAGCACTTGCGACCTGAATGGTTGTATCAAGAAATTGAGTTGCCTGTGTGGAAATGAGAAGTGATTAATATGGATTTCGTTACTGGTCTTCCTCGGTCTCTAAATCAGTTTGATTCAATTTGGGTCATCGTGGATAGGATGACTAAGTCTGCTCATTTCTTGCCAGTGAGAATGAATTTTTTAGCAAAAGACTATGCGAGGTTGTTCCTCCAAGAGATTGTGAAGTTGCATGAGGCACCTATTTCTATCATGTCAGATCATGGTACTCAGTTCTCATTACAGTTTTGGTGTTCGTTTCAGAGAGGTTTGGGAACTAAGACGTGCCTTAATACTGCTTTCCACCGGCAGTCAGATGGGAAAGCATAAAGGACTATTCAGACACTGGAAGACATGCTTGGGGCTTCTGTGATTGACTATGGTAGTAGTTGGGTTGATCATTTGCCTCCTTTAAAGTTAGAGTATAATAATAGCTACCACTCTAGTATTGGTATGCCTCCTTTTAAGGCCTTGCATGATAGGAGGTGTAGGTCTGCCATCAGGTTGTTTAAAGTTGGTGAGGATGAGATGTTTGGCCTGAATTTGGTTCACCAAGCGATAGAGAAGGTGAAGGTGATTTGGGATTGGCTTAATGCCGCCCAAAGTCGCCAAAAGTCCTACGCGGATGTGAGGCAGAGGGAGTTGGAGTTTAGTGTTGGTGATTGGGTATTCTTAAAGGTATCCCCCATGAAGGGAGTGATGCAGTTTGATAAGAAGGGAAAGCTCACCCCCCGATATATTGTTCGTACTTGGTATTGAAGAGGGTTGGTAATGTTGCGTATGAATTGGATTTTCCCTCTAGTTTGAGCTTCATTCATCTGGTGTTTCACATTTCAATGTTAAGAAAGTATGTGGGTGATCCTTTGATGGTTGTTCCTTTAGAGGAGGTACGTATTTTGGATTCTTTATCTTATGAAGAAGTCTCGGTTGAAATGTTGGATCTATAAGTTCATCGGTTGCGGATGAAGGACATAGCTTCGGTAAAGGTTCTATGGAGGAACCACAAGGTTGAAGAAGCTACTTGGGAAGCCAAAGAGCACATGAAGTCCAAATATCCATTCTTGTTTTTATCCGAAAAATCATGCTTAAGGTATGTGATTTCCTTAATATCTTTGTTTTCTGTCTTTGTTAAAGGTAAGAGTTGACGTATATGGAGTCAATCATGCTAATAAATGCTTTGTACCATTATTCGAGGATGAATGATCCAAGCGGGGGAGAATTGAAACACCCCGAAATTTTGGACCTTGGAAATTTCTTAAGGTTTGTGCTCACTGCCTTGGTAACGACTCGCCCTATAAGTCATAGGGTGTACTGACAAGTCATTGGGATGAGTCGTAAACTAGTAATTTGTGGCTAGATTCTTCTCTAAGTATGAGTGGCTCACTAAGATCCATAAGGATATGTTAGGAGTCGTTTAGTGTAATCATAGGGTGTTCAGTATATACCCCAATTTGGGTTCTGTGTTACTACAACTGGACCTTATGAGTCGTAGGGTCTCATTACCAGTCAGTTGGTTGATTTGTGAGGTTATGAGTGGATGTGTCCTAGAGAATGTATTGGTTACGACTCGTGGTGACCATTTGTAAGGAGTGGTTACGAGTCAATGGCTGACTCGTAGTCAAAGACGACCCTTTTTTATTTTTTAAGTGAAGGGCATTCTAGACATTTCCCCTCTTACCAACTTGAAAACCATGTCTTATAACCCCTTTAGGGTATTATTAGCCCTCATAAACACATCAAGTAACTTCTCAACACTCTAAAATTCCTCAAGGTCAAGAACACTTTGGGTTTTCAAGAGGTTGATCAATTAGGGCTTTCGAGAGTGATTTCTCTCTGCACATCTTACTATTTCAGACTTATGACTCTTGCTTCATTGTTAATTTGTTAAAAAAACATATGTATTAAAGTGTTATTCACATGGAATTTTTTTGGGTTTGAAAATAAGGGTTGTGGGTTTTTAATGCTTGTTGTTGAACAATGTTTACCCCATGATTTAATTATGATTATTCATGCTCTAACTATGGTTTTGAACTTGTGGGTGCATGGGTATGGTGAATAAACTAGGGAATTGTGATTTTCCCAAACTTGTGACTTTTGAAGTGGTTATGACCCCAAACCATACTTGAACTATTGCATGATATAATGAAGTATTTGAAACACAATGGTATGATTTAATAAACAAAGGGAGTCGGTGTTCCCCCACCTTGTATTAATGAACTAAGAGAGTTGTTCTCCCTAAGTTAAGGGAAATTGTTTCGGCTTGTTGTTAATACCTTGCAAGTGTAGTTGGTATGATGGTACCAACAATGTATGCGTTAATATGAAATGTGGTTCATGAATGGGATTGTGTGAATAATTTTTTAACTAGGCTATCAATAGGGTTGTATAGCTGAGTCATGAAAGTGGAGGTCTGGGTAACCGACACTGGAAATCGTATTTGCCAATGCGGGGGTCAAAGTGACTAGGAAGGTTCGATTCCCCCTTATTTTTATTATTATTATTATTATTATTATTATTTCATGATTAGGGAGGTTCAAGTCCCCCTTAAATAATTACATGATCGGGATCTTAAGTCATCTTAGTATATGATGGGAGGTTTGAGTCCCCGTGTGCTTATATATGAGATTATTCTCCAGTTCGTGCAGCTACACGCACTGGGGCCCGACTAGGGGGTGAGAGCTGGGGCCCATACAGATCGTGGGTTCTATTGTATGGAGGTTGAGCTACATAATCCAGGATAAAGTTTTGAAAATGCATGTTAATCATTGTTCCCTATCCCGACATGTGATATATATATATATGTATATGCATCTGATTATGTGAATTGGTTTGAATGATGTTAAACTGTTGATCATGTTATTATGTTATTCTTATCCCCGAATTACATGCTAGAGTTCACCCCGCTAACTGTCTTCGGATGCTGTATCCCCACGCGATGCAAGAATTGGTCATATTTGTACTCCTCTTTCTTAGTGATTAGGATTTGGGATTATCTCGTGAGTTGACATTGAAGTGGTGAGTTTTCATTCATCAAAAATCTATATTTCGTGTTTTGTTTCTCTTATGTCTTAGACTTTATTTTGGCTATTGTCGGGTGCATATACCGACACTTTATTGATATTCAATTTTGGTATTATTATTTAGAAGGACTTGTTTGGACTACTGTGGTTAATAGGAGGTATCGGTCGGTCGTTTGGCCAGTCATCGGTGGTTGGTCATGGATATGCATTAAAATTTTCTTTAGCTATTGCACGCTGTCTTGTTATATGTTCGGAATTCATCCGACTTTAGGGTGCATTGTGTTTGGGTTAGTTAGGTGAAGGGGGTGATATCCGGTCCACGTGGGACTTGTAACACCCAACACGGACAGGCCTGGTTTGGGTCGTGTCAGCAAGGCTCCGGGCAAAACAACTATAACCCATTGCCTGTATTCGCTGATAGAAGGCTGGGAGTTTCTCGTGCAGTTGCTCCAATGAGATGTCCCATTCAAGGAGTACCTTCCTCCTGGCCAGATCCTTATTGTATACCATCTGGCATTCGGCTGTGAGGAAGTGCGTTTGGTCAAAGTTTGCCATGTTCAGTTTTTTTAAAAACCTGAAAACAATACACAAGCATTAATCATTGAGATTATCATGTGAAAACAATGCTATGTGACTGAGTGAAGCTAAGGAAATGGCTTAAGGATCATATTTGGGATTAAAATGAAAAATTCAAGATTTTGGACAAGCCTTTTATATAGTCCTCAGGTATCGCGATCGTACTCCCCTGAATTACGATCGCGACACTTGAAAGGCCTATCATACATGCCTCGACTTTCGTGATTACATTCTATTGAGTTGTGATTGCGACACCTAAAAGGCCTGTTAGATAGGCTTCAGGTCACGCGATCTCACTCTGGCGAGTTGCGATTGCGATACCTGAGGCTTCATCGTCCTAGGCTTGTTCCAGATCAAATTTCAATTTCACCACTAATTTGTGTTCATAAAAGATAATAACACTTAAAGCAAGAAAAACACTCCATAAAAACTCAACTATACCCTCTAATTCATTGGAAACTACTAAGAAGTTCATTTGGGAATTTTACCAAACACTTGGTTTACACCTAAATTTCATACTCATTTTGGATAATTTTGGGTACTCAAAACTTCCCCAATGATGCACCTACCATCATCAACAACAACAACCCAAAAGAATATCAACTTGAACACTAGTTAAGCACAAAAGTCACAAATTCAAGCCATGGCCCTAAACATGCTTCTATGGCTCAAGTTCAAGCATTAAAAAGGAAATTTTGAGGACATCCCTAATGCTCGGATGAAAATGTGGATGATTAGCACTTTAGAACAACTTAATAATGATGAAACTTGAAGAATTTTTGGGGTTTTAAAGAGAAATGTATGGAGGAACCATTTTTGAGACAATTCATCTTTATAACAGCTCCTATTGCGATTGCAATAAGGGTGTCATGATCACAATAGTACGATTATCGTGATCGACATCTACCTTGGTGATTAAGACACCTAAGAGAGGCTAGCAGACCTGAACCTTCAAATTTTGATCGTAACCTGCAGGTCGCAATTACAACACTTGACACTAGGTTCACATCCCTATTTTTTTATCTAGGATATTTCCAAACTCGGTTCCAATCCACTTTTTGTCTCCCTATCTATTCACATCACCTTTAAAGTGCCAAGATTTTATGGATTAATCAAAAACAAAAACTACTCTGAGAATCAAAATTCAAAGTACACATGCCAAATTCATGGCAATGATCTGTTGCCTACCATCTAGCACTTGATTTAACGTTGTGGCATGATGTCCATTCATTTTCACTTTGGGTATTTGAGTTGAAGTGACCAAGATCCACTTCCATTGAATCGTACACTTTCTCATCCACTAGATCAGTCACTGATACCACTTGCAACTTCATCATTTGCTTCTTAGTCTTGCACACACTAAAGGATATCTCATCATGGTGAACCAAAATTTTATCTCTCTATATTCCATATCAACTAGGTCTCTTCCGGTGGACAAGAATGGCTTACCAAGGATAATTGGTATCTCATGATCAATTTCACAATCGAAGATGACAAAATCTGTTGGGAGATACAACACGCCCATGGGTTTCTTAATTGATCAATAGGCCATCAAAATTCTCATAGTGGTGGGCATAGGAGTACCCAATCCAAACATCAGAAATACGGTATACGACATCAAGTTAATGCTTTCTCCAAGGTCACACAACACTTTGTCAAATCTATACATCCCGATAGTGCACAGAATGGTGAATACACCCGGGCTGTCTTTATTCTCCGCCATTGGTTTTGACATTATAGAGCTGAAATTATGATTCACCTCAATAGTTTCACAATCCATAAGTTGCTTCTTTGAGATCAAGTTCTTCATGAGTTTAGTATACCCCGGTATATCTTGTGGAGCTTCTAATAATGGAATGTTTATCGATAGGTTGCTAAACTTTTCAAGGAATTTCTTGAACTTTTCCTTGTCATCTTTCTTCTTAAGACTTTGTGGGAAGGAAGAAGGAATGTTGATTGGTGGTAATGGATAAATTGGAGGTTTATTCACTTTTGGCGCATCACCTTTGATCACGTTAGGATTTTACTCATTGTTACCCTTCTCTTCAACTATCATTGGCTTCTCATCAATCGCTTCATTGGATTTTGGAGCTTCATCACTTGGATTTTCATTGGGATTTTCATCGACCTCAACCACATCTTCACCAAGGGCTTAACCACTTCTAGTGACTATCGCCATAACATGAGCATTATTCTTGGGATTTACCACCATATCACTAGGAAAACCTTCTTTTGGCGTAGCATTGAGTTGAGTTGAGAGTTGGCCTACTTCCGTTTCCAATTGATTAATGGAGGCTGAATAAGAGGTCACTGTTTGGCTTAGTTGAGAGAAATCAAATCACTTTTGATCCCTCTTACCATTTTGTTGGTCCCTTCTACATGTATTAGAATTCAGGCCAATACATCTTCACTCTTGAATTTTTACGAATCAATAGAGCTCGACTCCTTCTCCTTAGGCCTATTATTTGGGCAAATATATCGGTCACAGTCTCTCTCTTTGTCTCTCCACTCCTAATCTCTATCACATTCTCTATCCCTCCAACCTTTGTACTCATCCCGATCCTTCTAACCTTGGTTCTCACCTTGCCTTTGATAAGTAGGGAGGGAACCCCCCAATTGGTTTGAACATAACCTAATCTCCTCAACAATCTTCTTCTCTTCTTCATCATCATAATCCCTGGTACTCTTAGAAGCAATGACATTGACCGCTTTAGGAGGGGTTCCCATCACATATTTGGTAAGAAGGTCAAGTCGGGTCATCACCTTGTCCATATTCTCATCCCTTTTCTCATCCTTCTTATTTTTCTATTTGCTCACAAGAAATGCCATAAGAGATCCCATGGCCACCTCGGTATCCCTAGTATGCCATCCTCTA
This sequence comes from Capsicum pubescens, assembly GCA_030864215.1. Taxonomy (NCBI): domain Eukaryota; kingdom Viridiplantae; phylum Streptophyta; class Magnoliopsida; order Solanales; family Solanaceae; genus Capsicum; species Capsicum pubescens. The sequence goes on along the minus strand of CM061540.1, from coordinate 208,570,558 downwards.
TTTTTTTTTTGTCACTTTCTCTAGAAAGGTTGCCGCAACACCATAAGATTGCCTGGCAATAGAACCTCTATCCGCATTATCAACCAGTATTTTATTCAATTGATCCAATGCCCTATAGAAATTTTAGAGAAGCAGTTTCTCGGAAACCTCATGATTTAGGAATTTCATCAATTTATCATTGAATCTTTACCAAACTTCATACAAGGGTTCACCACTAAGTTGGCAAAAATTTGTAATCTTGTCCCTTAGTTGCAACATACGAGAAGGAGGAATGTATCTATCTAAGAATGCATTGGTGAGTTCAACCAAAGAAGGGATAGATTCCACAGGTAAAGACCGTAACTATTAAACCGCTTCTCCCATCACTGAGAATGATAAAAGTTACAATCAGATTGACTCTTGAGAAATGTGGGAAACATCAAATGAAGCGTACACATCACTGAAATTTTCAAGTGTAGATTGGAATCTTCATGTTCTTGTCCTCCAAATAACCCCTTCATTTGAAGTAAATGGAGCATCACACTAGTGACATGAAATACTTCATTTCCTTTTGCCTGTGAAATATCGATGGAACAACCATGTCCCACATCTCCAAGCTGATCCATATCCTCAAGCCCATCAAAAGAGCCATCATTACTACAGTGCTGGCTCATGGTATTGTAAATTCTATAATCATCACCTGAGAAAAGACAAAAACAACAAATAATGTAAACTAAAACACTACGGCTAATCCAAGGTCACTGACAACACCACAATAGTGAAAACTATGTTTCATTCCCCGGAAACGGTGCCATTTTTTACAACGCTCAAACTTGTATACAAGTTTAGATGTAAGACGAACATTGTCAATATAGTTACCCAACTAGAGTTAGTGTCAAATCCTCGAGGAGTGCAAACTTAGATTTCAAAGCCTACGTGTGTTCTAACTTTACAAGTCGTTAACCCATAGTGTAACATTAAATAACAAGTAAAATTAAATTGGGGAATTTGATTGAATATTGTTAAACACAACTATAATCAAACACTATTAAGAGAATTATGGATTTAGGAGTGTTACCAAATTGAGAGAAATCTTGGGGTTATGTTATCCTAGGTGGGAAGTATGCATGAGCTATCAACAATTAGTCCATGTTTAGTTAAGGGTTTTGGGTAGGCTAAATTTAGGGTCTTGGTGTTAATCTTTTGACAAAATATCAAATCTTGCTCATGGGTTCTTTCGAACACCTCAAAAGTGTTTCAAATCTACCAATCCACTACCTCAACTAGCACCCTTATTTCAAAGATGATACTATGAAATGAGCTAATTCAAGTAACACCCTTATTTGTAAGATGATACTTTAAAATAAGCTAGTTCAAATTATTGTTCACAATTACTCCTCACCCACATCCCTCTTTCAAGGATTATATGGGATCCAAGACATTTGGGATAATATGGGATCCAATAAAAATTGGGGTTTTCACTCCCAATTCTCAATTCAAACGTGGAACAGAAGCAAAACCCATCACAATTAACTAATTTATTGGACTAATCAATCAACACCCACACATTATTCACCGCCTAATTAAGCATAACCCTATGAGATAAATTTAGCTACTCATGATATTAAAGGAAAGAAATATACCCAAATTGGAATTCAATTCATCTATCATAAGCAAAGGCAGTATAATTCCAAACTACAATTTCAATCAAAAGCCAAAAATCTCTCTTAGACACACACCGACAATTGTTTATTCACTCAAAAGATTGTTCTAAAAACTCAAAAACTGGATGATGAAAATATGGAGGGTTTAGCCTTTTATATCTTGGGATTGTGCCTTGTTAAATTCCAATTTTATCCCTGAAAGCTGCCCGACCAGCTGCGATCGCAGCCTAGGTGTTGCGATCGCACCATCGCTATCGTGGTGCTTTGGCTTGCGATCACAACTCTTTCGTCTGTTTAGGCTCCCGCCATTGTGGGGCTTTGACTCGCAATCTCAATCCTATTGACTTGTTGATTGATCACTATCGCAGACTACCACGTAATGATAACGACATCTGAGGCATGGTCCTGAGTTGCACTTTCACCTTTTTTTTAACTTTGTTCACTTTTCTTCATTTCTAGCTTTGTCTTAACTCTTTATCATCAGATTCTCCTGTAAGATAACAAACACTGGAAGGTAGTGCATTTTATTAAATAATTAGTCTCATATATGCAATTAACTCATCATATTGTGTAAGAGTTTAGATGCAAATAAGTGATGAATTTGTCACTCATTAAGAATTATCGGCCGATTGAGCTAAATCATGATATAAATACGATAAGATACAAGATTGCATAAACTAAGTCAAGGTAAAAGGGGAAAACCTAGAAGTAACCTCCAACACCACTGTACATACACAAATAAATAAGGCTGGAATGTTAACATAACCATCGTACATTTATAACTACTAAATTTCCCCCTATAAGCCAACAACTGCGGAAAAATAAATAACCCTGAGAGTATAATCAAGGAAAGTGAACTACCAAATAACCATAATTTACCAATTTTCATGTCATAACCAAGAATCCATCCATCCCATATTACATCATAATCAACCCTCAATGTCGGACTCAAACCGAAACTCATATCGTCAATACTATCAATAATTGCTGGACGTAAATTGAAACTCATATTATCAATACCATTAACAATTACCGTACTTGAACCTAAACTTATATTTATAAGCTGTATAATGAATATATTTGTGAGCCAATTCAATAAGCTAAAATCCATAGATTGTACTAATAAGTCATAGCTATAACCCATCCGTTTACTCATATCTATACACTGGACCAAGAATCCTAGCCGAAAGTCTCAACCATAATTACATATATAAGCCATATTATTAGCCATATACAGAATCCACATCAATACTAATATTTATAATCAATTTCAGTGAGCATATTCGAAATTTATATTAATAACCATATCTATAGACCAACCATCATATCTGTAGGCCGTTAATTGTATCTATAAGCCACATCATATCTATGAGCCACGTCATATCCACAAGCCATTAATAATATCTATAAGCCATATTCTACCGATGAGATATATCATATTTATAAGCCATATAACATCTATGAGTCATATCATATACATATATTTCACATCATATCTATAAGACACCTTACATTTATATATATAAGCCATAAGATATCCATAAGCCATATTATATCTATATATAAGCCACACTATACATATAATCCATAACATATCCATAAGCCATATTATATCTATATATAGGCCACATTATACATATAATCCATAATATATCCATAAGACATATTATAATCACACTTGTAAATTATATCCGTAACCATTCATGCGAGCAATATCATTAGCGATACTTGGAATTAGCATCAATAATCCAATATCCAACTAAAATATGCCATAATTATATTCAACCTCCTCGAGTGACAAGCCTACCATTAATAAGGGTATATCATGCGTGGATGAGTCTACGGGGTTATCACAAGTCTTGGCTTATGGTGGGTCGGAGAGGCCCACTTCTAATCCTCAAGATCCATTTAGGCAACTTTTTCCCCAAACTAGGCTAAGGTATCTAAGTTTATTCCTAGATGTCGAATAAACCGTAATTAGATCTAAAATAGTGATCCTTTCCACACATGAGCAACAAGGAAAATTCTACCCATAATGGTAGAAACTAAAATAATTTTCCCTAACTTAAGCAACTAAGGACAATTTTGCTCTAACATGAATGACTAGGGAAATTTCTCCTATCTCGAGTAACTAAGAAATCTCCTTTCTAAATATATATACCGTGAGGCCCAACTCACCTAAATCATGACTAACTATGCTAGCTACTCCAAGTCTAAAGTTTCAAGGTAGCCTAATGGTTTAATTAAACCAAATATCTTCATTCGTGCTTCCAACACCTAAATCCCACCCCATATCTAGCATAAAATTGTAATTATTCAACGAGATATCTCAATCTATGAAGAAGGTAAGCCTAGCCTACTTGGGTACCGAATAAGGCCTAAAGAATTCGCTAAATCACTGATTTCATCTTCCGTGAAGCTTCCGCAAGATGCCACGCTATAAAAATCACAACCCACTTATCAAAATGAGAACAATAATACCCACATTTCACTATTGTGCTTCAGTTTCAAAATTACGTAACAATCCCATATGGGGCCCATTTAGGAAAATCACATTTCTAAAACCAACTCAATGTCCCTCTATGATCAAGGAACATTTACCCCAAAAATGGATGAATTCTGAGTTATATTGGTGCTAAAATCCAGTCATCAAGCTTTTGGGATTTTTAGATGAGAATGGAGAAATCAGCCATGAAAAGAATGAAATCTTACCACGAATTCGAAGGAGAATTGCATAACTAATCCTTACCCAAACTTCAAAATCACCCACCAATGCTATACCCAAGATTTCCCACTTTTTAGGGTTTAACTATCTTGGAGATGGATGAGAAGTGGTGAAAAAGAGATAAAGGAGGTATTTATACCCTTATTAGGTCTAATATATCTGGGTCTGAGCTGGCATTTCCTCCTGAACCTGATCTTCACGGGCGATACATGGAGGAATACGTGATCACTAACTCAATCTCAAGGAACAAAGTCTACGGGCTGCATAAGCCTTCTGCCTACTCTGATCTGCCCTGAACCTGTCTTGAATCACCCTGACTCTATCCAACGACTCCTAAAGCAAGTCAGTAACACGAGGTCTAATCTTGGAAGCCTCAATCCATCCAATTGGGGAATGATATCACCTACCATATAAAGAATCAAACGGCACAATCTTAATACTTGAATATTAACTGTTATTACATGCAAACTTTGCCAAGGCTAAGTGCTGCTCCCACTGACCTCCAAAATCTATAACACAAGGTTAGAGCATATCCTTGAGAATCTGAATAGTTCGCTCTGACTAGCCATCTTACTGAGGATGGAAGGTTGTACTAAGATCTACCTGAATACCCAACTCCTCTTGAAACGATCCCCAAAATATAGAAGTGAACACTAAACCTCAATAAAAAATGATAGATATCGGTACACCATGCAAACAGACTACCTCACTAACATAGATATGATCTAACCTCTCGGCTTTGAAGAACATTTAAATAGGAATAAAATATGCTGACTTGGCCAATCGCTCCACTATGACCCAAATACCATCGGAACCATGGGAAGTACGAGGAAAACCACTAACAAAGTCCATGGTAATCCGCTTCAACTTCTACTCGAGAATGGGCAATCTCTAAATCATACGACTAGATCGCTAATGCTCGACCTTCATCTATTAACAACATAGACAATAAGATACAAAGTCTACCATATATCTCTTCATTCCACTCCACCAATGATGTTGTCTCAAATCTCTATACATCTTGGTTGTACCCGAGTAAATAGAATACCTAAAGTTGTGATCCTCATGCAAAATTGAATGAATCAAGTCATCGATCCTTAGAATACAAATGCAGCTATCAAATCTCATGACACCTTTAAAATATATGGTAGCCCTCTTGGAATGACCACTCAACACCTGATCAAGGATGTTGCAATATCTCTTATCCTTAAATTGCCGATACCAAAGTTGCTCAAGTACTGAAGACCTCGCCTCTGCACTAGAAAATTTTTCCTAGGGTATGAAATATGATGTCATACCATCAAGTTAGCTAAGGACTGCATGCCAACAACCTCTAAGAAATTGAAATACAAGCTAAGCTACCAATACTCACTGCCTTTCGGCTCAATACGTCTGCTACCACATATGCCTTGCTCGGATTATACAAGGTAGAGATATCATAATCCTTAAGAATCTACATCCATCTACTCTACCTAACATTAAGCTCTGTCTGGGTCATAAAATGCTAAAGACTATGATGATCTGTGAAAATCTCACAATGCACACCATAAAGATTATGCCTTCAATGCTTAAGAGAAAAACTAGCACTGCCAACTCAAAATAATGAGTGGGGTAGTTGCGCTCGTGCACCTTAGGCTACCTAAAGGAATAAGAAATAACACAACCTATTTCACCAATACACAACCCAAACTAACATCAGAAGCATCACAATACACGATGAATCCTCACTCTCAATAAGAAGATCCAAAATAAAAGTCAAAGTAAGAAACTCCTTTAGCTTTCTAAAGCTTGACTCACACTCCTCAAACTATTAAAAAAGAACCTTCTGAGTCAATATGGTCATAAGTGCTAAATAGTAGCAAGACCCTCAATGAAACATCTATAATAACGGGCAAAGCCAATTAAACTGCAAACCTTAGTTAGAGATATAGTCTTAGCCCAATCATAAATAGCCTCAATCTTTACTGGGTCTACGATAATCCCATTCTTAGATACCATACCCAAGGAATGTCACCAACTCAAGCCAAAACTTATACTTATAAAACTTGGAGAAACATAAATGCTCTCTCAAAGTCTGGAGCACAATCCTCAAATGTTGCATATGCTCCTCTTTACTCCTTGAATACTCAAGGATGTCGTCTATGAACACAATCATGAAGGAATCTAAATAAGGTCTGAACACTAAGTTTATCAAATCCATAAATGTGATTGGGGAATTAGTCATTCCAAAAGACATCAGTAAGAACTCATAATGACCATAACGGGTCCTAAAGGTTGTCTTTGGAATATCCTCATCCTGAATCCTCAACTGATGGTAACTGGACCTCAAATCAATCTTAGAGAACACTGGTACTCCTTGAAGTTGGTCAAATAGATCATCAATAGGAGTCATAGGATAACATTTCTTCACCATTACCTTATTAAGTTGCCTATTATCGATACACATATGCATGGAACCATTTTTCTTCATCACAAATAATACAGGAGCTCCCCAAAGAGACACACTAGGTATAATAAAACCCTTACTAATAAGATCTTGAAGTTGAGAGTTTAGATCCTTAATATAAACAGAAGCCATATGGTAAGGTGCCATAGAAATAGGTTGGGTTCCTAGCTCAAGATCAAAACAAACTCAATACTATGCTCAGGAGGAAGACCAGGTAGATTAGTAGGGCAAATATTAGGAAACTCATGAACTATAGGAATAGAGTTAAGCGGTGGACTCTCCACACTAATATCATGAATATAAGAAAAATAAGACTCACAACCCCTTGAAATAAGTCTTCTAGTGCACTTGTAAGAAATAATCCCACCAACTCATGACTAATAGCTCCCTGCCATACGATCAGGGGTATGTCGGGCATGGCTAAGGTAACGGTCTTGGTAAAATAATCCAGGACCGCATGATAGAAAAATAACCAGTTCATGACCAAAATCACATCAAAATCCACCATGTCTAAGATAATAAGATCAGCATGTGAATCAACATCCCTAACAGTCATAACATATGATCTAAAAACCCAATCCACTAATAAGAATCACCCATAAGAGTAGATACACATAGTGGAATAGCTAATGAATCCCAAGATAACTCTAACCATGCAACAAAATAAGCAGACACATAAGAATAAGTGCCAAATCAAATAAAGCAAAAGTCGACTATCGGCACACCAAGATCATACCTGTGATAAAAACATCTAAAACCTAGACCTTAGGTCTAGCAGGTACTGCATACAACTGACCACACCCTCCACCTAGCTAGGCTCCTGATCGACCTCCTATCCTACTTTCCTAATAACCTCCACAAGTACCCTAGGGACCACCTCTACCACCATGCATACCACCTCTAGCTGGGGGATAAACTACCCTAATAGGTGGAATACTCTAAGCAGAAGGAATAATTTCTTCATGACTGGGGCACTCTCTCGAGAAGTAACCAAAAGCTCTACAACCATACCATGCCCCAAGCACTGGACTAAAACTAAAAAATCCAGCTGAATTAAAATGACCACCACAATTAGAATAGCCAGAAGACGAACTCCTCAAAGACTGACCACAACTCTGGCGAGGACAATCACTAGAGTTAGATGACCTGAATGGATCTACTAGACTAACCCTGATGTTGAAATAGATGGTGTGAAAGATACCTACCTTGAGAACCATTGCCTCTGAATTGAGAGCTACTACGAATCCCATTAAACCAACCCTGATATCGCAACCTCTTATCGCTACCCCCTTGGTTCTCGTAATATATTTCCTCTATAAGCTAATCATGATCCAAAACCATAAGTAAAAACCTACCTGTAGCAACTAAACTTTGTGTAGACATGCAAAGAGGAAGTCTCAATCCTCGAACAAAGCAACAAACCCTCTCATACTTAGTAGTCAAAATAGAAGTAGCATACCTAACCAATTTATAAAAATGAACCAAATACTCTACAATAGACATGGATCCCTGCTCCAACCTCGAGAACTGATCCCTCAAATAATTTCTAAGACTGCGAGACATATACTTCTCTAAAAAGATCTCAGAGAATTGAGTCCATGTTAAAGGAGAAGATCCAACTAGCCTAGAATAAAGTTGACCTCTTCACCAATGTATAAATTCTAAGTCCAACTGAAAAGTGTAATCCATACCATGATTCTCCACTAGGACCAAATTATGGAGCCTATCCTCACAAGTAATTGGAAACTCATATGCATCCTCGCCCGATGCACTAGGAAACCTAGGTGGAGCCTGTCACAAGAATCCACCTAGCATTTTCTGCTCTCAAAAGACATTGTAGGTTCTACAACCACTGGCTGAGAAACTATTGGCTAAGCAATCATTGATGTAGGAGGGACCTTAAATTAGTACCACTCTAATTTATAGACTGTGTACCATCAGACAGTGCACTACCTACCAACCCCAAAAGTTGAACCAAAGAATTCTGAGCATTGAAGATGAAATAAATCTTGATGGAGACTGGGCTAGTCCCTGTTCCATCGCTGGCTGGGTGGAAGAATCTTTGGATTAGGAGCAAGAATAGGTTCTGGTGAAATCCCCATATACTAGCCTCTATATGGGGACATATCTCAAGGATATCTACGACCACTAGTTAATCTACGAACAACAAAAAAATATCTAGGCTTAGTCTCGAGACCCTCATCTCATTTAGCGATAGGACGTGTCCTAGCCATCTACAAAAGAGTGAAACCAAAAGAATACTTTAGAAACCAACTCAAAATCTTAGAATAAAATGAGTGAAAGAAGTGAAGAACTCCTAAGAATGTCCTATAGCCTCCCAAAGATAAGAAATAAATGTCATTATTCAAATTTATAGGAATTTACTAGGCACTTGCTCTTGTATCAATAATACTGATGAAACCTAGGGTCTGATACTAATTTGTCACAACCCAATTTATAGCCTCGTGATGGCACCTAATCTATCCCGCCAGTAGGTGTAATGACCCTTCAGGTTATTTTCTATAATTCTACTTATTTTTGCTATTAGATCTCTTTTGTATTTGCCCCAAGTCATTTCTAACTTTTTGGAACTTATAGTTTGATTACCGAGCAGTTTGTTTGGTTTTTAGAGCTAATTTTCCATTTAGAAGTCTACACTGGTTCCAAATGGACACCAAATAAAAAAAGTCAATAACATAATCTTGAATATAAATTTTGATAGCTCCAGCAGCTCTAGAATATCTATTTTAGGCTATATAGACCCTTGGTTTGGGTATCACTATATCAGAGCTCATTTCGACCCATTGGTCGAAAAGTTAAAAATCAGAAGATATAGGCGTTGGACCCATAAGTGTCCTAAATGACCTTTGATGGAAATTATGACTTCACCAATGCATCTAGAATATCAAATTTAGTGGATTTACATACTTTGTTTGCAAAAATCAAAGTCTGAATGAGTTTCAGAGGTCAAGAACAAGTTTTGACCTTACTGGCACCGGAGCATGGCGATTGTGGCCAATAAAAGGTGATTGTGGGAGTGGGTTCATAGACCTATAGAGTGATTTAGAAGTACCTCTTTACCTTTAGGGGCTACAAATAGGCCCCTCGGTGGAGATTTGGCCATTTTTCACTTATCTTTGGACCCTAGAAACTCTAGAATGATATGTTAGCCTCAAATTAATTCTTGGGGGTGAGTTAGAAGATTGATTAACATATATATATTCATGATTAAAAATGAATTTATGGTATGAATCCTTTATTTTCAAGCTTTAATTTCTTTAATTTTTGACCAAAACCCCAATTAGCTTAAAGGCATAATTTTAGGCCAAATAAGCTTTGTTTTTACTTGATTCTTGAGGGTTTTGATTCCTTAATTATATGTGAACATCAAGTTGATCGCAAAAATCTATTTTACATATGTGGGACCCACTTGGGAGTTTTGGGTGTCATTTTTGGTCCCAAAGCCCAATGGTGCAATATGGGTATCGATGTTCTCGTAATAATGTGTAGACTATGTTTTTGATAGCTTGGAACCTTGAAGAAGCTTCTCAAAAGGAAAAAGGAAAGGTTTAGCAGTTCGTGAGCTTCCTTTGGATTTAAGATAGGTTGGGCTTATTTCTTGTTAGATTGAGCAATGTTATAGTATAATTGTGCTATCTTGTTAGATTTAGGAAGGGTTCTAGGTGTTGGATTGGTAAATAGTAACACTTGGGTTTAGTTGAATTATTTAGGTCCTTTGAACTCGTAGTATAGAATGCTTGACTTGTAGTCTAGAACCTTAGTTAATTGGACTTGTAATCTCATGGATAGCATGGGAATGCTCTAGTTGCTTTAGTTAGATGGGAGTGACCTTATCACTCATGATTAGGGGTAAGTTGACCCTAGTTACTTGTGAAATTGCACTAGGTTCCATAGATAGGTTAAGAGTAGTGCTTGAGAATGATATTTACCTTAGGACTAGTGTAGCTTGATCAGTATCTAAGACTTGGTTTAGATACTTTAGTCTAGTCTTGGGTAGAAGTTAGACTTGAAATGTATTTTGGGGAAGTAGACGTGGGATCTTGATCCACCTTAAGCTTGGACTTATGTAGTTCCATTGGAGACCTTAGACGCTTATTAAATGCTTTGAGAATACCTTTGGGAGAATGTCGGGTATCCTCAGTAAATGAATTATGGTAATTTTATTAGAAGTGATGTTTATGGTTGTTGGTTAAATTATCAATAAAGATATGAATAGATATAGATTAGTTATTACCTAAGCCCATGGCTATGTTATTATTTGAATTATTGACTAGACTACTATTTTGGGCTTTGGACTATGATATTACTCATTCTATGTTTTCGTCTAGTAACCAAACTTGTAATTATGCTAGAAAGATCTTTTTTTTTTTCTAATATTGTGAGTCATGATACTAAGGGCTCTAGAAGGTATATTTATTGACTGCATGGGAAGCTATGGTACTAGCCATGTTGAACCCAGTAATGCCTTATAATATTTATACTATATATATATATATATTCATATATCTATGGATAAATTGTTCTTGAAGAAGAATTATGAGATATGAAGGTATGCTTCTCCTTACTTCTTTTTTACTTTATCCCTCGTGGGGCTTGTCATTTACTTTATCCCTCATGGGGCTTGTTATTTACTTTTTCCCTCGTGGGGCTTGTCATTTACTTTAGCCCTTGTAGGGCTTGTTCTATATTATTGATGTATATATTGATGTGATGACAATGCCTGGCAAAGACGGAGGATATATTGATGTGATGATGATGCCCGACATAGCCGGAGGATACATTGATATGATGATGATACTCGACAATGCCAGAGGATTATTTTTGTTGTATGAGTGCACCTACCGGTTCGAGTTTTGGCTAGCCCTACATATTGTAAATATATACATGCTTTTATATATGTACTGCAGCGTGTGAAATGAGAATATAATATTGGCCTTAGGGTGCCGGTTATAGATCACTAGTATTAAATACTTATAAAATGGAGTAGTTAATGAGCAATGATAATTAGGGAGTTGTAATAGTTATGGTTTAATATTGAATCAAGATTAGTTAATAAGTGGAAACTAGTTGTAAAATAAGGATTCACCTAGTCAGTAATGCTAGTATCAATTAAGGGTTAATTAAGATATGTTGGATATTAAAATAATCTTTGTAGTGATTTGTTGTCTACTAAATTAATATATTACTTGATGGCTAGAGATTTCATGGACTAGTTAATGACCTTTGTTTAGCTGAACAATGGTAGTTAGCGAATATGGATGATATGTGGCTAGTGATGGTAATAGTATGAACTTGGATCTATGGATAATGTTGATATCTAATAGAGGTTTGGTAAAATGTCCGATTGATGATAAATGCGGAATACGGTTGAATAATTATGAGATTTGGTTATGTTAATGGTTAATATATTATTATTTCCTTGGGTGTACTCTCCGGTGGTATGAGACACCGTGATGGGTTCTTACTTTATGTACTAGTTGGTTTATGGGCACCAACTTTGTACTTTTGTTTCTTCTGACTATACTTGTATTTCTTTATGATTTTGAGTCATTTATTTCTTATGCACAATGATATAGTATATGATTATACGTTATGTTATTATTGTTCCAATTTTACTACTTATTATACACAGTGATGATGGAGATAATTTAGGTTAAATTCTATAGCTTGAGTTAGATATGTTGATCTTGCACTATAACATCTTTATATCATAACTTAGCTTAGTCAATCGATGATGGTTTTGGTACTCATACTATACTTCTGTACCTTTTTTTGGTGTAGATTTGAGTACTAGCTGCCGCTATTGAGTTGAGTTCATACGGTGTTGACATATTGAAGATAGGGTGAGCTCTTGGAGTTTCGAGTTACCCATTTGCTTGTATCTTTGATTCAGTCTTTTGTATTTGAGACAAATGTATTAAATTTTTATATATTCCTAGGTTGTATTCCTACTACTATCACACTTAGTTTCTCTTGTACTAATTATACCAGGTTGTGGGATTGGTATCCATGTTTGGTTATCCATTTATATTAGAACACTATTTATGTACATCTTGTGTTCATTGATTTTTGGCCTAGTTAGGCATTTCTTACCTAAGAAACCTATTACGTTAGCACTGAGTTAAGGTATTGGCTTATCTACTAGCGGGTTATAGTAGGTTCCATCATGATTTATAAATCGGGTCATGAAAAATTGGTATTAGAGCCTAAATTTCAGTGGTATTGTTGGTATAAGAGCAAGTGTCTAATAGAGTCTTACGGATCAGAGCGTTGATGACCATTTCCTATATTTGGGAGGTAATGGGAAATTCTTAGGATTCTTTCACTTCTTCACTCATATCATGCTAAAGAGTCTGAGTTGGTTTGTAAAATATTCCCTTGACTTTACTCTTTTGTAGATTCCTAGGACAAGTGCTACCTCTATCGAGATAAGGGTCCTGAGATTGATCCCAAGGACTCTATTCCTATTCATGGATGACCTAGAGGTCAAGAAAATCCATGTGGTGTGTCCCCAGCTAAGGACCAGGATAGGACGCCTGCCCCAAACCCTATTCCTGTAGCTGAGCTGGAAATTCCTCCACCACATCTAGCGGTGGGCCAGGGACCAGTACAGGCTCCACCGAGTTTTGTTCTATCTTTATTACTCAAAGATGCCTTGATCAACTATTGGATATTGTTAATAGTGTGACATTTGATGATGCAAAGTCTTATGATAAGAGTGATACTGAGGCAGGGGCGCAACCTGTAGCTGTTGCTCCCAGAGTTGAGGTTCCTTCTGTGCCAGTATTTGTTTAGTCAGCAACTGTTCAGCCAGTTATGACCTAGCCTGCTATGTCTTCTTAGGAGCAAAATTTATTGGGTAGATTCTTGAGGTTGGCTCCGCCTAGATTTTTTGGTAGTCCAGGCGAGGATACATATAAGTTTCTGACTACTTGTGAGGATAGGCTTCGTTGTTTAGGCCTTTTAAGACTCGTGGTGTGGATTACACCACCTTCTAGTTGGATTTGTTTACTCATCATTGGTGGAGAGGTTATATGGATTCTAGACCAGCTGGATCATCTTATTTGTCATGGACTTGGTTCTCCGAGATGTTCTTAGTGAAGTATATGTTGTGCAACCTTAGAGATTGACTGAGGGATTAGTTCTACAAATTAGAGCAGGGATTAATGATTGTTTTTAAGTATGAGGCCGGTTTCTATAAGTTGGCCAGGATGGCATGCAACTTCTATTTTGGATACTGAGTATGAGAGAGTTTGCTACTTTATTAGTGGCTTAATACTCCATATTCATATGGATACCCAGAGTTTAGTTGCTACGGGTAGGACTTTGCTGAGGTTTTAGATCATGCTAGGTTGATGTAGAAGATGCATCATGAGAGTCGTGAGGGTCGTGATAAGAGGCCTAGGATTTAGGGCAAATTTGTTGGGATCTATAGTAGTTACCGATTCAGAGGTGGTAGTTATCATGTTGGGTATTATTTATACCTATGTTTTCAGCCTTAGAGTCAGCCTAATAATCCAATTTAGGTAGCTCTTTCGATTACTGATGAAGGTCAGTATGGTACTAGTGGTCGCCTTAGTAAGGGTAGTGATTAGTCTTTGAGAGATCATTTTTAAGTCATACTAGTTGCGGTGGTTATTCTGGGCCAGTCGGATCTATTGGTTCTGTTCTGCTCAAGCTTCCTGTTTTACTTGTGGACTTCCTAGTCACTATTCATGGGATTGCCCTAGTCGTAGGGCAATAGTTGTTTCAGCCCAGGTTTTCCCTTATTAGAGTAGTTTACCCCATAGGTAGGTGGTTCTCATGGTCATAAAAGTGCTTATTAGGGTGCTCAAGGTGGTACTCAGGCAGGAGGGACAAAAGGTTGTTCAGGTTCATAACCAGATAGCGCGCGTTATCAGTTGTATGTAGTACCTGCCAAACTCCAGGCTGAAACTTCAGATACTGTAGTTATAGATATGATTTTGGTGTTTCGCAAGTTGGATCTTGCTTTATTTGATTCGAGATTCACTTATTCTTATATAGCTGCTTATTATGCACAATGATTAGAGTTGACTAGTGATATGTTATCTGTGCCTGTAACGCCCCGCAATATCATCCCGAGACTCCACAAGGTGCCCAAGGCTACACGTAGCCTCAAGCTAACCCTATAAGCCAAAACACTACCCTTGGGTTCCAACACAACAACATACACGCTACACTAAGGATATATATTTAAGTACATATCATATCACCTTGCACATGGCACGGAATATTGTTAGACTGTATATATATGGAATGTCTATACACAAACCAACCCAATAATACACTTGTCTGACATAGCCTCTATACAACAAAATCAACGAGCCATTGGGACAAACCCCCAACTGACTCAACAGACCAAAGGGATCACAAAATAGCAGCACCAAAACTAGAAACTTGGTCCTCGAACCATGAGGACTCACCACTGAAGGAACGTAGATGCGGCACTCGGATATCACTGTCGCGGCTGTGGCTGAGTACCTGAACCTACATCATGGTAAGAATGTAGCCCAGAGAGAAATATGTGGGTCAACACAAGATACGTACTGAGTATGTGGGGGAGCATGCAAAATATAAATAATATCATAAATTTCATAAAAACGTACATACGGACCATAATGACACACCTGGCTTGAGTGACATTGAATCATGCAACTCCAAACATCTTAGATAGGAAATTTAGGAGAAAAACCTCATAAATCATTATAGATCATCATAGGCAACTTGACTTACCACATCAAAACTCGGAGTGACTCGATATTTCAATAAATATGACTCTTATAGACAGGGGAGTTTTCTATAAACGACAACCCTACGTGAGCTACGTGGAATACCAACTTTTGAAACCCCCGTTGGCGGGATCGTCATACTCTTTGCTAGGGAGTACGACCTTAAAACTGCAATAATCACAATCGGGCTCTCTGGCCAATAATATCATCATCAAACAACCCTACGGTGGCACATAGATTTGGGGAAATACCAAATTTCCCTCTCGGTGCTAAGTACTACTTCCCGACAAGCTTAGAATGCATTAGGAAATCCACCACGACATCACAAGGGTCTATCATAAAGACCAAATCAAATCTCTTTCTCATTTAACAAATCATATCAATTTGTGGATTCCTAACTCAACACATTTTAGCTCAAAACATTTTAATCTTCCTCAACATCAACAAGGTATCAATGCATTGAACTATAACCGACTCGACATTTGGACAAGGATATGAAGACTCAATACATAATATTTTCAATAATTTAACTCATCAAAACCATCTGGAAAATACCAAGACTAATTGCAACTTCAATATCAACATTTCTCAATTTGCCATCCAACTCTCATTTAAAGGTACTTTAGACATCAACCCATAGTAGGGATATAGAATTTCCAATATCAATTATAAATTCATAATAAGGAAATGGTGGAATGATAGTATAAATCAAGGCTTAACAAATTAAATCATCATACTCTCATAATCAAATACTTTTTGGACATAATTCCATCTCAGCATCATACACATATTGGATGACATAATCCCATAGCTCATGGACAATAATGTAAGATATAAAACCATATTTCCAATTCATGATAAAACATGTAAAATCTCATGTCAATGTAATTCAACAAAAATACCGGGCACAAGATCGAAAGGATAATATTGTTCAAAGCCCCACATACCTAAAAATGGAAGATGAATATGAACTTCCGACTCCAGAACATTATTCACGAAAATAAAGGGTGCTACTCGAAGCCCTTAACATGCTCAACTCAATTTAAAATTTCTACGGTTCAATCAAGAGACATAAAAGGATGAAGTTTGGAGTAGTAGGGTTGGGGTTTGAGCCTTAGAAAATTTTGGAGAAAAATGAGCTATTGAATGCTCTTAATGGACTAAAATCCATGGTTTACCAGAATGGATTGGAGTGGGAATGACCAAAATACCCTTAAAAATCAAATAATGTCAAATCTGTCCTTTGCTGGACTGTTTTGATAGGCTAAAGTAGATCAACCATAACTTTTTGCTCTAATGGCCAAATTGTATGAAACCAATTTCATTGGAAAGAGGACTTTCAGAGATTTTTGTTGATATATAGTAGCTCACCCAGATCATTATGTAAAAGAAGTTTTGATCGTTTGAAGTTGAACCTAAAATTCGCCTGGCCTCAGTATTTTTTTCCTGCACATTTACTGTTCTCCACTATTCACGGTTAGATCAAAATGATCATAACTCATCGCTCGAGTGTCCGTTTTGGATGATACACATATCGTTAGAAAAATTATTTGATGGTCTACACAATGACGGGTTGCATATTCAGAAATTCCACACAGAAAAATTATTAATCACGATAAAGAATAGAATTCAACATATTTTCATCCGAGATCTTAACGGAAATTTTTTTCGGGGCATCACATCATCTCCCCCTTGGAAACATTCATCCTCGAATGTTGATAGGTAGGTCAAGAATACTATGAAAATGAGTATATAGAGAAAAATCATCTTGCCTAAGCATATACTCCATTCTAGATTTTTTTGGATATCATAGAAAACACATAAGCCAAGATAAACATAGCAATAAGGATTAAATCAAAAGAGAACGATACCTTTGACATGCTCAGGATTCATAGAAAAGAGGTGGGGATATTTGTCGTGCATATCCGCTTCGGCTTCCCAAGTAGCACTCTCCACGGATTGATTTCACCAAAGCACTTTAACCAAAAAAACTTCCTTGTTTCTTAGCCTACGAACTTGAAAGTCAAAAACCTCAATCAGAATCTCTTCATATGAAAGACTATCTTGAATACCCGAGCTTTTGGAAGGATCAATCACAACAGAATCACCAACAGACTTCTTAAGCATAGAAACATGGAAAACCGGATGGACGTTAGATAACTCTGCGGGCAATTCAACCTTATACGCTACCTTCCCAATGCGATCCACAATCTTATAGGGACCAATGTAACGGGGACTTAGTTTCCCTTTCTTCCCAAATCTCTTCACCCCTTTCATGGGTGAAACTTTCAAGTACACTAAATCACCAACACAAATTCAAGGTCTTTCCTCCTTACATCTGCGTTTGATTTTTGACGACTTTGGGCGATTTTCAACCTTTCCCAAATTAACTTAACCTTTTCCATGGCCTCGAACACCACATCTGGTCCAGTCGCGGCAGCCTCACCAACTTCAAACCAACCAATGGGTGATCTACACCTTCTACCATACAATGCTTCAAATGGGGCTATTCCAATAGTAGCATGAAAACTGTTATTGTAAGCAAAATCGATTAATGTCAAGTGCTCATCCCAACTACCTTTAAAATCAAGCACACAAGACCTCAACATATCTTCTAAAGTCTGAATGGTCTGCTCGGCCTGACCATCTGTTTGCGGATGGAAAGGAGAACTTAAATGAATTTGGGTACCGAGACCCTTTTGGAAAGATTTCCAAAACTGAGAGATAAACTGAGTAACTCTGTCAGAAATAATAGCCAAAGGGATTCCATGAAGTCTGACGAGTTCCTGAATATATATTCTAGCATAATCTTCAGCTGTATACGATGAATGCACAGACAAAAAATAAGCTGATTTAGTCAGCCGATCTATGACAACCCAAATCGAATCATGATGGCGACGAGAAGGAGACAAACCAACTATGAAGTCCATATTCACTTCTTCCCACTTCCAAGTAGGAATGCTAAACTCTTGCATCACGCCACTGGGCCTTTGATGCTCTATTTTAACCTGTTGACACGTGGAACACTTTGCCACAAATTCTTCTATGTTCCTCTTCATACCGTTCCACCAATAGATTTCCCGCAAATCATGGTACATGTTGGTAGCACTGGGATGGATGGAGTATCGCTTACTATATGCTTCTGCCATAATTCTCTGCTTCAAGTTATCAACATCAGGAACACATAATCTTTCTCGGAGTCTCAAAACGCCATCTCCCCCTTGGGAGAAAACCTCCACCTTTTGGTCTTTAACTGACTCTTTTAACCTGACCAAGGTAGGATCCCTGTCTTGCTTCTCCTTCTCTTTCGAAACTAAAGAGGATTCAGAACCGCTTTGCACTTCTATACTACCTCAGCATCACCAAATAACCTAACCCCCAATCTAGCCAAACGATGTACCTCACGGGCCAACTCCTTCTTACCAATCTCCACATGTGCTACGCTACCCATGGACTTCCGACTAAGGGCATCTACTACTACATTGGCCTTTCTCGGATAATATAGCATGTTCATATCATAATCTTTCAATAGTTCTAACCATCGTCTCTGCCTAAGATTAAACTTATTTTGGGTGAATACATACTGCAAGCTCTTATGGTCCGTGAAGACGTCGACATGGACACCATACAAATAATGTCTCCAGATTTTCAAAGCAAAAACCACGGCAGCTAATTCAAGGTCATGGGTAGGATAATTCTTCTCGTGAGGCTTTAGCTGCCTGGAAGCATAAGCTATAACCTTGCCCTTTTGCATCAATACACAACCCAAAATGGTCTTTACCACACTTAGCACACGAAGGAGAATGAGGCCGGTTGCTTACACTGTCCTACGACCTGGAAGGTACCGACCTATTCCCGAGCTCCTGCCTACCCCGATATACGGGAGAACTAGCTGAGAAAGGCGCAGGTATAAATGGACGTCTCTAAAACTGAGGGCGACTCCCTCCAGAGAATCTAGTCTGACTAGACCCCTGTTGCTCCGATCTGACTCTCTTAATCCCTCTTACTCTTTCTCTTTCCTTTATTTTGTTTGACTCAATCTGTTGGACGTGAATCATCAAGCTAGGAAGATAAATCTCCCTGTTGATCATAGAAGATCTACATTCTTTCACCACATAACTCGACACCCCATTTAGAAACTTGCTCATACTAGTCCTCGAGTCAGCCATCATATTGGGAGCGCACTTTGATAGCTGATTAAACTTAAGATAATACTCCTTAACCGACATGGAACCTTGTATCAAATTCATAAACTCCTCTATCTTAGCTTCCCGTAACTCAAGAGGAAATAATCTATCCAAGAAAGCATCTTGGAATAATTGCCAAGTCACCGGAGTGGTATCTTCCTCTCTACCCTTATTCCACATCTGCACATAGTCATAGGCAACATCCTTCAACCAATAAGAAGCCATATCCACACTTTCTTTCTCGGTCATGTGCATAATCTGTGTAATTTTCTTTATTTCATCAACATACATCTGCAGGTCCTCACCTACTCTCGACCCATAAAAATTTGGCAGATTCATCCGTATAAAGTCACGAATTCGTGCTGCTGCCAAATTATTTTCCTGTGGAGGTGGAGTATTGGCCTGAGTATTGGCGGTAACTGCCTGGGCTAGCGTCTGAAAAGCTGCCCGAAATTCGGCATAAGATACCATCTCATGTAACGGATCAATGGGTTGAGGTTGGTTGTTGTTTCCGTGAGCTCGACATGGAGGCATTTTCTGTCATAAGAACACACGAATTAACAGTAGAAAGAAATAGTTGTAAGCATGATAGAATCTTGCAGAAAGAAGGAAACGACTTTTCCTAGAACGCCCCGCAGCCTCTTGATCATAGGTGTGGCGCGCTACACACTGATGCTCAAGACTCTACGTAACGCAGCTTGTCAGACTCCTTAGGACTCTTCACAACCTTAGGCTCTGATACCAAGTTTGTAACACCCTGCAATATCATCCCGAGATGCCACATGGTGACCAAGGATACACGTAGCCTCAAGCTAATCGTTTAAGCCAAAACACTACCCTTGGGTTCCAACACAACAACATACACGCTACACAAAGGATATATATATATAAGTACATATCATATTACCTCGCACATGGAACGTAATATTGTTAGGCTGTACATATATGGAATGTCTATACACAACCCAACCCAACATTACACTAGTCTGACATAGACTCTATACAACAAAATCAATGAGCCATTGGGACAAACCCCCAACTGACTCAACAGACCAAAGGGATAACAAAACAACAACACCAAAACTAGCAACTTGGTCCTCGAACCATGAGGACTCACCACTAAAGAAACGTAGATGCGGCACTCGGATATCACTATCACGGCTGCGGCTGAGTACCTGAACCTACATCATGGTAAGAATGTATCCCATAGAGAAATATGTGGGTCAACACAAGATATGTACTGAGTATGTGGGGGCGTATGGAAAATATAAATAATATCATAAATTTCGTAAAAACGTACATACAAACCATAATGACACACCTGGCTTGAGTGACATTGAATCATGCAACTCATAACATCTTAGATAGGAAATGTGGGAGAAAAACCTCATAAATCATTATACATCATCATAGGCAACTTGACTTACCACATCAAAACTCGGAGTGACTCGGTATTTCAATAAACATGACTCTTATGGACAGGGGAGTTTCCTATAACCGACAACCCCACGTGACCTACGTGGAATACCAATGTTTGAAACCCCCATTAGCGGGAGTGTCATACTCTTTGACATGGAGTACGACCTTAAAACTGCAATAATCACAATCGGGCTCTCTGGCCAATAATATCATCATCAAACAACCCTACGGTGGCACATAGGTTTGGGGAAATACCAAATTTCCCTCTCGATGCTAAGTACTACTCCCCGACAAGCTCAGAACACGTAAGGAAATCCACTACAACATCACAAGGGTCTATCATAAAGACCAAATCAAATCTCTTTCTCATTTATCAAATCATATCAATTTGTTGATTCCTAACTCAACACATTTTAGCTCAAAACATTTTAATCTTCCTCAACATCAACAAGGTATCAATGCATTGAACCATAACCGATTCAATATTTGGAAAAGGATATGAAGACTCAATACATAATATTTTCAACAATTTAACTCATCAAAACCATCTGGAAAATACCAAGACTCATTGCAACTTTAATATCAACATTTCTCAATTTGCCATCCAACTCTCATTTAAAGGTACTTGAGACATAGAACCATTGAAGGGATATAGAATTTCCAATATCAATTATAAATTCATAATAAGGAAATAGTGGAATGATAGTATAAATCAAGGCTTAATAAATTAAATCATCATACTCTCATAATCAAATACTTTTTGGACATAATTCCATCTCAACATCATACACATATCGGATGACATAATCCCATAGCTCATGGACAATAATATAAGATTTAAAACCATATTTCCAATTCATGGTAAAACATGTAAAATCTCATGTCAATGTAATTCAACAAAAATACCAGGCACAAGATCGAAGGGATAATCTTGTTCAAAGCCCCACATACCTAAAAATGGAAGATGAATATGAACTTCCGACTCCGGAACATTATTCACGAAAATAAAGTGTGCTTCTCGAAGCCCTTAACATGATCAACTCGAATCCCAAATCAATAAAAAATTTCTACGGTTCAATCAAGAGATATAGAAGGATGAAATTTAGAGTAGTATGGTTGGGGTTTGAGCCTTAGAAAATTTTGAAGAAAAATGAGCTATTGAATGCTTTTAATGGACTTAAATCTATCGTTTACCAGGATGGATTGGAGTGGAAATGACCAAAATACCCTTAAAAATCAAATAATGCCAAATCTGTCGTTTGGTGGACTGTTTTGATAGGCTGAAGTACATCGACCATAACCTTTTGCTCCGATGGCCAAATTGGATGAATCTAATTTCATTGGAAAGAGGACTTTCAGAGCTTTCTGTTGATATATATTAGATCACCTAGATCATTATGTAAAGGGAGTTATGATCGTTTGAATTTGACCCTAAAATTCTCCTGGCCTCAGTATTTTTTTCCTGGACATTTACTGTTCACCACTATTCACTGTTAGATCGGAATGATCATAACTCATCGCTCGAGTGTCCGTTTTGGATGATCCATATTTCTTTGGAAAGCCTATTCGATTCTCTACGCAATGACGGGTCGTATATCTAGAAATTCCACACAGAAAAAATATTAATCACGATAAAGAACAGAATTCAACACATTTTCATCCAAGATCTTAACGGAAAAATTTTTCGGGACTTCACAGAGCCATTGATTGTATCTACTCCCATAGGTGATTATTTAGTAGTGGATCGATTATTCAAATCATTTGTTGTGATAGTTAGTGATGTTGATACTTGTGCTGATCTTATTATTCTGGATATGCTAGATTTTGATGTGATTCTAGGCATGGACTGGTTATCCCACTATCATGTGGTCAAGGATTATTTTGCCAAGATCATTACCTTAGGCATGCCCGACATTCCCCCAGTTGTGTGGTAGGGAGTGGTTAGCTGTGAGCGGATAGGGCTTATTTCTTATGTTCGTGCTAGGAGACTTATATCGTGGGATTATGAGTCTTATCTTTCTTATATTTGTGATACTCATGTAGAGAGTCCATCATTTGACTCTATTCTAGTTATTTGTGAGGTTTTGGATGTTTTCCCTATTAACCTACCTGGTATTCCCCCTATCCATGAGATTGAGTTTTCTATTAACCTCGAGCTTGGAACCCAACCTATTTCTATGGTACCTTACTGTATGGCTCTTGTAGAGCTTAAGAAGCTAAACTCACAACTTTAGTATCTTCTTTGTAAGGATTTTATTAGACAGAGTGTGTATGTATATCGATTATAGGCAACTTAATAAGGTAATGGTGAAGGACCATTATACTATGCCTCGCATCGATGATTTATTTAACCAGCTTCATGGTGTAGTCATTTTTTCTAAGATTGATTCGAGGTTCATTACCATCCTGAAGATAGTTTCAAAACCAGTTATGGTCATTATGACTTTTTAGTGATGTCTTTTGGGTTGACTAATTCCCCAGCCATGTTAATTGATTTGATGAACTATTTATTTAGACCCTATCAAGACTTCTTCGTGATCGTGTTCATTGATGACATCCTTGTGTATTTGAGGAGTAATGAGGAGAACGTACAATATTTGAGGATCGTGCTCCAGACTTTAAGGGACCATTTTATTTTCACCAAGTTCTCCAAGTGTGAGTTTTGTCTTAAGTCGGTGACATTTCTTAGACATGTGGTGTCTAAGGCTAGTATTATGGTAAACCCAACTAAAATTTAGGCAATTCATGATTGGGATAGGCCTATATCTCTGACCGAGGTCCGTAGTTTCATTAGTTTGGCCGGTTATTATAGATGCTTTATTAAGGGCTTTGTGACTATTTTAACCCCTATGACCAAATTAACTCAAAAAAAGATTCGTTTTTGATGGTACAAGGAGTATGAGTTAAGCTTTGGGAAGCTTAAGGATTTTCTTACTTCAGCTCCTATGTTAGCTCTTCTAGTTGAGGGTGAGGGATTCACCGTGTTTTGTGACACTTCTGGTATTGGTCTTAGTTGTGTTCTGATGCAGTAGGGTTGTGTCATTACCTATGATTATAGACAGCTTAAGGTGCATGAATACAATACTCCACTAATGATTTGTAGTTAGCGGTCATAGTTTTCATGCTCAAGATTTGGAGGCACTATTTGTATGGGGTACATTGTGAGATGTTCACCGATCATTGTAGCCTTCAGCATCTTATGACCCAATGAGATTTTAGTGCTCGATAGTGTAGATAGATGGAGTTGATAAAGAACTATGATATTTTTATCTTGTATTATCTAGGTAAGGCGAATGTGGTAGCTGATGCCTTGAGTCGCAAGGCAGTGAGTTGGGTAGTTTGGCTTGTATATTAGTTTCTCAGAGGACCTTGGCAAGGGACATTCAGTCCTTAGCCAATTTGATGATTTGCCATGATATTTCAAATCTCAGGAGGATTTTGGCTAGTATGGAGGTGAGGTCCTTCCTATTTGAGCATATTCGTGATCATCAGTACGAGGATGACAAGCTTTGCTCCTTTCATGATCAAGTGTTGAGTGGTGATTCCAAGAGGCACACTATTGATTCTAAGGGTGTTTTGAGATTTCAAGGTCGTATTTGTGTTCCTCAGGTTGGTGACTTGATTCAGTCAACTTTGCATGAGACTCACAATTCTAGATATTTCATTCATCTTGATATAGCCAAGATGTATAGAGATCTGAGACAACATTATTCATGATATAGCATAAAGAGAGATATGGAAGACTTTACAGCTCACTGCCTATGTTGTTAGCAGGTTAAGGATGAGCATCGATGTCTTGGTGGTTTGACTCAGAGGTTGCCCATTCCCGAGTGGAAATACGAGTGGATTATAATGGACTTCATTAGTGGGTTGCCTCATTCTTCCTATGGTTTTAATGGCATTTAGGTTATTGTGGATCGTCTAACCATATTGGCATATTTTATTTCTATTTAGATAACCTTCAGTGTTGAAAGATTAGCCCATATCTATGTTTGAGAGATATTTTATTTGCATGGGGTGATTATTTCTATCATTTTAGACCGAGGTTCTGTGTTTACCTCGAGGTTTTAGAGATCATTCTAGGAGGATTTGGGTACTCAAGTGGATTTGAGTAGAAACTTTCACTTGCAAATTGATGGTCAGTCCAAGCGGACTATTCAGGTACTCGAGGATATGCTCTGAGCTAGAATTATGGATTCTGGAGGTCAGTGGGATCAACACTTAGTATTGGCAGAGTTCACGTATAACAACAACTATCATTTGAGTATTGAAATGGCACCCTATGAGGTATTGTATGGTAGGAAATTTTGTTCTCTGATTGGATGGTTTGAGACTTCTGAGGTGAGACCTCGTGGTATGAATTTTCTTCAGGACTCATTGGGTATAGTCAGAGTAATTCAGGATAGGCTAAGAGAAACTTAGAGTAGGAAGAAGGCTTATGCAGACCGTAGATTTTGTGCCTTGAGATTTGGAGTCGGTGACCATGTATTTCTTTGTGTTTCACCCATTAAGGGTGTGATGAGGTTCAGAAAAAAGGGTAAGCTCAGTCCTCAATACATTGGTCCTTTTGAGATTCTCTGTGCAAGTGGTGAGGTGGACTACGAGTTAACTTTGCCTCCAGATTTTGCCACTGTTCATCCAGTTTTCTAAGTCTTTATGTTGCGTTATATTCCTGATCTATCTCATGTGCTTATATGGAACTCAGTCTAGTTAAATGAGCACTTGACCTTTGTGGAGGAGCCTGTGCTGATTTTGGCTAGTGATGTGAGGTAATTACGGGCCAGAGAGATTCCGGTAGTTATGGTTCAGTGGAGGTATGACCCAGTGAAGGAGTGATGTGTGAGCCCATGCTAACACATTTGAAGCTTTTAACTCTAAATAATTGCAAAGTCTTGAACAACTTTAGTCATTTTTGATTAGTTTACTTTGGTTTAGCAGTAAAAGTAGAGAAGAAGGAGAACCACAAATAAAGGAAGCAAAAAGTACAAAATCGGAAGCAAATGAAGAGCTAAGTGTGGCTGACGACATCCATGACACGTCGTCAGCCTGGTGATAGGCTGTTAAGGATGCCGTCAAACTTAAACAGAAGAGGGGAGTTGCAGGAAGTTTTGTGATGACCTTTATGACATGCCGTCAAGATCTTGATAGGCCATCACTGTCGTCGTCAACCTAAGGCAGCAGAAGCTGAATTTGCAGAGAAGCTGACGACGTCCATGATAGGACGTCAAAATCATGATAGGCCATCACAACCACCATCATCTATTCTGAAGAACATCTGAAACTTTAATTTTATTCCCTTATTTAGGGTTAACTATTTAAATCCTTGTTTTAGGGGTTTTCTATTATCCATCAATTAATTGACATATCCTACAACATACGACTTTTTCTTCTCTCTCTCTCGAGAAGGGAAATATTTTGGTGGTTTGCCTTGTGATTCAATTGAAAGAACACTTTTGATTTCCTTCATTATTGTAATTTAATCCTTTCAATTATGAATTCAACTTGTGTTCTTATTTCCTGCATCATGAGTAGGTAAAAACTCTTAACTTGGGTTATGGAATCTAGGGTTAGGTTATGATAAGGTGTTGATTAATTACTCAAGGTTTAATAGGTGTTAGGATTTATTGGTAATTCTGATATTCTAACTTATGTCTGTTGGTTTCAAACAATAGGCGTACCTACTTTGGTTTGCTTGAGAAAGAAATCATAAATAGTAGGAAGTGAATTATCGTCAGGGACTCGGAAAGGCTTCGTTTAATGATCAGCGCTGTAACAAGGTTGATTAACCTAAGGTAAAATCTGGGCAGTGAGTTGCGATTCCCTAAGTCTGAGAGGATTAGGAAATTAGACGCTTGAATAGGTCGAGAGACATTCGAGCATACTATCGATAGAGATAGCTTGTCATCCTAACCACCATGAGAACCTTGAGTTATTTGTAGCATCTGTCATATACCATAAACCCTAGTGAACATAATCTTGGTTATTTCATAAAATATTGATTACAAACATTAATCTCAAAGTGACTAACAATATTCTGAGAAATTTAAACCCCCATTTTAGGAAACAATAAACTACCAGTGAATTATTTCGTAAACAACTTGAGTTCACACCCTATTCCATGTGGGATTCGACCCCAACCTAGTTGGGTTTTATATTGACAATGATCGCTTACACCCGTTTAAGAGTGTAGTTTGAGCGTTATCAAAAATGGCGCCGTTACTGGAGAATACAGTTGTAAACTGAAAGTTTGTGTACGCTAATTTGCTGTTAGTTAAGTTTTCTAGATTTACGTTTATTTGTTTTTTTGTCTATTGTAGGTATTGTGTTGTTTATGCCAAAAACAAGAAGTTTCGGAGAGCCGTTATTGCCAATCTATCCAAAACCTCAACTGATAGGGAAAATGGTTGAACAACAGGAGGCGGACAGACTATCCGCTTTGGACAGGGCTCAGGTGAACGTACAAAATTTGGGTCAACAAGCACGTCACCAGAACCCTGATGATGAAGACTTGGGTGATGAGTAATTGCCAAATCCTCAAAACCCAAGGCGAGTTGAGCAACTTGCTACACATGTGTAGCAAAATGTCAATAGAAACCGTCCAATCTGAGGAAGGTATGGCCAACAACCCATTCAATATGAGGCTGATGAAGATGATGAAGGAATAGATGGAGCTGGTGCAATGGGTGCTATCATTCCTCCACCATTGGCACCAGGTGCAAAATTCAGCATAACAAGCACCATGATCCAACTCTTGAATTTGAAGGAGTTGTTTGGAGGCTTACCTGGTGACGACCCAAACATGCATTTGGTGAACTTCATCACTATTTACAAATCTTTTGACAATCAGGGAGTGATCCAGAATGCGATCCAGTTGAGATTGTTCCCTTTGTCTCTGTCTGGAGAGGTAACAATATGGTTAAATGAGATAGAGCCCGATTCTATAACCAATTGGAGACATTTGACAGAGGTGTTCCTAGAACGGTTCTTTCCACCCTCTAGAAGGGTACAATTAAGGGACAAAATCAGTAACTTCAGACAACTCCCAACTGAAGCATTGCACGAAACCTGGGAGAGATTTAAGAAGAAGCTTGTACAATTTCCAAACCACAACATGATGGACTTGCACTTGAAGGAGACTTTGTACATATCTTTCAACTCTGTGACAAATCCAATTATAGACAACGTTGTTGGTGGTTCGTTCATTGATCTCTCTTTCCTTGATGCTTTTGACATGCTGAATAGAATGACCAAGCAGAGTTGGGCTTGGAACACTATGTATTCTGTAGTGTCTAGCTCGACTGTTGCCAGTGGTGTAACTACAGAGAAACACAGAAGGGATGAGGAGCGAGACCAGGACATGGCCCACTTAAAGACACAGATGGACTTGCTAACCAAGCACTTGCTGTCAGGAAAGACCAAAATGGTTAAGGCTGTGGAATCTCAGGGTACTGTTGCTACAGGTGCCGATGCAGAGGCAAACTATGTAAGTAATCAGGGGGGTTTCCGAGGCAATAGCCAAGGGAACCAAGGTCGAAACTTCTATGACAAGCCTGATTATAAAGATAGGGAGCAGGGACACTGGAGAAATAATAATGATATGAGTGGTTTGTATGTTCCTCCTGGAAGTAGGGATGCTGCAACAACTAGCTCTGGCTAGATATCTATGGAGGACATGATGGAAAAGTTGTTAAAGGGAGTTGAAGCTACCAACTCGGGAGTAACTACTATGAAGAGTGAATTCTCTACCCTCAGTTAGTTGGTTAGCTCACACTCTGCTTCTATTAAGCAGTTGGAGCAGCAGATGAACCAACTTTTTGCTACACTAAACTAGAGAAAAACTGGTACTTTACCTAGTGATACATTTCAAAACCCACAAAATGGCGGTTTGTGTATGGCGATTACCACTCAGAGTGGTAAGTTGTTATGTGACCCCTCTGTGGGCAAATCTGTGGAAAATAAGGTAAGTATTGATGAACCCGAAGAAAGTAGTCCAGTGGAGTCTGAGAAGATGGATGGTTTTATTGATATTTTGGAGAAAGAAGATGAGAAGGATGAGGAAGTGGTGTTAAAGACTATCCCTAGACCTCCACCTCCCTTTCCTCAATGATTGAAGAAAAAGGTCGATGAGGCAAAATTTGGCAAGTTCATGGATATACTCAAGCAATTGACAATTAATGTACCTTTGGTTGAGGCACTTGAGAAAATTCCAGGCTATGCCAAGTTTATGAAAGACCTCGTTACAAAGAAGATGAAGGTTAACAGTGATTAGGTGGACAATATCCACCATTATAGCACGGTTTCCACACAATTCTTATTGCAAAAGAAGGCCGACCTAGGTGCATTCACTATTCCGTGCAAGGTTGGGTCTCTGGATGTTGCAAAGGCATTATGTGATTTGGGTGACAACGTGAATCTGATGCCACTTGATGTATGTAAGAAGATGGGTTTGGAAGATCCAACACCTACTAACATGCGACTGGTGATGGTAGATAGGTCAATAAAGCCGTTTATTGGAATTTTGCATGATGTGTTGGTGAAAGTAGAAGACTTTATTCTTCCTGCTGATTTTGTGGTACTGGATTGTGATGTGGACTTCGAGGTACCCATTATCTTGGGAAGGCTACTCTTGGCAACAAGAAGAGTAATAGTTGACATAGAGTTGAATGAGCTCAAGTTTAAGCTCGGTAAAAAGGAGGCAAAATTCAAAATGCATCAACCCATGTCACAACAAAGTGATATGAATGTCTTCTCAATTATTGACGTCTTCTGTGAGGATGAAAAAGGGGTATCAACAGGTTGTCTTGGCAAATTTTGAGTAGTCAAGAGAACCCAGTCGTGCCGCGACAGTAAATCAGGCGCTAATGGGAGGCAACCCAGAATTTTTATGTTTGAGCAAGTGTTTTTATTTTTTAAAATTAGGATTTAGTATAGAGAAGGTGAAAAAATGAAAAGGGTCAGCTGGAAGGTCATGACGACATTCGTCACAAGCCGTCACAACTGTGACAAGCTATCATGAATGCCATCAGCTAGATCAGACTTGAGAAATTCTCTGCCTACTATTGACGACGATCTTGATGGGCTATCACAATCGTGACAAGCCATCACAAATCATCGTCAGCACAAAGCCTAAAATCTGAAAATTGGGCCTAATTTTAATCAGATCTGACTTGGCCCAAATCGCGAGCCTTTTCAAATTTCCACCACTTTTAACTTCTTTTTCTTTAGTTATTTTTTCCTTAATTAAAATAGTTTGCATTCTTGGCAAAACACTCTAAGAAAAAAAAGTTTAATTTGTGTGTGGTTTGCACTTAAGAATCAAGAACATCTTCTTCCTTCACACTTTTTCTTGTGCGTGGCACTAGATTAAAAGGTCCATCAGGTATACTCTACTTCAACACTTCTTTGCTTATGGTGTATGATGAATGAAAGCTAACTCAAGTCCCCAATGTGATTAAACCAAGTTCAAACTTGGAAAATGGCTAAAATCGCACCTAGGGTTTGTTGTACAAACCCAAGGGTTGAAGAGATAACTCACGATTCAAATTCAAGTAAATCTTGAGCAAGAATGGGGACAAAAATTTAGTGAAAGTCAAAAATAGGTTCTGATAAATGTGACGACATCTATGATAGGCTATCACTATCGTGACGGCTTATCAGGAATGTCGACAAAAACTGACAAAACTGAAGTTGGTACTGGATAGAGCTGATGACAATCATAATGGGCTATCACAATTGTGACGGCCTATCATGAAGGTCGTCAAAAAAGTGTAAACTTTTTTTGGGTTCTGTCTGAGGTTCATGACAACCGTGATAAGCTATCATGGTCGTGATGGCTTGTCATGAATTATCGTCACACCTGGGGCCTAAAACATAAATGAGCTTAAATTATTAATATACCTATGTTTGTGATCTTTAGGGTTGACTAACGTTTTTCTAATGTCTCTAGGTACTCTAAAATGACACCAAAAAGAAAGAGTCCCACAGAACCAAAGAAAGCGGCCAAAGATGATGTACATTATAAGCTTCTCAATGAAGAATATGACTACGAGGAGGAGGAACCCTTGCTCAGAAAGCTAAAGAAGAAACAGAGTCCAAAGAAAACTTCACCACCTCCACTAATTGAGGTGGAAAATAGTGATGATACTGAGTCGACCATATTTTTTGAGTAGGAGAGGTCTGAAAAAGGTGAGTCTGAACATCATGAGTTTGAACATGCTGAAGCAGATGAAGGGGATCAAGAAGAATTGGAAGAATCTGAGTGTGAAGGAACAGCTTCCGGGTCCCCATCCACTGAGCAACAAGATGATGAAGAGTCTCCACCTCGGAGGACTCTTATCAAATGTAAGAACCCAGAAGTTAGGAACAATGTTAGATGAAAAATCCCTAGAGCTGAAGATATCTATATTGCTCGGTTGCAAAGAATTGATAGAAGAAATGCGAAGAGGCCAATCCAAGAAGAAAAGATGATCATCACAAAAGGGTTGAGCAGATACCCTGAAGTGGAGAAGAAATTCAAAGAATACGGCTTAGGACGGACTACAGAAAGGGGAGGTTTATTTTGTCCCACACTGGTTCAGGAGTTCTATGCGAATTACCAAGCCCAGTTGGAGAATATATGCTAACCAGGTGAAAAAGTAATAGATCATCCTCTTCTAGTGAGAGTTTGGGGGAGGGGTGTAAGAATTAATGTTTTGACTAGAGCCATCAATAGATTCTTGCACGACCCCGACTTCATGCCTCAGGAAACCACACCATCATTTTATTCTTGGATAAAGAATAAGGACAAACAATGTCCTTGGTTGGCCAACATCATTGCTGACGGAGAATCGACTTGGGTGACAAACCCAAATGAGAGAATCTGTAAGTCCTAGTTGACGCAGGAGGAAAAATTTTGGTGGGGCATAGTGCGAGTTTGGCTAATGCCTACTGAGGGAGACAATATTCTGGGCGATGACTGGGCTATTTTGGTAGCAAGTTTGGTGCAACAGCTTTCCTTGAACTTCGAGGAAATCATTGCAGATGAGATGAAGATCAGGATGTCGAGGGTTGACACTGCTTATCCTTTTCCGTATCTTATTACAGAGCTATGCAGAGCTGCTGGGGTACCAAATATTATGGGAGTTGATGAAGACGTTCGTGCCCGGAAGACTCACAACCCTAGCTGGTTTGATGAGATTCAGCCGGGACTTAGACTTGACAGGGGACAGAGGTAGTAGCGGAACCACCGATTACAGATGCATGAGCAACACCTTAGGTCAATGTACAAGATTTTTCAGCACAGGCAGTTTCAGTACCTGAGACTGAAGCCAATCCCTCAGTTCCTCCAGCAACAACAGGTTTGGCATTTCAGCTTATTGATATCAGGAAGGTGGCTAAGCAAGAAAAGTGGTGTGAGGCCCAGCTACATGGCTTCGCCAAACAGTTTGCTGCTACTGTGGACAAAAGAATCAAGGTTGCACTAGAGCCTTTTGTAACATAGCCTGCGTGAGTTGTAGATTTGGAGAACAGATTTGATGCCCGAGCAAAAGAGATGACATGTGCTGATCTTGCTATATTCAGGGCTGCGTTAGATAAGGTTAAGGATTAGGTTGGGGTGCTGCAGCAACACCAAATTATGATGCCAACAGGTCTGGCTATGAAAGAATTGGAGAAAGAAATTCCTATACTTGATCTCACTGCATACTCCCTGAAGAAAAAGAAGAAAAAGGGGGAAAAGAAAGGCAAGAATAAGCGAGAAGAGCTAGATACTGAAGAAGAAAGAAAAGCAACAAAGAAGGCAAAGAAGAAGGAAGAAAAGGATGAGTTAAAAAAGTCAAGATTGGAGTCTATGGCTGATAATAAGAAATGGAAAGCAGCCATTCGAGCTAGGGATGCAGGTGCTTCATCTAGCCAGGATCCGACCACCGCCAGGTCAGATGCTCCTGATGGGGAAAAGACAACAGATGATATAGTAGCAGGGTCAAAGACCCAGGATCCACGTGCTTGATTGTCTTCAGGTATACCCTAACCCTTAGTGCATTTTATTTTTAATTATTAAGTTGAGGGTGTAGGGTAAATTGTTGTTGTAACATAATCTGTAGATAATTAGGAGTAGTACAAGTACTTGAGGCAGTTGGATTATTTTATGATTTATGAGTACTTCTCCATTGGTCTGATCTATTATGTACAGTGTGAATTGCATCCATTGTGACCAATGTGTATCTTTTTGTGGCATTAGTATGGAAAATGAATGACCTGTGTTAAACAAATGCATGAACTAGATAAGTAGTGATATGTAAGATACTTGTGTGCCATGTGTGTGTAAGGTCTTGCTCAGTTCCTGTTGTGCTTTGAATCTAGAATTTTCCCGATTAGTCGTGCCATGGTCATCAGATAGGCGTTAGGAAAAGATCATAGGTCATTTTTGCATGTTAGCCCACGTTAGCCTAAATAACCTTCCCAATGTGAATAATATCCCCTGCTCCCCCTTTGAGCCTAAATAGCCTATTTTTTTCTTGTGCACCTTTCACCTTCCCGTTTACATCATAATGAACCTGTCTTGGCCCTGGTCCTCCTTGGACACTGTGCACCTTGACTTAGGCAAATAACCTAAGTTAGGGATGGCTATTATAGGGGTGCGTGATGCAATCTGTGTATGAAGAGAGGTAGAATGAGAAGGATAAATAAAGAGTTAGGTGCAGTGAAAAAGAAATAAGAAAAGAGAAAACTGTGTGAGAAATACTAAAAAGATAATCAGTTAATTGAAAAGACTGCATCCATCTTGAGCACGCATGATCAATAAAAGAGGGAAGAAAAAAAGGTTAAGATTTGAAACCTCTAGGATATAATGTAGTGTTAAGGAGGCTTAGTCACTTTAAAATATCCATGAATATCATACTATCCCCTAGCCTACGTTACAAGCTTAAGAAAAGCCCTATAGTGATTCTAACTTACCTGTTTGAAGACTTGGGTATTGACTATAAGGGCAAGCCAATGGCATTTGATGCGCAATGTTGGAACTTTATTCTGAGAGTGAGTTTTGTGTTTATTCCTGTGTGTATAAATTTTGATATGAGTGAAAAAGGGATTTCTTTATTGTGAGGGCATACTAGGTATGTTGCTAATCACTGTCTTGTTCGGAGAGTGTGATTTGGGTAGGTGCTGGGTTGTTATTGCTGAAATTTTTTCCATATCTTGATACTTGTGAGTTGCATAGGTGTTTTCAATAATAGACACAGTTGCTCTTATTTTGACTGACCTTGGAGATGGTGCATGTATTCTGAACTAATATGAGTAGTTAGCTGCCAAATTGTACTTTGTATACTCTTAGTTATGTTAAGGTTGCTTGAGGACAAGTAATTGTTTAAGTTGAGGGTGTTGATGTGTGAGCCCATGCTAACATATTTGAAGCTTTTAACTCTAAATAATTGCAAGGTCTTGAGCAACTTTAGTCGTTTTTGATTAGTTTACTTTGATTTTGCAGTTAAAGTAAAGAAGAAGGAGAACCACAAATAAAGGAAGCAAAAAGTATGAAATCGGAAGCAAATGAAGAGCTAAGTGTGGCTGACGACATCCATGACACGTCGTCAGCCTGGTGATAGGCTGTCAAGGATGCCGTCAAACTTAAATAGAAGAGGGGAGTTTCAGGAAGTTTTGTGACGACCTTCATGACACGCCGTCAAGATCCTGATAGGTCATCACTATAGTCGTCAACCTTAGGCAGCAGAAGCTGAATTTGCAGAGAAGCTGACGATGTCCGTGACAGATCATCAAAATCATGATAGGCCATCACAACTGCCGTCATCTATTCTGAAGAACATCTGAAACTTTAATTTTATTTATTTATTTAGGGTTAGCTATATAAATCCTTTTTTTAGGGTTTTTCTATTATCCATCAATTAATTGACATATCCTACAACATATGACTTTTTCTTCTCTCTCTCTCTCGAAGACAAATATTTTGGTGGTTTGCCTTGTGATTTAATTGAAAGAACACTTTTGATTTCCTTAATTATTGTAAGTTAATCCTTTCAATTATGAATTCAACTTGTGTGTTTATTTCCTGCATCATGAGTAGCTAAACACTCTTAACCTGGGTTATGAAATCTAGGGTTAGGTCATGATAAGGTGTTGATTAATTACTCAAGGTTTAATACGTGTTAGGATTTCTTGGTAATTATGATATTCTAACTTATGTCTATTGGTTTCAAACAATAGGTGTACCTACTTTGGTTTGCTTGAGAAAGAAATCATAAACAGTAGGAAGTGAATTATCGTCAGGGACTCGAAAAGGCTTCGTTTAATAATCAACGCTGTAACAAGGTTGATTAACCTGAGGTAAAATCTAGGCAGTGAGTTGCGATTCCCTAAGTCTGAGAGGATTAGGAAATTAGACGCTTGAATAGGTCAAGAGACATTCGAGCATACTATCAATAGAGATAGCTTGTCATCCTAACCACCGTGAGAACCTTGAGTTATTTGTAGCATCTGTCATATACCATAAACCCTAGTGAACATAATCCAGGTTATTTCATAAAATATTGATTACAAACATTAATCTCAAAGTGACTAACAATTGTCTGAGAAATTTAAACCCCCATTTCAGGAAACAGTAAACTACCAGTGAATAATTTCGTAAGCAACTTGAGTTCACACCCTATTCCCTGTGGGATTCGACCCCAACCTAGTTGGATTTTATATTGACAACGATCGCTTACACCCGTTCAAGAGTGTAGTTTAAGCGTTATGAAGGAGGCCACTTGGGAGATCGAGAGTGAGATGCAGACCCAGTATCCTTACCTGTTCGAGACTTTAGGTATTTTCTCTTCTTCAACTTTTGGGGATAAAAGTTCCTTACTAGTGGATGTTGTAAATACCCTTTAGGTCATTTTCTATAATTCTGTTAATTTTTGTCGTTAGAGCTTTTCCATAGCCCCAAGTCATTTATAAATTGTTGGAACTGATAGTTAAGTTATCGGCCAGGTCATTTGTTTTTTAGAGACAATTTCTCATTTAGAAGTCTTCTCTAGTTCTAAATATCCACTTAGCAAAAACTTTCACAAAACAATCTTGAATACAAATTCTAACTATGGTAACAACTCTGAAATATCTACTTTATGCTAGATAGACCCTTGGTTTGGGTCCCACTGCACTCAAGCTCATTTCGACCTACTGGTCGAAAAGTCAAAAATTAAAATATATGGGTGTGGGGCACACAAGTAGCCTAAATGACCTCAGATGGAAAGTCTAACTTCACCAATGCATTGGGAACATTGAATTTAGTTGGGTTACATAGTTCATTTGTGAAAATCGGAGTCCGAATGATTCGGGAGGTCAAAAATAAGTTTTGACCTTGTTGGCACCGGAGCATAGCGATCGTGTCCAATGAAGGGTGATCGCGGGAGTGCAATCACAGCCCAATGGAGGGCGATTGCGGTGCCTCTTCATCCGGTAGGTCTATAAATAGTCCCCTTAGTCAAGATTTGTCCATCTTTCACTTCTCTTTTGAACCTGGAACCCTAGAATGATATGTTAGCCTCAAATTTATTCTTGGGGGTGAGTGAGAAGCTTGATTAACATATATATTCATGATTAATATGAATTTAAGGTATGAATCCTTTATTTTCAAGATTTAATTTCTTGAATTTTTTACCAAAACCCAATCAGTTTGAGGGCATTATTTTAGCCCAAATAAGCTTGGTATACACTTGATTCTTGAGTGTTTTGATTCCCTAATGGTGTGTGAACATTGGGTTGATCTCGGAAATATGTTTTCGTATATGGGACCCACTTTGGGGGTTTTGGGTATCATTTTTGGACCCAAAGCACAATGGTTCAATATAGGTATCGATGTTCTCGTAATAATGTGTAGAATGTGTTTTTGATATCTTGGAACCTTGAAAAAGCTTCTTGTAAGGAAAAAACATTGGTTTAGCTGTTCGTGAGCTTCCTTTGAATTTGAGGTAGGCTAGGCTTACTTCTTGTTAGATTGAGCTATGTTATAGTATAATTGTGATATCTTGTTAGATTTGGGAAGGGTTCTAGGTGTTGGATTGGTAAGTGGTAACACTTGGGTTTAGTTGAATTATTTATGTCATTTAAACTTATAGTATGAAATGCTTGACTTGTTGGCTAGAACCTTGGTTAATTGGACTTATAGTCTCATGGATAGAATGAGAATGCTCTAGTTGCTTTAGTTAGATGGGAGTGACCTTGTCACTCATGATTAGGGGTAAGTTGAGTCTAGTTACTTATACTTGTGGAATTGCACCAGTTTCTATGGATGGGTTAAGAGTAGTGCTTGAGAAAGATCTTCACCTTAGGACTTGTGTAGCTTGATCAACATCTAAGACTTGGTTTAGATACTTTAGTCTAGTCCCGAGTAGAAGTTAAACTTGAGATGTATGTTGGGTAATTAAAAGTGGGATCTTTACCCACCTTAAGCTTGGACTTATGTAGTTCCATTGGCGACCTTAGATGCTTGCTTAGAGAATTCCCTTGGGAGCATATTGGCTAACCTTGATAAATGAATTGTAGTAATTGCATTACAAGTGACGTTTATGGTTATTGGCTAAATTATCAAAAAATCTATGAATATCTATGGATTATGTTATTAACTAAGCCCATGACTATGTTATTATTGAATCATTGACTAGACTACTATTTCAGGCTTTGGACTATGATATTACTAATTCTATGCTTTTGTCTAGTATTCAAACTAGTAATTATGCTAGAAAGCTCTCGTGTTATGAATATTGTAAGTCATGATACTAGGGCTCTAGAATGTATATTTATTTACTACATAGGAAGCTATTCTACTAGCTAAGTTGAACCCGGTAATGCCTTGCAATATTCATACTATATATATTCATATGTCTATGGATAAATTTTCCCTGACGATGAATGATGAGATATGAAGGTACGCTTCTCCTTAATTCTCTTTTAATTTAGCCCTCGTGGGTTTTGTCATTTACTTTAGCCCTTTTGGGGCTTGTTATTTACTTTAGCCCTCGTGGGGATTGTTCTTTATTATTGTTGTATATATTAATTTGATGATGAATCCCAGCAAGGCCGGAGGATATATTTATATGATGATGATGCCCGACAAGGACAGAAGATATATTAATATGATGGTGATTCCCAGCAAGGAAGGAGGATATATTGATGCGATGATGATGTCTGGCAAGGCCGGAGGATATATTGATATGATGATGATACACGGCAAGGCTGAAGGATAATTTTTGATATGACTATGAGTGAACCTACCAGTTCGAGTTCCGACTAGTCCTATGTACGATAAATATATACATGCTTTTATACGTGTACCGCCGTGTGCGAAATGAGAGTATAATGTTGGCTTTAGGGTGCAAGTTATAGATAACTAGTATTAAATACTTATAAAATGGAGTAGTTAATGAGTAATGATAATTAGAGAGTTGCAACGGTTATGGTTTAATATTGAATCAAGACTAGTTAATAAGTGGGAACTTGTTGTAAAATGGAGATTCACCTAGTGAGTAATGCTAATATCAATTAAGCGTTAATTAAGATATGTTGGCTATTAGTATAAGCTTTGTGGTGACTAGTTGTCTACTTAATTAATATATTAATTGATGGCTAGAGATTTCATGGACAAGTTAATGACCTTTGTTTAGCTAAAATATGGTAGTTAACGAATATGGATGATATGTGGCCAATGATGGTAATAGTATGGACTTGGATCTATGGTCAATGTTGATATATAATGTAGGTTTGGTAAAATGTCCGATTGATGATAAATTTGGAATACGGTTGAATAGTGATGAGATTTTATTATGTTGATGGTTAATATATTGTTATTATTTCTTGGGTGTACTCTCTGGTTGTATGGGACATCATGATGGGTTCGTTTACTTTATGCACTAGTTGGTGTATGGGTGCCAACTTTGTACTTGTGTTGCTTGTGACTGTACTTATATTGCCCTATGATTTCGATTCATTTATTTATTATGCACAACAATATTATATATGATGATGTGTTATGTTATTATTATTCTGATTTGATTACTTATTATATGCAGTTATTTTGGGGACGATTCAGGTTTGATTCTGTACTTTGACTTAGATATGTTGATCTTGCACTATATCATCTTTATATCATAACTTAGCTCAGTCGGCCAATGATGCCTACTGAGTACCCATTGTTTTGGTACTCATACTACATTTCTGTACCTTTTTTGTGCAGATCCAAGTACTAGTTGTCATTATTGAGTTGAGTTCATGCGGTGTTGACATTCCGGAGATAGGGTGAGCTCTTGGAGTTTCAAGTCACACGTTTCCTTCTATCTTTGATTTAGTCTTTTGTATTTGAGAAAGATGGATTAACATTTTTTTTTAGTTCTTGGGTTGTATTCCTACTGCTATCATATTTAGTTTCTCTTGTTCTAATTATACTAGGTTGTGGGATTGGTATCCGTGTTTGGTTATCCATTTATATTAGAACACTATTTATGTATATCTTGTGTTCGTTGGATTTTGGCCTAGTTGGGAATTTCTTACCTAAGTAACCCGTTGCGTTAGCTCTAGGTTAAGGTATTGGCTTCCTAATGGCCGGTTATAGTAGGTGCCATCATGAATTGTAAATCGGGCCATGACAATAGGTTAGACAAAGCAACGCTTGGAGCTAGATGCAATGGGCTATCTTGGTGGAAAATGGCCTAAAATCTAGGAATTAACAATTAAAGCTTCAAATAACAATAATACAGTCATCAAGGTCTAATAGATGGATAGAAATAAAAATATATTCCAAGATTCAGTAATGTCAATACAAGAGCTACTACAAAAGAACTATGAATACTGAATAGACAAATACAATCTATCTCAAAAATGAAAGACTAGACATAGATAACTAGAAGGGAAAAGGGGAACTCCGACTCCAAGAGCTCACCCAATCTCCGAAATTAACTCTGCACAATCGTTGAATCAGCGATGACAACTAGTACTCAAATCTACACCAAAAAGGTACAGAAGTGTAGTATGAGTACCAAAAGCACGAGTACTCAGTAGGCATCATTGGCCGACTGAGTTAAATCATCATATAAATACGCCAAGATACAAGAATGCATAAGCTAAGTCAAGGTAAAATGGGCAAACCTGGAAGTAACCTCCAACATCACTGTACATATACAAATAAGTAAAACTGGAATGTCAACATAACAATCATACATTTATAACTACCAAATTGGACCGCATAAGCCAATAAGTGCAGAAAAGTAAATAACCCCACGCAGGCCCCCAAAAGCTTGGATAGTACAATCAAGGAAAGTGAACCACTAAATAACAGTAATTTACCAGCTGTTATGTCATAACCAATAATTCATCCATCATATATTACATCATAACTAACCCTCATTGCCATACTTGAAGTGGAACTCATATCGTCAATACCATCAACAATTAACGAACTTGAACCGAAACTCTAATTATCAATACCACCAACAATTACCGGACTCAAACTGGAACTCATATTATAAGCCATATCAATGAATCATATTATTGAGCCAATGTTGCAACCCATCCCTTTACTCATATCTATACATTGGATCAAGAATTGTACCGGCAATTCTTAACCATAATTACATCTATATGCCTTATTATTAGCCATATCCAGAATCCATATTAATACTAATATTCATAAGCAATGTCATCGAGCATATCCAAAATTTATATTAATAACCTTATCTATAGGCCAACCATCATATCTATAGGCTTTTAATCGTATATATATGCCATATCATATATATGAGCCATGTCATATCCATAAGCTATTAGTCATATCTATAATCCATATTCTATGTGCGAGCCATATCATATTTATATGCCATATAACATCTATGAGTTATATCATATACATATATTCCATATCATCTCTATAAGCCACCTTATATTTATATATATAATTCAAAAAATATATATAATCCATAACATATCCATAAGATATATTATATCTATATATAAGCATATAAAATCCATAACATATCTATAAGAACTATATACTCGATCGCAGACATTTTTGGAACACCACTAACAGAGGGGCGATACTTGGGAAGAGAGAAAGTTGCAGAAGTGCTTCAAATTCTCCATTGGTAACAAATGTTTATCCATTACGTGAAGGAAATATTATTTTTAAAGTATGCCATATTATTTTTATTTATAAGCCACACTATACATACAAGCCATAACAGAACCATAAGCCACATTATATTTATATATAAGCCACACTATACATTTAAGCCATAACATATCCCTAAGCCACATTATAATCACATTTGTAAATTATATCCGTAACCATTCATGCGAGCAATATAATTAGAGATACTCGAAATTATCATCAATCCTCCAATATCCAACTAACATATGCAATAATTATATTCAACCTCCTTGAGGGCCAAGCCTATGATTAATAATAGTATATCATACGTGAATGAGTCTACGGGGTTGTCACATATCTTGGCCTAAGGTAGGCCGAAGGGCCCCACTTCTAATCCTCAAGATCAATTTAGGCAACCTCTATCCCAAACTAGGCTAAGGTATCTAAGTTTATTCCTAAATGTTGAGTAGGCCATAATTAGTCCTAAAATAGTGATCGGTTCCACACATGAGAAACTAAGGCAATTCTACCCAAAATGATAGCAGCTAAAATAATTTTCCCTAACTTAAGAAACTAAGGACAATTTTGCTCTAACATGAATGACTAGGGCAATTTCACCTAACTTGAGTAAATAAGGCATCTCCATTTTAAATATAAATACCCCACTTAGCCCTATTTCTCCCATTTTCACCCATTTTCAAGAGTATAGAACCCTAAAAGGTATGAAAACTTGGGAGAGCTATTAGTGGATGAGTTTAGAGTGTTCGAAAGTTAGAATAATGTTTTAAGTCTTGAATTGTTGCTTTCTTGATTTTACGCCTTTTCCACCAAATTAGCCCATTGTTTGTAGCTCCAAGCTGGTGGGATAAAGTAGGTGCCATCATGATTCAAAAATTAGGTCGTGACAAATTAGTATCAAAGCATAGGTTCACCGACATTGTTGGTACAAAAGCAAGTGCCTAGTAGAGTCCCGCGGATCAGAACGATGACGTCCGTTTCTTATCTTCAGGAGGCTAGGACATTCTTAAGAGTTCTTCACTTCTTTTACTCATTTTATGCTAAGGGTATGAGTTGGTTTCTAAAGATTCTTTTAGTTTTACTCTTCTGTAGATGGATAGGACACATGCTACCACTACACAAGACGAGGATCCCGAGCCTGAGCCTGGGGATCCTATCACTATTTATTATCATGACCTGACCTCGGGCTTGGCCATGACGGGTATCTCAAGCCCACCATGGACTGGGGACTACCCCCTTAACCTAACCTCAAGAGCATAATAATAATATAAAAATGTAGAAGCCAATTAAAAAGTAATGAGAAGATTAATAAATACTCAAAGAAAGACTAAGTGTCAAACTAAAACCAACCCACTCTGTCCATAAAGCTTCTAAACCAGAATAACATCTAAGTCAAGACATGCCTCCAACTATGACCAAAAAGAATCCATTAGTACTGAATCAATAGTGAAAAAAATAATGAAATAATAAGGCCTTCCAAAGGATGAAGGCTCACCACTTCACAACAACTCAACATACG
This sequence comes from Capsicum pubescens, assembly GCA_030864215.1. Lineage (NCBI taxonomy): Eukaryota > Viridiplantae > Streptophyta > Magnoliopsida > Solanales > Solanaceae > Capsicum > Capsicum pubescens. The sequence continues at coordinate 208,527,723 of CM061540.1, read as the reverse complement.
TGCTAATCCACCTAATGTTGGACAAGAGCAACATAAAAGTCTTCAGACCCTACATCATGAAATAATGTAGCGTCCTAAGATGTTTAGTGGGATAAACACTGACATGTAACTCAGGAAAAGTGATAAAATAATGTCATGTCCAAAATTAGTTAAAACCACATATACACATTTATATATACATATATAAGATGATAGGATAGGGTAAGGGTCATGAACGTGAGAGCTTAGAACCATTAATTTGGATTGTGTAGGTCGATCCATCCTAATGTCACCCATGGGCTATATGGGTTCAGCTCCCCCTGCTGAAAGGCCCCTAGTGCATGTTATCCATATGAACTGAAGAAAAACCAAGGAAAAACTAAGCCACCATGGGTAATAGCCATCCCAAAAATATATATTAAGTATGCATCAAGCACACAGTCATATAGACCCAACACCGGCAAACATGGTTTCCAGTATTCATCCCCCCAAGACTTACACCTTCACAGTGAGCTATACAAACCCCTTTAAGCCTAAATTAAAGCAACTTATACTTAAAGCTAGACCGTTAACCCAAGAGTCATTCATTAAGGCATTTACCATTTGGTATCATCATACCAATATGCTTGCAAGCTAAATTAAACATGCCAAACCAATTCACATAACCATATTGACTCCCAAGTTATATTTAAATCCATATTATGGCCACCAAGGCCATCTGAATCCATTTTATATACATTTATCCACTAATGTGATGCATTGAGTTCAAAAGCAAGGTAAATCATGCAATTTTCCATAATAAAAATTAAATTAACAAAGTGGGTTGAGGTTCATGTGATTCCAAGCCAAAATTCATCCAATTTAAGGAAACCCATATCCTCTATTCCAACCATTTAAATAATGTACTAATTCAGTCCCAATAATATCAATTTAAAGTATGAATAATCAATTCAAAACATGGGACAAGTAATTCAATCAGTCACAACCAAAACCCCTCAACCCTATTTGAAAACCCATAATTTAAATCACATAAAAATCCATTCAATTCATACCACAATGTAAAATTAAAGTTTAAAGAAGAGAAACATTGCTGAAACAAATAATAAATTGAAGTAAATCTGATGTTTGGAGCTCGGATAATGAATGCACTGTGAAACCCTTGAATTCTCTTGGGTTTTATGTTTTAAGAAAGAATAGATGATTTTGATCTTTGAAACTCAATAAAAGAGGCTTATTTTATGTTTAAAGGTCATACAAGGGGTAAAAGGACCAAAAGCCCCTCACCCTCAAGTGACAAAAAAAACTGGATGAAATTTACACCTCAGCATGGCACGACCTTATCGCGGAGGTTAACCTCCGTGCCACACTAATATTGAATGTTAACCTCCATGGAATGGTGGTATCACGAAGGCACACTACCTTGGAGTTCCAAAATAGCTCCGAACCCTTTCCAAAAATTTAAAAACTTTCCTAAATTACCTTTTTAATATTCCTAAACATAATTCAAGTCAAAAATTGATATTACGAATATGGGAGGGTAAAAAATAAAATGATTAAAATTTTAAGGATGTTACATTATCCCTCCCTTAGGATCATTCATCCCTCAATAATGAGTTAGGACACTTTTAGTATGAGAAGAGCATGAATACACCAGAATCAAATGAAAAACTCAGAAAGTGACAAGAGGAAAATGGAACTCATAACTTAAGCACTTTCATCCAACCCAGGGAACAAGAATGGATACTTGGCCTTCATATCTTTCTCAGCTTCCCATGTAGCTTCTTCCACCTTTTGATTTCTCCAAAGAATGAAGCTACATCCTTTGTCGTCAATATAAGAACTTGCCTATATAATATCTCAATCTGGACTTCCTCATAATACAAGGAATCTATCACACCAACATCCTCACAAGCACTATCAAGAAAGGACCACCCACCCACCCACTTTTTCAACATAGGCACATAAAAGACAGCGTGAATAGAAGCCAAACTCATAGGAAAATCTAACTCATATGCCATATTCCAAACTCTCTTCAAAATCTAATACGTACCAATGTCACAGGGACTGAGCTTCCCCTTTTTCCCAAACCTTGTGACTCCTTTAATAGGAGACACCTTCAAGAATACTCAATCACTTACTTCAAACTCTAATTCTCTTTTCCTCACATTCACCTAAGATTTTTTGCAACTTTGAGTAGTATTAAGTCTTTCAATAATCACTTTTAACCTCTTCATGACTTAGTGAACCAAGTTAGGACCAAACAACCTAGTCTCACCAGTCTCAAACCATCCAATAGGATACCTGGACCTCCTACCATAAAGATCCTAAAAAAAGCCATCTGAATGCTCGAATTATAATTATTGTTATATGCAAACCCAATAAGAGGCAAATGATCAACCCAAATTCCCTTAAAATCAATCATATAGGACCTTAGCATATCCTCCAAAGTCTAAATAGTACGGTCTGCTTACCCATCCATTTGAGGGTGGAAAGCAGTGCTAAGGTTCACCTATGTACCTAAACCTTTTTGAAGTAAATTACATAAGTGAGAAGAAAACCGCATACCTCAATCTGAAATAATGGACATTGGTGCACCATGCAACTACGCAATCTCTTGAATAAACAACTTAGCATAATCCTCTCCCGAGTAGTTACTCCTCACAGGTATAAAGTGAGTGGACTTAGTCATTCTATCCACAATGACCCAATTGAATCATATTGATTGCGAGACTGTGAAAGACCCATAATGAAATCCATATTGATCATCTCCAACTTCCATATGGGAAACTCTATCTCTTGAGACATACCACCAGTCTTTAAATGTTCAACCTTAACGTGATGAAAAATTATACACTTAACAACAAAATTTGCCACATCTCGCTTTATATTATTCCACTAATAGATTTTCTTCAAGTCATGATACATCTTCGTTGAACCTAGATGAACAATATATCTAGATACATGAACCTTGGCCAAGATTCTTTCCCACAACCCATTAGTATCAGGAGTACAAAATCTACTTTGGTACCTCAAGATTCCATCTCCCCCAATCTAAAAATCCATAGCCTTTTGATGATCCATATCATTATTAATCTGGATAAGTTTGGGATCAAAAGACTACTTCTTCTTCATCTCTAAACCAATAGATGATTTAACTACTTACTGAATAATCACTCTTCCATCTTCAAAACCCAAGAGATGGACTCCCAAGTTAGTCAACCTGTGAATATCATTCACCAATCCTTGTTTCTTCTCATTAACATGGGATAAGATCACCATAGACAGCCTGCTAAGAGCATTAGCAAAAATATTAGCTTTACCTAGATGGTAGTGAAGGATCATGTCGTAATCCTTAAGCAATTTAAGACACTACCTCTACCTGAGATTTAACTCTTTCTAACTAAAAACATATTCAAAGCTATTATGATCCAAATAGATATCCACATACACTCCATATAGATAATGGCACCAAATCTTTAAAACAAAAACCATAGCCGCCAACTCCAAGTCATGAGTCAGATAGTTCCTCTCATGAACCTTAAGCTGCCTGGAGGCATAGGCTACTACCTTACTATACTACATCAAAACACAACCTAGTCCTATGCGGGATACATAAAAAAACACCACAAAACCATCGCTACCCTCGGGCAGGGTCATAACTGTCACTGAAGTCAACTTATCCTGTAACTTCTCAAAATTGCCCTCACAAGCATTGGACCATAGAAACTTAACCTTTTTTCTGAGTTAACCTTGTCAATGGAGAAACAATAGAAGAGAAATATTTATCAAATCTTCTATAATACCCAACCAAACCCAAAAAGCTCCTAATGTCAGTTGGAGTTATAGGTCTAGGACATTTCTTAATCGCCTCAACTTTCTATAGATCCACCTTGATCCCTTAACTAGAAATAACATGCCAAAGAAAAGTCACAACACTCAACTAAAACTAACACTTAGAAAATTTGACATATAACTTTTGATCCTTAAGAGTCCACAACACAATTCAAAAGTGGTTGGCATGATCCTCCTTACTCTTAGAGTACACCAAGATATCATCAATGAAAACTATCATAGAAAAGTCCAAAAACTACCTAAACACTAATTCATAAGATCCATGAAAGTATCCATAGCATTAGTTAACCCAAATGATATCTAAAAAAACTTATAGTGATCATATCGAGTTTGAAAAGCAGTCTTGGGAATATCAACCTCCTTAATTTTCAATTGGTGATAACCCGAACGAAGATAAATCTTAGAGAAATATCTAGCACCCTGAAACTAATTGAAAAGATCATCAATACTAGGAAAAGGATACTTATTCTTCACTATCACCTTATTTAGCTGACGATAGTCTATACATATTCGAATGGACCTATTTTTATTTTGAACAAAAAACACAGGAGAACCACATGGGGAAACACTAGGATGAATTAAACCCTTATCAAGAAGATCCTTTAACTTATCTTTTAGCTCCTTTAATTCAGCTGTAGCCATTCTATAAGGAGGAATATAAATAAGATGGGTCTAATAGAAGATCAATACCAAAAGCTATTTTCTTATCGAGAGGAATTCTAGGAAGGTCATTGGGAATATTTTAGGAAATTCATTAACCACAGGAACATATTACAAAGAAGGACTTTTAGAATCAGAATCCTTAACCTAAACTAGGTGATATAAACACCTTTTTGAAATCAATTTTTGATCTCCAAGATAAAAGATAAACCTCCCTTTGGGTACTATGGAACTCCTCTCCCATTCTAATACCAGCTTATTAGGAAAGTGAAAACTGACCTTTCGGGTCCTACAATCCAAAGAATCAAGCACGAGTGATGCCAATCCATCTCCAAGATAATATTAAAATTCACCATATCTAACTCTATCGAATCCACCAATGTCTCCCTACGAAAGATAGACACTACACAATCCCTATAGATTTTTCTAGCAACTATAGAATCACCCACCATAGTAGAAATAGAAAAGATATTGGAAATACTTTCAGGACCAAAACCAAAATATACAGCCACTTAAGGGGTCACATAAGAAAGGGTAGAACCCAGATCAAGAAAATAATAAACATTACGAGAAAAGAGCTGTAATATACCAGTAATAATATCTGGAGATGCCTCAGATTACTTGAAAGTAGCAAGTGCATAGAGATGATTCTGGATAGTGTCGGTACCAGAAGTAGCGCTTTTTGGCACAAAAGCTGAAAAAGTGACTACTGAAATATTATTAGTCCTAGTGGCAACTCTAGTTAAAGGATAATCTCGCAGCATTCGACCCAAATAACTATAATTATAGCACTAATTTCTCCCCTTTTCAAAATACCCACGGTAAAGATTCCCATAAAAATGACAAGGAGGGTAAAGTGGGGTTGACTGAGCTCCACTAGCCTAAGACTTGCACCCTGTGTCTTAGAACTACTACTAGCCTGAAAATGATGATCAACTGAAGGCTTAAGATAGGGAGAACTGGAAGACAAATATGAGTTTCCCAGATTTTTCTTCTTAGTCCACTGTCTTCCATCTTTCCCACTATTCTGCTGACCCCCATCCTTCTTTGAATACCTAAACTTCATGTTCAACCTCTCTCCCATCTCTCCGTACCTTTTCTTATTATCCTCTACCTATTTTATATAAACCATTGGGGATGTCCATATCATTATTCAACATTGCATCCTTACACTCCAATACCATGTTACGGGATAACCTAAAAGAAAACTTTCTCATTTTAGATCTCTGTCTAAACACCAACTCTGGAGCATAACAAGACAAATATTGAAATTTTAGAGCATACACTTTGACACTCTTCTTACTTTGCTTAAGATTAACAAAATTCTCAACCTTAGCTTCCCTCAACTCCCGAGGAAAAAAAATTATCAAGAAAGGCACCTAAAAACTCATCCCATAATGTCGGATCAACATTATCACCCCTTAACTGCTCCTACTCCTCATACAACTGACAAACTATATCTTTCAACTGATATGTAGCAAACTCTACACCCTTAGAATTAGTAGAATGTATTACTTTAAAAAATTTCTCCATTTCATCCACAAACACCTAGGATCCTCAACCTTGGAGATTATAAAGGTTTGGGGATTCAACCTCATGATTTAGCCAACTCGAGTGACCTTAGAAAAAGGAGAAATAGAACCAACATGATCTGATTGATGAGACTGAGATGTCACTAAATGAGTAAGCAAATGAATATACTGGCGTAACTACACATTAGAGATATCTCTATGAGGCGATTGATCATAAGTATCACCATTCCAGAACACTTGAGGAGGACTAGTTGTGACAAGTGGAACTCTACGTGGAGTAGCATAATTAGGAGTGGGGATCCTAGACTAGGTTTGCACTCCATTCACAAGGTGAGTCCCTTCCACATTGTCCTCAGGTAGGATAGAGTTCCCAACTGAGTTCCTACGAACGTCAGATCTTCAAGGAGGCATGATTAGAAATGCGAGGAAGTTAAGAGTTAGAAAAGTTTCATAGCACTAGACTCTATAGCCCAAAAATAGAACACAAGAAAGGAAAACATTCCTAAATTTCTTGTAGCCTCCTCCTTATATGTGTGGAGTACTACACACCCATAAAAATAACTCAACGAGATTGAACAACTTTAAATTGTGCTTTAATACCAAGCTTGTCATGACCCGACCCTGAGCCTGGCCGTGATGGGTATCTCAAACCCACCATGGACCGGAGAACACCTCCTTAACCTCACCTCAAGAGCATAATAATAATAATAACAATATGGAAGCTAATTAAATAGTAATAATAAGATTAATAAATACTCAAAGAAAGACTAAGAGTCAAACTACAACCAAACCACATCTGTCTATAAAAGACTCTAAACCAGAATAACATTTAAGTCTGGACATGCCCCCGACTATGACAAAAAAATTCCATAAGTATTGAATAAATAATGAAAGAATAATAAAATGATAAGGCCTTCTTAAGGATGGAGGCTTACTAATTAATAATAACTCAACAGATGTGCTAATATACCTATCACTGCACAGTAGCAACAAAAAAGTCTTTAGACCCTATATCATGAAATAATGAAGTGTTCTAGGATGATCAGTAGGATAAAAATAACATGTAAACTCAAGGAAAGTGATAAAATAGTGCCATGTCTAAAATCAGTCAAAACCACATACACATATTTATATACACATATATTGGAAGGTGGGATAGGGTAAGGGTCATGAACATAAGAGTCTAAAACCATTAACCTAGACTATATAGATCGATCTGTCCTAAAGGAACCCATAGGCTATATGAGTTTAGTCCCCCCTATTGAAAGGGACCTAGTTCATTTTAGTCACACGAACTGAGGAAAAACCAAGTGAAAACTAAGCCACCATGGGAAATAGTGTCCCAAAAATATATATCAAGTGTGCATCAAGCACAGATTTATATTGACTCCCAACACTAGCAAACATGGTTTCCAGTGTTCATTCCCCCGGGACTTACACCTTTACAAAGAGCTACACAATGCTCTTTAAGCCTAAATTAAAGAAATTTACACATAAAACCAGACTATTAACTCAGGAGTCATTCATTAATGCATTTACCACTTGGTATCATCATACAAATATGCTTGCAAGCTAAATTAAACATTCCAAATAATTCACATAACCATATTGACTTCCAAGCGCCATTTAAATCCATACCATGGCCACCAAGGCTATCCAAATCTATTTTTATATTTATTTATCCATTAATGAAATGCATTGAGTTCAAAAGCAAGGTAAATCATATAATTTTTATTAATAAAAATCAAATTGACAAAGTGGGTTGAGGTTCATGTAATTATAAGACAAAATTCATCCAATTTGGGGAAATCGATGTCCCCTATTTCAACCATTTAAATAATGTACCAATTCAGTCCCAAAAAACATATTTTTAAAGTATGTATAATCAATACAAAACATGGTACAGGTAATTCAGCCAGTTACAACCAAAACCCCTCGACCCAATTTCAAAACCCATAATTTAAATCACATGAAAATCTACTCAAATCTTGCCGTAATGTAAAATTAAAGTTTAGGGAAGAGAAACATGACTGAAACATATAATAAATTGAAGTCAATTTGAAGTTTGGAGCCTAAATGATGAATGAACTATGAAACCCTTGAATGTTCTTGGGTTTTGAGTTTTAAAAGTGAATGGATGATTTTGATCTTTTAATACTGAAGAAAAAAGGCTTATTTTATATTTAAAGGTTGTATAAGTGGTAAAAAGACCAAAAGCCCCTGACCCCCAAGTGAAAAAACAAAATTGGAAAAAATTTGCACCTCAGCATGGCACAACCTTATCGTGGATGTTAACCTCCATACCATGTTAATATCACAAAGTTTAATCTCTGTGTCACAGTGGTAATTCTAAGGAACACAACCTCAGAGTTCCAAAATTGACCTAAACCCTTATGAATTGGCTGGGCATGCTACTTCTATTCTGTCGACTGAGTATGAGAGGGTTTATTGCTTTATCTGTGGATTAAGAATCCCTCTTCACATATCTATACAGAGTTTAGTTGTTGGGGGTAGGTATTTACTGAGGCTTTTGATCATGCTTAGGTTATGGAAGAGATAGATCACGAGTCCTAAGGGGGCAACAATAAAAGGCATTTATATTAGGGTAGTTTCAGTGGGAGACGTAGTTGCTCATGGATTAGAGGTAGTGTTTCTCAGGGTAGGTACCCTCTATATCATTATTATTAGCATTAGGGTCTGTCTAGTAGGGCTGTTCATATCATACAATAGATCACTAATGTAGGCTAGTCTTGCTTCAGTGATCATCTGAGCTAGATTAGTGGTCAGCTTTTAAAGGGTTCATATTTGGGTTATTCTAGCCGTGGTGGTTATTCCAAGTTAGCTGGATCTTCTGGTTTTAGTACAACACCTGGGGCAAATTATGGTTATGGTGCTTTTGGCCATTTTATCGAGAGAGTGCCCAGTCATAGAGTGATGGTTCCTTCAACTTAGAGTGCTCCACCTACTAGGGCAGTCCCACCCCCAACTAGAGGTGGTATGCATAGTCATCGGGGTAGTCCCTAGGGTGTTCATAGAGGTTCTTAGGTAGGTAGGATAGGAGATCAGTCAGGATCCTAGCTAGGTGGTAGGAGTGGTTAGTCGTATGCCCTACATACTAAACCCAAGGTTGAGTCCTCAGATGATGTTATTACAAGAATGATTTTAGCATTCCATCTATCGACTTTTTAGTTATTTGATTTTGGATTCACTTATTTTTATGTGTCTGCTTACTATGCCCCATGATTAGAGTTATCTTAGGATTCATTATCTGTGCCATTATGTGTATCTACTCTCAGGCATTATTCTTTAGTAATAGATCAGTATAGATCATGTGTTGTGACTGTTCAAGAGTTTTATACTTAGGCTGATCTATGCCATTATGTGTATCTACTCTCAGGGATTATACTTAGGTGGATTTTGATGTGACCCAGGGCATGGACTGGTTATCCCACTATAATATGGTATTGGATTATTTTTCAAAGACCCTACATTAGCCATGCCCAACATACCCCCAATTATGTGTCAAGAAGCTATTAGTTGTGAGCCAACATGGATTATTTCCTATATTCAAGTTAGGAGGATTATTTTGAGGTTTTGTGTCACGATATTAAATCAAGCGCTATTGGGAGGCAACCAAAATTTTTTATGTTCCAGCAAAATATTTATTTTCCTAGTTAGGTTCTAGTTCAAAGAAGATGGAATCGATGTATACAGCTAGGTATTCCTAATAACACATTTGATGGGTTGTCATAATTGTGATAAGACGTCAGATTCATCGTCAGTGAGATCAAAGCTGAGGCATGTTATGCTAAGGCTGACGACATTCGTGATAGGCTATCACAGTTATGATAAGTCATCATCTTTTGTCATTAGAAATCTTAAAAGAGTAGCAGAAACTTTGGGCTAAAGTAAAAAGATCCAACCCGGCCCACAACTTTGTCTTTCCACCTTCCCGTGTATTTTCTTTCTTTGCTTTAAGTTTTATTCCATTCCATACTTAGTTTATTTCCTTGCCTTTTAAAAGTATTTCCAAGTAAAACAAGAAAAAAATTCCTTCCGTTTGAGAGTGAGTTTGAAGTCAACATCAAGAACTTTTCTCTCTTTTTAACACTTCCTTCTCACTCGGATAACTAAGTTGAAAGTATCAAAGGTGAAGTCGTCCATCAGGTGTGCTCAAAACCTAACTCTTCTCTTCAGTTGGTAAGTAATACACTGATTTAAACCAAGGCTCCCAAGAATATTGAGTCAAATTTAGCTTGCCAATGTATGAAAATTGGGAACTATGATTTGTTGTACAAGCTTGAGACTTAAAGCTCAGCTTAAAAACGCGAATCAATGTGATTATAAGAAGAAGTTGGTTTACAAATCAAGTTAAAATTAAGTTGAGTGTTGTGTTTTGAGTTGGTGACATAGCTGATAAGCTATCATAATTATGATGGCTTATCAGATTATGTCATCACAAGTCTAGGAAAGAAACCCATGATCCCCGTGCTTGATGTAGTCCAGGTATACTCTAACCCTTAGTTCAGTTTTTCTTTGATTTTAAGTTTAGGGTGTAGGGTGAATTATTGTTGTAAAATTTTGTAACTAACTAGGAGAAATACAAGTAACTAAGGCAGTTAACTTGTTTTTGTGATTTTTGATCACCTCTCCAATGATCTGAAGGTTTAAATGTATGATTTGCATCTAAGTGTGACCACTGTGCATCATTGTATGGCATTAGTTCTAGTGACGCAACAATCATTGCTAAACAGCTCAATGAACTAAATGAGTAGTAACTTGTCATATACTTGTATGCCATGTGCGTGTGACATCTTACTTCGTTCCCTATGTATGTTGATTCTAGAACTTGTCTGGTTAGTCTTACCTGGGTTGAAGGATAGGGGTTAGGAAAGGATCATAGGCCGTTTTGATATTAGCTCACTTTAGCCTAAATGACCTTCCTTAGATGAATAATATCCCTTGATCCCTATTTTGAGCCTAAATAGCCTATTTTTTACGATACCTATCACCGTCCCATTTTTATATCATAATGAACCTGTTTTGGCCTTGGTCCTCCTTGGACACTGTGCACCTTGACTTAGGCAAATGGCCTAAGTTGAGGGTGGCTATCATAGGGGTGTATGATGTGAAATGAGTATGAAGAAACTTAGAGTAAAAGAAAAAGAATAAAAATCTGGGTGCGGTGGAAAAGAGCAAGAAAAGAAAAGTTATGAAAAAAAAGAAATGATTGTAGAAAAGAACTGCACCCATTCTAAATAAGTGTGATCAAGAAAAGAGAAGAGTAGAAAAAGGTAAATGAGTGAGACCCAAAAAACTAGTGTAGTGTCAAGGAGGCTTAGTCACTTTAAATACCATCGAGTATCATACCAACCCCTAGCCTACATTACAAGCCAAAGAGAAGACCTATAGTGATCCTAGCTGACCTGTCTGAAGATCTTGGTAATGAAAATAAGGGCAAGCCTATGGTACTTGGCATACATTGATTGGAACTTCATTCTGAGAGTGAGTGTCCTTTGATTGTCCCCATGGTTACATAGATGATTGCTGATATGAGAAAAGGGGGATTTCTTTGTTATGAGGGCACACCAGATATGTTTTTAGTTGCTAACTTGTTCGGATAGTGTAATACTGGTCTATGCATGGTTGTTATAGATGAATTAATGTCGTATCCTGATTCCTGTGTGTTGCATTGTTGTTCTTCAATAATATACATAGTTGTTCTTGAATTGACTGACCTTGGAGATGGTGAAGATGTTTTGAGATAATATGGATGATTGACTGCCGAATGCACTTTGTATCATCTTGGTTGTGTTTTAGTTGCTTAAGTACAAGAAATTGTTTTAAGTTAAGGATGATGATGTTTTTGATTGTTTTATCTTTGATTTTACAGTAGAAGCCAAGATGCAAGGAACCAACAAGGACGAAAGCAAAAGAGTTGAAATCTGAAGCAAATAAAAGAGAAGTATGGCTGACGACGACATTCCTGATAAGTTGTCAGCCTTGTGATAAGCTATCAGAGTCATCATCAGCCTTAAATAAAGAATGGAACTCAGCTGAAAGTTGCGACAACATTTAGTAATAGGCCGTCATAAATGTGATAAGCCGTCAGGTTTATCGTTAACCTAAGGCAGAATATGAGAGCTAAAGTTAATAATTGACGACATCTGTGATAAGTCATCAAAGAGATAATAAGTCATCAGGTTTCATCGTCAGCCTTAAGCAGGAAGTGCTAAAACTGAAGAAGGAGCTGACGATATTTGTGATAAGTCATCAGACTCCTGATAAGGTGTCATGAATGTTGTTATCTAATTCGAGAAATTACTGAACTCTGTGATTTTTTTTCCATAATTAGGGTGAACTATTTAAAGCATAGTTTAGGGTCCCTGTTTTAGGACACACGTATATTGTTACTTTTCTCTCTAGTTTCTAGGCTTGAAAACTAGTTAACTTTGAAGAGATTTTCATCAATATTTTGGGATTTCTATTGTGATCTAATATGAGAATCACTAGTTACTATTCATCTTGTGGTAAGTTCATATTTCAAATTATGAATACATCTAGTTGTTTCGCTTATTACATTATGAGTGGCTAAATCTCTTTAACCCGAATTATGGGATCTATGGGTTAAGTCTTGGTAAGATGCTATGTGTTTAAGATTCTGAAGGTAATAGGACTCCTTGATAATTCTGAGATTTTAATTATTTTCTATTGGTTGCAAACGATAGATAGCACCTACTTTGATTTGCTTGAGATAAGAAATCAAATATAGTAGGAAGTGAATTATTGACAAGGACTTGGAAACACTAAACTTCCATTTAATAATTAACGTTGTAACAAGGTTGATTGACCTGAGGTAAAGTTTGGTTAGTAAATATAAATTCCCTAAGTCCGAGATATTAGGTAATTAAATGCTTAAGTTGGTCGAGAGACATTTAGGCATAAATTAGATAAAGATAATCTGTTGTCCTACCTACTGTGAGAATCTTGAATCACTATTAGCATCTGTCAAGCACTAAAACTCATAGTGAACAAAATTCTGGTTTTACATAAACTCTTGATTACAAACACTGAAACTAAAGTGACCAACAATTATTGGTCAATCTCCAAAACCCCATTTCAGGATACATCCAACTATCAGTTGATTAAATAGCAAATAACTTAAGTTCACACCATATTCCCTGTGAGATTCAATCCCAACCTAGTTGGGTTATATATTGACAACGATCACTTATATTCTTATTAGAGAGGTGTAGTTTGAGCGTTATCAAGAGCCTGGATTAATTAATTCATATACCTTATGTTAAAAGATGGACAATGTACCTGTAACCACGTCAGAAGAAGCCTCCAAATTTTGTCGACCCACTAGAGCATATGTACGATTTTGAACACCACTAGAACTAGCTCACTTAACACCCCTACCACAACCAGTAGGTATCTACTAAACCTTACCAAAAGAAGGAACCGAGGATGATGATGCAATAGTAGATCCAATAGGTCGTGCCATATCAGCCATGCCCCTTTTTGGGCAATCTCTCATTATGTGTCCCGGTGTGCCACACCCATAACAAGAATATGTCCCAAACCGACATGCACCTATATGATTTCTTCCACAATGCTTACAAAGTTGTTTAGGAGGTCTTGATTGGCTTGAACCTCCTTGCTCTCGATACCCCACTACTAGTGAACCTTGACTCTCACTTCTTTGCCTAAATTAATTTTTCTTAAACCCCTGGAATTGAGGAGGAGCGCCTGATGTGGAGTAGGAAGGTGATAGTCTGGGGGGTCTATCAAAAAACTGAGGCCTGAATTCACTTTGAGATAGAGAAAATTGTCCTATAGATCTAGCCCTCATCGAGTGCCCTCTTTCCAGCTCTTGTGTCCTTCTTTGCCTTTGATTCTCCATTTTTTTTAGCAAAATCTTGTATTGTTTCTATATTCATGTCTTTATTCAAGGCAACAATAGTACAATCTCTAACCAAATATGGGTCCAATATATCCACATATCGATGAACTCTATCCTCCATAGTAGCCACTACATTAGGAGCATACCTGGCCAATGAATTAAATTGAAGACTGTACTCCCTCATGCTCATATTCCCTTGGAAAAGATTTAAAAATTGATCTGCACGAGTCTCCCGAATTTCGAATGGAAGATAATTATCAAGAAATGTTGTTTTGAATTCTTCCCAACTAGGTAAAGGTGCACCTATACCCCTTGATTTTTTCCAAGCTTTATACCACAATATAGCCACCCCCTTTAATCGCTATGCTTCTAACTCTACTATCTCTTTACTAGATACACGCATAATATCTAAAGCCCTTTGGATCTAATCAATAAAGTCTTATGGATCTTCATTAGGATCTGACCCTGTAAATTGAGGAGGGTCCAAGTTAAGAAAATCCTGTGTCTATAGACTGGCTGCCCTATCCACATAACTAGAACCTATAGTTGGACCATCTTGTCCTTGACCTTGTCCAGCAACTATACATGTTAATAATTGCACCGCATTCCTAAAATCTTGCTCAGTAGCATTAATAAGTGACTCTGGGGGTACTCCCATCCTCCATAGCTCTTCTGGAGATGGAGGCGTAGAAGAAGTCCGGTATGCAAACTCATCTTGGGTCTCACTTTGATCAGCATATCTAGGTGGTGATTTTCTTATCCCTTCTACGGCAACCACATCTACTTGCTTACTCTTCTTACTCTTACTCCTTCTTGTAATTGGAAACATTACTATATTGAGAAAAGATATTTAAGGTTAAATAAAAGTCAACCTACATTATTGGCTCTATCGCACGATCTAAGGAATAAAGAAAAAGAAACAAATCCTAAATGCCTCGTAGCCTCCTACTTAGAGATGTGGTGCACAACAAACCCATAAGCAAGACTCTACACAGATACGGCTTTGAAGATGACTCCCTAGGATGACCTGCTCTGATAGCACTTTTGTCACGCACCAAATTCTATTAGGGAGGACAGACACCCATTTTGGGAGAACCAACTCTTAACCCTACACTTCTCATGCATGTAACTATAGCATTCAAAGGTCCTGCTAGTATAAATACGATGCATTGATAAAACAAATCACGTAAGTAAGTCCAAACCTACATATACAAGACTTGGCCCATTAGGGCCACAATATTAAAAGAACACAATGCTACCATACTTAACTTCACATTAGTCTGCAGAGCCTCTAAAAGACACATGGACTTAGTTAAGGTCGGGACAAACCCCCGCCTTGATCATAACTACTATACAATACCAAAATATATATAACAGACTCAGAAAGCTCTGAAACAACTTGGAGCTCACCAATAGCTGTTGTATGTCCTGCGCTCCTACTGGGGTGGTCTACTAACTGAAGTACCTGTACCTGCGGCATGAAAAATAGTATCCCCAATGAGAGGTCTCAATACAAAGACTGTACTGAGTATGTACGACATGAAGTGATTATAAATAAGACAAGAGCTCAACAAAATCAGTTATCAATATATAACTATAAAGATAAGGATAGAATACCAACTTTGCTTGTGCTTATGGGATCATGTACATTACATACTTTACTTTTCTTTATTCTTCTTTACTTTATAAGATTATAAGGTATAATAAAAATGACCAGCTGATCAGTGGTAAAAGAGGATGACCCATGCTAGGCATTTTAACCCCTGGGATACGTTCCTCATAAGTACATAAATCGGGATCAACCCATGCTAGGATTTTCTTTTGCCCCTGATACCCGTAATGTTAGTATCAACTCATGCTAGTTGTTTCTTCCACCCCTGGGATACCACCCAAAAATATATATAGAATCACTTCAGATCATTCTTTTCATCTTTAAAGTTGTTGTTTTGGGGGCCATGTATCAGATTTGGATCTTTGGACCAGTAGCAAAAAGGTATGCAAATATGCACTAGACGCTGTAGCAATGAGGTAGAATAAATAATAATAGAAATATAACACATAGGAGCTTAACTAACACCATGTGTCATGTTGACTAAGAGAACAACTCGTAAGGCTTATTTCTGAAAGCACCCATATCATACTAGTATTTAGAAGAGAAAATGGATAGTTCTAGTAACAAACACATCTTTAGGTGCTTTAACAACCTAACAAATTAGAATAAGGTTGTTATCCACCTTGGAGGTTGTACGTTGCAGTTATGTATAACTTGAAAGGAAGAACACTTCGGAAGCTTACTTTGTAACAAAGGAGTTAGATTCATGCCAAAGAGTATAGGATCGATGAACCATACATACCTTGCTGCACAATTGATCACACTTTTATTTAATGTCTTCCCTTTTAGATTACTAATCAACAATAGCATAAGACTAGTATTAGTATCTAATTAACATATTCACGCCATTTAAACTTAATAAAATAGTAATCGGGTAGTAACCCACAATCAACTAATCCAAGGGTGTTCTCTAAATATCGCTCTTCTCCAGTTACATTCACACGCAATGTAACTTCTTATAAGATCCCCTTAACAGTTTCGTTTTTATTTTACTCTCGAAATAGTATATCAAGTGATGTGGGTAGTAAACTTATGCGACATTTAATTCGGCAGTGCACCATTATACCCTTCTTCTACCTTTCAATGGAAATTATTCACACCTTTACCCTAACGTCAACCAAGCATCCCCCCAACATACATACATAAAAAAGATCCAAAACAGCCCCAAATATCCTTAATTTGGCAACCAAAAATTGAACTCTCCATCCCTTGAGTTCTTAACAACAATATATACACAATCCTCAACAAACACACGTATATAGGAAAAGGGAAAAAATGGATAGTATCCATACCTTAATTTTGGTGGTAGTTTATTCTCTTAATGCATATCTCTTCAATAGATTGATCCCTTTACTCACAAACAAAAGGTGAAGAGAAAAACCTCTTAATAATCAAGGATAAAGGGACTGCCAAACTTAAAAAGGGATATCTTATAGTTTAATCATGGAGAACATAATTCTTATAGTATTTTTACGATGTGCTCATGATTTGTTCACTTAAATTTAAATTGTAAGGAAGGTTTCCAAAGAACCCTAGTGGAATTTTAGGGCTGCTGCATAGCTAAGAGAGAACAAGAGAGAAAATCTTGAAAGCTGTTTTTTTTGGCTAGTTAAAATGAGCTATAAGGGCTGGTTTTAATCCCTTTAAAAAGATCTTATCTTGGCCAACTTTCTTGTTCATTTTTGGGACATAATTTATCAAGTAGGTTATGCACCTACTTTCCCATTATATTGGGCCTTTGTGGATTAAAAACTATTGGGCCTTGGCTGCCCATTCTCTTCTTTTTCTCTTCTTTAATTTGGGCCAGAATTAACTTAAGTAGGTGGTAGTGTATTTGGCCCAATAAGATAGTCAAGAGAGCCTTAATTGGTGATGCACCTACTTAGTTCTTAGGTTGGTCAAAAGGTCAAAGTAGGTGATTCACCTACTAGCTTAAATAAGTCAAGCAAACACCTCAATATCTTATTCCATTTTAAGATCAAAATACTTATAGTTAAACTTAAAACTTATGTACCCTTGTTCACTTCATCCTTTAGATTCAAATACCTACTTAAGGGCCCAAATTTAGATACTCTCATTGATGGTAACTTAATCATACCATGTTTCAATATATGTGGGAATTCCTTCAAACCAATCTTACCATCACTTTTCACATAGGATACCCAAGCCCATAACCTACCCCATAAGTCCATATCAAATGCCACATAAGTAGAACTAGTAAACGCGGAATATAGGGTGTTACAAAATCATACCCACACCTCAGAAATAGAACAATGCAGCCATAAATAGGGGTAAAATGACCAAATCATACAGAAATAAATATTTTACATAAATTAAAAAAAATTAAGTCATTACAGGATTGTGGGAGCTATTATTAATAGACATACCTCAATCTGAGCTCACGAGGCTCCAACCTGTAACCCCAGCTGGAAGGGTGCTCTAACCTTACCAAGGGTACGAATATTGACTGATGTGGATCCACTAAACTAATGCCCATAAGGAATAAGATATCTAGCCTGGTCTTACGGGTGACCCTTTAGAACCTATGATAGTTCCGTAGTTCTATGACTTAGGGACTTCTACTAAAGGTCTCAACCTAACTGACGGGGGATCCTTCATCCTTGTATCTACTCAGGGCTATGTACTACTCCTAACTGTATAATAACTAATAACTTAAATGCTCAATAATATTAATATTCTAAAGACTAAAATAAGTATTTCATCTAAAAGCATTTAAATTGTGAAAACCTAATCATTGAATATTCATAATTGAATGAAATCCTAGGTTATCGAGTGTTCATAATCTGCCATCTTAGAAGAATGCAATTACCATGACAATTCCCATAAACAAAATGAAATACAAAATTTTGAAACTCAAGTCTAAAATCATGAATTATACATTACATTAAGGGTTCTTAATTATATGCATATGATGATATTGAAATTCGTCTAGTAACATGGATGCATGGCTCAATTATGACAAGGAACTAAAATATAAACTAAGGAATTTAGGTTAACTTTGAGACTGAATAGGTGAAAGGAAATCTAAAGATGAAGTTCAACATTACTAGAAATGATAACCTTGATGAAATCTTTGAAATTGGAGCCTGAGATTAGAGAACCCTAGTATTCCTCAATAGAGAAAATTGCCTCTTTCTTTCTTTATGATGCTAAGTGTTGAGTATTTTTTGAGTAATAAGGGGCTTAGGGTAATATTAAACTTAATAATCAGTTTTAGGGAAGCTTAACCAAAGTAGTTTTGAAGTTAAAAGACTAGGAAAAGACTGATGTACCCCATTTAAATTCATGACTAAAAAAGCTTCAAAAGGTGACGTACGGATCATCCCACGATCATAGAACCCACCTACATTCGTGGGTGATGATCATGGTTGGTTGGATGTACTGGATGCTCTCTATAATTGATCAAATATGACATGGTATGATCATGGAATCCACTTACGATTGTACCTTGGTTCATGGGTAGGTAGTCTAAGTTGGATGAACTTTAGGAGTCAATATCATGCCCTAAATCGTGGTTTCTAACCACTATCGTGGTACCCTTTCATGGTTGGAAGTTGTACATGTCAACTTTCAGGTTTTTGGGTTGTTTCATCCAGATAAATTTATTGTACGGTCGTACAATCTAACACACAATTGTGGTTACGATCGTACTATCTCACAACCAGACAATGCTTCACTAAAATGGCCATAAATCTTAGATTCAAAATTGGATTGAGAAAAAACGAGATTTTTTTGAAAGAAAACTCAAATACCTTTCATTGGTGGGTCTTGAGATCAAAAATACTTCAGAATATAGGAGTTATGTTCATTTTAAGTTGACTATAGGGAAATTCTTCACAACAAAACCACCAGGAAGAAAGGTTTTACTTAGCTAGGAGCTAGGAGTTATTTGTGGCCTTAATACATGTCTAAATCACTTCTCATACTACGAAAAAATGATGTTTACTTCTGTATGTAACTTGAATTATGGTTCTAATCTTAACTTGGATTTTTGGGTGTTACAAATCTCCCCCTTCAGATCATTTGCCCCCAAATGAAAACTACTAAGCTGAAATGTTTGGGAAAAGTTTGAAATCCCAACACTGAAATACCTTTCATTTAGTTGGTCTTGAGATAAAAAAATACTTCAGAATATAGGAGTTATGCTCATTTGTAGTTGATATAAGGAGATTCTTCATATGAAAACTACCAGTAAGGAAGGTTTCAACTTGGTTAGGAGCTAGGAGTTACTTGTGGCCTTAATACATGTATAAATCAATTTTCATACTACCAAAACATGATGTTTCATCATACATATAGTTGAATCACGGTTCTAATATTAGCTTGAATTTTTGGGGTGTTACAAATCTCTCTCACCAAATGAAAACTACTAAGCTGAAATGTTAGGGAAAAAGTTGAAATCCCAACACAGAATTTCTAAGAGCTAAATAATGACATGATAACTAAGCCTATAAATGAAACATGGGTTGAACTAAACTTATGAATGCCTACTATAACCTAAGAATAAATGGGTGACATGAAACCGAAAGAATTAATTAAGGGGAAACTACAACCTCAAGCTGGAACTGAGTTCAAAGAGAGATGGGGGTACTTGGTCCTCTTATCTGGATTTTCTTTCCAAGTATATCCCCCAACTTAATGATTCTACCAAAGTACTTTTACCAAATTGACCTCCTTATTTCTCAACATACAAACATGACGATCAAGGATCTCAATTCGGACCACCTCATAATAAAGACTATCTTTCACACCCATACTCTCTAAGGGCAGAACTGATGCGAGATAACCAATGCATTTCTTTAACAAGACACTAGGAAAACTCAATGCACTAAGCTAAGTCTACAAGTAAATTTAACTCATAGGCTACATTACAAAAGCGACCTACAATCTTATAAGGACCAACATAGCGGGGACTGAGTTTTCCCTTTATTCAAAATCTCTTCACCCCTTTAATAGGTGAAACTTTCAAGAAAACCAACTCACTAATAGAAAAATCAAGTTCCCTTCTCCTCACATCTATATAGGACTTCTGATGACTTTGAGTTATTTTCAGCCTTTTTATAATCAGCTAAAGTTTCTCCATAGTCTTACTAACTGAATCTAGCCCGATGAATGTGGCTTCACCAACTTCAAACCAACCAACTGGAGATCTATATCTCCTAGCATAAAGTGTTTCAAATTAGGCCATATGAACACTGGAGTGATAGTTGTTATTATAAGAATACTCAATCAAAGGAAAATAATCATTCTAAATACCCTAGAAATTGATCACATATGCTCTCAATATGTCCTCTAAGGAGTGAATGGTACTCTCTACCTAACCATCTATTTGAAGATGAAAAGCCATACTAAGATGAACTTGGGTACCAAGACCCTTCTGAAAAGTCTTCCAGAATTAAGACGTAAATCGACTACCTCTATCTGAGATGATAGTCAAAGGGACTCCATGCAATTTCACAAGCTCCCTAAGGTAGAGTCTAACATAATCTTTGGTTGAATCTAGAGTGTTAACTGGTAAAAAATTTGTCGACTTGGTCATTCAGTCCATGATAACCAAAATAGAATTATATTGCAGATGAGTCCGAGGCAACCTAATAATAAATTCAATGTTCACCAGTTCCATCTTCTAATTAGGAATACTCGTCAAGTATACCACTAGGTCTCTGGTTCTCCACCTTTACCTATTGGCAATTGAAAAACTTAGTCATAATTTTTTTCAATATCCTTGTTCATTCTATTCCACCAATAGACTTCCCATAGATCATGGTACATAATAGTAGCTCCTGGGTAAATAGAATACCAAGAATTATGCACTTCTATTACTATTTGTTGTCTCAATTCATCGGCGTTTAGAACATATAGATTGCTCTGAGAATGAAGAACATCATCTCCCCTTTAGGAGAAAACTTGAATCTCACGATTCTGGATTGCTTCTTTCAACCTGAGAAAAATAGTATCACTATCTTATGTTTTCTTCACCTTAGCTATTAATGAAGATTCTGAAATATTTGGAACTATGATATTACCTTTGGTAGAATCAACCAACCAAACTCCTAATCTAGCAAGTTAATGAACCTCGCAAACTAACTTTTTCTTCTAATCTTCTACATGGGCAACACTTCCCATAAACAACCTACTAAGAGCATCAACCATAACATTGGCTTTACCTAGATGGTATAAGATACTCAAATCATACTCCTTCAACAACTCTAGCACCTTCTTTGATGGAGATTAAAATCTGTATGGATGAATACATACAGAAGGCCTTCATGATCAGTGAATACATCTACGTGAACCCCATAAAGATAATGTCTCCAAATCCTTAAGGCAATCCATTACAGCCAACTTAAGATCATGAGTCAGGTAATTCATTTCATAAGGCTTGAGTTGTCTAAAGGAATATAATGTAACCTAGCCATGTTGTATCAATATACAATCAATTCCAACTCTAGAAGCATAACAGTAAACCACAAACCCATTTGAATTCTCTAGAAGAGTCAAAACTAGAGCGGAGGTGAGTCAAGTCTTCAACTCCTTAAAACTTTTCTCATAAGAACCAAACCACTAAAACTTGACTTTCTTCAGAGTAAATCTGGACATAGAGGAAGTAGTAGAGGAAAATCCCTCTAATTAGATAAATCCATAAAACTCTTAATATCTTATAGAGAGATAGATTTAGGAAAATTTCTAACTACTTTGGTCTTTTTAGAATCAACCTGAATGTCCTTAGCAAAAATGATATAGCCAAGGAATTCAATTAATTTCAACTATAATTCACAGTTTTTGAACTTATTAAATAACTAGCGATCTTTGAGAGTCTGCAAGATAATACTTAAATGGTTTGTATGTTCATCCTCACTTCAATAATAGATAAAGATGTCATCAATAAAGACAATGACGAACATGTCCAAGTACTGCTTGAACACCTTGTTCAATAAGTCCACAAAATCTCAAAGAGCATTTGTTAGTCCAAAAGACATAACAAGAAATTTAAAGTGACTATATCTAGTTCTGAAGGTTGTCTTCAGAATGTAATATTCTCTGACTCTGAGTTGATGATATCCTGATCTAAGGTTTATCTTAGAAAAAACAATTGGCACCCTGAAGTTGGTCGAACAAGTCATTAATCTTGGGAATGGGAAACTTATTCTTGACTCTGACTTTGTTCAACTAATGGTAGTCAATGCATATTCTAATAGAACAATCTTTCTTACATACCAAAAAACTACAACACCCTATAGAGAGATGTTGGGCCTAATAAAACCCTTGTTTAGAAGATATTTAAACTATTTCTTTAATTCCTTAAGCACAGATGGAGCTATTCTATAGGGTGGAATTAATATAGGTTAGGTATTTAGAAGAAGATCTATCTCATTGTCAATTTCTCACTCAGAAGGACTCTGGGCAGATCTTTAGGAAATACTTTTGGGAACTCAATAACTAAAAACAATATCTATCTCATTGTCAATTTTTGCTCAGAAGGACTCTGGACAGATCTTTAGGAAACACTTTTGGGAACTCAATAACTACTGGAACTGAATCAAGAGTTGGGGTATAGGACTTTGAATTCTTAACCCAAATAACATAATAGATGAGCCCTTTGGAAATTATTTTTCTAGACTTAAGATAAGAGACAAATAGACCAATAGGCACAAAGGTACTACCCTTTCACTCTATGACAATCTTATTTGAAAACTTAAACTGGACTGCTCTATTTCTAAAATCTATTGAGGCATAATAAGAGTGAAGCCAATCCATTCCAAGGATAAATTTAAAATTGATCATGTCTAACTCTCAAGATCAACTAAGGTGACTTTCTGAGAAATTATGATAGGGCAATTTTTGTATACCTATCTGGCTATGACTAAAACACCGTCTGACTAGACATTAAGAAAGGTTTTTAAAGAGTTTTAAAACTGACACCAAAGTCTACTGGTATTTAGAAAGTCACAAAGGATAGTGTGGCTCTAGGATCTAATAATGCATATACGTGAATATAGAAGACCTGTAATGTACTAGTGACAATATCAGGAGAACCTTCCTAATTCTTTTGAGTCTAAAGGCCATAGAACCTGTTCTAATATTATTCACCAACTGAACTAGATGAGGCACCCTACTAAATCGAGCAACCTGTTGGAGCGGTTGAAGAGTTAGATTGACATTGCAGAAGAGCATCCCTACCTCTCTATGAAGCCACTAGATATTCCTTTAATATATGGCCTAGATTGCTATCAAAGACAAACATCACTACCAACCATACACTCACCCTTGTAGTTCTTACCACACTTGTTACAAATTGAGTTAGTGCAACCACTATTCACACTATCTTGGGACTTAGAGCCTGGTTCTCTAACCCGATTATCTTGCCTGAACTTAAGAACTGGAGCATTAGAATAATATGGGGTTGGATTTGAAGATTTATAGTAGAAATAAGAGCCATCATCTAATCTCCGTTGGGTGAAATTAAATCTACCTATGTTATCCCTCTTACTCTCCTTTACTTTCTCCTTGATTTTTTATTACTTAAACTATTAAGCATGAATCTTAAGCCTGGAGATGTCCATATCCTTAACCAATATAGCAGTCCTACATAATTTGACCACATCTTCAAAAATACCAGATACAAACTTATTCATGCTGGCTCTGAAGTTAGCAACCATTGTCGGTGCATATTTAGCCAATTGAGTAAATTTGAGAGGATACTTATTTACACTCATGTTACCTACTAATGAACTCATGAAATTTTTCTTCCCTTAGCTCAAGTGGGAAGAACCTGTCTACGAAAGTAGCAACAAACTCATCATACTCTACTGGTCCTACATCCACACCTCTATTATTTTTCCACTATTTGTACTACGTGTGAGCCACTCCTTACAAATAATAAGCACCCAATTCTGCACTTTTGATTAGAACGACACCTATATAAAATATTGAATATAATCCAGGAACTCCTATGGGTCCTCTTTAGACTTAGACCCAAACAATATCAGAGGATTTATCTGAGTGAATTCTGGAACTCTGGTTGCTTCCATATTCACTACTGAGTTGGTTGGTACCACAACCTGCTAGTTTTTTAGGTGTTTATGGACTAGGCTAATGTTGTGAAAGCAGCCTTGAATTTCGTGTGAGAGACTTGCTCATTCAAAAGGTTTGCTAGAATTGGTGGTTCTTGTTGGTTCCTATTCCAATTACCATATCTACCTATCTATTTCTACATTCATTGGATCTTCTGGGAGTCATTTTATGTAAATGCATAGAGTATGAGTTAGAAAAATATTATCATTGAGTTAATACTCTATCGCACGATATGAACATGAAAAAAATGTAACTTTTACTAAAACATTTCATAGCCTTTCACTCATAAGTGTGGTGTGCTTCACACCTATGACAAGACCCTACTTAGTGTGGCTTTCAAACACCCTAGGATACTTTAAAATAAATACTCTAATACCAAGTTTAGCATGGCCCGATACTATCCCTAGATGCAACACGGTGATTAGAGTCACAAGTGACCCCAAGCTAACCCATGGTCTGACATGACACTAAGAATACTTTATAAAACTGAATAACACTATGCAGAAGCTAAAGTCTGACCGATATATGAAAATCAAAACCAAATGCCAATGTTAAAAAAAATGAAAATCACTAAATATAACATAAATTTAAATCTCTATATTTGTTTGAAAGCCTCTACCGATGAGTCGTTGGGACAAGCCCTCAGCTAACTCTAACTATCTAAAAACTGGAAAGACATAAATGAAGGATATTAATATTTATCCCTCGAAAGATGAGGACTCACAAAAGTACAACTGCTGATATAGTAAGAGATCATACTATAGTATCAAAACCTATATTATAAGACAATATAGTACAAAAGAAAGTATGTGATTAGTACTTTGAATGTATTGAGTATGTGAGATGGGAAATAACTGATATAGGTTGAACATAAAGCATGTAACATGATAATATTATACAAGACCAAATAATAAACATGTGTTTGCATGATATGCTGAATAACTATGTATGAGCTCATGCAACTATGTAAACTTAAACTGTGGACAGTGGAGCTACTGTTAACTGACATACCCTAATTTGAGCTAATTAGGGTCCAACCTGTAACCCCAGCTGGAAGGATGCTCTATACCCTGCCAAGGGTATGAACACTGACTGACATGGATCCATTTAACTAATGTCCATAAGGACTAAGTATCAGTCTGGTCTAATAGGTAGCCCCTTAAAACATAGATGGATGCCATAGTTCTGGGACTTAGGGACTTTTACTAAAGACCTCATCCTAACTGATGGGTGATCCTTCATCACTGCATCTACTTGGTGATAAGTACTACTCCTAACTGAATAATAACTGATAACTAAAATACTCAATAATAATAATATTTTGAAGATTGAAAATCAGTACTTTATATGAAAGCATTCAAATCATAATAACTGAAGGATTGAATATCCATAAATATATAATCATGAAATCTTAGGTCATTGGATGTTCATAACCCAAGAATGAAACTATCATGATAATTATCATAAACAAATAAAATACAAAATTATGTTACTCAAGTCTAAAATCATGAATTATATATTACATTGAGGGTTCATATGTATAAGCATGTGATGATACTAAAATTCATGGAGTAACATGGGTCCATGGCTTAATTATGACAAGGAACTAAAATATAAAGAAATTGATACTACTCATGAACCCTATACTCTCAGAAAGGATTTAAATTGATAAATTCAGATTAACTTTGGGACTCAACAGGTTAAATAAATTCGAAAGATGACATCCCACATACCTGGAGATGATAACCTTGAAGAAATCTTTGAAATTGGAGCCTGGGATTAAAGAACCCTAGTTTTTCTTGATAAGAGGAAATTGCCTCTTTCTTTCTCTGTGATGCTAAGTGTCGAGTGTTTTTTGAGTAATAAAGGACTTAGGGTAATATTAATCTTACTAATCAATTATGGGGTGGCTTAAATAATTTAGTTTTGATGTTAAAAGAGATGAAAAAGGATTGATGTGCCCCTTTAAAATTTGTAGCTGAAGAAGGTGACATACGAACCATTCCAAAATCGTAGGACCCACCGACAATCATGGGTGGTGCTCGTGGTTGGTTGGATGGACTGGAGGCTCTTTGGACTTTATCAGATAAGCCATGGTTCAATAATGGGACCTACCTATGGTCTTACCTTGGTTCATAGGTTGGCAGTCCAAGCCGAATGAAATTTAGGAGACAAGATCGTGCCCAAGATCGTGCTTTCTAACTATGAGCGTAGTACACTTTCATGGTTGAAAGGTACATTTGTCAACTTTTAGGTTTTTGGGTTGTTTCATGAAGATGAGTGGATTGTAATATCATACAATCTAACCCACGATCATAATATATCACTGTTGGACAGTGCTTCATTAAAATGGTCATAACCCTTAGCTCTGGAATTGGATTAAGGCAAAACTGGTTGAGTTGAAAATAGGATTCAAATACCTTTCATTCTGTGGGTCTTGATCTCAAATATACTTTATAATATAGGATTTATGAATGATTGAAGTTGACTATAGGTAGATTCTTTGCAAGAAAACCACCGATAAGGAAGGTTTCAACTTGACTATGAGCTAGAAGTTATTTGTAGCCTTAATATATGTCTAAAACACTTCTCATACTAACAAAACATGATGTTTGGTTATACATGTAATTAAAGAATGGTTCTAATCTTATCTTAGATTTTTGGGGTGTTACATCTTTGGGTGATCATCCACGCCCCTTTTCTTCTATTGTTATTGATCTCCATGTCCATCACCAAAAGCTTATGTTGGGTTGAAATATTCTTACTTAGTATAATTTAAAAAAACCTCTCTTACCCTTTCTACAGAGCAAAAAGTCCATCTGGGTCTTAACCACCAAACTACAGAAGGTAACCAAGTGGTCCTCCTTTTGGGGAAGCACGAATTCATAACTATAAACCTAAAGGCTCTACCAAAATCCAAAAGGAAGGCTTCTTATTTGTTCTTTTCACTAACCAAATCCAACATGCACATCACCATAACCATTCAGGGTTGATTCGATGTGTCCACTGAAATCTCCTCCTATAAAAAAAAATTAAAGTTTGGAACACCTCTCATCACCTCATATAAAACCTTCCAAAAGATCTTTTTTCTCCCCTTTGTCCAAGCCTACTTGCAGTACGTATACACTAATATGTTCAAATATACCCGTATGTGACCAACTTAATAATTGATATCATCCTATTATTGACCTTACTAACCATTACAACTTTCTCCCTAAGCTCTTCTCAACTAAGATTCCTACTTCTCTTTTATTCCTCACATCTTCTAAGTCCCACAATTTATACATGTCCATTTCCCGCGCCTTAGTACCTATCTATTTTGTCTCCTGGACACAAGCTACAACCGTGCCTTAGTCCCTATCTATTTTGTCTCATGGACATAAGCTACAGTAATCCTCCCTTCCTGAGAATATTCACTAATTCTATGGACTTTCTTTGTAAAGTACCTATGTTCTAGGATCATACTCTCAACTTAGAAACTCCCTTAACCCACTTACCTCTCATACCCCTCTCTACCCCGACTGATGGAAACATGTCCCTAGTCTACCATCATCTACCAAATCCACTAAGAAAAGCGCAAGCTAATCAAGGATATACTAACTAAACCATCTGATCTACAATAAATAAATAGAATACAAGACAAACAGGATACAACAGATAAGCACTCATTACAGCTTTACCTATATAAAATACACTATCTCAATTTGTACAAATATTACTGAACCACAAAAATCAAGAACAAAATAATCAATAACTATAATACCGAACAATATCTACTAGGATGGAATATGATTGTACCAATAAGAATCAATATAAAAGTGACACGACACGCCCTGGGGCCTTGTCGTAATGGGCATCCCAAGTCTGACCAGGACTAGAGCCACCCTTATTATCCAATCCATCCTCCATCTGCCTGCCCTGAGTTGGCTGAATTTCGAGCATGTAACAAGATAGTGTAATAGCTCACATAAAGACTTTAGGATAAGATCATAACCGTGACCGACCTAACTGAGTCCAACCATCGGAAACGAATAATCCAACCATACCAAAACAAGGGTCATAAACCAGGCCATAACCAAGGATGTTCCAAAATATAATATAATTAATCCCAAAATGAAATATGATGGAATAGTGAGAAATTATATCCGATGATGTCGGCCTTAATACCAATACCAACGCAAAGACCGATACCTCTATCGATCCCGCCCATTCCAACCCAAAGCCTCTGACCAAAAGAGTAATGAAATCCGGTTGGGACATGTCCCTAACCATAGCAAAAACCAATATCCAAAATAAAATCAAAGTGTCTAGAAATATCCATAACAAGAACTGGAGCCTTCTGAAAGGATGGAAGCTCACCACTTTAGTTTAAGTTCTGATCCCCAAGTCAATCACTATGTAGGAAGAGTAGAATGGGCAGTTCCTGCATAGCGTGGGTATACAGCCGCCAGTAGACGGGGTTAGCGAGTGACCGCTAGCATGATCTTAGGGTAAGGATAAAATAATTCCATTTATAAAACCAAGTAAAATCATCCATATGCACACGACCATACATATATAACCATGATGGGAAAAGGGACCAGGTTTAGTATGCCTTTAAAACCTTTTCCTTGGCTATGTATCTTTGTCGTCCTAAACCACCCACAGGCTATATGGGTTCAACTCCCCCTGCTGAAAGGGCCCTAGTGCGTGTAACCACTCGACTAGGGAATAAAACCTTAGGATAAATAGTACATCCCCTAAATATAGTGTGACATCATGCACACGGTCACCAAGACCAAACTCATATCGGCAAAGATGAGTTTCCAATTTTGTTCCCCCCAGGACCTCCACCTTTCATGGCTTAGCTACACCCCCGCCATTATTGCCCAATTAAAACCAATTTTCAAATAACCAAACCATTATCCATTTATTAACCAAGGCCATTAATATTGGTGTTATTATACCAATCCTTACTTACAAGTATTATCCATAGCCAACCATATAGAGGTTAAAGGGGACTTTCAAGTGCCCTCCCATTTACCATATTAAACTATTTGGGGAATTCCATATACCCCTCAAGCATAACCATTAGCCATTTACCATTCCAAGATATTTAAACCATGCATAATTCCTATACAAGGTTTTAAAGAATGAAAGAGTTCCATTAAAAGTAGTCAATGCAATGAAAATATCTTTATAAGCATTTTGTCAAACATATTAGGGGCATAATATGACTACAACCAATTCCAATTTCCATTAAACCATTTTCATACAATCCAATTATCCAAAATCACCATTAATGCATATAAAATCATAATTAAAACCATGGGAAACCATAACCAACCATTTAATATCAAAAACCCCAAATCATATTTGAAAACCAAAATCATACAATCAATGAAATCATGAAAACATTTATAAAATCATGCCTCTAGTTAGAATTAACAATAAGGGAAGAGAACATGCCTTAAACCAAGATGATGATGGAAAGAAATCAACAAGACAAGCCCCAAATTGATCCTTTAGTTTAAGTCCTAGCTTCCCTTGCCTAAAGACTCTTCAGAGAATTATGGAGTGTTTTAGAAAAGATTCTAAGTGTTAATGAATGAAATAATAGGGTAAATAACCTCCCAAGTAGGTTAGAAGTCGTGGGACCTTATTAGTATAATTGGGGAAATATCCAGAATACCCCCACTTAAGTTGCACCAAAATCCCATCACAGGGGTACGACTTTTCCACACGAGTCGTACCCTCCAATACGATTGGTATCCTCTACTAGTATCCTAGCCTCAACCCTTGGATCCAACACTGTCCTGCATATGACTCATCCAACCAAGTCATAGTGACAGCATACAATCTATACCCTTCATCTGTACCCCTGGAAGATTTAAGCTCAAGGAAAATTTAGACACTGTCCACCGACGAGTCTATGGTACGACTCATACTCTGGCTTACAGATCATAGTGAGCCACTCGTACTCAAATCCAACCCAAGTAACCAAGTCAAAGATAAAGTTAAGGAACCAAATATTTCGTAACCACCAATACGACTCGTATCCCTAAGTAGTATTTATTCCATTAACCAACATTCATCCCACCAACCAACACTGGTCAGTATACAACTGGACCTTACCATCCGTACCCAATATGCGGCTCGTACCCTTGACTCGTATTGGGTCTAGAGATCAGAATTCTAGAAAATTTTCTAAGGGTAAAAAACCAGGGTGTTATTGTCTTCCCCACTAGGAACATTTGTCCCCAAATGACGGACAAGGTAGGGGTAACTACACGCACGAGTCATTTACATTATCAAATATATATATTCCCAATCTTTAACAAAGTTTGAAAACAAAGAGGCAAGGATATTAATATTTCCTTTAAAAAAAACTCATAAAATAAAGATGTGTTGAGGACACATACCTTCCGCATTAATCCCAGGAGAAGAAAACAAATGCAGATATTTGAACTTCATGTCCTCCTTTATTTTCGGTGTAGCTTCTTCCACCTTATGGTTCCGTCAAAGAACCTTAACCGAAGCCACATCCTTGGTCTGCAACCAATGAACCTTCCTATCCAAGATCTAAAATGGGACCTATTCATCAGACAAAGAATCTTTGATACCTAATCTGTGACGCCCCAAAAATGGGTCCCGAGATGTCACACGGTGCTTAGGGTCACAAGTGACCCCAAGCTAACCCTTCTACTGGCATAACTGATAAGCAACTGAATAAAAATACAAATCTATACAAATCAGCAGAAATTAACTCTTTTCTGAATCTAATCGATACAAAAATGGAATTTTACAGGATTATAATTCTGCCTTTACAACAAAAATTGAAACAAAATACATCAACTTCTACTGACTGTCAATGAAGCCTCGACTAGTACTGACTGTAGGTAGCCGGTTCATGACTCCCGACTAGCCCAACTCAATACGACTGAATAAAGAAAATACAACACTATAAACTCTGCATAACTAACCTAAGCCCTTGAATCAAAAAGACTCATCACCTGCTGACTAGATACCACGAACTGACTGGATCCAAAGATGGAACTATACTTTGTACCTACATTCTGAGAAAATGTAGCCCACATACGAATATGTGGGTCAGCACCGTGGAAAAATACCGAGCATATGGGGGTGCAATGCATATATAAAATAATATCTTAATATCATCACAGTTTATAAAATTATGCATGCTGATATAGATGACTCACTTAGCTCGATTTAAATTATCAAAATCATGGATGAATAATACATGTAAAGTAAAACAAGTGAGTCATTACAATACGTTCTCAATTCACTTTCATCTCAATTTCAAATCATCAAAACAATCAAATCTCATGTCAATTCTCATTAGAATATATTCCTTAAATCTTTTAAGAATAATGACTTTCTCAAACTCAGCCTTTTAAGCAAATATGTTTTCATCTCAGATAGAAGAGTACACGCACACACATTGGGAGATCCTATAACCGACATAAACCATGTGAGCCACATGGAGTCCAACGTCCAACCCACGTTGGGGAGAGCCGTCCTATCCTTGCTATTGGAGTAGGACTTCCAATATCAATCCAAAAACACTAGTGATCACTATATAAATCAGCCTCAGCCTCACTCCTATGGGGGCACGTAGTTCTAGGAAAGTAAGGTCACTTTATACCTCCCACTCGGTGCTAAAGATTTCTCCCGGACTTAGCTCAGATCATTTCAAAGACAATCCACAACAAAACAATTTCAGTAATATATAAATATACATCGGGAGTCATCATGCTTCCCATTTATCAAAATCAACCACGTTGTGGATTTCTTTCATACTCGAGTTCAAAACAACTCCATTAAGACCAAAAGGTCAAATCATTCAAAACATCTCAAATTATTTAAACTCAAGGTGCTTATAACATATGATTTTCTCAAAATAATAATCTCAAATAGGGTTCCAAAAACCCCATACATCAATATCACCATAAAACCTTCCAAAGTTTCATACTTTATGACATAAGCACAAAAATAATCACTTAAAACTTAAAATTTCAGCTTTATAATCATACATCTTGGTAAAGAAAATTAGCTTTGAGATTCAAATCTCATTGTGCTTATAGCACATAATTTCTCAAAGTACAATTCCAATTAGGACTCAAGATCTCATACATCAAAATCATATTAAATTTTCTCAAGATTCATGCTTTTCATCATAAATATATATAACTTACTTTAAAATCTGGAAAATTCAGCTTTATGTACAAAAATGTCATCATTCTCATTCAATTCAACTTTCAAAACATAGAGAGTATCATAATCTCATGTAAAATCATATAGGGTATCAATTCATGCTTCAAATTCATATCAAAACATGTAAAATCATCTATATTCATAAAACAAAAATTAATTTGGGCACAAAAACGAAAGAGAGTTCTTGTTGAAAAACCCCACATACCTTGAATGATGAACTTTAGATCGATACTTATTTTTGAGATGTTAATCGTGCCTTTGAATGATGGTTCTTGGAGTTCTTGAACTAGGAACTTGGAATCTTGAATAAATTTGCAGAATTAATGGTGAACTTTGGAGGTTCTTGAAGTTGGATGTAGGAGCTTAGGGTTTTCTTTTTGAGGAAATTTGATGAAATATAACATATAATGCTTCTAATAGGCTTTAATATAGGGTTTGGATGGATTTTGGGTGAGGGGGAATGACCAAAACACCCCTAAACCAATAAAAAAAACTGAAATTCGCGTCTGAAACAGTGTTGGCGCGTGATCTGCGCGCGGCGCGGGCCTAATCGCCCTGGCTTACAGCTCTTCACTAAAAGGGTTGTAACTTTTCGCTCGGGTATCGGATTTTTACGAAATTGGTATAGTTGGAAAGCTAATTCAATTATATACAATTTGATAGGTCTTAGGATGAAAAATTCCATGTATATAAATATTTATACTCGTTTGAAGTAGACCCTTGTAGAATCGAATGTCAAACTTTGGACGAATTAATTGGTCTTAGCTCAACTTTGTTCTAAGTTATTGCTATGAACATTTTTCACCTCAAAGCTACTTCATAGACTAGGATAATGATCATGAAAACTATATTCACATGAGAGTCACTTGGATTAGAGTTTAGATGCGTAGAAACGACGGTTCGAATTCTAGCACGAAAATACGGGGTATTACATTATCTCTCCCTTGGGAACATTCGTCCTCGAATGTGAATAATTAAATTCAAACACAGAGGAATCTTGGTCTTTGAGCTATCATGTTCAACTGAAATAAACTGAATCACTGAATCTCAAACCTAATGAGCCACTGAACTGATCCGCAAGTGCACGAATTCTTATTAAAATAGGTAAATGGCTAAGATAGGAATAAGAGTATCAACTTATGAGTCACCATTACTTTGCACTGGACCTGATCTCATGAGAAAAGATGAGAGGTTTATACAAATGAAAACTTAGGGTATTACAATATCCCCCTCTTGGGATCGTTCGTCCCCGAATGATTTTGATTTTGTTGAAATACTAAAGAAGATCGAGATGATACACATGATACTCACAAACTGAATCATGGCTTAATATCTGAATCTGAAACTGATGCTATTAGGGAGTAAAGAGCTTTGAGCATAATCTGAATAAAACATCTGAATAAGGAATTACAACATTGCTATCCCTATGTGACCCGAAACATCGGCCCATAAATCATAAGCTAGGATAGAATTACTAGGCCTTAAGAAATGCGACTTCTTACTTTCAAGCTTAGCAACACTGATCAAATTCTTCTTCGACTAGGTTATTCCCTTCAAATATCACACTCGCTTGATTCAACTTAAAGTTTTCATATGGCATTGATGAATTCGTCTGTTAAAGTCTAAAATGAACTAGTTCTCTTTATTATGGTAAGGCCTAACTCGAAACCACAAGGTGCTATATGTAACTCCACACCATAATACAAATCTGGGCCATGAATTCAACACTCTGAGCACTATCATAACTACTCACTCTAGGATGATTTTCCTCATCACTTCAACCATTAAATTCAACTTCTTACATGCCGACATGACATTCAAGCCTATTTTCATATCAACATCTACACCATTCAATTTTTCGGAAGACACACATAAACTATTCTCAACTAAACAAATCATACACAGGACTTTACCTCAATATTCTCCACTCATGGACTTACATAAAACAACCATACAACAATCTCTCCCAACATGGCACAACTATTTATTTCTATCTGCACAATCATTCATCATTACTATCTTGATCTAAGGGAAGGTCACTGAAAGATTGGAATATTGGGATTCGAAACATGAAGGGATACTAGGCATAACTTAACACCTTACTGAGGCCCTAGGAGTAGAGGATTCACGACATGGATTCATTAAAGAGATCTAATCTGAAGACGTATCTGATATAATCTGAATTTCACTGATCGTTAAAAGTGTTGCATGGGTACATGAGTCAGGAGATACATGACATAAGTTTTTGGAATTTATAACTTACGGAAGGTGATTCCGACTTCTGAATGATCTGGAACTCCCCATATTAAGAACTGGAAAGATACATGATTCTCTATTATGCACGCGAATATGAACTATGATCATTGAACTGACACATAAGGCATAAGTAGATATTGGAATAACTGAAATACCCACACTAAAATAAAAATGGGTTAAGACCTATCCTCACTCTCTCAATGTTTCTACACTACACTGGCATCACTACTAAAATTGGGAAGTCTAACTTTGTTACTCATTCTATCATCTCTCCCTTATCTTTAAGCCATCATTATAAAACTGCGGAACCCCTTAATACAAAGCTTTCTTGGAGTAACAATGGAGGATCTAGACTTCTTTGAAGAAGAGCTTTGGAGTTCTTAGGGCATTACTTGGGAGAAAAGTAATGAAAACATGTCTAATGTGTTTAGAATAGGCTTAAATCTTATGTTTAGATGGATTGGGGATGGAAAAAAGAATCATTTGTCCTTAATGAAATGAAAAAAAAAATAGAAGCTGAAATTTGGCCTGGCGCGATCCAGCAGGCGGCGCCCGTTCTAGAGCGGTGCACTACCCCAGACGGTGCCTGCTAATCGCGGGGTGCTACTGGAATGAAAACAAAATGCGGTCTTAGGCTCGTCCAAAAATTCCAAAACTCACCCGAAACATGCTACAACCTTGCCCCATCGCATCACAACAAAAATTTCAAGAAACAAATACCGGGAAGGTCACCAAAAAAATCAACAAAGATAAAGGGTTCAAAATAAAACTAAGTGTTGAAACTCTTAGCTAAAAATTCTAAGTGTTAAGCTCAACTTGACTCATTTTGAAGGGTTTAACAACGACGAAATTTATGGGGTCATACATTACACGTAAATAGTAGAAATTATCCCAAAGGACTACACCTGAAAGTGTAAAACTCTCTGCTAATGCTTCATTCGTAGTCAACTAATATCACTTCCCTAAACTTACACCAGTATACCCAACATCATCAACCTATAACCCATAATCTAATTGACAAGAACCTCGTATACCACATCGCCTCATTCATACTTATCAACTCAAGGGTACAACTAACCACACAATACTTAACAAATTTCGAGAATAAGAAAGCCCCATATCACCTTGGGCACACCTCTACATCATACCTGCAACATCATACTAACTTTCGATAAATAAACTCTTACATACACTGTTCAAGCCCACTAGATTACTTTCATACAACTAGTTGCACTATCGTTACATCCACCTTGATGACCATCCACCGATCAAACTTAATGTCTAGTGCTAAGCATGATTTAACAACCCACCTTACACACAATTCTCACTTAGAAACTATAGAACACAACATTATAAAACACTAGTATACTAGAACCCCCATAAAATGACAATTGATTATAATAATATGGCATATCTTATGCACAATCCGTTAACACATCCTCCTTCTACACATCATTACTATTTACCCATCTATACACCTAAACTTCTTTCATAGCTCTATAAGTTTCAACTAAACTCCCTCTTCCCACCTCAAGAAAGCCTAAATTAACAACACTCATCCACCAAGTACTTTCATCAATAACCTATACTTTTCTAACACCACAAATACCATCAATAACTCTTTACTTACCCTAAGCAAACAATAATCCACCTTAACTAATAACTCCTCCTCTAACTTTCACTAAACTAACAACCAAGGGTATATCACTTCATTACTAATTCAATCATAAGCAAAAATTCAGATATACATATTCAATAAATCGCCCTTACCACCTTTCTTATCACTACACTTCTAAACCCACACTTGCAACTAACACGGGAACAACAAGATAAATAACAAGTTTCTAGTGAATCGAAATAGGCCTCACACGGCTTCACTAGACTTTGGTTTTGTGTTTTGATCAAGAAAGTTACATGAATAACAAAGTAACTATGCTAGTGAATCGAAATAGGCCCCACACGGCTTCACTAGACTTTGGTTTGTATTTTGAACAAGAAAATGAGATGAATAACAAAGAAGCTATGCTAGTGAATCGAAAGAGCCCCACACGGCTTCACTATACATTGAATTCTTACAAACATAATGATAACAAGATTACATAATACAAGAGATAGAAACATGACACACAATATTCAACGATCTAAGAATACACCTTACTCTGTCTTAATTAAAAAACTCATAAGAATGAGGGCATAACTTTCAACTTAAGGAACTTAACACACTAGAGAGCTCCTCTCAAGCCCTTTGTGTAACTTTTGAAATTTCTTCTAGAAAATATAAAAGCATTACCTGGGGAAGAACTGGAGCTTGCGAATCATGTTATCTCAAAAATAATACATAGAGGGAGAAGTATAGATTAACATTGTAGATTCTGAGGAGGAATCTGAAAGCACACCTAACCTAGGTTTAGTTCACGACTTTTATGAACATGAATAAAGTACTTCAATCTTTGGAACTCAAAAGCACTGACAGGATACTTTCTAGCTCTCTTACAATCCCAAAACTATCTACGGAGAATTAAGCTTAACAGTTTCTGATACCTTGAAAATGAGGCAGAGTTGGCCAAAATAGAGTAAGATTAGAATCTATATAAGCTTCTTGAGAACCTTTTTATAGCACGATCTTAGACTTAAAAGAAGGGAAATATTTCCTAAATGCCCTGTAGCCTCTCGAAGAAAAGTACAGACGTCTTCGTACCATTCCATAAGAATCTACTAGACACGACTACATAGACACCCTAGGACACTTGAACTCTGTGCTCTGATAACAAGTTTGTGATGCCCCAAAATCGGGTCCCCGAGACGTCACACGATGCTTAGGGTCACAAGTGACCCCAAGCTAACCCTTTTACTGGCATAACTCATAAACAACTGAATAAAAATACAAATCCATGCGAATCAACAGAAATTAACTCTTTTTTGAATCTAATCGATACAAAAATGGAATTTTACAGGATTACAATTCTGCCTTTACAACTAAAATTGAAACAAAATACATCAACTTCTACTAACTGTCTATGAAGCCTCTACTAGTACTGACTGTAGGTAGCCGAGTCATGACTCCCGACTACCCCAACTCAATACGACTGAATAAAGAAAATACAACACTATAAACTCTGCATAACTAACCCAAGCCCTTGAATCAAAAGGACTCATCACCTACTGACTGGATACCATGAATTGACTGGATCCGAAGGTGCAACTATACCTTGTACCTACATTCTGAGAAAATGTAGCCCACATACGAATATGTGGGTCAGCACCATGGATGTAGGAGCTTAGGGTTTTCTTTTTGAGGAAATTTGATGAAATATAACATATAATGCTTCTAATAGGCTTTAATATAGGGTTTGGACGGATTTTGGGTGAGGGGGAATGACCAAAACGCCCGTAAACCCATAAAAAAAAACTGAAATTCGCGTCTGAAACAGTGTTGGTGCATGATCTGCGCGTGGCGCGGGCCTAATCGCCCTAGCTTACAGCTCTTCACTAAAAGGGTTGTAACTTTTCGCTCGGGTATCGGATTTTTATGAAATTGGTATCGTTGGAAAGCTAATTCAATTATCTACATTTTTATAGGTCTTAGGATGAAAAATTCCATGTATATAAAGAGTTATACTCGTTTGAAGTAGACCCTTGTAGAATCGAATGTCAAAATTTGGACGAATCAATTGGTCTTAGCT
This sequence comes from Capsicum pubescens, assembly GCA_030864215.1. Lineage (NCBI taxonomy): Eukaryota > Viridiplantae > Streptophyta > Magnoliopsida > Solanales > Solanaceae > Capsicum > Capsicum pubescens. The sequence goes on along the minus strand of CM061540.1, from coordinate 208,488,933 downwards.
CAACTTTGTTCTAAGTCATTGCTATGAATATTTTTCACCTCAAAGCTACTTCATAGACTAGGATAATGATCATGAAAACTATATTCACATGAGAGTCACTTGGATTAGAGTTTAGACACGTAGAAACGACGGTTTGAATTCTAGCACGAAAATACGGGGTATTACATAATCCTTCTAAAGGAACAACCAAAAAAGGATCACCAATGGACTTCCTCATCATGGAAACACGAAATATCAAATGAACAAAGCTCAAGCTAGAAGGAACTCTAGATCATAAGCAACATTACCAACTTACCACAAAATCTCATAAGGACCCACATACCGAGGACTGAGTTCCCATTCTTTCCAAACAGCATTACTCCCTTCATGGGAGATACCTTGAGGAAAACCTTATCCCCAACCTCAAAGTCCAAGTCTCTACTCCTAACATCCACAAAGGACTTTTGGAAAATTGGGGCATCCTCAAACCTAACCCGAATCACCATCACCTTTTTCAGAGCCTGGTAAACTAAATTGGGACCAAACATGTCTGCCTCACCAAGCTCAAACCAACCAATAGGAGAATTACACCTCCTACCATACAATGCCTCAAAAGGGGCCATACCTATACTAGAATGATAGCTATTGTTGTAAGCAAACTCCACCAAAGGTTGATGCTCAACCCAATTGCCACCATAATCAAATACACAAGCCCGAAGCATATACTTTAATGTTTGAATAGTTCTCTCCACTTGCCTATCCATCTACGGATGGAATGCAGTACTCAGAATTACCTTGGTCCACAACCCTTTCTGAAAAGACCACTAGAAGTGACATGTAAACTACGTGCCATGATAAAAAATAATCAAAACAGGCACCCTATGCAACTTTACAATCTCTTAAAGATATAGCTTAGCATAATCCTCCGCCGAAAAGGTAGTCCGCACTGGCAAAAAGTGTACAGCCTTAGTCATCCTATCCACGATGACCCAAATTTATTCATATTGATTTCGAGACTGAGGAAGACTAGTAAAAGAGTCCATATTGATAACTTCCCACTTCCATTCAGGAAAATTAATTTCTTGATACAACCCTTCTGGCCTCATGTGCTCAACCTTAACCTGTTAACACACTATGCACTTAGCTACGAAATCAGCCACATCCCTCTTCATGAGATTCCACTAATACATCTCCTAGAGATCATGATACATCTTAGTCAATCTGGGATGAATAACATCTCGTGACTCATGTGCCTAAGCTATAATCCTTTTTCGCAACCCATCGATATTAGGAACACACAACCTCCCTTGGTACCGTAAAGTACCATCACCACTGATCCTAAACACTAATACCTTTTGCCCACCAACGTCACTCTTGATTTTCATCAAGATAGGATCTAGCACTTGTTTCTCCTTAAACTCTGCACCAAGAGATGATCGAACCACTTCTTGGACCACCACACCACATCCTTAGAGTCTAAGAGACGAACTCTAAGATTAGCCAAGCGGTGAATATCCTTTACCAACTCCCATTTTCCTTCCTTTACATGAGTCAAAATCCCCATGGATAACCTGCTAAGAGCATCAACAACCACATTAATCTTACCTGGATGATAGTGAAGACTCATACCATGATCCTTGAGAAGCTCAAGTCATCTTCTCTTCCTGAGATTAAGTTTTTTATGGGTAAACACATATTGTAGACTCTTATGACCAGAAAAGATATCCTCGTGAACACCATACAAATAATTCCACCATTTTTTCAAAGAAAACACAACTGCTAACATCTCCAAATTATGAGTAGGATACTTTCTCTCATGTACCTTCAATTGCTTGGAAGCATAGGCAATAACTTTATCATATTGCATCAATACACAACTAAGACCTACCTGAGATGCATCACAATAAACCATGAACCCATCACTACCTTCTCTCAAAGTCAGAATTGGAGCCGAAGTTAACTTATCCTTCAACTTCTTGAAACTCCCTTCACAAGCATCTGACTAAGAAAACTTGACCTTCTTCTGAGTTAACTTAGTCAAAGGGGCAGCTATCGATGAAAAGTTTTCTACAAACCGCCTATAATACTTGGCTAAACCTAAGAAGATTTGATTGTTGGATGGAGTCGTAGGCCTAGGACACTTCTTCACCATAGAAACCTTTTGTGGATCCACAATAATCCCCTCACTAGAAATAATATGACCTAAAAAAGTTACAACATTCAACCAAAACTCACACTAGGAGAACTTGGCATACAACTGTTGTTCACTTAAGGTCTAGAACACCACACGAAGGTGATTAGCATGATCCACCTTGCTCTTCAAATAAACTAAAATGTCATCAATGAACACAATAACAAAGATATTTAAATACAGATGAAAAAACCTTGTTTATCAGATCTACAAATGCCACTGAAGCATTAGTTAACCCAAATGACATTACCAAAAACTCAAAGTGCCCATATGGAGTACAAAAAGTTATCTTAGAGATACTTACCTCCCTAATCTTTAGCTAATGGTACCCAGACTAAAGATCCATCTTAGAAAAGAACTTGGCACCTTGCAACTGGTCAAACAGATCATCTATCCTTGGAAAAGGATACTTGTTCTTGAACATCACCTTGTTTAACTTCCTATAGTCAATGCACATCCAAAGGGAACCATCCTTCTTGCACACAAACAACACCGGTGTACCCTAAGGAGATACACTAGGATGAATAAACCCCTTATCCAGATAATCCTTAAGTTGCTCCTTGAGTCTCCTAAACTCAGTCGGAGCTATTCTATAAGGAGGAATAAAAATTAGATAAGTGTCCAGAATTAGATCAATACCAAACTCTATTTCCCTATCCGGGGAACACCTGGAAGATCATCCAAAAAAAACTCAAAAATGCATTAACCACTAGAACTGACTAGAAAAAAGGACCTTTCGAGTTAGAATCCTTAACCCGGACCATGTGATAAAGATAACCTTTGGAGATTAACCTCCAAGCTCTAAGATAAGAAATAAACCTCCCCCTGGGAGCTAAAAGAAACACCCTCCCACTCTATAACTGGTTCCCCGGGAAACCTAAAAATAACCTTATGGGTTCGACAATCACAGGATGTGTAACAAGAGTGCAACCAATCCATACCCAGAATGACATTGAAATCTACCATATCCAACTCAAACAGATCCACCAAGGTCTTCTTGCCACCAATAGATACCACACACCCACGATAGACTCTCTTAGCAATAACTGAATCACCTACTAGGGTAGAAATAAAAAAAGAATCTGGAATAGCTTCCAAATTGAAACCAAAAGATACAGCCATATAAGGAGTCACATAGGAGAGAGTGGATCCCAGATCAAGCAAACAATATACATCACAAAAGAAAAGTTGTAACATACTAGTAACAACATCACGTAATGCCTCAGATTCCTGTTGAGACACCAAAGCATACAACTTGTTCCAACCAATAATAGAACCTGAAGCAGTAACAGAAGTAGATGCAACACCAATAGGTGTAGGAGAAGAATATGAATCCAAAGGAATCTTATTCGCCTCCCATAGCAACCTTATTTACTAGAAAATCCCTAAGTCGATGGCCTACCTAGACACACCTGAAGTATTTGTCCTTTCCTTTATTGCAATAATACTGATGAGAAAGACCACAAAATTAACAAGGAGGGCATGAAGAAACTAACTGACCTCCACTTGCCTGAGATTGGGCACCCTATGCCCAAAAATTATCACCACCATGATAACGCATATCACCCGACTGGTAAAGAGCATTAGCAGAAGAGTAGGGACCAGAGCTCCCCCATTTTTTTCTACCATTTTCCACCATCCTGACCACCCTGAGACTGGGCATCTCCCTGGTCAGAAAACCTACTCCTTTTACCCTACCTATCTCCAAACTCTACCTTTTTTATCTTCTTATCCTCTACCTGCTGCATATGAACAGTCAACCTAGAGATGTCCATATCTTTAATCAACACATCAGCCTTGCTCATCAAATCCCGATTCAATCCAGAAGCAAACGTCCTCATCCTTGCTCGTATGTCATCCACTAAATCAAGAGTATACCTTGACAATTGATAAAACTTCAAGGCATATTGCTTGAAAAATATTCTCCCCTGCTTAAGGTTTATAAACTCTTCCATCTTTCCTTCTCTCAACTCATGGGGAAAGAAACTATCTAAGAAGGCCTTAGAAATAGTATCCAGCAAGATTGATTTTTCCACATCACCCTTATCCCTATCCTACTCTTTATACCACTTATATGTAACATCTTTGAGCTGATAAGCTGTAAAGTTTACCCCTTTCATATTGGTAGTCTACATCACCCAAAATATCTTTTTTATTTCATCCAAGAAGCCCTATGGATCTTTATCCACCTTCACTCGAGAAAAAGTTAGAGGTCTCATCTTCATAAATTGTCCAACCCCTGTAGCCTCAGCAAAGAAAGCATCAGTCACACCCTGCTCAGCCTGAGCAATGACTATCTGAGTAATAATATGAATAGACTGATAAAATTCTATAATAGCCATCTCGCCTTTAGGAGAACTAGTAGAAATTAGTGGAACTCCAAACCTATAAGGGATTGGACTATGAAATTAAAGATGAACCCCAGAAGTAGGATGCACTCCTTTAGCATTACCCCCAAATGGGATAGAAGAATTTCCTTGTGTTCCTGATCTATGAGGCATGATCTGAAAGATAAACAAACAAGGATTAGAGAAAATTCCAGGACTGAGACTCCAAGCTTGAAAATAAAATACCAAGAAAGTGAAATATTCCTAAATGTCTTGTAGCCTCCCCATTATGAGTATAGCGAACTACACACCCCTAAAAAAGACTCTACTCGACACGACTTTGTGGACTCCCAATTGACCATGAACCTAGGCTCCGATACCAACTTGACATGATCCGCCCTGGGTCCTTGTCATAATGGGTGTCCTAAGTTCGACCAGGACCAGAGACCACACCCATTACCCAACCCAACCTCCAACCGCCTGCTCTAAGTTGGTTGAATTTTGAGAATATAACAAGATAGTGTAATAGTTCATATAAAGACTTTGGGATAAGATCACAACCTTGATCGACCCAATCGAGTCCAACCATCCCATACCAATGATCCAACCATACCAAACCATATCAAAATAAGTTTCATAAACCAGGCCATAACCAAGGATATTCCAAAACATAATATAATTAATCCCAATACCAATGCAAAGGCTGACACCTATACCGATCCTACACATTTCAACCCATAGAAGTACCACAAAGACTCTAACTAAAAGAGTAATGAAATCTAGTTGGGAAATTCCCCCAACCATTGCCAAAACCAATATCCAAAATAAAATTATAGTGTCTAGAAATATCCATAACATAAAATGAAGCCTTCTGAAAAGATAGAAGCTTACCACTTTAGTCCAAATACTGATCCTCGAGTCAATCACTATGTAGGAGGACTAGAATGGTCAGTTCTTACATAACGTAGGTAAATAGCTACCATTAGACAGGGTTAGAGAGTGACCGCTAGCATGATCTCAAGGTAAGGATAAAATACTGACATTTATAACACCAAGTAAAATCATCCATATGAGCACAACCATACATATATATAACACCGTGTCGGGAAAAGGTTTCGGGTTTAGCATGCCTTTAAAACCTTTACCTGGGTTGTATAGCTTTGTCGTTCTAAACTACTCACGGGTTATATGGGTTTAGCTCCTCCTACTGAAAGGGCTCCTATGCATTTAGCTGCATGAACAGGGAAGAAAACCTTGGGATGACTAGTACATCCCCCAAATATAGTATGACATCATGCATACGGTCACCAAGACCAACCTCGTATCGGTAAATATGAGTTTTAAGTTTTGGTCCCTCCGGGACCTCCACCTTTTATGGCTTAGCTACACCCGTCGCCATTATTGCCCAATTAAAACCAATTTCAAAATTACCAAATCATTATCCATTTATTAACCATGGCCATTAATATTGGTATCGTCATACCAATCCTTACTTGCAAGTACTATCCATAGCCAATCATATATTTAAGGGGACTTTCAAGTGCCTTTCCATTTACCATATTAAACTACTTGGGGAATTCCATGTACCCTTTAAGCATAACCATTAGCCATTACCATTCCAAGCCATTTAAACAATGCATAATTCCTTTACCAAGTTTTCAAACAAGCAAGAGTTTCATTAAAAGTAGTCAATGCAATAAACATATCTTTATAAGAATGTTGTCAAATATATTGGGGGCATAATATGACCAAAACCAATTCCAATTACTATTGAACCATTCCTATGCAATCCAATTATCCAAAACCATCATTAATTCATATAAAAGCATGATTAAAACCATGGAACACTATAACCAACCATTTAATATCAAAAGCCCAAAATCATATTTGAAAACCAAAATCATATAATCAATGAAATTATGAAAACATTTATAAAACCATGACTTTAGTTAGAATTAACAATGAGGGAAGAGAACATTCCTTAAACCAAGATGATGACGGAAAAAAATCACCAAGACATGACCCAAATTGATCCTTTAGTTGAAACCCCAGCTTCCCTTGGCCAAAATCTCTTGAGAGAATTATAGAGTGTTTTTGAAAAAATTCTTAGTGTTAATGAATGGAATAATATGGTAAATAACCTCCCAAGTAAGTTATAAATCATGGGAACTTATTAGGATAGGTGGGGAAATATCTCAAATACCCCTACTTAAGTTGTACCAAAATCCCATCACAAGGGTACGACTGACCCACATGAGTCATACCCTTCAATACAATTGGTATCCTTCACTTGTATCCTAGCCTCAACCTTTGGATCCAACATTAGCCAGCATACAATTCATCCAACCAAGTTGTATTGACAGTAGACGATCCATACCCTTAATTCGTACCCTTGGTAAATTTAAGCTTAAGAAAGATTCAGACACTATCCACCCTACGAGTCCATGGTATGACTCGTACCTTAGATTACAGTTTATGGTGATCCACTCGTACATAGATCCAACCCAAGTAACCAAGTCTAAGATTATGTTAAGGAATTAAATGATCCGTAACCACCAATACGACTTGTACCTCTAAGTTGTATCCATTCTAGTAACCAAAATCCATCCCATCAACCAATATTGGTCAGTATACAACTGGACTTTACCATCCATACCCCAACATACAGGCGTCTCATACCCTCGAGTCGTATTAGGTCCAGAGACCAAAATTCTAGAAAATTTTCTAAGAGTCAAAACCCAAAGTGTTATAAAATGTAAATAATCATGAGTAAATCCACTAAGTATACTAAATAAAACAACATTTTAACTATATATCACCCTAAATACTACAAGCAAGTAAGGTAGAAATGAGAAATTGGAAGGAACATGGATACTAATATCAACCGTATCAAAACTTAGTAGTAAGGGAACACATAAGGAATCAGCGACCAAACATCAAGAAACTTAAACAACAAAATTGATAGAAAAGGGATTAAGGTAAAAATATTGAATGAATCAAGAAGTACAAGCAACCAACAATCAAGAAATGTTAAAAAATAGTTAAACGAGAGAGATAGAATGCACCTAGTAGTTGTCGGTAAGAATAAATAGTTTACTCGATCTTTCCTGGCAGATTTGAATTTTTTGATTAGAAAACAAAGCAAAATAATTCCATGATAGATCCTAAAGAAAGAAGGTCATTGGAGAGTAGTTCAACATATAGCAAGGTTTGATGGCTCCAAAAATAGATACGGTTGGCGATTTAAGTAAATGTGAAATTGCACATAGAACCCTATTATTCTAGGGAGATAAGAAGGAAAAAAAGTAAAGAACAAAGTGATGGGTCAGTGGTAATAAGGTGCAAAAATGTGCGAAGTGGGTTAAGATGGAATGGTGAGTAAAGAACTAAAAACTTTTGCAAAAATAAATGATTATTTGAAGCTTGGCATGAGACTTCAATTTGTCGAACATTCTAACTCTCAAGTATCAAGTAAGTTAAAACTTTTTCCAAAAGTAAAAATAAAAAAGAAATTAAAATAATAGAAATAAAAAATAAATTAAAAAAAATAATAATTTAAAATTAAAACAAAAAGAAAGAAATTAAAAGGAAAAAGGTCTGAAATATACCCAAACATGAACGAAACTATAATGACCTAATTTTTGGTAATTCATGTGAATTACTTATTTCTATAAAATTTGACCATTTTACCCCTCCTCGTGATTGTATTGTGGTATTTTTGGAGTATAGAAATGATTGACACACTTTCCAATGCATTTTAGTGTGATTTATGCAAGATTGTGATTTTTGGTGGTTATAAAGGCTTTATAGTTGACTTCGGTTAACATTTATTGATTTGTTCATTGGATGGCAAAATGGACTGTGCCAGTAGGTTCAAAACATTTATTTTAGGTTAATGACATGGTTGGTGTGGTGTTACAACTTTTATATTATATTTCAATCCTCAATTTGAGAAGTTGTTAAATTGGGTTTCGGGGGTCAACTTTGTGAAAATGAGATTTTTATCAAAAATCTAATATCACCATTAAATCTGGAGAATCAAATATAGTCTAGTATCATAGTTTGTATTTTTGGAATTTCGAATGAATCTCGAGGGGTCCATGGAGACTTAGAATCACTAAGTTCCAGCTAGTGCACCACTTAGCTGGTGCACCACTTAAGCGACACTTTGGTTGCTTAAGCGACTTAGCTTGACAATAAAAGTGTTTCCTAAGCGACACCAGGCTCACATAAGAGAACGTCTCTTAAGAGACATCCTAGTCGCTTATACGACAGAGTGAGCATGGCTTAAGAGACACTTGGTCTCTTAAGCAATGGTCACTTAAGAAACTGAATAATCACTTAAACGATACCTAGGTGGATCATATCTCTCATTTTTGTAATTTTTCACCATTTTTCAGACTTGGAGCTTGATATTTTTAATTTTTGGATAATTTTATCCATTTTTAGCTAGGGTAAGCTCCAAAACTCCTATTTCAATTATATTTCTTTGATTTCTATCTTTTAAATCTCAATAAAACTTAGATTCGAAAGTAGAATTTGGGGATTTTGGCTCAAAAGGCCTAAATTAGTATTTTCTTGATTGAAACTCAAATTTCAACTTGTTTTCACTTGGGTTTTCTTTTATAAGATCCTTTAATCATGGAAAGTGTATTTTTGAACAAAAATTATGGTTTTATCCTTCTTTTTTGAAAATTCATTTGTGGGTCCATTTTGATCCCGATGGTTCTGGGTCTATTAGTAAGGTAAAATCTCGATGTTGAAGGCTTGTTTGTACTGGTTTATGGATTTGAGGTATATTATGACTTAACTTTCTTCTTACTGAGTTGTGTAGTTAATATGGATATAAAATCATGTTAAGGGTGTGGGAACCATTCATGAAAATGTTTATATTATTGTATTATGCCCGGGTGGGGGCTAATATTATTATGAATTAGTGGTTTTGAGACATTAGTTGCATTGTGTGATTGTGTGGGGTCTTATATGATGTTGTTAGACTTGTGTATGTATATTTGACTATACCTTTTTTGAAAAAAAAAAGTCTAAATTAGAGTTTATATGGTATCCATGGCATATTATTGTGTATTTTACTCTATTGGCATATGGATTACATTGGATTCATGGATAGTTGAATTATTAAGTTAATTTTGGCACACATGGTTGGTTTTGGAAATTTTGGTTTGTTGGTTGTGAGCATTATATCCTTCTATCACATATATTTGTGAAATATTGATAACACCATGGAAATAGTGGTAATACTGGCTTTTACAGATAGAAAATGTAAAATCTTTAAAACCCTCTACCAATGGATGTGTCGGAGAGGAGTTATAGATATTGGATTATATATGGTTTGCAACCCCCCATGGGTCCTAACTGGAAGCATATGGAGGTTGTGTGATAACCATATGCCTCACATCATTATCATATCCTCATAATTATCATCATCTTCTTTATTGCATTTTATTTATATATTATGCTCATTTTGTGTTGTATTATTGCCTTAATATGATATCTATCTATTTATACTTCTTTTTAATTCTTGTGTTTGGTATATGTGTATACTTATGCTTCTTTCTCTCATTTGTGTATGGTATATATGCATATTATAAAATTATTAGTAGAGACGGTGTGGACTATCGTTTGGGATATTTTCTAATTACAGATGATGTGCCCATAGTGTGTATTTTATATGCTTTATTTTCTACATTGCTCAGTCGGCCTATGATAGCTACTGAGTATATATAAACTACATTCATTCCTACTTCACTCTTTTGGTGTAGATCAAAGTATGAGTGTACCATACAACAGCTAATTCATGAGGTACTTAGAGTCGATTTGAGGTAACAGTTGACCTATACATTTAGAGTTAAGCTTCTATCTCTTCTTACTTAGAACATGTCTTATTTGTATTTAGAGATAGATTTTTTATCCTAATTAGACTATAATTGTAGCTTTTGACATTCGATATATATTTAGTAGTCCTAACACTGTGACATGAGGTTTTAGGATTTGTATGGTATCTTTTGTTATGTATTTTTGCTTTTTCTATCTTGGGTTTTGATATTGATTACTTATTTTTTATCAGTTTAGGTCATAGCTTTACTTGTCAAGGTTTGCCACAAAAAGTGCCATCATGACCCCCAATTTTGGGGTCATGACAGAGTAGTATCAGAGCCAGATTTCATTAGTCTCATTAGTGTAAAAATAGGGTATCTAGTAGAGTCTAGCAGATCGATATGTAGATATCCGTATCAATCTTCGAGGGGCTATAAGATATCTTGAGGAAACATCCCTTCTTTCATTCTATATTGTGTAAATTCTTTCATACCTTATTCTTTAAGTCATATTTCACTCTTTATGCATAGATGGTGAAGACTAAATCCCGTGAGTCTAGAGAAATTATGCTACCTTTAGAGGATAGGGCTCAGTTATAAGGCAAGTTGTAAGCCAAGGAAGGGATCGAGGTAGTGGACGAGCACGAGGATCTGCCCCATCCAGAGGCAGTACTAGAGGACTCTTCCCTAAGACTTAGGTTGAGTATGCTGGAGATATAGGGCCTATTTTGGTCCCACGGGGTTATTCTACCCCAATCTTGGAGGGGTTATTAATACGCTTGTTGAACCATTTGGAGGGTGTTCCTTTGAGTAAACTTGGTGTTTCTTCTTCTCTGAGTATTATCGTATAATTATCAATGCCAGATCCTGCCTATGGTGATCATTCAATTCCGAGTGTATATCCTTTAGTGGTATCGATATCTGCTTATGGTACCACAGACTCCGAGTGTTGTTCCTCCTTTAGTATATGTATCTGAGTATGGTATTTCAAGATTACGAGTTCATCCTTCTTCTATGTTACCTCCTTAGGTGGGATCTCATCCATCCAGATTCACTATGCTTCCTATTATTATGAGTACAGTTATGTCTTTTGAGGATCAGAAGATGTTTAATAGGATCACTCATTTGGGTTCTCTTTGGTTTAGTGGTGCATTAGATGAGGATGCCTATGAGTTCTTGATTTACTTTCACGATAAGGGGCATAATGTTGGTGCGCTTGAGTTGTATGGGGTTGCTTAAACTACTTACTAGTTGATACATATAGTAGGGATTAATGGAGGTCACTTGTTAGTAAGTACCTTGGTTCTCAAGAGATGGCTTGGGATCAATTTACTGAGGCCTTCTTGAATAGGTTTGTGCCTTACAGTCTAAGGGATTAGATGAGAGATAAGTTTAATCACTTGGAGCAGGTCTCCATGACTGTTTCAGAGAATAAGGTATGTTTCTATGCGTTGTTTAGATATTCTTATGCCAGTATTTCCACCGAGTTTGAGAAGATTTAGAAGTTCACGAAGGGGTTGGATATTTTGCTTTATCTTTCTACTATCCAGATGGTAGTGTCAGGGGCATTATTTTAAAGTATAGTGGATGATGCAATATGACTGAGTCTATTCTTCGAGCATCTCAAGGAGATACTAAGAGGGTGTTCCATCAAGATGAGTTTTGAGGTCATACTCCTAGGGGCAGAGATTTTAGATGTTTTTATGGGTACTATGTTAGACCAGTTCAGGCAACTTTGAAGGGTTCAGGTATTGGGTTTTTTATTTCAGTAGCTTTGGGTGGTCTTCTAGCTCATCCACACTTCTTCCCATTGATTCAAGATATAGAGGTTGCTTTGTGTATGATAAGGTTGGCCATTTGGACAAGGACTATCCCCATCTTATTTTAGGGCTACTCTTATATTAGTTATAAGAGGTAGAGGTTCTACTAGAGGGACGCGAGGCACAGGCAATGGCGCCCAAGGCAGTGGTTGCGGGGCTACTAAGTCAGGTAATGGTCATGGATAGTCTAATGTTATACCCTCTTGACCAAAGGCAAAGGTTTTTTATGCTATCATTACAGGTATCATCTTTGTTTGTTTCAAATCTGCATTAGTGTTATTTGATCTGGGGTAGACTTTCTCATATGTGTCTATATATTTTGCATTAAGTTTTGATTCAGAAATGAGCCTCTTGCCATGCTTATCCATGTATCTACCCTTGTAGGAGACTCTTTATTGGTGGACCGAATGCACTAATTTTGTATTGTAACCTTTGTTGGTCATGACACTTGGGTATATCTGATTGTCTTAGATTCATCTTAAGCATGGATTTGTTAGCTCCTTATCATGTCATCCTAAACTCTTATGCTAAGACTGTAACCTTAGCCTCACCAGGTATGCCAAGGATAGCTTGGAAGGGTATGCTTCATTTGGGTCCCAAAAGAGTTTTATCTTTCCTTGAGGCTCATTGCTTGGTTGAGAGGGTATATTTATCTTATATGGCTCATATTCATGATACTAGTGTTACTTCACCTCTTTTTTGGATTTTTTTATTGTATCTATGCATTCATGGATGTTTTCCCTATTGATTTATCTGGTATGCCTTCGGATCATGATATTAACTTCAAGAATTGTTGGATAAGGAATTTATCCGACCTAGTGTATCACCTTGGGATGCGGCTATCTTGTTTTTAAAGAAAAAATAGGTCTATGAGCATGTATATTAATTATTGATAGTGGCACAAGGTGATAGTTAAGAATAAGTATCCTCTTCATCATATTGATAATTTATTCAAACATCTTCAGGGTGCTTTAATGTTTTTGAAGATTGATTTGAGGTCTGGGTATCACTAGTTGAGGATTAGAGTTTCTGATATTCTGAAGACCTCTTTTTGGACTCAATACAGTCACTATAAGTTCTTGGTCATGTCCTTTGGGATGACCAATGCCCCATCTACATTCATGGAGTTGATAAATTAGGTATTTTTAACGGCATATCAACTCTTTTCCCATTTGTATTTATAGATGATATCTTGGTTTATTCCAGGAGTAAAGCTAACCATGAGGAGTATTTACTAATTGTACTTTAGAGATTGAGGGATGAGAAGTTGTATGCTAAGTTCTTAAAGTGTGAGTTTTAGTTGGAGTCTATTTCTTTCATGGGTCATGTAGTGACTAAGGGTGGTATTATGGTCGATCGGCCAAGATTGCAGTGGTTTGTGTTTTGGCTAGGACTACTTTTTTTACTGATATTTGGCATTTTATTAGTTTAGCAAGTTATTGAGGACTTTTCATCTATTAAAAATTCATTGACCAAGTTGACTTAGAAAAAGATTTCCATTTAGTGGTTCAATGCTTGTGAGGTGAGGTTTCAAAAGCTCAAGGATTTTCTATCTTCATCTACTATCTTGACTTTTTCTAAGGAGGGCATGGGGTTTACCATCTTTTGTGATGCTTCAGGTGTTGTGTTAGGTGTTATGTTGATGTAGAAGGGTAAGGAGATTGTGAATGCTTCTCGTCAGTTGAATCCCCGTGAGAGGAATTACCCTACCCATGATTTGAAGTTGTGTGCGGTTGTATGTTCTTTGAAGTTATGAAGGCATTACTTGTATGGAGTCCATTGTGAGATTTTCTCCAATCATCATAGCCCTCAGTATTTCTTCACCTATTAAGATCTTAATATGAGGCAGTGTCATTAGCTTGCGTTTTTTAAGGATTGTGATCTTACTATTCTCTATCATCCAAGAAAGGCTAATGTAGTTGTGAATGCCTTGAGCCATCAGTCGACTAACATGGTAGCTTGGTGTATCTTTTGACTCAAGAGAAACCTTTGGCCTTAGAGATTCAGTCTTTGGCTAACCAGATGGTTAGGCTTGAAATTTTGACACCTGGGTGTGTTTTGGCATTTGTTGAGGCTAGATCTTTCTTGATGGAGCAGATTTAGGCTCATCAGTTTAATGATATTGGGTTGAGAGTTGATGATTGGGTTAGATTAATTTTGGAGGAGGCTCATTGTTCCAGATATACCATCTATCCAGGAGTGACTAAGATGTATCGTGACTTGAGGTTGCATTACTGGTGGGTGGTATGAGGAAGGATATAGAGGATTTTGTAGCTTATTACCCTTGTTTCCAGCAGATAAAGGCTGAGCATTTACGATCGGGTAGTTTACTTTAGAGGTTACTCATTCTCGAGTAGAAATAGGATTGGATCACTATGGACTTTATGAATGGGTTGTCTCATACTTGTTGAGTTTTTGATAGTGTTTGGTTCATCGTGGATCGATTGACCAAATCTTTTTATTTCATTCTAGATAAGGTTTCTTTCAATGTTGACAGGTTGGCACGTATCTATATTTGTAAGATAGTTTTCCTTTATCATGTGTCGGTGTCTATCATCTCAGATCGAGGTTCAGTGTTTACATCTCATTATTGGAAGAATTTTCATGAAGATTTGGGTATCTGGGTAGATCTTAGTACATCATTTCACCCCATACTGACGGTCTGCTGAAACGGACTATTTAGGTTTTAAAAAATATGCTTCGTTCTTGTGTTATGGACTTTGGTGGTTAGTAAGAGCAACATCTAGCTTTAGCAGAGTTTGTGTATAATAATAGATACTATTCTAGTATTGAGATGGCTTATTTTGAGGCTTTGTATGGTAGGCATTATTTCTCTCCAGTTAGTTGGTTTGAGGTTTCAGAGATTAAGCCTCGGGTATAGACTTGTTTCATGAGTCTTTGGATAGAGTTCAGATCATTCAAGATAGACTTTAAGCGGCTCAGAGTAGGTAGAAGTGTTATGTGGATCGTTGACTTTGAGCCTTGATATTTAGAGTTGGTGACCGATTCTTTCTTTGTGTGTCACCTATGAAGGTCGTGATGAGGTTTAGGAAAAGAGGAAAGCTTAGCCCCAGGTATATTAAACCTTTTGAGATTCATCGGACTATTGGGGATGTGGCTTATGAGTTAGAATTACCCCCAGATTTATCAGCTTCTCATCCAGTTTTTCATGTTTCCGTGCTTTGGTGTTACATTCTGGATGAGTCTCATGTTATTCATTGGGATTCAGTACAGTTAGAAGATAGGTTATCTTTTGTTGATGATCTCCTCTCCATTGTGGATAGGGATGTTAGGCGGTTACATTCTAGAGATATAATAGTGGTTAAGGTCCAATAGAGACATTGACCGATAGATGTCTACTTTGGAGGTTGAGTCTGATATGTGTGGTACTTATCCCCAGCTTTTGGCTTATGCAGGTAATTCTCTTGTCTTTAGTTCAAGGGCGAACTAGATTCTTAGTGTTCGGTGATATAATAAATTGATTTTTGGCGATTTATGTGAATTATTTATTTTTGTATGATTTGACTATTTTGCCACTCCATGATGTTGCATTATGGTATTTCTGAAGTATGGGGATGATTGGGGCGGTTCCTAATGCATTTCGGTGTGATTTGTACAAGATTGTGTTTTCTGGTGGTTATAAAGTCTTTATAGTTGGATTTGGTTAATATTTATTGATCTATGCGTCAGATAAAAAAATGGACTACACCAGAAGATTTAGAATGTCAATTTAGGTTGGTAACAAGGTTGGTGTGGTTTTATAGCTTTTATATCTTATTTTGACCCTTGATTTGAAAAGTTGTGAAATTAGAGTTTGGGGGTCAGATTTGTGAAAATAACATTATTTAGAAAATCTAATGTCGTTATTGAGTTTGGAGTGTCAAATTTAGTCTAATAACATAGTTCGTTTGCATTCTCGAGACACCTGATGAATCTCGAGGGATCTACGGAAACTTGGAATTCTCCAAGTGTCCATCTGGTGTATCGTTTAAGCAGACACTTTGGTCGCTTAAGCGACTTGGATTGACAGCCAAAGTCTCACCTAAGTGACACAGGCTCTCTTAAGAAAATATAAATTACGCGATAGCTTGGTTGCGTACGCGACAAGGTAGGCATCACTTAAGCGACGCCTGGTCGCTTAAGAGATCATCAATTAAGCGACCTGGTGATCGCTTAAGCGATACCTAAGTGGATTATATCCCTTTTTTTTGCAATTTTTCACCATTTTTGAGACTTAAAGTTTGGTTATTTTGAGTTTTTGGGTATTTTTTTCCATTTTTAGCTTGAATAGGCTCTAAAAATCCTATTTCAATTATGTTTCTTCAATTATTATCTTCTAAATCTCATTAAAACTTGAATTCAAAAGTAGAATTTGGGTATTTTGGCCCGAAAGGCCTAAATTGATATTTTCTCAATTTAAACCCCAATTCCAACTTATTTTCCCTTGGGTTTTCTTCTATAAGTTCTTTTAATCTCGGAAAGTATATTTTTGGACAAAAATTTTGGTTTTAACCTTCTTTTCAAAGAATCTATTACGGGGGTCCGTTTTGACCCCAACATGAAAATGGATAATATGGGTATCATTGATTTTCTTTTGACACGTAGATTCTATATTAGTGTATTTTAGTTGGTTCCAAGTTCGTGCGTGCGGTGAAAACTTGGTATTTAAGGCTTGTTTGTACCAGTTTACAAAATTTGAGGTAGTTTATGGCTTATCTTTCTTCTGACAGGGCTGGGTAGTTAATATGGATTTAAAATCATATTAAGGGTGCGAGAACTATTCATGAAATTGGCTATATTATTGTGTTACGCCTGTGTGGGGGCCTATACTATTGTTAATTGGTGGTTTTGAGACATTAGTTGCTATGTGTGACTGTGTGGGGTCTTATATGATGTTGTTGTCTTTGTGTATGTATCTTTGATTATATTTTTCAGATGAAAAAGCCTAAATTAGAGTTTATGTGGTATCAATGGTATATTATTGTGTATTTTACTCTATTAGCATATGGATTACATTGGATTCATGGATGGTTGGATTATTGAGTGGATTTTGGCTCACATTGTTGGTATATTGGTTGGTTTTGGAAATTCTCATTTGGTTGGTTGTGAGAATTACATCCTCATATCATATACATTCATGAAACATTGGTACCACCGTGGAAACACTGCTAATACTGGCTTTTTCTGACTCAAAATGTGACATGTCTAAATACCTTCTACCGATGGATGTGTCGGAAAGTAGTTATGGATATTGGTATTGTATATAGTTTATGAACCCCCATGGGTCCTACCTAGAAGCACAACTTTGTAGAAGTATATGGAGGTTGTGCGACAACGTCACATCATCATCACATCCTCGTCATTATCATCATCATTTTCATTGTATTATATATAAATATATCTATTGTGCTCATTTTGTGTTGTATTTTTTCTTAGTGTGATATCTATCCATTTATACTTCTTTCTTATGCTTGTATATGATATACGTGTATACTTATGTTTTTTTCTCATATTTGTGTATGGTATATGTGTATATTGTAGAACTGTTAGTTTAGAAGGTGTGGGCTAATGTTTGGGACATTTTCTGATTGCAGATGACGTGCCCATAGTGTGTACTTTAATGCTTTATTTTCTACTTTGCTCAATCATCCTATGATACATACTAAGTACAAGTAGATCGTACTCATCCTTACTACACCCTTTCAGTGCAAATCCAGATACGAGTATGTCGCACGGTAATTGATTTAGGCGGTGCGTGGAATTTGTTCGAGGTAGCAGTTGATATATGCATTTAAAGTTGACCTTTTATCTCTTCTTGCCTAGTTTATGTCTTATTTGTATTCAGAGACAGATTTTGATCCTTATTAGACTATCATGGTATCTTTTGACATTTGAGATATATTTAGTAGTTCTTACACTGTGACACCAGGTTTTGGGATTTGTATGGTATCTTCAGTTATGAATTTCCGCTTTCACTACATATGTAAGGTTGGACTCTGCCCAAGGAGTCTAACCTTGGATTTTGGCATTGATCTCTCATTTCATATCAATTTGGGTGATAGGTTTACTTGTCAAGGCTTGCCGCGACAAGTGCCATCATGACCCTTGGTTTTTGAATCGTGACAGAAACTTGTTGTAACACGTCTTAACTTTTCGGGGGTCCTATTACCCCCTATACCATTTTATTATAGAATATACACCATTTATATGTTGACATGGCACAGAGAGTGAGAAGTTATATTATGATTTTTAAATTTATTTTTATTTCTCTCTCATCATCAAAACTCCATAGACTTCATCTCTTTAAACAATGTCTTCCACTACAACCACCATTTTCACCCTCATAAAGTTCTACAAATACTCCGCGCCACTACAATGTCAATCGACACACACAAATAATAGACAACAATTCCTAACAGATTCATGAGAATTATTGTAATCACTAGCAAATATTGTGATCTGATTTCTCTCAAAGTCGAAGCTCAAGCTTCATCAATGGTGTTCTATAGATCTTCCTTGAAGTTTCAGGCGACCAATTTAGTTGATAAATTAATTTAAGCTCCAAATAATATTTCTCAACTTATTTTAACAATTGGTCATTATATCCCTACGAATATGAAAATGTAACCTCTCTTCTTCATCTCTTTTGCTCTGAAAATTTTATGCCAAATCATCCTTAATCTTATCCAAATTGCCTCAAATTTTAGATATGAACTCCTCTCAAATTTTTCATTCTTCTGATATATTATCCACTCAAAAAAAGTTCGTTTATGGAAAATCAAAATTTGAACTCAAGCTTTTGAACAAGCTTTAAGGGTGGTTTTCATGTGGTGCTTCAGTTTTCAACCTTCAAACAATCAATCAACTCATTTGCTCCCAATCAAGAATATAGATCCAAAAATAAAATACAAAACACGCATCAATCAAATTGGGCGTTTTAGCCTACAATGGAGTTTTTGAAATGATAAATCAAAAAGGAAAAGAAGAACAATAAGAAAGCAAAAATAAAGAGTTTTAGCATACAATGGAGTTAAATCCCTACGATGGAGTTTTTGGAATAATAAATCAAAAAGGAAAAGAAAAAGAAGAAAGAAAGATTAAAAAAAAGAAAAATATGATATTTACACATTGCAAAGAGTGTGTATATTCTTGCCTATGAAAATATTGGTTATTCTTAATCAGTGTTTTATTTATTTCGTTTTAAAGAAGTTCAGGGGGCAATAGGACCCCCGTATAGTTAAGGCGTGTTACAACAAATTTAGTCAAAGTTTGCGTATATTTCGGACCTTTTTTCCAAATTAAAAAGTAACATTTAATTACATCATGTAATTACACCCAATTCTCTAGAACTTATTGAGAATTGAAAAGTGCAATTTCTTTCTTTCAATTACATCCAATTCGTCTCTAAATTGGCAATTACTTGGTCAAACAAGCACGTCAAATTATGTCATCTATAGTTATATTATATTATAAAAGTGTGGAACCTTAGAAAATTATTTGAAATTTTTATCCTTCATTAAAGTCTTCACAATAAAAAAATTCATCTTTTTACTATTTTCTTCAAATTGTTATACTATTAAATATTGACTATAGTAAATATATGAGAAATTTTGGTATTCCTAAACAAATGAAAAGTAAAACTCCTTAATTTATGGGACATTTTAAATTAATGATATGTTTTATAAATGTGAATATATGAAAAGTAAACTCCTAGATTACAAAAAAGTTCTTTTTTAACTCTAAATAATAGTTCTCTATGTTTTAGTCTTTCTCTTAGGTGAAGACCTAAAATTATATGAATTTCTAATTTTATGGTCACGTCTTTTTATTGGATTTGAAATTTTTCTAAAAAGGTATTTTTTACTTGACTTTTTCCAAAAATCCTTTTCTAAAAATACTAATTCCTCATTTTATGATAAAAAAAATTTGTGACTCTACGTAATAGTTTTCTATGTTTTAGCCTTTCTTTTAGGCATAGAAGAAGACCTAAAAATTATATGAATTCCTAATTTTATAGTCATATCTTTTCATTGATTTTGGGATTTCCTTAAAGAAGACATTTTTATGTGACTTTTTCTAAAAGTCCTTTTCTAAAAACACTAATTTCTAATTTTATTGGGGGAGGGGAGGAGATTATATTATAACGACCTGATTTTTGGTGAATTATGTGAAATATTTATTTTTATGTGATTTGACCATTTTATACCTCCTCATGGTTTCTTTGTGGTATTTTTGGGGTGTGGGGATGCTTGGTACAATACCCAATGTATTTCGATGTGATTTATGTGAAATTATGATTTTTGATGGCTTGAAAAGCCTTATAGTTGACTTTGGTCAATATTTATTAATATGTGCATCAAATGATAAAATAGACTATGCTAGCAAATCTAGAACGTCGATTTTAGGTTTGTAACATAGTTGGTATGATTTTATGGCTTTTATATCTCATTTTAACCCTCAGTTCAAAAAGTTGTAAAATTAAATTTTAGGGGTCAACTATGTGAAAACGATCTTTTTAAAAAATTTGATATTTCCACTGAGTCTGGAACATCAAATTTGATAGGGTAGCATAGTTTGTTTGTTTTCACGGGATTCCAGATGAATCTCAAGGGGTCCGCAGAGACTTGAAGAATTCCAAGTCTCTAGCTGGTAATGGTGACATCACAACCGCGAGTGGCTGGTCGCATATGCGACTTGGCAAATCTAGCAAGAGAGTCACATAGGCGACATTTGCACTACGATCGTGAGTTTTAATCATGCGAGGACCAAGACGCAATTTCGATACCCGCCATCAGGGCAGGTATCGCGTGCATGACACTAGGTCACGTATGCGATGCTTGGGTTTCTATAAATACCTTGTTTCACCATTTTTGACCATTTTTTAGACTTGGAGCTTAAGGTTTTGAGATTTTGAGATTTTGAGAAATTTTCTCCATTTCTAAGCTTGGGTATGCTCCATAACACCTATTCCAACTATTTTCTTCCAATTTTATCATGTAATTATTGATTTAAACATGGATCAAAAGTAGAAATTGGGAATTTTGGCCCGAGAGGCCTAAAAATTAAATTTCTTTGATTTCAACTCATTTTCACTTGGGTGGGTTTGTAATCTGATAATTATCACTTTTTTGTTGCTTCTTCAAAACAACATTAATTCTCGATTTTTAAAATAAATTTTGGAGAATTTTGCCAGTAAAGCTTGAACGTGGTTTTTCTTTAATTTGGACCTTATTTTTTACTTTTATTCTTGGATTTTCCGCTATAGACTCCTAAAAATATGGAAAACATGTTTCAAAAATAAAATTATGATTTTATCCATCTTTTTCGAAAATCCATTTCGGGGGTCTGTTTTGACCCTGACTCTAAAATAGCCAATATAGGTATCGTAGACTTTATTTTGATGCATACATTCTATATTTTTATGTTTTAGTTGATTTTGAGTTCATTTGTGAGGAGTAAGGCTTCATATTGAAGGCTCCTGAACTAGTTTTTGGCATTTGAGATAGGTTATGGCTTAACTTTCTTCAGACTGGGATAGGTAGTTAATATTGATACAAAAGCATGATAAGGGTGTGGGAACTAATAAAAAAAATGACTATAATTATTGTGTTATGCCCGTGTGGAGGTCTATAAGATTGTGGATTTGGAATATTATTTGTTATGTGTGACTGTGTAGGGTCCTATGTGATCTTGTTGGTTGAGAAAATATGAAATTAATTGTGTCTTTTACGTGGTATCAATGGTGTATTTAATTTTATTCTACTCTCTTGGCACATGGTTTATGTTGGCATTCATAAATGATTAAAAATATTGAGTGGATTATTGGTTCACTTAATTGTATATATACTCATTCTGGTTGGTTGTAAGTATTACATCCTCATATCATATACATTCATAAAACATTGGTACCACAATGGAAATACTAAAAACATTGGCTTTTTTGACTGGATGTGTCGGAGAGGAGTATGGGTATTAGTTGTATATGGGTTGACGAACCCCCCATGGGTCCTATGTCGGGAAGCTTTAGATACGTAGGTGTATATGGAGGTTGTGCAACAACCTTGGGCATCATCGTTATCATCATCATCATCATCATCATCATCGACATTACATTTGTATTTACCTTATACTTATTTGTGATGCATTATTTTCTTTTGATGTGATATCTGCCTACGTGTATTCTTCCTTCGCTACTAGTATGTGGTATACCTATCTATCTATATATTTTCCTTGTATCTACTATGGTGTATGTAAATATTATAGAACACTTAGCGGAGATGGTATGGACTATCGCTTAGGACATTTTCTGATAATAGGTGATGTGCCCTTAGTGTGCATTTTGTATGATCTATTTTCTACTTTGCTCAGTTGACCTATGATACCTACTGAGTACACATGGATCATACTCACCCCTAATACGTCCTTTTGGTGCAAATATAGGTTTGAGTGTGCCTCACAATGATTGAATTCGATTGATACTTTGGAGGTATTCGAGGTAGTGGTTGGATTCTTGCTTCCGAATTCTATCACTACCTTTGTTTATTTAGACTATGTCTTTATTTGCATTCAAAGACAAAGTTGTTCCTATTTTGGATATCTTATGTATTTTGATCTTAAGTTGTACTAGTGATGTTCTTACACTGTGATACCAGGTTTTGAGATTATGGTATGATACCATAGGTTATGTTCCTCCGCTTTCATTATATTGTATGGTTCTATTTTGTTCTAGAAGCCTTACTTTGGGTTATTATTATTATTTTCCCTTCTCGTATCAGTTTGTGTGATAGGCTTACTTGTCAAGGCTTGCCGCAACAAGTGTCATCATGACCCTTAGATTTTGGGTTGTGACATATATTTTCGCTGCAAAAAATTTTAGTACTTGACTTTGTTTCAAAAATATTAATGAGTATCCTTTGGTCTATAAATCCTCTACTTCTATAAAAACACTTATAATTTCAAATTTTCTTCATTATTGTTGTGGTTTGTTGTTTCTTTGCTGCAATATTATGATCTATATATATATATATATATATATATATACAGATACATACACACATGCATGTGCACGCATACACACACAAATAATTATTATTTTTTTCTTACCAATTGTATCACAATAAAGTACAAATTTTTATATATAGATTAGAATTGTTAATTTATGCCTATGTACTTTTTTTCTTCATTTTTATTCTTCATCTCTTTTTACTTATTTGACTTTGAAATCTATTTGACCCGACCCCTTCTTCTTCCTCTCATATAATTTTGAATTGTGGATTTCTATATTTTAAAAATATTTTTTTGCAAGAAGTTAACATTTTCAAGTATATATTCAATGTTATAAGTTATATAACTTTCACATTTCCATGTCCCTCTTAATCCATGTTGCCACTATTTGTCTATTACTTAGATTTTTGATGAATTTGAACAACGAGACTATTTTAATTGAACTCAAAAATGACATTATTGTTCATGAAATCATTACAGGTGTGGATGAGTGCATGAACACACACTTTAAGGCTCTGTTGTTCATAGAATCATTGTAGGTGTGGAAGTGTGCATGAGATCACACTTAAAGGCTATAAAAATCATGCTAAAGGAAATAATCCAATAATGTTGGATCACCTGAATGTGGGGGGAGTAACAAGATCCATTATTACATCCTCCATAATAGCTTAATCTTGGCATGTTGCTGGTGGATAAAAAATTCAAGGTAAAGCCAAAGAAACCAATAGCTGAAAAGACTTTAGGACGGAGTCATGGGAGTGTCGTGAAGTGGTCGGGGTCACTAAATGCATTTTGGATACTCTAATTTTCTTGCATGCAGTTGACACAACCTGATTTATGAGTCATGATGGCACCTACTAAATCCCGCCAGTGGGTAAGCCAGACTAATCCAGACCTAACGCAATGGGTTAATTCGGTAGAAAATACTGGAAACATTGGTGAATTTCAAGAACACAATTTATAAATAGGTAAAGTATTCGACATAGATAAAAGCAGTCAATACAAAATACCATCCCACGTCCTGGTATAGCCAGTACAAAATCATCTAATAGTATTACAACTTAAAGACTTAGAATAGTCAACAACATTTGTCTCAATAACAAAAGACTAAATATAAAAGATAGAGGGAAAAGGGTGACTCAAACTCCAATATCTCACCCTATCTCCGAAAATATCAATACAACACGATCAACGATCAACCACGACAGCTAGTGCTCGGATCAACACCAAAATGGTACAGAAGTATAGTATGAGTACCAAAACAATGGGTACTCAGTTGGCATAATCAGCCGAATGAGATAAATCATGATATAAGTATGATAAAATATAAGATAACATAACTAAGTCAAGGTACAAAAACGAACCTGAATCATCTTTAACATTGTTGTATATAATAAGTAATTACATCAGAATAACAGTATAACAGAAGGAATTGACACATGTCAATATCGTCATGCATAATAAGTAAATCATGTGGAATAATAACTTATCATAAAGTATCAACACAAGAAAACTTAACTACAAAATTGGCTCCTATACGCTAATTGGTGCAGAAAAATAAATAACTCATAACAGACTCCCAAACGCCTGGAGACTACACTCAAGGTAGAATAATGCAATCAACCAATATTATAAATAGCCTTCACTGTCATTTAACCATCATCCCACAATTATCATTAATTGGTCATTTACCAACAATTGACAATTTACCAACACAAAGCAACCTTATAATTATTTATACACTAGTCTGTTAATCAACTATCCATTTCTTATAATTAATTCAATTATTGGCTAGTCATAATATACCCACTAATCACAGTTTATGTAATACCCCATACTTTTCTTAGCTCAGTTTAGCTCTTAGTGCATGCATAAGAGGCTTAAAGCCTGAAAATTTCACTAAGTGTTGGGGACTTAGTCTTATTTTGGCCTCTTAACTTCAAAGATTTTTAAATGAGTCTTCCTAACCCCAAGATGTTGATTTTTGAGTTAATTCATGTTCAGGGGTCTAAGGATCATTTATCTGGAAAGTTTTGGATTTTTTAGATGAGGATTGAGTCATGTTTGGATTGCAATTCTAGTAGCTCACCACGATAATGGTGCGTCGTGGTGGCTATAGTCATAAGGCACCTGTTACATCATGGTATCCATTTAATCCATATTCTAATTACGAATTTAAATGTCTGATGGGAAATTACGCCTTTTTTCCTCAATCCATTTCATAAAAACATGAATTAAAATGTCGATTAGGTCATTATATGCCCATTTTTCCCTAATTTTCCTCTAAAAAACAAACCCTAATCATCCCCCAAGTTCATCAATTTCATTCCTTTCTCTTCAAGAAAACCAAGAAATCAAGTTCCCCAAATCCAAGAACTTTCAAGAAAAGCATTAAGATTGTGTTTCTCTTTCAAGATTAAGGATTTAAGGTATGTGTGATGTTCATCCATGGGCCCTTTTCACCCATGGAGTCCAAGGATCCCCTTTTGATATCAAATTATGAGTTTTTACATATTTATGATGAATTGTCTCCATGAAGTTATTATTGATCTTGATTACAAGTAATGTTACAAGTTGTTTTCGATGGGATGAGCCCTTTACACATTTGAATGGTGAAATTTCCATGTTAAATCCCTAATTCATGGTTTTAGTATTGTAACTATGTTTTCAATTACATGTTTTACCCATTCCCATGCTTAGATTCATGACTCCCATGTGTTTGGCGAAATGTCTAAATGTTAGGTTTTGAGCAATGATCTTTTATTATCGTTTTTAAAGCTTTACATGTCCTAATTGATACTTTTATTCAGTGCTAAAGGGTTATGAACACCCGATACTTAGATGTTTACATAATTTCAGTATCTTCATAATGGTTTCAGATAAACCATGAGCATTGTTATTCTGTTAGTTATCATGATCAGTTGTTTGCTCAGTCAAACTTAGTTCAGTCCAGTAATCAGCATCAGTTTTATTGGGAGTAGAATTTAGCACCGAGCGAACCCAGGGATGGGGGCTCACCTGCCAGTAGAGGGTGTGACCTTTAGTAGCAATCCATTAGTTCCATAACTACGTAGCCAGCATAGGTTAGAGTTATCAACCTGGCAGTTGAGGGATGATAAAGTGTTTACCTACCAGTTGAGGGTAACACATATATCATTAGAGTACTTTCCATATGAGGGTGACTCATTAATTCTTTAGGATATTAATTTAGTGAATCCACACAGCCATTGTTAGTACCTGTGGCACGGTACTGATACCCTTCCAACTGGGGTTGTAGGTTGGACCCCAATTGGCTCAGATTGGTACATCTCAGTTAGATGATACCTCCCACAGTCTCAGATTAGTATTCAGTTCATGTTTTCTGGACCATAGCATACAGTTCATCAGTTATTCAGTTATCAGATTTCAGTATTTCAGTTTACAGACTATTTCAGTATCATGTTATATGCTTAGTCATGCATTCTCAGATTTTACAACTTTCATATATTTATGCATCAGTTATCTCATGTTATTTAGTCAGTCATTATTTCATGCACATGAACCTATGCATTTCAACCTAACCTCATCTCATATACTAGTACATTCCAAGTATTTGATGTTCTGGAGCATGATCCTCAAATATTGTGCATGTTTCTCACTACTCCTCAAATACACCAGGATGTCATCGATGAACGTAATCAAGAAGGAATCCAAGTAAGGTCTGAAATACTAGGTTCATTAAATCCATGAATGCAACTGGGGCATAAGCCAACTCAAATGACATCACTGAGAACTCATAATGACCATAACGAGTCCTAAAAGTTGTCTTCGGATATCCTCAGCCTGAATCCTCAACTGATGGTAATCCGATCTCAACTCAATCGTAGAAAACATTGCCGCACCCTAAAGTTGGTCAAACAAATCATCAATATGATGCATAGTGTAATGGTACTTCATCGTCACCCTATTAAGCTGCCTATAATCAATACACATACACATAGAGCCATCTTTCTTCTTTATAAATAATACAGGAGATGCCTGTGGGGACACACTTGATCTAATGAAACCCTTACCAAGAAGATCCTAAACTTTAGAATTTAGCACTTTAAGCTCGACATGAGCTATACGGTAAGGTGCTATAGAAATAGGTTGATATCTAGGCTTGAGGTCAAAAGCAAACTTAATCTCACTAACAGGAGAAATACTAGGCAGGTCGGTAGGGAACACATCACGAAACTTATAAACTACAGGAACAGAGTCAAGTGACGGACTCTCCACACTAGTATCACAAATATAAGCGAGATAAGATGCACAACCCCCAAAATAAGCCTCCTAACACGAACATTAACAAATAATACCTATCGACTAGCGGCTAAACACTCCCTGCCACGTGACTGGGGTACGTCGGGCATGGCTAAGTAATAATCTTGGCAAAATAATCCATGATCGCATAATAATGGGATAACCACCCCATGCTAGAATTATATCATAATCCACCATATCCAGAATAATAAGATCAGAATAAGTATCAACATCTCTAATAGTTATAACACATAATCTAAAAACTCAATTCACAACTAAAGAATCATCCATGAAAATAGATACTCACAATGACACATATAACAAATCCCAAGACAACTCTAATTGTAGTGCATAATAAGTAAAATTGTAAGAATAAGTGAACTCAGATCAAATAAAACAAGGGTTGACTGGCGGCACAAAAAAATCATACTCATAACAACAACATCTGAAATCTCAGCCTCGGGCCTATAAGGTACTGCATACAACTGACCATACCCACTACCTGGCTGGGCACCTAACCGACCTCCTATTCTACCTGCTTGATAACCTCCTCAAGTACCCTGGGAACCACCCCTGCGATCATAAAAACTACTTCTAGTTGAGGGATGAACTGATCCAATAGGGGAATCATCCTGCACTAAAACAATCGCACCCCGACTAAGGCACTCTCGAGAATAATGACCAAAAGATCCACAATAATAACAAGCTCCCTGAGTTGAACCAGAAATAATAGATTTGGTTAACCCAAAATAACCACCATGGCTAGAATGACTAAAAGATGAACCCCTCAAAGACGAATTGCCACCCTAAGTAGGGCAGTCTCTGGGACTTGACTAACCTACATCAGTAATCTGAAACGCTACCTGAACAGGTCAACTAAGTTGATTCTGAGTCTGGTGGATGGATATAGAGAATATCCACCATGAGAACTCCTACCTCTGAATCGGGAACTACTATGGCTCCCACTTAAACTGCCCTGATATTTAGGCCTCTTATCATTTCCCCCTTGAGCATTATAATACATCTCCTCCTTCAATCGAGCGTGATCCAAAACCTTAGAAAAAGACCTACCCGTAATAACTAAATACTGAGTAGACATATAAATAGGAAGTCTTAACTATCTAACAAAGCAACGAACTCTTTTATACTCAGTATCCAGAATAAAATTGGCATCCCTATCTAAATCATGAAAATGAGCCTCATACTCTACATCTGTCACAGAGCCCTGCTCCGATCTAGAGAACTAATCCATTAAATGATCTCTAAGGCTGTGGCACATGTACTTCTCCAAGAACATATCGACGAACTAAGTCCAAGAGAAAGAAGAAGATCCAGCTAGTCTAGAATCCATAAAACCTCTCCACCAATGTTGAGTAGCTAAGTCCAACTGAAATACGGTGTAATCCATACCACGGGTATCAACAAGGCCCAAATAATGGAGCCTATCCTTACAAGCAATCATAAAATCATATGTATCCTCGCCTGGTGCACCGAAAAACCTAGGCAAAGCCAATATCAAGAATCTACCCATCATTTTTTGCTCCTCAGAAGACATAGCATGCTGAGGAACCACTGGCTAAGCAACTAACGATGCAGGAGGAACCTCAACTCTAGGATCCACAGCTACAGGTTGCATCCCCACCTCAGTACCACACTAATCAGTAAAATATGCACCACTAGATGGCACACCACCAACTATCCCCAAAAGCTGAACTAATGCATCTCTGAGCACTGAAGAAGAAATAAATCCTAGTGAATCCTAGGTTGGTTAATGAGTGGTGAATTTACCACTCATTTACAGCCAAAGATTGTGAACACTGCTATGATTTAAAGGTATGAATAAGACAAGTTTGTTAGTTGAATGCACTAATTTCCATATTTTGTATGTATACATGTAATGAGAAAGAAAGATGTGAAATTGAGCTAAAAAGGAATCAAAAAGAGAAGAGAAGTGCAGCTGGAAGACCTAGAGCAGAAATTGGTTTCAGTTATCGCGATTGCAGTTGGAGGGACACGATCGTGGCCAGTAAAGTTGGTCAAATACCTGTGATCACGGTAATCTTAGTGCGATCACGGCATCCATGATCGCGAACAAGTTGCAGAGATTATTCTTAGCGGGTTTATGCCCAAGGGGATATTCTGTAATTTCACATAGCCGACCCTAAATCCCATAAAAGGTTAAAACCCTTTCCTATTTGGTATTCCACACTTTGAACAATAGAATTTTGGATAATTTGTAACCCTGCTAGTTGGGGAAACGTTTGTATTTTAATTTTCCAATTTGAGTTTGGTGAAATTGAAGTTCAATTAAAGAATCTCCTAATTTTCCATTGCCATGGATGCTTTGAATGAACCTTTAGGTATATCTCTTCTCCTTAACCCTATAAGTAGCTAAATTTTCTTGTTTTGAGATTATGTTGAACTAAGGTGCAATTATTTATGGATTGTGATGTATTTGTGCAGATTCTAGTTTGTTGAAGATGGGTTTCACTATTGCTTGCTTGAATTAGTTGGGGTTTGTGGGTGAAAACCCCAAATGCCCAAGATGGATTTGTGGGTGAAAACCCCATGTTCTTGAAAGCTCACATCATTATTAAAAGAGAGATGTGGGTGAACTTTTAGAACCCATATCATCCTTGAAAGAGAGATATTAGTGACAAGGCAATAATGAACTGTATTACATGTAGTTTGTTCTTTTTTCACTATCTTAGAAATAAGGGTAAGTAGAGAGTTAGCTATGTCTTGGGCATCTTCATAGAAATAGGAATGCTCAATTGAGGTATTAGGTGGGTTTAATTACAACACCCTTGAGGTACCTAAAAGGGTCCATGGGTGATAACTTTGAGGTTTTGTTGACAAACTATCCTTAAGAACCTTCAACCTAGCCTACTATGTCATTAATAACTAGAATTCGCTACCAATCGTCATGCACCCATACATAACTTGCCCTTAGATAGACATAATCCCAAGATCCTTCTCATATTGAATTTCATATCACAATTATTACCTTTAGTTTGTTAACTTGAATAGACTTTAATAAAATAACATTCCAAACCAACCCTCTATTTTAAATCATGTATTTTACTTTATTTACTTTACGGGTATCTTTATAGTAACTATCAACACCCATAAGATTAGAAGGCTAATTCCACTCCTTAAGGATTCAACCTCAATATAAGTTGAGGTTTATAGAAAACGATCGTCCTCTACCAAATGCAATGGTATAGGTGAGCGTGATAAAAATAGCACTGTTATCGAGGAGTGAAATTTAGTTTTTACTTGTGTGATGTTGAGTGTTGCTTTGGGTATACCCGTAGTGGTGTGTATTTATTTTGTTTGTTGTTTTTGTGTTTTTGTAGGTGAAGATACTATGAGCGACCACGCAAGTAATGCTCAGCCTTTCGATGGTCCCCTTAATGATGAGGAGCAACTCCATAACGTTGGTCGTGCGAGTGTTATCCATATCTCACCTAATCAAGGGAACAGGGTATTCCTTATTACGAGCTTCGTGTTGGATATTCAACAAATGAAGGGACTCTTTGGGGTGCAAGCCCATGAGGACCCTAATTTGCATTAGAAGAACTTTGTAGAAGTTTGTTCCCCCTTTGATATTGCATACATACCCCAAGTGTCCATCCGATTGTGCCTTTTCCCATTTTCTCTAATGGGAGAGGTGGTATTGTGGCTTCGATCTCTACCGATTGGATCAATTACTTCATGGGATGAACTCACCATTACTTTCTTAGACCGGTACATCCTACCATCTAAGATACTACAATTGCATAACGAAATCACCAACTTTCATCAATTGAATAGAGAACCTATTTATAAGGTGTGGGAAAGATTTAATGGGAAGCTTATGCAATTCCCCGACCACGAGGTCCCGGAGAAGATACCTCTCCAAATTTTCTATCGGGCTCTAGATCAACTCAATAAAATTGTGGTAGATAATGTGGCGGGGGGCTATCTTGTGAAGTTGTCATATCATGCGGATACAAACCTTCTTGAGGAAGTTACCCAACAAAACTGAGGGTGACACACTCGTGATACTGAGGTACCAAAAATATCTCCTACTACCTCCTTTGTTGATAAAGAACAAAGGAAGATAGAGAAAGAGAAAAAGGAAAACATGGCAAAAATGATGACTCAATTAGAGTTTCTAACGAAACATGTGATGAGTGCACCCACAAAAATGGTGAATGTCGTGGCATACAAGGCCTATGATAATAAAGAGGCCAAGAGTCTTAACGAGAAAATTTGGTATTTGGCTAGCTATTCGGGGGGTTCCCGCTCGCCTATCAAATGCAAGGTGGGAACCAAGGTTGGAATAAAATATATAGGGATTGTGATCTTGATTGGAGGGATAAAAACAAAGAGTATGATCTTTATGTTCCCCCTCATGACCGGGAAAAAGAGCAAAGAAGCAAACCCCATTGACCCTGACAAATACAAAACCGAAGATGTCTTGGCAAAAATTTTGATAAAAGTAAAGAGAATAGACAAGATGGTTCGTGAACTGAAAGGTGACTTTTCACAAATCAACCAAACATTTGTGTCCCACTCCGCTTCGATTAAACAATTAGAAATATAAATAGGCCAAATCTTCACCCAACTAAATTCGAGACAAAAGGGGGGCCTTCTTAGGGACACCATTGTGGATCCAAAAATGATGCCTAAGTGTTGGATACTGTCAATAGGAGTAGTAAACCACTTGGTGATCTTGTGGTGGATGTTGAAAAAGATACCAATATTGAACAAACAACTTTTAAGAAAAAGTTTGTGAATGATTGAAATGAGGAAGCTCTGAAGTCTCAAGAAGGGAATGAAAAAGAACCGGTGTTAAATAAAGAAGTGGATGATATAGAGGGAGACCCAAAGGAAGTTGAGAATGATGAAGTGCAAAGTTTCCTAATGCCTACCATAAAGTTTCCCCATCCATTCCCTTAATGGATCAAAGATAAGAAGGACAATGCCAAATTCAAATCATTCCTTGCTAAGCTTAGCAACCTGTCTATTAATATCCTGTTACATGAGGCCATCCAAGAGATTTTGGGGTATGCTAAGCTTATGAAGAAATTGATGTTGAAAACAAAGCATATTAAGGGTGACACCATTAAAGTTATGCATGGGTGTAGCACTATCATGGCTAGTGAGATAGCATAAAATAAAGAGGATCCTAGGGCTATTACAATTCCATGCACCATTGGGACACATATTTATGAAAAAGCTTTATGTAACCTTGGTGCAAGAACAAATCTCATGCCCTACATAATATATCGGAGTCTTGGCTTAGGAACCCTTACTCTAATAACGATAAGGGTTTTGATAGCAATCGATCTATTAAGAGACTGGTTGGGGTCTTGTTCGACGTGTTAGTAAAGGTGGATAGATTCATTTTTCCTGCAGATTTTGTGGTGCTTGATTATGAAATCGACCAAAAAGTGCCTATTATCATTGATCTACCTTTCCTTGATACCAGAAGATATATCGTTGATTTAGAGTTAGGTGAAATTAAGTTTAGGGTCCACGATAGTGAAATGTCTTTTCGGGTGTGCAAAATGAAGAAACAACCCATGAAACTTCAAGCGGTGTAGGTTATAGGTGTTGAGGATGAGGAGGTGAATGATGGGTCCCTTGAGGATACAACTTGAAGATATGAAGGACGTCCTGCCACAATGATAACTAAGGCGCTACCACCCATAAATGCCACGAAGTGGCTCGTATCCTTTATTGTTTATTTAGTAGAGTAAATTTTTATTTTGTTGTTGATTAATCCATGCATTTGTGTCACTTTAGAGTGTTCTGGAATGAGATTGAAACAAGTGAAAGTGTGTCAAAATGGAGTAATAAGATGAATAGCAGAAAATAAAGGTGCAGAAATGCCTTCTATTACCGCAATCGCGGGGCCCATGCCTACGTGACTGCGGTCTCCGCTTGTTTGCAATTACGGGCCCCGTGCCTCCGTGATTGTGGTCGCTGCTTGTTCCTAATCGCGAATCTTGGACTATGATTGTGGTCAAGTTAGTTTAAATGACCATCTAAATGCCCCATTTCCCTCACACTCCCTTTTTAACTTTTCTCTCAAATTGTACCCACTCTTGGACATATTTTAGGCATTCAAAAGCATTTTGGCATCTATCCTGTATCATTACTCTGGTAAGTTCCTTGAATTCATGCTTTTATTGTTGTAGGTAGGCCATAGAATTCATGAAAGAGGTAGTGCCTAAATTTATGCTTTTTATTGTTAAATCCTTGTTGAATTATACTTATGTGGTGGTTCGTTGTTGTGAATGGTGTGCACAAGTGTGGGGAAGTCTTGAGTACCCAAAATTATGTTCAAAATTTAGAAAAATGTAGTGTTCACACCAAGTGCTTGATAAACTACCAAAACGGGCTTTTAACTAGTTGTTTTCACATTCTCGAGGAATGATCGAGTACTTATGAACCTTGTTTAATGCTATTATTGTGAATTACTGCTTTGGGAACATGATTTGGCCCTAAAATTGGAACTTTAAACTGTTAAAATCTAGCACAGTCTAGCCTCAAATATCGCGATCACGATTACAGCACCACGGTCGCGGCTTAGTGGTCCACAATCACTAATATCTTAGGCTAAATTTCAGCCTGGGCCAAAAATCCTGCACTACCAATTCTTGTCCAAAAAACACCAAGTAACCATCCCATTAGCTTTATTGGACAACATAGCATAGTTTGTGCATGAAAATATTGACGATGAATGTTGTTGTGTTATTATCATGTTTTTCAAGTTTACATCATGGGAGACTATGATCAAGTTCGCTTCATGGCCCTTGTGTGCCACTATCTATACTATGGTGATCTTACAAAAACAAAGTTTCTTCAGGGAAGGGGAATATGCTTGGAGAAGGTGCCAAAAAGATTTCGGCATTTCATGATAGAGTTGTGGCCACTAGGTGGAGGTGTTTTTCACCAGATCTTTGACGGGCAAATAAGCAGTGGGTATGAGAACTCTATGCTAATCTTAGTGTGGTATCTTTCTCAGACCTAGTCATTAGGATCCGAGGAAAGATGGTGAACTTTGGAGCTAAAGAGATAAATGACATATATGGGCTCCCAAACATAAACATGGATCAATTTGACACTAAAGTGTGTGAATAGGGGAGTTGGTTGGCGAAGAAGTTATGTTTAGGCAAGGAGGTCCCTTGGGCCGCGACAAGAGGAACATATCAATGAATGACTTCACTGTTGAGGCTCAGATTTGGTTGACCATTATTTGTAGCTGAGTTTCATGACCCTAACCACAACAACAACCACAAGTGTCGGGTGAATTTCAAACATATAACATGATAGTGTAGAATATAACTAGTAACATGACAGTGTAGAATATAACTAGTAAAAATTCATGATAAGTCTATACCAACCACCAGCAACTGGACAACCGTCCGTTACTAAACAACCAACTGAACCACCCAAGTCGACAGTAGTCCAACAGAGCCTCTACAAATTCAAAATCAATGGAATATCGGGACATACCCCGGATAGTAGCCAAAAAAAGGTTGAGCAATGTCTAAGAAACAAGTAATAAAGACCATGAAATGAAGCCTTCCGAATTATGGAAGCTCACCACTTCAGTGTCAACTCAGGAACTAACTCAAACACCTGATTAGTGCGCAGGAAAAGTAAAACAAGTTTCGGCACCTGCTTTGTGTGGGGATACAACGTCCAAAGACGGATAACAGTTGGAGTGCTAGCTTATAACTTGGGTATAGAGGAATAAAATAATGCCATCATCCAATACCAAGTCAAATCATCATATGCAATCACATATATACATATATATATATATATCTTTTCGGGATAGGTAACTGGGTATAGCATGCATTCAAAACCTTAACCTGGGCTGTGTAGCATAACCTTCATAAAACAAGGCACCCACGGGCTATATGTGCCCAACTCTCCCTTATATAAAATAGCCCCAGTGCATGTAGCCGCACGAACCAGAGAATATCCATATACGTATATGCCTTTACGGGGACTCGAACCTCCTGAGATAATCAAGGTGACTTAAGCCCAATTAAAAAATTCATTACACATACACAACCATTATTCAAATTTCTTTCCAAAGGCATCCTGTTAGTATCATTATACCAACCCTACTTGCAATAGTACAACATGCCATAACCATTATTACTCAACTTGGGACTCGAACCCATTGTCTAAACAATGACATCAATTTAATTCAACATTTAGGGACTCGAACCCATTTAGTAATTCAAATCAATTTATAACACCCACAAGGCCTTCATAAACCATTTACCAATCATTAACATTCGTAGGCCAATTCCTTAATTCAAAGCACAATTCAACATATGACAAGATCATTCTCATTGACATTTTCACAAATAAGTTGAGGGCATACCATTATCAAAGCCAAAAACCAACAAATTTTAGGTTAAACATGACCCGTTTGTTAAACCACAATTCCCATGCATCCACATGTGCGAAACCATTATCAAAAATATGTATAATCATAATTTAAACAATGAGAAAACAATACTCTACATTATACATTCAAACCCTCAACCATGGTTTTCAAAACCACTATTAATGACTCATGAACAAGGCTCAAAACATATGATTTTAGTGAACTAGCAATGAAGGAAGAGTCACATGCCTGAGTTATAAAGATTCACTGAGAAATTTTTTATCCTTAAGCCTCTAGATGACCACCTTGAAAAACCCTAGCCGAATCTTCTTGAGAGGTTTTTGAGTGAGTTTAGAGAGTGTTTTAATCTTGCTATGTGTAGAATGGATGCCCAATTTATGTTATAAGACGTGGGGTCTTAAGGGATTTCAGGTGGAAAATGTCCAAAGTACCCCCATCTTAAAGCTGTAGAAACCCGCAAGTGGTTACAAGTTGACCCTCCAACTCGTCACCACAACATACGATTGGTATTATTAGGTCGTCACCAGAACAAAAGGTTGGACACCACACTCTGTCCAACTTATGACTCCCTTTCCTCACTCATTACTGGACCATACGACTAGTAAGATCTAGTTGTATCCAAGGCAAAACATTAAGGGCTATACGCTGGATAACATACAATTAGACCCTAACCCTCTCGTCACATTACCATACGACTCATTTGGAGTCTCTCATAACCAAGGTAGCACTTGGCCAACAACACACTGACCAACATACAACTAGGGCCCCTATACTCATCACCACACCATAAAACTTATGGTGTGAGTCGTAACATGAACAGAAAGTTCAAAACTCAAGAAATTTACAAGGGCCAAAGTTCAAGGCGTTTCAATCTCCCTCCTTAGGATCATTCATCCTCGAATGATAAGACATGGAAAAACAAGCATGATTGAAATCCACACGCTTCTACTCTTACCTTTAACTAAGTTAGAAAATAAAATGCCAAGCAAACCACCCTTTTTTTTTAACAAAGACAGAAAACAAGGATGTTAAGAACAACGCATACCTCAAGCACGAATTTTTGGAATGGGGAATAGGAATGGATACTTGGAATTCATGTCCTCCCCGGCTTCCCAAGTAGATTCCTCGAAATTTTGGTTCTTCCATAGATCCTTTACCGAAGCCATGTCTTTATTTTTCAACCGACGAACTTGCCGATCCAAGATACTCACTGAGACCTCCTCATAGGACAAAGAATCCAAAATACCAATGTTCTTCAAGGGAACAACCAACGAAGGATCACCCATGCATTTTCGCAACATGGACACATGGAATACCGGATGAATGGAACTCATGCTAGAGGGAAATTCCAAATCATATACAACGCTACCAACCCTTCTCAAAACAAAGTACGGGCCAACATACCGAGGATTGAGCTTTCCTTCTTTCCAAACCGCACTACTCCTTTCATGGGAAACACTTTTAAGAATACCCAATCCCAAACCTCAAACTCCAACTCTCTTCACGTTATGTCCACATAGGACTTTTGGCGACTTTAGGGAATCTTAAGCCTATCCAGAATCACTTTCACCTTCTCCATAGCTTAGTGAATCAAACCCAGGCCAAAAATCTCTACTTCCCCAACCTTGAACCATCCAATAGGAGATCTACACCTCCTACCATACAATGCCTCAATTGGATCCATACCAATGCTAGAATGGTAACTATTATTATAATCAAATTCAATAAGGGACAAGTACTCTACCCAAATACCACCATAATCAATCACGCAAGCTCTAAGCATATCTTCCAATATTTGAATAGTCCTTTATGCTTTCCCATCTTACTTTGGGTGGAAAGCCATACTAAGACTCACCTTGGTCCCCAAACCTTTATGAAACGATCACTAAAAGTGCAATGAAAACTATGTACCACGATCTGAAATGATCAAGACAGGCACATCATGCAACTTGACAACCATCTGAAGGAACAACTTCGCATAGTCCTTGGTAGTGTAATTAGTCCTCACTAGTATGAAGTGAGCAGACTTAGTCATCCTATCCATAAAGACCCAAATGGAGTCACACTAATTTCGTGACCACAGAGGTCGATAACAAAATCCATATTAATCACCTCACACTTCCACACCAGTTGTTTAATTTCTTGGAGTAGCCCACCGGGACTCATGTGCTTCACCTTTTCTTGCTGACACACCATACATTTTGCCACAATATTGGATACATCCCGTTTTATATTATTCCACCAATACATATCCTTGAGATTATGATACATCTTTGTTGAATCGAGATGAACTGTATATCGAGATTCATAGGCCTCGGCTAAGACCCTACCTCGCAATTGGTCCATGTCGGGAACACATAACCTCTCTTGGTACCTCAAAATACCATCACTGTCGATCTTGAAGGACATCACCTTTTTCCCACCTACATCACCCTTGATCCTTATCAAGATAGGATCTAATACTTGATTCTCCTTTATTTCAGCACCAAGAGACGATCGCGCCAACTCTTGCACAAACACACCACCATCCCTAAAGTCTAAGAGATGAACTCCAAGGTTAACCAGACAGTGAATATCCTTCACCAACTCTCTCTATTCCTGATCCATATGAGCTAGACTTCTCATGGATAAACTGCTAAGAGCATCAACAACCACATTAGCATTACCTGGATGGTAGTGAAGATTCATCTCATAATACTTGAGTAGCTTAAGCCATCTTCTTTGCCTGAGGTTAAGATCTTTCTAAGTAAACACATATTGCAGGCTCTTATGATTAGAAAAGATATCCACATGCACTTCATACAAATAGTGATGCCAAATATTCAATGTGTACACCATGGCTAACAATTCCAAGTTATGAGTCAGATATTTCATCTCGTGACCCTTCAATTGTCTAGAGGTATAAGAAACTACCTTACCATGTTGCATCAACACACAACCAAAACCAACCTGAGACACATTATAATAGACGACAAAACCCACGGTACCCTCAGGTAAAGTCAAGACTGGAGTTGAAGTCAACTTATCTTTTAGCCTCTCAAAACTTCCCTCGCAAGCATTAGACCACAAAAACTTCACCTTTTCTAATTCAACTTGGTCAATAGAGAAGCAATAGAAGAAAAGCTTTCCACAAACCTCTTATAATAACCAGCAAAACCTAAGAAGCTCCGAATATTGGTTTGAGTCGTGGGTCTAGGACACTTCTTAACCACAACAACCTTCTGAGGATCAATCATTATCCCCTTACTAGATATAAAACTACCTAGATAAGTTACGACATTCAACCAGAATTCACATTTAGAGAACTTAGCATACAACTGTTGATTTTTCAATGTCTACAACATAAGGCGGAGGTGATCGGTATGATCCTCCTTACACTTAGAGTACACCAAAATATCATCAATGAAGACAATCATAAATAGATCCAGAAATTGATGAAAAACCTTATTCATCAAGTCCATGAATGTCACAGGGGCGTTGGCCAAGCCAAACAACATCACCAAGAACTCAAAATGCCTATACCTGGTAGAAAAAGTTGTCTTAGGGAAATCCATATCTCTAATCTTTAACTGATGATACCCAGACTGAAGATCGATCTTAGAGAAGAATTTGAACCCTGAAATTGGTCAAAGAGATCATCAATTCTCAAAAAAGGGTACTTATTCTTTATCGTCACCTTGTTCAATTGATGATAATCAATACACATCTGAAGAGAACCATCCTTCTTACCCACGAACAAGACAGGTACACCCACAGGGACATACTAGGATGGATGAAACCCTTGTCTAAGAGGTGTTTCAACTTCTTCTTGAGTTTCTTCAACTCAGCTGGAGCCATTCTATATGGGGGTAGAAATAGGATGAATTTACAAAATAAGGTCAATACCAAAATCAATCTCCCTATCAGAAGGGACACTAGGAAAGTCATCAGGGAAAAATTTAGGAAATTCATTCACCACTGGGATGAAATGCAAGCAAGGATCTTTCGAGTTAAAATCTTTAACCCAGACCAGATGATAGAGACAATATTTGGAAATTTGTTTCCGGGCTCTCAGATATGATATAAACCTCCTCTTAGGAAATAAAGAACTTCCATCCCATTCAACGATCAGCTTATTAGGGAAATTAAACATGACCTTACGGATTCGACAATCTACAAAAGCATAGCATGAGTGCAACCAGTCCCTTCCTAGAATAACATCAAAATTAATAATGTATAACTTTATCAAGTCTACCAGAGTTTCTCTATTACCAACAGATACCACATAATCCCTATAGACTCTTTTGATAACCACAGAGTCTCCCATCGGGGTAGAAATAGAAAAGAGGTCCGACAGATACTCAGGACTGAAACCAAAATACATAGCCATAAATAGGGTCACATAAGAGAGAGTGGACCCCTGATCAAGTAAACAGTACACATCACGGGAGAAGACTTTAAACATACCAATAACGACATTCAAAGATACCTCAGACCCATGACGAGTAGTGAGAGAATAAAGAGGGTTTCTACTAGTGCCAGAGCTAGAAGTGGCACCCTTTGGTGCAGGAGCTAATAAAGAGGCAATAGGAACTTTGTTTACCCAGAAGAAACTCTAAAGGGACAATCTCGCTGCGTATGATCAATATGACCATACATAAAATATTGGTTTCTCTTCTTTTCGCACTGACTACGGTAGTGCTGACCATAAAATCTGCAGGGAGGGTAGGATACTGCTGACAAGGCCCCACAGTCCTAAGATTGGGCTCCCTGTTCCCTAGAAGCATTACCACCCAGAAAACATTGGTCGCCAGACGGATTTGGGTAAGAAGCACTGGCCATTAAATAGGAGTTAGGACTCCCTTAGTTTTTTTTTCTTTGGCCATTTTCCACTCTGCTATTGGCCTCCACCCTGTTCTGCAAAACCAAAATTTCTTACTCTGCCACTCACCAATCTCAGCTTACTTTTTTCTCCTCTTTAACCTATTGCATATACACAATCAATTTGGAGATGTCCATGTCCTTGTTCAACAAGGTAGCCTTACTCTTAAGAATCAACTCATGAGACAATCCTGAAGTGACCTTTCTTATCTGGGCCCTCATGTAAGATACCAATTTAGGATCATATCGAGACAACTAATAGAATTTCAAAGCATACTCTTTGACTATCATTCTTCTTTTCTTCAAGTTAATGAATTCTTCCATCTTTGCCTCCCTTAACTCCTGAGGAAAGAAGTTGTCTAGAAATGTTCTAGAGAAATCATCCCACAAGGCAAACCAGCGTCCTTGCCTCTCAACTATCACCACTCTCTGTACCACTAGTATGCCACATCTTTCTGTTGGTAGGAAGCAAAATCTACACTGTAAACCTCTAAAGCATGCATAACCCAAAATATTATCTCTATTTCATCAATGATACTTTGAGGATCCTCCTCAACCTTTGTACCAGTAAACGTTGGAGGATGCAACCTCATAATTTGGTCAACTCTAGTGGCCTTAGACGAACCTATAGCAACACCAGTAGAACCCTACTGTTGTGACTAAGATGTCACCAACTGAGTCAATAGGATAATAAAGCGACATAACTCAGCATTAGTAACCTCCTATGGAGGCGACTGAGTATGAGTGTCGCCCTCAAGAGTAGGATCAGTAGAGATGGGTGGGACTTCATGAGGAAAGTCAGATGGACCCTAGAAGTTAGATGAGCTCCGTCCACATTGTCATCCTTTTAGAGGGATGACCATAAAGTCGAACAAACAAAAATTAAAAGGACCCAAGACCTTAGACTCTATAGCTCGAAATTAAGACAACAAAAAAGGGAAACATTCCTAAATATCTCATAGCCTCTCTCTTATAAGTGTGGCATGATACACATGTATAAAAAAGACTCTACTTGACATAGCTTTGAGAACACCCAATTGAATATGAACCTAGGGCTCTGATACCAACTTCATCATGATTCAAAACAGGGCCTAGTCATGACAGGTATCTCAAGTCCCACATGGATCGGAGATCACTTCTTTATCTAGCCTAACCAGCACAACAACCATAAGTGTTGGATGAATTCCAAACATATAACAAGATAACATAGAATATAAATAATAATAATTCATGATAATTCTATACCAACTACCGGTAACCGAACGACCTTCCATCACTAAACAACCAACCAAACCCTTAAGTCCAAAGGAGTCCAAAAAAGCCTTTATAAATCCAAAATCAATAAGATGTTGAGATATGCCCCTGAAAGTAGCAAAAACAAAGTCTGAGTAATGTCTAATACAAAAGTAATAAAGACCATAAAATGAATCCTTCTGAAGTATGGATGCTCACCACTTCAATGTCAACTCACAAACTAACTCGAACACCTAATCACTGCACAGGAAAAATAAAAGAAGTTACGACATCTGCATTGCGTGTGGATACAACATTTGGAGATGATTAGCGGTTGGAGTGCTAGCATATAACTCAGAAATAGAGGAATAAAATAATGTCATCATTTAAAACCAAGTCAAATCATCATATGTAATCACACACATATATATATACACATACATCATTTAGGGATAGGGAACTGGGTTTAGCATGCATTCAAAACCTTAACCTGGGTTGTGTAGTATAACCATTATAAAAAAGGCACGTACTAGCTATATGGCCCAGTTATCTCTTAGATGAAAGGTCCCCAGTGCGTATAGCCACACAAACCATAGAATATCTATATCTTTATATGCCTTTATGTGGGACTCGAACCTCCTGACATAATCAAAATAACTTAAGCATCAATGTATACAATATGGGGGACTCGAACCTCTCATTCATATATTCATTCAGGGGACTCGAACCTTCCAGTCATATAGACACCCGCACTAACTAGCGTGATTTCCAGTGTTAGTCCTTTGGACTCTACTTTTATGGATCAGCAACACAACTCACTTTAAAGTCCAATTAAAATATTTATTACACATACACAACTATTATTCCAATTTCTTATTAAAGGCATCCCATTGGTATCATCATACCAACCCCACTTGCAAGTATACAACATTCCATAACCATTATTACTTAGAACTCAAACCCATTGACTAAACAAAGACATCAATTCAATTCAACAGTTAGGGACTCAAACCCGTTTAGTATTTCAAATCAATTTATGACCCCCAATGCCTTCATAAACCATTTACCAATAATTAACATTCATAGGTCAATGCCTTAATTAAAAGCACACTTCAATATGTGACAAAATCATTCTCATTGACATTTTCAAAAACAAGTTGAGCGCATACCATTATCAAAGCCAAAAACAACAAATTTAGGGTTAAACATGACTCATTGTTAAACCACAATTCCCATGCACACATATGTGAAAACCATTATCAAAATATGTATAATCATACTTTAAAACCATGAGAAAACAATACTCAACACTATACATTCAAACCCTCAATCATGGTTTTCAAAACCACTATTAATGACTCATAAATAATGCTCAAAACATATGGTTTTAGTGAACTAACAAAGAAGGACGAGTAACATGCCTGAGTTACAAATATTCATGAAGAAATTTTTTATCCTTAAGCCTCTAGATGACCACCGTGAAGAACCCTTGAGGGGTTTTTTTAGAGAGTTTAAAGAGTGTTTTAATCTTGCTAAGTGTAGAATAATGCCCAATTTATGTTATAAGACATTGGTTATTAAGGGATTTGGGGTGGAAAATGTCCAAAGTACCCCCATATTAAAGCTATAGAAATCCCCAGGTTGTTATGAGTTGACCCTCCAACTCTTTAACACAATATACGATTGGTATCATTAGGTCACCACCAAACAGACGATTGGACATCACACTCTGTCCAACTTACGACTCCCTTGCCCCACTTGTCACTAGACCATATGACTGGTAAGATCTACTCATATCTAGAGTAGAACATCAAGGGATAGACA
This sequence comes from Capsicum pubescens, assembly GCA_030864215.1. NCBI lineage: Eukaryota > Viridiplantae > Streptophyta > Magnoliopsida > Solanales > Solanaceae > Capsicum > Capsicum pubescens. Next base: position 208,445,155 of record CM061540.1, on the reverse strand, counting down.
CTGGACGACATACCATTAGGCCCTAACCTTTTTATCATATAACTATACGACTCATATGGAGTCTCTCGTAACCAGCACCGCACTTGGCCAATAACACACTGACCAATATATGACTAGGGACCCTAGACCTATCACCATATCTTACGACTTATGGTGTGAGTTATAAAAAGAAAAGAAAGTTCAAGACTCAAGAAATTTGCATGGGCCAAAGTTTGGAGTGTTTCATCGAGTCTCCTCTTGCACCCACATGATAGCGTATTTAGATTTATGGGCCCATATAGTTGTTTGCATACTAGATGATATTTCTTTGAATGTTAGTCGACTTGTGTTCTCTGATATAAAGTTCTTCAAGAACCACGGTGGTATGCATCTCTTATTTCCCTCTTTAATTACTGAGTTGTGTAAGCGAGTAGGGGTTGTGGAGTACTCTAGAGACAATTGGATGCACCCTGGCACCTCTATTTATTCTCTTAAAATTTAAGGTGGGGGTGTACCAGGCAAAATCAAGAAGAGAAAGATTGACTTGGGTAAGTCGACATGTGAGGAACTAGAGTCTTGTAGGACATCTATAGTTGGGCCCTTTATGGAGATCGGTATTGATTTGAGGGCTATTAGAGAGCTTGTGTTGGTATTCCTCAGGGGGCGAGAGATCCCTCTACCACCCGTCATTCATATTGTCTCGATCTAATTATGAGAAGTATTTGGTAGATCAACAGATAAAGAGAGCCACCATTTCTAGGAGTTAGAGGGCCTTTTCATCCTTGTTAGAGTCTCACAGATAGATCCAAGACTCATATGAGAAGATGAATAAAAGAGAGAAGAAGAGGGATAAATTCTTTAACAAGATATGGAAGGGGGTGAAGGGCCTTTGGAAAGTCCTAAATCCCTGAGATAGACTTCCTGCCTCCTGAGTTGCGAGTGATAATGAGGCCCCAGTGGAGTGGTCCAGTTCTGATGATAGTGGATATGATACAGAGTCTGAGGGCGAGAGCAGCTCTTAATGTAGTAATATAGAGCACCTTTTTCTCTTCTTATACTTTATTGATTATGCAATGAGGTTACTGCAAGCTTCTTAGTTGAGGTGTCTATCTCTGTATTTATTCATTTGGGCCTGTATTATTGAAATATTTCTAGATGTTTCTATTTCATTTTGGATGATTTTTATTTGTATGGGTTGTAATATTCGAGCACTCTGATAGTGCCCACATTTCATAGATTAGTTATTTATGTCATTATTAGATTTTTGCTTTATCCTTATATTTTTATGGTGACATCAGATGAGCCTTTCCCTATAATAGATTGAGTGACGATATTCTTAGGTGAAATTGTCGTGATTGGGTTTTGAGCCAAATCCGAGGGAAATCTAAGTACCTGTAGCATTTTGGATTTGGGATCACACTTATACCTATGGTGAAGTCTGAGTAGCCATATGGTTTTTTGATATGAAAGACAAAATGAGAGACGTCGGCTTGATTTAGTTTCATAAATAGCAAACTATGTGTGGTGCAAATACAAAGAAAACACCCCCTCCATCTAAAACAAAATTCAAAAATAAAGGGGCACGAACGTGAGCAACCTTGTAACAATACTTCACCTTTTTTTGTGACTCCAAAGTTTTGGCTTGTAGAAATTAGTAGATACTCTATTTTGTCTCTAGTGGGAAGGGAAATTGAGCCTCTTTAAAGAGTTTGCATGCCATGAGCGGTGAGCATATTTGTCTAAATCTCATGCATACTTGTACCATCTAGAACTTGCCCCGTTAGACTTTCAAGGCTAATTTTGATTATGCTTGGTTAGTGAAATAATCCTAGGCCATATTTGTGAACATAGGAACCTACTTTAGCCTAAATAGATGACCCATGCATAGAATATAACCCTTAGTTACCCAATTCAAGCCTTTTCTTGGTAACCATATTACAAGTCTTAAACCATTCAAAGTTTTTCCCTCTCTTGGACCCTTCCCGCCTTGATCATAAAAAAATGAAAATTGAGGCTAAATGCCTAAGTTGGGGGTGGTAAGTTTGGAAGATATAACCTTGGTTAAAGGTAATGTAAGTGGATGCCTATGAGCTAAGCAATGAAAAAGTGGAAAAAAGGGAATGATAAAAAGAAGAATAAGGCATAGATTTCAAAAAAAATAAGTGAATTAAAGATTCAAAAAGTTGGGTAAATCAAGATAGATAAAATAGGCATGTGTAAAGTGTGAAAACAGAAGAAGTGGTCCATGGTCAAAAGTTGGATGGAATAGTGTTATGTAGATGTTCAAGGAGGTTATAGCCATTTTTTTTCTAAATGATATCCTACCCTTCCCTGAACCTACGTTACAAGCTCAAAAAGCCCTTCGAGATCTCCAACCAAGTGTGCTCATTATAGTGACAATTGAAAATAAGGGCAAGTCTATGGTATGGTACTTGTTAGAATCGAGAGTCTTTTTGTGAGAGAGTACTTCACACTTAAATCCCTTGTTGCATATTAGATAATTTGGTGTGTGTGGGATATCCTTTTGGTGAGGAGGCATGTAAATAATTTGAGGTGGATGATATTGTTATCTTCTAAAAAATCAGAAAAAAAGAGGGTATAGTGGAGTTGATATCAAAAGAGAGTCACTTTTAGATTGTTGTTGCATGGTTGTTTAAAGTCCTTTGAATCTTTCAAATTATATTTCATGTTGAGGGGTGTCGTGAGAATAGATTTGCCCATGTTTGAACAGTTAATTATGGTGGAAATCGAGTTTGAAGTCATTGTGATCATTGGGTTGTAGAAAATGGGCTAAAATATGCATTGTGAGTAAGAGGTAGTGTTGCTTGGGGACAAGCAAATGTTTAAGTTAGAGGTGTTGATGAGTGGTGAATTTACCACTCATTTATATCCAAAATTCCTACACATTTCTATGTTATGAAGGTATTAATGAGACAAGTTTGTTAGTTGAATGCACTAATTTCCACATTTTGCAGATATACAGGTGATGAGAAAGAAAGATGTGAAATTGAGCTCAAAAGGGATCAAAAAGAGAAGAGAAATACAGCTGGAAGACCTAGAGCACATATTGGTCTTAGTTACCGCGATCGCGGTTTGAGTGTTGCGATCGCGGTCTGAGGGCCTCGATCATGGGCAGTTAAGTTGGTCAAATTCCTGCGATTGCGGTAATCTTAGTGCAGTCGATATCGTGGACAAGTAGCAACAATCATGGCTTAGTGGTTTTATGCCCAAGCGGCAATTCTTTAATTTTACATAGTCGACCCCAAATACCTTCAAAGGCTAAAACCCTTTCCCATTTGGTATTCCACACTTTGAACAATTGAATGTTTGATAATTTGTAACCCTACTAACTAGGGAAACTTTTGAGTTAGAATTTTCCAATTTGAGTTTGGTGAAATTGAAGTTAAATTGAAGAATCTCCTAATTTTCCATTGTCATGGATGCTTTGAATGAACCTTTTGGTATATCTCTTGTCTTTAACCTTATGAGTAGATAAATTATCTTGTCTTGGGATTATGTTGAACTAAGGTACAACTATGTGTGGGTTGTGATGTATGTAGATTCTAGTTTGTTGATGATAGGTTTCAATATTGCTTGCTTGAATTAGTTGGGATTTGTAGGTGAAAACTCCAAATACCCAAGATAGATTTGTGGGGTGAAAATCTCAAGTTCTTGAAAGCTCACATCATCCTTGAAAGAGGGATGTGGTTGAACTTTTGGAACCCATATGATCCTTGGAAGAGGGATATAGGTGACAAGGCAGTAGTGGACAATATTAGATGTAGTTTGTTCTCTTTTCACTATCTTAGAAATAAGGGTGAGTAGAGAGTTAGCTATGTCTTGGGAGTCTTCCTAGAAATAGGGATGCCCAATTGAGGTATTAGGTGGGTTTAATTTCCACACCCGTGAGGTACCCAAAAGGGTCCATGGGTGATAATTTTAAGGTTTTGTTGACAAACTAGCCTCAAGAACCTTCAACGTAGCCTACCATGTCATTAATAACTAGAATTTGCACTTAATAGTCATGCACCCATACATAAATTGCCCTTAGGTAGACATAATCCCAAGATCCTTCCCATATTGAATTTCAAATCACAATTGTTACCTTTAGTTTGTTAACTTGAATAGACTTTGATAAAAACATATTCCAAACCAACCCCCCATTTTAAATCATGTAATTTATTTTATTTATATTACAGGTATCTTTTTAGTAACTATTAACACCCATAAGATTAGAAGGCTAATTCCACTCCTTGAGGATTTGACCTTAACATAAGTTGAGATTTATTGACAACGATCGTCCCCTACCAAATGCAATGGTATAGGTGAGCATGATCACTGGTCCCTGGCCACTGCTGGTTGGGGCGGAAGAATATCAGGCTCAGGAGTGGGAATAGAACCTAAGGAAGAAGGCATATCCTATACCCTAGATGGGGACACATCACGCAGTGGTCCACGACCTCTAGGTCATCCACACATAGGGGTAGGATCCCTGGGCTCGGTCTTAGGACCCTCATCTCTTATAGAGGTAGAACGTCTCCTGGTCATTTGCAAAAGAGTAAAGTCAAGGGAATACTTCTACAAACCAACTAAGACTCTTAGCATAAAATGAGTGAAAGAAGTGAAAAACTCCTAAGAATGTCCCATAGCATCACGATGATAGGAAACAGACGTCATCATTCCGATTCGTAGGACTTTACTATACACTTGATCATGTACAAACAATACCGGTGAAACCTGGCTCTAATACCGATTTGTCATAACCCAATTTATGAGTCATGATGACACCTACTAAATCCCACCAGTAGGTAAGCCAAACCCTAAACTGGAGCAAACGCAATTGGTTAGTTCGGTAGGAAATACCCAACATAGGCCAATTTCAAGAACACAATTTATAAATAGGTAAAGCGTTTGACATAGATAAAAGCAATAAATACAATATATCATCCCATGGCATGGCAGAGCCAGTACAAAAACATCTAATAGTATTACAACTTAAACACTTAAAATAGTTAACAACACCTATCTTGATAATTAAAAACTGCATATAAAATATAAAAGGAAATGGGTGAATCAAACTCTAAGAGCTCACCCTATCTCTAGAAATGTCAATACAACACGATTAACAATCAACAACGACAACTAGTACTTGGATCTACACCAAAAAGGTATAGAAGTATAGTATGAGTACCAAAACAACAGGTACTTAGTAGGCATCATCGACCGACTGAGCTAAATCTTGATATAAGTATGATAAAATGCAAGATAACATAACTAAGTCAAGGTACAGAATCGAACTGAATTATCTCCAACATTGTTGTACATAATAAGTAATTAAATCAAAATAACAGTATAATATAAGACATCAAAACATTCCAATATTATTGTGCATAATAACTAACCAATGAAGAATAATAACTTATCATAAAGCATCAACTTAAGAAAACTTAACTACAAATTGGATCCCATACGCCAATTGGTGTAGAAAAGTAAATAACTCATCACAGACTCCCATACGCTTGGAGAGTACAATCAAGATATAATAATAAAATCAACTAACATTATAGCTAAACTTCACCATCATTTAACCATCATACCACAATTATCATCAATCGGTCATTTTCCAACATTTCATAATTTACTAAGACAAATCAACCTTATCATCATTTATAAACTAGTCCATTAATCAACTATCAATTTCTTATCTGTAATATCCCAAAATATTCTAATCTTGATTCATATCTTAGTTGCATGCTTTAGGTCCAAGGCTTGAAAATTTCACAAAGTATTTAGGACTTAGTCATTTTCAAGACCCTTAAACTTTTCAGATTTTTATTTTGGCTTACCCAACCTCTAAATATTGGTTTTGAGTTGTTTCATGTTTAGGGAGGTTAAAATTATGTCTTAGGAGAGTTTTGGGACTTTTAGACGAGGTTTTACATGTTTAGATGGCTAAAATAGGGAAGCCTCATGATAGCTACATGGTGCGAGGGTCGCTCTGCAAGTGAGGAGGTTTGTGGTGAGGTGGCCGCTTGACCTACATAAAGGTCAAGGCGTGGTATCCTCTTTACCCAAGCAAGGGTCACGGCGTGGTGGCCGCTTGACCAAGTAAGGATCGCGGTGCACCAAGGGTGTCCCACTCAGCTTCTTAATCTAGGTTCCCAAGGGGCATTTGAGTTATTTCTCTTCAACCCAAGTCGTCCTTAACACGACTTAGGACTTCCAAAAGGGAATTATTTACCCCTTTCACTCTAAATTGCTCTCAAGAAACCCTTCCCCAAGAACAAACTCAAGATTTTTCCCTAATAAATCAAGAGTTCAAGCTTCCATTCCAATAAATCTTTGAGAATTCAATTATTAAGGTATGTAGGGTGTTCATCCATGGGTTTCTTTCACCCATGGAGCTCAAAAACCTCTTCTTTGGATAAAATATGAGTTTTCCTTCATTATGAAATTACATATGTTCAAGATGAGCTTAATTCATGTTTTTCCCTAGTCTTTTGACTCAATTCATGTCCTAGTATGATTCTATGAAAATTTAGGTTGCTTCATGCTTTAAATTTTAGTTTCCCACATCAAATCTAAGTGAATTACATGTAAAATCCCCAAATTTATGAATTAGCCATGTAATCATATTGTTTTCCTCATACGTAAACATATTCCCATATTTAAGTTCATAATTCGCACAGGTTTGATAAAATTTCTATGTTTTGGGGCTTTGAACTATAATCCCATACAAAAATTTTAATCTTTAACATCATATTTTTATGATCATTCAGTGCTGGCGGGTTATAAACACTCGATACCTATGTGTTTTACATGATTTTAGATTTTTGAGTAATAAGCTAGTTAATCCATGAATCTTATCATTGTACCTAGATATTTATGATCATAATGAGCATTATCAGAAACAAATGTTCAGTAAAACTTAGTTCAGTTCAGTACTAGCATCAGTTCAGTTGGGAGTAGGATTTAGCACCAAGCAAACCCAGGGATAGGGGATCACCTGCCAGTAGAGGGAGTGACCTTTTGTAGCAGTTCTTGAGTTCCAGAACTATGCATCCTGCGTAGGTTTGAGATATCTTCCTACCAATTGAGGGTTGATGCATATCTCATAAGAGCACTTGCCAGTAGAGGGTGACTCCCTAGTCCTTCGGGACATCAGCCTTATAGATCCACATTGTCAGCCATGTGTTAGTACCTGTGGCATGGTACTGACACCCTTCCAACTGGGGTTACAGGTTGTACCTCAATTAGATCAGATTGGGACATGTCGGTTACATGATACCTCCCATAGTTTAAGTTAGTATCTCAGTGTATTTCAACTCAGGTTTGCTTGATCGATTGTACAATTTGTCGGTTATTCAGTTATACAGATTTTGGTTTCTCAGATCGTAAATTATCTCAGTAGCATATATATATATACTTTGTCGTGCATTCTCAAATATTATATGTTCATGCATTCACGCTTAGTTATCTCATGCATTACGGCCAGACCTTATCTCATATATTAGTTCATTTAAAGTACTGACTACATATTTTTCTTTGTGCTATGTTGTCTCATAACATAGGTTCGAATGATCAGTTTCTTGACCGTTCTTAGATAGCTCAGTGTTACTCAGCAGTAGAAGTGGTGAGTCCTCTCCATCGAGGACATAATTTATTATCCCACTTATTTTGATATTTCTTATATTCAATCAGTCGGAATTAGTTGGGGGCTTGTCCCATCAACTCCTCATGATGTTTAGAGGCTTTTAGATAATCATTTAGATAGTCAGTCATTTCTTTCAGTATGATCAGTTGCTTCAGACAAACAATTTGGTTTTTTATCAAATATTTCGAACATGTCATTTCTACATAATTCGGTATTTAGATTTACAGTACTTTATCAGTTTACCTTCCGCTCATATGTTATATTACTATTTTATTTAGTGCTCATAGCAAGTACCAGTGGATGGGTTAGCTTGTGGTCACTTGTTGTTGTAAGCACCATTGTAGCGACTAGGGGGTAGCCTCGGGTGTGACAAAACTTGGTATCATAGCATAAGGTTTTAAAGTTTCCTAGAGAGTCTAAAAGACGCGTTGATTAGAGTCTTGTGCATGGATTTGAAGCACGCCACACTTATGGATGAGAGGCTACGAAATGTTCTTAGGAAAGTTTCCCTTATTTAGTGTTCATGTTGTGCAAAAGAGAATGAGCTCAATGTAATCTCTCTCTCTAACTCATCCTTTATTATGTTTATAGATAATGCCTCCCAGAAGAAACAACGAAAGAAGGAACAGGGATTAACCTGAACCACCACCTATTCAGAAAGATCTCCTGAATGAATATGTCTCCCACACCGAATTCAGAGCCACTTTTACTACCCTATCCCATTTCGTAGCTGCTTAGAATAACCAGAAGGCTATTTCTTAAGCCAATCTAGTGGTAAATACAACTGCAATTAGGATCTGAGATTTCACTTAAATAAATCCCTCTATATTTTGGAGATCTAAGTCAGAGAAGGATCCACAGAAATTTCAGGACATGGTGCAGAAAGTGACAGATATCATAGGCGTCATCTCAATTCAGAGTGTAGAGTTGGCTGCATATTAATTGCAAGATGTACCTCATACCTGGTTTAAGTAGTATAAGAAGGACCAAGGTGTTGATGTAGGGCTAATAGAGTGGGAGAAGTTTGCACAGCTTTCTTAAATAGGTTTTTTCCCCTAGATTTAAGAAAAGATGAGATTTGGGAGTTCATAAATTTGAAGTAGGGCAAAATGAGCATGAAGGAGTACTCACTTAAATTCATTTATTTGGTGAGGTATGATCTTACTATGGTGGCGGATAACAGGTCTAGAATGGGTAAATTTGCATCTAGAATAGTTGATAGTGTGGTCAAAGAGTGTAGGACTATGATACTGATTAAGAATATGGATCTATCTATACTCATGGTTCATGCTTAGTAGATTAAGAAGGAAAAATGTAAGGAGGGAGAGAGAGAATAAGCCAGAATGGGTAGTTTTAACTTTTCTTTGCCAAGGTTAGAAGGTGGTAACCGTTCTCAGTTTTGTCATAAATTTTTAGCCCCAGCTCTGTCTTCAGCTAGTGCGTCAGTGCCTAAGTTCAGTCAAGAAAGTCAAGATAGAGTGCCAAGCTCTAAGTCCTAAGGTAGTATGAACATTGGTTGCACTAATCCTCTTTGTCGGGGATGTGGTAGAAATCATCCGGGTGAGTGTAGGGCTGGTAGTGATGTATGTTTTGGATGTGGAAATTCAGGCCACAAAGTTAGGGATTTCCCAGGGACTGATCAGAAAGGTCAGTCCAATCATCCTTTAGCTCAAGTCGGTCTCCCAACCCAGCAGGGGGTCACTTCCAGTGCAACCAATGGGTTGCGCCAAAATATATTGTATGCTTTCCAGACTCAGCATGATCAGGAAAGTTATCCTGATATGGTTATGAGTACGTTATAGGTTTTCCATCTTTATGTTTATGTTTTATTAGACCCTGAATCTTCACTTTCTTTTATGACCCCTTATATAGCTATCTATTTTGGTGTCAATCCCAAAATATTAGCCTAGCCTTTCTTAGTGTCCACCCTATTAGGTAAATTTATTATAGCCAGATGGGTATATAAAAATTGCCCGGTCACAGCATCTTAGAAAATCACCTCAATTGATTTGGTGGAGTTGGAGATGACTTATTTTGATGTCATTCTCGGCATGGATTGGTTCCGCTCATGCTATACCTCAGTGGATTGCAGAAATAGAGTCGTTTAATTTCAGTTTCCTAATGAACCAATCATTGAATTGAGTGGTAGTACTTTAGAGCTTAGGGGTCAGATTGTTTCCTATCTTAACGCTAGAAAGATGACATCTAAGGGGTGTGTTTACCATCTTATCCGAGTCAAAGACTCAAATTCTGAGACTTCAAGTTTTGAGTCAGTTCCATTAGTAAATGAATTTCCAGATGTATTCCCTGAAGATTTTCCCAAAATCCCTCCCGGGAGGGAAATTGACTTCAGAATAGATATTCTTCCAAACACCCAGCCTATCTCTATTCCCCCTTACTAAATGGCTCCAGCTGAGCTTAAAAAATTAAAGGAACAGTTAAAAGATCTCTCAGATAAAGGTTTCATCAAACCAGAATGTGCATTGATTATTGTTAGCTGAATAAAGTCACCATCAAGAATAAGTATCCACTCCCCAGAATTGATGACTTGTTCAACCAACTTTAGGGTGCCAGTTATTTCTCGAAGATAGACCATAGATACGGCTATCATCAACTCAGAGTCAGAGAATGTGACATCTTAAAGATACTTTTTAGAACTTGGTATGGTCACTTCAAATTCCTATTTATGTACTTTGGACTAATAAATGCCCTTGCATTTTTCATTAACTTGATAAACAGGGTGTTCAAGAAGTACTTAGACATGTTCGTCACAGTCTTCATTGATAACATCCTTGTTTATTCCCATAGTGAGAATAATCATGCAGACCATCTGAAAATTGTATTAGACTCTTAGAGATCATCAGTTGTTCATCAAATTTAGTAAGTAAAAATTTTGGCTAAGATCAGTAGCATTCCTTGTCCATATTATTTTTGGTGATGGCATTCGAGTTGACCCTCAAAAGATTAAAGCAGTGAGAACTGGCCTAGACCCATCCCTCCATTAGATATCAGGTGTTTCTTGGGTTTGGACGGATATTACAGATAGTTTGTTGAAGAGTTTTTATTTTATTCCATCCCTCATGTATCGATTGACTTAGAAGAAGATTAAATTTCAATTGTTAAATTCCTGCAAGAAGAGTTTTCAGGAGTTGAAGACTCGACTCACTTTCGCTCCAGTCTTGACTTTGCCAGATAGTTCAGATGGATTTGTAGTTTACTGTGATGCTTCCAGAGTTGGTCTTGGTTTTGTATTGATGCAAAGAGGTAAGGTCATATCCTATGCCTCTTGACAACTTAAACCCCATAAAAAGAACTATCCTTCCCATGATCTTGAGTTGGAAGTTGTTGTGTTTCGCCTTGAAAATTTGGAGGCATTATCTTTATGGGGTTCATGTTGATGTGTTCAGTGATCACAAGAGTTTGCAATACGTGTTCACACAGAAAAATCTGAATTTTCATCAGAGAAGGTGGCTGGAGTTATTGAAAGATTATAATATAAGTGCGTTGTGCCATCCGAGCAACGCCAATGTAGTGGCAGATGCCCTTAGTAGGATGTCTATGGGTAGTGTTACTCATGTTGAGGGAGATAAAAAGTTGTTAGATAGTGAGGTTTATCAACTTTCCGAATTAGGTGTTCGATTAGTTGATTCAGCTGAAGGTAGTATATGGATTCAGAATGGTTCAGAATCTTCATTGATTGCCAAAATAAAAGAAAAACAAGATAGGGGTCCTAGTTTGGTTAAGTTAAAGGAGGTAGTTGGAGATCAGAAAGTAAAGGTTTTTTCCCACGGGGAGATGGTGTACTTTGATGTCAGGACAGGTTATGTTTTCGTTGTGTTGATGGTTTGAGATAAGGAATACTTGCGAAAGTGCATAGTGCATGATACTCTATCCACCCAGGATCCACTAATATGTAATGTTATTTGCAGGAAATATATTGGTGGAATGGTATGAAGAAGGATATTGTAGAGTTTGTGGCTAAATATTCAAATTATCAGCAAGTTAAAGTTGAGCACCAAAGGCCTAGTGGTACATTTCAAGAGTTCAGCATCCCCACTTAGAAGTGGGAAGTGGTGAACATGGATTTTGTGTCAGGGTTACCTCGTAAGCGTCGTCAGCATGATTCGATATGAGACATTGTGGATAGGATGATCAAATTAGCTTATTTCTTACCAATTCATTCTTTGTTCTCAACTGAGGATTATACCAGGCTCTATCTTAGGAAGTTAGTGAGGTTGCATGATATTTCTTTGTCTATTATTTCAGATAAGGGTACTCAGTTTACCTCTAACTTTTGGAAGGCTTTTCAGAAGGGTCTTGGTACCCAAGTTCATCTCAGTATAACTTTTTATCCTCAGACAGATAGTCAGGAAGAACGGACTATTCAGACGTTAGACGGCGTGTTGAGGGCGTGTGTTATTGACTTTAAAGGTAGTTGGGATGACCACTTACCTTTGATTGAGTTTGCCTATAATAATAAATATTACTCCAGTATTTAGATGGCTCCATTTGAGGCTCTCTATGGAAGGAGATGTAAATCTCTCATTGATTGGTTTGAAGCAGGTGAGGCTGCTTTAATAGGGCCAAAGTCAGTGTTTGGGGTGATGGAGAGCTTGAAGATAGCCCAAAGCTGTCAGAAATCTTATGCAGACATGAGAAGAAGGGATATTCAGTTTGAAGTTGGTGATCTGGTCTATTTGAAAATTTCACCTATGAAGGGAGTGAAGAGATTTGGCAAGAAGGGGAAACTCAGTCCTTGGTGTGTTGGGCCTTACAGAATCTTGAACCATTTTGGAATGGTAGCTTACGAGCTTGAGTTGCCTACAGATTTGGTGTTAGTACACCCGGTGTTCCATGTTTCTTTGTTAAAGAAATGATTTAGTGATTCAGCTGGAGTTGTTCCTTTAGAAAGCATGGATGTTCAGGATAGCCTTTCCTATGAAGAGGTCCTAGTTGAGATCCTTTAACATCAGACTCGTATATTAAAGAAAAAAGAAGTTCTTTCGGTTAAAGTTCTTTGGTGGAATCAGTACGTTGAGGGAGCCACTTGGGAAGCAGAAGAAGATATGCGGACCAAGTACCCTCATCTTTTCTCCAAAAACTCAGATTCAGCTTGAGGTAATGATTTTCCTTAGATTGATTCTTTTCCATTCTCAGTTTCAGCTATGTAACCATTCTCATGTTATTGCATGCATTCACAAAATCAATTCAGTTTATATATCATGCTTCAGACTAAGTTATGTAATCATGTTCCAAGTCATGCATGTTCAAAATATAACCTCAGTAGCCTAAGTATCCTCAGTATAACCAGTCTCATTCGAGGACGAATGTTCCCAAGGAGGACATATTGTAATACCCCAAAATATTCTAAACTTGATTCAGCTCTTAGTTGCATGATTAAGGGGTCCAAGGCTTGAAAATTTTACTAAGTATTGAGGATTTAGTCATTTTCAAGACTTCTAAACTTTTTGGATTTTTATTTTGGCTTTCCCAACCCCAAAATATTGGTTTTTGAGTAGGTTCATGTTTAGAGAGGTTAAAAGTATGTCCTGGGAGAGTTTTGGGACTTTCGGACGAGGTTTGGGATGTGTTTGGATGGGTGAAATAGGGAGCCTCGCGATAGCCCTGTGGCGCAAAGGTGGCTCTGCAAGTGAGGAGGTTCATGGCGTGGTGGCCGCTTGACCCAAGCAAGGGTCGCGATGCGCCAAGGGTGTCCCGTTCAACTTCTTAATCTAAGTGTCCAAGGGCCATTTGAGTCATTTTTCCTCAACCCAAGTCAACCTTAACACAACTTGGGACTTCAAAAAGAGCATTATTTGCCCATTTCACTCTAAATTGTTCTCAAGAAACCCTCCCCCTTCCCCAAGAACAAACTCAAGTTTTTTCCCCAACAAATCAAGAGTTCAAGCTTCCAATCTAAGAAATCTTCAAGAATTCAGTTATTAAGGTATGTGGGGTGTTCATCCATGGGTCCCTTTCATCCATGGGGCCCAAAAACCTCTTCTTTGGTTAAAATGTGAGTTTTCCTTTATTATGAAATTCCATATGTTCAAGATGAGTTTAATTCATGTTTTCCCTATTATTTTGACTCAATTCATGTCCTAGTATGATTCTATGAAAAGTTAGGTTGCTTTATGCTTTAAATTTCAGTTTCCCATATCATATCCAAGTGAATTACATGTCAAATCCCTAAATTTATGAATTAGCCATGTAATCATGTTGTTTTCCTCATACTTAAACACATTCCCATGTTCAAGTTCATGATTCACAAATGTTTGATGAAATTGCTATGTTTTAAGGCTTTGAACTATGATCCCATACTAAAGTTTTATCCTTTAACATCGTATTTTTATGATCATTCAGTGCTAGTGGGTTATGAACACCCGATACCTATGTGTTTTACATAATTTCATATTTTCGAGTAATAAGTCAGTTAAGCCATGAATCTTATCATTGTACCTAGATATTTATGATCATGATGAGGACTATCAGAAATAAATGTTCAGTTAAACTTAGTTTAGTTCAGTTCAGTTGGGAGTAGGATTTAACACAGAGCAAACACAGGGAACGGGGCTCACCTGCTAGTAGAGAGTGTGACCTTTAGTAGTAGTCCCTGAGTTCCAGAACTACGTAGCCAATGTAGGTTTGAGATGTCTTCCTGCCAGTTGAGGGTTAACGCATATCTCATGAGAGCACCTGCCAGTAGAGGGTGACTCCCTAGTCCTTCGGGACATCAGCCGTGTAAATCCACATCGTCATCCATGTGTTAGTACCCATGGGACGGTGCTAACACCCTTCCAACTGGGGTTACAGGTTGGACCTCGATTAGCTCAGATTGGGTCATATCGGTTACATGATACCTCCCACAGTTTAAGTCAGTATCTCAGTGTATTTCAACTCAGGTTTGCTTGACCGAGTGCACAATTATTCAATTATACGAATTTAGTCTTTCAGATCATAGATTATCTCAGTGGCATATATATACTTGGTCTTGCATTCTCAGATATTACATGTTTATGCATTCATGCTAAGTTATCTCATGTATTACGGTCAATCCTCATCTCATATACAAGTACATTCAAAGTACTAATCGCATACTTTTCTTTGCCCTATGTTGTCTCAAAATATAGGTTCGGATGCTCAGTTTCCCAGTCATTCTTAGACAGCTCAGCGTTACTCAGCAGCAGTAGTGGGTGAGTCTTCATCCATCGAGGACATGATTTATTTATCCTACTTATTTCGGTATTTATTGTGTTCAGTCAGTCGAAGTTAGTTGGGGGCTTTTCCCATCAACTTCTCTTGATGTTTAGAGGCTTTCAGACAATCAGTTAGACAGTCAGTCATTTCTTTGAGTATTATCAGTTGCTTCAGACAGACAATTTAGTTTTTCATCAGATATTTCAGATATCTCATTTCTACGTATTTCAGTATTCAAATTTACAATACTTTATCAGTTTACCTTCCGCTCATATGTTATATTACTATTTTATTCAGTGCTCACAGTAGGTACCAGTGCATGGGTTAGCTTATGGTTACTTGTGGCTATAGGCACTGTTGTCGCAATTAGGGGGTAGTATCGGGTCGTGACATTATCACTAATTCAATTATCGGCTAGTCATCATATACCTATTAATCATAATTTATAAGCTAACCATCTCTTGTTAACTAGTCATTTTACCACTAGAGCCCATTTATGTAATGCAACATTATAACCAATTCCTCATTTTTCAACTTAGCCAAATTGCTACTTTCAATCTCACACTCTGATATCGCTAATCATAAGAAGTATATCATCATGGCATAGTATGCATATCTGGACTCAAATTTGTAAAAATATTCAATAGCCGAACTTGAACCAATAAATAATCAATAGCTAGACTTGAACCGGTAATAATCAATAGTGTCATAATTATCCTCCGGACTCGAACCGGATATATATAATCAACAACATAATCATTTTTCGATCTCAAACCAGGTATACATATGTAATCAACATCATAAGTAGTATCATCAACATGTATAATTGATAGCATAATCAATAGGCGTCAACCCTCACATTAACCAACATAACCATCAAGTATACATATTTCTCCATATTGCCTCAATACAAATTCTAGGAGTCTAATAAGTGTAAAAGGTTTACGAAAACCAACATATGTCATAGCCTAAAGTGAGTTAAGTGTCCACTCTTAATCCTTAAGTTCCATTTTTGGCCAATTTCTACCCGAACTATGCTTAAGGTATCTAAATCCACTTTTAGATATTAAACAAGCCACAATTAGTCCTACAGTAGAGATCCTTCCCAAACACATTAACTAAGTCCAATGGAAGCTAAGGTAATCTTCTCTAGTATAAGCAACTAAGGCCAATCTTACCCTAAGCATGAGTGACTAAAGAATTTTTAGTCAATCTTAAGTGATCTAACACATTATCATTCAAAACATGAGAAATGAAGTCCAATTCACCTAAAGCATAAGAAAACTAGCTAAGTGTTCAACTCTAGGATTTCAATATGGCCTAAACAGTCCAACTAATCCAAGCCTTGCATTTCATCAATCCAACACCTAAACCCCATCCCAAATCTAACATAATATAATAAGAATACTATGAAATAGCTCAATCTAACAAGGGATAAACCTAGCCTACCTCAACGCCGAAGAAAGCTCAACGAATCGCTAAACCACCATTTTTCCTATCCACAAAGCCTCCTCAAGATGCCAAGCTATCATAAATACATTCTACTTATCAATACGAGAATAACGATATCCATATTTCACCACTGTGTTTTGGATCCAAAAATCACATCAAAATTCCATGTGGGTCCCACTTACGAAAATTGAGTTTCCGAAGCCAACCCAACATTTTTACATACTCAAGGAATTATTACCCTAAAAAATGGGTGAAAACTAAGCTAAATTGGGGTTTAAATCAAGTCCTAAAGGTTTTGGAATTTTGAGCAATAAATCAAGAAATTTCCCCAAGAAAAGGGTGAATTCGTACCTCAAATCGGAAGATAATCGCGAAAATAAATGTTACTCTAGCTTCCCAATCACCAACAAGCTTCAATTTTAAGTCTCACACTATTAAGGATTTTATCTCTCAAGGAAGTGATGAATGGTCAAAATCATGGAAAAGGGGTCCTTTTATACCTAGTCTAGGCATTTGGGTGTCGCTATTATGACAGAGTTATCGCGATCACACCATATTAGGCCTGCATACTTTAACCGTAATCGTGACCAAGGCCTCGCGATTGTAATAGGTTGGGCTGATTAGATTTGTCATTATTGCGACATAGATACTGCGATCGCGGTGGCACCAGATTTTTTGATGCATTCGATTTTCTAAGTCCAAATGGGCTCGATCGGGTGCTCGAGATTCGTTCAAAATTTTGTATACACAAATGAACTATGTAACCATAGCAAATTCGATGTTCCATACTCAATGGAATAATTAGATTTTCCATCCGAGGTCGTTTTGATCAAATATGGATTCCACACCCATATTTAATTTTCTTAACTTTTCGATCAATAGGTCGAAATGAGCCCGGTTATTTCGGGACCCGAACCAAAGGTCCAACTAATCTAAAATTAATATTCCAATGTTGCTGGCGCAGTTAGAATTTGCATACGAGATCGTTTTGCTGAAGTTTTCGCCCAGTGTCCATTTGAAACTAGCGAAGACTTCAAAATGGGGAAATGACTCTAAAAACCAAACGAACTGCTCAATGATCGAATTTTTAGTCCCAGCAAGTAATAAATGACTTGGGACAGCTATGAAAAGGCTTTAACAGCGAAAGTAAGCAAAAATATGAAAAATAACCTGAAGGGACATCACAATAGTATTGTTTATGTAAACATATGTGTATGGATGGAGAAAATTGCTCTTAGTTTTCAACCAAAAAAAATTAATCTCATATGATAATATATTATAAATCTTTAAAGTCACCGCACTCTGTTTTGTTTCCCCCTCCCCCTTCCCTAAAAAAAAAGACTTAATGTGGGTTATAACAAGTTGCATAGAGAAGCAGTTTTACCTTATGCCATGTTATGTCTTTATGGTACAATGCAAAATAGAAACTTGGTAATATTTGTATTAAAATTCCAATGTTGATAATAACACTTAAAAAAAAATTAATTATTATTTTATTTACTTCTCAGGCATCATATTAGTGGAAGCAACCACTAATGATTGTATTGGGATAGAATATCTATATCACACCCCTTAAAGTGTAATAAAATTTAATGTATGGCAAATACTGATATTAATTTTGATTTCTACTAGATTTTATCATACATGAGTATTAACTGATGTTCAAGAATAACTGGTTCAAGTCGAAAGAGAAAATGTCCAGACAAGCAAAACACCATTAGAACTTAGAAGAAGTTAGAGTATGCTTCCTTGTTTTTGTCTACGTTATAGATCTACCTTAGCGTCAATTGATAATACACTAATTCATTTTTGTTCCCTATTTTATGCACCTTTTTTTAGAAATGTAAGAAACTCACGCGCAACACACATACACTAAACTAGTTTTATCCAATTAGACCTCATTTCAATTACTATGTAACTTTCTAAACACGCTCCTAATATTGCTATGTTTGGAATTTTTTTAAATTATTATTATATTATAAAATAAATGAAAAAGGCTCAAAAATATCCCTGAACTATCTAAAATAGCTCAAAAATACCCCTCGTTAGATTTTTGGCTAAAAAATACCCCTCAGTTAAATATTTAGCTCAAAAATATCCCTCCCTCTAACGGAATTCAGAAAAGGATCAAAAATACCCCTGAACTATCTGAAATGGATCAAAAATATCTCTCGTTAGTTTTTTGGCTCAAAAATACTCCTCTGTTAAATATTTGGCTAAAAAATATCCCTTTCCTTAACGAAATTCTACCAAGCATGCCACCTAAATTAAAAAAAAAACACGTGGTTATGTCACATTACCATCCACATGTAAAATATTATATTTTTTAATTATATGACATTTCTTTCTTCTTTATTTTTTTTTTATTTTATTTTTTTGCAAAGAAGTTTTATTGATTTGGAAAAAAAATATGATCAGTAAAATTAAAAATTTCTAAAAATATTTAAATAAAATAAATCAGTGTTTTTACTAGATTTAGTTTAACATTTTTGGAATTTCTCGACATTGGGAAGATACTAAATAAATTTTGTTAAAAGGAGTACAAATTATTCAATTTTTTTCATTATATGATAAACTTTTCACTTAGATTATTAAAGAAAATTATATCCATGTTTTTCTCTAATGATTAAAATATATTAAATATCATTTACTTTTCTGAAAGTGAAATTTTTAAAAATTCTGAGAATACTTGATGATTAAACATAAAATTAGAAAAACTATCAACATTCATTGAGTTCAGAAAAAATAAATCAACATCACTGAATATAATCTTTTTATTTAACTCTTTCATCAAGAAGAAAGAAATGTCATATAATTAAAAAATACTAACATTTTACATATGGATGGTAATGTCGCATAGTCACGTGGTTTTTTTTTTATGAAAAAGGGTCAAAAATACCTTGATGTATTATTTGTTGTAGTACTTCCTAATGAAATTCAAAATCTACTCATACGTACGGAATGAATAATAGTAGAAAGAAATTGTTTCACTTCACCAGAAAAAGTTAACCAACTTATTATATTGACATCCAAAATTTCTTGAACATTCAAGTTTAACACATGAAGCATTAACACAATAGCATAGTGAGTAAATTATAAATACATTGTAGATTGTAACTATAGTTTTAATATTACCACTGAAGTGGTTATAACAAAATATAGAACAAACGTTGAGATGAGAATTGTTAGTTAAAGGCTTTAACTATGAACTGGGACTAGGAAAGAAACATATCATATAAATGCACGACTTTACCTCATAAGTCACAACTATACAAAAGAGGTGGTTTCTATGATTAGGAGTTCGAACCATATGACCTCCTAATCACATGGCTACAACTTCATTGTTGCAACAGGGATTCCCTAAAAGACTAGATCGACCTAATCCCATTAGGATCATCAAAGTCTAAATATTTTTGAGCCTTTTCCATAAAAAAAAAAATTGCGTAACTATGCCACATTACCATCCACATGTAAAATATTAGTATTTTTTAATTATATGGCATTCCTTTCTTCTTGATGAAAGAGTTAAATAAAAAGATTATATTCAGTGATGTTGATTTATTTTTTCTGAACTCAATGAATGTTGATAGTTTTTCTAATTTTATGTTTAATCATCAAATATTCTTAGAATTTTTTAAAATTCCACTTTCAGAAAAGTAAATGACATTTAATATATTTTAATCATTAGAAAAACATGGATATAATTTTCTTTAATAATCTAAGTGAAAAGTTTATCATATAATGAAAAAAATTGAATAATTTGTACTCCTTTAACAAAATTTAGTTAGTACCTTCCCAATGTCGAGAAATTTCAAAAACGTTAAACTAAATCCAGTAAAAACACTAATTTATTTTATTTAAATATTTTTAGAAAATTTTAATTTTACTGATCATATTTTTTTTCAGATCAATAAAACTGCTTTGCAAAGAAATAAAAATAAAAATAAAGAAGAAAGGAATGTCATATAATTAAAAAATATAACATTTTACATATGGATGGTAATGTGGCATAGCCACGTGTTTTTTTTATCTAGGTGGCATGCTTGGTGGGATTTTGTTAAGGGGAGGGGTATTTTTGAGTCAAATATTTAACAGAAGAGTTTTTTTTAGCCAAAAAACTAACGAGGGGTATTTTTGATCCATTTCAGATAGTTCAGGAGTATTTTTGATCCTTTTTCAAATTTCATTAGAGGGAGGGGTATATTTTAGACAAATATTTAACGAAGGAATATTTTTGAGCCAAAAATCTAACGAGGGGTATTTTTGAGCTATTTCAGATATTTCAGGTATATCTTTTAGCCTTTTCCATAAAATAAATGATACTTTCTTCTTCTTAATTTATATGATGTAGTTTAATTTGACATGAAATTTAAAAATGAAAAGAAGAATTTTAAAACCTATGGTCTAAAATAAGTTATAGATGTTTGTGTGGTTGTAAATCATTTTATTAAGGATAATATTTTATAATTAAATTATTATTAAATATAAAAATGCGTCATTCTTTTTTAAAAGGACTAAAACGAAAAAGTGTGTGGTATAAATTGGGATAAATCTTTTCTTAGACTTTTGAAAAGACTTTTTAAAATATAATTTTAACTCTCAATTTTTAAAAAATTATCAAAATCACCAAACTTAACTAATTCACCTACAAGATACTATCAAATATGAGAGGAGACAATAATGTGTCTTTGTAGTTGGTGTTGCATAAAGAGTCGTAAGAAATGGACGAATTAAGATTTTGTCGTATCATAAGGAGATTTTGAGGAAAATGAAAAAAAATTAAAGTTGCCTTCAATTTTGAAGTCTTTTATCAATGGAAGTAGGAAGAAGTTGACAATGTGGTAGTTAGACATTTAACTCCGATTATTGGATGAAATTACTAGAATATTTTTGTAAAAAAAAAAAAAAAAAAATTATTTGTAACAATAAATAATGTTGAAATTGAAGTTGGAAAATAGTGAAACTTTCCAAAAATAATTTGAAATTGAATTTGAAATTCTCATGGCCAAACATCTCAATTTTCACTGAAGTAAAATAATTTTTCATAAAAAAGTAAAATTTTTTTAGACCAAACGAGTTCTAAAAATTTTCAAAAACACACCAAGCATATAACTCGACTCCAACTTCAACTCTAATTCCAACTCAAACTCGAAAAAAATAGTTTTCATAGGCAAAAGCCTACTCAATACATGGTATGCTGGTGATTTTACCTTTCTTCAGTCTAATAGGTGAAGCCCAAACTTAGCCCTTTAGGGATCGTTTGATTTGAGGTGTTAAAGCAAATAATCCTGGGATAAAATAATAATCCCAGGATAAAATTTTCTATTGCATGTTTGGTCGGTAATATTCGGGATAACTTATCCCGGGACTAATAAATAGTCCTGGGATAAGTTATCCACTCAATTGGTGGGACTTCTTGGGATAAATGTATGAAAGAACAAAAATATCCTCAAACTCTATTGTTTTCATTTCTCTCTCTCTCTCACACACACACATATAATATATATATATATATATATATATATATATATATTCATAAATAATAAATTATGTTTAATTAACGTATAATATATTCATAAATAAATTATATATATAATAATAATTAACGTAAACTAGTAAACTGTATAATAATTATGTTTTGAACGTATAGTATATATTATGAACAGTATAATATATTATGAGCATAAATATATATTATGAATAATGTATAATATATTCATATATATATATAAATTATATATTCATAAATTATGTTGAATTAACATATAGTATATTCATTAATTATGAATATAATATATTACGTAATTATGTAATATATAACTTAATATATAACGTATAATATTATGAATATATATATATACGTTAATTATGTTTAATTATATATATTATGTTAATATATTTAATTATAATATATTATGTTTAATTATGTTAATTATGTTTAATTATATATAATTTAATTATATATAACATAATATATAACGTAATATATTCTCACACACACATAAATTATGTTTAATTAACGTCTAATATATTCATAAATAAATAAATTTTGATCATTTTACCATTCGAAATGGTTGTAAAATATATAAATTATGTTTATTTATATATTTTAATTTCTCTAAAACATAATAAAAAAATTTTAAGAATGAATATTTAAATCTTAAAAAGAAATATATATATATTTATAGAGAGAGAAAGTTAAATAAGATGGAAGGTATTTTAGTAATCAATTAATTTATTCCTAGAAATTATACCATGTATATTACTTTGAATATAACAAACCAAACACTCAATAAAAAATAATCTCAATATAACTTATCCCATCATAACTTATCACATCATAACTAATTCCGATATAACTTGTTTTCAAACCAAACAATCCCTTAATGAAATTGGGTTCTGGTGGTTTTAGATTAGAAGTTTAAACTTACTAGGGTTCCCCAATTAAGTCACATTTTCCAGCTTTCATCAAGCCTGCTCTGAGTTGCGTCTGCTACCGCCTCCACCGCCACTGCTCGTCTGGTGAATTTCTTATTGGTTACTTATTTCTTTTTCATTTTTAAAAGAAACAGCTGAAGATTAGAATAAGAAAAATCTGTCGGAAAGAAGTCAACTAAACACACTATAATTGAATTAAGACTAGTTCGAATAATCAAGCATTCTTCTCTAAGGTTAGTTTATCAGTATGTCTCTCGAAGAAGTTGCTTGCACTTACGCATGCTTGATCCTCCACGATGGCGAAGAAAATTTCTGTTGATAAGGAGTTCCTTCCACTACGATTTTTGCTTCTTTTTAAAATTTTGCTGAGACTTTGTCATGATCTAAGTAATTCAATAAAGGAGACTAAATAAATGCATCTTTAGAGGGTCAAAGCCGAGTAGAGGAAGGGAAGCCAAATTCATTTCTTTTGAATTGAGCGACTGAGATTAAAACTAATTTAATGAGCAGCAAGGGTGAGGATTCTTCCACATCATCCAGGTGGTTAACACTGTTATAATCAACCTGACAGGAGAGCGAGAGGGTATGTTCAAAGTGGTTATCAGTTCAATAATGGAGTGATGATGAGCTTCCTATCCATTTCCAATTTCAGTACTAGAAAGTATTAGTTTCCAATTTCGTTCAATTCAGTTAGTATGAAAACCTAGAAAATTGTCCCAAAATATATTGTGTTGAGTAATTTCTATTCATTTTTGCGATTAAGCAAGTTAGAGCTTGACAATTGGTATCATAGCTTTCGATTCCACGACATGTGCGTTTATAATGGCTGAGGGTACTCGTATGAACCTTTTGGATGAGAAACTTGCCCATCACGTTGAGCTGATAGCTGATTTGTCGAATAATTGGCAGGATGTACACAATACCTAAACTGGGATCCAAGGTACACTTGAACTGATTTTGGATCGGTTACTACATTAGAAAGGGCTCCAGACAGAACTATTGTTAAGCAATAGCCTGGTGGTAGATTATTACCCTACAGGCAACACATGTTTCAAGCTATTCCTCCACCTAAATGGGAACTACCAATTTTTTAGGGTCATGACCCTAAGGTGTGGCTTTGTAAGTGTGAGAGGTATTTTAACCTCTACCGAGCCTTACCTGGATGGTATAGCTGTGATTTAGTATCATCGGTATTAAGTGTTGGAGTGCTTGGTTGGGTTGAGTTCAATAAGGAACTTTGCAACAGATTTGTGGGTGAATTACTTGAAGATGCAGAGGAGGAATTCAACAAGTTGACCTAAACTGGTATAGTGGATGAGTGTCTAGGGAGGTTTGAAGAATTGAAAGCTCAAATGTTCTTAAGGAATCCTACACTAACTGAAGCTCACTTTCTATCCAGTTTTATGAGGGCTTCTCAAGGGTGCTATTGAGAATGCTCGAATGCATGAGAAAGCCATTGAGGTTGTGCAAAAGAGACAGAAGCCCATTCTGAAACCCCAGCTCATCGACTCTGGGAGTACCCATAGTTTCATGGATGCTCACACTGTCAAATGGGTGCCAAGTGAGTTATGCTCCCCTTTGAGAGTAACAGTTGTAGATGGCAACTATGTACTGTGACATCTTGTTCAGGATTCCAATGGAAAATGCAGGGTATGGCATTTCAAGGAGATCTATTGATAATTCCAATTGGTGGTTGTGATCTAGTCTTGGGTAATGATTGGATGAAAAAGCATAACCCTACTAAGTTTGATCATAAGAGAAATTGTGTCACTATTGGAAGGAAGAGTAATAAGTTGGTCTAGAAAGGCATATCTGAAGAGGCCAAGCTCAGTATGATCAATAGTGGTGCCATGTGTAAGTTGCTTAAGAAGGGAAATACTCTGTTTGCGCGTCTGTTCTTGATACACATGGCAACAACTCAGGATCAGGAGCCTAAGGTGATACGACAAGTATTAGACCAATTTACTGATGTATTTTCTGAGCCTAAATCCTTATCTCGGGTCAGATCAATTTGAAGCATGGTAAACCCAGTGAACTTTAGGCCTTATAGATACAATTATTTCCAAAAGGGTAAGCTTGAAAGACAGTCCAAGGAGATGTTGAATAATGAAATAATCAAGCCTAGTCAGTCCTCTTTCTCTTTCGCAGTATTGCTGGTCAAAAAGATGGAAGAATTCTGGAGATTCTGTGTTGATTATAGAGGATTAAATGATATCACTGTTACAGACCAGTACCATTCCTATTGTGGATGATTTAATATGTGAATTGCATGGGCCTGTCATGTTTTCTAAGGTTGATTTGAGAGTTGAGCACAATCAAATTAGGATGAGGACTGAGGATGTATACAAGATTATATTTAGGACTCACTTAGGGCAAATACGAGTTTAGAGTGATGCTCCTTGGCTTGAGAAATGCCCCTGCAACATTTCAAGCTTTGATGAATCAAGGTTTTCAACCTTACATTAGGAGATTTGTCTTGGTATTTTTGGATGATATTCTTATTTACTGTCTTTAACTTTAAGAACAGGTGCTACATCTATAAACTGTTTAAGACATTGAGGGAGCATTCTCTATTTGCAAAAAGATCTAAATTCTTATTTGGCCGGTCCCAAACAAAGTATGTAGGACACATTATCACTGGAGAAGGAGTGGCTACGGATCCAAGTAGGATTAAGGCCATAGTGGAGTGCCTGGACCCTTCTTAGTAAAGGCTCTTAGAGGGTTTTTGGGTTTGACAAGATATTGTAGGAAGTATGTAGCTCACTATGGTACTATCTGCAGACCCCTGTTGATTTACTCAAGGAAGAGGCTTTCCAGTGGAGTACAAAGTCGAAATCAACTTTTAATGCTCTCAAGATTGCTATGTCCTCAACTCGTGTGTTAGTTTCACCTAATCATACTAGAGAGTTTATTGTTGAAATTGATACAAGTCATGGGGGCATTGGTACCGTTCTCATACAAAGAGATAGACCTATAACTTATTTTGGTAAAGTTTTAGTACCAAAACATAGGGGTAAGTCTATCTATGAAAAAAAGTATATGAGTCTCTTGAATGTAATAGGTAAATAGAGACACTATCCAATTCAAGCATTTTGTGGTCAGAACTACCACTACAAACTAAAATATCTTTTGGAGCAAAGAGTCTCCTCAGAAATTCAACAAAAAGGATTGGCAAAACTATTTGGGTTAGATTATGAGGTGCAGTATAAAAGGGGTGTTGAAAATAGGGTTGTTGATGCCCTTTCCCGACAGAAAGAAGTTATAGATGACATAGTGTGGCAAGAGAATGGTCAGTTAAATGATATATTAGCACCACTATTCCTTTGAGGATACAAGAAGTGATCAATAGTTATGAGGGTGATAACCATGCTTTGGAATTGATGGCTCAGACTATCGTGGGGCAATAAGGGTCTAGTTTATGGAATCTTTCTAGTGACATTTAAAGAGGAGAGGAAAAGTGTATGTAGGTGATCATGGTGATCTTAGGCTTGAACTTATCAACAAATTTCATGATTCCCCTTTGGGAGTGCACTCTGGTCAGTTGGGAACTTTGAAGATGCTATCTTAGGTGTTTTACTAGCCTAACATGAAGGACACTGTGATATAGTTTGTGGTTTCCTATGGTGTCAGTCATAGGAACAAAGATGAGAATGCTCCCTACCCTGGGCTTTTACGATCACTACCAATTCCTAATCAAGCATGGAGTCATATTAGTATGGACGTCGTAGAAAGATTACCAAAGTCTGGAAACAAAGAAGTTATACAAGTGGTGGTAGATGGATGACCAACTATGCCCACTTCATTGCACTTTCACAGCCCTATTCTGCCGTCACTATAGTTGATGTGTTTTGGGAAAGAATACACTGCCTACATGGAGTTCCAGAGTCTATTGTTACTGACAGGGACAAAACTTTCTCTAGTAACTTTTGGCAAGCCTTATTCAAGTTGTTGGGCACAACACTAAGCTATAGAACTACATATCACCCTCAAAGTGATGGCCAAATAAAGAGGGTGAATAGATTCTTAGAAAATTACTTGAGGTGTATGACTGCAAACAGACCTATCTAATGGGGTCACTAGTTACCTGCAGCTGAATGCTGGTACAACACCAATTTTCACACTAGTCTACAGTGCACACCTTTTGAAGCCTTGTATGGATATTTTTCGCCTCAGATGTCTAGCCCCTACTAGAAAACATGGCTCCTGCGGCTGAAGATGCAGTAATGAGAAGGCTACAATGGATGTAGCTACTGAAGGATAGTCTCAGTAAGGCACAAGAAAGAATGAAGTTTTATGCAGACAAGAAGAGATCAGAAAGAGAGTTTAAGGTGAATGTCTTGGTCTACCTCAAATTGCAGCCTTACAGACAAACTTTTGTTGCCTTGAGGAAACTGTTGAATTGGAGCTCTAAGTACTATGAACCCTATAGAGAGTGATTGCTAGGTAGTGTTGCTTATAAGCTGGAACGTCCCCCTAATTCTAAGATTCATCCGGTATTTCATATCTCACTTCTCAAGGAGGAGGGAGATAGGGTTGTAGTTCAGGCTGTTTTGCCTACCACAGGATAGGATGGTCAATATCAGGTCAAGCCAGTGCCATTCTTCAGAGGAAATAGGTTAAGAGAAATAATGTTGCAGTTGTGAAAGTGTTGGTACAGTGGTCTAATCTTCCCTAGATGACGCAACTTCAAAAGATTACTATTTCATTAAAGCTAAGTTTCAAGGGTTCGATTGTTGATCCTCGAGGTCAAGGATAATTTCAAGGGAGCTGGAATGTCATGATCTAAGTAATTCAATAAAGAAGAATAAATAAATGTAGCTATAGAGGGTCGAAGTTCGTCCGACCATGTTGTATGGAGCAGGGTGTTGGCCAGTCAAGAACTCCCATATCCAAAAATTGAAGGTGACGAAAATGAGGATGTCGCGTTGGATGTGTGGGCTTACTAGAGGGGACAGAGTGAGGAATGAGATTATCCAGGAGAAGGTGGGAGTGGCTTCGGTGGAGGACAATATGCGGGAAGGAAGGCTGAGATGGTTTGGGCATGTGATGAAGAGGGGCAAGGATGCCTCAGTTCGTAGATGTGAGAGGCTAGCGTTGGATGGCTTCAGGAGCAGTAGAGGTAGCCCGAAGAAATACTGGAGGGAGGTGATTAGACATGACATGGAGCAGACATAACACTATATATGAAGGTGTGGAGTTCACGGATAAGGGTAGAAGGCT
Organism: Capsicum pubescens; assembly: GCA_030864215.1. Classification (NCBI taxonomy): domain Eukaryota; kingdom Viridiplantae; phylum Streptophyta; class Magnoliopsida; order Solanales; family Solanaceae; genus Capsicum; species Capsicum pubescens. The sequence continues at coordinate 208,417,215 of CM061540.1, read as the reverse complement.
AGTGTGAGTGTGTGGGTTGTAGCTAGCAGCCAGGAGAGACCTGGTGTAGCCGGGTTAGTAATCCCAGGACTGTGTACATAGGTGTCTTTGGTTTGTGAGTGTATGTTACTACTAGGTGGGTGTCTTATTCCTTATTTCTTAGTTCCTATTTTCTTATTTCGTGTTGCCCTTATTTCTTGTATTTCGTATTGCTTTAATTTCTATTTTATCATTTCTTACTCCTTATTTCTGTTATATCATTCAGCCCCTTGTTTAGTATTCTTTATCTTGAGCTGGGGGTCTATCGAAAACAACATCTCTACTTCTTCGGAGGTAGCGGTATAGACTGCGTACATCTTACCCTCCCCAGACCGTGGGAATACACCGGGGTTGTTGTTGTTATTGAAGAGGGTCGAAGTCGAGTAGAGGAAGGGAAGCTAATTCATTTCTTTTAAATTGAGCGGCTAAGATTAAAACCAATTTAATGAGCAGCAAGGGCGAGGATTCTGCCACATCATCCAGGTGGTTAACACTGTTATAATCAACCTGACAGGAGAGAGAGAGAGCGAGGGCATGTTCAAAGTGGTTATCAGCTCAACAATGGAGTGGTGATGCGCTCTATCAGCTCAACAGTGGAGTGATGATGAGCCCCCTATCCATTTCCAATTTCAGTACTAGATTGTATTAGTTTCCAATTTCGTTCAATTCAGTTTATATGAAAATCGAGAAAATTGTCCCAAAATATATCGTGTTGATTAATTTCTGTTCATTTTCGCAATTAAACAAGCTAGAGTTTGACAGACTTGGTAATAGTGCCTTTGTTAAAGGACACTCTTGATCTGCTTGTCAGAGTTATATGTAACCTTGACATTTTGTGGTTTATCGACTTCAGTTGTGTTACTTTATTTATTGCCGTCTCCGATCAATGTCTCTTTATGCTTTGGGTGATTTGTTTTTTTTTCTTCTGCTACATTTTTGAAGTTTTCACGAGGACAGTCTAACTAGTTGTGTGTTGCTTGCCTCAACCAACATGATCATCCCAATCCAGTATCTCCCTTAAAAAAATAATCAAGCAAATAATGTAATCCATTGATGTGCCTTTTCTTTGGTGAAAGAGAAATGAATAGGCGCCTGTGTGTTCCCTGTCCACCATGGGTTCTAAAGTTTATGATGCTGTAATTTTGTCTCGAATATATCATGAAATATCTTCTAAGGGACATGTGGAATTGATTATTGGAGTTTTTCTTTTGTCCGATCCTGGAAATATAAGCAACTTCAGACGAAGGGAAAAATATGTAGGCCTGTGGTCTTTGTCCAATAGAGATTCCAAAACGTTGATTTATCCTTTTGTTCTTACAAGAATATATCTCAAATTGAATCCTTGAGAGTAATTAGTCTTCGAATTGATAACTGAATTGTATGGACACGCAGTGCTGTATTTAACATTTGTAGTTCTACATCTTTAGCTTATGTTTCCTATTATATTTCTTGTAATTGTTAGCTGAACTATCTTGAATTTCTTAGGTGCAAGTGAAGACCAAGATGCAAACTGAAAGTGCTTTGTCTGTTATTGGCCCAAGGCCGATGGAGTTGTCTATGGTGCTTCCTAGCGGTCCCCGAGGACTTGGAACAAACGGAAAACCACGGACATCAAGCTTGGAGTCACCAATTATGTTGCTTTCTGGACATCAAAGTGCAGTATATGCTATGAAGTTCAATCCAGCAGGTACAATCATTGCATCTGGTTCACATGACAAAGAAATCTTTCTTTGAAATGTACATGGTGATTGCAAGAATTTTATGGTCTTGAAAGGGCACAAAAATGCAGTTCTTGATGTTCAATGGACTACTGATGGATCAACAATAGTATCAGCTAGCCCTGATAAGACTGTTAGGGCGTGGGACGTTGAAACAAGGAAACAAATAAAGAAAATGGTTGAACATTCCTCATTTGTGAATTCATGCTGCCCCGCTTGGAGGGGCCCTCCTCTTATTGTCAGCGGATCTGATGATGGCACTGCTAAACTTTGGGATATGCGCCAAAGAGGAGCCATACAAACATTTCCAGACAAATTTCAAATTACTGTCGTCGGTTTCTCTGATGCCTCCTATAAGATCTGTACAGGTGGCATTGATAATGATGTGAAATTGTGGGATTTACGAAGATGTGAAGTAACTATGACCCTTCAGGGCCATCAGGATACTATAACTGCTATGCAGCTGAGTCCTGATGGGTCTTATCTTCTTACTAATGCCATGGACTGCACATTGCGCATATGGGACATGCGCCCTTATGCCCCCAAAAATCGATGTGTTAAGATCTTGGAAGGCCACCAACATAATTTTGAAAAAAACTTGCTGAAATGCAGTTGGTCGCCTGATGGAAGTAAGGTAACAGCTGGGAGTTCTGATCGCATGGTTTATGTCTGGGATACAACATCTAGGCGCATCCTGTATAAGCTTCCTGGACACACTGGTTCTGTTAATGAATGTGTTTTTCATCCTAATGAACCAATTATTGGATCTTGCAGTAGTGATAAACAGATCTATCTTGGTGAGATTTGATTGACCTTCTCTTACCTTCAGCTAAATATTCAGTACGAGGTAGCTACCAGCAGATTTGGGAACTAGGTGAGGATTCATGAAGTTGTAGTCAAAGTTTATAATCGTGTATTGCCTATGGGCGAACATTTAAACTGAGATATTGTGTTTGCTTTCATTTGGAGTAGTTGATGGGAGTAGATGTTATTGGTGATCACTGTAAAATGTTGGATTTGCACCGGTAATGCTTTGAGCATCCTTGTTTAAAGCCAATATAAAAAAAAAAACATTAATGTAGTTGCATTTTGATTTCATGTGTACATATTGGCTTTATGATGAGTTTGAAAGAATCAAACTGTGAAGGTGGGGTTCATGGCTTGAATAGGGAGGAAAAATAGCATAAATATACACCTTACCATATTTACACAATTTTCATCCTTACAAAGTAATTATAAAAAATTCAACTAATTATGTATCTTCGTTGGATGTATCAGGTAACTAATTATGTATCTTGACAGACCCAAAATCGGAAAAAATGTACCTAAAGCTAATTACGTATCTTTACAAGAAAAAATTGTATCTTCGTTAGATGTATCGGGAGCTAATTATATATTTCGAAAGATCTAAAATTGAGATTTTCAGTAATTATTTAAAATGTCGAGATTTTTTGTAACTAGGCTCCAACTTGTGGAGATTTATGTTGTTTGCCAAGGAAAACTTGCATAATTCCCTACATGTTTACCCCTAATTATACCCTATTTCAATGTTTAACATAATTTCATAAATTATCAAATTTTTGTTTTCCCGATACATCTATTAACAAGAGATACATCTTATATAATACATTCATTAAAGCAGCTATCGCGCTAAATAAGGAATTAATGCGCGTTAAACAATGAAATCTGTTCAACTAATGGCAAAATTTGAAATTCAAAAAAAGATTAGGATTCTTCAAGCAACAACGAACGGTCATATCTCCGACGAATTGCGTTGTTGAAGCAACCACAACAGATTCAAAATATCCAAGAACTGCCGCGAGCTTTAACCCGTTAAATCCTTATTCGCTGACCACTCTTTCGATTGAATCTCCTACCCAAAAATCAAAATCCTCTTCTTCTTTAGAAAACACATAACTGTCACCACCACCATCACTCCAATCAGCCAATCGGTGAAACACTACCTTCTATACATCCACATCGATACATATCGATATAATCTGATACATAAATTTGATGTATTTATATCAATACATATCAATACAAATCGATACATAAAACTGGTGTATCAGAGTATAAATTCAATAAAACAAACACATATTTATACATAAATTTGATGTATCAATTGTTCAATTTAGTATTTCGATACATAATTTTGGAATATTTTTCACCAGATACATCATTTTGTATCTCTTTTAGAGGGTCCCGTGAGGTATCTTCATGTCCTTCACCACCCCACCATTAATACTGGATACCTCATGAAACTTGTAAAAAAAAAATGATTTAGAGTGAAAAAGATTGAATCTTGGACCAAAAAGATCGAATCTCTTCAAGATTGATTCAATCTTGAAAAGGAAATTAGGAAGACAATGAAATCATTGAGATCTTGAAGTAGACTCTCAACATCCTTCTTAACCCTAAGAATCAGCTCTGTGTTGTCTCACAGTAGCCGCATCAAGTTCTCCACCAGAAATTTCACTGCTACGTTCATCATTCTTCCCCCCAAGGATTAGTTAATTGATACTAAGCTGACAGAGGGTGATGGTGGAAATGGAGCAGGAATGTGATCAGAGGTGGTGGAAGGAGAGACTGGAGAAAGAAGTGGTGGCGGTCGCGACAACGACAACAGTGGTAGAGGTGGTGAAAGATGCAAAATAAAGAGAGAGAATTGGATATTATACCTTTAAATGGTATTATTAAATTGATGGAGAGAATTCAGTCAAATTTTCAAGGGGCAATTAATAAATTTAATTTTTTATGATGACAATGTTGTATTTGAAAATTTAAAAGAGAGAACATAAATCAGAGATTTTAGTAATAAATATAAAGGATGGAAATTTTAAATATTTTAGATAAGTTAACTTATGATATTAGGTAATTTTTTCAAATTTTTAAAAACTACAATTAATTAACATACATTGCAAGAATATAGCTCAAAATTTATATCTAAAAATTACACAAATACATAACTTATGTTTCCAATATTACAAAAAATTCCAACTCCTTAAATATATTACAAAAATCCCGACATATACACAAAATGCTATGTATATGTCAGCTATGATATGTATATTAATAGGGAGAGAGTAAAGTAATTTAAAAAATGGGAGAGATTGTAATTAATTTCAAAAGGGTTGGTATTTATGTTATTTATACAATTTATATTGCAAATCTTTAGCCTAAAACACGGGCCATTCTTGATAAGAAAAATGTTTTGGCCATTTACGTAATCAACTTTTTATGCTTACATCACTATTTTCTTGCAACAGTGTTAAAAATTTGTTGTTGTACAAACATTATTGATTATACATTAGTATACAATAATATATCAAACTTTATTTTTTTTTTATACAACAATGTTTAAAAATCTTGATATACAATATTATACATTCAATATACAATATTATACAAAATTTTAAGAGATGTTATACATCCATATACCAAATCACCCAAATTTTCAGATGAAGTATCGGATCTTTTGCAGCAATATCCACTCAAAACAAAACTTATCAGAGAAAATTCAATTTTTCAAATTTTGAAGCTTCAAGCGACAACAATGATTGCCTATGGAGTCTCTACAAGCTACCTAAATCTAAAGCCAGGACTTGGGTTAATTAAAAGAAACAAAGCTACGATGGCTGCCTATGGACTGTCTAACAAACAAAGATATGATTTTGGTTGACTAGGAGAAACAAATTCAAAAAAATTACCGCAGAAAAAACAAAGCAAATTGGATTTGGGTATAAGAATCGCAAAAAATACTTATGCGTGTAAAGTTATGGGATTAAACTGTATTAGAAATCGAAAATGTAGAAAAAGAGATATGTTTTTGAGTTGTTAGGCAAATGAAAAGTAAGTGTCAATTACAGAAAAACTAGGCCTAATTAGTTAAGAAGATACAACATTGGCTAATTTTGGTACCATTGTTACCTCAACTAGTAGAGAGTTCAATCATCTATTACAAAATGTGTCCTAGGTCATGCAATCATGTTCAATAGTCCCTTGGAAAGCTGGAAAGCTAATTAGTAGTTAGTAGTTAATTCAGTTAGTTAGCTACATTTTCAATTTTTACTGTTACATTGAATTACTATGCTTAGGAGTTAGTTACTGCAATGTGGCTAGTGATTGATTAGTTAGTTACTTGACTGCGAGCTGGCATGTATAGTATGATTGAGCTAAGAAACTTCTAGACTATTCTAGAAGGAAATGTACTCATCTATATATAGATGATTGTTGACATCCAATTTTGGCTCGTCTTTTTCCTTTAGTTACTTTTTCTATGTTTCTTAGTCCTGAACAATTTTTCGAAATAAATTCATATTTTAGTTTCAATAAATTTGAAAAATAAAAAAAGAGAGTTTATTATTTTTTTTCCTATCACATTTTGAATACTCTAATAAAATATAATTAGATATTTAATTTCAAAAATCACACAAAAATATTTTGATACTCGTATTCACATTTTTCTAATTATTTTCATGATATATATATATATATATATATATATATATATATATATTACAAAATTATTATATTGAATTATGTACAATTTATATACGTATATATTAAATTAATTTTAGGACGATAGAAGCATGGATAAAATTAATTTTAAGTTAGAAAGAAAATTTTATTTACTCAAGCCTAATTCATTTATCAATTTTTGAATAAAAGAGATCTAATTTTGATCCAAACCCGATCCATTTAAAACCCCAAATCAACCTTTTTCTTTCTTTCTTATATATATATATATATATATTCACACACACTCACACTTTTCTAGTTTGAGTTTATTTTAAACCGTCAATTAAGTGATCGAATGGTTCAGATCAAATCAAGATTTTCAACTCCAAAAGCAAATTTTTTTCATCCCTAAAACACATAAAATCCCCTTCCCCATACCCTCGTTCAATCTCCATTAACTTTATCAAAATACAACAACATCAAACGACCCCTATCTTTCCTCCTTCTTCCTCTATTCTCATCTCCCTCAAACAAGAAAAATCCTAGTCATGGCTCGCGTGACTCTGCGACGACTGAATGCACCTGCTAAGATTCATCCTATTTTTAGGCATTCCGACTCGTGACTCCAGCAAATTAGCGATAAAAAGTGCCAAATCGGTGATACAACAAAAAAATAATTCAAATCCACCATTAATGCTTGAGAGTTGTCCAAATTTGCAAGAGAATTGTCTGTTTCAACTTTTTTGAATTTCGAATTTCTCCTATCATTTATCCATTGGCTTTCCATGAACTTTTAGGTTTCAAATATGGATTTTAAGATTCAGATTTGCCTATAAATACCTATAATTTCACTCTTCAAAAGGGGTGGTGGGTTGGAAGATTCATAGGTCTTGATCCCTCACAATAACTGTTAGGTATCCAAAAATACAGAAGTTTTCATTACCAGTTAATAGTCTTTTTTCTCCCTTGGTCCAAGTTTGAGTTTTGAAACCCCAAAAACTTGAAATTAGAGCCTCAGTTTGCTATCAAACACAAGGTAAAACTTCTATCCTGTCTAACTATATTATATTTAGTTTTTGTGATTCTTTGATCGTTTGAGTTTAGTTGGTTGATTGTGCAGATGAATGTGTAATAAAATGGTCTGTGGACACTCGATTTTGTTCACATTAGGCAGTGTGTTTGTAGAGTGTTAATAGTTTGCAATATGGCTTGAATAATACTTATGAAGTTTGAGTTTACCAAATAAAATTGGGTGTTTTGTTTCATCGTCTGAAAATGTGAACTCAAAATGAATTTTCTTGCATCGTTTGAATTCATGAAATATTTGATAGTATGCATTTAGAGTATTAGCAATCTTGATCCAGCACAGAACAAACTCCGTAAAGCTATAAGTTCTTTTAATACAAATTCGGTGGGCTTTTTGAGGTCGTTTTGATGTGGTTTTGGCTGCTTTTAACGTGGTAATGTTGACGTAAATATGTATGTGTTTAATTGGTGTATTTACAAGGTGTCAGTAGCTCCATTTTCACCTAAGGGGTTTAAAAAAATGGCCACAAATCCTCGATTGTCCGTCATAAAATTTACACTTTTTTTTTCGTCTTGAAAATTTAAGGATGTCATCAAGTGTCAATCTTATCTTAGGTCAGTTCACAAAAAAATGAGATTGTTTAGCTTCTAACTTAGTATGGAAAGGGTTATATGAGCTCAATTAGAAAGGTGATGAACCAAGTGTTTGAGGTGTTCACTAACAATTTATGGGTTACTGTTTCCTTTTGATTTTATAACATGAATAAAGCAGTAGTAACTTAAGTCCTAAAGTGTTTAAACAAGTATGAAGATCCTTTGTTAAGACAATTTTTAACAAGTTTTGAAAAATTTCATATTTGGTTAAGCACTGTGCTAACTCATATCTACTTAATCGAAAGACTAACTTAAAGAACGACGCTAGTTTGGGATATAAAATTGAGTGAAACGGGTTGTAGCTATTATCTTTTGAAGATTGTGAATACCTACGGGTGATCAAAGGATAACACACACTAATAACCTAGCTAGATTAATTAAGATGGATAATGATTTTGGAATTAGCCCATGCATGTGATTATTCTCTCCTTGTTGAGGAATTTGGTGTTTCTGTTTCTTTGTCTATTTTAGTTATTAAAAGGTGTATTAGCATAGAACTAAGCTAAACTTGTGTAATACCCCATGATTTTCCTAGCTTAAACCCGTCCTAAAAATGTCAAGGATTAGCTGTTAGAATGAATGATGTTTATTTTGTTTGAAATTCATTAGATTTGGATATTTCATGATGTAGGAAACTGAATTATCTTTCCAACGATATAAGATTCGCCTAAATCCGATAACCAGGTGAGAAGTTATGGCTATTTTAAGTTCTAGTCGTAAAACACCGTCGTTTGGGCCCATAGTGCATCGCAGAGAAGCGCAATATAACCATTGTCAATTTCCAGTGATGCCCTACGATCTTGGCGCATCGCGGAAAGACCCAATTTCTCATTTGGAAATTTTTAGTGAAACCTCACGATACTGGCGCATTGCGCCAGTGGTCAAAATCTCAAACATAAGGTTTCCGCAATTGTGGCACGTCGCGGAGGGAGCCCATTTCCCGTTCATCCAATTTTTAGTGAGCCACCAAGATTGTGGCGCATCGCGGTGGCCACCCTATTCGCAAAATATTGTGATTTTTAGTTTCGTTTGGGAGTTTAAAGAGGGCATTTTGGTCATTCTCCCAACCCCCAATCCATCCAAAAACAGAAGATTAAGCATATTTCAAAGCACATTATGCTTTATTCATCATTCCCTCTCAAAGCAAAACCCTAGTTCATCAACTTCCTTCCCAAGAAATCCAAGATTCCTCCGTTAATTCTCCAAGATAATTCAAGATTGAGATTTTCCAATACAAGAGCACTAAGAATTCATCCCCAAAGTATCTATAGGAATCCAAGATTCAAGTTTTCAAAGATCATCAATTTAAGGTATGTGGGGTTATGAACAAGGACAATCTTTTCGTTCTTGTGACCAAAACTTGATTTTATTACAAAAGTTATTTGATTTTATGTGTTTTCCTATGAATTTGAAACTAAAGTTTATACCCAATATTTCTATTCATGAGATTATGAGATTTCCAATGATTTAGAAGTTGAATTACATACCTATGCTCATATTCTTATGCATATTGCTGAAATTTCCAGATTTTAAGATGATTTATGAATATTTTTGTTATCAAGAATGAATTTTGAGATGTTTTAATATGAGATTGATGCTTGGGTCAATAGACCCCATTTAAAGATTATTTTTTCAAAGAATTGTTGTGCTATAAGCACCCCATGATTAGAATGCTTTCAGATTATTGAGAAAGATTTGACCTTTTGGTCTCAGAACTGATTTAAAATCCACTTTACAGATTCATATTACAGATTTATAGTTGGTTTTCATTATAAACCATTAGATTATTTTCAAAGTGGATTTTTCTTGAGATTTTGAGCATGAGATTGGGAGAAGTATTTAGCACCGAGATGGGTACGTTAATAAGGTTTCATACCCCAAAACTACGTGCCAACGTAGGATTTAGATTATTTTCACTTCTACGTGGATGACTGAGATTGTGATCATTGAGATGAGATTGTTTTATTCTGATGGCAAGGGTAGAACAGCCCTAACCTTATAAGGGCTAGTCGTGGGACACCATGGATGCTCACATGGTGTACATGTCGGTTAGAAGAACCTCCCAAATAGATGTTCCCCACTCTTAAAACAGTTTTAATTATTTAAAGTCTTGAGATAAAGTGTTTACTATGTAGAATAAGTTTTAGACTTCTTTTAGCCTATATGATTTGAGAACAAGAACAGAATACAAACTTTAGAACGAAGTGAAATGACTCACAAAATTCATACTACATGCTTTAATATTCATGATTTATGATTTCTAGATTTCAGATTTACTCAAGCTATGTGAGTCAAGCATGCATGATTTGATAAACTGTGATGGTATTTTACTTATTGCATGCACCCCAATATACTCAGTACATCCTCAAAGTACTGATCCACATATATGTCCATGTGCAACATTGTCTCATAATATAGGCTTAGGTGCACAGTCTCAACAGTGATAGTGATTTCTGAGCATCTCATCTACATCCCCCGCAGTGGTGAGTCCTCATAGTTCAGGGACTTAGCTATTCATGTTCTCATTGTATTATTAGATATTTCAGTTTAGTCTGAGTCAGCTGGTGCCTGTCCCAGTGACTCTCTATATTCAGTTAGTAGAGGCTTATCAGACTACCAGATTCAGTCTTAGATTTCAGTTGTCATATTCAGACTTTTCAGTATTTGTTTAATCAGATTGATGAGATTAGTACTTTCAGATATATTCAGATAGTTTTCCACATTTTATCATGATTTTATACTTATATTTCTCCATATTGAGATTCAGATGTATTAGAAGGCATCCAGGGTTAGCTCAGGACTACTTGTAGTTCGGAGCACTGTCTGTCATCCCGGAAACTAGATTTTGGGGAGTTAGAAACTTGGTATCAGAGCCTAAGATTTAGATTGTCCTAGGTAGTCAGACAAGCTGCGTTACATAAAGTCTTGTTCATCAGTGTGAAGTGTGCCGCATCTATAAGCAAGAGGCTATGAAACATTTTAGAAAAATCCTTTTTTTCTTTCATAATCCATCGTGCTTACAGTTGTCTTTATCTTCTATTAACTTGTGCTCTATTAAGATAAAATATGTCTCCCCACAGAGCTAATGCCCGTAAAAATGATAACCAACTGCCTCAGCCCGCAGATCCTTTGAATGAGAATGTGTCACTTGTAGAGTTTCGGGCAGCTTTTCAGGTGCTAGCCCAAGCTGTGACTGTTAATGTTTAAGGTAATCATTAGGCTGCAGTCCCACCTCAGCGGGATGGGGATTTAGCCGCAGTCAGAATTTAAGACTTTATGAGAATGAACTCGTCAGAATTCTTTGGGTCGAAAAAAGGTGAGGACCCACAGCTGTATCTTAATGAGGTGAAGAAGATCACCCAAGTGATGCATGTTACTGAGGAAGAGAGTGTAGAATTGGAATTCTATAGGCTGAAGGATATTGCTTATGATTGGGTAGTGATGTGGAAGAAGAGTAGAGGGGAGAATGCAGCTCCCATGACTTGGCAAATATTTCAGGATGTATTCTTAGATAAATTCTTCCCACTTGACGTGACGGAAGCTAAGATAAAAGAGTTCATGAACCTGAGGTAGGGCTCCATGACAGTGAAGGAGTATTGCCTCAAGTTCAACCAGTTGTCTAAGTATGCCCCAGATCAGATGGCTGACCCTAGGTCAAACATGAGTAATTTTGTGACCGGTGTGTCTGGATTGGTAGTTAATGAGTGTAGAACTGATATTCTCAATAGAGACATGGATCTTTCTATATTGATAATGCATGCTCAGCAGATTAAGGTAGAGAAAAAGAAAGAAAGAGAGAGAGAGAGTAAATAGAGAGCTAGAACAAAGCAGTTTGATTATGGTTAGAATAGGTCGGGATGAGGAAACCGTTCGCAGTTTTAGAATCGTTCATCTATGCCAGTGCCATCTTCAGCTAGAGCTCCTGCTCCCAGTGGTAGGAAGGACTAGTGGGGTGATTCTTCTATGTCTAGATCCCAGAATAGTATAAGTGGTAAGCCCAATCGTCCCCCATGTGCTAAGTATGGTAAAGATCATGGAGGTAGATATTTGTTGGGTCAGAAAGGTTGTTATAGTTGTGTCTAGGAGGGTCACGGTATTAGAGACTGCCCGCATGCTAGACAGGGAAATAGAGGTGTTCATCCCCAGACTCAGGCTAACAGTACACCAGCTCCTCTAGGTCGCCCAACCCCTCCTCAAGGTGCATTATCTAGTACTGTTGGTGGTCAGTTCCAGAACAGGTTTTATGCTTTACCATCTTATCAAGAGTAGGAGGATTCCCCAGATATTGTTACTGGTATGTTCTGTGTCTTTCATCTTGATATTTATGTGTTGTTAGACTCTAGGTCGAGTTTCTCTTATGTGACCCCGTTAGTTGCCGTGAATTTTGATATAAGTTTTGAAAATATTCCTGAGCCTTTCTTGGTTTCTACTCCAGTATGTGAGTCAGTTGTGGCCAAACAAATTTATAAAAAGTGTCCTATCACCGTCCTTCATAAAGTCATGTTAGCAGACCTGATAGAGTTAGACATAGTTGATTTTGATTTTATTCTGGGTTAGCTTCATTCATGTTATGCTTCTATATATTGCCGCACCCGAGTGGTGAAGTTTCAGTTTCCAGATGAGCCAGTCTTTGAGTGGCCAGGTAATTCAGTATCTCTCAAGAGTCATTTCATATCTTACCTTAAGGCCAGAAACTTGATATCCAAAGGTTGCATTTACTATTTAGTTCGAGTTAAAGAAACTAAGTCTGAGACTTCAACAATTCAGTTAGTCCGAGTGGTCAATGAGTTTCCTGATGTTATTCCAGAAGATCTCCTAGGGATACCTCCCGATTGGGAAATAGAATTTGGTATTGACCTTCTCCCCGATACTCAGCCTATTTCTATTCCTCTATACAGTATGGCTCCAGCCGAGCTTAAAGAGTTGAAGGATCAACTCAAAGATCATTTAGATAAAGGTTTCATAAGGCCTAGTATTTCTCCATGGGGCGCTCCCGTCCTATTCGTGCGAAAAAAAGATGGTTCTTTGCGCATGTGTATCGATTATTGATGATAGGCGTATTTACAAGCCTAAAGCACCATAATTTACCCATATTTTAGCTAAGTTTTAAGGACAAAATATATAATTCCTGCATTTTTAGTCCATTTTCCTGTAAGTGAGCTAACCAACATGATTAGCATGTTTTCAGGTATTAATGATGAAGATTTCAGCACTTTGTGGACCTTTTGGTAGCAAGGGAAACTTCACATAAGAGGGAAGGCAGCTTTTGGAAGCTTATGGACTGAAAGTGATGCATGGAGAACTTGTCCCGGGCAAAAACAGTATTTCTAAAGACTTGGAGATCAACAATAACTTAGTAGGAATAGGACAAGGATGTTATAAAAACCCTATTTTGCTGAATTTTTCAGCATTCATTCATTCATTCATTCATTCATTCATTCATTCATTCATTCATTCATTCATTCATTCATTCATGCATTGATTCACGTTTGCTTTTTCAGAATTCATTCGACTTTCTAGTATTATTCAGTTTACAGATTCTGTAAGTTTTAACAGAGAGGAAAAATGCTACATATTTGTGGAAAACGGCTAAGAGGAAAACGTCATCCCTCTTTGACGTTAAAAGCATCCTCTCGCGTGAGATTGTTATCGTTTTTGTATGATGATGATGATGTCTTCGTTGTTTCCCTTTACAATCATGAGTAGCTAAACTTCTCTGTTAGGGTTATGGAAGCCTTTTGATATACTATCTATTACTATGAGTTTGTGAATTCTTGATGCGTATGCTACTTATATCATTACTCTCTTTGTTTTAATTAAATTCTTGTGGTTGCAAACATATAGAATACGCCATTATAGCATTAACTTATTCGAGAGAAAAGTTACATGTTTGGAAAAGAGAGTGTGACAAGGAAATAGGGCTACCAACCCCTATTTACATGTTATTGCCGTAACTGGGTTAACTTCTTGGAGAATTTGTACCGTTAGTTATACACTTTAAGCTCGAGAGAGTTAAAGTGAAATAATCCTTGATGGTTGAGAAACACTAGGATTTACCATTAGAATACGAATCTCTATAAGTGCATGCATGTCTGAATTCCGCATTACTCATAGTTAATAGATACGTAGAACTCATAAGGTGGACATAACCCTAACTTATTTTTCTCTGTGAGTAAATCTTACTAAATCAAGCATTCTGTTGTTACTTCCATAGTATTAATTCACGCCAAACCCAATCCCCCCTTTTCCATGGAATTTTCGATCAACAGTCTATTAATAATTGCAACACTTAGTGACCAAGTATTCCCTGTGGGATTCGACACCCAACCCAGTTGGGTTCTATATTTGACAGCGACCGCTTACACTCTTACGAGAGCTGTAGTTTGGGAGTTATCAAATTTTGGCTCCGTTGCCGGGGAATACAGTTGTCAACTAAGTTTGTGATAGTTACTAGACCCTTTGGTCAAAAATTCGCAGATTTTACTTTTTGTTTGTTGTTTTTGTCTTATTCAGGTTTGTTTGAGTGCATGCCAAACACTCGAAGTTTAGGTCAACCGTTATTACCCATAAATCCTGAACCACAACTTATTGGCAGAATGGATGCACAACGTGACATTGAAAGAAGGGCTGCTCAACAGGAGCAGGCTAGATTAGCTGCGTTGGCAGCTGCTCAAGTGCATCAACAGAATATTGATAACCCAGGTCGGGCAACAAATCCTGATGATGAGGACCTGGGTGATGATGAGTTACTTAATCCACGGTGTGCGGATGAGGTGGCAGCGCCTGTGAACAGGGGAGACCGTCAAGCTAGAATGAGACCTGAACGTCGAGCTGTGCAGGCTCCTTTTGATGATGATGATGACGATCTTGATGGATATGGTGCCACAGGGGCTATTATTCCTCCGCCCTTGGCACCTGGAGCCAAGTTCAATATCACTAGCACCATGATTCAGCTATTGCAGCTCAAAGGTTTATTTGGTGGACTTGCAGGTGATGACTCGAATATGCATCTGGTTAATTTTATTTCAACATGCAAGTCGTTTGACAATCCAGGAGTTGGGCAGAATGCAATTCGGCTGCGCTTATTTCCATTGTCTCTGTCTGGGGAGGAAACTCTATGGCTGAACGGGCTAACTCCTGATTCTATTACTAATTGGAGGCAACTGAAAGACGCTTTCCTAGAAAGATTCTTTCCGCCATCCAAGAGAGCACAGTTGAGAGATCAGATCAGCAATTTCTGACAGCTTCCAACTGAAGCTCTCCACGAAACATGGGAGAGGTTCAAGAAGAAGCTTATGCGGTGCCCAAATCATCAGATGACCAACATCCACTTGATGGAGATATTATACAGGGCTTTGAACTCAGTGACTAAGCCAGTGGTTGATAATGCTGCAGGTGGGTCATTTATGGACCTTACTTTTCTTGAGGCAAGTGATATGCTAGATCGTATGACAAAGCAGAGTAGAGCTTGGCATACCAGGGATTCTGAGGTAGCAAGCTCTACAGTATCTATTGGCTTGACTGCAGAGAAGAGGCATAGACAAGAGGAACGTGACCAAGATATGGCTCACATAAAAACGCAGATGGATCTTCTGACCAAGCATTTATTATCAGGGAAGACCGAAAAGGTTAAAGCCGTTGTATCACAGGAAAAATATGATTCCGATTTTGAGGGGGAAGTAAATTACTTGAATAATCAGGGGGGTTTCCGAGGCAATGCCCAAGAAAACCAAGGTCGGAACTATTATGATAAATCTGGATACAAGGACCGCGATCAAGGTGGTTGGAAGAATAAGACTGACAGGAGTGGTTTGTATGTTCCTCTTAGAAACCGTGAGGCTGTGGCATCTGGCTCTGGAAAGATATCCATGGATAATATGATGGCTAAGCTGTTGAAAGGGGTGGAGGCAACCAATATGGGCGTTACTGAGGTAAAGAATGATTTGTCATCAATAAATCAATTGGTTGACTCGTATTCTACTGCAATAAAACAGCTGGAGCAATAATTGAGTCAATTATCAGCGTCATTCAACCAAAGAAAGGCTGGCACGCTACCTAGTGACACTGTGCAAAACCCAAGGAATGACGGATCGTGTATGGCTATTACTACCCGGAGTGGTAAAGTGTTGGAAAATCCATCCAAAGGCAAGCATGTGGTTGATGATATAGCAGATAATGTTATTGATGCAGAATGTGAAGATGCCGTAGAAGCTGAAGATAGCGTTCCTGACGTTACCCCTAGACATCTGCAACCTGAAAATATCGACAATTGGAAGCAAGATAAAAAGAAAGTGGCGGAGAAAACTATTCCCCTTCCACCACCACCTTTTCCTCAGAGACTGAAGAAGAAAGCCGATGACACCAGGTTCAGTAAATTCATGACTATGTTGAAGCAGCTGACTATTAATGTTCCTTTGGTAGAGGCGCTAGAGCAGATGCCCGGATACGCTAAATTCATGAAGGACATTTTGACAAAGAAGCGGGCAGCAAGCTATGAGCTGGCAGATAATGTTCATCATTGCAGTGCAATCGCTACAAGATCGCTAGTTCAGAAGAAGGCAGATCCTGGTGCTTTCACTATTCCTTGCACGATTGGATCGTTGGATTTTGCTAAGGCGTTGTGCGATTTGGAAGCTAGCATCAATTTGATGCCACTATCTATTTACAGAAAATTGGGGTTCAGTGATCCTACACCAACCAATATGCGGCTCGTGATGGCAGATAGGTCGGTAAAACGGCCTGTTAGTATCTTATATGATGTGTTGGTGAAGGTTTCCACCTTCATCTTTCCTGCAGACTTTGTTATTTTGGATTGCGAGGTAGATTCTGAAGTTCCCATAATCTTGGGGCGTCCTTTCCTTACAACAGGAAGTGTGCTTATTGATCTAAGAGCTAATGAGCTTTTATTTCGGATGAATGACGAAGTGGTCCATTTTGATGTATGCAAATCAATGAAGCAGCCCAAAGATATGAATGTGTTCTCTGTAGCTGATGTTTATTATGATGATGAGAAAGAATTATCTGTAGAGAAGCAGCTTATTGTTGATCCATTGGCTGCTGTGCTTATGAATTTTGGGCGTGAGGATATTGAAGAGTATGAAGAAACTATTTGTGCTCTAATAGGAATTGGTTCCTATTCTCATACTCCTAAGAAGCTGGATCTGGATCTTAAAAATCGCCCTTCACCACCAGCAAAGCCATCCATTGAAGAACCACCAGTGCTAGAATTAAAGGAGCTGCCCAGTCACCTGAAATATGCATTTTTGGGAAGTGGTGATACACTTCCGGTTATTGTTGCGGCTGATTTAGGTGAGCAGCAGGTTGCGACTCTTATTTCTGTTCTGAGGAGATACAAGAGAGCCATCGATTGGACTATTGCTGATATTATTGGTATCCCTCCTGGGATATGTATGCACAAGATTCAGCTCGAGGAAAATTATGTGCCCACCATTGAGCATCAACGACGTTTGAATCCACCCATGCAGGAGGTGGTGAAGAAAGAGATTATTAAGTGGTTAGATGCTGGGGTAGTATATCCAATCTCCGATAGTAAGTGGGTAAGTCCGGTACAGTGTGTGCCCAAGAAAGGAGGCATGACGGTAGTTGCGAATAAAAAGAATGAGTTGATTCCACTCAGACCTGTCACAGGATGGAGAGTGTGTATGGACTACCGGAAGCTGAATTCGTGGACGCTTAAGGATCACTTCCCAATGCCATTCATGGACCAAATGCTTGATCGATTAGCAGGGAAGGGATGGTTTTATTTCTTAGATGGTTATTCCGATTATAATCAGATTTGTATTGCTCCTGAGGATCAAGAGAAGACCACTTTTACATGCCCATATGGTACGTTTGCCTTCAAACGTATGCCATTTGGGTTATGTAACGCACCTGCCACTTTTCAGTGTTGTATGATGTCCATTTTTTCTGATATGGTTGAAGACACCTTGGAGGTGTTCATGGACGATTTTTTAGTCGTGGGTAAATCGTTTGAATCGTGCTTGGCGAATCTGAGTATGGCGTTACAGAGATATGTTGAGTTCAACTTGGTGCTAAACTGGGAGAAGTGCCATTTTATGGTTAAGGAAGGCATTGTTCTTGGGCACAAAGTCTCCGAAAGAGGAATTGAAGTTGATCGAGCCAAAATTGAAGTTATCGAGAAACTACCACCTCCAATTTCTGTAAAGGGAGTTCGTAGTTTCCTCGGTCATGCAGGTTTTTATCGAAGGTTTATCAAAGACTTCTCCAAGATTGCTAGTCCGTTATGCAAACTCTTGGAGAAGGATTCGAAGTTCGACTTCAGTGAAAATTGCTTGAAGGCATTTGAATGCCTCAAAGGAAAGCTAGTTGAAGCTCCTATTATTATAGCACCCAATTGGTCTCTACCGTTTGAAGTGATGTGTGATGCAAGTGGGGTAGCTTTGGGTGCTGTACTTGGTCAAAAAAGAGAAAGGCTATTTCATCCAATATACTATGCGAGCAAGGCCTTGAATGGAGCCCAGAAGAACTATACCGTCACGGAACAAGAGCTTCTAGCAGTTGTTTATGCTTTTGAAAAGTTTCGTGCTTACTTGTTGGGAACCAAAGTGGTAGTTCATACAGATCATGCGGCTCTGAGATATTTAATGGCAAAGAAGGATGCTAAGCCAAGGCTGATTCGGTGGGTATTATTGCTTCAAGAATTTGATTTCGAGGTAAAGGATAGAAAAGGTTGCGAAAATCAAGTAGCTGATCATCTATCTAGACTTGAGAGTGCGCACATAGCGCAACCCGACCTTGAGATTGATGATGCCTTTCCCAATGAAGAGATCGTAGCCGCTATGGTGGAAGACTTACCGTGGTGTTCGGACTTTGCGAACTACGTGGTAAGTAAAGTGATGCCTGAGAATCTCTCCTTTCATCAAAAGAGAAAGTTTATGCATGATGTGAAACACTACTTCTGGGATGAACCATATCTTTTTCGACGATGTGCTGATGGTGTTATTAGGCGATGCATCTCTGATGTGGAGGTGCCTAGCATCTTGGAAGCAATTCATGCTTCCCAAGTTGGGGGTTACCATGCAGGTGATCGGATAGACAGGAAGGTATTACAAAGCGGCTATTATTGGCCTTCATTATTCAAGGATGCTTACGATTTTGTGAGAAGATGTGATCAGTGTCAGAGGCAAGGCTCTATCTCGAAGCACCATGAGATGCCCATGTCTAAAATTCTTGAAGTAGAGCTATTTGATGTATGGGGTATTGATTTCATGGGCCCATTTGTGAGTTCGTTTGGGATGAAATATATCCTAGTTACTGTGGATTATATATCCGAATGGGTCGAAGTAGTAGCGTTGGCTGATAATGAAGGTAAGCGTGTTGTAGCATTCTTAAAGAGAAATATCTTCTCTCATTTTGGGGTACCACGTACCATCATAAGCGATGGAGGATCACACTTTTGCAACAAGCTGTTCAGATCCATATTGGTGAAATATGGGGTCAAGCAACATAAGGTAGCTACACCTTACCACCTACAAACTAGTGGGCAGGTAGAGGTTTCTAATTGGGAGATCAAGCTGATCCTTGCTAAGACTGTAAATGCTAGTAGGAAGGATTGGTCCCGAAAGCTGGATGATGCCTTATGGGCTAATAGGGCTGCATTCAAGACACTAGTTAGCATGTCCCCGTGCCAACTAGTTTATGGGAAGGCATGTCACTTGCCGATTGAGCTCGAACATAAAGCATTGTGGGCGTTGAAGAGGCTTAACCTGACTTGGGATGATGCAATTAATCTGAGATTGGAGCAGCTGAATGAGATGGATGAATTCCGTCTACATGCGTATGAAAGGGCAGACCTCTACAAAGAACGGATGAAAAATTACCATGATCGGCGGATTATCCAACGAAACTTTCAGAAGGGTGATATGGTACTTTTTTTCAACTCCAGACTAAAGCTATTTCCAGGTAAGTTAAAGTCTAAATGGTCTGGTCCGTTCAGAATTAGCCAAGTCTACTCGTCTGGAGTAGTAGAGTTAGAAGGCATTGATGGTGGTGTCTTTAAAGTGAATGGCCAACGAGTGAAGCCATATATCGGTCCTCTTGGCTCGATAAAATGCATGGACACCATCTATCTCGACGAAGTCTAAGTAATTGAGATAACTATGTCGTGCATGATAATAAATCAAGCGCTAGATGGGAGGCAACCCATCATTTTTAATCGTTTTATTTTACTAAGAGTTTGTTTTTGTTAAATAAAAATCCAAAAAGAAGAGTCGAGCCACGACCAAAACTAAGGCGCTTGGTGGGAGGCAACCCATCGTTCTAATTGTTTTTGTTGTTTTTGACTAAATGTAGGTGTAAGACGTATAAAAGAGGAGATCTAGCCCAAATTTTAATTTGGAATTGTGTCATGTTGAAGGTGGTAAGTTTGGAATGAAGAAACAAAGGCTATTGGTTAGGCATTGCCTATGCAAATCTAGGCAACGAACAAGGCAAAGCCTATGTAAATCTAGGCAACGAACAAGGCAAGGCCTATGCTATGGCCTAAGCTCTCTGAATCTACAATGCCATAGCATAGGTTCCGCCTATGCCTAACAATGCCATAGCATAGGCGCCGCCTATGCTCAACTAGGCTTTGCAAAAGGCGCCGCCTATGCTAAGCATAGGCAAAGCATTAAGCGCCGTCTATGCTTACTTTTTGGTCTCCTAATCCGATTTTAAATGGGTCAAACCCGACCTAAGCCTTGTCCTATAAATAAAACTTCAACATTAGAACAAAGCACACTTATTTGCTCAACCTAGGCGTCGCCTTTACTCTCAAAATCTCTCAAAAATTTTCTTTTTGCTCATCTAGTCTTGTGAGTTCATCTTCCGGATCCATCACCAAGTAAGTCATTCTTTTATATTTCGTAGTTGTTGAAATGCTACGTTTATAATTATTTGTTAGATCTTGAAAGGGTGTTGGTGATTTGAATGTGGTTGATTTGTTATGATACATCTAGTTGAGTGAAAGAATACGTGTGGGTGTTCTTGACTTTGTTCTGACTTGTATTTGATTGTTATACACTGTCATAGTTTTATGAAGTCGAATTTGTGAAGTTAATACATAATCTTGTAAGTTGAAAGCTTGAATGTTTGAATGACTCGTTCACCAAGTTACCAATTATGATTGACCACAAGCATAAGATGATGTGATTATGCCTATGCAATAACTTGTTTCTATTTGTGGTACGATCCTTATGTCGTAGTTTGGTTCAAAAAGTGCATTCATCCAAACATGAAAGTATAGACAAGATTACATGAAATAGAATTGAAAAGGATAGTTAAGATGACATGAACGTATGACTGTGCTGAACATGTTGTTGGAACATATAGCCTAAATGTATGTCGATGAAGTCTGAGTAATCGACATCACTCACTTAACTAGTCTGTGCCAACAAATTAAGTGTGGGGTGGCACCGCTACTGTTTGTTTTTCGATTGAATCTTCTGAGATGAAGCTAACATGACTCTATTTTAATCTCAGGTTGAATAGCCCCAAAAGGACGACAAGGAAAAGAAAAAGCGACCACCTCACAGAAGGGACAAAAAAGGTCAAGAAAGGAGCAAGCTGAGTCCTCCTCTCTACAAATACCTCGACGCACTTTTGGGATCAAGTGGGGTACATTTTGAGGAAACTCTGAGGATCACGACTCTGATGATGATTCCGACGCAGGGGGTATGACCCCAGACATAGAAGAGGAGTCCGACTAATCAGGTTTTCCTTATTTATTTTCCACTGAGGGCAGTGTGTCTCGTCTAAGTGTGGGGTGCTGGTATTTGTATGCTTCCTGTACTTCTTTGCCTACATTTATTCTAGTTCTTGTTTGTTTTAATTAGTCGTAATTAGTTAGTTTAATTTTAGATTTTTTAGATTTTGCATGAAATTGTTCTGATAGGCGGCATGGTATTATGACAAGAGTTTGTGCCAAAATCATTACTATTGAGACGTTTAGGCTCTAAGTGTGACTCACTGTGTGATAAGTGTGTGGTTTAATTCATTTATCTGTTGGGTCAAGAGTCTATACTGCTCCCAATAAAGTTGACCATGTGCCTTGTGTGTGTGAGGTTATAGTATATTCTGTGTTGTGACTGATGCTAGAACTTGCCTGGTGTGTGTGTAAAGTGAAATAAAGAGTGTGAGTTTAGGAGATGATTTAGGCATTTCTTTGGCAGTCTGTGATTGTTTACCTTCTTTTTACCTACCCGTGGACATTATCCTAGTTAACCCCCTTTGAGCCTTTAGCTATTTTCTTTGACAGCCTCATATGTAGCCTAATCCATTTTTTTTCAAGACCATAATTTGATTCAAATTCCTAAGCGCTTTAAATTGTAGAGTCATGTGACAAAATAAGAGGAAATTGGGTGAGAGTGATTCCTCAGAGTCTATTGGTACTTGAAATTGTTGTGAAAAAGAGTGGCTATCATAGAGGTGTTTTATAAAAATAAAATAAAAATAGAAATAGAAAAAAAAATAAGTTGTATATTCTCATCTTTGTGTTTATAATTGAATAACAAAATAGGTGAAAAGGGGTGTTAGATGAAAAGAAAGGTAGAAGGGTTGTTTAAAAGAGAGTGTTAATGGCATAATGTAGAGTATTAAAGCGCTTAGGGAGCATAGTCACTATTTCTGGCCAAAATAGTCCTACCTGTCCCTTAGCCTACATTACAACCTGTAAAGACCTACTTGATCCTAAGCTTAGCATTCTGATATTAGTGGAGCATTACACTAAGGGCAATCATATGGTCATCATTTGCAACATATGAATTCTTTGTGAGAGTGAGAGCAAAGAGAATCTTGTACCCATGTTTCAAAAAATGCAAAACTTATGAGTGATTATGGGTGATATCTTGTGTGAGACACACATGGTTGATGATTGTTGGGTAGTGTTATATGATTCTTTGTGACTTAACTTGTGGATACGAATTAACCATCATCACAAGTCTATGTTGGAGGTTGAATTGTTTCTAGTAGTGAACAAGAAAACTACTCTTTGTTAATAATTGTCGTGCCTGTCTTGTTGAACATTTTATGTTGTTGCTGTGATATTCTAAGTAGATGATTGCATGGACGTAATATTTTATTCGAGGACGAACAAAGCTTTAAGTGTGGGGTGTTGATGATAGGCGTATTTACACGCCTAAAGCACCATAATTTACTCATATTTTAGCTAAGTTTTAAGGACAAAATATATAATTCCTGCATTTTTAGTCCATTTTCCTGTAAGTGAGCTAACCAACATGATTAGCATGTTTTCAGGTATTAATGATGAAGATTTCAGCACTTTGTGGACCTTTTGGTAGCAAGGGAAACTTCACATAAGAGGGAAGGCAGCTTTTGGAAGCTTATGGACTGAAAGTGATGCATGGAGAACTTGTCCCGGGCAAAAACAGTATTTCTAAAGACTTGGGGATCAGCAGTAACTTAGTAGGAATAGGACAAGGATGTTATAAAAACCCTATTTTGCTGAATTTTTCAGCATTCATTCATTCATTCATTCATTCATTCATTCATTCATTCATTCATTCATGCATTGATTCACGTTTTCTTTTTCAGAATTCATTCGACTTTCTAGTATTATTCAGTTTACAGATTCTGTAAGTTTTAACAGAGAGGAAAAACGCTACATATTTGTGGAAAATGGCTAAGAGGAAAACGTCATCCCTCTTTGACGTTAAAAGCATCCTCTCGCGTGAGATTGTTATCATTTTTGTATGATGATGATGATGTCTTCGTTGTTTCCCTTTACAATCATGAGTAGCTAAACTTCTCTGTTAGGGTTATGGAAGCCTTTTGATATACTATCTATTACTATGAGTTTGTGAATTCTTGATGCGTATGCTACTTATATCATTACTCTCTTTGTTTTAATTAAATTCTTGTGGTTGCAAACATATAGAATACACCATTATAGCATTAACTTGTTCGAGAGAAAAGTTACATGTTTGGAAAAGAGAGTGTGACAAGGAAATAGGGCTACCAACCCCTATTTACACGTTAGTGCCGTAACTGGGTTAACTTCTTGGAGAATTTGTACCGTTAGTTATACACTTTAAGCTTGAGAGAGTTAAAGTGAAATAATCTTTGATGGTTGAGAAACACTAGGATTTACCATTAGAATACGAATCTCTATAAGTGCATGCATGTCTGAATTCCGCATTACTCATAGTTAATAGATACGTAGAACTCATAAGGTGGACATAACCCTAACTTATTTTTCTCTGTGAGTAAATCTTACTAAATCAAGCATTCTGTTGTTACTTCCATAGTATTAATTCACGCCAAACCCAATCCCCCCTTTTTCATGGAATTTTTTATCAACAGTCTATTAATAATTGCAACACTTAGTGACCAAGTATTCCCTGTGGGATTCGACACCCAACCCAGTTGGGTTCTATATTTGACAGCGACCGCTTACACTCTTACGAGAGTTGTAGTTTGGGCGTTATCAATTATCATCAGTTGAATAAAGTTATAGTAATGAACAAATATCCTCTTCCTAGAATTGATGACTTATTTTACCAACTCCAAGGTGCAAGTTATTTCGCAAAGATAGACCTTAGATTCGGCTATCATCAACTTAAAGTAAGGGAATGTGATATTCCAAAGACAGCTTTCAGAACTCTTTATGGTCATTTTGAGTTTCTAGTCATGTCTTTTGAGCTAACTAATTCTCCAGCAGCTTTCATGGACCCCATGAATCGAGTGTTCAAACAATATCTAGCTATGTTTGTCATAGTATTCATATATGACATCCTTGTGTACTCCCATAGTGAGGATGACCATGTAAATCATCTTAAAATTGCCTTGCAAACTCCTAGAGATCATTAATTATTCGCCAAATTCAGCAAGTGCAAATTTTGGCTAAGATTAGTAGACTTTCTCGGTCATACTATCTCCGCCGATAGAATTCGAGTTGATCCCCAAAAGATCGAAGTTATAAGGAATTGGGCTAGACCTATCTCTTCGTCAGACATTAGGAGTTTCTTGGGTCTAACTGGTTATTACCACCATTTTGTTGAAGGTTTCTCATCTATTGCATCCCTTATGTTTAGATTGACCCAAAAAAAAGTTAAGTTTCTGTGGTCAGATTCCTGCGAGAAGAGTTTTCAGGAGTTGAAGACTCGACTTACTTCAGCCCTAGTGTTAGCATTACCTGATGGTACAGACGATTTTGTGGTATATTGTGATGCCTCTAGAGTTGGTTTGGGTTGTGTGTTGATGCATAGATATAAGGTCATAGCCTATGCCTCTATACAGTTGAAGCCTCATGAAAAGAATTACCCAACCCATGATCTGGAATTAGCTGCTGTGGTGTTTGCTTTGAAAATCTGGAGACACTATCTATATGGTGTTCATGTTGATGTGTTCACAGACCACAAAAGATTGCAGTATGTGTTTACTCAGAGGGAGTTGAATCTTCGTCATAGAAGGTTCTTAGAGTTGTTGAAGGATTTTGATAGAAGTGTGTTGTATCATTCGGGCAAGGCCAATGTAGTGGCAGACGCCCTTAGTAGATTGTCTATGGGCAGTGTTGCTCATGTGTAGAATGATAAGAAAGAGTTAGCTCAAGAAGTTCATTGCTTGGCTAGATTGGGTGTTAGAATGATAAGAAAGAGTTAGCTCAATAAGTTCATTGCTTGGCTAGATTGGGTGTTAGGTTGGTTGATTCAGCTGAAGGGAATATTTGGGTTCAGAGTAGTTCCGAATCTTCCCTAGTTTCAGAAGTGAAGGAGAAGCAAGATATGGATTCTAGTTTGGTCAAACTGAAGGAGTCAGTTAAAGGCCAAAGGATAAAGGTTTTCTCCCAAAGGGGAGATGGGGTGTTGAGATACCAAAGTAGATTGTATGTACCTTGTGTTGATGATTTGAGGCTGAGAATTATGGAAAAAATGCATAGTGCATGGTATTCTATTCATCCAGGTGCTACTAATATGTACCGTGACTTGCGGGAGATCTATTGGTGGAATGGTGTGAAGAGAGATATAGCAGAGTTCGTAGCTAAATGTGCAACTTGTCAACAGGTTAAGGTAGAGAACCAAAGACTTGGTGGTACATTGCAAGAGTTTAGTATCCCCACTTGGAAGTGGGAAGAGATGAATATGGATTTTGTAACTGGTTTACCCCAATCGCGTCGTCATCATGATTCGATTTGGGTTATTATAGATAGATTGACTAAGTCAGTGCATTTCTTGCCAGTTCATACATCGTATACAGATGAGGATTATACTAAGTTGTATATCCAAGAATTAGTCAGATTGCATGGAGTCCCCTTGTCTATCATCTCAGATAGTGGTACTCAGTTTACTTTCCAGTTTTGGAGAGCTTTTCAGAAGGGTCTTGGTACCCAAGTCCATGTTAGTTCAACTTTCCACCCTCAGAAAGATGGTCAGGCAGAGAGGACCATCCAAACTCTAGAAGATATGTTGAGGGCATGCACTCTTGATTTCAAGGGTAGTTGGGATGAGCATTTGCCATTGATTGAGTTTGCTTATAATAATAGTTATTATGCTAGCATTCGAATGGCTCCGTTCGAGGTTCTTTATGGAAGGAGATGTAGATCACCCATAGGTTGGTTTGAAGTGGGTGAGGCCATTTTGCTTGGGTCTGATGTTGTGTATGAGGCCATGAAGAAAGTTAAGATGATTAGAGAGAGATTGAAAACAGCCCAGAGTCGCCAAAAATCCTATGCAGATGTGAGAAGAAGGGACCTCGAATTTTAAGTTGGTGATTTTGTATATTTAAAGATTTCACCCATGAAAGGGGTGAAGAGATTTGGGAAGAAGGGAAAGCTTAGTCCCCGATATATTAGCCCTTATAGAATTTTGAGTTGAGTTTCCCACATACTTGTCAGTCGTTCATTCTGTATTCCACATCTCTATACTTAAGAAGAGTATCGGTGACTCTACCGTTGTAGTTCCTATAGAAAGCTCAGATGTTCAGGACAACCTTTCATACGAAGAGATTCCAGTTGAAATTTTAGGTCATTAGATTCGTAGACTAAGGAACAAATAAGTTCCCTTGGTCAAAGTTCTTTGGCGGAATCAGTCGGTTGAGGGCTCTACTTGAGAAGCAAAAGTAGACATACGAGCCAAGTACTTCACCTCTTCTCCGCAAACTCAGATCTAGCTGAAGGTACTACTCTTTCTTAATCCAGTTCTTTTCTAATCATACATTCAGCTATATAGTTTTCTCTTGTAAGTTCATGCACTCACAGAATTACTCAGAAACTTAGAATGATTTAGATTCAGTTTCTCAGTTCACTTCAGTTGCGCATGCTATCTTATATTCTCAGATTCCTTAGAAACTTTAACTTAGCGAGCCACATTCGAGGACAAATGTCAAGGATTAGATCTTAGAATGAATGATGTTTATTTTGTGTGGACTTCTTTAGATTTGGACTTTCCATGATATAGGAAACTGAATTAGCTTTCCAACGATATAAGATTCGCCTAAATCCGATAACCGAGTGAGAAGTTATGGCTATTTTAAGTTCCAATCATAAAACACTGTCATTTGGGCCCTTAGCGCATTGCGGAGAAGCGCAATATAACAATTGTCAATTTTCAGTGATGCCCCGCGATCTTGGAGCATCGCGGAAAGACCCAATTTCCCATTTGGCAATTTTTAGTGAAACCTCACGATACTGGCGCGTTGCGCCAGTGGTCAAAATCTCAAACATAAGGGCTCCGCAATTGTGGCATGTCGTGGAGGGAGGCCATTTCCCGTTCATCCAATTTTCAGTGAGCCACCACGATTGTGGCGCATCACGGTCGCCACCCTATTCGCAAAATATTGTGATTTTTAGTTTCGTTTGGGAGTTTAAAGAGGGCATTTTGGTCATTCTCCCAACCCCCAATCCATCCAAAAACAGAAGATTAAGCATATTTCAAAGCACATTATGCTTTATTCATCATTCCCTCTCAAAGCAAAACCCTAGTTCATCAACTTCCTTCCCAAGAAATCCAAGATTCCTCCATTAATTCTCCAAGACAATTCAAGATTGAGATTTTCCAATACAAGAGCACTAAGAATTCATCCCCAAAGTATCTATAGGAATCCAAGATTCAAGTTTTCACCAAAGATCATCAATTTAAGGTATGTGGGGTTATGAACAAGGACAATCTTTTCGTTCTTGTGACCAAAACTTGATTTTATTACAAAAGTTATTTGATTTTATGTGTTTTCCTATGAATTTGAAACTAAAGTTTATACCCAATATTTCTATTCATGAGATTATGAGATTTCCAATGATTTAGAAGTTGAATTACATACCTATGCTCATATTCTTATGCATATTGCTGAAATTTCCAGATTTTAAGATGATTTATGAATATTTTTGTTATCAAGAATGAATTTTGAGATGTTTTAATATGATATTGATGCTTGGGTCAATAGACCCCATTTAAAGATTGTTGTTTCAAAGAATTGTTATGCTATAAGCACCCCATGATTAGAATGGTTTCAGATTATTGAGAAAGATTTGACCTTTTAATCTCAGAACAAATTTAGAATCCACTTTACATATTCAGATTACATATTTATAGTTGGTTTTCATTATAAACCATTAGATTACTTTCAAAGTGAATTTCTCTTGAGATTTTAAGCATGAGATTGGGAGTAGTATTTAGCACCAAGATGGGTACGTTACTACAGTTTCATACCCCAAAACTACGTGCCAACGTAGGATTTAGATTATTTCCACTTCTACGTGGATGACTGAGATTTTGATCACTGAGATGAGATTGTTCTATTTTGATGGAAAGGGTAGAACAGACCTAACCTTACGGGGGCTAGTCATGGGACACCATGGATGCTCACATGGTGTACATGTCGGTTAGAAGAACCTCCCAAATAGATGTCCCCCACTCTTAAAATAGTTTTAATTATTTAAAGTCTTAAGATAAAGTGTTTACTATACAGAATAAGTTTCAGACTTCTTTTAGCCTATATGATTTGAGAACAAGAACAGAATACAGACGTTAGAACTAAGTGAAATGACTCACAAAATTCATACTACATGCTTTACTATTCATGATTTATGATTTTTAGATTTCAGATTTACTCAAGCTATGTGAGTCATTTACATTTAGCATGCATGATTTGATAAACTGTGATGGAATTTTACTTATTGTATGTACCCCCATATACTCAGTACATCCTCAAAGTACTGATCCGCATACACGTCTATGTGCAATACTGTCTTATAATGTAGGTTCAGGTGCTCAGTCTCAGCAGTGGCAGTGATTTTCGAGCATCTCATCTACATCCCCTGCAGTGGTGAGTCCTCATAGTTCGGGGACTTAGCTATTCATGTTCTCAGTTTATTATTAGATATTTCAGTTTAGTCCGAGTCAGCTGGGGCCTGTCCCAGTGACTCTCTAGATTCAGTTAGCAGAGGCTTGTCGGACTACCAGATTCAATCTTAGATTTCAGTTGTCGTATTCAGACTTTTCAGTATTTGTTTAATCAGATTGATGAGATTAGTACTTTCAGATATATTCAGATTATTCAAATAGTTTTCCGCATTTTACCATGATTTTATACTTATATTTCTCCATGTTGAGATTCAGATGTATTAGAAGTCAGCCAGGGTTAGCTCAGGACTACTTGTAGTATGGAGCACCGTGTGGCATCCCGGGAACTAGATTTTGGGGTGTTACAACTTATCCCCTCCCTCAACTATCTTGTTAAAATTGAAAGGCTAACTAAAAGATTCACCATGATAAGAATTACTGTGTGGTATCTCTTTCTCATCCAATTACATGAAATCTTTAGCTATTGCCTTTTCTTTGATTAGTCGTGTGAATGATATCAGCGGTGTAAGTTCAAAAGTATTTTAACATAGGTTTTGTATCTTGTCATTGGATTTTATCTTCGTGGAAACTCAAGACTATTAGTATTACTTATTTATTTTATTTTTCCAATAAGCTACCATGAATAGATAAGTAGTTTTGAAGTTGAGATTTAGGGTAACATTTTCTCTTTAGGAGAGATGACTTTATTAATTTGGACCAAGTGAGTTAAGTACCGCAATAGTTCAAAATGGTTTTTATTTTCTATTTAGTGTATGCTAAGCTACTGTGTGATTAAATACCTATGCCTATGGAAATGTTTCCTCCTCAATCTGCTCGTTTCTGGTTCATCTAAGTCACTTTCTAATCGCTTTTATTTTTTTGCTTTGTTTTCATGTATAATTTCGAGAGTTAGAGTTTTGCAATGGAACTCAATTCGACCCATAGTATCAGATCAACAACTATAGGATCGTCAAAGTTCAGGGTCTACATCGTTAGGAGTTGGTTCTCTCAAAAGAACTTAGCGTATCTTCTACTTTCTTGACATTTTCTTATTATATCGACATTGAATTTTACTAGCCTTGTATTTATTTGAATATGTATTTTGGTATGGCTTGATTGAATTTGAATTAACTTTATATTTATTTAGTTTTGTTTAGCTTCAAAATATCTAGAATTAGTTTCCTTCGGGTAATCTTTTGTAAATTTAATGTCTATAGGTATAGTAGCACATATTATTTAACCTTTTATTTTACATTCGCCAATTGATAGTTTTTGAATAAAAGAAAATTTTTGGTCTCAAGCATAAGTCTAAATAGCTAGTTGTCATTTAAATTTGTTCAAAAGACTAGCATCAGTTTCCTTTAGTCTTTTTACCTCGTCTTAATTGACATTTTTAAGTAAGTCACTAAATGATTTTAATTAGTCACCCATTTTTTTTTTAAACTTTTACAAGTAACTTGCAATCAATATGTGATTTTTATTCCATATTTCTTTCTTAACTCTATTTCAATTTTTTATCAGATTTTATAAAGTCTCTGAAGCACAAGATATACGTGTGTCATTACGCTACCGTATACAAGGTATATTTTATTACTATTATTTTATGATTATATTATTGTTTTACTACTATAATTATCAAATTATTATTATTTATACATTTTATCAACTCTATTACATATATACAATTCACTATTACAATTTATCTCCCATTTAATTTCTCTCCAATGGAGTTATACGAATTAAATTAACCTTTATATTTTTTCATACACCCTTAATAATACATATATTCATATTTATAATATATAAATTCTCACTTACTTTGAAACTGTACTTTCTCTACTCTAAACTGATTATTCACACACTTAACCTCATGCACTTTTGAACATATTTCTTAAAAAATCATACGACTTTGTACCTTTTTAACATATGTAATATTACTACTCTTTCTTTTCTCTATTTCGTAAATATATATATTTAGCAATAATTTTACTACTCCCTCATATATGATAGCATTAAATCTTATATACCTTTGATTTCTTATCATTAAAATAATAATAATAATAATAATAATAATAATAATAAATACTTTTTCCAAAATATTCTTCCTAAAGTGAGTTTAAGGACTATCTTCGGATAGGCTCTGAGAGGTGCTTAACACCTTCACCTCGAGTAACCAAAACCCTTACTCAGAATCTCAAATGTTTTCAAAAGGCTAAAACTAGAGTTTTTACATAAAAATGCGTTTTCCTAATTTTTTCTAAAAATTTAGGTGGCGACTCTAAAAATGAATTTTTAAAAAACCAGAGAGTCACAACGATCATCCTATGTTGTGTGCTATTTTGATCAGTTCGAAATAAGGTGTGACAACGTGGTGACTTTGATGGGGTTATAAACTTAGGTTTTTACCTTAGCGGTCTTAGTTTAGGATTATTGTTCTTTTTATTTTGTTGTTTGCTTTACCCGCACCTTATATCCTGCTTTGTGTGAAAAGACGCAAGCCAAATTCAAACTTGCGTTCCTTATTTGTTTGATCAACACTACTTGTTACTACTTTATCACTTATATTTTTCCTATCAAGTCTTTGAATGTACACAGTTCACTCACTGTGGTTAACACGAGGGGTGTCTCACACTCCTCCAAACCTTCTTTGAATTCTTTTAATTTCAGAGTTGGTGCAATTAGGTTAGTGCACCTTCTCGTTGCTATTCAGTCCTACTCTCAAACGTTTAAGAGAAACTCTTACTCTAGTAATAGGTCATGTTGCATACACCATAGGCGGGAAGGTCCAAGGTATCGTCTCCACAACTATGGAGCCACCCTTTTGTCAGAAGATTATGAACCTTTATGACATACTTTGTGTTAGAATTAATTCAGATAGTCCAGAAATTGAACATTAATGGATTCAGAATAATTAGATGACTTTCTTTTGATTTAGTTGGTGGACGTGGAGTATTTTTAAAACTCTGCTTTCATTCAACACTATTTTCGAGTTGATAGTCGTAGAGTAATACCCAAACTCGCCAACGTTTGTCAACTCTTTCTCAAAATACAAAGCATTGTTACAACTCTGCTTCCCCAAAGTCTTTCTCAACGTCCATGAAAGGCCAGTGATTTTTCGTTCGACTTTCTCTTCAAGTCTACAAATATGGAATACTACTAAGACTTCACCTATGTCTAACATTTTTTTTATCCAAATGGGCGTGGAACATCATCAACCATTCTTCCAATGTCCGATTACTTCTTTCTAGTCAACAAACAAAGAGTATTTTCAGAAACTCCACATTTACCTGACACCTTTCTTCATAATAATTAATGTAAAATTATTATTCATCTCCACTAAATTTTAACTCTTTCCAGCCAATGAGTGTAAAATATCACCAATACTCTTCTTACGTTCGGTATCTCTATCACAAGATGCTCATTTATCAATAATGAGACTTGAGATACTTTGTTTTCGAAAGCACCATTTTAGCTTATTCTTACAAATTCATACTGATTGTACTTCTTATCATCAAAGCCTCTTTCGGTCGCACTTGTTGGATAAATTCCCTCTTTATGGAAATCCAAAATGTTCTAAATCTTAAATGTGTCAAAATCTAGATTTATTTGTGTCAGTTTATATGGACGTAGGCCTACCTCTGTCAAAAAAAGGCTCTAAAACATAGGACACATTTACTTGACATTTTTCGAATGTGCTTGTCTAACAACGTGAACTAACATTTTACTTTTCATTTATTTTTTGCGTTTATCTTTTTATCCCCCTACAGAGGCTGATTGTGTTGATCAAGAGAACTAGCAGACTTAAGCTATAACCCGAGAATGAACACCAATGTCATCAACCCAACTAGAAGTGTTTCAACACTAGCAAACATATTAGGGACTTTCAAAAGACAAGATGATACAGATAAAGACGAACGTATTCTTCTCGTAGAGAAAAAACTCGAGACGTTAAGAGGAGAACTACACCAAGGAAGGTCCCCACACATCCATCCATGACTACTCTACCATATCCTCCTCTTTTTACATCACTAGAAACTCCGATACCTGAACACTATCCGTCAATGGAACCTCCCATAACAGCTATTGGCTTAGCAAATCCATCATCCCATTCACACCTATCAACTCCAAAAAATTTCTTCATTATACCCTACGTTCCAATATTATCGCCTCTGCTTATAATATTCGACAGAAAAAAGACGTTATCTTTCAAGAACAATATATTTCTCCAATATGCGTGACTGAAACACCTGTCTTCACCATACTTACTAAAAGTGGGTTTTCAATGAATATAAGGAAAAAGAAAAAGACGACATAAGCATAAATGAGCTTCATAATCTAAAACGAACGATGAAACACCTCCAAGAAACTCAAGGCAGCGAGCGTTTGGACTATGAAGATTTATGCATTTATCCAGATGTTGATTTGCTAGTCGAGTTCAAGCCACCTAAGTTTGACTTGTTTGATGGAACTAATGATCCCCATACCCATTTAAGAGCATATTATGATAAATTGGTAGGTATTGGCAAAAATAAGAAACTCATAATAAAGTTTATTAGAAGCCTGTATGGTGAGGCTCTCGCTTGGTACGCCAAACAAGACCCTCATTATTGGCATAAATGGAGCGACATGGCTAAAGGCTTTATGAATCGTTTCAAGTTTAACACAGAAATCACACCTGATTGACATTCCCTCATTAGTATACATAAGAAGCCCTCCGAATCATTCCATGAATACGCTCAACAATGGAGGTCTGAGGCAGGAAAAGTCCAACCACCAATGGAAGAAAGTAAATTGACGAAGTATTTTATCCACAGTCAAGAAAGGGTCTATTTTGAAAGGATAATGTCCAAGTTGAGGCAGAAGTTTGTCGATTGTATCAAAATGAGGAAGTTTATAAAAGAGGCAATTAACTCTTGAAAGATCAAGTCGACAAACAGCTCGAGCGAATCTACTCAGTTGGAGTTCATCAAAGGGGCTAAGGTGGAGAATGAAGAAGAAATATTTGTTGTGATACCGGACAACTCAATACCTGAATCATCCCAATCACTTCAAAATACGGATAACGAACTAATGGAAATATCGGGTCACAAGGTACATCATACCTACAATATCCAACAAAATCACCTTTAACCTTGAACTCCTACATACCAAAATCCACCACAACTATGTGTACCAATCCAAGTGTCAGTTCACCAAAATCAAACACCTTTTGCGTTAAGACAAAATCCGAAGGGTAAGTGCAATCGAAGTTGCACTAAATTTGTTGAACCATTGATACTTTTGCTTGAGAGACTGAGAGCTGTGAATTTGTTGCAACCCGAGCTGGGGAAGATTCCTAACCTATTACCTAGATGGTTCGATGAAAGAAAATGATGTGCTTTCCACTCTGGTGTTCAAGGGAACGATACTAAAGATTATAATAGGTTAAGGCACAGAATCGAGTATTTGATCAAGACATGGGCAATCCAATGTATCGTAGTCAAACCAAATGCAAATAATGATCTGTTGCCCAATCAAAGAGCGTATATGACATAAGAAACACCATCATTCGCACCGGGCCAACAGAAACTCTTTTATGAAGCACTCTGTAGAGAAGTTCTCATTTCAGCAGATATAGATAAGAGAAAATTTTCAAAAGTTGATCAACTCAGAAGCTTCCAATAGTGTCCTACACTCAAATCTATTTTTTTAAATAAGATTTACTCTAATTGTCATATAATAGAACTATGTTTTGACCTGATTTCTCACGGTGAGATACATAGGCAACCCTCACTAGGTTCGATTATACTTAAGTAGAATCATTTTCTCTTTTGTAACTGGAACTACGTGCGACCTAATTTCCCTTAGTAGGATACGTAGGCAACCTGCATAAGGTTCGATCCTTTTATAATAAAAAATTCCATATTCCCCTAACGACGATCAAAATTTGAATGTGATGATATCTAGAAAACTTGACACGTTCCATCAAGGACGTCCTGAGATATGCAACAAAGAATCGTTGAGAAAGTCTCTTCAAGAAACTGGGGAAATTTTTGGAGAATGCTCCAAAATAATGAAGAAATGATCCAAATTCACGTCAAGGCTAGGACATTCAACTCAAAAGTTTTACAATCAAGGTTGATTCATACTAAATAACGCAAGTCATCACTAAAGTTGTACGACAAGAACGAAAAATAAATTCTCTACAATATCGGAAGAAATACACCAAGGATCAATACAGAAGACACTCTAACCACTTAACACGAGGATCGTTTCTATAAATATTGTTGGAAAATGCTATTGATCCAAACTCTTCAGGATCACATTAACAATTAGTGTAGGATTGACTTACTCATTACATCGGTCATAGGGGGTCAACTGAATCTTCAGATGGCTCGTGTCTATTTAGGAAATGGAAAGAAAGTCAAAATAACAAAGGATGATAATCTATACCCATAATCCCAAGGAGAATTTCCAAAGAAGAGATATTCTAAAAAAGTATTCAAGTTTGGATTACGACTAATATGTCATTCGTGAAAAACATCCAAATTGGCCACTAATGTGACCATATAGTGGACCCAAAAAGAGTTCATCTATGAAGATGCCCACAAGATAAGGAGACCGTCAAAGAGGTGCCCAAAGAAATATTTAGAGTTTAGTAAGGAAGACTCGTGCATATACTCAAGCCTCTTTCTTCCACAAAAATATGAGTCATCGAGACTACATGTGAATATATTTTACACAATATGTTCTCTTCTCTCCCGCTCAAAACCATGCCATGAAGGAACCAACATTGAGATACAAATCTCAAAACTTTGATCGACTCCAATAACTTACAAGAGCATTAATCGAATTAAGGAATGTTTTGATACTAATCCAAAAGCGATAGGACGTTGAAGATTCTTACATAAGAGACACTGGTTGAAAATAACTATATGGGCCTTTGAAGGCAAGCTCATAATTATCAACCTTACCATTCTCCACCCACCCGCCCTTATGGACAAATTTCTTAATTCTCCTTATACGAAACTATGCTTTGACCTGATTCCTATTCTAGGATACGTAGGCAGCTTGAGTCAAGCTCGGTCATATTAATAAAATATTATTTTATCCTTTCAAAAATTTCATTTATCATCACAAACCACATCGATCGCATCGCTTTGACAGAAGTTCGAAAGCAAAGAGCAAGATAGAGAAAGTCCCCCGTCAGAAGATATACCAGTATGAGCGAATCATTTAGAATCAGGAAGCATCACCACTCCATGTCCTAAATATACCAAATAGATTTTTATTTGTCGGAGGGTTAAAGGATGATATAGATGCTAGACCGAGTTCTCGATCAACATAGAATAAACACTCCCTCCCCAAACTAAGAACTTTCTTTGAGGGCAGGAATAACAATTCTACAACAAAAGTTCAAACATCTTGGAAGCCCAGATACTGCCTCACCATCACGAGCTGAGCACACAAGTATCGTCAATTTATCCATTATTATTCCAAGAGTCCAAAGAATTCTCTCAAATTTTGCAGGTCATGATAGAGCTAAAAGAGGCACGTATCAAGTATCTTACAACATTCCATCAGAAATTCAACCTCGCATCGCTGTCATAAGCAGGAGGTCAGGTTTTGTCAACTCATTCACTAGTATTTTTTCCACTCTAAAAGGAATTTCTTAAATTTTTGCAGGTTACATTAAAGGGATATCCCCGTCGAGCCTCAAACATCAAATATTAACCAATTGTTCACAAAACTCTAACATAATAAATATAGGGGAGTCCGCCTCGAACAATAGGAAAGGGGAAGTTTGCCTCGAACAATAGGATAGGGCAAGTACACCCTGAACAATAAGACAGGGAAAGTCCGCCTCGAACAATAAGACAGGGAAAGTCCACCCCAAACAATAGGATAGGGCAAGTCTGCCCCGAACAATAGGGGGCAAGCTCGCCCCAAAAAACAGGGCATATAACACAACTTTTACTTCTCCAGCAAACTGTCTCGCTAAATGAAGAACTTTACATTTTCATCAATCACCCTACCAGTCAGAAGCCTCTACAGCGCAAGATGCATCGTCAATCAATACCTACAATTCCACTCATCATGACAGAGACATCAATATTTGTTTGAATATCAATACTCTACTCTTTACAATACTATTTTTATTTATAATTTTGAACCACAATAAGTACTTTCTCACTCCTTTTAACCTATTTTGTAGGACAACGCATTACAATGTGGAACTGCCCTCTAAGCAGCAAATTGGGGCAAGCTAGTGAAATGTCAAGCATCCCTAACTTTGTTAAGGATTCATTCTTGAAGCTCAACTCGACCCGGTTCTCACATATTCGAGTTTGATTTTGTATCTTCGAACACTTTTATATCTCAGTGGCATTAAAACTCGATATTAGGGCAATTTTAAGATTCTAAGATCATTTTTCTCCCCAAAACCCTCTGTTGAAATTGCTTTGAAAACCTTCTCTATCAAAGCCAGCTTTTAGAACTACATGTGGCCTGATTTCCATCTCTTTCAGGGATACATAGGAAGCTCAAATATGAGCATGACCGTACTCACTCTTCGTGCCAAAATCATTTATTCGTTACTATAAAAGAAAGAAGTGTCACCATAATTCAACACTAGGCAAATTTTGAGATTCCATCAAATTTGTTGTATCTCTACGTTCCTGGACTACATATGGCCTGATTTATCGTGAAGCTCGACATATGTAGGCAACTCAAAATCAGAGCTCGATCATACCCCCTAACAACCAAACCGCTTCACAAACTACAAATGATCTAATTTCTCGTGAAACCCAAGATATATATGTAGGCCGCTCAAAAATCGGAGCTCAGTCATAATCTTTCAAACTTCCACTTTTGCCCGAGACAAAATTGGCTACATCAACGTAATTTTCTAAAGATTTTCACACTAATCTTCTGCCAATCAGGGGCAATTGTTGACACTCAATTTTGACTCGTCTTTTTCCTTTAGTTACTTTTTCTATGCTTCTTAGACCTCAATAATTTTTCAAAATAAATTCATATTTTAATTTTAATAAATTATTTGGAAAATAAAAAAAAAGAGTTTATTGCTTTTTTTCCTGTCACATTTTGAATACTCTAATAAAATATAATTAGATATTAATTTTAAAAATCACATAAAAATATTTTGATACTCGTATTCATATTTTTCTAATTATTTTTGTACTATATATATAAATTACAAAATTATTATATTGAAATATGTACAATTTTTATACGTGTGTATTAAACTAATTTTAAGACGATAGAAGCATGGGTAAAATTAATTTTAAGTGAGAAAGAAAATATTTGGACCAAATATAATCCAATCCTAATATTATTTACTCAAGCCTAATTCATTTATCAATTTTTGGACAAAAGAGGTTTAGTTTTGACCCAAACCCGATCCATTTAAAACACAAAATCAGCCTTTTATACACACACAAAACACACTTTTCTAGTATGAGTTTATTTTAAACCATCGATTAAGTGATCAAATGGTCTAGATCAAATTAAGATTTTCAACTCCCAAAACATAGTTTTTTCTACCTTTTCCCAGATTATCAAAAGAAAAGAGAGACACATCTCTTTCTCTCATCCCTAAAATGCATCTTTTCCCCTTCCTCATACCCTCGTTCAATCTCCATTAACTTTACCAAATTACAACACCAAACAACCCCTATCTTCCCCCACAATACCCGTTGGGCATCAAAAAATAGAGAAGTTTTCATTACCAGTTAGTAGTCTTTTGTCTCCCTTGGTCTGAGTTCGAGTTTTGAAACCCTAAAAACTTGACATTAGAGACTCAGATTGCTTCCCAACACAAGGTGAAACTTCTATCCTGTCTAATTAAATTGCATTTTATTTTTTTGATAATTTGATCGTTTGGGTTCGATTGGTTGATTGTGGATATGAATATGCAATAAAATGGTCTGTGGATGCTCGATTTTGTTCACATTAGGAAGTGTGTTTGTAAAGTGTTTATAGTTTGCAATATGGCATGCATAATACTTGTGAAGTTTGAGTTTTCCAAATAAAATTAGGTGTTTTGTTTCATCATCTGAAAACATGAACTTGAAACAGATTTTCTTGCATCGTTTGATTTCATGTAATATTTTATAGTATGCGTTTCAGGTATTAGTAATATTGAACCAGTCCAGAACAAACTCCGTAAAGCTGTAAGTTCTTTCGATAGAAATTTGGTGGGCTGTTTGAGGTCGTTTTGATGTGGTTTTGGCTGCTTTTAACGTGGTAATTTTGACGTAAATATGTAAGTGTTTGATCGGTGTATTTACAAGGTGTCGGTAGCTCCATTTTCACGTAAGGGGTTTTAAAAAATGGCCACCAATCCTCGGTTGTCCGTCATAAAATTTATACCTTACAGATTAGCCATGATAAGAATTACCGCGTGGTATTCATTCAATTACATGTAATCTTTAGCTATCGTCTTTCTTTGTTAAGTCGTGTGAATGATATCAACGCTGTAAGTCCAAAATTATTTTAACATAGCTTTTGTATCTTGTCATTGGATTTTCTCTTCTTCGTGTAAATTCAAGACTATTAGTATTACTTATTGATTTTATTTTTTCAATAAGCTACCTTGAATAGATAAGTAGTTTTGAAGTTGAGATTTAGGTCAGCATTTTATCTTTAGGAGAAAGAACTTTATTAGTTTGGACCAACTGAGTTAAGCACCGCAATATTTCAAAATGGTTTTTTATTTTCTATTTAGTGTGTGCTAAGCTACTGTATGATTAAATATATGTGCCTATGGATATGTTTCCTCCTCAATCTACTCGCTTCTGGTTCATCTAAGTCACTTTATAATCACTTTTATTTCTTTGCTTTGTTTTCATGTATACTTTCGAGAGCTGGAGTTTTGCAGTGGAACTCAATTTGACCCATAGTATCAGGTCAACAACTATAGGATCATCAAAGTTCAGGGTCTACATCGTTAGGAGTTGGTTTTCTCAAAAGAACTTAGCTTATCTTCTTCTTTCTTTACATTTTCTTATTATATCAACATTTATTTTCGCTAACCTTGTATTTATTTGATTATGTATTTTGGTGTGCTTTGATTGAATTTGAATTAACTTTATATTAATTTAGTTTTGTTTAGCTTCAAAATATCTAGAATTAGTTTCCTTCGGGTAATTTTTTGTAAATTTAACGTCTATAGGTATAGTAACACATTATTTAACCATTTATTTTACATTCGCCAATTGATAATTTTTTAATAAAAGAAAATTTTTGGTCTTAAAGGTAAATTCTAGAGTTGCAGTCCGTTTGGCTATGTTATATGGAGCAGAGTGTTGGTCAGTTAAGAACTTACACATTCAAAAGTTGAAGGTGGCAGAAATGAGGATGTTGCGGTGGATATGCGAACTTACTAGGAGTGACAGAGTTAGGAATGAGACTATTCGAGAGAAGGTGGGTGAAGCTTCGGTGGAGGACAAGATGCGGGAAATGAGGTTGAGATGGTTTGGGCATGTGATGAGGAATGAGACTATTCAAGAGAAGGTGGATGAAGCTTCGGTGGAGGACAAGATGTGAGAAGTGAGATTGAGATAGTTTGGGCATGTGATGAGGAGGGGCACTGATGTCCCAGTTCGTAGGTGTGAAAGGTTCGCCTTTGAGGGTTTCAAATGGGGTAGGGAAAAGCCAAAGAAATATTGAAGAGAGGTGATTATACGTGACATGGAGCAGTTACAGCTTACTGAGGACATGACCCTGGATAGAAAGGTTTGGAGGACGCATATTAGGATAGAGGGCTAGTGCGTATAGAGAAGTCTTAGGAAGTAGGGTCTTGTGCATAGGTTGGAGCTTCTAGTTGGAGGGTTGGGGGAGGTGTGCCTTTGGTTTGTTAATGTATAATATTGCTTTGCGAGTGTTGTACCTCTGTTATTTCTCCTTGTTTCATGATTTATGATAACGTTGATTACTGTTATTTTGTCTTCAGCCATGGATCTATCGAAAACAGCCTCTTTGCTTCTTCGGGGATAGTGATTTGACTGCGTACATTTTACTCTCCTCATACCCTACTATGTGGGAATATACTGAGTTTGTTGTTGTTGTTGAAACATAAGTCTAAATAGCGAGTTTTCTTTAAAATTTGTTCAAAAGACTAGCATCAGTTTCCTTTAGTCGTTTACCTCGTCTTGATTGACACTTTTAAGTAAGTCACTAAATTATTTTAATTACTCACCCTTTTTTCTTTTAATTTTTACAAGTAACTCGGCATCAAACATTTTTAGTCCATATTTCTTTCTTAATTCTATCTCAAGTTTTTGTCAGATTTTCTAAAGTCTCCGAAGCACAAGATATGCTTTTCTTTATGCGTATACGCGTATATTTTATTACTATTATTTTATTATTATATTATTGTTTTACATCTATAATTATCAAATTATTATTATTTATACATTTCATCAACTCTATTACATATATACATTTCACTATTAAATTTTATATCCCACTTAATTTCACTCCAATGGAGTTATACGGATTAAATTAACTTTTATATTTTTTCATACTCCCTTAAAAATACATATATTCATGTTTATAATATATAAATTCTCACTTACTTTGAAACTTTACTTTCTCTACTCTAAAATGATTATTCGCATGCTTAACATCATGCACTTTTGAACATATTTATTACAAAATTACACAACTTTGTACCTTTTAACATATGTAATATTACTACTCTTCCTTTTCTCTTTTTTCGGAAACATATATGTTTTGTAATAATTTTACTACTCCCTCGTATATGATAGCATTACATCTTATATACCTTCAGTTTCTTATCATTAAAATAATAATAATAATAATAAATATTTTTACCAAAATATTCTTCCTAAACTGAGTTTAAGGACTATCTTCGGATAGGATCTAAGGGGTGCTTAACACCTTCCCCTCAAGTAATCAAAATCCTTATTTAGAATCTCAAATATTTTTGAAAGGCTAAAAACAGAGTTTTTACATAAAAATGGATTTTCCTAATTTTTTTCTAAAAATTTAGGTGACGATTCTAAAAATGAATTTAAAAAGAATCAGAGTCATAGCAACCACCACATGTTGTGTGCTGTTTTGACTGATTCGAAATAGGGTGTGACAATGATTTGCTGAACCGAAAAGAAATAATTATACAATTTTAATTTCCAGTTTCTCATTTCTCTGTTTTTTCTCATAAGAGCTTCCATAGCCATGGCATTTAGTGTCTTAGTTGCATAATTTTCTTATGGTATCAGAGCATCGATTGGGGATGCTAGATAGATAGAGCTTAGATCTCTATAGCGCAAACGAGAATACATTTGTTCAAGCTAAAGTTCTTAGTTTAGCTAAGATCTTTATTTTTCTTCTTCTTCATTGATTAAATTT
Source organism: Capsicum pubescens (assembly GCA_030864215.1). Lineage (NCBI taxonomy): Eukaryota > Viridiplantae > Streptophyta > Magnoliopsida > Solanales > Solanaceae > Capsicum > Capsicum pubescens. The sequence goes on along the minus strand of CM061540.1, from coordinate 208,374,650 downwards.
AGTTGAATTTCAAATTGCAGTAGTTGTAGAATTGATTTACAATGGCTCCAAAGATTGATTCAAATGATCCTCTATTCATTGGAGCTTCAGATGTATCTGGAGCAACTCGAATTCCATTTAAATTGATTGGATCAGAAAATTATGGAGTGTGGAGTAGGTCGATGAGGATCGCGTTACTGGGAAAAAGGAAATTTGGTTTTGTTACTAGTTCATGTAATAAAAACATGTATAAAGAAGAGTTGCATGCACAATGGGAGACCTGCAATGCCATAGTACTGTCATAGTTCATGAGTACAGTGATTGTTGAGCTGCTAAATGGTACTCCCTCCGTTTCATAATAAATGAATGTTGGATTTTGGCACACATATTAAGGAAAAAGCATTAAAGACATAAATTTAACACAACTTTTCATTTTTACCCTAAAAAAAGAAAAAGTTGACCTTGTAATACCTTTTCAAAAGTTAATTGGTTGTCAAATCATAATGGCAAATTTGGAGAAAAATTCAATGATTCACTTATTTTGAAACACCAATAAATACCCCAACAATTCACTTATTTCAAAACGGAGGGATTATGGTGTATGCAACAAGTGCTTATGAAGTGTTGTAGAATATGAAAGAGAGGTTCAATAAAGTGAATCATGTAAGGGTATATCAATTGCACATATAAATTAACACATTGACACAAGGAATCGACTCAGTAACCACTTATTTCACTAAGCTTAAGAATCTGTGGAATGAGTATGATGTAGTGATCCCAGCTCCATCATGTGATTGTCCAAGATTTATGGACTATGTAGATCACTTATTTGAGCTAAGATTAATACAGTTTCTGAGAGGCTTGAATGATTCCTCTGATCAAGCTAGAAGGCAGATCTTGTTGAAAAGAATTACACCAACTCTAAATCAAGCTTATGTTATGATAGTAGAGGATAAAATTCAGCATCTAACATGTGCTTCCATCACAAATGACAAGGCTGATCCTATTTTAATGCAGGTGAAAAGAAGCTTGGATATGAACTATAGAAGTCAGAATTATAAAAGGAAGAGATGTGATTATTATCACTTCAATGAACACACAAAAGAGAATTGTTACAAACTAATAGGTTATCCTGTTTACTTGAAACAAAAGAGGAATTCATGTTAGTCTTAGCTCAGTTCAGCCCATAGTGCATGTACAAGAGGCTTAGAACCTGAAAATTTAGTGTTGAAGACTTAGTTTTATTTTTGACCTCTTAACTTCGATGATTTTTAAAGTGACCTTCCCGACCTCGAGATGATGATTTCTAAGTTAATTCATGTTCAGGGGTGTAAGTAGCATGTCTCGGAGAAGTTTTGGATTTTTCGAGCAAGGATTGAGGTATGTTTGGATTTTAATTTCAGAACCTCACCGTGATTGTGGCGCATCACGGTGGGTTTAACAATGGCATCCTTGGTGCATCGCGGTGATGGACAAATCAGCATCCCAGTTACTAATTTAAATTTTAGAGGGGCAGTCTTATCTTTTCTTAACATCCCAATGCGTAAAAATGTAACACCCCGTAAATTTTTTCGTACACTTATCGCGATTATATGGAGTCCTAAAGGCTTGCGTATGGGTTAAATTAAGTTTATGGTGTTCGGAAGTATCCCATCAATAGTTGTATGTGTAGGTATTGGAATGAGATTTCCAATGATATAAAGTTTGCCCAAAACAGAGGAGTATTTCATATAAGCGAGCACATTCGAAATTTCAAAACGGTGACCGGGAAGCCTGTGAACAGTAAATCTGCAGGAAAATTACTGCAGCTAGGCAATTTTTTTTGGATCAACTTTAGATGATCATAACTCTTTGTACAAAAAGAACTGTGTGAGCTGCTATATATCGACGAAAATCTACGAGAGTATTCTTTCCGATGAAATTGGTTTCATCCAAATCTAATGTCTGAGTAAGGATCTATACCCGTTTTACTACAGCCTATCAACAAAAAAAACAGAATTTTGGGACAGATTTTTGGGTCAACTTTAAATGACCATAACTCCTTGTACAGGAAGAACTGGGTGGTATACTTTATATGAAAATAAAATCCCTTTGAATTATATTTCCAATTCAATTGGTTTCACCCAAATCCGATACCGGAGCAAAGAGTTATGATCGATTTACTTCAGCCTGTCAAAACTGTCCACTAGGGACAAATTCGGATTTATTTAAATTTTAGGGCAAAATGGTCATTTTCTATTACCTCTTGGACGAAAAATTAGTCTTTATAAACATACACTTAGCCTCATATATATTATATATCATCCAATTATAAAGAGAAGGTGAAACCCTAGCCTAATTTCAACTTCAAATATTTTGTGATTCAACCGTAGAAAATTCGAATTGGTTCCGTAGTTGTGTTCACCATCTCGAAAGCTTCGAGAAGCACCCCATGGTTATGTAAGGAGGATTCTGAATACAAGAGTTCATTGTTAAGGTATGAATATTGTTTATTCTTGATTCTTATTCATGAATAAGTATTGATAAGGGATTATGAGTATTGTCTTGATGTTGGAAGATAACTAGAAACATAGTTATGAATTTTTTTGTATAAATTATTAGTAGTAAATTATCGAAGTTGTTGTATTGGATTATGGAGGATGAATTGTGGTGATATATCATTATATTAGTGGTTATGTATGCCTAGTGATCATGTTGGTATTGGATGGTGATTAAGAGGGGAAATAAAGGCTAAGAGTGATGTTGAGGGATATTGCATGAAAATGCATGATATGTGAATGTAATAAGAGTATAAGAGGATGTATGTAGCACTCTTATTGATGAGTTAAAGGATTACTTCCTAGACATTATTTGGTGAAGTTAATACCTAAATGGTAAGGTTTGGTTGCTAATACTAGTTTGCCACAAATGACTTATTGTAGATAAGTGTTCGAAGAGTACGGGAAGTCAAGTTGGACTTGTATTGAAGTGGTTATATCAAGGTATGTAAGACATACTCTATCTAATCTTTGGCATGAACAATGACCCATGGAACTCTCAAGTAAGCTTCCAACATTGTCCTACGACACATGACACATAATAACATCATACGATCTTCGACACTACCAATTGAACTTGTTTTCACTTTTAAGATGTCCGGCTAGTCAAAAAAATGTCCATCTACTATTGTTGACTCCGAAATGGTTTAATGAGGTATCCATGATTCTCTACTTCATTTTCATGATATTGATTACCTATTTACATGTTTTTCCTATTGAGGTATCATGGTTTCAAGTTCCATAAGGTGTGACCACAAAGTAACCAATCTCAAAGATTAATTGAAGTAAGAGATGAAATGTCTTTATTTTAAATTGTTGATATGATGTATTGTATTAGTACCACTGATCAGTTGGCCATTGTATTATAAAGATTATGTATATATGCTATTCCAGGGGTGGTCCCTGATGTATTGTATTAGTACCACTGATCAGTTGGCCATTGTATGACATATGTTATGTATTGATAAGGAATACATGAAGTAATGATATGAAAGTAATGTGCAGGTATCCCATCATCTCTTTTAAGTGTGGTCTACTCATACTGTTTATTCACTGGTATCTGGGTTCTGTTGATCTTTTGTATCTCATTTTGATACTCACTGCCTTACATACTCAGTACATATTTCCGTACTGACGTCCCTCACGGGGGAACTGTATTCATGACTGAAGAAACAGGTACTTCAGGTCGTACACCTCCGCAGTAAGAGCCAGGACATTCTGTTGTTAGTGGTGAGCTCCAGTTGTTTCGGGGCATCCCAAGTCATTTCTATAGGTATTTTTGGTATTTGTATAAAAGTCTTTTGTGGGCGGGAGTTTGTCCCGACCCTAACTCAGTTGTGTATCTATGTAGAGGCTTTTGTAGACATATTGTACAGCCATAGGAGTGTTTGGTTGATAGACGTGATGGCTCTAATGGCCAATTACTGTTTATATATATATATATGCGTGTCTGTTGGGCTGATACAGGTACTGTTTTCTTCTATTTACAACGAAGTGCTGCCCAAATTTCTAATTTTCATAAGTAATGTAAATGTGAAAGTATAGGTTATGAACGGATTCTCTCGGGCCTCCTCGGCTACGGGTGCCAGTCCGCTCCAATGGGATTTGGGGCGTGACAGAAGTGGTATCAGAGAAGTTCATCCTAGTGAGTCTACAAAGTCGTGTCTACGTAGAATCTCGTTTATCGGTGTGTGGTGCACCACATCTATAAACAGGAGGCTATTGGACATTTAAGGATTGTTTCCATTCTCCATTTCTTAGATCGTGCAATAGATCCCATATTAGAGATAAAGTCATAATTGATCGCTTAATCCAATTGTTTTTTTATTATAGTAACGATGCCGGTTACAAGGAGAAAGAATAAGTGGAAGCGAGTAGATGTAGTGGACGGAGAAGGTACTAGTAAGTCACCACCGGCACAAGCTGAACAAAGTGAGTCTCAAGCTGAGCATATATCAGGAGCTTCTTCTCCTCCGGAAGGGCCATCTATTAATGCTGTTGATTGAGATTTGAGGGATGCAGTACAACTTCTGACGCGTATAGTTTCCGGTCAAGTTCAAGGGCAAGCTATTCCTACCACGGGTTCTAGTGGTACGGATAGAGCAGCTAGCCTTCGGACACAGGATTTTCTGAAACTGGATCCTCCTACTTTTACCGGATCAGATATTAACGAAGACCCGCAGGAATTTATCGATCAAACCCAAAGGGCTCTAGATGTTATGCATATATCCGGTAAAGAGATGGTTGAGCTAGCAGCATATAGACTGAAAGGAAAGGCTATATTGTGGTACGAGGATTGGAAACGATCTAGGGGCATTGATGCACCTCCAACTACGTGGGGAGAGTTCAAAGATGCATTTATTGATCATTATCTTCCATTTGAGACTCGTCAGGCCCGTGCAGATCAATTCTTAAATCTTTGTTAGGGTAATATGAGTGTAAGGGAGTATAGTCTTCGATTTAACTCCTTGTCTCGATATGCTTCTAATGTGGTAGCTACTATGGATGACAGAGTTCATTACTATGTGGATAGATTGGAACCATACTTGGTTAGAGATTGTACCATTGCTGCTTTGAACAAGGACATGGATATATCGAGGATACAAGCTTTCGCTCAGAAAATGGAAGATCAGAGGCAAAGAAGAAGAACCCAGGAATCAGAAAAAGGATATTCTAAGTGGGCCAGAGCTATAGGGCAGTTTATGGCATCTCAGGGAGGTTTTAGGCCTTCGTTCTCTCATAGATTGCCTAGCCCGTTATCTTTTTATCCTGCAATTAGTGCTCCACTGCAATTTCAAAGGTTCAGAGGTAATAAGTTCGGGCAAAGCAGTGAAAATCAGAGTTCGCGGATAGTGGGGTATCAAGGGCAAGAGAGTATGAGTCAATTGAGACCTCCACGACACCCGTGCCCCATATGTAGAAGATTTCACTTTGGCGAATGTCGGCTTGGAACGAACAATTTCTTTTGGTGCGGTAAGCCGGGGCATATGGCTAGAGATTGCCCACGCAGGACCACAGGTGATCTAACACGACCTACCGGATCAGCTGTTGCGTCATCATCAGTGCCTCCTTTGAGTAGGGGTACACAACCTATGGGTCACGGTAGAGGTGATAGAGGAGCAGCTAGTTCTAGCGGAGCTCAGAACCGTGTGTATGCCCTAGCAGATCGGCAGAATTTAGAGGTTTCTCCAGACGTGGTTACAGGTACGTTGTCCATCTTTGCATTTGATGTGTATGCCTTAATTGATCCTGGTTCTACATTATCGTATGCTACTCCTTTGGTTGCGGGAAGGTTCGGAAGAACACCCGAATTATTAGCCAAGCCATTTGAAGTATCAACGCCAGTGGGGGAATCTCTTATAGCTAGGAATGTTTATCGAAATTGTGTTGTGAATATTTGTGGTCGTGATACGATGGCCGATCTTGTTTATTTAGAAATGGTAGATTTTGATGTTATTATGGGCATGGATTGGTTAGCGTCTTGTTATGCTACAGTAGATTGCCGTTCTAAGAAGGTATATTTCCATTTCCTAAATGAGGCAGTCCTTGAATGAAAGGGTATTGTTGGCGCGCCGAGAGGTAGATTTATTTCTTACTTTAAGGCAAGAAAAATGATTTCCAAGGGGTACATATACCATTTGGTTAGAGTAAGGGATACAGAGGCAGAGCCGCCAACTTTTCAGACTGTTCCGGTTGTGAATGAATTTCCTGATGTATTTCCTGAAGAACTACCAGGTTTACCTCCTGAACGAGAAGTGGAGTTTGGTATTGATATGTTGCCAGACACACAGCCAATCTCAATTCCACCTTATAGAATGGCACCAGCAGAGTTGCGAGAATTGAAAGAGCAACTGAAAGACTTGCTAGAGAAGGGATTCATCAGGCCTAGTATGTCCCCTTGGGGAGCACCAGTATTGTTTGTGCATAAGAAAGATGGTTCGCTGAGGATGTGTATTGACTATCGACAATTGAATAAGGTGACTATCAAGAATAAATACCCTCTTCCCCGAATTGATGATTTATTTGACCAGTTGCAGGGTGCCCAGTGTTTTTCCAAGATTGACTTGAGATCAGGCTATCATCAAGTGAGATTCAAGGATAAAGATATACCCAAGACAACTTTCCGAACACGGTATGGTCATTATGAATTCCTGGTTATGTCATTCGGGCTGACAAATGCACTCGCAGTTTTTATGGATCTGATGAATAGGTTGTTTAAGCCGTTTCTAGATGTGTTCGTGATAGTTTTCATAGATGATATTCTGGTCTACTCTAGATCAGAAGAGGATCATGTTAATCACTTAAGGCAGGCGTTGCAGATTCTTCGTGATCGTAAGTTGTATGCGAAGTTTTCTAAATGTGAGTTTTGGCTCAAGTCAGTGGCATTTTTGGGCCATATTGTATCCAGTGAAGGCATAAAAGTTGACACTCAGAAGATTGAGGCTGTGAAGAATTGGCCAAGACCCACGACGCCTACGGAGATTCGTAGTTTCCTCGGGTTGGCAGGTTATTATAGAAGGTTTGTTGAAGGTTTTTCTTCTATTTCTGCACCCTTGACTAAGTTGACGCATAAAGCCTCCAAGTTTTAATGGAATGATGCCTGTGAAAAGAGTTTCCAAGATCTGAAGAGAAAGTTGACTTCTACACCGGTATTGGTACTTCCTGAAGGCACAGAAGGGTATGCAGTGTACTGTGATGCTTTGAGAATTGGCTTAGGATGCGTATTAATGCAACATGGTAGAGTAATAGCCTATGGCTCTAGACAGTTGCGACCACATGAGAGGAATTATCCCACGCATGATCTTGAGCTAGCTGCAGTTGTATTTGCTTTGAAGATATGGCGCCACTACTTATATGGGGTTCATGTTGACATATATACCGATCATAAGAGCCTGCAATACATCTTCAGTCAGAAAGATCTAAACTTGAGGCAGCGGAGATGGCTTGAATTGTTGAAAGATTACGATGTTGATATCTTGTATCATCCAGGGAAAGCGAATGTGGTAGCGGATGCACTGAGTCGTAAGTCTAAAATGGCATCTATAGAAAAGCAGGGGATGATTAAGGATCTTCACCAACTAGCTAATTTGGGAGTTCGACTTCTCGAAACTCCAGATGAAGAGGTTATTGTACGTAATGCAGCGGAATCTTCATTGATAGCTGAAGTGAAAGAGAAGCAGTATGCAGATCCAATTTTATTGCAGCTTAAGGAGGATGTGCAGAGTGGCACGACAAAGGCATTTGAGCTTACGCGAGAAGGAGTGCTTCAGTGTCAGAATCATTTATGTGTACCTGATGTAGTTGAGCTAAGAAAGAGAATTATGACAGAAGCACACTGTTCAAGGTATTCCATCCATCCAAGGTCGACTAAGATGTATCAAGATTTGAAAGCAATATATTGGTGGAATGACATGAAGAAGAATATTGCTGAATTTGTAGCTGAATGTCCGAATTGTCAAAGAGTCAAAGTAGAACACCAGAAACCCGGTGGTTACATGCAATGTATAGATCTTCCAGTCTGGAAGTGGGACAAGATCAATATGGATTTCATCACGGGTTTGCCTCGTACATTTCGGAAGTTTGATTCCATATGGGTGATCATTGATAGGCTTACCAAATCTGCGCACTTCTTACCAGTTAAGACAACTTATACGGCGGAAGAGTATGCGAAGTTGTATATTAACGAGATCGTTCGGTTACATGGAGTTCCAATTTCCATTATATCCAATCGAGGAGCCCAATTTACCGCAAATTTCTGGAAGTCTTTTCAAAGGAGTTTGGGGACACAAGTAAATATAAGTACGGCTTTTCATCCTCAAACGGACGGACAAGCGGAACGTACCATCCAGACACTTGAAGATATGCTACGAGCATGTGTATTAGATTTCAAAGGCAACTGGGATAATCACCTACTTCTTATCGAGTTTGCCTACAATAATAGCTATCATTCAAGTATCAAAATGGCACCATATGAAGCATTGTATGGAAGAAAGTGTAGATCGCCAATAGGATGGTTTGAAGCAAGTGATGCGGTCTTGTTTGGACCGGATCTTGTTTATCAAGCAATGGAGAAGGTTAAAGTGATCCAACAACGGCTTGAAACAGCTCAAAGTCGACACAAATCTTATGCGGATGTTAGAAGAAGAGGACTTGAGTTTTCTATCGAAGATTGGGTATTCTTGAAAGTATCACCAATGAAAGGAGTTAAGTCCACGATACATAGGTCCGTACAAGATCATTCAAAGATTTGGACAAATTGGGAAGAAAGGAAAGTTAAGTCCACGATACATAGGTCCGTACAAGATCATTCAAAGATTTGGACAAGTTGCTTATGAGTTAGAGCTACCTCAAGAGCTCTCAGCAGTTCATCCCATATTTCATGTTTCGATGCTTCGCAAGTACATCGGAGATCCATCGCACATCACTACTACGGAAGATGTACAAGTTACAGAAGATCTCACTTTTGAAGAAATGCCTATTGTTATTCTTGATCGCCAAATTAAAAAGATAAGGAATAAAGAGATAGCATCGGTAAAAGTACTTTGGAGGAATCAACAAGTTGAGGAGATCACATGGGAAGACGAGGAAGCGATGAAGATTAAGTACCCTTACCTATTCAACGATGAGGAGGAAGTTCATAAGACGGAAGAAGAACAATAACAGGTAAGTGTTTATTTTTATGCAAGTATGTTATGATGATGAATATGTTAATTGTAAGCTTGGACATGTCTTAATTGAGTAACTATGCTAACATTCGAGGACGAATGTTCTTAAGGGGGGGAGAATGTAACACCTCGTAAATTTTTTCGTACACTTATCGCGATTATATGGAGTCCTAAAGGCTTGCGTATGGGTTAAATTAAGTTTATGATGTTCGGAAGTATCCCGTCAATAGTTGTATGTGTAGGTATTGGAATGAGATTTCCAACGATATAAAGTTTGCCCAAAAAAGAGGAGTATTTCATATAAGCGAGCACATTCGAAATTTCAAAACGGTGGCCGGGAAGCCTGTGAACAGTAAATCTGCAGGAAAATTACTGCAGCTAGGCAATTTTTTTTGGATCAACTTTACACGATCATAACTCCTTGTACAAAAAGAACTGTGTGAGATGCTATATATAGAAGAAAATCTCCGAGAGTCTTCTTTCCGATGAAATTGGTTTCATCCAAATCCAATGTCTGAGTAAGGAGCTATACCCGTTTTACTACAGCCTATCAAAAAAAAAAAAAAACAGAATTTTGGGACAGATTTATGGGTCAACTTTAAACGACCATAACTCCTTGTACAGGAAGAAATGGGTGGTATACTTTATATGAAAATTATATAAATTTGAATTATATTTCCAATGCAATTGGTTTCACCCAAATCCGATACCGGAGCAAAGAGTTATGATCGATTTACTTCAGCCTGTCAAAACTGTCCACTGGGGACAAATTCGGATTTATTTAAATTTTAGGGCAAAATGGTCATTTTCTATTACCTATTGGACGAAAAATTGGTCTTTATAAACATACACTTAGCCTCATATATATCATATATCATCCAATTATTAAGAGAAGGTGAAACCCTAGCCTAATTTCAACTTCAAATATTTTGTGATTCAACCGTAGAAAATTCGAATTGGTTCCGTAGTTGTGTTCACCATCTCGAAAGCTTCGAGAAGCACCCCATGGTTATGTAAGGAGGATTCTGAATACAAGAGTTCATTGTTAAGGTATGAATATTGTTTATTCTTGATTCTTATTCATGAATAAGTATTGATAAGGGATTATGAGTATTGTCTTGATGTTGGAAGATAACTAGAAACATAGTTATGAATTGTTTTGTATAAATTATTAGTAGTAAATTATCGAAGTTGTTGTATTGGATTATGGAGGATGAATTGTGGTGATATATCATTATATTAGTGGTTATGTATGCCTAGTGATCATGTTGGTATTGGATGGTGATTAAGAGGGGAAATAAAGGCTAAGAGTGATGTTGAGGGATATTGCATGAAAATGCATGATATGTGAATCTAATAAGAGTATAAGAGGATGTATGTAGCACTCTTAGTGATGAGTTAAAGGATTACTTCCTAGACATTATTTGGTGAAGTTAATACCTAAATGGTAAGGTTTGGTTGCTAATACTAGTTTGCCACAAATGACTTATTGTAGATAAGTGTTCGAAGAGTACGGGAAGTCAAGTTGGACTTGTATTGAAGTGGTTATATCAAGGTATGTAAGACATACTCTATCTAATCTTTGGCATGAAAAATGACCCATGGCACTCTCAAGTAAGCTTCCAACATTGTCCTACGACACATGACACATAATAACATCATATGATCTTCGACACTACCAATTGAACTTGTTTTCACTTTTAAGATGTCCGGCTAGTCAAAAAAATGTCCATATACTATTGTTGACTCCGAAATGGTTTAATGAGGTATCCATGATTCTCTACTTCATTTTCATGATATTGATTACCTATTTACATGTTTTTCCTATTGAGGTATCATGGTTTCAAGTTCCATAAGGTGTGACCATAAAGTAACCAATCTCAAAGATTAATTGAAGTAAGAGATGGAATGTCTTTATTTTAAATTGTTGATATGATGTATTGTATTAGTACCACTGATCAGTTGGCCATTGTATTATAAAGATTATGTATATATGCTATTCCAGGGGTGGTCCCTGATGTATTGTATTAGTACCACTGATCAGTTGGCCATTGTATGACATATGTTATGTATTGATAAGGAATACGGGAAGTAATGATATGAAAGTAATGTGCAGGTATCCCATCAGCTCTTTTAAGTGTGGTCTACTCATACTGTTTATTCACTGGTATCTGGGTTCTGTTGATCTTTTGTATCTCATCTTGATACTCACTGTCTTACATACTCAATACATATTTCCGTACTGACGTCCCTCACGGGGGACCTGTATTCATGCCTGCAGAAACAGGTACTTCAGGTCGTACACCTCCGTAGTAAGAGCCAGGACATTCTGTTGTTAGTGGTGAGCTCCAGTTGTTTCGGGGCATCCCAAGTCGTTTCTATATGTATTTTTGGTATTTGTATAAAAGTGTTTTGTGGGCGGGAGTTTGTCCCGACCCTAACTCAGTTGTGTATCTATGTAGAGGCTTTTGTAGACATATTGTACAGCCATAGGAGTGTTTGGTTGATAGACGTGATGGCTCTAATGGCCAATTACTGTTTATATATATATATGCGTGTCTGCTGGGCTGATACAGGTACTGTTTTCTTCTATTTACATCGAAGTGCTGCCCAAATTTCTAATTTTCATAAGTAATGTAAATGTGAAAGTATAGGTTATGAACGGGTTCTCCCGGGCCTCCTCGGCTACGGGTGCCAGTCCGCTCCAATAGGATTTGGGGCGTGACAAAAAATATGGGATTAAACCGCTGATAGGGCATTATTTGCTCACTTTCCCTAATTTTATTCTCAAATAAACCCGAAACCTTCCCCAAAATCATCAAGTTCAATCACATCTCCTTCAAGAAAACTTAAGAATTCAAGCTTCACCACCCAAGGACTATCAAGAAAGTTAATTCTTTTGGAAAATTAAAGGTTTAAGGTATGTTAGATGTTTATTCATGGGCCTTTTTCACCCATGGAGTCTAAGAACCTATTTTTATGTCTTAAATAATGAATTTACATGTTTACTATGAGTTATTTTCATGAAACTTTTATGAATTTCAACTATACATGATGTTTCCAAGTGATTTTAGTTGGAAAATAGCCCTTACACGTTTGAAGCATGAAATTTCATGTTAAATCCCGAATGTATGGTTTTAGTGTTGTGATTATGTTATTCCCATGTGTTTCAATTATCCCCATGCCTAAGTTCATGAATTTCAAGTGTTTGATGAAATGCCTAAATGGTTGGATTTTGAACAATGACTACTTATTATGCTTTGAAGCTTTAGTATGTTTCTACTGTTAATGTTATCGAGTCCTAGGGGTTATGAATACCCGAAAACTTAGTTGTTTACTTAGTCTCAGTATTTTTAGAATGGTTTTGGATATATTAGAGTATTATCAGTTCAGTCAGTTATCATATCAGTAAGCTTAGTTCAGTCCAGTAATCAGAGTCAAGTCCAGTTGGGAGTAGGATTTAACACCGAGCGAACCCAAGGATGGGGGCTCACTTGCCAGTTGAGGGTGTGACCTTTAGTACCAGTCTCTACATTTCAGAACTACATAGCCAGCATAGTTTGAGATGTTAAACTGAAAGTTGAGGGTTGACATATATCTCACTAGAGCACCTGCCAGTAGAGGGTCACTCTTTAGTCCTTCGGGACTTCACTTTAGTGGATTCACACAGCCAGTGTTAGTACCCGTGGCATGGTACTGACACCCTTCCAACTGGGGTCACAAGTTGGACCCCAATTAGCTCATATTAGGGCATGTCGGTTAGATGATAGCTCCCACAGTTTCAATCCAGTCTCAGTTCGGAAGTCAGTTCAAGTTTGCTTGATCATAACATATATTTTATCAGTTAAATCAGTACTCAGATTTTAGTATTTCAGTTTACAAACTATTCTAGTATCATGTGATATGCTTGGTCATGCATTTTTAGATTTTACAACCTTCACGCATACTATGCATCAATTATCTTATGCCATTCATTCAGTTACTATTCATGCACACGAGCCCATGTATATTATCCTAACCTCATTTAGCATATCAGTACATTCAAAGTAGTGACCGCATACTCGTTTCTTGCGCTATGATATCTCATATCATAGGTTCGAACACTCAGATTCCCAACCGTAATTAGACATTGCAGCACATCAGCAGTAGCAGCAGTAGTAAGTCCTCATATTCTGAGAACCGATTATGTTTATTTCAGTATTTTACTTCAGTTAGATAGTTGGAGTTAGTTGGGGCCTGTACCTTCAACTCTTATTCAGTCAGTTTAGAGAATTTCAGATACTTTCAGATAATTTATTTAATTTTATCATTATTTTACCAGTTTTCAGATGATTGTTTTCAGATACTTGTTTCTAGGCTTATAATTTCAAAGATATTTTTTTTGTATTTAAAACCTTATGGCATATTCAGTTGTTTCCGCATAGGTTTATCACCCGTATATTATTCAGTGCTCATAGCAGGTACAACTCATGGGTTAGCTTGTAGTCACTTATGACCGTAAGCACCGTGTGGCGTCCAGGGTGTACTCCCAGGGCATTACAATATTCCATTGCAAACTACCTATCATACAAACATACTATTCCTATATATCAGTGCTATGCGAGTATCTTTTCACAATTAATAGAGCCACAATTTTTCAGCCAAGCTACAACAGATGATAGGTGGATTCAGGCTATGAAGTTGGAGATCGAGGCACTTGAGGATAACAACACTTGGGAGGTAGTTGACTCACCACCTGGTAAGAATGATATTGGCTCTAAATAGGTATATAAGATAAAGTACAAGGAAACTGGTAAGGTTGAAAGGTTTAAGGCAAGGCTGGTAGCTAAGGGTTACAATTAGTAGGAAGGTTTGGATTATCATGACACCTTTTTACCTGTAGGAAAAATGGTCACTATCAGATGTGTCATTACTCTTGCTTTGTTAAAAGGATGGTCATCGTATCAAATGGATGTCTATAATTCTTTTCTACAAGGAGATTAATGGGGAAGTGTATATGAAGATGCATGAAGGTTTTCAGCAGAAAAGAAGTCATAAAATATGTAGGTTGCTTAAGTCATTATATGAACTTAAACAAGCCTCTAGGCAATGGAATATCAAGCTCACTACAACACTCATAACTGCAGGTTTTAATCAAAGTGCTCATGATTACTCCCGGGGCGTTACAATATCCCATTGCAAACTACCTATTATATGAACATACCATTCCTACATATCAGTGCTATGTGAGTATCTTTTCACAATTAATAGAGCCACAGTTTTTTTAGCCAAGCTACAACAGATGATAGGTGAATTCAGGCTATGAAGTTGGAGATTGAGGCACTTGAGAATAACAACACTTAGGAGGTAGTTGACTCACCACCTGCTAAGAATACTATTGGCTCTAAATAGGTATATAAGATAAAGTACAAGGCAATTGGTAAAGTTGAAAGGTTTAAGGCAGGCCTGGTAGCTAAGGGTTACAACTAACAGGAAGGTTTGGATTATTATGACACTTTTTTACCTGTAGCAAAAATGGTCACTGTCAGATGTGTCATTACTCTTTCTTCGTTAAAATGATGGTCTTCGTATCAAATGGATGTCTATAATGCTTTTCTACAAGGAGATTGATGAGGAAGTGTATATGAAGATGCATGAAGGTTTTCAGCAGAAAGGAAGTCAAAAAATGTGTAGGTTACTTAAGTCATTATATGGACTTAAACAAGACTCTAGGCAATGGAATATCAAGCTCGCTACAATACTCATAACTGCAGGTTTTAATCAGAGTGCTCATAATTACTCCCGAGGCATTACAATATCCCATTGAAAACTACCAATCATACAAACATACCATTCCTACATATCAGTTCTATGTGAGCATCTTTTCATAATTAATAGAGCCACAGTTTTTCAGCCAAGCTACAACAGATGATAGGTGGATTTGGGCTATGAAGTTGGAGATCGAGGCACTTGAGGATAACAACACTTGGGAGGTAGTTGACTTACCACCTGGTAAGAATGCTATTGGCTCTAAATAGGTATATAAGATAAAGTATAAGGAAACTGGTAAGGTTGAAAGGTTTAAGGCAAGACTGGTAGCTAAGGGTTACGACTAGCAGGAAGGTTTGGATTATCATGATACATTTTCACCTGTAGCAAAAATGGTCATTGTTAGATATGTCATTACTCTTGCTTCATTAAAAGGATGGTCTTTGCATAAAATGGATGTCTATAATACTTTTCTACAAGGAGATTGATAAGGAAATGTATGAAGGTTTTCAGCAGAAAGGAAGTCATAAAATGTATAGGTTGCTTAAGTCATTATATGGACTTAAAAAGGACTCTTGGCAATGGAATATTAAGTTCACTACAACAGTCATAACTACAGGTTTTAATCAGAGTGCTCATGATTACTCTTTATTTACATTGAAGAAGCCAACATGAATGGTAATAGTGTTGGTTTATGTGGATGATTTGTTGATTACTGGAGATAATGTGGCAATGATCTCTGAAGCTAAAAAAGTCCTGTACAAATAATTCAGACTCAAAGATTTAAGGGAACTTAAATATTTTTGGGTATATAAGTGTTGAGATCACCATAAGAGGTTGTCTTGTATTAGAGAAAATAACTTCTAGGACTAATTTTAGAGTCTTGTTTAGCTGGCACAAAACCAACTTCAACACCACTAGAGTCCAATGCCAGGTTGACATCAGTAGACTATGATAAAGTCACAAAACCAACTTTCTTACTTGTGATGTTGTTTTGAAAGATGCAAATTCTTGTTAGAGGTTAATTGGTAAACTCATGCATGCTACCATCACCAGTCCAGACATCACCTATGCTATATAAATTTTGAGTAAGTTCGTGCAAATGCTAAAGGGATCTCATTTGGAAGCTGCACATAGGGTAGTCAGGTACTTAAAGGGATCTATAGGTCAGGGCATTTGGTTGAATGCATAGCCTAACACAAACTTGGTTGTTGGTGTGATTCAGATTGGGCTGCATGCCCTAATACAAGAAGGCATGTGATTGGATATGTGGTGCATTTTGGAGGCTCTTTAGTGTCTTGGAAGTCTAAGAAGCACACACTGTTTCAAGAAGTTTAGCTAAGGCTGAATATAGAAGCACGGCTTCAGCTATTGTAGAACTAACTTGGCTAGAGGAGTTGTTTGCAAAGTTGAATGTGTAGTTTCCTAAACCAATCACCTTGTTTAGTGATAATAAATTAGCCATACAGCTTGCTGGTAATCCTATCTTTCATGAAATGACTAAACACATTGAAATTGACTGTCACTTCATAAGGGACAAGATAAAGAGTGGTCTGGTGTAGACTTTATATGTGTCTACACAGAATCAGGTAGCAGATATCTTGAAGGCTTGGGGCATGATCAACAGTCTCATTTGTTAAGAAACCTTGATGTGCTTAACATTTTGTACCTATGAGCTTGAGGGAGAGTATTGGAAGCTAGTCAGTAGTTAATAGTTAATTCAATTAGTTAGCTGCATTTTTTAGTTTTTACTGTTACATTGAATTACTATGCTTAGGAGTTAGTTACTGTAATGTGGCTAGTGATTGATTAGTTAGTTACTCGGCTCTGAGCTGACATGTATAGTGTGATTGAGCTAAGAAACTTCTAGAGTATTCTAGAAGGCAATGTACTCATCTATATATAGATGATTAGCTGGATCGGAAAGAAGTAATAATACAATTTTAGTTTCGAGTTTCGAGTTTCTCTGTTTCTGCTCATAAGAGAGTTTCCATAGCCATGGTTGTTATTGTCTTAGTAGCATAATTTTCTCAGTTACCATAGCTTTAATTAAGAAGCCGAGGCCGCACGTGTGTGGCTACACGACTTCAAAGGTTGCAATTTTCATTGAGAAACTATTACCAAATCCTGCCTACATTAAGAGATTTTACATGTTGGACATTTGCAACTCAACTCTCAAAAGATTTAATGTTTAATCTTTCAACACTTTCCCAGAATGTCGAGTAGTATATTATTTGCACCACTTAGGGGTCGTTTGGTAGAGTGTATAAGAATAATGCAAAATATAGTGTATTAGTAATGCTTGTATTAGTAATGCTTGTGTTAGTTATGCTTGCATTAGTTATGCTTGTATTTTTCTTATGCAGTGTTTGGTTCGATGTATTAAAAAAAACATGAATTACATATTTTTTAAATATTTTTTTTTTTTTTACATAATACCCTCAATATACATGTTGGAAAGGATGCAATTTTTTTTTTGAGAAGTAATAGGGTCTTTAAGCATGTTAATATGCATTAGATTCATTGCATTACTAGTGTCATGAATTTTGATGTATTAGTAATATACACCTCAATACACAATAGAGTGTATAACTAATGCTTGAATTAGTTATACATGGGATAAAAATGTATACCAAATAAGGTACTACTAATACACATTAAACTAATACATGCATTAACATTTTAATACATTCTACCAAACGACCTCTTAGAGCATGAGAGTGAACTCAAAATTAACAAAAACGCATAGAGCATAACAAAATGATCAGTACTGTACCTGCACGCGATTAGCCTGCTTTGCTGTTCTGTGTTCATTATTATATGATGCTTGATTTGATAGTTGTCAATTCGCACGTCATTGATTCTCACTTTAAAGTTTGGTGGGGTGGAGGGGTGAAGGGATAGGGGTGGAAGGATACAATAAATATAAAATGTTATTTATAAAATTTGTTTTTTCTATATCAATGAAGAAAGTTATTTTCCTCAATTTTAAAAAAATTGTTTTATTTAATCAAACATGAAAAAATAAGACATTTTCCGAAAAATGTTTCCTTTCATTGCTATAATGTTAGAACTTTTATGGACTTGCACACACATTATATTAAGAATAATAGTGTTAGAACTCATGGACTTGCACACAAATTATATTAAGAATAATAGTATGTTGATTGTCATCATTGAAAGGCTAACTCAACTTAAAAGTGGTGATATGCTACAGTTTAAAGTTAACGGGTCTTAAAAAACACCTCATCAAATAGTTCAAGATAATTTTTCTGTAGTTTTTTATTTTATAAAATCTGTTCATATTAATGATTGTATTAAAATGGTTTGAAGAATGAAAATATTGTCCTCTCGACCTCTTGTATTGCGGAAGTTTCAGTGTATCGAATTGTTATTTGCTTTTTGAACAATGAAAATATTTTATGTGATCAGGATGTCATGGGTTCAAGTCTTGAAAGCCACCTCTGATAGAAATGCAAAGTAAGGCTACGTACAGTAGACCCTTGTAGTCGAACCCTTCTTCAAATTCTGCACATACTGGAAGCTTTAATGCATTAAACTAGGGCTATTCAAAATCGAACCGTATCCGATAAGCCATCCACAAAATTAACTTATTGGCTTATTGGTATTGGCTTATCGGATAAATGATTGGTGAACGGATTAAATTTTTTTAATTAATGACTTATTGGTGTGGGGGTGGATTACACAATTTTCTTATTGGATAAACCGTTAACCCATTAAGAATTACCAAATATACTTATATTTTTCACCTAGATATATAAAATATATATTATATTATATTATAGTAAAATTTAAACTCAAACCTAATGGATCTAAATTCTAACTCAAAGCCCATCCCTAATTAACCCTAAACAGTAAAATACTTACTAAAGTTATTATTTATTCAAGTACAAAAGGTCAAAACTCATAACCTGTTCATTGCTTTGGTTTGCTTTGCCGACTCAAATCAAAAGTACTCAACAACAGCCAAAGCTTTAAAGAGATTTAACACTAGTATTTCTGTTGTCAGTGTCACTGTGAAAAGAAAAGAATGTTCTATTCTGTTTTGTTTTCTGGTTTTGAGACGCATTCAAGTAGGAATTGTGGATGTTCAATAAACTGTCCGATAATTATTTATCTATTACCGAACCAACCGATATCTTATCGGTTGACTAGTGGATTTGTATATTTTAAAACTGATAACCGTTAAGCTAAACTGTTAAATATAATGGTGCATCCGATCCGTCCGATAAGCAACCCTACATTAAACTATCTTTTTTTAATAACTAAAATAATCTGACTAGAATGACTTTTGACACTTTTTTTAATCTCATTTTTTTATAAATAAAATAATCTAACTTGAATGACTTTTGATACAAATTAAAAATGAGTGACTTTGATAAATAACTTATTATACTTGATGACTATATAAGTTATTCACTCCTCAAAATAATTAAGGAATTAAAGATGATAGGATCTTTCTCCAGATCCAACACATAGTGAAAATTTTAATTCATCAGATTATCCTTTCTTTTTAATCTCTTTTTCTATGAATAAAATAATTACTTTTGATATAAATTAAAAGTGAGTGACTTTGATAAATAATTTATTATACTTGGATGACTATATAAATTATTCTCTCCTCAGAATAATTAAGGAATTAAAGCATTTACATATAGTTATTATAACGCTCAATGATCAGAGGCAAAAATCAAAAGAAACAAAAAGAAAAGTGAAAGATGCACACCTATGTGCTTGCCAGCTTATCTTTGTATGATTGTAGTACTAGATGAAGATGAAAATGACACCTACCTACCACCTCTCTAAAGTTTCAACTGGTGGGCTCCTCCCAAAATGCTTATCCTCTTTTTTAAAAAAATAAATAAAAATTCAACGTCTTGTAGAAAAAAGAACAAGGAACTATTGTTATTCAGAACCTTTTGCACCTAACTGGTTCCTTATTGGTTCCAACCAAGACATAACTGGTGCAAATAAGAAACAAGGAACGCTATACAAATCCTAATAGCATCTCTTTTTTTGGGGAAAAGTAGATAAACGGAAATCTTAGGGGTCATTTTGTTTGAAAATAAGTTATACTGAAATTAGTTATACT
The DNA here is from genome assembly GCA_030864215.1 of Capsicum pubescens. Lineage (NCBI taxonomy): Eukaryota > Viridiplantae > Streptophyta > Magnoliopsida > Solanales > Solanaceae > Capsicum > Capsicum pubescens. The sequence goes on along the minus strand of CM061540.1, from coordinate 208,354,608 downwards.
GAAATAAGTTGTGATAAAATAAGTTATACTGAAATTAGTTATATTGAAATTATTTTTTACTGAGTGTTTGATTTGTTGTATTCGAAGTAATATGCATAGTATAATTTCTAGGAATAAATTAATTGATTACCAAAATGTCCTCCATCTTATTTAACTATATATATATATTTCTTTTCAAGCTTTAAATATTTATTCTTAAAAATGAAACTTTCATTTTATTTAGCTTTAATTTTTTTGCGTTTCTTCCCATGATTATGCCGTGTGTGTTTAAAAAAAATCTTACTACATCTTATTTAGTTTGAAATAAAAAATTTCAACTTAAGTTTATTAAAGTAAAAGATTATTTGTTGTTTATGACACTTCATTTAAATATATATTACTCATATAAATTTTCAAATATTTTTAGCTAAATATAAAAATATTTTTTTATTTAATAATTAAGCATGTATTAAGTTAGAAAGCGAATGTCAACATACTTTAGTAACTTGTCCATAATTTTATAAAAATATCTTATATTTTATTAAAAGAAATAAAGTAATATATATATATATAATCTAAAAAGAATTTGAAGGGCAATTGTGTCTTATTCTAATTTTATCCCAAGGATAACTTAACATGGGATAATAATCCCACCATATCTATGGATAACTTATCTCGGGACTAATTATTAGTCCCGGGATAAGTTATCCCAGATATTGACAACCAAACAAGTGAAACAAATTTTTATCTCGGGATTATTATTTTATCCTGGGATTATTTACATCCAAACCGCAAACCAAACAACAACTTAAGGTTTTCTAATTTATTAACAGAAATAATTTTAAAATGTTATTAATTAATAAATACTTATTACAAAGTTTTATTAGTAATTACTTATACTTATTACAAAATTTTATTAGTAATTAATTTAAAAGTGAATGATTGTATAATTATTTTTACATGTTTGATGTAATATAGCTTAAATTTGGCTTTTAGAGTTTCCTTCTAAAAGTCAAAATGTAAGATAATTTCATACAGTAAAATTTCTCTAAATTAATACTCAGTAAATTAATAAACCCTCTAAGATAATATCTTTTTCAGTCCGGCCTTCGATCAGTGAAAAAAATCATCGATTTCAATAATATAGTAAGGTAATTGTGTGCAACTAAATTTTGTTGAATTTAAATCCGTAAGAAATTTGGATTATATTAAATTCAAGATACGTAGGTCCAAATAAATATGATGATATGATTGGATTAATTATCTAAGTCACATAAATAAGGATTTAATAAAGGAGAAAGGATATGGGATGACCATTTAAAAAAAAAAAAGACCCATAATTGAAAAGGTGGACATACTGTAGCCAATCGCCTAAAGTAATTCCTTTTTTTAGCCATTTGGCCCAATTGACTACATGCAGTCTCTATACTTAATTGATACACTTTTATACTATATTGATACAATTTTTAAAAAAGAGAAAAGGAAATTATATGCAAACACATGCAATCCCTATACCCAATTGATACTCTTTTATACCACATTAATATATTTTTATACTACATTTGTACACTTGCAGTGTCCATATACTCAATTGATACTCTCTTATACTAAATTGATACACTTTTAAAATGCATGTAGAAACTATATAGAGTCGTATAAAATATGTATCTAAATAATAATTGTAGTTAAAAATTATATAGAATGTGCGTAAAAATGCTATAATTATTATATAGAATATGTATATGTATAAAAACTATATCTTTATTATATATAAATATATATTTTTAACAATTGTATTATATTAAAAGTATATGGTATTTTATTTTATTGTATAAATAAGTAAAACTAAACAAAACAAATAGTATGTTATTTTAATAATGTTGGTGAATGCAAAATAATCTGAAAAGAAGAAGCAATTACTCAATTATTTAAAAAGAATAAAAAAAGAGCAGAATATTTAAAAAAGAGCCAAAAAAGTCTAGGTTGAATTTTAAGATAATTGTCTGCATATTTGAGATATCTGGAGAAAACTTCACAAGATGAATGGCAGGAGTATGAGTCGCCTCTTATTTTTCTTTATGTCATAATCGTCACTTTAATCCCACGATATCCTATGAAATCTTTTGATCGCGTGATCAAAGCTTCTAAGATCTTTCTAGTATAGATATATTCCTATAATGATGTATGTTGCTCACAGTACTGTTTTACTATATTTTTTTGTCGGGAAAACAGGCTGATTGAGTTAAGGTTATGTGGATGGCTATTTACTGGGTATTTAATTATGGGTGCTATTTTTGTGGTATTATTTTAGTTTTAGGTGCTATTTTTGTCCTTTCCCCCTTAATAAAAATTTAATTTTTATTGGGCTAGTCCATCAAATTGGGCTACATATAATAAGCTTACTTGCTAAGCCCAATTTATCATATGGGAAAGGGGTCAAATATGCCCCAAACTTTGTGAAAATGTTCAAATATATCCTTCATTAAAAGTTTAGTCCACTGATGCCCCCACTGTTAAAGTTTAGGAGCATATATACCCATTTGATCGTTAAATGATGTGCTGGAAATTTATAAATCTTTTTTTTAAATTTTAATTGCCACATAAACAAAATAATTGCCACATCACAAAATATAAATTCACCCAACTCTTCTGTATCCTGAACCCGACCTGTCCCAAGATCCATTATTTATTCTTTAACTCTTCATTCATTCTCTCATTTCTAATTTGTTTATCTTTATTCACTGACCTAAAACTGTAGGAACAAAAGCATCAACATAACAAACCGCTCCTCCTAGTCTTTTCTTCTTCTTCTTCTTCATCCCTCTACTTAAATCAATTGAATATCTGTAAAACCAGAAAACAATACATAAAAATCAAAATTAGTGAAAATTTCTTAAGGTGGATATAAATAATTTGTGAACCCCGCACCCCTTTTTCACCTCCTAAGAAAATTGTTAGTAATATTAAATTTGCTGAAATGGGGCTTCACAATTAAAATTAATAAATTACCTGATAGGTTATATCCATGAAAAGTAGAGGTTTGCTGCAATAACTTTTGCTGAGAAATGGCAGTGTGATGAGATCTCGAAGTGCATAATGATTGCTATAAGAAGCAAAATGGTATGTAGGAGAAGACACAGAAAGAGAAAAGGGATATCATTTTACTAGTCTATTTTTGTTTAAAAAACCCTACTATTGGATTTAACTGATTTAGCTTTTAGGCTGGCGAGTGAAACAAATAAATTGGAAATGAGAGAATGAATGAAGAGTTAAAGAATGAATAATGGATTTTGGGATGGGTCAGGTTTGGGGAAGAAGAGTTGGGTGGATTTATATTTTGTGATGTGATAATTATTTTATTTATGTGGCAACTAAAATTAAAAAAGGGGGAAAGGGAGTTTGTAAATCTCCCGCACATTATTCAACGATCAAAAGGGTATATATTCTCCAAAACTTTAACAACGGGAGCATCAGTGGACTAAACTTGCAATGGAGGGTATATTTGAACCTTTTCACGAAGTTCAGGGGTATGTTTGACCCTTTTCCCTTGTCATGTTATTCTAGAGGCCTAATTCGGCGCCACATGTCAAATAACGCATCACATCAAGTCAAGTGAAGGATCCAATGAGATGATGCCACGTATTAAAATGATGGAGCATGAATATTGAAATCAAATGCCAATGAAAGTGCGCAGCGTGTACAAATGACATGTTCGAACCAATCAAATATCGTCTTGTCACTTAGATCTAATTGGCCAAAAAAGTTTGTCCTCATCACAACTCCTCAATTCAACAACTATAAATAAGGGTCTCCATAATTTAGAAAAGGACCAACAATCCTAACAAGAAGCAAAAAAGAGACTTCATGGATCAAATGCCATAGATTTTTGTACAATCTACAAATCAAGCATTCAAGTTCATACACAACTCAAGATCAAGACGAAAATTCAAGAACAAGCTCAAAGACCCTTGAATCCAAATTCAAAAGTTGAGATCAAATCATAAATCAAGTTTAAATTTATCAAATTCAAGATCAAGCTTGAAGACCCTTGAATTTATATTTGAAAAGACAAATTAGAGGATTCATAAAGATTGTAACATTCATATATTGAAATCAAATAATTGTTGAGATATTTTCTTGTTCCAATTATTATTTTCTCGGCTTGAATTTTTATCTATAAATTCTAGCACACCCAGTGGGACAATCTCTACCTCCCATATCTTTCTTTTAAAGTCAAAGAATATCAAAATAACTCAAATAAATATCAACTCCAAATACAATGTTACTTTGGCTACTAACTTCAAAAGTGAATTGAAAGTGGAAATAGAGATTATTGGTTAAATAATTTTTTTTTATCTAAGTTGAGTTTATTTTGAAGGTTGAACTAATAAAAATAAGAGTTGAAGTGCTAGAGGGTGTGTACCCTGACTATGGGGATATTCATGAAGATTCAAAGTTAGTAAGTGTTCAAGTATTATGTAATGACTATTGGGGCTACAAAAATATATGAGTGTGTCTCAGAAGGTAGTATTACCAATGGTTTTTCCACTTTAAGGTGTAGTCTTTCGGGTTAAGTTCTATGATATACGTATATTGTCGTTTTCCAGACCCCAGAGTGTAGTAAGTTTTGTTCAGTTTAGAGTCTAGTAAGGGATCTCTCAAACTTAAGATGATTGATTAAGCTAAGAGGGAGAAGATAGGATGAATAACCAAGCCAGGCTCTCAGATTCTAGTAGTGATGTCAGTATGACATGGAACATCAGAAAGTGAGGGTAAGACTCAACCTATTATTACCGCAATATTTTTAAGTTATCCCAATACCTAATCATGCCATACATTTCAGTTCCATGATCATAGTTCGTGTTCATGCTTGTGATAGAGAATCATGTACTCTTCCAGTCCCAAAATGAGAAGTTCCAGTTCATTCAGTAGTCGGAATCACATTCCATATGTTATGAACTCCAAATTAAGGTCATGCAGCTCATGACTCATGTACTCACTCTTTATAGTGTGCTCAGTTCCTATAACTCATGCTATACTCCTTATGATTGGTGAGATTCAGCTTATAGTCATGTATGCCTCAATTCAGATCACTTTGATAAATCCATGATATTGATTTGCTATTCCTCAGGCCTTAGTTAAGTGTCAAGTCTTGTATAATATCCTTCCATGCTTCAAGGTTTTATGTTCTAACCTTTTAGTGACTCCTCCTTATGTAATGATAGTGGTGGTGAGTAAATATTTCTTGTTGGTGAAAGATCATTGTATGCTTGTTTAGATAAGAACATAGGTGTGAAGTAAGATTGGGGCCAAGTCTTTAATGCATGTGATGGTTAGTTGAAATTTTTATGTGTATATTCTTGAGGTAGCGTGTGGGAGTTGTATCGATAGTGGTTTAGAGAATACATGAAGTATGCCTTTATGGGTGTTTGCCTTGAAGTTCATATGTGGTTATAAAGATAGGCTTGAATGACATGTTGGGATTTAAGTGGAGGAACGTAATATGCGCTAGTAAATCCATAGTAAGAGTTCAGAGTTGGGCATTGAAGTGGTAAGGCAAGTTATGCTTAGGGTGTAAACTTTAAAAAGATATAGAAAGATTTATCAATGCCCCTATGAGAATTATAAGTTGAATCGAATGAGTATGATATTTAAGGGGAAATGTATAGTTGAGGGAGTATTCGAGAAGTGTTCTAAGCTTGAAAGTAAGAAGTTGCATTGCCTAAGGCCTTGTAATTCTGTCCTAGTTTACGAGTTATATGTCTGTATTCCATTCTATAGAGTAGTGTCATTGTTGTGTTTCCTTAGTTGGATGTCTTGTGTAACTTATGTTAGAGATTCTTTGCTCCCTAATGATACTAGGACTTCTTTAGAAAGAGTGTTGAGGAGATACTTCAGTTAAATATAAGTGTCCAGTATAATTCAGTTTAACATTCAGGCAGACAAGTTACTATAGTTTTCCACCTTTTTACTCAGTCCTACTATTCAAAGTCCAATGCGTATGACCATTCTAAAAGATAATTTATTCCATCCGTGTAAGTTGCGAACTCAGTTCAGTCCAAGCATCATGTTTCAGATTCAGTTATTTAGTCATGACTCAGTTCATAAGAGTTCAAAACATAATCTCAATTTTTTCCAGCTATTTTAGCTCAGACAGTGTAATACCTTTGTACGTTATAAATCTTGTTGCCTCATGATTCGTACTTACATAAGTTATCACTTCAAAATCCAATGTGTGTGATTTGAGCATAAACACTTTGGGGGGAATCCTAAACTCTCAGCATGAATCAACTCCTTAAAACAAGTAAGGGCAAGTAGCTTAGAATTCAGTTTCATGATAGAAGTTTAAATGTTTCAGATCAGTTATATCTTTTTTTAGAAGACATATCATGTATGCGTTATTCCATACCTTTAATATTCAACATTCCTACCCATCATTTGGGGAAGAATGATCCCAAGGGGGAGATAATGTAACACTCCGCATTTCGGGCTAGAACGAAAACCATCATTTCTATGCGCAGGTGATCCAAAAACCATAAATCCTATGGAAATTTGGCATGTTAATCAATTATATAGTATGTGAACCTATTTGAGCATCAATTGAGACCATAGAGGTTCCCTAACTCAAGGATGAGTTGAAAGCTTTCATATTGTTCGAGTTTGAGTGAGCGTCGAAACTTGGGTCAAATTAAATTGACCATAACTATTTGTATATAATGAATTGGAGAGCCTACTATATATCAAATGAAATATCTTCGAATTATCTTTCCAACTATACCAATTTTGACAAAATCCGATAACCGAGCAAAACGTTATGGCTATTTTTGTGACTGAGATAGTAGTATTGCTCGGTTAGCGTGCGACGCACTCTATGTCGCACACAACTAATTTTTAGGTTCTGTTTTCGCGTTTTAAGGGAAAAAGTGGTATTTTCCACCCCCTATTCAGCCATAACATAGGATTAAATCACCCAAACACCAAAATAAGGTCATTCTCTCTCAAAATCACCAAGAACACTTCTTAGGGTTTCAACCCAAAGATCAAAATATCTTAAGATTTCACCGTGGATTTTCAATAATTCTTCGAGATTCAGAATCCCCATTTTGAGGGCTACAAGAAACACCCATCAATTGTTCGAATAGCATCCCTAAAACACGAGTTCATTCAAGAGTCATAAATTAAGGTACGTGGGAATTTTCTAAAATTTCATGGGCAAAGAAACCATCTTTAATTCATGCTAACGATTTAGAAATCATGATTTTTAAGAAAGAGGTTTTGAATTTACGATTACTAGCATATTTTAGAAGCCTTGGTCAGTATTATTTTAGTCTTTAGGCCTTCCCCAAAATTGATTTTGAAACTCTATATATATATGTATGCATGTGTTTAAGGATGAATATACAATTGAGAGCATGAATCCTAAAGAATCCCTCTCTTGTTATGATTTTTCCCATCTTTTATATGATATGAATTGTGTTTGAAATGTCTTGATTATTACTATGACTTGAATATGATTTTGAATCCAAAAGAGTGGGTTGTGCATGCTGATAAATGTTGAATACACTTTTAATGAAAGAATTTCATGTTTCCAAAAATACATGACCACCACATGGTTATTGAAAGAATGAGAATCTTAGCATGGTTTTTAGTTATGCTTTTGGAACATGAAATTTCCTATACTATTTGCATGCTTGGGTGGTCTGAATTACGTTTTAATGAAAGAATCATGTGTGGTACAATATGGCTCAGAAATAGGACTTGCAAGTCTTGGTGTGACGATACCAACTAGTTAAAGCCATAGTAATTCAGAACATAATAAAACTCATGTTTGAAATCAGATTTTCAGATTATGAATTCAGAATGATGTATGGTTAGAAAAGGTTTAAAAATGGGCTTAAAGAGAGTTAAATGGTTACCCAAAGAAAGTACGAGTTGAAAGACTCTATGCTAGAAACTGTGATTTACCGACGCGGGATTATCGTACCATACTTTGTGATCTTGTGTACCTGGATTCATGTTGTCCCAAATTAGGACTATGGTTAGGAGCCCTGCTTTGTGATCTTGTGCACTACTATGACATGTTAATTTGATTGGGGATTTTGACACCCTGCTGTGTGATCTTGCATGTCCCCCTTATAGATACTCCAATCCTTGCGGAAAACTTGGATTGAGGGCTTGGCCCTCGAGTAAAGGTCAAATTCCATGTAGCCCATGGATTTACAAATTATAGGGTGTACCATCTATCTCAAAAGTAAGACAAAGATTGAGTCATGGTTTCAATTAAATGTTTCAAAGTCATTAAAATGTGCCCATGTATTTTCATATATTATATGAAAAATATTTTATGAATTTCTCTCACTTATGTTATATATAAATACATTATTTTGGATTGCTCTGCGTACCAGTACACCTGTATTGACCCCCTCCCTTCCAGGTTCTGAGGCTCTATCTAGGGGTCCCGATAAGCAGTAGATTTTCTCCAGACAGAAGTGCAGAGTTCTGTGGTGATCCTTCTATATTTTAGAAGGCCTAGTTTACTTCAGTCATTTATCATTATTATGTTTTGGTCTACTGGGGGCCTTGTCCCAGTTTTCAGACTTTTGGGTTTATGTATGTAGTAGAGATTTTGCAGACTGAGTCAGATATAACTCAGATATTTTGAATTTAGTTTTCATTAAGATTTGAACTCATATGTAATGACCATGATTCCATTTCATTATCTATTTCCGCATTATCTTTTTCATATTAGGACAGTGTATGTGATTATAAGTTAGAAGGGAGTCCAGGCCTTCATGGTTCGGGATACTTGTCACGACTAGGGCCCTGGTTTGGGTCGTGACACTATAGGAGGATATGTAGATCTCCTATCGGTTGGTTTAAAGCAGATGATACTTCTTTGGTAGGGCCAAATTCAGTATTTGATGCGATGGAGAAGGTTCAGTCAACTAGGGAGAGGCTTAAGACAACTCAAAATTTCTAGAAATCCTATGCAGATGTGAGGAGAAAAGATCTTGAGTTTGATGACTTTATCTATTTGAAAATCTTTTCCATAAAGGGAGTGAAGAAGTTTAGCAATAAGGGAAAGCTCAGTCCCTGATATGTTGGTCCTTACAGGATCTTGAGCCACTTTGGAAAGGTAACATATGAGCTTGAGTTGCCTACAGATTTGGTATCATTACATCCAGTGTTCCACGTTTCCCTATTGAAAAAGTGTCTTGGTGGCCCAGCTATAATTGTTCCTTTAGAAAATACAGATGTACAAGATAATCTTTCTTACGAAGAAATCCTAGTTAAGATCCTTGTTTGTCAGATTCGTAGGCTAAGGAACAAAAAAGTTCCCTTGGTCAAAGTCCTTTGGCAGAATTAATCCGTTGAGGAAGCCACTTGGGAAACAGAAGCAGAAATGTGAACTAAGTACCCTCATATTTTATCCGCAAACTCAGACTCAGCTTAAGGTAACAGTTCTCCTTAGATTTTCTCTTTTTATTTCTCAGTTCCATCCATGTAATCATCTTTATGTCATCGCATACATTCATGAATCAGATCAGTTATTCATCGTGTTTCAGCTTTAGTCATGTAATCATGTTTTTAGTTATGCATATTCAGTATGTAACCTCAGTTCCTCAGTATTCTCAGCTTAATCAGTCTAATTCAAGGACGAATATCCCCAAGGGGGAGATATTGTAAGACCCCGTAAGATCCTAGCTCAATTCAGCTCACTACCTCATGTTAAAGGGGTCAAAGAATTAGAAATTCCACTAAGTGTTAGGACTTATTTCCGACCTTCGATGATTTTATTTCTGAACTTCCCAACTTAGAATGTAAAATTTTAAGTTGATTCATGATCGGGGTTATCGATAGTACATCTCGGGTGAGTTTTGGTATTTTTAGATGTACGAAAGGGTGTGTTTGGAATACCAAAATAGTAGCAGTACTGGGATAAGCCCGCGGTGCACCCTCCAGTGCACTGCTAGGGTTATCTATGGTAGAGCCACGACGCGTGCCCAATTTTTGGCAGACCTGAGCCCGTGGCGCGTGCCCTATTTTGGCGGACCAGAGCCTATGCTGCGTGCTCCAACACCTGCCCCTTATTTTCCAGCTTTTTGTCTCATTTTTAAAGGCATTTGGGTCTTTTCCCTTCACCCAAATAGTCTATAACACGTGATTAAGGGTCCCAAAAAGCATAATTGGTCATTCTATTCACAAATTCTCTCAAAAGAAAACATTCTCTCTCAAGAACAAAACTGAGCCCCTTTCAAAAGAATCAAGGAATTCAAGATTAATTCTCAAGAAAATCATTAAGAACCATTACAAATTCATCAATTTAGGTATGTGTGATGTTTATCCATGGGCCCCTTTCACCTATGGAGTCCAAGAATCTATCTTATGCTTTGAAATTATGAATTTGCATATTTATAATGAATGATCTCCTTGAAGTTCTGTGAAATTATATTATATATCATGTTTACCATGTATTTTTGTTGGAATTAGCCCTTGACATATTCGAATGGCGATTATTCGCATGTTAAACCTTAACCCATGATTTCAGTATTGCAATTATGCTATTATTACATGTTTTGAACCATTCCCATGCTTAAGTCTATGAATCTCAAGTGTTTGATGAAATGCCTAAATGATTGGGTTTTGAACCATGACTACTTGTTAAGTTTTTGAAGCTCTAGTATGTTCCAATTGTTATTATTATCGAGTCCTGGAGGGTTACGAACACCCGTTACTTAATTGTTTACAGAATATCAGTAGTTCCATAATAGTTTCAGATAAACTATGAGAATTGTCATTCATTCAGTTATCATAATCAATGTTAGCTCAGCTAAACTTAGTTAAGACCGATAATTAGTGTCTTTATGTTGGGAGTAGGATTTAGCACCGAGCGAACCCAGGGACGGGGGTTCACCTGCCAGTAGAGGGTGTGATCCTTAGTAGCAATCCCTGTATTTTGGAACTATGTAGCCAGTGTAAGTTGAGATATCCACTTGCCAGTTGAAGGTTGACACATATCTCATAGAGCATCTACCAGTTGAGGGTGACACTTTAGTCCTTCAGGACATTAGTTTCGTGGATCTACACAATGATTGTTAGTACCCGTGGCACGATATTGACACCCTTCTAACTGGGGTCACAGGTTGGACCCCAATTAGCTCACAGTCTCAGTCCAGTATTTAGTGTAGAATTTAGTTTCAAGTTTGTTTGACCGTAGCATATAGTTATCAATTAAGCAGTTATCAGTATTTCAGTATGTCAGTTTATAGACTAATTCAGAATCAGGTTATATGCTTGGTCATGCATTCTCAGATTTTACAACTCTCATGCATTTAAACTCAGCCATCTCATTTTATTCATTTAGTCATTATCTCATGCAAATAAGCCTATGCATTTTAGCCTAACCTTATCTCACATACTAGTACATTCAAAGTGCTAATTGCATACATTTTCTTTGAGCTATGATATCTTATATCTAGGTTCAGATGCTCAGTTTCCTGACGGCACTTAGACAGGTCCTCCTATCATCAGCAGTTTTTGTGTTGAGTCCTCATCTATCGAGGACCTGGTTATTTATTTTAGTTATTTTAGTAGTTTAACTTTTTTTTATTTCAGTTAGACAATTGGAGTTAGTTAGGGCCTGTCCTATCAACTCTTTTCAGTCAATTATAGGCTTTCGGACAATAGACAACTAGTCAGTTTATTAGTGTTTTTATCTGACTTTCAGTATGTCTTCATACTCATGATTCAGTAATGATCTTCGTATTTAAACCTTTGGCATTATTCAGTTATTTTTGCAAATATATATTTTGTTACTATATTATTCAATGCTCCCAGTAGGTACCAGTTCATGGGTTAGCTTATGGTCCTTCGATATCATTAACACCATTGTCGCGACTAGGGGGTAGCCTCGGGGTGTGACAATCTACTTCTTCTATTGCTCCTGGTTCTAGTATCTATGGAAATAGGTTGTATGCTTTGGCGTCCCGACAGGAATTCGAGGCAATACTTGATGTCGTTATTGGTATGTTACAACTTTTCTCTTATGACGTATATTATTTGCTTGATTCGGGGTCCACTTTCTCCTATGTGACTCCTTATGTGGCTGTATCTTTTGGTTTCAATTCAGAAGTTATTTCAGATACTTTTTCTATTTCTACCCAAGTAGGTGACTCAGTTATTGCTAGGAAATTCTAAAGGGTGTGTGTGGTATCTGTTGGTGGCAAAAGACCTTGGTGGATCTATTTGAGTTGGATATAGTGGATTTTGATGTAATTCTGGGTATGGATTGGTTACACTCTCGTTATGTTTTCTTGGATTGTCGAACCCTTAAGGTTATATTTAGGTTCCCTGATGAACCGGTTATAGAGTAGAAGGGTGTTCTTTAGCTCCTTGAAGGAGATTTATTTCTTATGTTAGACCTTAGAGGTTAATCTCCAAAGGGTGTCTTTATTACTTGGTCTGAGTTAAAGATTCTAACTCAGAAGGTCCTTCTTTCCAGTCAGTTTTAGTGGTTAATGAGTTTCCTGAAGTCTTTTCGGATAATCTTCCTGGTGTTGCTCTGGAAAGGGAAATAGAGTTTGGTATTGATCTAATTCTGGACACTCATCCAATTTCTATTCCTCCTTATAAAATAACTCCAGCTGAGTTAAGGGAATTCAAAAAGCAACTTAAGGATCTTCTGGATAAAGGGTTTATTCATCCTAGTGTATCTCCTTAGGGTGGACTAGTGTTGTTTATGCGCAAGAAGGTTGGTTCCCTTCAGATGTGCACTGACTATAGGCAGTTGAACAAGGTGACAGTCAAGAATAAGTATCCTCTTTCAAGGATAAATGATATTTTTAACTAGTTACAAGGTGCCAAGTTCTTTTCTAAGATAGATCTTCGGTCTGGGTACCATAAGCTAAGTATTAGGGAGGTGGGTATCCCTAAGATAGCTTTTTGTACTCGGTATGGGCACTTTAAGTTTTTGGTAATATCATTTGGATTGACTAATGTCTGACAATGTTTATGGATCTGATAAACTGGGTTTTTGCCAGTATTTGGATCTCTTTATTATTATGTTTATTGATGATATTATGGCCTATTCGAAGAGTAAAATGGATCATGCTAACCACCTCTGTGAGGTGTTGCAGACCTTAAAGGAACAACAATTATTTGTCAAGTTCTCCAAGTATGAGTTTTGGTTAAACGCTGTAACTTTCTTGGGTCACATTATTTCTAATGAGGGGATCATGGTGGATCCACAAAAGGTTGTTGTGGTTAAGGAGTGGCCTAGACCCATAAATCCATCTGACATTCGGAGCTTCTTGGGTTTAGCCGGGTATTAAAGACGATTTGTGGAAAGCTTTTCATCGATAGTTGCTCCTTTGACTAAGTTAGCTTAGAAAAAGGTCAAGTTTTCTTGGTCAGATGCTTGTGAAGGGAGTTTTGAGAAGTTGAAGGATAAGTTAACTTCGGCTCTAATTCTGACTTTGCCAAAAGGCAATGATGGGTTCGTGGTTTATTGCAATGCATCTCGGGTAGGTCTTGGTAGTGTGTTGATGCAACATGGGAAGGTGATTGCCTATGCTTCCAGGAAGTTAAAGGTACATAAAAGGAATTATCCTACTCATGATTTGGAGTTTTTTTGGTTCTGTTTGCTTTGAAAATGTGGCGATATTATTTGTATGGTGTGCATGCGGATATCTTTACTGATCATAAGAGTCTACAGTATGTGTTCACCTAGAAAGAGCTTAATCTCAAATAGAGGAGATGGCTTGAGGTTCTCAAGGATTATGATATGAGTCTTCACTATCACCCAGGTAAGGCTAATGTGGTTGTTGATGCTCTTTGCAGGTTATCCATGGGAAGTTTGACTCAATAGGGAGAAAGAAAATAGAAGTTAGCGAAGGATATTCACCACCTGGCTAATCTTAGAGTTTTCCTCTTAGACTCCAAGGATGGTGGTGTGATGGTTCAAGAAGTGATTCGATCATCTCTTGGTACAGAGATTAAGGAAAAACCAGTGCTAGATCCTATCTTAATGAAAATCAATAGTGAGATTGGAGGGGGGAAAAATATAGTGGTGTTTGAGATCAGTGGTAATCGTACTTTACAGTACCAAAGGAGGTTGTGCATCCCTGAAGTTGACGGGTTGCAATGAAGGATTTTGGCTGAGGCGCATGAGTCGTGCTACGTTGTTCATCCTGGCTCGACTAATATGTATCATAATCTTAAGGAGATCTATTATTGGAATATCATGAAGAGGGATATGGCTGATTTCATGGCAAAGTGAATGGTGTGTGAACAGGTTAAGGTTGAGCACATGAGGCCAGGAGGGTTATATTATGAAATTAATTTGCCTGAATGGAAGTGGGAGATGATCAATATGGACTTCATTACTATTATTCCTTGGTCTCGAAATCAAGATAATTCAATTTGGGTCATCGTGGATAGGATGACTAAGTCTACGCACTTTTTGCCAATGCAAACTACCTTCTTAGTGGAGGATTATGCGAATATGTATATTCAGGAGATTGTGATGCTGCATGGGGTGCCTGTTTCTATTATTTCTAATCATGACACGCAGTTTACATCTCACTTCTGGTTATCTTTTCAGAGAGAGTTGGGGACTAATATGAGTTTAAGTACTGGTTTCTATCCGCAGATAGATAGGTAAGCGAATCTAACTATTCAAATATTGGAGGATATAATTTAGGCCTGTGTGATTAATTATAGTTGTAATTGGGTTGAGCATCTACCTTTGGTGGAGTTTGCCTACAACAATAACAATCATTCTCGTATTGGCATGACCCCTTTTGAGGTATTGTATGGTAGGAGGTATAGATCTCCTATTGTTGGTTTGAGCTTGGTGAGGCAAAAATGTTTGGTCCCAATTTGGTTTACCAGGCTATGGAGAAGGTAAAGGTTATTCGGGATAAACTTAAGGCTGCCTAGAGTCGCCAAAAGTCCTATGTATATGTTAGGCAAAGAGACTTGGAGTTTGAGGTTGGGGATAAGTTTTTTCTCAAGGTATCTCCTATGAAGAGAGTAGTGCGATTTGGTAAGAAAGGGAAGCTCAGTCTCTGATATGTTGGACCTTATGAGGTTTTGCAGAGAATTGGTAATGTAGCTTATGAGCTTGAGTTGCCTTCTATATTAAGCTTGGTTTATCCGGTCTTTCATGTTTCTGTGATGAGGAAGTGAATCGGTGATCCTTCTTCAGTTGATCCTTTGGAAGGATTGGGTCTCAAGGATTGTTTGTCTTATAAACAGGTCCCAGTTGAAATCTTAGATAGGTAGGTTTGTCGGCTGCGGACCAAGGATGTGGCTTCGATTTAGGTTCTTTGGTGGAACCATAAGGTGGAAGAATCTACATAGAAAGTGGAGGAGGACATGAAGTACAAATATCCGCATTTGTTTTCTACTCCCGGGATTCATGCGAAAGGTATATGTATTCAACACATCTTTATTTTCAGAGTTTGTTAAAGAAAAGATTAATATATTTGCCTCTTTGTTCTTAAACTTTGTTAAAGATTGGGAATATGTTTGATAACACAATGCAAATGACTTGTGCGTGTGGGTAACTTACCTTGTCCGTCATTCGAGGACAAATGTTCCTAGTGGGGGAGACTATAACACCCTGGGTTTTGACCCTTCAAAAATTTCCTAGAATTCTAGTCTCTGGACCCAATACGACTCAAGGGTATGAGCCACATGTTGGGGGTACAGATGGTAAGGTCCAGTCGTATACTGACTAGTGTTGGTTGGTGGAATGGATTTTGGTTATCGAAAAGGATACGACTTAGAGGTACGAGTCATATTGATGTTACAGATCATTTGGTTCCTTAACTTAATCTTACTATTTGTTACTTAGGTTGGATCTAAGTACGAGTGGCTCACCATGAGTCGTAAGCCAAGGTATGAGTCGTATCCAGGGATCGTATAGTGGATAATATCTAAATCTACCTTAGGTTTAAATCTGCCAGGGGTACGGATGAAGGGTACAGATCGCATGCTTTGTATATGACTTGGTTGGATGAGTCGTATGCTGAACAGTGTTTGATCCATAGGTTGAGGTTTAGGGTATCGTATTGGAAGGGTACGACTCGTGAGGGTCAGTCGTATCCCTGTAATGGGATTTTGGTGCAACTTAAGTGGAGGTATTCTGAGCATTTCCCCACTTATCCTAGTAAGGCGCCACAACTTCTAACCTACTTGGGAGGTTATTTATGCTATTATTCCATTTATTAATATTTAGAAACTTTTCTAAAACACTCTATAATTCTCTCAAGAGCTTTTGGTCAAGGAAAGCTAGGGTTTAAACTAAAGGATCAATTTGGGGCTTGTTTTGGTGATTTCTTTCTGCTATTATCTTCGTTTAAGGCATGTTATCTTACCTCATTGTTAAATCTAATTAAAGGCACGGTTTTATGAATGTTTTCATGATTTCATTGATTGTATAATTTTGGTTTTCAAATATGATTTAGGGGTTTTTGGTATAAAATGGTTGGTCGGGGTTTCCCATGGTGTAATTATGCCTTTATATGCATTAATAGTGGTTTTGGATAATTTTATTGCATGGGAATGGTAATTGGAATTGTTTTGGTCATATTATGCATCCAATGTGTTTGACAAAATGCTTATAAAGATATGTTCATTACATTGACTACTTTTAATGGAACTCTTGCTTGTTTTAAAACATGGTAAATGAATTATGCATGGTTTAAATGGATTGGAATAGTAAATGGCTAATAGTTATGCTTGAGGGGCACATGGAATCCCCCAAATGGTTTAATAAGGTAATTGGAAGGGCACTTGAAAGTCTCCTTAAACCTATAAATAGTTGGCTATGGATGATACTTGTAAGTAAGAATTGGTATGATGATACCAATATCAATGGCCTTGGTTAATAAATGGATAATGGTTTGGTTATTTGGAAATTGGTTTTAATTGAGAAATAATAGCGGAATATGTAGCAAAGCCGTGGAAGGTGGAGGTCTTGAGGGGGATCAAAACTGAAAACTCATATTTGCCGATATGAGGTTGATCTTGGTGACCGTGTGCATGATGTCACACTATATTGGGGGGATGTACCAGTCATCCCAAGGGTTTCTTCCCTAGTCGTGCGGCTACACGTATTGGGGCCCTTTCAACAAGGAGAGCTAAACCCATATAGCATGTGGGTGGTTTAGGATGACAAAGCTACACAACCCAGGTAAAGGTTTTAAAGGCATGCTAAACCCAATTCCTTTTCCCGGCAAGGTTATATATATATATGTATGGTTGTGTGCAAATGGATGGTTTTATAAATGGAATTATTTTATCCTTACCCTGAGATCATGCTAGCGGTCACTCACTAATCGCGTCTACTGGCGGTTGTATGCCCATGCTATGCAGGAATCAACCGTTCTACTCCTCCTACATAGTGATTGACTCGGAGATTAGCATTTTGATTGAAGTGGTGAGCTTCCATCCTTTCATAAGGCTCCATTTCATGTTATGAATATTTCTAGACACTTTGATTTCATTTTGGATATTGGCTTTGGCTATGGTTGGAGACATGTCCCTATTGACACCTAAATTTTTTCCCCCACGACTAAATTTAATCCTGGGTTTTTTCAACTTAAAATAAAAGTAAAATATTTATTTCATCTGGATAAATGCGCTCCAAAATATTTATTTAGGTTAATTTTGTCATTTAAGTGACAATTATACATTTTTCGTATTCACATATACGAGATTGTATAAATTTTGTTACTTGAATGAATATTTTTATCAAAGTTTGAGCTTTTACGGAGATAAACTTGAAAATTAATTCGAACAGATAAAGTCTTGATTTAAATATAATTTACTCTCAAAAATAATTTATTTGGATGAATATATGTTTGATTTTATTAAATCAAGAAGCTCGGGATTAAAGAAAGTATTAATTCATATCGAATTTCAATTTAATTTAGCCAATCTATTAGTTTTGGCCATAATTGCAATGCAATTCGTCAATTGATTTTTAATTTGGTCAAAATTAAATAAATATGACTAAATTTAAAATTCCAATTGGGATTATATTTTAAATAACTCCAAAATTCCCAAAAACTCTCATAACTTCTACCCAATTCCCACCAAAATAATTTCAAATTCGAAAATTCAAATTTGAAATTCAAAATATGCACTAGATTGTACAATTCCCCCTCAAAGTCCTTTTTCCAATTTTTAAAATTCAAAAATTATACTATATTGTACAATTTCCCCCACCTTATCTTTCACCTCACCTTATCTTCAATTTTAAAATTCCAAAAATACCCCTAAATTCTTTCTCCCACATTAGCGGATGAAAAGAATTGAATCCCCATCCTTTCCTATAAATACTTTTCTCCCACATTGGTGGATGAAAAGAAGGGAATCTCCATCCTTTCTTATAAATGTTAACACTATTTTGGTAGAAATACAAGTCTCTAAGCCTCAAATAATTGACATGCTTTTGAGCAAATAGTTGAAATATTTTTTTTAGTGAAAAAAAAGAAGTCTCAAAATAAAAAAAGTTTCAAGGTTGAAAAAAAAGCTTTGAGCAAAGAAATTTATTTGTTTTAGTAAAAATTTTCCTTTTCACAGGCTAATTGAAGTTCTCGAGTTGAACGCTTTTCGGTGGTGATCAAGACTCCGAAGAAAGCTTGTAGTTCCATTTTACTGCCCCAAAAAATATAAACACACCTTTCAATTTTTTTAGCTTTATTATTGTTTTCTTTTTTAACCTTTTCTTCTTCGTAGTTCGTAGTTGTAATTCTTTTAGTTTTATTATCATTTTCTTCTTCATCTTTTTTCTTCTTCGTAGTTCATAGTTGTAATTTTATTTGCTGGGATTGTTTGTTGTAGACGGCCTTGAAGGCCATAGAATGTTATGGTATCAATATTATGGCTATTTTCATATTCATGGTATAAAAAATGAGCTAGCAATAGTTGGACGTACTTTTTGCTTTATTCTTTGAGTATTATAGGTAAAGTTTTGATCTTTACTTAAATATGTATTCTTGCTTTGTTTAAGTTCATTATTGTTGTACATGCTTGTTTTAGCATGTAAAATTGTCTCCTTTATGTTGGAATAATTAATATTGATTGTTTCGCCTTTTGCCTTTATTCTTTGATTATTATGGGTAAAGTTTTGGTCTTTGCTTAAAATATGTACTCATGCTTTGTTTAAATTCATTGTTGGCAGATACGCTTTTTTCCGCATGTAAAGTTGTTTCCTTTATGTTGAAAATAATAGCTAATATTGATTGTTTCGCCTTTTATTTTTATTCTTTGATTATTATGGATAAAGTTTTGATCTTTGCTTAAAATGCATGCTCATGCTTTGTTTAAATCCGTTATTGGTGGATATGTTTGCTTTTAGTATGTAAAGTTGTTTCCTTTATGTCGAAAGGAATAGTTACTATTGTTAAGGGTTTGTCAAATTGTTTCTCAATTTGAAGTAGTGAGTTAGTAATTTTTGTGGTCAAAATTATCTTTGATTTTCTCTTGTTTAGATTGAAAAGTTGTTAGGGTTATAGGTTATGCTAAAAGTTTTTTTCTGTTTTGAATATTTTAAATAATATTTTTAGTTTTTCTTGATATTTTCATAAAAATTAAGTGGTGACTCTATAATTTCTTAAATTATTTCAAATTTTCTTTAAGGTTTTGGAATAGTTTAAAAGGTCGAAAATAATATTTTCCAAACCTTTTCAAATTGAAAAAGGGGCAAAACAGAAATGACGACTCTACTAGAGAATTTGACTAGGTTCTAACCAAATATTTGAATTGACTTCTTTTGACTAACTGTTATAATGTTTAAACTGTTTATGTGCCTATGTGTCTAAATTTTGAGTAAATTAAATTATTGCATTTCATGGCATAATCCCGCGTGATGATTATTAAACTATTTTGGGATTTTGTGGATGTCCCGGCCCCTGTTGTTCAACTCCAAATAAAGTATTGAAAATACGACGGTTTATTAGCACGTGAGGCGTCTGATGGCTGTAGGTATTTTCAAACCCAGGTCGTCCGCTTGGGAACCGATGTCAAAATCCACTCTACACACCCATGATAGAGCTAAACTAAAACCCTATTTTAGGCATGATCTTAGAACGACTCAATACCCAAGGGGGTATTGGGCTCATTAGAAAACCTGCCTTACGTCTATTTGACCGCAAGTCATAACAGACGATCATTCTTTATGTGTTAAATTGAAGGATATAATGCCGGATTGTACGAACCATTTTCTCTTGGGTTTGAGAGTTTTATTTAGATAGTTTTGTTTAATTAAAAGAAGGTCTTCATCGGAAGGATATGTAGACATTTCAAGAAGTTCAAAGATAGAAGGGCTTCCAAGGATGCTTAGTTTAGATTTGCTCCCCTGCATGGGATTGATATCATGTATTTCTCTTTTCCGTCATTTTGTATTCCCATTTAATTTATTAATGAAGTTTGAATAATATCTTGGGGGAAATAGAATGTCTTACAAACGACATACATATCCTTCAAACGTTAGGCTTACCTTTGGCTTAAAAGGTCCCAAGTATGTTAGGATGCGATAAAAATTATGTATGTGCTAAAATGCTTCTTTATTTTGTTTTGACTATGTTTGCTTGATTTGTCTCATTAATTTGTTCAATTATAATATTCATGAACTAACACTTATACCTTTTGAGTGTTTTTCTTTCTTTATAAAGAGAGACTAATTTATGTTGGTAATCAAACTTTCTTGCTTCGTAAAGAGTAAAAGCGAAGTAATCATTGGCGCCAACAGTCGCAAAGAAGAATCAAAATTCCTCAAAGATGCACTATCTTACACTTTAGAGTTATTATTTTATTTTTATGTAATTGCACTTTGTGATTTCCTTGTAATCGTACATTTTAGATGTAATGAACTACGTTCAACCTGATTTCCCTAGTGGAATACGTAGGCTGCCTGTGTTGACTTCGATCATATTATCAAAAATATTAAATCTGTCTTTTTATTTTATACGAACTATGTTTGACCTAAATTTCCAAGAATGAAATACGTAGACGGCCTATGTCGGCTTTGGTCAATCCCTTAGAAAAATTATTTTTTCGTAGAACTATGTTTGGTAAGATTTCTACCTCAATAGAAATGTGAGCACCACACTAGCTCGTTCATATTCTCCACAAGATTTTGTTTAAGAGGATTTGTTTCAAGTTACATAGAGATGACATTGAAGCGTGTAACTGGAGCAGAAATTTTTGAGAAGATCTAAAAAATTTCACAAGAACTTGACATTTGCTACAAAGTTAAACACCAGACGTTGCTGAAGCTGAATCGGTGCATAATTTTGAGAAGCTGTAAAATTTCAAGTTATGCTACACCAGAAAGGACTCAAGTATTTTGCATTCTAGACTGGGGCAGAATTTTTTAGAAGATCTCAAAAATTCCATACTAGATGATGTCATAAGTTACAAAGAAGTTTGAGAGTTTCTAAACTGGGGCAGAATTTTGACGGAGATCCTAAAAAATTCTACAAAGATTGCACTTCAACCCTGCAAATCGATGTTCAACAAGGATAATTAGGAGAGCAAGGAAAAACAATACAGTCATTCTCTCAAAATGAAGAATTTTTCTTTGGACGCAGGAACAATGAATTCACAACGTTGACAATGTTAAGCTTGATAAAGGGCATTTCTCGATCCACTATAGCCTTGCCATAATAATCCAGACAATTTTTCTTCTCCTTTTTCATCTTGATTTATGTTTCTATTACTTAATTATGAGCTCTAACACTTTCTCAAATTTTATAGGAAAATGACCGAGCAAAATGATTAAGTTATGGGTATATCACTCAAAACACTATCTCCAAATCATTATGAGTCAAATGATTTTATCTCTAAACTCTATCTTCTGTTACACTCGTGGATTAGTTACAACAAATTGTTGTATTACATTGAGTGTTGTTTAAGTTATGCAAGGACGTTATGCAACACCGCTTCGAATTATCACCCCACTCGAGGTGATGTATCTCCTTATATCTGGGTCATCCACCATTTCAAGAGGACATAATGGATTATCACCCTAACTTATCATATTTTGGGTCATCCACTCTTTCAAGAGGACATTCCCAATCACCACTTTATTCAAGGTGACACATCTTATTATATTTGTGACTTCCCCATTTTAAAAGAATGCATCTTATTATATTTGGATCTTCCACCCATTAAGAGGGTGTACCAGATTATCTCTTTATTTGAGATAATATGTTATTACGTTTGAATCATCATCTCCTTCTGCGCGACATGTTATTGTGTATGGACCGTTACCTCTTTCAGTGTAATATGTTATTATGTTTGGATCATCACCTCATTCAGAGTGACATGTTATTATGTTATGGACCGTCACCCCCTTAAGTGTGACACGTTATTATGTTATGGATTGTTATCTCCTTAAAAGTGACATGTTATTTTGTTATGGATTGTCACCTTCCTTAGAGTGATATATTAATATGTTATGGACCGTCGCCTTCTTCAGAGTAGACATGCTATTATACAGACTATCACCTTCTTCAGCATGACATGCTATCATGATAGGGAGCACTACCTCCTTCAGATTGACATATTATTATGTTATGAACTGTCACCTCCCTCAGAGTGACATATTATTATGTTATGGATAGTCACCTCCTTCAGAGTAACATGTTATTATGATTTTAGACCATTACTTTCTTTAAGGTGACACATTATTATATGGATTGGCATCTCCTTCAACATAATATGTTACTATATTATGAATTTTCACCTCCTTCAGTGTGGTAGACTAAAGCAAGGTATGCATGATTGACCTCATGTTGCATTTGATACTAATAAGTTTAGTGCAGGTGATTAATAGACAGGTTGGACTATCACTCCATTCAAAGTGGCATGTTATATTTAAATTGGGTTGTTCGCCCTTCAATGAGATACGTTGGACCGTCACTCCATTTAAAGTGGCACGTTACATTTAAATTGGGTCCTCTGCCCTTCAATAAGACACGTTGGACCGTCACTCAATTCAAAGGGGAACGTTACATTTAAAATGGGTCGCCTGCCTTCAGTAAGACACATTGGACCTTCACTGCATTCAAAGTGTCTTGTTATATTTAAATTGGATTGTACGCCCTTCAACGAGACACGTTGGACTGTCACTCCATTCAAAGAGGCATATTACATTTAAATTGTATAGTCCCCTCTTCAATAAGACACGTTGGACCGTCACTCCATTCGAAGTGGCATGTTATATTTAAATTGGGTCGTCCACCCTTTAATGAGATATGTTGGACCGTCACTCCGTTTAAAGGGGCACGCTATATTCAAATTAGAGTCCATTTCACGTTACATTTCACGCCCAACTTAGAGTCCATCTTCTTGCCTCACTCATAGGGAGGTGGTGGTATAAAGATTAAGAAGCCGAGTAATGAATGATGCATGGTAAACAACTCGAACTTAAAGTGAGGTGTGTTTTTATGTTGTTTATCAAGTGTAAAATAAAGAATATAGGATTCTTGTTCATCATCTTCACAGTCTTCCACTAGTTTAGATGATTCCACAGACAAGATATCATCTAAACATAATGTGGAAAAATGCTTCGAGTGTGGCCCAATAAATCCTACTTCAAAATTTACACTATCCTCTACACACTCATTTTTATTCATCTTCTCAATATTTTTACTTTGAATTGGGCTAGAGTCTTCATAAGAGATTGACTTGGCTTCTTCTTTTGCCTCTAGAACCATTCCCTTAATCTTGGCATCATCCCTCATGGTTGGCTCGTTGGTTGGGAAATCTCAAAGGGTTGATCAATATCAAGCTCATCATCAGTATAGGAATCTTGCTCTTCATCGTCACACTCTTCTATTATTTTAAATGATCCCACAGACAAGATATCATCTAAGCATAATGTAGAAAAGTGTTTTGGATGATTGACCTCGATATCCATCTCTTTTATCCTTTCTCTTTCATCATTAAATACCCTAATATCTTGACGTATGTCACATATGACATCATTCATTGTGTATAT
This sequence comes from Capsicum pubescens, assembly GCA_030864215.1. Taxonomy (NCBI): domain Eukaryota; kingdom Viridiplantae; phylum Streptophyta; class Magnoliopsida; order Solanales; family Solanaceae; genus Capsicum; species Capsicum pubescens. The sequence goes on along the minus strand of CM061540.1, from coordinate 208,330,610 downwards.
ACAATCTAACATTAGTTGAAGCATAGCTTCAATGTCACTCTTTCCAGTGCTTCGTTATTTTTTTTTTTGACCATAAGACCTTTCATACTCATAAGAAGAACTAGAACCTGGGTTAGCGCAATAGGGGGAAGGGGCATTTGGGCAATCACTCCAATGTCCATCTTGACCACCACATAAAGAACAATTATACTCCCGGTAGGATGGAGATGGTGCACACATCTCTCTCCGAGGAGCATATCTGCAATCTTGCCAAAAGTGGGGTCCATCACAATATGGACATGGATCATCCATATAAGATTTCCAACCATCAAAGTTATATTCATTCCATGATGCCATAGTAAGAAATAAACAAAAATAAAGAAAATCTACCTAACACAAGAACAAAGGAAATCACAACAAATATTTACAAGTTTGAATTCAAGCAAGTAAGCTAAAATTTCAAACTAACTCAATACGCCAAATTATTCACCAGCAACAACGCCATTTTTGATAACGCTCAACTTACACCTCAAATAAGTGCAAGGCGGTCGTCATCAATATATTTACCCAACTTCGGAGTCGGGGTCGAATCCATAGGGAACAATGTGAGTGGCTATTAAACTAGTTTGAAACTATAGCTACAAGTTAAATTAAAATAAATAATAAGAAAAGACAAAATAGGGGTTTTTATCAATCAAACAAATTTTAATGTTTCAACTTATTTTAGAACTCAAAACTTAGATTTCAATATTTCAATTAAAAATATAGAGAAACTAGGGTTGTGATCACTATGACTATTAATCTCCATTGAATAATAACTGTTCATGATTCTCGTGATAGGTGGGAACAACAGATTATCCCTGCCGATGATACTATCTAAATTATCTCTTGACCTTACCAGACAGTTTATTATCTAATTCTCTCGAACATAGATAACATATCTATTTCCAACCTGATGTTATCTCAGGTAGATTGATCCAGTTACGGCATCAATCATTAAACAAAAGGTTGGTAGCTTCCGAGTCCCTGTTGATAATTCACGACCTCTAGTCTATTTCTCCCTTAGAAGCAAATAAAACCTAAGGCATAATCTAATGTTTGCAAGCAATAGATTCAAGTTAAAACAACAGAATTTCAAGATGTTCCCACAATCACTCTAACCCTAATCCAAGTATTAAATCAATGAAATAATAATCATACATCCCAAAACCCTAGTTGTGGGTTTTAGTTGCTCATAAGATAGAAAGAGATAACAAAGATTAAATTCATAACTTATAGCAAGTGAACTTACAAAAGATGAAATTCAAAGTTGTTTCTCCTTCAATACAATAAGATTTCCCACAACTAAATTAAAGGATGGAAAATTGAATTCTAAGTTAAGAGAGTAAAAAAACAAGTGAACTCCCCTTTACTAAGTTACAAGATGTCAAAAGTTGCTTCCGAAGTTGTGAATGAAACCCTAAAAGATGCTATTTACACTAAAGCCTAATTATGGTAATAAAATAACAAAATCACAGCTGGGATCGGATTTGGGTGACGACATATTGGTGTTGATTGTCATGCTTCTGACGGCGTCTCAGATATGTCGTCAGAAGTCGTGCCTTCTTAACCTGTTCTGCTTCACTCTGACGATGTCCTCTGACGGTTTACCAGAGGAGTGACGGCGTGTAGTAAATATCGTCAGACCTTCAGCTTATTTCACCATGTTCTTTCCCACTTGACGGCATCTTCTAACGGCTTACCACACTTGTGACGACATATTGAGAATGTCGTCACCTTCATCCAGCAATTCTTCTTCACTGTTCTTCCTGACACCTTTTTTGGTAGCTTACCACATCTCTGACGTCTTACAAGAAATGCCATCAGACTCATATCAGCTCACTTGTACCAGATTTTACTTATTTTGTTCGTATTTCCTATATTTTCCTCCCATCCTTGCTACAACTACAATATCACAAGAAAATGATCAAAAACAACCAAAAGTTTCTTAAGACTTCACATTTATTTAGAGTTAAAAGCCTCAAATATGGCAGCATCTGCTCACACATCAACACCCTTAACTTAAAACAATTGCTTGTCCTCAAGAAACTACATAACACCATACTACGATACCTAACTAAGAGACACATAAGATACCTATCACAGTTGATTATCAAGTTTAGCTTAAAACTTATGCCACTCTCCACGTTCAATCCAATTGTACATATCCATGAAGATTATCAATGTGACCCAAAGGAATCAATATATGGCATCAATTCAGCAACAAAAACCATGCATGTACTAATATTACACTATCCAAACAAGTTAACAGCTAGCAATACAACTGATGTGCCCTAACAACAAAGAAGTCCCTCCTCACTCATATATGAACTCAAGCATGTCAATGCGGGGACGGTCAAGAGACACTCACTCTCAGAAAGAAATTCCAATCAATGCATGTCAAATACCATATGCTTGCCCTTATTTTCATTACCAAGGTGTCCAGACAGGTAAGTTAGGATCACTATAGGTCTTTTCTTTGGATTGTAATGTAGGCTAAGGGATGGTATGATATTCAATGGAATTTAGAGTGACTAAGCCTCCTTGGCACTACCTTAACTTTTGGGGTTCACTTATTAACCTTTTTCTTTTTTTCTCCTTTTCTTGATCACACATTATTCAGGATGGATGTGGCTTTTTTTTTTCATTCTTTTTCTTTTATTATTCTTCTTTCACACCACCCAATTTTTTTATTCTTTTTCACTTATTCTTTTCCTTTTATTCTACCTTTCTTCATACTCAGTTTACATCATGCACCCCTATGATAGCCACCCTCAACTTAGGTTTTTTACCTAAGTCTAGGTGCACAGTGTCCAAGAAGGACCAGGGCTAAAATAGGTTCATTATGATCTACACGGTAAGGTGATAGGTGTCATAGAAAGAAATGGTCAATTCAGGCTCAAAATAGGGATCAAGAGATATCATGCATACAGGGAAGGTCATTTAGTCAAAAAATGACTTAAAAATCAAAATGGCCTATGATACTTTCCTAACCCCTATCTTTCAACCAAGGTAAGACTAACCGAAAAAGTTCTGTATTTAACACACAAAGAGAACTAAGTAGTATCTCACAAACACATGGCAAAAAGATGCATCACAAGCTACTACCTATCCGGTTCATGCGATTGTTTAGCAGTGGATATCATGTCATTAGTACTAATGCCATAACAAGATGCACAGTGGTCACACATAAATGTATATCACACAGTTATAAAATAGACCAATAGAGAGGTGTTTATCAGTCTAAAAAATCAACAAAGATATGTCAACTGCTCTAGATACTTAGTTTTCTCCAGTTAACCACAACACATCATAAAAAAACACAGTACGCCTAAACATGCCGGCTTTATTAGGAACAAGACTCCAGGGAAAAGAGGCATGACAACAAAAACCCCAGGAGGACATCAACACCCACAAGTAGCCCCACCCTCAACTAAATATCATGCATTGTTCCCAACATGTTAAATCAAAACAAGAGAGTTAGAAACATACCTGTGGCACCATGGGTGCAAAAATCTGATGTCAATCACATAATATGAATACAAACAACAAATTACCTTGGGTTGCCTCCCAAGAAGCGCCTAGTTTAACATTGTGGCATGACCCAACTCATCTTTTTCCTCCACCTTGAGGATATGAATTTCACCCCCAACTTAGAGTCCATATTCTTGCCTCGCTCATAGGGAGGTGGTACAAAGATAAGAAGCCGAGTAATGAATGATGCATGGTAAACAACTCGACCTTAAAGTGAGGTGTGTTTTTATGTTATTTATCAAGTGTAAAATAAAGAATATAGGATTTTTGTTCCTCATCTTCACAGTCTTCCACTAGTTTAGATAATCCCACAAACAAGATATCATCTAAACATAATATGGAAAAATGCTTCGAGTGTGGCCCAACAAATCCTACTTTAAAATTTACACTATCCTCTACACACTCACTTTTATTCATCTTCTCAATATTTTTACTTTGAATTGGGCTAGATCCTTCATAAGAGATTGACTTGGCTTCTTCTTTTGCCTCTAGCACCATTCCCTCAATATTGGCATCATCCCTCATGGTTGGCTCGGTTGGTTGGGAAATCTCTAAGGGTTGATCAACATCAAGATCATCATCAGTATACGAATCTTTCTCTTCATCGTCACACTCTTCCATTATTTTAAATAATTCCACAGACAAGATATCATCTAAACATAATGTAGAAAAATGTTTTGGATGATTGACCTCAATATCTATCTCTTCTATCCTTTCTCTTTCCTCATTAAATGCCCTAATGTCTTGATGTATGTCACATATGGTATCATTCGTTGTGTTTATACGGTCCAATATTAGTTGAAGCATAGCTTTAATGTCACTCTTTCCAGTGCTTCGTTCTTTTTTTTTTGACCATAAGACCTGTCATACTCATAAGAAGAACTAGAACCTGGGTTAGCGCAATAGGGGGAAGGGGAATTTGGGCAATCACTCCAATGTCCATCTTGACCACCACATAAAGAACAATTATACTCCCGATAGGATGGAGATGGTGCACATATCTCTCTCCGGGGAGCATATCTACAATCTTGCCAAAAGTGAGGTCCATCATAATATGGATATGGATCATCTAGATAAGATTTCCAACCATCAAACTTACATTCATTCCATGATGCCATAGTAAGAAATAAACAAAAATAAAGAAAATCTACCTAACACAAGAACAAAGGAAATCACAACAAATATTTACAAGTTTGAATTCAAGCAAGTAAGCTAAAATTCCAAACTAACTCAATACGCCAAATTGTTCCCTGGCAATGGCGCCATTTTTGATAACACTCAACTTACACCTCAAATAAGTGCAAGGCGGTCATCGTCAATATATTTACCCAACTTCAGAGTCGGGTTCGAATCCACAGGGAACAATGTGAGTGGCGATTAAACTAGTTCAAAACTATAGCTACAAGTTAAATTAAAATAAATAATAAGAAAAGACAAAATAGGGGTTTTTATCAATCAAACAAATTTTAACGTTTCAACTTATTTTAGAACTCAATACTTAGATTTCAATATTTTGAATCAATGATATAGAGAAACTAGGGTTGTGATCACTATGACTATTAATCTCCATTGAATAATAACTGTTCATGGTTCTCGTGATAGGTGGGAACAACAGATTATCCTTGCCGATGATACTATCTGACTTATCTCTCGACCTCACCAGACAATTTATTATCTAATTCTCTCGAACTTAGATAACATATCTATTTCCAACCGGATGTTATCTTAGGTAGATTGATCCAGTTACGACATCAATCATTAAATAGAAGGTTGGAAGCTTTCGAGTCCCTATTGATAATTTACGACCTCTAGTCTATTTCTTCGTTAGAAGCAAATAAAACCTAAGGCATAACCTAATGTTTGCAACCAATAGATTTAAGTTAAAACAACAGAATTTCAAGACGTTCCCACAATCACTCAAACCCTAATCCAACTATTAAATCAATGAAGTAATAATCATAGATCCCACAGCCCTAGTTATGGGTTTTAGTTGCTCATAAGATAGAAAGAGTTAACAAAGATTAAATTCATAACTTAAAGCAAGTGAACTTACAAAATATGAAATTCAAATTTGTTTCTCCTTTAAGTACAATAAGAATTTCCCACAACTAAATCAAAGGATGGAAAATTGAATTCTAAGTTAAGAGAGTAAAAAACAAGTGAACTCCCCTTTACTAAGTTACAAGATGTCAAAAGATGCTTCCGAAGTTGTGAATGAAACCCTAAAAGATGCTATCTCTACTAAAGCCTAATTAAGGTAATAAAATAACAAAATCACAACTGGGCTCGGATTTAGGTGACGGCATATTGGTGTTGATCATCAGGCTTCTGACGGCGTCTCAGATATGTCATCAGAAGTCGTGCCTTCTTAACCTGTTCTGCTTTACTCTGACGATATCCTTCGACGTCTTACCAGAGGAGTGATGGTGCGTAGCAAATGTCGTCATACCTTCAGCTTATTTCACCATGTTCTGTCCCACTTGACGACATCTTCTAATGGCTTACGACACTTGTGACGACATATTGAGATTGTTGTCACCTTCATCCAGCAACTCTTCTTTACTATTCTTCCTGACGCCTTTTTCTGGTAGCTTACTACATCTCTGACGGCTTGCAAGAAATGCCGTCAGACTCATATCAGCTCACTTGTACCAGATTTTACTTATTTTGTTCATCTTTCTTATGTTTTCCTCCCATCCTTGCTACAACTATAATATCACAATAAAACAATCAAAAACAACCAAAAGTTGCTTAAGACTTCGCAATTATTTAGAGTTAAAAGCCTCAAATGTGTTAGCATCTGCTTACACATCAATACTGCGGGTAACCTTCTCTTTTCTTAAATCAAGTGATAGGACAACTAGAGCTGTGGAAATTATGCTTGGATAAATTCTTATCCATGGATGTGAAGGATCCCACATTCATAGTTAAGAGGCTACAAACCTCTTTATCATAGATCGAACGACTTGTCACTCATTTCGAGCTAAAGATTATCTAAAACAAAAGACTATCTTTTATACCGATCGAGTCGAACTACAAGCAGTCTGATTCCCTGAGCTCAGGGATATATAGGCTAAGCTCTATGTTGAAAACTCGACTGCATTCCAACCTCCTCCAATCTGCTCATTCCTCAGCTTTTTGATTTTACAAAAACTCAAAAACCAACCTCTCTTAGTAACGAATTTATGGTCGAACAAAAATTAGAAACGTCAATCTCCCTTTGCTCAGGGTTACTTGCATCCACCCTACCTAAAGGGAGGGGCAGTTGTTGACACCTAATTTTTTCCCTCCACAACTAAATTTAATCCTGAATTTCTTCAACTTTAAATAAAAGTGAAATATTTATTTCATCCAAATAAATGCGCTCTAAATTTTTTATTTAGGTTAATTTTATCATTTAAATAACGATTATACATTTTTCATATTCACATATACAAGATTGTATAAATTTTGTTACTTGATGAATATTTTTATCAAAGTTTGAGCTTTTACGGAGATAAACTTGAAAATTAATTTGAACTTATAAAATCTTGATTCAAATATATTTTACTATCAAAAATACTTTATTTGGGTGAATATTTGTTTGATTTTATTAAATCAAGACGCTCGGGATTAAAGAAAGTATTAATTTGTATCGAATTTTAATTAAATTTTGCCAATCTATTAGATTTGACCATAATTGCAAAGCAATCCGTCAATTGATTTTTAATTTGGTTAAAATTAAATAAATATGGCTACATTTTAAATCTCATTGGGATTATATTTTAAATAACCCCAAAATTCTCAAAAACTCTCATAACTTCTACCCAATTCCCACCAAAAATAACTTCAAATCCCAAAATTTAAATTTGAATTTCAAAATTTGTATTAGATTGTACAATTTCCCCTCAAAGTCCTTTTTTCAATTTTTGAAATTCTAAAATTGTACTACATTGTAAAATTTCCTCCCACCTTATCTTCCATTTCACCTTATCTTCAATTTTAAAATTTCAAAAACATTCCTAAATTCTTTTTTCCATATTGGTGGATGAAAAGAATTGAATCCCCATCTTGTCCTATAAATACTTTTCTCCCACATTAGTGGATGAAAAGAAAGGAATACCTATCCTTTCTTATAAATACAACCACAATTTTGGTAGAAAGACAAGTCTCAAAGCCTCCAAGAAATGACAAGCTTTTGAGCAAATAGTTGAAATATTCTTTTTAGTGAAAAAAAAAGTCTCAAAGTCAAAAAAGTCTCAAGATTGAAAAAAAAAGCTTTGAGCAAAGAAGTTTATTTTTTTATTAAATTTTTTTCTTTTTCATGAAATTTGCGGGCTAATTGAAGTTCTCGAGTTGAAAGCTTTCCGATGGTGATCAAGACTCCGAAGAAAGCTTGAAGTTTCGTTTTGCTTCCCCAAAAAAGAAAAACATACCTTTTTTTTTTTTTTAGTTTTATTATCATTTTCTTTTTCATTTCTTTTCTTTGTACTTCGTAGTTGCAATTATTTTAGTTTTATTATCGTTTTTTTGTTCATCTTTTTTTCTTCTTTATTGTTCGTAGTTGTAATTTTGTTTGCTGGGATTGTTTGATATAGACGGCCTTGAAGGCCATAAGATGTTATGGTATCGATATTATGGCTATTTTCATAGTCATGGTATAAAAATTAGCTAGCAATAGTTGAACGTATTTTTTTCTTTATTCTTTGATTATTATGAGTAAAGTTTTGATCTTTACTTAAAATATGTACTCTTGCTTTATTTAAATTCATTGTTGGCGTATATGTTTGTTTTTAGCATGTAAAGTTGTCTCCTTTTTGTTGGAAAGAATAACTAATATTGATTATTTCGCCTTTTGCCTTTATTCTTTGATTATTATGGCTAAAGTTTTGGTCTTTGCTTAAAATATGTACTTATGCTTTGTTTAAATTCATCGTTGAAGGATATGATTGTTTTTATCATGTAAAGTTGTTTCCTTTATATTGAAAAAAATAGTTAATATTGATTGTTTCTCCTTTTGGCTTTATTCTTTGATTATTATGAATGAAGTTTTGATCTTTGCTTAAAATGCATGCTCATTCTTTGTTTAAACTTGTTATTGGTGGATATATTTGATTTTAGTATGTAAAGTTGTTTCTTTTATGTAGAAAAAGAATGGTTACTATTGTTAAGGGTTTGTCAAATTGTTTCTCAATTTAAAGTAGTGAGTTACTCATTTTTGTGGTCAAAATTGTCTTTGATATTCTCCTGTTTAGATTGAATAGTTGTTAGGGTTATAGGTTATGTTGAAATGGTGTAGAACTAAAATAGGTGTTGGCATAATTGGAAGCTTTCTCTTAGAATTAATCTTTTACTATTTCTCCTATTTTGTCTTCGAATATCATTTCTCAAATATGCTTAATATATGTTATTTGCTTCACTTCGCTTATTGGTTTATTGCTTAACGTGGTTTTATTCATTTAGACGTCCCATTGTTATTCACATGCTATGGTAATTTTTCTTCTTCTAAGTAATTAATATGAGCAAATATGTATTAATCTATTTGTCCAAATTTTAACCAACTATGCTTGTAGATTCATGTATTCTTTTCAAGGGCTAGTTAATTACATTGTGCTAGATTCAATTTATTGTAAGATTATTTAGGAGATGGGTTATTTTTCTTTTCGTTGTATAATTTGATTTTCTTTGATATCATAGCTTACTATTTCTGTAAGTTTGAGAATGTATTTTTTTCATCTCATCATTTATCTATTAAGTGTAGAATTTTTGAACACATATTAATTATTTTTCTTTTATCTTTTCCTTTGCATGAATCTGTTTTGGAGTTCAAATGGGCTTCTTTCCTCTTTTATTCATAATGGGCCAATGAGACCCATCTCTCCGAGTCAAGTTTAAAGTTTTAAACTCAAAGTCGATTATATGGTGTGCGGGTGCAAGAAGATGAAAAAGAAAGAAAATGGGTGAAAACCCATTGATGAGGTTACTAAGCGATTTGAAAAGTCTCAATTTTTATTATTTCCTTATTTTTATTTATTCATTTATTTATTCATTCATTTGGGTCTCGAAGCCAAAGTTGTAATTTAATACAAGTGAAATGGATTTTGGGTCTCAAATGTTCGAAAACTAGCTTAGGACAGGTTATGATCCAAAAGCTCAAGTATTTAGATTAGGACAGGTGGAGATAAGTCAAAAGTCCAAATTAGCATAGTACAGGGTTTATGATTTGGGCCTAATGGCCTAAATCCTTTAATCTCCCCCTTTCTCCTTTATATGCTAATTGTTCTTAGTTTTCCTAGACTTAGTTAAAATCCCTGCTAAGTCGTCAGAATTTGTTTTGCACAAATCTTGAAGACAATTTTCCTTGATCATTTTCTTTTCAAAAAATACAATTTCCCTTTTTAAAGTTAGTCAAAAAGTTATTTTTAAATAGTCCGGATAACCGCAAGTTAGCGGATACTTTTGGTGCCTTAACAACCTTCCAAGAGTATTAATAGGAACCACTTACTCAGAATTTCTAAACTTAAAAAGATTTTTTCTGTTTTAAATCTTTTAAGTAATACTTTTAATTTTTCTTGATATTTTCTCAAAAATCATGTGGCGACTCTGTAATTTCTTAAATTGTTCCAATTTTTATTTAAACTTTTGGAATAGTTTAAAAGGTTGAAAATAATATTTTTCAAACCCTTTCAAATCGAAAAAGGGGCAAAAATGTCCCAATCAGATTTTATTACTTTTTTGGTTAGCAGGTTTGTGGTACTTTTATGGGTTGGAATGGATGGTATCAGTATTAGTGTCGGTCTTGGCATTGGAATAAGCTAAAGGGCTAACATCATTGGACGAGATTGTTGGTTGTTCTATCCTATTTCATTTTGGGGTTAGTAATATTATGTTTTGGAACATCCTTGGTTATGGCCCTGTTTATGGCCCCTGTTTTGGTATTGGTTGGATTATTAGTATGGGATGGTTGGACTCGGTTGGGTCAGTCACAATTGTGATCTTATCCCAGAGTCTTTATGTGAGCTGTTACACTATCTTGTTACATACTCTAAATTCAGCCAACTCACGACAGGCGGCTGGAGGTTGGGTTGATTAAGGGGGTGGTTTCCGGTTCTGATCGAACTTGGGACGCCCGTTACGACAAGGCCCCAGGGTGGGTCATGTAAGTTTATCATACTATAATCCATTAGCATATCCTTCTTTCACATGTTACTACTACTTATCTATCCTATGTCTAAATTATATTCATGGCTCTATAAGCATCAACCAATTTCCTTTCCATAATCACAAAAGGAAGTTTGGATCAACAATCTTTAACAACCTAATACTTTCATTAATGACCTGTACTTTTCTAATACAATGAAATACTATCAAGAACTCCTTTTCTACTTCAAAAATACCCCAAGTCACCTTAACTAATAACTCCTTCTCTACCTTCCACCATGAAATCTACATCATACTCACTACCCCTTAGATAACACCCAATGACATACCACCTTAATCCTATCTTAATAGAATACATAGATCCATATATGTAATCTTAACCAATCGCTATCCCCATATTTTTTGTCACTACAATTCTAAATACATACTTGTAATTTTGATGTCATTCTACCAATTATAGATCATAACACCCTAATTTACAATATGCCTCTGTAAAAATCTATTCAATAGTTTAGGTACATACTTTTTACACTCTTAGGCGCTATCTGTAATGAAGGGCTTAAGAGAAATATTAATACATATCATATTATATGTTAAATGCATTACTCATATGGATGAGAACAAAAGCTTTTGAATTAAAGGACTTAAAACACACTAACGAACTCCTCTTAAGCCCTTTGTGTGATTTCTAAAGTTTTGAATAGTTAATCTGAGAGTGTCAAATTTGGAGGAATTGAAATTTGCTACTCATATTATCTCAAGAATTAGGCATAGTTTGAGGAATTTAGAGTAACACAAGAATCAATATAAGTTTCTAAGAGGAAAACTATTACTACACGATCTAGAGTATGAAGGAAGGGAAACATTTCATAATTACCTTGTAGCCTCTCAAAGAAAAGTACAAATATCTCCGTATTGTTCTGCAAAACTCTACTAGACACGGCTTCACAGACACCCTAGGACACTTGAACTCTGTGCTCAGATACCAAGTTTGTAATGCCCCGAGACTACCCCCTGATATCACACGGTGCTTAGAATAATAAGTGATCCCAAGATAAACCATGATACTGGCATAATTTATGAGAAACTAAATAATATACACAAAACTAGAAATACTATTTGAAATTAATTTCATTAGCTAAACTTTGTCAATACAATACTATTTAAAATATTTACAACATTGGTTATACAAAAGGATACTAAAACTTAATACATTAACTCTAACTACCTGCCTATGAAACCTTTACTAATACTGACTATAAGTAGCCGGGACATGACCCACAACTATCCCTAATTAAAAGAAATGAATAAAAATAAGTTAATAGAACAATAATTGACTTAAGTCCTCGAATAAAGAGAACTCATCACCTGCTGGATTGAAGCTGCGAACTGCCTGATCATGATGTTGTGAGATACAATTGATACCTACATTATAAAATAATATAGTCATGCAGGCATATATGTGGTTAGTACTTTTGGAATATACCATGTATGCGAGGGTGCATGCAATAAAAAAAGCTGATATGTATCAAAAGCTTAATAAAATCATGCATGATGAATGTATACAGACTCACCATGATCATGAATAAACTAAGATACTGTAAAGCATAAATAGCAAGGCATAAAATTGGTAAAATTAGTGAGGCATTACACTTAATTTCTAAAATCATGTTTTTGTGACAGATTCTTACAACCGACATAAACCATATGAGCAATATGGAGTCTAACGTCTGACCCACACTGAGGAGATCTGCTCCATACCTTGCCATTGTATAGAATTTGAACTGGAGTGATCACTAAACTAGGCTATTTGGGCAAGAAAACACTCTTTGGTAAGAACCCCTTTAACCTACGGTGGCACATAGTTTTTGAAAATTAGGGTGTGCTGAACCCACATCCCCTTGATGCAAAATACTACTCCCAAATTATACCAGTGCTCATAATATTTGAATTTCACTTTAAAGCAAGCATATAAGTTTATAAGTTTGAAAACCAATAATGCTTCTATTGCTAAATCATGTTCTAACATAAATATGTGAATTTCATATCTAGTCTGAGATCATAAGATCAAAATTGATATTATAATCATGATGTGATAAACTGTAATCTTAAATAAATAGTCTAAATTGCTTGTAAACTGACTGAATCATGCCAAAAATTATATACATTTACCAATTCATGGGAATTTATGTCAAAATGCTAAAACTCAATTCATAATATCAAATATGTGAGTAAAACATGAGTAAATATGAATTCTTGCACTAAATGAACTTTAAATCATAGGTAAGAATCATTATTTCAAAATCATGAAAAATAAGTATGAACCAAAATCATCAAATCAGTAAAATTCATGTAAAAATTAGGCTTTTAGCACAAGGATGAAATCTAATCCTTGTTCAAACCTCACATACCTGAACTTATTGGTTTCTTAAAATTAACCTTGAATTTAGAGTTCTTGAGGTTAAATTATTGAGAGAAACCCTTTGTTTTTTATGTCACTTTAGAGCTTCGAAGGAGAGGAAATGTTGAATTTTGAGTTAGAGAATGAAGCAAAAATGTTTAAGTATAGGTCATAGAATCACTTAGGACGTAAATGACTCATTTGACCTCAAAAACTGAAGAAAAAAAAATAGAATTTTAGACCTTGGTCATGGCATGGTCTTATCGCAAAGCACAGTAGCGTGCCACACTCTTATCGCGGACCTTTACTGGTTCGCTCACAAAAATGCTCATAACTTTTCACTTGAGTATCATATTAAGGCAAAATTGGATGAGTTGGAAAGAGGACTCAAATACCTTTCATTTTTTGGGTCTTGAGCTCCAAAACCTTATAAATTCTAGAATTTATACCCATTTAAACTTTACCCATGTAGGGTTAAATACTAAAACTCAATTGATAACAAATTTTCTCAACTCAACTTTACTCTAAATATTTTCTATGACCGCAATTCTTATCAAAAGAACTTTACACACTAGTTAAATGATTATGAAACTTATATATGATTAAAATAATTAATTTTGGGGCCTATAAATATATGATGAACAATTTGAAGTTTACCTAGGAGTTTGTGGGGTATTACACAAAATCAAGTTGAGAAGCTAATGAGATGATGCGCAACATGTACAAGTGACAAATAGGTTATTAACATCTATTTTATTGAGTAACCGAGATTATTAATCATGATCTCAAGTTCATGAATACCATTTTCACAAGTGGGTTCATTTAAATTCCTTAAGAATGAACATGAGGGTACAATAAATATTTACAATGATTTTGATATAATTTAAATTAACCTTCATTGAATTTCAAGAACACTCTTTAAATTAGTAAATATTAATTTATTGATTAAATAATACCTCTATAAAAAAATATATTTCATGGTCCCAAAATATTAATTTAGATAAGTTTTACTATATTTGTTATGAATTCAAATGCATTTGATGATTGTCCATTTAATGAATGTTGTATTATATTTGTACCTTATTAATATTAGGTTTAACTTTTTTAACCCTTGGGTAATTTCTTATAGTATAATTATAATATTCTTCACCTTTGAAAGACACACAACAACTCAATTGAAAAGTCAAGAAGTTATCTCCCCTTTCTACATTCCTTTGAAAGACACACCATAACACAATTGAAAAGTTATCTCCCCTTTCTACATTCCTTTGAAAGACACACCACAACACAATTGAAAAGTCAAAAAGTTATTTCCCCTTTCTACATTCTTGTCTATATATCTATTTTATATTATTCTATATTGGTCATATATAACACGTTATCAGCATGAAAATCTAATCAGCTCATAATATTTTTGGTATGGATTTATTTTCTATTTTGAACATCAAGCGAGAGGTTTGCTTTCTAACTTATTTACGTTAATTTTGATTGAAATAGATTTATGGCTATATTCTACTATGTGTCACTTTAGAACTTAATTGTATCTTGAATTTTTAAGGAAAACTTAAAACAATATTAACTACTGGGATTTTCATAGTATCTTAAGTGAATTTGATATGCTCGAGAAATTATTTTCAAGTGTTCAATCACAATCAACTTTATAATTAGGTTCGGTAAAAGTACAAGAATATTAAGGACTAATCTAAATTTTATTTTCTTCCTAATATTAACTTGATTATATTAAAAAAAGTATTATAATGTCATTAAATAATTTAAATACTATCTATATCGGTACTTTCACATGAAGAAGTTGAGTACTTTAAATTATTATTTTTGGATTTGAGGTTTCCATGTATACTATCAAAAATACGTCTGCATCTACAAAAAAAATTCTTGAATACTATCTTTGAGGCCGAATTATTGGAAGTTAAACTAATTGTCACACCATACGGACAAAATCATAAGTTGGCATTGACAGATGACTTAAACCTTCAAGATTTAAAGTAATATCTTTAATTGATTGGTCTTCTTGTTGACACAATTCAAACCAGGGTCTAGTCGAGTCGGGTGCCTCAAGTGCAACCGGGACCGGAGACCACCCCCAATACCCTACCATAACCATCTTGCAATCTATGTTCAATGAATTTTAAACATATAACAAGATAGAACAATAATAAATAGAAGACATTAATAAAATACATAACCATAACCAACCAAACATCCAACCAAGTATCCAAATGGTGTCAACCCCAATGCCAATACCAATACCAAGGCTGACACCAATACTGACATCACCCATGCCCATAGTAGTCACACAAAGCCTCTAACCGAAAACAAGGAACATCCGATCGGGACATGTAAAGAAGTCCAAAGCATAAAATAGAGTCTTTCGGAGTATGAAAACTCACCAGTCTGACTCTGAGCTGTCCCTAAATCCATGTCACTTAGCAGGAGGAGTAATATGGCCAGTTCTTGTATCATGTGAGGATACAACACCCGAAGATGGTTAGCATGATGAATGCTAACATGTACTCAGGAATAAGGATAAAATAATGTCATTATTCAAAACCAAAGTAAATAATCATATGCAATCACATACATATATACATATATACCATGTTGGGAAAGAGAACCGGGTTTAGCATAAATTTAAAACCTTAACCTGGGTTGTGTCCCCTGAACGAGCATCAATACGTGTAGCCGCATGAACTAGAGAAATCATAGGGGCCGGGGATTCCCGTGTACCTTTCGCTCTCCATGATACATATATACAAGTATAAACTTAGGGATTTCCATGTACTCCACAAGTATATGGTCTCCATGACCAACTCTCATGTAGGCAAACATGAGTTTCCAGTGTCCATGCATTGGACTTACCCTTCACGGTTAGCTATCACAACCCGCCATTATTGTCCGATTAAAATATTTATCACATAACCAAACCATGAATACCAAGAGTCAATTATCAAGGCTTTATGAAGTGGTATTGTTATACCAAGTATAGCTTGTAAGCAACGTCACTAGCCAACACTTATGGGATTCTCATGTATCCCGCATGATTTCCAATTAAACCAAATCCATGGCAACCAAGGCCTTTTCAATCCATTTAAAACCAACCAAACCAATTTAAGTTCCATTATATATTTTGCAATGCAAGGATTTCAATAAAAGTCAAACTATGTCATAAAATCATTCTCGTTGGTATTTTATCAAATATGTTGAGGGAATATAGTTTCCAAAACCAAAACCAAGCATCAATTGATCATTTCCACACAACCATATGTTCAACCACTATCATAACATGAAAACCATAAGAAAAACATGGGAAAACATTATCCAACCAAGAACAACTAAGACCCCCAACATATATTTGAAAATCAAACCAATACCACAATATTACCATGAAAACCATTCATGAAAATATACATTTTGTTGAACTAACAATGAGGGAAGAGTAACATGCCTTAGACACCAAGAAAGACAGAGAGAAACCACCCTTTGAAAGTCCTAATTGATCACCTTGAAGAAACCCTAGCCTTTTCTTAAACCAAGATCTTAAGAGAGATTTAAGAGTGTAAAGAGTATTTAATTAAGAATAGTAGGTTAAGAGAGCCTCCAAAGGTATTTTATATTGTGGGGTAAAAAGAGGTTAAGAGGAGAAATTTCCAGAATACCCCCAACTTAAACTGTAAAAATTTCCACAGGTGGGTACGATTGGACCTCTCAAATTATCCCCATATCATACAAGTGCTACCCTCCAGTCTTATTTAAGAAAAAAAGTTGGACACCATATTCTGTCCAACCTACAACTCACTTTCCCAACTTGTGACCAGACAATATGACTCGTATGGTACAGTCGTACCTAAGACAGAATCAAAAGAGGTTGAAACTGAAAAACATACGGCTAGACTACACCACTCATACCCTATCCTTACAACTCTTAGTGAGTCACTCATACTCAGAGCCAAGTCAAGTTACTAAGTTTTAGATTAAGTGAAGGATCAACCCAATGACCCACAACAAAACCATACGAATCGTATCCACCAAGTCATACCCACAACAAAAAACCAACCATCACTCACTAGACACCTTACGAGTTGGGTCAACTGACCTATACCCATACCATACGGCTCATATGGTAAGTCGTATGATCAATAGAAAGCTCAAAACCCAGGAAATTTCCAAGGACCAAAACCCAGGGTGTTTCACTTATCTATTTATGTTTAAATCAATCAAAGTTGTCATTATGTGCACACATTATTTTAGTTCATTTAATACTCAAAGGAGGCATATTGTATGATGCACACAGTTGTTTTATTCTTTTGGACTTATTTTTCTAGTTTGAACCTTTCCACAATTTCATTATATTGTTTATGAATTGTGAGAATGGGTAACATGATACTCGATGTGATATTATGTGTTTAGAAGTAGATTTTGAGTTTTAAAAGTTAAAAACCCTAACAAAGTAAACATTTAATAAAGATGAGTTTGGAATAAAATTCTGACAATTTCGTTAGATTTAAAAGGTGATTTTTGGGTTACTTAGAACTTTAATTCAGTTCCGAGGCATTCAGATAGATTTCAGGTCATTGGTTTAAAATTTATAAACTTAGAAATTTAAGAGTTGACCTAAGATAATTTGGTCAATACAACCTTATATTGGTATTTTGATGGTTTCAAAAAGTCCAAAACATATCTTATAGTCAATTTTTTATTGGTTTGTGTCCCTAAGGTATTGAATAAAATTAAGTACTTACTCAATGTTTGGAAATGCCATTTAATTTTAAGGGTATCATCTGAAGAAAATGAGCTTCGAATGATATTTATATTGAACCATTGGATTCATATGTGATTGCAAAACCATTATAAAAAAATATCATATTTTGAGTTCGTATGGGGAAGTTAAGATTCTTTTAGTGCATAGTATTGTTGTCATCATCTAGTGATTGAAAAAGAAAACTTTTTGGTTGCAAATATGAGGTCTCTGAGTATAAAAAAGTGACAACTTTTGGGACCTTAATATTTTCAATATTTTGGGATCTAGAAAGTTCCTATTGTGGTGATTTTTAATGTCTTCTTCTCATATGAACATTGGGTATGCATTTTTACCTTTATTTTATCATTGACCAAGAATATCCGTTGTGTTTTAATATTTTGATTAAAAAAGTTGAGATGTTGTAATTATTTGATTTTTGGTGATTTTTGTAAAATATTTATTTCTGTAAGATTTGACCATTTTACCCATCTACGTGGATTCTTTATGGTATTTTTGGGGTGTGGGGATGATTGCATGGTTCTCAATGCATTCCAGTGTGATTTGTATGAGTTTGTAGTTTTTGGTGTCTTGAAAAGCCTTATAATTAACTTTGATCAACATTTATTGACATATATGTCGGATGGAAAAATGGACTGCACCAACAGATCCAGAACGTTGATTTTAGGTTAGTAACATGGTTGGTGTGGTTTTATGGATTTTATATCTCATGTTGACCCATGATTTGGAAAGTTGCAAAGTTGAGTCTCGTGGGTCAATTTTTTGAAAATGATATTTTTTTGAAAAATTTGATATTGCCTTTAAGTCCTGAGCATCGAATTTAGTGGGGTATCTTAGTTTGTCTGCATACTCAGGATTCTTGATGAATCTCAAACGGTCCATAGAGACTTGGATTTGTCTAAGTCTCTAGTTGGTGCACCACTTAGCTGCTGCCCTCGCTTAAGAGCCTTGGCCTGATAGCCAAAGTGTCACCTAAGTGACACCAAACTTGCTTAAGTGATTGGTGCTTAAGCAATGGCTTGGTCTCTTAAGAGACACTGGTATGCCAGATGCTTGTCGCTTAAGCAACAACTAAGTTGCTTCTGCAGTGAGGTAGGCTTTTCTTAAGCATTTCCTAATTGCTTAAGTGATAGTCGCCGAAGCTATACAATAGTTTCTTAGGCGTGCTTGGGTGGATTACACCCCCATCTTTGAGATTCTTTCACCATTTTTGAGACTTGTAGCTTGGAGTTAGAGTTTTTAGGCATTTTTTTCTATTTTAAGCTTGAGTAATCTCCAAATTCCTATTTTAATTTTTGTCCATTGATTTTTATTGTTAAAACCTTGTTAATACATGAGTTCAAAGATGAAAATCGGGAATTTTGGCATGGAAGGACTGAATTAATGATTCTTTAACTTAAATCCCAATTTTACACCATTTTGGTTGGGTTTTCTTCCATGAGTTCCATTAATCATGGAAAATAAATTTAAGGACCAAATTTCAGTTTTACCCTTCTTTTTGGTGAACCCATTTTGAGGGTCCATTTTGACCTCAATCCCAAAATAGGCAATATGGGTATCGTTGGATTTATTTTATACATAAATTCTATACTTGTATGTTTAGTTGATTGAGATTCTTTTCGTAAGGTATAAGCTCAGTTTGAAAGCTTGTCTGTATTAGTTTTTGGAATTGATGTAGGTTACAACTTAACTTCCTTCAGACTAGGATGAGTAGCAAATATTGGTATAAGATAATGTTATGGGTATGAGAACAAATCATGAAAATGATGTTGTTACTATGTTGTGCCCGTGTAAGGGCCAATATTATTGTTATTTAGTGGTTTTGAGACATTATAAGTTATGTGTGACTGTGTGGGGTCTTATATGATAATATTTTCATGATATTTGAATAATTAGTTGTTATCCTTGGTGGAAAATTATCTAAATTGGTAATTGCATGGTATCAAATATGGTATATCTTTCTTTGTTGATATGTGGATAATGTTGGACCATGAATGACCGGATTATTGAGTGGATTTTGGTTCACACAATTGGTATATTGGTTAGAATTGGATATTCTTAATTACTTGGTGGTGAGCATTGCATCCCCATATCATATTCATTCATGAAACATTAGTATCACTATGGAAATACTAGTTTGTGACATCATTATAGACCCGCTCCGAGGAATGTGCTAGAGAGAAGTCATGGATATTGATTTTGGTTATTATATTGTATATGGGTTGACAAACCCCCCATGGATCCTACCTGGGAACATAGCTCGGTGGTTTATGTGGAGGTTGTGCGACGACCTTGTGCATCATATTACATCATTATTGTCATTATCGTCCTCATATTCATTATATTTCATATGTGTATAATGCTTCTTCTGTGCGGTATCATTTCCTTTTATGTGATATCTATATATGTGTACGTCTTCCCATATTTGTAGGTATTATATCTGTATACTTTTATTTCCTTTCTCATATTTACGTATGGTATATGTGAACACGGTAGAACTGTTAGCGGAGACAGTGTGGGCTACCATTTGGGATATTTTTTGATTGCAGGTGACGTGCCTCTAGTGTGTATTTTGTATGATTTATTTTCAACTTTGCTCAGTCGGCCTATGAGACCTACTAAGTATAAGTGGACCATACTTACCCCTACTATGCCTTTTCAGTGTAGATCCAGGTACGAGTGAGCCACATGATATTTGATTCAGGCGGTACTTAGAGTTTATTTAAAGTAGTAGTAAATATATGCATCTGGAGTTGACTACTACCTTTCCCTTATCTATACTATATCCTTCTTGTATTCAGAGATAGAGTTGTTCTTTTTTGAATATGCTATGTATATTTTGACTTCAAGTTATAGTAGTTAGTTCTTATACTGTGACACCATGTTTAAGAGATTTGGTTTGGTATCTTGATGGTATTGTTTTGCTATTATCATGTTTATATGGTTTGACTCCATTTTAATAGTATTGTCTTGGTTTTTTGTATTATCTTTCATTTCATATCAGTTTAGGTGATAGACTTACTTGTCAAGGCTCAACACAACAAGTGCCATCATGACCCTTAGCTTTTGAATTGTGATAGATTGGTATCAGGGCAGCTAGAGCAGGACTCTATCACTGTTATGGAGTATGAGGCACGTTTCTATGCCTTGTCTAGATATTTTTATGCCTGTATTGCTGGCACAACCCAAACCAGGGCCTAGTAATGTCGGGTGCCTCAAGTTCAATCGGGATCGGAGACCACCCAAAAACCCAACCATAACCGTCCCGCAACCTATGTCAAATGAATTCCAAACATATAACAAGATAGAACAATAGTATATTAAAGACATTAATAAAATCCATAACCAAAACCAACCAAACATCCAATAAGTGTCAGCCCTAATACCAATACCAATGCCAAGGTTGACACTAATACTGACACCTCCCATGGCCAAATTAGTCACACAAATCCTCTAACCGAAAATAAAGAACATCCGATTGGGACATGCCCTTGACCATATCCAAAACCAAAGTCCATGAAATATCAAAAACAATGTAGAGAAGTTCATAACATGAAATTTATTCTTACGAAGAATGGAAGCTAACCGCTTCAGTCTGATACAAAACTGTCCCCGAATCCAATCACTGAATAGGAGGAATTATATAGCCAATTCCTGCATTGCATAGGGATACAATACCTGAAGATGGGTTAGAGGGTGAAATCTAACATGTACTTAGGAATGAAGATAAAATAATGCCATTATTCAAAATCAAAGTAAATAACCATATGCAATCACACACACACATATATATATACATATATACCATGATGAGAAAGGAAATCAGGCTTAGAATGCATTAAAAATCTTAACCTAGGCTGTGTAGATTGACCGCCCTAAAACAACCCATGAGCTATATGGGTCCAGTGTTACCCCTTGAACGGGCGCCAATGCATGTAGCCGTACGAACCGGAGATATCATAGGGGCTAAGGATTCCTGTGTACCCTTCGCCCTCCATGATACATATATATAAGTATAAACTTAGGGGATTCCCATGTACTCCACAAGTGTATGGTCACCATGACCAAGCCTCATGTCGGCAAACATGAGTTTCCTGTGTCCGTCTAATGAAACTCACACCTTTACGGTTAGCTATCATAACCCGCCATTATTGTCCAATTAAAACCTTTAGCACATAACCGAACCACCAATTCTAGAAGTTAATTACCAAGGCCTCATGAAGTGGTATTTTCATACCGACCATAGCTTTCAAGAAATGTCATTAGCCAACACTTAGGGGATTCCCATGTACCCCACATGATTTCCAATTAAACCAAATCCATGGCCACCAAGGCCTTTCCAAAACATTTAATTAAATCAAACCAATTTAGGTTCCTTTACCAGATTATGCAATGCAAGGTTTTCAATACAGGTCAAACTATGTGACAAAAATATTCTCATTGGCATTTTAACAAACACGTTTAGGGCATATAGTTTCCAAAATCAAAACCAAGAACCAATTAACCATTATCATGAAACCACATGTTCAAACCAATATTATAACATGAAAAACCATAAATAGAACATGGGAAAACATCATCCAACCATTATTAACCAAAACCCCCCAACACATATTTCAAAACAAACACAAACCCATAATAATGCCATGAAAACAATTAAGTAAAACATGATTTTAGTTTGAACTAACAATGAGGGTGGAGTAGCATACCTTAGATACCTAGGAAGATGGAGAGAAACCACCCTTTAAGTCCTTAATTGACCACCTTGAGGAAACCCTAGCCTCTTTTTTTAAACCAAGAGCTTGAGATTGATTTAAGAGTGTTTAGAGGATGTTTGATTTGGCAATAGTAGGTTAATAAAGTAAAAAGAGAGTTTTATGTTGTAGGGTAAA
This sequence comes from Capsicum pubescens, assembly GCA_030864215.1. Classification (NCBI taxonomy): domain Eukaryota; kingdom Viridiplantae; phylum Streptophyta; class Magnoliopsida; order Solanales; family Solanaceae; genus Capsicum; species Capsicum pubescens. Next base: position 208,307,851 of record CM061540.1, on the reverse strand, counting down.
AAAAAATTAAGAGGGGAATGTTTAGAATACCCCCAACTTAAACTATAAAAAAATTCTGCAGGTGGATACGGTTTAGAGCCCTCACCCGTACCCACATCATATGAGTAGTACCTTCCAGTCGTACCCAGAACATAAGGTTAGACATCCACACAATTTCCACCATATGAATCCCCTTGCCCCACTCATACCTATAACATACGAGTAGTACCCATAAATCATATACAAGATAGAAGAAAAGAGGTTGGACATTGGACAACATACAACTCCACTATACCACTCGTACCCTATCTTCACGTCTCATAGTGAGCCACTCATAATTAAAGATAATTAATGTCACTAAGTTTTATATTAAGTGAAGGATCAACTCAACGACCCATCACCAGACCATATGACCCATACCACCAACCCATACCCACAAAAGAAACTTGACCACCAAACACTGGACATCCTATGAGTTGGGTCACCTAAACCATACCATCACCATACGACTCGTATGGTGAGTTGTATGATAAACAGAAGGCTCAAACTCATGAAATTTCTAAGGGCTTAAACCCTAAGTGTTTCAATTGCCACCATGACTGAGAAGATTTAAAAGTTTATAAAGGGGTTGAATATTTCTCTTCAGCTAGCTGTAACTGAGATGGTAGTGTATGAATTATTATTTCAGAGTATTATGGATTATTCTGGGATTTTTGAGTCTATTCTTCATGGATTTTAGGAAGGATCTAAGAAGGTGCATCATTTGGATGAGTTCAAAGGCCATACTTCTTGAGGAAGAGATTCTAGATATTTTTGTGGGTATCATGGTAGACCCGTGTAAGTAGATTTGAAGAGTTTAGGTAGTGGGTATTCTGGTTCAACATCCTTGGGTGGCCATTTTTACTTAGTCTTACCTTGTCCTATAAAGTCTTGTCTTAGAGTTTTCTTTGTGTGTGATGAGGTTGGCCATGTGGCCAAGGACTGTCCCTTTTGTTTGTTTAGAGCTACTCTTAATTCAGTTGTGAGGAGTAAAGGTTCTACTAAAGGTGCGTAGGGCAGAAGTAGTGGTACCTGTGGTGGTGGTTGTAGGATGACTTAGTCAAGTGGTGGTTGTGGACAGTGCTATGCTATACTTGCCAGACCATAGATAGAGGCTTCTGATGCCATAATTTTAGGTATCATCCCTGTTTGTTTTAGATCCGCATCTGTGTTATTTTATCTAAGATTGACTTTTTCGTATGTGCCTGTATATTTTTCTTTGAGTTTCAATTCTTCTTGTAAGCTCTTAATGTGCTTGTCCATGTATCTACTCTGTAGGAGACTTTTTAGTGGTGGATCGGGTGTACCAATCTTATGTTATGACCTTTATTGGGCGTGAGACATGGGTAGATCTGATTATTCTTGATATGGAAGATTTTGATGTCAACTTGGTTATGGATTGGTTAGCCCCTTATCATGTTGTCCTAGATTGTTATGTTAAGACCGTGACTTTAGCTTCACCTAATGTACCAAGTATAGCTTGGAAGGGTGTGCTTTATTTGGATCCCAAGAGAGTTATATATTTTCTTCATTCACATCATTTGATTGAGAGGGGATGTTTGTCTTATTTGGCCTATATTTGTGATACTAGTGTTGCTTTCTCTCCTTCTTTGGAATTTATTCGTGTTGTTCATGAGTTCATGGACATTTTACTTATGAATTAGCCTGGTATGCCTCTGGATCATGATATTGTCTTTCCTATTGATGTTGAGCCAACAACCAAGCCCATTTCTCTTCTCCCTTATTGGATGGCCCCAGTAGAGTTGAGGTAATTGAAAGTTTAGTTGGAGGAGTTGTTGAATAAAGGATTTATCCAACCTAGTTTATTATTTTGGGGTGCGCCTGTGCTATTTGTGAATAAAAAAGATAGGTCTATACATATATGTATTGATTATCGACAGGTTAACTAGGTGACAGTTAAGAATAAATAGCCACTTCCTTGTATTGATGATTTATTTGACCAGGTTTAGGGTGCTTCAGTGTTTTAAGATATTATTTGAGGTTTGGGTATCACCAGTTGAGGATTAGAGCTTCAAATATTCTGAAGATAGCTTTTTGGACTGGGTATATTCATTATGAGTTCTTGGTCATGTCATTTGGGCTGACAAATGCCCCAGTTGCATTCATAGATTCGATGAACCGAATTTTTCGATCGTGTCACGACTTCTTTGTTATTGTATTTATAGAAGATATCTTGGTTTATTCTAAGAGTAAGGCCGACCATGAGAAGCTCTTGAGGATTGTGCTTCAGAGATTGAGTGGTGAGAAATTTTATACTAAGTTCTCCAAGTGTAAGTTTTGGTTTGAGTTAGTTTCTTTCTTGGGTCATATGCTGAACAAGGATGGTATTATGGTTGATCCAGCCAAGATTGTTATGGTTCGTGATTGGAATAGGCCTAATTCTCCTATCGAGATGAAGAGTTTTGTTGGTTTAGCCGATTACTATCGGCATTTTGTTGAGAATTGTTCATCTATTGCTGCTCCATTGACCAAGTTGACTTTGAAGAATATTTCCTTTCAGTAGTTAGATGCTTGTGAGGTGATATTTCAAAAGATCAAGGATTTGTTGACTTCAATTCATGTCTTGAATGTCAAAAGAGGGCGTGGGTTTTACCATCTTTTGTAATGCTTCTGGTTGGGTTAGGTGTTGTGTTGATGCAAGAGGGTAAGGTAATTGCCTATGCCTCTCATCAGTTAAAGGCACATGCGAGTAATTACCCTACCCATGATTTGGAGTTGTGCGCAGTTGTATTTACTTTGAAGTTGGGGATACACTACTTGTATGGTGTTTGTTGTAAGATTTTCTCAGATCATTGCAGCCTTCATGTCACGACCTGAACCAAGGACGTGATGGGTATCTCAAGACCACCATGGACCGAAGATCACCCCCTTATCCTAACCTCAGGAGAAGAATAATCATGTAAATAAAGCAGAAGCTAATCAAAATAGAAATAAGAAGAATAGATAAACCAACTGTAAACTCTAAGTAGAAAAACAACCATCTAACCCACACTTGTCCACAATAGCCTATAAAACTAGAATATCAACTAAGTCGAGACATGCCCTCGATTATGACCAAAAGAAAAGAATTTGACAACACTAAGTCCATAAAATAAATCATTGCCGTCTGAAGGATGGAAGCTCACCACTTCACAACAACTCAACGAACGCACCACACCACCTAATGCTAAACAGGAGTAACAGGAATCCCTTCGGACCCTATAATATGAAATAATGTAGCTTCCAGGTATGGCTAGTAGGATAAACACTTGCATGTAACTCAGGAAAAATGGGTAAAATAATGCAATTACCTGAATATTCATATACGTATATATAGGATGTTGTGATATCGATAAAGGTCATGAACATGGGAGTTTAAAGATTTAACCTGAACTGTGTAGCTTGATCTGTCCTAAAGGCACCCATGGGCTATATGAGTTTAACTCCCAATGCTGAAAGGGCCCTAGTGCGTGTTATCCATACAGACCGAGGAAAAATTAAGAGAAAATTAAATCCACCGAGGCAATAGCCATCCCCAAATATATGCATTAAGTGTGCATCAAGCACATAGTCATGTTGACCCCCAACGCCGGCAAACTTGGTTTCTAGTGTTTGCTCCCCCAGGACTTACACCTTCATGGTAGGCTACACAATTTCCTTAAATACCAAATTAAAACAATTTGCACACAATCCAATCCATTAGCCCATGAGTCATTCATTAAGGGAATTACCACTTGGTATCATCATACCATTATATTTGCAAGCTAAATTAATTATTCCAAACAAAATTGACATAACCAAATTGGACTCCCAAGTTCCATTAAAAATCCAAAACCAAGGCTACCAAGGCCATCTAAAAGCATATTCATATCCATTAATCCTTTAATGCAATGCAATGAGTTCAAAATAAGTTAAATCCTACAATTAAACATATTTAAAACTAAGATTATAAAGTGGGTTGAGGTTAATGCCCATTCAAAGCCAAAATTTATTCAATTTGGGAAAACCCATGTCCCCCATTTCAATTATTTAAACAATGCACCAATTCAGTCCTAAAAGCATCGATTTAAAGCATGAATAATCAATTTAAAACACGAGACAAGTAATTCAATCAGTACCAACCAAAACCCCTCAATCCAATCTCAAAACCCATAATTTAAATCACATGAATATCTATTCAATTAATGTCACAATGTAACATTCAAGTGTAGGGAAGAGAAACATGCCAGAAATACACAAGGAATTGGAAGTAATTCAAAGTTTGGAGCTCGAATGATGAATTCACTATAAAACCCTTGAATGATCTTGGGTTTTGAGTTTGAGAGAGAAAAAGAATGCTTTGATCTTTGAAAACGAATGGGAATGGGGTTATTTTATGTTATAAGGTCATATAAGGGGTAAAAATACCAAAAGCCCCTCATCCCAAGTGAAAAAACAAAAATTGGATGAATTTTAAATAACGGCAAGGCACACCAATATCGTAGAAGTTAGCCTCTATGCCACATTAATATCGATGAGGAACCTTTGTGACACGACCTTTTATCATGGAGGCTTACTGCCTCGGGGTCCCAAAATAACCCCACACCCCTTTTAAAAAATCCAAAACTCTTCCAAAATCCCCTTTTAACATCCCTATGTATAATGCAATTCAAAAATCAATATTACGCACGCGAGAGGGTCAAATATAAAATGATCAAAATTTCAAGGGGTTTTACATTATCCCCCATTAAGATCATTCATCCCCAAATGATGATTTAGGATACTTTTAGCATGAGAATAGAAAGAATACACCAGAATCAAATAAAAAATTTGAATTGCAACAAGAGGACAAAAAAAATCATACCTTAAGTACTTTCATCCAACCTGGGGAACAAGAACCAGTATTTGGCCTTCATATCTTCCTTAACTTCCTATGTATCCTCTTCTACCTTTTGATTTCTCCAAAGAACCTTCACTAAGGCTACATCCTTGGTCCTCAACTTATGAACTTTCCTATCCAATATCTCAATTGAGAATTTTTCGTAAGACAAGGAATCCGTAACACCAGTATCATCAACAGACACTATCAAGGAAGGATCACCCATACACTTTTTCAGCATGAACATATGAAAATACAGGATGAATCAAAGGCGGTAGGCAATTCCAACTCATAAGCTACATTCCCAATCCTTCTCAATATATGATATGGACTAATTAACAGAGACTGAGCTACCCTTTCTTCCTAAACCTTATGAATTCTTTTACAGGAGACATCTTTAAGAATACCCAATCACTTACTTCAAACTCCAAATCCCTCTGCATCACATCTGGATAATACTTTTGGCGACTCTACGCAGTCTTAAGTATTTCTTTATTCACTTACACTTTATCCATGGCTTGGCGAACCAAGTAAGGAACAAACAACCTAGTCTCACTTACCTCAAATCATCCAATAGGAGACCTACACCTCCTACCATGGAAAACCTCAAAAGGAGGCATCATAATGCTAGAATACTAACTATTATTGTAAGTAAACTTAATAAGAGGCAAATGATCAACCCAAATTCCTTTAAAATCAATCACACAAGACCTTATCATATCATCAAAAGTATGAATAGTCTTCTTCACTTGTCCATCCATCTGAGTATGAAAGCGGTGCTAAGGTTCTCTTGTGTACCCAAACATTTATGAAATGAATGCCAAAAGTGAGAAAAAAATTGCATACCTCGGTTTGAAATGATGGACACTGGGGCACCATGCAACTTTACAATCTCCTGAATAAATAACTTATCACAATTATCTCCTGAGTAGTTAGTCCTCACAGGCAAGAAGTTTGCCAATAATATTCTATGGATTGATAGAGTTTTTGACACTTAAAATGATGAAAATATGCAAGTTACTTAGGTTGTCTTTTTAGATATAATGGGTTTTATGTTATGTTTTGCAGGAAATTAGGTTATGGGATGATTTTGGAAGAGAAGAGTAAAGGTTGAAGTTTTGGACCCTAGAAGTGGGCACTTATGGTCCGTATGTGCTACCTACAGTCTATAGGTGCCAAAGTAGGTGTCAAAGTTGAGAACCAAAGACTCAGAGGTTCAAAATAGAAGACCTTGTCATCGGCGAAGGGCACCTATGGACTGTAGGTTCCACCTACGGTTTGTAGGTGCCAGCGCAGGTCTCTGAAAAGCAAAGTCCAGAGAGTTTCTGAGGTTTTTGAAGACCAGGGCACCTACATGGGATCACCTACAGTTCGTAGGTGCCACTTACGGCCCGTAGGTGGTCCAACAAGTGGCCATCGACCTTGATTTTCCTTCTTTATTTGAGAGTTATTTACTAGGGTTTCCTTGTAACCTATATGTACCCTTTTGATGGTGTTAGTTAGTTTACGTACTCTATATACTTACAAACATATATTTGATTCTAGGATTTGATTTTTATCTATGGATTACTTTGTTCTTGATTTTGGTTGATAATTCAGTTAAAGTCTTTGGTTTTGATTCATTTATTATTGTGATATTGTTTGAATGTCTTCAATTATGAATTCCTTTGATCATTTCACAATAATGAGCGGCTAAAGTCCTTAGCTAGGATTATGGGAATCCTAGCAGAATAAGGAAGTAGGGGAAGTACTAAGTTGTTCTTAACTAATATTCTTGCATGTAATGCGGTTACATTTAGTTTAATAGATTTCTTAGCGGTTGCAAATGTTATGATCCCGCCTACTATATCACTACTTACTTCACAAGAGGAGTAAGGATTAGGAAAAAATAATCACACTAGTAATTTAAAGATTAATATCGATCTAGGCTAATCAACATCATCTAATAACTTGAGACTCAAATGGTAATAGTTAACTGGGATCTTAAGGATTAGTAATGAGACATCTTGAGATTCAAAAGGTAAAGGATGAAATCTGTCAATGAGTTCACAAGACAGTTGATGGTACATTACTTATCAGATTCTGCATGTAAAATATTAGTTGGTTCAACAAAGCACGACAAACCTACTGAGTTGAGAAGCTAGGGAAAACACAATCCTGGTGTTCAGTTCTGACTGACTACAACTAAAGTTGAGTTTTGTTACTTGTTCAAGATTACTACTACAAATACCTATTTATTTTTTTGCATTGCCCATTGATTCCAACAAACCAGAGATATAATTCCACGTATTTTGTGGGTTCAACCCCAACCTAAGTTAGGTTACTTTACTTGACAACGACTGCTTTATCTTTTATTAGAAGTATAGTTTGGGTGTTGATCAACCGACTTAGTCATTCTATCCACAATCACCCAAATGGAATCATACTGATTCTGAGACAACGGAATACCCATAATGAAATCCATATTGATCATCTCCCACTTCTACATGGGTAACTCTATCTCTTGAGACATGCCACCTGGACTCCAATGCTCAACCTTAACTTACTGACGAACCATATATTTTATGATACAGTTTTCCATATCTCTCTCTCTATTATTCCACTAGTAGATTTCCTTTAAGTCCTAATACAAATTAGTTAAACCTAGATGAACTATATATCTGGACTCTGGGGCCTTGGTCAAAATATTTTCCCGTAGACCATCAACGTCAGGAACACACAACCGAACTTGATACGTCAAGATGCCATCTCCTTCAATATCAAAAGCCATAACCTTTTGTTGACCCACATCATTCTTAATCCTCATAAGTATGAGATCCAAATCCTGCTTCTCCTTCACCTCAACACCAAGAGATGATTTGACCACTTCCTGAACAATCACTCCCCATCCCCAGAGTCTAAAATATGAGCTCCCATGTTAGCAAACCAATAAATGTCCTTCTTTAATCCTTTTTTCTCCTCCTCAACATGAGATAGGCTCCCCATGGACAACATGCTAATAGCATCAACAACAATATTAGCTTTACCTAGATGGTAGTAAAGCCTTATGTTGTAATCCTTATATAGTTCAAGCCACCTCCTCTGCCTGAGACTCAACTTATTTTGAGTAAAAACATACAATATGCTCTTATGATATGAATAAATATCCATGTGCTCCCCATATAAGTAATGGTGATAGATCTTCAAGGTAAAAACCACAGTTCCCAACTCTAGATTATGAGTTGGATAATTTCTCTCATACACTTTAAGCTGCCTGGAAGCATAGGCTACGACCTTACCGTGCTTCATCAAAACACAACCTAATGCCACACGGGATGTATTACAATACACAACAAAACCATTAGTACCCTTGGCCAGGGTCAAAATTCACGCAAAAGTCAACTTATCCTTTAACTTCTCAAAACTACCCTCAGAAGCATCAAACTATAAAAACTAAACCTTTTTTTGTGTTAACTTCATTAGCGGACTAGCAATAGTAGAGAAACTCTCCACAAACCTCTTATAATACCTAGCCAATACCAAGAAGCTCCTAATGTCGGTTGGAGTCCTGGGTCTAGGCCTTTTATTAACTGCCTCAACTTTCTGTGGATCCACTTTTATCCCCTCACTAGAAAACACATGCCCCTAAAAGGTCACAATACTTAGCCAAATTCATACTTAGAAAATTTTTCATACAACATCTGGTCTTTAAGAGCCTGTCACACACTTCAGAGATGATTGACATGATCCCCCTCACTCTTAGAGTTCACCAAGATGCCATCAACGAAGACTGCCTTAAAACCTGATTCAAAAGATCCATGAATGCATCCAGAGCATTAGTCGACCTAAATAACATTACTAAAAACTCATAATGACCTTACTGGGTTTGAAAAGCAGTCTTGAGAATATCAGGCTCCCTAATTTTCAACAGATGATAGCCTAAATGAAGATCAATCTTAGAGAAACACCAAGCACCCTAAAGCTGATAAAAAAGATCTTCAATCTTAGAAAAAAAGTACTTATTTTTTAGGGTAACCTTATTCAGCTGACAATAGTCTATACGCATCCGTAAAGACCCATTTTTCTTTCGCATGAAAAGTATAGGAGCACCCCATGGAGAAACACTAGAATGAATAAAGACCTTATCAAAAAGATATTTTAGTTTCTCCTTTACCTCCTTTAATCTAGCCAGAGCCATCCTATAAGGAAAAATGGAAATAGGATGGGTATCTGGTAGAAGATCAATCCCAAAATCTATCTCACTATCGGGAGAAATCCCAAATATCATTAGGAAACACTTTAGGAAATTCATTAACCATAGGGACAAATTGCAAAGAAGGAATTTCAGAATTAGAATCCTTAACCCAAACTGGATTATACAGACACCCTTTGAAAATCAACGTTCAAGCTTTAAGATAAGAAGTAAACTTCTCTTTAAGTACTAAGAACTCCCTTCCCATTTAATCATTGGTTCATTAGGAAAATGAAAATTGACCTTTCAGATCCTACGATCCAGAGAAGCATAGCACAAATGAAGCTAATCCATCCCTAATATAACATCAAAATCCTCCATATCAAGCTTTATCAAATCCACCAATGAATCCCTATGAAGTATGTACACCACACAACCATTATAGATTTTTCTTACTACTATAGACTCACCCACCAGAATAGAAACAAAAAAAGGGTCAAAAATATTTTCAAGATCAAAACCAAAATGCACAGCTACATAAGTCACATAAGATAGGGTAGAACCCGAATCAATCAAATAATATACATCACAATAAAAGAGATGGAACAAACCAATAATAACATCTTGGGATGCCTTATATTCCTGGTGAGTAGCAAGTGCATAGAGATGATTTCGACCACTACCAGTACCAAAAGTAGTTCCCTTTGGCGTAGGAGCTGAATATATGGTGATTAGAACTTTAATAACCCAATTGGGAATCCTTATGAAGGACAATATCATTGTATATGACCAAGATGACCATAATTATAGCACCAATTTCTCTCTTCCTCACAATATCCACGGTGAAGCTGTTTATAAAAATAGCAAGGAGGGTAAGGTGGGGCTGACTGAGCTCCACTAGTCTATGACTGGGACCCCTATGCTTTAGGACCAATGCTAGATTGAAAACAATGATCACCTAAAGGCTTAGGAAAAGAAGTATTGGCAGATGAATATTAATTTCCCTAATTCTTCTTCTTAGTCCACTGTCTACCATCTTTCCCACTGTTCCGCTGACCTTCACCCTACTCAAAATATCTAAACTTCTTATTCTTCCTTTCTCCAATCTTTGCCTACTTTTTTTCTCATCATTTACCTGCTACATATAAACCACTATCCTGGATATATTCATATCATTATTCAATATAGCTACCTTATATTCCATCACCAAATCATGGGAAAAACCAAAAGTAAACTTTCTCATTTGGGACCTTATATTAGACACCAAATTTGGAGCATAACGAGCTAACTGCTGAAACTTCAGAGCATATTCCTCGACACTCATCTTACCCTACTTCAATTTCACAAACTTTTCAGCCTTAGATTCCCTCAACTCCTGAAGAAACATGTGATCAATAAATGCACCTGAAAACTCATCCCATATTTCTTATTTAACATTATTACCCTCATAGATTCCCATTCCTTATATTACCTATAAGATATATCTTTTAATTGATACACAACAAACTCTACACCCTCAGAATCAGTCATATACATCACCCTAAAAATCTTCTCCATTTTATTAAAGAACCCCTAAGGATTCTCCTCAACCTTAAAGCCTATAAATGTTGGGAATTCAATCTCATAAACTATCCAACTCGAGTGACCTCAAATGAATGAGAAATAAAACCAACACGGTCAGATAGAAGAGACTTCGATGCCACTAACTGATTAAGTATATGAATAGAGTAACAAAATTTTACATTAGTGATATCTCCCCGAGGTGATTGAGCATAGGTGTCACCTGATCGAGAAGATCAAAGAGGATTAATAATGACTAGTAGATCCCTACGTAGAGTGGTACAATCAATATCAAGGACCCTACACTGGGTATGCACTTCATAAATTGGGTGAGTCCCCTCCACATTCTCCTCGGGTGGAACAGAGGTACTAGCAGAGTTTTTATGAACATTAGAACTTTGGGGAGGCAAGATAAAAAATGCGAGGAAGTCATTTGTAAGACCCCACAATGTCCTAGTCATTTCAGTCCTATATAGCATGCCAAAAGAGGTCCCAGACTTAGAATGTTTTTCCAGCTAAGTTTTGACACTTAGTCTCATTTTGTCCTCGATATTTCAATAGCATCATTTATGATCTTTCTGGCCTTAGATTGTAAATTTTTAAATTAATTCATGATTAGGGATGTCAATAGGTCACATTGGGTGAGTTTCAGAATTTTTGAACATTGTTTGAGTTGTGTTTGGATGGACAAAATAGCAAGCTAATTCGATATTAATGAATCGCATTGGCTATCATGCCTTATCAATCGACGTGATGTGTCAATGATCACGTCGACCCAATCGATGTGACGTGTTTCCTATCACATCATTAGGCCAATTTTGCTCACTGACTTTTGAGCTTCTAGGGGCATTTAGGTCCTTTTCCCCTTACCCAATTCAGTCAAAACACAAAATTAAACCTCTCAAATGGAAAAATACATTTATTATTCTAAAAAATCCTCTCAAGAAATAAATCCTAGTTTATCAAGTTCAAGTCCAAGTTCTAAGAAATCCCTAACAATCTTTATGAAATCAACAATCAAGGTATGTTAGGTGTTCATCCTTGGGTTTCCTTCCACCCTTGGAGTTCAAGAACCCTTTTTAAAACTATATGTTTTTAAATTCATTATTTACATATGCAAATTGGGTTATATTTATGTTTGTGTTGTTGTATGGGTTTCAATTCATGATTTAATTATAAGTTTCATGAACATAAGATAGCATGTATGTTGATTGATGTAGTTATCATGTTAAAACCCTTGAAATTACAAGTGTAAGTTGTAGTCATGATGCTTATGTGTTGTTCATTACCATGTGCATTAATTATGCTCCCTAAGTGTTTGATAGAATCTCCATGAATGGTGTAATCATGACATGTTATGATGTGTTCTAATTTATGTACAAGTTCATGACCTCCAAGTGTTTGAGAAAATGTCTCATCGAATAAATTGTGAACAATTGAATATTGTTATGCTTTCTAGATTTGTTATGTTTTATCAATTATGCTATCGAGTCCTGGGAGTATTTATTACCTAAAATCTAGCTATTTACTTAGTTGCAGTAGTTATAGAATAGTCCTAATAAAGGTCAAGAACAGTAGTACTCAGTCAGTAATAGAACTCAATGAACTCAATCCAGTTCAGTCAGTCAACACAATCAGTCTCAGTTCAGTTAAGCTTAGTACTGTCTAGTGATCAGTTTAGTATCGATTCTGTGGGAGTAGGATTCAGCACCGAGCGTACTCAGGGATGGGGGCATTCCTGCCAGCAGAGGGTTTGACCCTTAGTAGCAGTCCCTACGTTACAGAACTACGTAGCCAGCATAGGGTAAGTCGTCCTTCTGCCAGACTAGGGTTGCTGCCATCATATATATATTTCATGAGTCTTCCTTCAAGATTAGGGTTGACCTAATATTATTAATATCTCATGGAAAGCTACTAACACCCTTCCAACTGGGGTCACAGGTTGGACCCCAAATTAGTATATATCGGGGTATGTTAGTTAGATGAACACTCCCACAGTTACAGTTTCAGTCTCAATATTCAGTAAAGAAATCAGTCAGTTCTACAGAACCATGGCTATTAGTTATCAGTTACTCAACCATCAGAATTCAGTACTCAATTTCAGTATAATCATAGATACATGATATATATCTACATGCGCAATATTGCATGTTCAATATATTCAATAATGACAGTTTTGCATGTACACTCATCCAGTCACTTCATGATGTTCATTTAGTCTGTTATCATCTCTTGCATATAAACCTATGAGAGTCTAAAAGTCACATCATGTATAGTCTTGTGCATGGGTGTGTAGTGCACCACACTTATGGACAAGAAGATATGCGGTATTTTTAGGAAATAGTTACCTTATTTCAGTATTCGTATCATGCAAGTGAGAATGATATCAAGTTAAACTCTCTGTATAATCCAACTTTCCTTTTATTATAGAACATGCCTCCCATAAAAACCAATGAAAGAAGGACTAGGAACCAGCCAGCACCTCCGCCCATTCAAAAAGATCCCCTGAATGAGCATGTATGTCATGAAGAATTCAAAGAAGATTTCACGACCCTAGCTCATTTTGTAGCAACCTAGAATAAATTCCCATCTATTGTTATGGTCAACCTAGTGGCCAATACTGCTGCAGCTAGAATTTGGGACTTCATTCGAATGAACCCTCCTTTATTTTTAGGGTCTAAGTCTGAAGAGGACCTACAAAAATTCCTTGACATGGTGTAGAAGGTAACATATATTATGGGGGTAACCACTAGTAAGATTGCTAAAATAGATTCCTATCATTTATAGGATATGGATCATACATGGTTTAATCAGTAAAAGGTAGATCGGGCCACAGATATACGGGTGATAGAATGGGAGGAGTTTGCTACTTCCTTTCTAGATAGGTTCTTCCCGTTGGAGTTGAGGGATGCCAAGATTTTAGAGTTCATTAACCTGAAGCAGGGCAACATGAGTGTGAAAGAGTATTCCTTCAAATTTACTAAATTAGCCAGGTATACTCCTCATATGGTAACTGATAACAGATCTAAGATGAGTAAATTTGTATCTTGTGTATCTGACTGTGTGGTCAAGGAGTGTAGGACTACAATGCATATTAAGGAGATAGACTTGGCTGGGTTGATGGTACATGCTCAACAAATTGAGGAACAAAAAACTAAAGAAAATGAGAGGGAGAAAAAGAAGGCTAGAATAGGTAGCTTCCACTTCACTCAGCCTAAGTCAGGGGGTGGTAATCTTTCTCAGTTCCACCCAAAATCTTCAGTCCCAGCTCCGTCCTTAACCTGTTCTCCAGTGCCAAAATTTAGAAATGGTAATAAGGATAGGGCACAAGGATTTAAATTTTAGGATAGTGTTAGCAGTGCTCGAATAAATCCTCTTTGTCAAAAATATGGCAGAAATCATCAGGGTATCTGTAGAGTGGGAAGCGATGTATGTTTTGTGTGTGGTAAACCAGGAGAGAGTGCCCTCAGGTGGGTTCACAGAGTCAGCATAATCATCCCTCAACTCAGTCTGGTCACCCGTCTCAGCAGGTGCCACTTCCAGTGCCACCAGTAGGCAATGCCCAAACAGGCTCTATGTATTCCAGTCTCGACAAAATCAGGATAGTTCTCCTGATATGGTCACTGGTATGTTACAAGTTTACCATTTATACGTTTATGCTTTGCTAGATCCAGGAGCATCTTTGTTCTTTGTAACTCCTTATATACCTATCAACTTTGGAGTCAGTCCCAAAATCCTAACAGAGCCTTTCTCAATCTCAACCCCTATGGGTAAGTCTATCATAGATCGCCGGGTATACAAGAACTGTCTGATTATAGTATCTCAGAAAGTTACTTCAGCAGACTTAGTAGAGTTAGAGATGACAGATTTTGATGTTATTCTTGGCATGGATTGGCTCTATTCATACTATGCCTCAGTTTATTGTAGGAACAGAGTTGACTATTTCTATTTCTCGAATGAACCAGTCCTTGAATGGAGGAGTAGTACCACAACACTTAAGGGTCAACTTTTTTATACATTAGAGCGAGAAAAATGATATCCAAGAGGTGTGTCTATTATTTGGTGCAAAACAAAGACTCTAGTTTTGAGACTCCTAACCTTGAGTCAGTTCCAGTGGCAAGTGAATCTCCAGATGTGTTTCCCGAAGATCTTCTTGGAATTCCGCCCGAAAGGGAAATTAACTTTGGAATAGACTTTCTTCCTGATGCTCAGCCCATCTTCCGCCATACAGAATGGTTCCAGCTAAACTTAAAGAGCTAAAAGAGTAGTTGAAAGAAATCCTAGATAAGGGATTTATCAGGCACATCATCTTCCTGTGGAGCGCACTAGTTTTATTCGTGCGAAAGAAAGACAGTTCTCTTCGAATATGTATAGACAATCGTCAGTTGAACAAAGTAACCATCATGAATAAATACCCACTTCCTAGAATCGATGACTTGTTTGACCAACTTCAGGGTGCTAGTTACTTTTCTAAGATAGACCTCAGATCTGGCTATTATCAGCTCAGAGTCAGAGAATGTGACATTCCAAAAATATCTTTTAGAACTCAGTATGGTCACTTTGAGTTTCTAGTCATGTTATTTGGTCTTACCAATTCCCCAACAACTTTCATGGACTTGATGAACCGCATGTTCGAGAAGTACATGGACATGTTTACCATAGTCTTCATAGATGACATCCTTGTCTACTCCCGCAGTGAACATGATCATGCAGACCATCTCAGAAAAGTATTATAGACTCTCAAGGTCCATCAATTATTTTCCAAATTCAGTAAGTGCAAATTTTATCTAAGATCAGTAGCTTTTCCTGGTCATTTAGTTTCCGATGATGGTATTAGGGTTGATCTTCAAAAGACCAAAGTAGTAAAAAACTGGCCTAGACCCATCTCTCCATCAGATATTAGGAGTTTCTTGGGTTTGGCTAGCTATTACTGATGGTTTATTGAAGGATTTTTGTCTATTGCATCCCCTATATCTAGATTGACTCAGAATAAAGCCAATTTCCAGTGGTCAAATTCCTGCGAGAAGAGTTTTCAGGAGTTGAAGACTCAACTCACTACAGCACCAGTTTTGACTTTCCTGATGGTTTAGATGGATTTGTCGTATATTGTGATGCTTTCAGAGCTTTCTTAGGGTGTGTTTTGATGCAGAAGGGTAAGGTTATGGCCTATGTCTCTAGACAGCTTAATCCCCATAAAAAAAAATATCCTACCCATGATCTTGAATTAGTAGTTGTTGTGTTAGCCTTAAAGATTTAGAGGCACTATTTGTATGGGGTGCATATTGATGTGTTCACAGACCATAAAAGCCTGCAGTATGTGTTTTTGCAGAAATACCTGAACTTGCGTCAGAGAAAGTGGTTAGAGTTGTTGAAACATTATGACATGAGCATTCTGTATCAACCAGGCAAGGCCAATAGAGTGGCAGATATCCTCAGTAGGTTGTACATGGGTAGTGTTGCTCACGTTGAGGATGGTAAGAAGAAGTTAGTTTAGAAAGTTCTTCCGCTTGCCTGAATCGATTTCCTTTTAGTTGATTTGGCTGAGGGTAGTGTATGGGTGCAAAATAATTCAGTCTTTTTTAGTTTTTGAGGTGAAAGAAAAGTAGGACAGATAACCCAGTTTAGTTATGCTGAAAGAGTCAGTCAGAGACTAGAAAATGGAGGTTTTACCCAATGGGGAGATGGTGTATTGCATTTCCAGGGTCGGCTATGTGTGCCATGCATGTATGACATAAGATAAAGAATTCTTGTAGAATTGCATGGTGTGCATTACTCTATTCATCCAGGGTCCACTAAGATGTATCACAATTTATGGAAGATCTATTGGAGGAGTAGAATGAAGAGTGACATTGCAGAGTTTGTACCTAAGTGTTCCATGTGTCAGCAGGTTAAGATTGAACATCAGAAGCCTAGTGGTTCCATGTAGGAGTTTAGTATTCCCATATAGAAGTGGAAAGAAGTGAACATGGATTTTGTGATGGGTTTGCCTCATACTCGTTATCAGCATGACTCGATTTGGGTCATTGTGGATAGGATAACCAAATCAACCCACTTCTTTCCTATTCATACCTTTTATTCAGCCGAGGACTATGCCAAGCTCTGTATTAGAGAGCTTGTTAGGTTGTACGACATCCCATTATCCATTATTTCAGATAGAGGTACACAATTCACCTCTTATTTTTGGAAAGCTTTTCAGAAGGGTCTTGGTATCCAAGTTCACCTCAGTACAACCTTTCACCCTAAGATAGATGGTTAAGAAGAAAGGACCATTCATACCCTTGAGGATATGTTGAGAGCGTGTATAGTCAACTTTAAGGGTAGTTGAGATGACCACTTACCTTTGATTGAGTTCACGTGTAATAACAACTATCATTCCAGTATTCAGATGGCTCCATTTGAGGCTCTTTAGAGAAGGAGATGTACATCTCCCATTGGTTGGTTTGAAGTAGGTAAGGCTGCGGTAGTGGGGACTGACTTGGTGTTTGATGCTTTAGAAAAAATACAGTTGATCAGGGAGAGGCTTAAGGCATCTCAGAGCCGACATAAATCTTATACAGATTTGAGAAGGAAAGACCTTGAATTTGAGATTGGTGATTATGTGTATTTGAAAATCTCGCCCATGAAAGGGGTAAATAGGTTTGGTAAGAAGGGGAAGCTTAGTCCCTGATATGTTGGTCCTTATAGAATCCTAAGTTATTTTGGTAAGTTATCTTATTGTAATAACTTGTAATTTTTCCTCACTTAATTTCACTCCTAGAATGTCAAGGGTTAGATTAAAAAATGAATAACAATTGTTGCATGTGAAATTTTCAAGATTTATACCCTTCATTGTGTAGATAATTGAATAAGTTTTCCATCGATACCACTTTCGCCTAAATTCTATTCTCGGTTGAGAAGTTATGGCGTTTTTAGTGAGAAGCATCACGCCGTGGTGACTTACAAAATGGCAATTGTCTGATTCCAGTGGACCTCTACGATAATCCTACATCGCGGTGAAGCCTTATTACCTAATTGTCAATTTCCAGTGGCTCACCGCGATAGTGGTACATCATGGTGAAGGCCAAAATGACATTTTATTAGTGCATCGCGATAGCTTTACGGCGCGTCGCGGTGGCATGCGAATTTGGAAAATTTATCTTGTTTCCAGTTCCAATTAAATTTTAAAAGGGGCACTTTGGTCAATTCTCAAGGTCCCAATTCATCCAAAATAAGGAATTAAGCATATCCTAAGCACTTTATGATTATTTTCATCCATTCTCTCTCAAAGCAAAGCCCTAGAGCTCAAAAGCTTACTCTCTAAGAAATTAATTTCCTCCATTGTTTCTCCAAGAAAACCCAAAATTAAGGATTCCTCAATCAAGATAATCTAGAGTTCATCTTCAAAGGCACAAACAGAGATTCAAGTTCAAGCTTTCTTATAAATTTCATCAATTAAGGTATGTGGGGTTTATGAACAAGTATCTTCTTTCATCCTTATGCACAAAACTATCTTTTAACTACAAATTTACATGATTTTATATGAATATATATGAGTTTTATATTAGGATTCATACCCAATGTTTCTATTTTCAAGCATATGATATTTCAAGTGTTTTAGAAGTTAAATAGGATGACTATTTTCATATTTTCATGCCAATTGCAGTAATTTCCAAATTTTGGGATGAATTATCATTGTTTTCATTACCAAGCATGATTATTATGATGTTTTGACATTAGATTGATGCATGGGTTATTATCCCAAGATTGAATATTATTATTTCTAGAACGATTATGCTTAAAGCATCAGATGATCAGTTTATTTTCAAATTTTTAGTAAAAAATTGATCTTTTGACCCTCAGATGAGATTTGGAATTCACTTTACTCATTTATTATAGATTACAAAAATCAGATTATCTTTACTTACAGATTGAATCAGATAAATTCATAATTGGTTTTATAATAAACCTTTATGCTAGTTTTTAAAGTGGATTTCCAACAGAATGAGCATACAGATTAATGGGAGTAGTATTTAGCATCGAGCAGGAAGTATGGGATTAGCGTACACGAACTTTCACAGAACTATGAAGCCAACATAGGTACATATTATCAGATTATTCCTATTTCTATATGGATGACAGATATCGATGTATCACTTAGATTAGGTTATACTCCTTGGCAAACGTATGACACCTCTCCCCATCGTAGGGTTTTCCCCATAGGGGAATAAAACATTGGATTCTATGTTAGCTCACATAGTTTATGTCAGTTAGAAGAACCTCCCTAACAGTAAAGATGTAAAGAACAGTTTTCAAAAGAATTCCCTTCAGATAAATTATTTTTCCCTTGCATAATAGTTTTTAAGAGAATTGCCTACTAGTAAAGAAAAGCTTTTATAAAACTAAGTATAAAGGCTCGCTGCATTATTCAGATTATGTTTTTACAAAAAGATATTAGCTAAAGACTATATCTTTTAGATTTCAGAAATAGATGTGGGCCCTTTTTACACTTAGACAGTATGATTTATAGACAGAACATTAGTGAAACTTTCAAAACTAAATGTTATGACTCACTAGATTTACAAAGTATGATTTGCTATTCGTCAGTACAGATTTTAGTTTTAAGATATTCCAGCTTATGCGAGTCATTTACATTAAGCATGCATCGTTTTACAAACTATGATGAAGATTGATATTATGTTTTACTCATGCATTCACCCCCATATACTCAGAACATCCTTAATGTACTGATCTACATATACGTTTATATGCTACATTGTCTCATAATATAGGTTTAGGTTCTCAGTTTTAATAGTGTGAGTGATTTCTAGCATCTCCATCTACATCCCGACAGATGGCGAGTCCTCATAGTTTGGGGACTTAGTCATTCAATCTATTTTTAGCTTATCAATTTAGATGATTCAGTATTTTTTTCAGATAGTTTGAGTCAGCTGGGGGTTTGTCCCAGTGACTCTCTAGATATTAGTAGTAGAGGCTTGTCAGACTGTTAGTTTTAATACAGATTTTCAATATTATTTCATCAGACCCCTGAGACTAGTATTTTTCAGATATTATAGTCGAAAAGTTTTCCGTATTCAGTATGATTTTGATGCATATATTTCCATTAGTATGAGATTTAGACATAGTAGAAGACAGATAGGCTTAGCTTAAGGCTACTCGTAGTCTTAAGCATCGTGCGACATCTCGAGACCCATTTTTGGTGCGTTACAAACTTGGTATCAGAGCTAGGTTTTTAAGAGTCCTAGAGAGTCAGACAGTCTATGTTACGTAGAGTCTTGATCATGGGTGTGAAGCGCGTCATATTTATGAGCAAGTGGCTACGGGACAGTTGAATATGCCTCCTTGTTGAGCTTTCTTAACTCCTGCTCTTACATGAAAGTTGAATATGCTTCCTCATTGAGCTAATGCCCACAGAAATTGTAACCAGCCACCCCAGCCCACCGATTCTCTAAATGAGAAAGTATCCCATGCTGAGTTTATGGCTGCCTTTCTAGCATTGTGCCAAGCTGTGACTACTAATATTTAGGGAAACCATCAGGCTGTAGTTCTACTTCAGTAGAATGGTGATTTAGTAGCAGCCAGAATAAGAGATTTCATAAGAATGGATCTGTCAGAGTTCTTTGGTTCGAAGGCATATGAGGACCTATAGCTTTATTTAGATAAGGTGAAGAAGATCACCCAGATTATACATGTTTCTGAGAAGGACAGTGTAGAGTTGGAATCCTATAGGTTGAAGTATGTAGTGTATGATTCGGTAGTTTTGTTGAAAAATGGTAGAGGTGAGAATACAACTCCTATGAGTTGGCAAGTATTTCAGAATACATTTCTAGATAGGTTCTTTCTGCGTGAAATGAGAGAGGATAATATAGAGGAGTTTGTGAATCTGAGGCAGGTCTCAATAACAGTGAATGAGTACTGCCTTTAGTTTAATTAGTTGTCTAAGTATGCCCCTAATATGATAGCTGATCCTAGGGTAAGTCTGAGTAAGTTTGTTACAGGAGTATCTGGTTTGGTAGTCAAGGAGTGTAGGACTGCCATGCTTATTGGAGACATGGATCTTGCTATATTGATATTTCATGCTCAGTAGATTAAGGCATATAAGTTGAAGGGAAGAGAGGGGGGAATAAGAAGACTAGAACCGGTCAGTTTGAGTATGGCTAGATGAGGTCCCAAGAGGGAAATCGTTTGTAGTTTTAGAATTGTTCATATATGCCAGCACTATCTTCAGCTAGTGCTCCCACTCCCAGAGCTAGACATAAGTAGTGGGGTAAGTCTTCTATGTTCAGATATTAGAATAGTGTGAATGGAAGACCATGTTATCCTCTATGTGCTAAGTGTGGTAAAAATCATCCTGGTAAGTGTATGTTGGGACAAAAATGTTGTTATAGTTATGGTAAGTTGGGTCATGGAATTAGAGAGTGTCCACATGCTAAGCAGGGGAACAGAGATATTCGTCCCTAGACTCAGCCTACTAGTGCACCAACTCCTCTAGGTCACCCAGTCCCTCCTCAGGGTGCATCATCTAGTGTCGGTGGTGGTCAATGCCAAAATCCGTTTTATGCTTTACCATCCCATCAGGAGTATAAGGATTCACTAGATATGGTTACTGGTATGCTTCGTGTCTTTTATCTTGATGTTTATGTGTTGTTAGACCCTGGGTTAAATTTTTCTTATGTGACCCTGTCAGTTGCAGTAAATTTTGAGATAGGTCCTGAAAAGATCCCATAGCCCCTCTTGGTTTTTACCTTAATGGGTGAGTTAGTTGTTGCCGAACGAATCTATAGAAAGTGTCCTATCACTGTCCTTCTTAAAATCATGTTAGCATACCTAACAAAGTTAGATATGGTTGACTTTGATCTTATTCTTGGTATGGATTGACTTCATTCCTATTATGCATCTATAGATTATCGCACTCGAGTGGTGAAGTTTCAATTTCCAGATGAGCCAGTCTTTGAGTGGAAAGGTAATTCTGTGTCTCCCAAGAGTCATTTCCTATCTTATCTTAAAGCCAGAAAATTGATTTCCAAAGGGTGTATCTATAATCTAGTTAGTGTCTAATACACTAAGTCTGAGACTCCAACAGTTCAGCCAATGAGTGTAGTTAATGAGTTTCCTGATATTTTTTCTCGAAGATTTACGAGGGGTACCTCCCGATAGGGAAATAGAGTTCAGTATTGACTTTCTCCTAAATATTCAACCTATTTTTATTCCTCCATATCGTATGGCTCCATACGAGCTTAAAGAGTTAAAAGAACAACTCAAAAATCTTTTAGATAAAGGTTTCATAAGGCCTAGTGTTTCTCTATGGGGCACTCCCATCCTATTCGTATGAAAGAAAGATGGTTCTTTGCGTATGTGCATTGACTATCGTCAACTGAATAAAATTATAGTCAAAAATAAATATCCTCTTCCTAGAATTGATGACTTATGTGATCAACTCCAAGGTGCTAGTTACTTCTCCAAGATTGACCTTAGATTCGGCTATCATTAGCTTAGAGTAAGGGAATATAATATTCCAAAGACATCCTTCAGAACCCGTTATGGTCATTTTGAGTTTTGAGTCATATCCTTCGGGCTAACTAATGCCCCCACAACTTTTATGGACCTGATAAACAGAGTGTTCAAACAGTATCTGGATATGTTTTCCATAATCTTTATTGATGATATTCTCGTTTACTCTCGTAGTGTGGATGATTATGCAGACCATTTTAGAATTGTATTACAAACTCTTAGAGATAACCAGTTGTTTACCAAATTCAGTAAATGTATATTTTGGCTAAGATCAGTAGCTTTCCTTGGTCATATTATTTCCAGTGAGGGAATTAGAGTTGATCCTTAAAAGACAGAAACAGTAAAAAATTAGCCTAGACCTATCTCTACGTCGGACATTAGAAGTTTCTTGGGTTTTGCTAGATATTACAAATATTTTGTTGAGGGTTTCTAGTCTATTGTGTCTCGTATGTCTATATTGAATCAGAAGAAAGTTAAGTTCCAGTGGTCAGATTCATGTGAGAAGAGTTTTCAGGAGTTGAAGACTCGACTCACTTCAGCCCAGTTTTAGCGTTACCTGATGGTACAAATGGTTTGTTCGTATATTATGATTCCTCTAGAGTTGGTCTGGGTTGTGTTTTGATGCAGAGAGGTAAGGTCATAGCCTATTCCTCTATACAACTTAAGACTCATGAAAAAAATTACCCTATCCATGATCTTGAGTTAGTTGTTGTTGTGTTTGCTTTAAAAATCTGGAGATATTATCTTTATGGGGTGTATGTTGATGTGTTCACGGATCATAAAAGTTTTTGATATGTGTTTACTCAGAAGGATTTAAATCTTCGTCAGAGAAAATGGTTAGAATTATTGAAATATTATGATATGAGTGGGTTGTATCATCCGAGCAAGGCCAATGTAGTGGCAGATGCTCTTAGTAGATTATCTATGGGCAGTGTTGCTCATGTGGAGAATGATAAGATGGAGTTAGTTTGGGAAGTTCATAGATTAGCTAGATTGGGCGTGAGATTGGTTGATTCAGATGAAGAAAATGTTTGGGTTCAAAGTAGTTTCGAATCTTCTCTAGTTTCAAAAGTGAAAGAGAAGCAAGATGAGGATTCTAATTTGGTCAAACTGAATGAGTCAATTAAAGACCATAAGATAGAGGTTTTCTCCCACGGGGGAGATGGTGTGTTGAGGTACCAGAGTAGATTGTGTGTGCCATGAGTTGATAATTTGAGGTAATGTATTATGGCATAAATGCATGGTACACGTTATTCCATTAATCCAGGTGCTACCAAGATGTACCGTGACCTGCGGGAAATCTATTGATGTAGTGGTATGAATAGAGATATAGAAGAGTTTATAGCCAAGTATGCAACTTGTCAACAGTTTAAGGTAGAGCACCAAAGACCTGGTGGTACATTGCAAGAGTTTGGTATCCCCACTTGGAAGTGGGAAGAGATAAATATGGACTTTGTGAATGGATCACCCCATTCGTGTTGATAGCATGATTCGATTTGGGTCATTGTAGATAGATTGACTAAGTCAGTGCATTTTTTGCCAGTAAACACATCCTACAAAGCTGAAGATTATTCCAAGTTGAAGATCAGAGAGTTGGTTAGATTGCATGGAGTTCCTTTGTGCATTATCTCAGATAGGGGGTACTCAGTTTACCTCACAGTTTTGGAGAGCCTTTCAGAAGGGTCTTCATACCTAAGTTTATCTTAGTTCAGTTTTCCATCCACAAACAGATGGTCAGGCAGAAAGGACCATTCAGACTCTAGAGGACATGTTGAGGGCTTGTGTTTTTTATTTCATAGGTAGTTGGGATGAGCATTTGTTGTTGATTGAGTTTGCTTATAATAATAGTTATCATGCTAGTATTCAGATGGCTCTGTTCGAGGCTCTTTATGGGCAGAGATGTAGATCGCCAGTTGGTTAGTTCGAAGTGGGTGAGACCTCTTTGATTGGTCCAGACATGGTGTTTGAGGCCATGGAGAAATTTTATTTGATTCGTGAGATTAAAAACAGCTTTGAGTCATTAGAAATATTTTGCAAACGTAAGAAGAAGAGATATTGAGTTCGAGATTGATGACCTTGTGTATTTAAAAGTTTCACCTATGAAAGAGGTGAAGAGATTTGGCAAAAAGGGGAAGCTTAGTCCCCGATATGTAGGTCCCTTCGGGATTTTGAGTCATGTTGGGAAGGAAGCATATGAGCTTGAGCTATCCGTAGATTTATCCTTGGTTCATCCAGTGTTTCATGTGTCCTTGTTGAAGAAGTGCATGGACTATTCAACTATTGTAGTCCCTCTAGAAAGTACAGATATTCAGAATAGCCTCTTATATGAAGAAGTTTCAGTAGAGATTCTTGATCATCAGATCCATAGGCTAAGGAACAAAGAAGTTTCCTAGGTCAAAGTTCTATGGAAAAATCAGTCCGTTAAGGGTGCTACTTTGGAAGCACAAGCAGACATGCATACCAAGTATCCTCATCTCTTCTCCACGAACTCGGATTCAGCCGAAGGTAATAGTCTTCCTTCATTCAGTTCTTTTCCAATTTCAGATTCAGCTATATAGTTGTCTTCATGTAAAATTCATGCACTTACAGATCATTTCAGTAGCTCAGTATGTTTTAGATTTAGTCATACATTTTATTTTAGTTGTACATGATAGCTTATAGCCTTAGATACCTCAGTGTTCTCAGTTTAACTAACCACAATCGAGGATGAATGTTCCTAAGGGGGAGATAATGTAATACCCCATAATTTTTCCTAGCTTAATTTCGCTCCTAGAATGTTAAGGGTTATCTTGAAAAATGAATAACAATTTTTTCATGTAAAATTTTCCATATTTATACCCTCCATTCTATATATAATTGAATATGCTTTCCGTTGATACCAATTTCGCCCAAATCTGATACTCGGTTGAGAAGTTATGGCGTTTTTAGTAAAGCGGTATCCATACTGGATAAACATCCCGCCGCGGTGATTTGCAAAATGACAATTGTCCGATTCCAGTGGACCTCCGTGATAAGTCCACATCGCGGTGAAGACTTATTTCCCAATTATCAATTTCCAGTGGCTCACCGCGATAGTGGAGCATCGCGGTGATGGCCAAGATGGCATTTCAGTAGTGCACCGCGATAGCTCTGTGTCGCATAGAATGGCCAGTTCCCAGTTATCAAATTCCAGTGAGCCACCGCGATAGTGGTATGTCGCGGTTGCATGAAAATTTAGAAAATTTCTCTTGTTTTCAATTCCGATTAAATTTTAAAAGGGGCACTTTGGTCAATTCCCAAGCCCCCAATTCATCCAAAACAAGGAATTAAGCATATCTTAAGCACTTCATGCTTATTTTCATCCATTCTCTCTCAAAGCAAAACCTAGACCTCAAAAGCTAACTCTCTAAGAATTCTATTTCCTTCATTGTTTCTCCAAGAAAACCCAAAATTGAGGATTCCAAAATCAAGATAATCAAGAGCTCATCTTCAAAAGCACAAATAGAGATTCAAGTTCAAGCTTTCTTATAAATTTCATCAATTAAGGTATGTGGGTTTTATGAACAAGGATCTTCTTTCATCCTTGTGCCCAAAACTACCTATTAACTATAAATTTACATGATTTTATATAAATATATATGAGTTTTATAGTAGGGTTCATACCCAATGTTGCTATTTGCAAGCATATGAGATTTCAAGTGTTTTAGAAGTTGAATTGCATGACTATTTTCATGCATACTGTAGTAATTTCTAGATTTTGAGATGAATTATCATTGTTTTCATTACCAAGCATGATTATTATGATGTTTTAACATAAGATTGATGCATGGGTTACTATCCCAAGATTGAATATTGTTATTTTTAGAATGATTATGCTTAAAGCATCAGATGATCAGTTTATTTTCAGATTTTCAGTAAAGATTTGATCTTTTGACCCTCAGATGAGATTTGGAATCCACTTTACAGATTTATTACAAATTATAGAAATTAGATTAGCTTTACTTACAGATTGAATCTGATAAATGCATAATTGGTTTTATAATAAACCCTTATGCTAGTTTTTAAAGTGGATTTCCAATAGAATGAGCATACAAATTAAAGAGAGTAGTATTTAGCACCGAGCGAGAAGTGTGGGATTAACGTGCCCTAAATTCCAAAGAACTACTTAGCCAACATAGGTACAGACTATTAGATTATTCCCATTTCTATATGGATGACAGATACAGATGTGATCACTTAGATTAGGTTATACTCTTTTGTAAGAGTATGACACCTCTCCCCAGCGTGAGGTTTTGTCCATAGGGGAACAAGATGTTGGACTCTATGTTAGCTCACATGGTTTATGTGGTTAAAAGAATCTCCCTAACATTAAAGTCGTACAAAACAGTTTTCAAAAGAATTCTCTTCAAATAAATTATTTTTCCCTTGCAGAACAGTTTTTAAGAGAATTCCCTACTAGTAAATAAAATCTTTTAGAAAACTAAGTGTAAAGGCTAACAACTTTATTCAAATTATGTTTTTACAGAAAGATATTAGCTACAGACTACAACTTTTAGATTTCAGATATAGAAGTGAGCCCTTTATACACTTAGAAAGTATAATTTACAGACAGAGCATTAGTAAAACTTTCAGAACTAAATGTTATGACTCACTAGATTTACATAGTATGATATGTTATTCATGATTACAAATTTCATTTTTCAGATATTCCAGCTTATGTGAGGCATTTGCATTTAGTATGCATCATTTTACAAACTATGATAATGATTGATATTATGTTTTAATTATGCATTCACCCCCGTATACTCAATACATCATCAAAGTACTGATCCACATTTACGTCTATGTGCTACATTATCTCATAATGTAGGTTCAGGTGCTCAGTTTCAACAGTGTGAGTGATTCAGAGCATCTCCATTTATATCCCGACAGTTGGTGAGTCCTCATAGTTCGGGGACTTAGTTATTTAGTTTATTTTTAGCTTATCAGTTTAGATGATTCAGTATTCTTTTCAGACAGTTCAGGTCAGCTGGGGGTTTGTCCCAGTGGCTCTCTAGATATTAGTACTAGAGGCTTGTCAGACTACTAGTTTTGATACATATTTTCAGTATTGTTTCATCAGACCCCTGAGACAAGTATTTTTTAAATATTATATTCAGACAGTTTTCCGTATTCAGTATGATTTTGATGTCTATATTTTCTTTAGTATGAGATTCAGACTTAGTAAAAGGTAGACAGGGTTAGCTTAATGCTACTCGTAGTCTTAAGCACTGTGTGATGTCTTGGGACCCTTTTTTGGGGCGTTAAACTTATGAGCTTTAGTTGCCTACAGACTTAGAATTAGTGCTCTTAGTGTTTCACATCTCCTTGATAAAGAAGTGCATTGGTTACCCAGCAGTTGTAGTCTCTGTAGAGAGTGTAGATATTCAGAACAGTCTCTCTTATGAGGAAGTCCTATTCGAAATCCTTAATCGTCAGATTTGCAGACTAAGGAATAAAAAAGTTCCTTTGGTCAAAGTTCTTTGGAAAAATCAGTCCGTTGAGGGAGCTACTTGGGAAGCAAAGGCATACATGTGCGCCAAGTATCCTCACCTTTTCTTTGCAAACTCAAACTCAGCCTAAGGCAATAGTCTTTCTTAGATTTAATCTATTCCATGCTCAATTGCAGCTGTATAACATTCTCATATCATCATGCATTCATGAAATAGTTCAGTCATGTTTCATGCCTCCAGAATTCAGTCATGCTTTAGTTATGCATGTCAATGTAAGTACAGTTCCTCAGTTCCTCAGTTCCTCTCAGTTTAGTTAGTCTCATTCGAGGACGAATTTTCCTAAAGGGGACATATTGTAAGACCCCACAAAGTCCTAGTCATTTCAGTCTTATATAGCATGCCAAAAGAGGTCCCAGACTTATAAAAAAAAGTTCAGCTAAGTGTTGACACTTAGTCTCATTTTGGCCTCAATATTTCAATAGCATCATTTATGATCTTTCTGGCCTTAGATTGTCAATTTTTAAATTAATTCATGATAAGGGAAGTCAATAGGTCATATTGTGTGAGTTTTGGAATTTTTAGACATCGTCTGAGTCATGTTTGGATGGACAAAATAGCAAACCAACGCGATCTTGATGCATCGCGTTGGCTATCGTGGGGTACCCATCGACACGATGCGTTGGTGATCTCATAGATTGAATCAATGCAGCACATATCCTATCGCATCACTGGTCCAATTTTGCTCATTAAATTTTGAGTTTCAAAGGGCATTTAGGTCCTTTTCCCCTTACCCAATTCAGCCAAAATGTGAAATTAAACCTCCCAAAGGGAAAAATACATTCATTCTTCTCAAAAATCCCCTCCAGAAATAAACCCTAGTTCATCAAGTTCAAGTCCAAGTTCTAATAAATCCCCAACAATCCTCACGAAATTAACAATCAAGGTATGTTAGGTGTTCATCCTTGGGTTTCCTTCTACCTTTGATATTCAAGAACCCTTTTTAAAACTATAAGTTTTCAGATTTATGATTTATATTCGCAAATTGGGTTGTATTCATGTTTATGTTTTTGTATGGGTTTAAATTCAAGATTTATTATAAGTTTCATGAACATAAGATAGCATGTATGTTGATTGATGTAGTTCGCATGTTAAAACCCTTGAAATTACAAGTGTAAGTTGTAGTCATGATGCTTGTGTTATTCATTACCATGTGCATTAATTATTCTCCCCAAGTGTTTGATAGAATGTCCATGAATGGTGTAATCATGACATGTTATAATCTGTTCTCATTTATGTACAAGTTCATGACCTTCACGTGTTTGACAAAATGTCTCAGTGAATGAATTGTGAACAATTGACTATTGTTATGCTTTCAAGATTTTTTAGGTTTTATCAATTATGCAATCGAGTCCTGCGGGTATTTATTACTCGAAATCTAGTTGTTTACTTAGTTTCAGTAGTTATAGAATAGTCCCAGTAAAGGTCAAGAATAGTAGTACTTAGTCAGTAACAGAACTCAGTAAACTCAGTCCGGTTCAGTCAGTCAACACGATCCATGTCAGTTCAGTCAAGCCTAGTATAGTCTAGTGATCAGTTCAGTGTCGATTCAGTTGGGAGTAGGATTCATCATCGAGCGAACCTAGGGATAGGGGCATTCCTGCCAGCAGAGGGTTTGACCCTTAGTAGTAGTCCCTGCGTTATAGAACTACATAGCCAGCATAGGGTAAGTCGTCCTTCTGCCAGACTAAGGTTGACGCCATCATATATATATATATATATTTCATGAGTCTTCCTACTAGATTAGGGTTTACCCCACATTGTTAGTATCCCATGGAAAGGTGCTAACACCTTTCCAACTAGGGTCACTGGTTGGACCCTAAATCAGTCTATATTGGGGTATGTCAGTTAGATAAACACTCCTACAGTTACAGTTCCAGTCTCAGTATTCAGTAAAGAACTCAGTCAGTTCTACAGAACCATGGCTATCAGTTATCAGTTACTCAACCATCAGAAGTTAGTTTCTGTATAATCGCATATACATAATGTATAACTACATGCACAATATTGCATGTTCAGTATGTTCAGCAGTTACAGTTTTGGATTTACACTCATCCAGTTACTTCATGATGTTCATTCAGTCAGTTATCATCTCATACATATGAACCCATGTATATCAGCCTTGCCTCACTTAGCATACCAGTACATTCTACGTACTGACGCATACTCTCTTTTGCACTCTGATGTATCATATCATAGATTCAGATGCACAAGTTCCTGATCATACTTAGCAGCTCAGGATATTAGTGGCTAATTCAGTAGCGACTCCTCATCCATTGAGGATATTATTTTATTTCAGTAGATTTAGCATGTTCAGTAGTTGGAGTTAGTTGGGGACTTGTCCCAATAACTCCACATTCAGATAGTTAGAGGTTTTTGGACTAGATTACTTCAGACAGATGTTTAGTATTTTCAGTATTATTATCAATATTCAGTATTTGTTTTTGATTTATGAACCTTATGGCATTTTCAGCCTAACTTCTGCATACATTTTCAGTATTATTATTCAGTGCTCACAGCAGTTCCCAGTCATGCGCTAGCTTATGATCCTTCAGAGTTGTAAGCACCATGTGACGCCCAGGGTGCAGTCTTGGGGCATTACACCAGGGGTTAGAGAAGTTTCCTAAAACTAGAATCTACAACCCAAAATAAAACACAAAAAAGGGAAACATTCCTAAATGCCGTGTAGCCTCCCCCTTATAAGTGTTGCATGCCACATACCCATAAACGGGACTATACTAGACATAACTTTGTGGACACCCAATGATACTTAACCATGATCAAATACCAAGCTTGTCAAGACCTGAACCAGGTCCTAGTCATCATGAGTATCTCAAGCCCACCATAGGCTGGAGATTGCAACCTTATCCTAACCTCAGGAGCATAATAATCATATAAATAAAGTGGAAGCCAGTCAAAATAGAAATAAGAGGAATAGATAAACCAAGTCTATACTCTAATAATCAAAACAACCATCCAGCATCACTTGTCCAGAATAGCCTTTAAAACTAGAATAACAACTAAGTTGGGAGATTCCCCTGAGTATGACCAAAAAAAAGAATCCAACAGTACTAATCCAGTAAAAGAAACTAGTGAAATAACATGGACTTTCGAAGGATGGAAGCTCACTACTTTACAGTAACTCAATGAACGCACCACACCACCTAATGTTGCACATGAGTAACAGGAAATCCTTCAGATCCTACATTATAAAATGATGTAGCATCTAGGTATTTTCTGTAACATAAACGCTAATATGTAGCTCAAGGAATAAGGATAACATAATGCAATTACCAAAATCCAGTCATAAACCATATGCAGTAAATTCATATACATATAAATAAGATGTTGGGATAGGGACAAGGATCATGAACATGAGAGTTTAAAGATTTAACCTGAACTATGTAGATCGACCATCCTACAGGCATCCATGTTTTATATGCGTGCAACTCTCCCTACTGAAAGGGCCCCAATGAGTGTTAGTCGTACAAACTAAGGAAAAAACAAGGGAAAACTAATGCCACGAAGTAAATATCCAACCCAAAATATAAACATCAATTTTGCATCAAGCACGCAGTCATATAGAGCCCCAATACCGGTAAATATGGTTTCCAGTTCTAGTCCCCTCAGGACTTACACCTTCACGGTAAGCTACACAATTTTCTTTAACCCAAAATTAAAATAATTTGCACACAATCCAATCCATTAACCAAAGAGACATTTATTAAGGAATTAACCAATTAGTATCATCATACCATTATACTTGCAAGCTAAATTGATTATGCCAAACCAAACCCACATAGCCAAATTGGACTCCTAAGTTCCATTTAAAATAAAAAACCAAGGCCACCAAGTCCATCCAAAACCATATTAATATCCATTTATCCTTTAATGCAATGCAATGGGTTCAAAACAAGTTAAACCATGCAACTATCTATATTTAAAAACAAGATTATAAAGTGGGTTAAGGTTAATGCTAATTCCAAGATAAAATTCATCCAATTTGGAGAAACCCATGTCCCCCATTCTAATTATTTAAATAATGCACCAATTCAGTATAAAAAAATATTAACTTAAAGCATGGATAATCAATTTAAAACACGGGACAAGTAATTCAATCAGTAACAACTAAAACCCCTTAACCCAATTGCAAAACCCATAATTTAATTCATATAAAAATCTATTTAATTAATGCTACAATGTAAAATCAAGTTTAGGGAGGATAAACTTCCCTCAAATACATATGAAATTGGAAATAATTCAAAGTTTGGAGCCTAGATGATGAACTCACTATAAAACCCTCAAATGTTATTGTGTTTTGAGTTTGAGAGAGAAAGAGAATGATTTGATCATTAAAATTGAAGGGAATAGGGTTATTTTATATTATAAGGTCGTACAAGGGGTAAAAAGACCAAATGCCCCTCATCCCAAGTGAAAAATATAAAATCTAGACAAATTTAAAATAGCGGTGTGGCACGCCAATATTGTGGTGGTTAACCTCCATGCCATGCCACTATTGCAAAGGTTAAACTTCATGACATGGCCTTATTACAGAGGATTACTACCTTGGGGTCCCAAAATGGTCCCCAACCCCTTTTAAAAAATCCAAAACCTTTCTAAAATACCCTTTTAGCTTTTCTAAACATAATTCAAGTCAAAAATTAATATTATACACATTGGATGGTTAAAAAAAATGATTAAATTTTTAGGGGTCTTGCATTTCAGTATTTCTTCACCCATTGATATCTTAATATGAGGCAACACCATTGGCTTGAGTTGCTTAAGGACTATGATCTTGCTATTCTCTATCATCTGAGAAAGTCTAATGTGGTTGCAGATGCCTTGAGGTTCAGTACTTTGCTGACTTGATGGTTAGGCTTGATATTTCGACACCTGGGTGTGTTTTTACATTCATTTAGGCTAAGTCTTCCTTGTTGTAGAAGATTTGGTCACATCATTTTAATGTTGTTGGACTTAGAGTGATTCAAGATAAGGAATTAAGTGGCGAGGCTAAGGACGCCTCGCTGGATGCTAATGGTGTTTTGAGGATTGGGGCAAAGTTTGTGTACCGAGAGTGGGTGATTGGATTAGATTGATTATGAAGAAGGCTCATTATTCTAGGTATTCCATCCACCATGGAGTGACTAAGATGTATCATAATTTGAGGAAGCATTGCTAGTAGGGTGGTATGAGGATGTATATGGAAGATTTCATAGCTTGTTGCCTATTCTGCCAGTAGGTGAAGACCGAGCATCTAAAGACGGGTGGTTTGCTTCAAAAGTTACCCATTCCTGAGTGGAAATAGGAGAAGATCACTATAAACTTTATGACTTGGTTGCCTCGTACTTCTTGTGGTTTTGATAGTTTTTGGGTCATTTTGGATTGATTAACAAAATTTACCCATTTTACTCTAGTTTAGGTTTCTTTTTGTGCTGAGAGGTTGGCCCATATCTATATTTGTGAGATAGATTATTTTCATGGTGCTAGTGTCTATTATCTCAAATCAAGGTTCAGTGTTCACATCTCACTTTTGGAAGACTTTTTAGGATGATTTGAGTACCCAGGTTGATCTTGCATTATATTTTACCCCTAGAACAACGGTTAGTCGAAGCAAACTATTCAGGTTTGGAGGATATGCTCTACATTTGTATGATGGACTTTGGTGGTTAGTGGGAGCAGTATCTAACTTTGGCAGAGTTTGCATTTAATAACAACTACCATTCTAGTATTGAGATGGCTAATTTCAAGGCTTTGCGTGGTAGGCTTTGTCTCTTTCCAGTAAGTTGGTTTGAGGTTTCTGAGATTAGACCATGAGATATGGATTTTCTTCATGAGTCCTTAGATAGTGTTCAGATCATTCAGGATTGACATTGAGTAGCTTAGAGCAGGAAGAAGTGCTATGCAAATCATAGACATTATGCCTTGAGATTTAGTATTAGTGATTGAGTTTTCCTTTGTGTGTTGTCCATGAAGGGCATGCGAGGTTTGGGAAGAGGGACAACATAGCCCCAAATATGTTGGACCTTTTGAGATCTTTCATATAATTGGGGATGTGGATTATGAGTTAGCATTACATGTAGATTTATCAAATTTTCATCAAGTTTTTCATGTTTCTATGCTTCGGCTTACAATCAAAATGAGTCTCATGTCATTCGTTGGGATTTAATTTAGTTAGATGAGCGGTTGTCTTTTATTGAGGATCTTATCTCCATTCTAGATAGGGATGTTAGATGATACACCCAAATTACAACTCTCATTTGAATGTTTAAGCATTCATTAACAAATATAGAACCCAACTATGTTGGGGTCGATTCCCACAGGGAATACTGCATAAATTAAGCATTATGATTATTAATAAACGTTTGATCGAAGGTTCCGAGGTGTCTAAGGGGGTTTGTTTGTTAGCATTGACGTAAGATTGTAGTAGACTGTGTTTCAACCAATAAATATACTTGTAAAGTTTAATTCAATGAGAATAATGAAACTAGGATTATGTTCACCAAGATGTTGTAGTAGTCAGGGTTTTGGGTTATCCCGAATTCATACGTAGTAAATTTCAATTTCAAGAATCGTTGAACTCTAAAGTTCATCTATTTGTTTCTCAACCTTAATAGATGATTACCCCTTAATTATCTTGAACTTAAAAAATATGTTAATGTATTTAACTTATTTCTCAAGTGGGTTGATCCTATTAAGGCATCAACCCTTAACTCAAAGGGTAAAGTCTTTGAGATACTTGTAAATCTCTTCTTTTCCCAACACACACATTTCTACTCAAACAAGTGGTGTTTTTAGGCTTACCCTTCAAGTTTGCAACCAAGAAAGATAATTATAATGAAGAAGTGTTTATGCAATTGTAATTTGTTACTAAATTCGCACAGTCCCACAACCCAAAATAACTAATCACATCAAGGCTCCCATAACCCTAGTTATGGTAGTTTTAGCCACACATCTCCAAAGAAGAAGAAAAAACATTGTTTTGTTCATAAATTAATTCAAAGAATCACTTACAAAAGTTCCCACAATTATTCTCCTTGATCTTCAAAGAAGAATTATGAAAAAATGTTCAGATCCACTGTTTCAGCTCTTTCTCAGAGAATAATGAATTACAAGATGTTCAAAACTTTAAAAGTGAATAATAGATGAATGAAAAGATACTTCATCTAAACCTAGACTATGTATTTATATGTTCCTAGGTACTGGGGGCTTGAAATTTGAACTCAGTAATGCCGCGACACAGTTGGCGGTCAAGTTGACGGTCCACTAGTGGCTTGACGGTCCACCAGTGTCCTGACGATCCATCACTTGGACTGTCACTGAAGGATCCAAGTTGTTGTGTTCTGGTTATGGAGTGACAGTCATGTTGATGAGCTGTCACTAGCCTGACGGTCCGTCGCATGAACCATCGCTTGATCACTTGAGGAGCCATTCTCTATTTCTGCCTAAAGGTCAAGTTGATGGCCCCTCAGAGGTCTAATGGTCCGTCACTTGGATTTTTACTTGGGTCATTTACTCTGTCCAATCTGTTTAGCTTTGATGGACACTCTGACGGTCCATCAGTTTGACTGTCAGTTTTTTTTTCTACTGCATTTCCATATTACTTCTTCAGCTGAGTCTTGGACTTGAAAACTCAAAAAACCAGCATCTAATTCAACAACAGTTCCTTGAAAACATACAATTATCTCATGTAAAAGATGTAAAATGTTCTATTAAAAGACAGAAAATCAATGCCCTTAACTTAAGACCAAATCGCACACACGCACAGCACAATGATAGGCATTCAACTGTTGAACTAAATTTCATACAACCACTCAACTGTCATCTCACTCATGTGGCCTCAACACATCAAGATCTATAACTGGCATTATTTACAATTCAACACAGACACAACCATAGACATAACATCCCATAAAAGTAAACAAAACTAAGTATAACTCAAATTAGCCTCACAGTCAAAGAAGTCCACCAAACATCATTCATTTAACTTGTGGACGAAAATCAAGACTCTCACACTCACAAAGAAAGTTACAAACACAACATACATACCCATATGCTTGCCCTTATCATCTAATATTCCCCTGTGATTTATTCATAAAGATCGAGTAGGTCTTTCTATGGCTTGTAATGAGGTTTCGGTGTTGGGTGAGGATCAATTTTGGAAAAAATAACTTTAGGTTTGAACTTCATTCTCTTTGCCCTTGATTGTTACTCACGAAGACTAATGATTTTCTACATTACTTACAATCTATACTATTTATCCACGATTTCACCATAAAACCAGAGATTTTTTTAGAGAGTCTGTATCAGCCACCCTCAACTTATGCTGATGCAGTCAGTTGAGGTGCACAATATCTAACTAGATCAGGTCTAGATGCAATAATTTATTCCAACTCCTAACCATTTACAATTGACTGTTATTACCTGACAGTAGCCATCATCAAATTAGGCATTTTTCCTAAGTTAAGGTGCACAATATCTAAAATTTGAACCAGGGCCAATGATAGATGCTAACATCCTAAGGAGAGTGAATCAGAGCTATTGGGAAGGAATAAACACTAACAAAAGCTCAAAAAGGGTTCAAAAATGGAAAATCTTTTTGGTGGGACATTCTTTACATCTAAGTGGACTAATAATTGAATGGGGACTGCTATCCTATCTTATTGAATCAATCATAAAGTAATAAAAATCAATCCGGGAAAATTCTAGTTGTACACAGTATGCAAGAACTATAACAAATACTTGTACAGACGGACAATGAGTTAACACTTATTATACCAACTCTTTAGGATTTACATTACATGATCATGCTCACTTTATTTTTACACCCCAATGCCAATCACATAATCACAAATGGTTGCTGAACAGATACTAAGTGATAAGAAGGAATAGTCATATAAACATATTCAAAGTACTTTTCCACATTCATTTGTCATCCACACATACAAAAGGTGCCAAAAGGAAAAAATAACATTTATAAACACAAATTGATATGTACATATCAATAAAAATAAATATGCACCTAAACATGCTGGTTCTACTAGATAGCACACGGGTGAAAAAAAACACAGGCAACAAAAACCCCCGTGGTGTCCGAAACATAACAAACTCCCCACCCCCACTAAACAAAATGAGTTTTCCTCAAATGCATTAACATACAGTACAAAAGAGTGGAATACTTGTAAGGCCTCTTAGGCTGAGAAGTCAGTCAATTAAGGTTAGGCTTTTTTGGCCTCAGGTGCAACAACACTAACCCTTATGGTAGTAAAGGTGCTCAAATCAGCTTTCTTCTGGATTGGTGGTAAGGGTGCTCAAATTAACTTCCTCCTAGGTCGGAGGTATCTAAAAAAGAACTGGTTCTGGAATTGTCCCCCTAGTTAGGGCTGAGCTAGTAGATACTCCTGCTACTTCATCTTCCAGCTTTTTCTGCCTTTTTTTTTATCTCTCTTCGACCTTTTTGCAACATTTTTCAAATATCTGGATTTTCTTTATTCCAGAGTCATATCTTCTCGCCTTCTTCTCCTTGAAACTTTTTAATCAACACTTTCATAAACTTGCTTGCCTTTATCTTTCAGTGGCCTTCTCATAAGATCAACAAGGCCCTCTTCCTTATCACTAATGATCATAGCTAGATCAAATATGGGCTATAGTTGTTGTCTCTTTAGCTTAACTATATCTGCCTGTGCCTTCTTGAACTCTGCCATAAACTTTGCAAAATTCGACAATGATAACTCATCCAGACTATTGTTTATGTGCTCCTCCAAGTCATTCATTCTAGCATGAATATGCTGATATGGTTTTAAGGCTTCATTAATGATGGCTTGAAGTATTTTTCCCAGGCGCTCAACTGTTTCTCAAACTTTTTCTGTGCTTTGACAGACTTTGCAAAATTCTCCTTTGTCAGCCTGTACTCCGAATATTGAGGTGGGACAGATGCAGTGTCTGAAGTCCAACCTATTGGGAGCATAGATGCTAATCCTGCAGAAGTACTAGGTGGTACATAATCGGGAAACACATAAGTAGTGGTAGGTAAAGACATATCTGTGGGGATCTCAGAAGTGTCGGGGGCTGGAGCTGACTGCATCTGATAAGTTGGAGGTTTGTTGACTCGTATTTCATATTTTGAGTCATCCTTTATTTTTTCAATATCCTTCCTGTGAGTTACCCAAACTTCATTATTAGCTCCTCGAATCAAAGGTACATTGGCTTGCCTACATAATTTCATGATCAAACATGAAAATGGTAATGCACTTGCCACTTTGTGTGCCCAAATAAACATCTCGTCAGCAATAATTTAGCCAAAATTAATCTTCATCCCGACAATCAGACCAGCCACAAACACTTCCCTCTGACTCTCTAAGTTAGCGTCTCCCCCTATCGGCATCAACTATAGTCTAAAAATGGCCCACCAAAACTTAGCTAGAAAATTGAGGGATGACTTAGCAATGCCCGTTTTGGGATTAAGCGCCCAGGATGGGTTACCCTCATCAGTGAGGATCCTAGATTACTAAGTCCTTTGGGTGGAACCCATAGTCATACGATGCTCAAGTTCTGGTACAACAGCCAGCGCTTCATAGTCAGGCCCAAATAACATCCTATTAAGCGTGCGGGCAGATATATCACTTATGACCCATATCACTGAAACTAACTCCCTGTTGGTAAGTCTGAAATTTTTGAGCCCTTGGGATAGTCTTTCTTTGCCAGTTCTAAATAATTGGCACAAAAATCCCGCATAAGATTCGGTTGGTATACCCCGAGTTGTTTACTCATCCAAGCTAACTCATATTTATTAAATCGAGGATCTAGCTCTAGATACTCATGCAACTGGGTTATCACAATTTGGTGCTCTTCAGAGATTGGCCTCTTTATTGACCTGGTTGTTGCTAGTTCTATTCCATCAAGATACTTATCCCATGCTCCTTCAATCTACCACCTTATTGCTTTCTGTGTTTGAGGGTCTTTGCTTTTGACTGCATTGGCATCCTCAGCTTCTGATACCTCTACTTGGTCGGGGTTTGATATGTTAACCCATTCCTCATTGGGGCTCGAACTTATGCTACAACTGCTTCTCTCACTTTTCTCTTCAGACTGGGAGAGTGTCTAATTCATCCTGTCCCTTTTCCCAGCGTTTAAAGTCGGAGCCTCTTCACTCAATGTCGAATCATTTTTGACCCTTCCGTGTTGAGTACTACTACCTGCTCTGTTTATGGGTAGCTTGCGTGCCATTTTCCTGAACAAGGAATCACAAAATAGTTAGATTAAAATCAGAAAAAAGATCTGTAAAACTTAACTTGACGGGTGGGTTGACGGTACATCGGGGTTGTGACGATCCATCGCCCTGACCATCAAGTCTTAACCAGTGAAGTCTTTCTCACTTGGCCATGCGACGGTCACCTTGATGGTCCGTCACTTTGATTTTTCAACATCAAGTTTCACTTTGGAAATTTGTCAAACATTTAGAGTACATTACTCAATTGTGCACACAACAATGGCATGAAATCAACCTTAAAACACTAGTTTCGCCATTTTTGGTTATGGGTTACTCAGACTTCACCCAGAACAGTAGTTACCAGATTTTGACTAAATCAAAAGCACAACAACGTAGAAATAAGATGAATTTCCTTTCAAACATTATCAAACTTACACACATCATGTTCATTATTCCTTAAAGAAGAGTAGAGTTACAATCATAGCTTGATTCTGCAATATTCTTCACTACTCGAACTTGCAGAATTTCACAAATAAGTATGGCTATTAACTTACTTTATCAGCGAAAGACTCAATTTAATTTTTGATGAGAATAAGATAAGAAGAGGGCTATTTAAATATGAGAGAATGAGGAAGAGAGAGGGTCCTAAGAGGAGATATATGATCCTGATACTCTGAATGCAGAAGAATTTAAATGGTCTTAGGATTCTGAAAAGGGTGGTAACGTACATACCCATTTCATTTTATCACTTCAATTCATTTGGATTAGATCAAAATAACTCAGTTGGGATTAAATTGAACTGACCCAACTTTTTAATAGTTAGGGTTAAGTTGATAGTCAACCCAACAATCTATCAGTGCTTGGACGGTCTGTTGACTCTCCCATCGAATCTTACCAGAAACTAACTCATACTGCATTAATGTGGAGGTCAATGCGACGGTTCGTCGAGTTATTAATAGCCTGTCGTTGTGCCCGTCAGCTCATATCCAGAACTTTTATTTTTCAGCTCCATATTTATGGTGGCCTTGACAGTCCATAGGACATGTGACGATCCGTCAACTTAGCCGTCAGGCCTTATCCAGAATGTCCATTATTTGGTAATGTCTTTGACTATTTCAGTGTCGGTCTATTAGGATATTGGCGGTCTGTCAGCCTTCCTGCCAACCTCCCTCAACGAGATCAAATCTTGTCTTTCTACATTCTCAGTCCTGCACACTTCACAAACATATCAACTTGCACCAAAACAAACAAATAACTCTAACTATGCTTACAACAACACTTTTGGATTTCCTCCCACTAGCGCCTAATTTAATTTCACGGCACGACTTAGTCATCTCGATTACTCAGACTTTATCGAGATAGACTGTACCCAAGAACTTAACCGACTTTATTGGACCAATATATAACTTGACTCATTAACCATTGACCTTGAAGACACTTCCATCTTTATTTTTGAGTTCTACTACTCCTGAAGGGTAGACTTGGTTAACTCTGAATGGGCCAGACAACTGACTTAAGTTTACCTAGAAAGAGTATCAGTCTGGAGTTGAAAAGAAGTACCCAATCACCTTTCTAAAATTCCTTCTTTTCAATCCGCTGACCATGGTATCTCTTCATATTTTCTTTGTATAGGTCTTCTCTTTCATAAGCCTCAAGATGGAATTCATCCATCCCATTCAGATGCCCCAGTCATAACTCTGCTGCCTCTTTCCAATTTAGATTCAGCCTCTTGAGTGCCCACAATGC
The DNA here is from genome assembly GCA_030864215.1 of Capsicum pubescens. Taxonomy (NCBI): domain Eukaryota; kingdom Viridiplantae; phylum Streptophyta; class Magnoliopsida; order Solanales; family Solanaceae; genus Capsicum; species Capsicum pubescens. The sequence continues at coordinate 208,267,256 of CM061540.1, read as the reverse complement.
CTTGTGTTCCAACTCAATTGGTAAGTGGCATGCCTTGCCATAGACTAACTGGTACGGTGACATACCAATGGGTATCTTAAAAGTTGTCCGATATGCCCACAAGGCGTCATCGAGCTTTTGAGACCAATCTTTCCTACTTGCATTCACCATTTTAGCGAGGATGGCCTTTATCTCGCGATTCAAAATCTCCACTTCCCCACTAGTATGTGGATAGTATGGAGTTGCTACTTTATGTTGTTTCACCCTATATTTCACCAAGGAAGCCTTGAATATTTTTTTACAAAAATAAGATCCCCTATCACTTATAATAGTTTGCAGCACTCCAAAATAGGAGAAGATGTTCTTTTTCAGAAAGGCAACCACTCTTTTACCTTCGTTGTCAGCCAAAACCAAAACTTCTACCCATTTGGACATGTAATCCACAACAACCAATATGTATTAAGCCCATAGGAACTGACTAAGGGTCCCATGATATCAACACCCCAGATGTCGAACAATTCAACCTTTAATATTTTTGTTAAGAGCATTTCATGGTGCTTCGAAATTCCCCTTGCCTCTGACACTGGTCGTACCTCTTCACAAATTCATATGCATCCTTCAACAAGGTTGGACAATAATAACCACTCTGTAGCACTTTTCTTGCGGTGCGATCACCTGCATGGTGATCCCCGACTGGTGAAGTATGGCAAGCTTCCAAAATATTCAACAAATCAATTTTTGGGACACATCTTCTGATAATATTATCTGTACACCACCTGAATAGATATGGCTCATCCCAAAAATAGCTTTTTGCATCATGGAGGAATTTTTTTTTTATGAAAGGAAAAATCATCAGGAATAAGATTGTTTACCATATAGTTGGAAAAGTTCCCGTACCAAGGTACTCTTTCAAGCTTAGCATCAAGGATATGCTCATCAGGGAATGCATCATCAATTTCATATTTATCAGTGATTTCCTGATCTCCCTCAAGTTTGGATAGATAGTCTATGACTTGATTTTTACATCCTTTCCTATCTTTGACTTCGAAGTCAAACTCTTGTAGAAGCAACACCTATCTGATTAATGTTGGATTAGCATCCTTCTTTGACATCAAATATATAAAGGAAGCATGGTCTGTATGAACTACCACCTTGGTTCCCAATAAGTAAGCACAAAACTTCTAAAAAGCATAGACAACCATAAGAAGTTCCTGGTCCGTAACAATGCAGTTTTTTACCACATTCAATGCCTTGATAGCATAGTAAATGGGGTGAAACAATTTTTTTTATTTTGGCCAAGTGCAGTCCCAAGTGCTACTCCACTAGCATCGCATATGATTTCAAAAGGTAGAGACCAATCTGGAGCAACAATAACAAGGGAAGCCACAAGATTCTCTTTAAGGCATTTAAATGCCTTCCTGCAATCATCATCAAGCACAAACTTAGCATACTTATCCAACAATTTGCACAGTGGATTTAAAATTTTAGAGAAGTCCTTAATAAATCGGCGGTAGAATACAACATGTACCAAGAAACTACGAACTCCCTACACAGAGATGGGAGGGGCTAATTTCTCTATCACCTATACTTTTGTATGGTTGACCTTAACATCTTGGATGAAATTCGGTGTCTAAGAACAATGCCCTCCTTCACCATAAAGTGGCATTTTTCCCTATTCAACACTAGATTGAATTCCTCGCATCTCTGCAGTGCTCTACTAAAGTTTATGAGACATAACTCAAAAGAATAACCTACCATAGAGAAATCATCCATGAACACCTCTAAGGTGTCCTCAACCATGTCGGAGAAGATAGGCATCATGCACTATTGGAAAGTGGTGCGAGTATTACACAAACTAAATGACATCTTCTTGAATAAAAATGTACCATATGGGCATGTAAATGTTGTCTTCTCTTGGTATTTGGGAGCAATTGAAATTTGGTTGTATCCTGAATACCCATCTAGAAAGCAGTACTAACCCCTTCCTGCCAGGCGATCAAGCATTTGATCCATGAAGGGCATTTGGAAATGATCCTTCAGAGTCCACGAGTTTAACTTCCAATAGTCCATACAAACTCTCCACCCGGTGACTGGACTAAGTGGAATTAACTCATTTTTCTCATTGGCGACCACAGTTATGCCCCCTTTCTTGGGCATATATTTCATAGGACTCACCCACTTGCTGTCAGAGATGAGGTACACTACTCTTGAGTCAAGCCATTTAATGATATTCTTTTTAACCACTTCTTGCCTTGGTGGGTCCAATCTGCATTGATGCTCAATGGTTGGTGTGCAGTCTTCCTCAAGCTGAATCTTGTGAGTGCAAATACCTAGATAAATACCAATAATATCGACAATAGTTCATCCTATAACCCTTTTGTATCTCATAAGCACAGAGATAAGTGTTTAAACCTGTTGCCCACCCAAATCTACTGTAATAATCACAGGTAAGGTGTTTCCACTGCCTAGAAGCACATACCGTAGATGGCCTGGCCACTCCTTTAACTCCAACACTGGTGGCTCATTAATAGATGGATTAGCCGGTGTTGTTGGGTGATTTATGAGGTCTAAAACACTTATCTTGAGAGCATATAAATATGATCCCATTCCCTTCAGGGAACATACTGTCTCCTCATATTCTTTAATATCCTTGCTATGAAAGTTTATCAAGACCGTAGCCAAAGTTTCAACAACAAATTTCTCTTCTATCGGCACGTCTCGCTCATATACATAATAAACATTGATAATAGAGAATACACACATCTCTTTGTGTTGCTTCATTGACTGGTAGTTATCAAATCAAACCTCATTATTGAGCCTAAACTGTAGCTCATTTTCCTACAAATCAATCAATACACTTCCAGTTGTGAGGAAAGGTCTACCCAAGATTATGGGTACCTCAAAATCCACCTCCCAATCTAGGATCACAAAGTCAGCAGGGAAGATAAAACTGGCAACCTTCATAAGCATATCATATAATACACCAATGGGCCGCTTCACTGATCTGTCTGCATCATAAGCCTCATGTTAGTAGGTGTGGGGTCTCCCAAACCTAATTTCTTATAAACTTCTAGTGGCATCAGATTAATACTCGCCCCAAGATAACATAGGACTTCGCAAACTCCAATGATCCAATAGTACACGGGATGGTAAAGTCTCTCGGATCCGCTTTCTTTTACACCATGGATCTTGTCAACATGGCACTACAATTGTAGATATTTTCCACCGGTACATAGATCACCATCCTCTTCTTTGTGGTAAGGTCCTTCATGAATTTAGCGTAGCCAGACATTTGTTCCAATGCCTTCACCACAGGCACATTCATAGTCAACCATTTCAGCATTGCCATGAACTTGCTAAATTTTGTATCATCCACCATTTTCTTCAATCGATGAGGAAATGGAGGAAGCGGTTTTAGCATGGCTTTAACTACTGTTTCTCCCTCTTTTCCCTTATCTTTATCTAACTCATCGGGTTGTTGATGGGTAGATTGAATATCATCACTATCTAGCTTCTCAGACTCCACTTGATGGTTTTCTTCTGCTTTCTCATCCAATTCCATTATATCATCACTTATATATTTGCCCACAGAAGGGCCAGACAATACTTTACCACTGTGGGAAGTAATCGCCATAAAAGACCCATCATTCTGAGGGTTTTGCATTATGTCACTTGGAAATGTACCACTCTTCCACTGATTAAAGGATATCGAAAGTTGGTTCATTTGTTGCTCTAACTGTTTTATAGAGGTTGAATGCGAATCCACCAACTGACTAATAGAAGATAAGTCACTCTTCATTATTGTTACACTGGTATTGGTCATCTCTACCCCTTTCAACAGCTGTTTAATCATGTCCTCTATGGATATTTTACCCAAACTAGTAGCAGCATTATCACGATTTCTAGGAGGTACAAACAATCCACTCCTGTCGTTCTTATTTTTCCAGTTTCTTTGGTCACGATCTCTGTAACCATCTTTATCATAGTATGTCCGACCTTGATTCCCTTGGCTATTGCCTTGGAAACCCCCTGGTTGTTCAGATAATTAGCCTCCTCCTCAGAATCGTATTCAACTCTACTTTACGACCCCACGGCTTTTACCTTTTCAGTCTTCCCGGATAGCAAATACTTAGTAAGAAAATCCATATGGGTCTTCATGTATGCCATATCTTGGCCGCTCTCTTCCTCTTTCCAGCGTTGCTCCATAGACATACCACTAGACATAGTAGATCTTGGTACCTTAGAATCCCTGGTATGCCAAGCTCTACTCTGTTTAGTCATCCTATCAAGCATTTCAGAAACTTCCAAAAAAGTAAGATCCATAAATGCTCCACCTGTAGCCTTATCCACAACCAACTTCGTGATAGAATTCAAGGCTCTATACAGAGTCTCCATCAAATGTATGTAAGTTATTTTATAGTGGGACACTATATTAACTTCTTCTTGAACCTCTCCCATATCTCATGAATAGCCTCAGTCGAAAGCTGCCTGAAGTTACTAATCTCATCTCTTAACTATAATATCCTGGATAGCAAAAGAACCTTTCTAAGAAAACTTCTTTCAACTTCCTCCAGTTTTGTATAGAATCAACAGTCAACCCATTAAGCCATAATGTTGCCTCCCCAGACAAAGACAACGGTAATAGGCACAAATGGATAGCATTCTTCCCTACTCCTGGGATATCAAAAGACTTGCAAATAGTGACAAAGTCAACTAAGTGCATATTCGGATCATCACCCAAAAGTCCACCAAATATCCCCTTCAGATGAAGTAGTTGAATCATGGTGCTTGTGATGTTGAACTTAGCTCCAGGTGCCAATGGTGGAGGAATAATAGCTCCATTTACACCTAATCCATCCATATCGTCATCATCCTTGTCAAGATCAAATTGCACAGCTTGACGATCTGGTATCGCTCTGAAAGGGCAATTTCTGTTCACATTTTGGTTCACAGGTGCCGCCACATCCTCTGCACATCTTTGATTGGCCGTATTCAAAAATTCATCATCTCTCATATCCTCGTCCTCTCAATTAGGGTGATGATCTAGTTGACCATCATTTTGTTGATTCAATTGAGCTCTAGCCAAAACGGCTAGTCTATCTGCTTCTTATTAATCAGCCATTCTTCCAATAAGATGAGGATTTTGGTGGAAGGGTGATAATGGTCCTCTCGACCTCCTTGTACTTAGCATACACAACAATTATCCTATAAAGAACAAAAACAACAATAAAAGTAAAATTAGGAAACTTGAGCAAATGTCAATTAACACTCATAAACTTAATTGACAATAGTATTCTCCAACAACGGTGTAAAAATTTGATAAGCCCAAATTAAAACTCTCATTAGAAAGAGTAAGCGGTTGTCGTCAAATATAGAACCCAACTAGGTTTTCGAACCCCACAGGGAATATTGCATAAATTAAGCGTTATGATTATTAATGAACGTTTGATCGAAGGTTCTGAGGTGTCAAAGGTTGTTTGTTTGTTAACAATGAAGTAAGATTGTAGTAGACTGTGTTTCAGCCAATAAATATGCTTGTAATGTTTAATTCAATGAGAATAACGAAACTAGGATTATTTTCACCAAGATGTTGCAGCAGTCAGAGGTGTGGGTTATCCCAAATTCATACGTAGTAAATTCCAAATGTAAGAATCGTTGAACTTTAAAGTTCATCTATTTGTTTCTCAACCTTAATAGATAATTACTCCTTAACTCTCTCGAACTTAAATAATATGTTAATGTGTCAAACTTGTTTCTTAAGTGGGTTGATCCTGTTAAGGCATAAACTATTAACCTAAAGGGTAAGGTCTTTGAGATCCTTGTAAATATCTTCTTTTCCCAGCACACATATTTCTACTCAAACAAGTGGTGTTTTTGGGATCACCCTTCAAGTTTGCAACCAAGAAAGATCATTATAATGAAGAAGATTTTTTATAATTGTAATTTGTTACTGAATTCACACAATCTCACAACCAAAAACAACTAATCACATCAAAGCTCTCATAACCCTAGTTATGGAAGTTTTAGCCCCACATCTCCAAAAAAGAAGAAGAAAACATTGTTTTGTTCATAAATTAATTCAAAGAATCACTTACAAAAGTTCCCACGATTGTTCTCCTTGATCTTCAAAGAAAAATTATGGAAAAATGTTCAAATCCACTATTCCAGCTCTTTCTCAGAAAATAATGAATTACAAGATGTTCAAAAGTTGAAAAGTGAATAACAAATGAATAAAAATATACCTAATATAAATCTAGACACAGTATTTATATGTTCGCAAGTACTGGGGATTGAAATTTGAACTCACTAATGCCTTGACATAGTTGATGGTCAAGTTAATGGTCCATCAGTGGCCTGAAGGTCCATCACTTGGACCTTCACTGAAGGTCCCAAGTTGTTGCGTTTTGGTTAAAGAGCGACAGTCATGTTGACGGGCCATCACTGTCCTGACGGTCCATCGCATGAACTGTCACTTGATCACTTGAGGAGCCACTATCTGTTTCAGCCTGACGGTCAAGTTGATGGTCCATCACTTGGATGATTTACTCTATCTATTCTGTTTAGCTTTGACAGGCACTCTGATGGTCCGTCTTATGGTTAACGGTCCGTCAGTTTTACCGTCAGTGTCCTTTTTCTATTATTTTTCCAAATTACTTCTTCAGCTGAGTCCTTGACCTAAAAAAACAAAAATCCAGCATCAAATACAACAATAGTTTCTTGAAAACATACAATTATATCTTGTAAAAGATGTAAGATATTCCGTCAAAAGCCGAAACATCATTAGACGATTACGTTCTGGGGTTATTTCGATGGTTAAGGTCTAGTGGAGAAATTGACTTGTAGATGAGGCTACTTGGGAGGTTGAGTTTGATATGCGTGGTAGTTATCCTCAACTTTTTACTGATTCAGGTATTTCCTTAGCCTTTAGTTCGAGGACGTACTAGATTTTTAGTGGTGGATAATGTAATATATTTTTTTTGTGATTTTTGTGAAAAATTCATTTTTGTGAGATTTGAACATTTTACCCATCCTCGTGGTTCCTTTGTGGTATTTTTAGGGTGTAAGAAGATTGGAATGGTTCCTGATGTATTTCGATGTGTTTGTGATTTTTGGTGGCTTGAAAAGCCTTATAGTTGACTTTAGTCAACATTTATTGATCTATGCATCAAATGAAAAAATAAACTATGCCAACAGATTTAAAATGTCAATTTTAGGTTAGTAACATGGTTGGTGTGAGATTTTATATTTCATTTCGACCCTTGGTTTGGAAAGTTGTGAAGTTGGGTCTTGAGGGTTAATTTTGTAAAAATAATTTTTTTTCATAAATTTAATATCGCCTTTGAGTCTAGAGTGTCAAATTTAGTGGAGTAGCATAGTTTATTTTCGTACTTGGGATTTTAGATAATCAGGAGTTGTTCGTAGAGACTTGGAATTCTCCAATTCTCTAGCTGGTGCACTCACTTAAGCGATGCTTTGGTCTCTTAAGGGACTTGGCCTGACAGCCAAAGTGTCGCCTAAGCGACACAAGGATTGCTTAAGCGGTGGCCTGGTCACTTAAACGACACTTACTTGCCAGACTCTTATTGCTTAAGTGACAGCCAAGTCGCTTATGCGAGAAGGCAGGTTTCTCTTAAGAGATGCCTGGTCTCTAAAGAAATAGCCATCTAAGTGACCCGATAGTTGCTTAGGTAATGCTTGGGTGGATTACCACCCTATTTTCGAAATTATTTCACTATTTTTGAGACTTGGAGCTTGTGGTTTGAGGTTTTGGGCATTTTATTTCATTTTTAAGCTTGGGTAAACTCCAAATTCCTATTTTAATAATTAGTTTTTGATTTTTATCATTAAAACCTTGTTAAAACATAAATTTAAAGATGGAAATTGGGGATTTTGGCCCAGCCTAAATTAATGATTCTACGACTTAAATTCCAATTCCACACCATTTTTGCTTGGATTTTCTTTCATGAGTTCCTTTAATCATGAAAAATATATTCATGGATAAAAATTCTGGTTTTACCCTTCCTTTTCGTGAACCCATTTTTAGGGTCTATTTTGACCCCTACTTAGAAATGGGCAATATGGGTATCATTGACTTTTTTTATGTATAGATTCAATATTTGTATGTTTTAATTTATTGCAGGTCCATTCGTGAGGTGTAAACTTGGGTTGGAGGCTTGTTTGTACTGATATTCGACATTTGATGTAGGTTATGGCTTAACTTTATTTAGACTAAGATGGGTAGCAAACTTAGTATAAAATCATGTTATGTCTATATGAACCAATCATGAAAATGATATTGTTACTATGTTGTGCCCATATGGGGGCCTGTATTATGGTTATTTAGTGGTTTTGAGACATTATCTGTTATGTATGACCGCGTGAGATCTTATATGACAATATTGATGAGATATTTAAATAATTGGTTGTTATCCTTAGTGAAAAATTATCTAAATTGGTCATTGTGTGGCATCAAATATGATATATCATACTTTGGTTGTATGTAGATTCCATTAGACCATGAATGACTGGTTTAGTGAGTGAAATTTGGTTCACACACTTGGTATATTGGTTGGAATTGGAAATTCTCATTTGGTTGGTTGTGAGCATTATATCCCCATATCATATTCATTTATGAAACATTAGTACCACTGTAGAAATATTGGAAACATTGGTTTGTAACATCGTTATAGACCCTATCCGAGGGATGTGCCGGAGAGGAGTCATGAATATTGGTATTGGTTATTGGATTGTATATGGGTTGATGAACCCTCCATAGGTCCTACTTAGGAGCATAGCTCAGTAGGTGTATACAGAGGTTGTGCGACGACCTCGTGCATCTTATTACATTATCATTGTTATCATCATCCTTATATTCATTACATTTCATATGTATATAGTGCTCATTCTGTGTCGTATTATTGTCTTTGATATGATATCAGTATATGTGTGTGTCTTCCCATATTTATAGGTGTTATATTTGTATACCTATATTTTTTTCTCATGATTGAGTATGGTATACTTAAATATGGTAGAACTATACGTGGAGATGGTGTGCGGTACTATTTGGGACATTTTCTAATTGTAGGTGACATGTCCCTAATGTGTATTTTGTATGCTTTATTTTCTACTTTGCTCAGTAGGCCTATGATACCTACTTAGTACAAGTAGACCATACTCACCCCTTCTGCACCCTTTCGGTGTAGATCCAAGTACACGTTGCCGCATGACAGTTGATTCAGGCGATGCTTAGAGTCTATTCGAGGTAGCATTTGATCTATGCATGCAGAGTTGACTACTAGATTTTCCTTATCCAGACTATATCCTTCTTGTATTAGAGACAAAGTTGTTCCTTTTTGGATATGTTAAGTATATTTTAGCTTCGAGTTGTATTAGTTAGTTCTTATACTGTGACATCAGGTTGTGGGAATTTGGTATGGTATCTCTATGGTATTTTTCTACTATTATCAAGTTTTTTTCTGACTCTATTTTAAGAGTCTTGCCTTGAGTTTTGGTATTGTCTTTCATTTCATATCAATTTGGGTGATAGGCTTACTTGTCAAAACTTGCCGCGACAAGTGTTTTTATGACCCTTAGTTTATGAGTCGTGATAGATTTAAAAATTTAAAGATAATAAATTAAAAATCATTTGCTTGAGAATTGATTTGTGATAAGTTTTCATTGATTTTTAAAACTTATGGTCCTTGTGTTAGGGATAAACCAATTTTAGCATCAAGTTTCTGATCTATCAGCTATTTCATCATTTTTAATGGCATATAAACATGGAAATTCAAAATTGTCCTATAGTTAAATAATTATTTTTGATGATTTGAAGATCGATTTGAGCTTCATTATTTTTGATGAAATTTCATATTTTAGTTCCTTACAGTATGAGTAATATCATTTTTAAATAAAGTTTCAGTTTTTTCTTACAAGCTCTAGGTTGCCTTTTTAGGCCCAAGATAAAAGTATAATAATATGAGAGTCCATGAATTCATTTTCTCATGTAAAATACATATTTTACCAAATTAGGCTCGTTCAAGGAGTTTGAGGAAGGATAAAGCCAAAATTTGACTTGCCGAGTTCGTTTAAGGTAAGTTGATACTTTTTTGCTCTCTTTTGAAGTATTAATGTATTAAATAATTGTGTATTTAGAAAATGGATAATGTGGGTCATACAGGTGAGATGACAAACATTCATACAGATATCGATGTCATGTCATGGCTATTTTAGCCTATATTACTGCGTTGTTGACTTTTTCACTGATATATGCTACGGTGACTGATATTTAAAAGATAGAATATGTTTCATATTATGAGTAGGAGTAAGATATTTATTGTCTCATTGATCTAGGACTTCTATATATATATTGTGAATCTGATAAGTGATTTGATTAGTAGTTATTCGTTGACATGATTTTCTTGGCAGACAAGATATATACCTTTTACATATTTTGTAATCTTTTAGTAATTGAAGGCAATCTTACATTCATTTATGATATCTATATCCTGTATCTGAGGTACTTATTACATTTCATATGAGTTCAGATGCATATTATTTGTTGAACAATATGGTTCTTCTCAAAGGACCCGTGGACAGAAACCAAAGGTTATCAGATACAGTTGAGATAGAACGCCTTCTTGGGAATACTCCTCGATAGCCTACCAATAAGATCTAGATCGAGATACTCTTTGATGGCCAACAAAAAGGATCAAAAAAATGTAAAACTCACTCAAGCTTTTGTTGAATACCTAGATCTTCACCTTGAGGCAAGATTTTCATAATCGTTGAGTCGATTCCAACCATGGTGACCAAAGCTTTAAAGAAGATGAAGAATCATTTAAGTTTCTCTAGAGCTTTCTAGGTTCTTTACTTGTTCTTTGTTTTGCTTTGCTAATTTGATTGTTTTGATTTGTAGCTTTTAGATTTCTTTCCTAATTTGGGCATTGGGTGTTATTTTTGGGCCCATGTCATGCAAATATATGGTTTGATTATTAATAATAGGGCCATGGCCTAATTTATAATTTTTTTAAAAGAAAAGGATCTGAATTGGAAGGGGAGCCTTGGAGTAACTGGTAAAGGTTCTGTCATGTGATCAGAAGGTTACGGGTTCAAGCCTTGGAAACAGCCTCTGACAGAAATGCAAGGTAAGGCAGCGTACGATACATCCTTGTGGTGGGGACCTTCTAGGGCCATGGCCTAATTTATAATTTTTTTAAAAGAAAAGGATCTGGATTGGAAGGGGAGCCTTGGAGTAACTGGTAAAGTTGCTGCCATGTGACCAGGAGGTTACGGGTTCAAGCCTTGGAAACAGCCTCTGCAGAAATGCAAGGTAAGGCTGCGTACGATACATCCTTGTGGTGGGGACCTTCCCCGGACACTGTGCATAGCGATAGCTTTAGTGCACCGGGCTGCCCTTTTTTTAAACAAGATCTAGATTGAGATACCTTTGTGGATCCAAGGGGCAGGATTTAGAGAAGGAATACAAACTTTGTGTGTTTCCTATATATTCCTATCTAGCCAATGAAATGAGTGTATACAAATTTTCTATCCAGGTAAGAGGAATATACATCATATTCATTTAGTACATCATTCTTTCTTGATTTGCATTGTTTTAGATTGTGAAAGGTGATTGTAAGAGTGACTTAATTATTGTTTTGTTAGTTTGTCAATGAATTGAGATATTTGAGCTTGAATATATGGCAGTTAACATTAGTTGCTAGTCTTTTCCATCTTTATTTAAATCTATCTATCTATCTATCTATATGTGTGAAAAATACCAGTATCGAACACTTAGGATCGATCCTCATCATAGCTTCAGACTTGGGCCAGTTGACGATCTTGTTGAGGACATATGGATAAGTATTCACGGTTGTTTATTTTTTCACCTTGTGCAGGTTCAGAGCGTTGTACCATCAGATGGTGACTCGTAGTAGCTTTGATGCATTTCACCCAAGCATTTTGAGGTAGCTGCTTGACTGATTCACAAGTTTTCTTTAGTCTCTTATGCCCTTTTAGTTGTTTGTAGGTTTCGATCTTTTTAGATGTTTTGAGGCTTTTGAAGATGTATCAGATTCTTTAGAGGTTTGTACAAGTGATTTCCAAGTTTTGTGCCACAAGTTCTAAACAAAGATAAAAACATTCCTTTATATTATGACCTTGGAACATGCATTCAATGCAATACTTTGAAATCAAATAAAATTGAATATTAACATTCTCTATTTATTCCTCTCCCATAACTTCATGCTTTATTTCCATTTTTATAGATTTTGAGACTAGACAAAAGATCCGCTAACACTTTTTCTTTTGCATAACTTTGCCTCAACTTGTTAATGGTCGCTAGATCTAAGTACTGAAGGTCTCCAGACCACAAAAGCAATGGTGAATAACTATTCTTTAACATAGCAGGTAGGATTAGATTAAGGAATGATATTCATGCCACTGCTTTAGTAACTTCTTCATCTATTATAAACTTAATATTATAAATCAGTTGATGCAATTGGTATGATAGTTCATCTGTTTTTTTTATGTAACAAGTACTTCTGGACATTATGTAAGTAAAATCTTTCTTTAAGAAAAATCTAATCAACACATACCTATTTTGTAAAAAAATTCCAATCTTGCAATTACCTTTAACTCCACATTATGTTGGAATTATTTTTTGCTATTCTTCTAGTTTAAGCCAGCCATAAGAAAATTTGCCTATGACCATATATATTGTAAATTCTTAATATTGTTTATTCACGATATATATACCTTCATCCATTCTACTTTAGGTTCACCATTGCCATATTGAATATCTTTCATAAGGATAGGCTCAACTGTCACAACTCAAAAACTCAAAACATGATGACACTTACTATAATCCACCAACAGGTAAGCCAAATCCATATCCCAACACAACAACTAATGGGCTAATAAGAGAAAGAGAATTTCACAAGATATAGAGGCCTATAAAATAAAGTTAGTAAGCACAAGTAGTAAGGGCCACACATATATACAAGAGAGTGAAAGAACAAAATAACCCCCATGACCTGGTATCAGTTGGTGCAAGAGCCACTACATATACAAAGAGTACTAAATGGATACCATGTGTACAAAACTGTCTCTAAATATACAAAATAAAAGACTAGTACAAAAAGTAGAGGGAGATTGATCAAATTCCATCGTTAAGAGCTCACCCTAAAACTTCTATCAAAATGCTCCAGACATGGAAAACGTTAGTGGCAATAACTCGTACTAGGATCTATATCAGGAAAAAAATACGAAAGTGTAGTATGAGTATCAAAACACATGGTACTCAGTATGCATCGAAGGCCGACTGAGCTTAGATAAGATATAAATATATTAAAATGCAAATATAATCTAATTTATAAAATGCACATATAATCTAAGGTTAAGTATAATAAATTTAGAAAGAGAATAACATGTCAAATATTGATGATTAAGAGAAATCTAAATAAGCTACCTCGTCGATTGAATGTCAGTAGGGTCTGATATTCATTCCTTACTCAAATAGGAAGGTGTTAGTCTCAATCTAGCAGCGTGGTCCAGAGCAATTACAGAAAAGTACATAATAGTAAACTATCTAAAATCTAACCAAGCCCCTATAAATCGAAAAGGTTCAAACAATATGCAATATAACTCAACCATCCCCATAAGCATGGTGGATACAAGCAACAAACAATGCTAATTACAAGCAATATATAAAAGAAATGGATAAGTACCAATGAATGTCATGACATTCAATATAAGATGAATACCATGTCCACAATACCTTATACTTCTCCTCCAACATCTATAGCTTGCAAAGGAAAGATCCATGGGTGACTCGCAATATCTATATACATTACCTGAACCCAAATTGGAGCTTCCAAATGATAATTAATAATATCAACTACTCGAACTCGAACAAGGGCTAAAAATAGTCTATTTTACCTTTTTAATATCCACAATTCAGTAAAATGCCCCTTAAATCCTATTATAAACCAAAAATAATATTTTAAAGTCAAGTTACCTATATACCATGAATATACATTATTAACAAGTGTAATAAAGAAAACAAGTCAACAAATCAGCCAATACTTCGCCCATTACAAAGTAATATAGGGTTATCTCGCTATAGAAATGACACTTTCATATGAAATACCTTACAAAAATAATATTTTAGATACAAAACTCCCAAAGAACTTGACCTAAGGAAAACAAATAGTCAAACCTAGACTAAGGCTTCCAATAATAATATTAAAGCTACCAAGCATCCGAGACTAACCCTAAGAGAGAAAAAACTACATAGACTAAGGATTAATAGTGATATTCTACCACGAGGCTACAAATAAGCTAAAAGGAGCATAAATACCTAAGTAATACACCTCCAAACTATAATGTACCACAATAATTAGAAATTTATCATACGTATACCTTAAACGATCCAAGTCTAAGAGTAGGTAAGACGTAACCTACTTGGAAGTTGAACAACATGCTATTGGTTAACTATACGAGCTTATCCCTTCTGAAAAGCCTACAATTGATGCAACAAAATTAAAATGCTAACTACACGCCACACAAGAAAAATTACTCCCGTATTACGAATTAACACTTTGGGCCAACATTGGGTGAAAAATCAACTCACAAAAGCTGCTTACAGAATCCAGAAATTAAACTCTCAATATCGTTCCTTGTCAAACAAGGAACACATGCTCAATAATTGTAATTGAACATGAGCAGAGTCCAAATAAGGCTCAAAATATCCCCACATAGTTAAAAAAAAATAAGAACCCAAACTTGGAGTTTTATGAAATTTAAGGCACAATTTGACAAGAAATCAAAGAAAGAAATGATCAAGGAAGGTAACTGATCATACCTGGGCTTAATAAATTGATTTACCCAATTATTTACAGCTTAAATCTCAACAATGCAGAAAAAGACCTTAGGAAATTTTTAAAAATTGTGAAAGAGAAGAGAGTATATGTGCTGCTACTATCGATTAAGTTGTGTCCATGTCACAAAAATAGTGGTCTTTTATAAAACAATCCCTCCACAAAAGAGAAGGTTAAGACCCATGCTTTCCTCTACAAAATCAAAGGTTTTCCCACTTAAGCGTGTCCACTAAAGCGTACGAGGTTCTACTTCAGCGGAAGGAGCTGATATCAGCTACCTTAAAAAAAGTAGCCTCTCAGCCACCTAAGAGGCTTTAAGAAAATGGCCCCAATTCTGCAAATATGGCTGTACCTAGTGCTGTATACCAGTCAATTTCGCTAAGTTGGAAATTCTTTGAATAAGCCCTTAGAATTCATTTCGAACCCCATGCACGCAAACTAAATATTCTACCCTATCAGAAATGGAATTCGGGACTCAAATAATCGATGAAATTCCCATTAGAGATTGTTTCCCGAACATATGCCCCCCACACCATTCTTTTTATTTTATCCAAAAACCAACCAATAGCCTAAAACAAGCTTAGAAGCCTCGAAACTCAAACCAAAGGTCTCCCTTGCAAAAAATCTACATTTTAGAGCTAACAAAACTATCAAAATTCTCATCCAAGGCTAATTACAAAAATGTTTTGGCTGAAGTCGAATTTCTCAACTTTAAAAGCTCTAAAATAAGAAAGTTAGCTTAAAAATCTGACGAACCACTTCTGAAACCAAACCACAGGTCCCATCATGTTATAAATTACCTTGAGCTCTCTAATGTAATAAACCTGCTAAATGAAAATGGTCTCCATAATAAAAAAAACCTAGGTTGATACCTCAGCTATGTCTGACTACACTCAATATATTGTGACCACCATGGTCTATTGGAGATTCATCCATAATCTGAGGTGCTACATCTAAGGACCTTATAGGCTACAAATGATGTTGATCCCTGCTGGAAGGATAGCTACTCTAAAAAAATATACCAATAACACTATACTGATGGAATGACCTCTTACTGCCACCTCCATATGCATCAATTCATGCCATCTCTATGGTCCTCGCATGATCAACCACTTGGGAGTAATGATCCAGATACTATCAAATAATCCAATGTCAAATGGAGTGGCAAAGTTAATCTTATAACAATTCCATGCACCAAATCATGCTCTGAAGGATATAGTGTAGGAGTATGTCTGGCCCACTTGAAAGACCCAATATCATACTCTAAAATAGACAGAGAACCCTGCCAAACACCAACAAACTCAACTGTGGTCTGAGAACCACTCAGAGTACAAGACATTATCTCATGCTGGGATGTATTAATAAGAATAATCAGAACCCCTAACATTGGATCCTGAAAAATTGATGCAAAAATAAACTCTCTTAGAGCCCAGGTTGGTCTTAAATTCTTTGGTTGACACTTAATATTTTTGACATTAATCTCTAACTCCCTAGTTCGATGCTGAGTTAAATCTCTAGAAACATTTGTCAAAGTTTCATATTGATAACCTTGTTCCATTCATCTAGGAAAAAATGGATTCAAAGAAGGTGTTAAGAGGTTCATAGTAATATGAATAAATGATAGGGAGTCAAGAATAAAATTTTCTAAGAATTCTCTGTAACTTTTTGAAGATAGGATATAGAAGTATCCATATCAATCTGCAGGACTCTACTGGACACTTAGCTCTTGTACCAACACATCGATAAACCTAGGATCTACTACCAATTTGTCAGAACCCAATTTCTCTGGTCATGATGACACCTACTATAATCAACAAGTAGGTAAGACAACCCATAATATGTAATAGCTAGTAATAGACTATCAAGAGAATGAAAGAAGTAGTGGAAAATCATATAATAAAGAGACTAATATCAGGATCATATCCCAAGACTTGATGAAGTCAGTACAAGATCTTCTAATACGACCAAAGTACAAAGTGAAATACAAAATAAATACATATACAAAGATGTATCTTAATTCAAAATAAAGATTAATATAATCAATATAAGGGGGAGCAGGAATGCTCTAAACACTAGGAACTCATCCTAAATCTTTTATCCATAGATGTTTCGCATGATGCACACGTCAATAATGAGAACTCATAAAATTATTTGTAGGGTGCAAAAGTGTAGTATAAGTATGAAATATGTGGTACTAAGTGGCCATCGACCTATTGATCTTTAAAGATAATGCAAGAATAAATAACATGTAAAGCAGGAATGTAGATACAGACAACTATGCAAGAAACTAAACAAAATAATGCTAATGGGTCCAAAAAGAAAACTACCCTATTTTAATAGTAACTAGGGACTAACGTGCAATACCGTATATGACTAGCCAATATACAAATGAAGAGTGAAAGAAGGATATATAGTAGTAATAAAAGGTCAACAAATGCATATACAATAAAAATATACAAGGAAGGAGAAGGATATACGACAACATTAGATATACATATGTGTATATATATATATATATTAATATATATACATATACATATATATATATATATTTATATACATACATACATATAAAGGAATAACTCAAAGGTAATAACTTAAGAGAGCCAACCTATATCTCAAGAAATCCTAACCTAACAGGAAAGCTAATTACTAGCATAATTAGGGCCTCTAACCAAAGGATAACTAAGAATGAGTATAACTATCAATAATATAATTTATCATAATAGAGAAAAGATATTAGAAAATGTACAGACAATCTATGGTACCAATAATATAATTTATCGTAATACTATAATCATCCTACCACGAACTAATTATACACCAAGAATAATATAACTGGTTAGTCCAGGCAATCAATACCTAACTGGTCCCTTATAATCCCAAAAGTTTCAAGCAAACACTCAATAAACAATAATCATATCTTATACATACACCCCCCCGTAAGGATGATAAATATAAGAACCAAATAATCTTACTAGTGATAGAAAATTTATATGAATGAAAGAATGCACATAAACCAATAGTTAACCATATCCAAGTTGAATGCCAAATGTACCAAGTGTATACACCTCCTCCATCTTAGTATCTCAGAAAGGCAGGACATGTGGAGACCACCTTTCCCCGACTTTATAGCTCACGAATGAAGGGACCCATATGGGACTTAGGATATTCATATACACTACCTTGTCCCAAACTAGGACTTTTAATAGTCATCATAACCAGTCTATTCTATCAAGTACTAGAGAGATATATATGTATAATAAGTGCACGAACTCCAACTATGAATAAAAGAGCGTAAATCAATAAATTCATTACCCAAGATTAAGTTTGGGACTAAATTGGTATAATAACATAGAAAGGGTCAAAATATCCATAGACCAAATTAAGTAGTAGTGGTAAAAGAGTGGACTAATAATGGACCAGGATCATCCTCGGTCTAATTTCAAAAATAGCATATTTTGTTGTAGAAGATCATAAATTATTAAATAAGATGGTATGATTCACATTATTAAAGAATTCATTTTAAAAGTTAAAAGTGAGAATAAATCTCTTTTTAAAAAATAACAGTAAAATAAATGTTTTGGTTGAAATCATATCACTAAGTGAGCATAAATGAACCTAAAATATGCATGCCATCACCAATATCCAAATAACACAACCATAGACATCTACACATCCATAACTATACTCACATCCTTTCAAAAGGATCAAGCACGAACCTGGTATCCAACTAGCATCGTAACCACGGTCTCAGGCCCAACAATACATAATCAACATCATAAAGCCTCATAACTCAGGAAACTATAGTAATCAAGGGCATAAAATCACTAAAAAGATTTAATCAGGGAAATACCACCCAAATCACTAAGTCAGGTGGTAAGTCCTATATTAAAGGATCTGTAATGTCCATCTATCTCTAAACAAGTCCATAAACAAGGATAATAGGATTCTAAGGCCATATCAAGTATTCTAGCTAAGGTTCGAGTCGTATTTCTATTCCAAATTCCCAAAATAGGTTAAGTCATAGTATACTAATCATCAACCCATCTTATAATACCAACCTAGCATACAATCTATACTATACACTATCTCATAGAAAAAAGAAGACCAAAGCTTACCTCGATGTCAAATCATATTCTTGAACTATTCACAAACCATTTGTCTTTGTTCCACAATCCTAAAATAACATCATACTATCAAAATAATCTGTGCATTAATAAGAGTATAATGATACCCATATTTCTATATAAAAAATTGGGCCCAAAATTATGTCAATAATGGGTCAGCAGGTCCTACTAATAAAATTCTAAAATTGAATCCATCACAAGGTCCCTCGAAGAAAAGGAAATATGTGCTCAAAATTTGAGCAAAAAGTGTCCCTCTAGCTTAAAATCAATGTTCTAGAGATGTCAGAATTTTCATCTGAGGCAATTTACTAGGAATTTTTGTCTTAAACTAATTCCTTAATAGCAAAAGTTCTAAAATATGAAATTTAGCCTAAAATCCAAAAAAACTATTCGATGACCTCACCGATAGCTTTGAAAAGTCATAAATGATATGTAGCTTCTATGGAAAGGATCAAAACACTAGAAACAAACAAAAATCAAGAAAATAAACCCAGAAATTCATTATAGCTTTGGAGTATGGTCTGTGTGAATTATTCATTATAGAGGAGGAATGACCACGAAAAAGAAGAAAGAGAATGAGTGAACTTTTTATAAAGTAAGAAAAAATTCAGTAAAGTCTTTTTTTCTTGGGTTATGGTGGTGGAGTTATTGGGGTATACTGAGGAAGATGAAATTGGGGAGGGGGGATAGTGGTGATGAATATCTAGCATCTTAATATATTCATCTAGCATATCTAGCAATGCACCTTTTTATTCATCTATCATCTTAATATACTGTAGCATATCTAGCAATGAATTCCATAAAGGTAATAATTCCAAATCTTAAGCGTAGAAACCAACACTGTCAACTCCAAGTTTTGGGTGGGATAGTTGTGCTCATGCACATTTAGCTATCTACAAGTATATACTATCACTTGACCATGCTTAATCAAAATACAACCCAAGCGAATACCAAAAGTATTGCATTAAATTATAGATACCTGGCCCTCACCTGGACGTGCCAGAATAAAAGCTGAAGTAAGTAAAGATCTGATGTAACACCCCAAATATTCTAAGCTAACATCCAAACCATTCTTCTAAGGTATATAGACTTAAAAATGATAATTTCTAATTATACATAGGTGTTAAGATAAATTCTTTAGTGTGTGAAGAGCTTTATATATGGATTTAGATCATACAAAACCCATTGCATAAAGTTGAGTTGAAAGCATCCTTACCGATTGAGTTTCGGTTTAAGTTTTTACTAAGGTCAACTTTAAATGAGCATTCCTCCTAGAATATGAGGAGTTACCTCACCCACGACCTACCAAATTAAAGTTCTTCAAGTCTTCTTTACAATGCCACCAATAGTTTTTTAATATAATTCTATAGTAGAATGTAATGGTTATATAACAAAACGATCTCAATACTGGAATATTTTGTGATCACAATTATGATAGCAACATAGTTGTACTATCAAAAAATTACTTTCAAAACTTTCACAAACTTTCTGAACACTAACAAAAATGCAATCCAAGGCTCCAGTTAAGCGAGAAACATTGCAGTTATGCGATCCCACCTTGATCTCTCTTAATTGCCCTATGGGATTCATTAAAAGGTCATTTTCCCAATCTTTTCCATTTTATTTATATTTCACATCATCCCTAAGTTAATTTTCTCTCTCCTCCTCATTCTTCATAACCAAGGTTAGTCTCTCTTATTAATTTCTCTTTATTCTAATATGTTTTCTTATTCATATATGGAATTTTAATGAAATTTCTCTTCCTAACCTTAGGGTTTTCTAGAAAAGTTAAATCAAGATCCCAAGAACTAGATTTTTTAAACTTCTTTCTCAAGCTAGGGTTCCTCCTTGACTTTTTGAAAAGAAATTAAGGTATGTAGGACTTTAATAAAGATTATCTAACATTATCATGTCCAAAACTCAACAATTTTTCATAAATTTAAGTTACAGTTGTAAGACCCTTAAAATATTCATCATCTTATTTTTGACCTTTTCGGGTTTGTAATATAAAGTTTTGACTAAAATTGTGTTTAGGGGTGTTAAAAGGGTAATCCAAGAACGTTTAGGAATTTTTGGAAAAGGTTCAAAGATATTTTGGGACCTCGAGGCAGTAGGGGTCTGCGATATCAACATGCCATGGAGGTTAACCTCTATTTTTTTGTTGTGTCACATAGGCTACCCTCTACGATATTGTCGTGGAACAGAGGATAGCCTCTGTGATATTTGCGTGCCACACCAAGGCATAATTTTCATGCAGTTTTTAATTTTTTTCACTTGGGGTGAGGGGCTTTTGGGTCTTTTCACCCTTGTACGATCCTTAAACATAAAATAGGCTTATTATCTTTCATTTTCAAAGATAAATTACTCTATTTCACTCTCAAACTCAAAATCCAAGAAAAACTCAAGGGTTTCATAGAGAATTCATCTTCTGGGCTCAAAGCTTCAAATTGATTACAAACTCTTGTATGTTTCAAGCATGTATCTCTTTCCTAACTTGGTTTTATATAAAATAATGTGTTTAATCAAGGTTTATGTTAATTTAATTGTTGGTTTTTGTATGATGGGTTGAGGGTTTTGTATAATTACTACTTGGTTGATTTTCCAAGGTTTACGTGCATTTTTTTTCTTCACGAATGGATTTTTAAAACCCATAGGGGTGCATAGGCATAGCTAATTAACAATTTATGCAATGGGATGAGGGTCGTAGATTCACACAATTTTATGGAAATTGATTTGATAAATTATGGAGGTCATGGATTCCCTTATTTTTATGGTTTAATCGTTTGGAATTGGTTTTAACATCAACCCAACTTTATGAAATTAGTTTTGAAACACAGATACTTACTGATTTATCCCACTTTTGAAACCTCGCATTGCATAAAAGGTTAACAGAACATAAATGATTTTTAAAGGCCTCAGAGGCCATGGATTGATTTTAAATTGGACCTTAGGAGTCAAATGGGGGTCGTGGACTCCCTTAACTTAAATGGACGGATGGGATTTTGGATTCGCCCCATCTTACACGGATTACTTTCCAACCTAATTTTTATGACGATACCAAATTGTTAATGCCTTGATAAATGACTCCTTGGTTAAATGGATGGTTTTATGTTCAAGTGTTTTAATTAGGCTTAAAGGGGGTTGTGTATCTCACCATAGAAGTTAGAGTTCCCGAGGGGACCGATACTGAAAACCATGTTCATAGTTAACATTTGATATATATATACACCTTGGATGGGTGTGGGGTCATAGATTCTCTGGCATTTCCTTAGACTTCTCTGGTTCGTGAAACTATTACGCAATGGGCCCCTTTTACTGGGGGAGTCGGACTCATATAGACCATGGGTAATTTTAGGACGGTTAGAGATCTACACAATCCAGGTTAATGATTTTAAAATATCATGTTTAAACCTTGTTCCCTATCATGACATCTAACATATGTATATATGAATGTGTGCATATGGTTTTGAAAGGATTCTAGAAATAGCATTATTTTCTCCCTTCTCGAAGTTATATGCTAACGCTCACCCCGCTAACCGTCCTCAGACACTATATTATGAAATAATGTAGGATCCGAAGATACTTCTTTTACCCCTGTGTAGTGTTAGGTGGATTACCACATTTGTCGAGTATTTATGAAATGGTGAGCCTCTATCCTTCGTAAAATGCTCAGGTATTCAGAGCAGGGTGCAAATTAGTAAAATAGTGGAATAAGTGGTAGATAGTGGAGCTAGAAGAAGACTTGGGAAAAATTTGGTTTATATTCTTCGGTTAGTGTTCCTTATCCTAAACCATCTGGTGAATGTCACTTTCAGTCTAACAGTGGTTTTAAGTCACAGACTGCCCAGTATCAAGATAGTGGATCTCAGTCAGCCTCATCATATCCTCCTTGTCGATTTTGTGAACAACTTCACCATGATCAATGTGATAAGGAAAGGAGTTGGTTCTATAATTACGGTTAGTATGGTCAATTGTAGTAATATTTTTTGGTAACTAAAGTTTCTATAGGAGCTAATAAGGTCCCGGTTGCTACTTCTTCAACTCCTGCACCAAAAGGCACTACTTCTAGAATCGACACTGGCCGAAATCATATTTATGCACTTGCCACCCATTTAGAATCTGAGGCATATCCTAATGTTATCACTAGTATGTTCTAACTCTTCTCTCGTGATGTGTATTGCTTGCTTGATCAGGTGTCTACCCTTTATTATGTGATCTCTTATGTGGTTGTTCATTTTGGTTTTGGTCCCAAAACTATTTTTGACCCTTTTTTGTGTCTACCCTGATGGGTGCTTCAATTATGGCTAGAAAGATCTATAGGGGTTGTTTGGTTTCTATCTTCCACGTAGAGACTTTGGAGGATCTGATAGATTTAGATATAATAGATTTTTATATGATCTTGAGGATGGATTGGCTTTAGTTATGCTATGCGACTCTGAATTATAGGACCTGAATGGTCAGTTTTCACTTTTCTGATGAGCTGATATTAGAGTGGGAGGGGTGCTCCATAGTGCCTAAAGGGAGGTTCATCTCTTATCTTAGAGCTCAGAAATTGATTTCAAAAGGGTGTCTGTATTATCTAGTTTGGGTTAAAGATTGTGACTCTGAAAGTCCTTTATTGTAATCTATCCCTGTGGTTAGTGAGTTTTCTAAAATGTTTCCCAATGATTTTCTTGGAAATCCTCCCAATAGGGAAATAGATTTTGGGATTGATCTCCTGTGGATACTCATTCTATTTTCATTTCTCCTTATAGAATGGCCTCAGCCGAATTAAAAAAGCTAAAAGAGCAGTTAAAGGATCTCCTTGATAAGGGCTTAATTCGATCTAGCATTTCTCTGTGGGGTGCTCTTGTTCTTTTTTTGTGAAATAAAAATGGCTTTCTTCGAATGTGTATAGATTAACATTAGTTGAATAAGGTGATAGTAAAGAATAAGTAACCTCTTCCTAGAATTGATGACCTTTTCGATCAGCTTCAGGGTGCTAGATATTTCTCTAAGATTGATATTAGTTTGGGCTATCATCAATTGAAGATTAGGGAGGTTAATATTCCCAAGAATTCTTTTCGAACCTGGTATGGTCAGTTTGAGTTTCTGGTTATGTCATTCGGATTGACTAATGCTCTAACAACATTCATGGATCGTCTATACTGGATGTTTAGATAGTTTTTGGATCTATTTATGATAGAGTTTATTAATGATATCTTGGTATATTCTAAGAGTGCGGCAGAGCATGTCAATTACCTCTGAACTGTGTTACAAACCGTTAAGGATTAGAAGTTGTATGCTAAGTTTTCTAAGTGCGAGTTTTGGTTGGATACTGTGACTTTTCTTGGTCATGCAGTTTCTAATGAGGGGACCGAGGTAGATCAACAAAAAGTTGAGGTAGTTAAGAAATATCCTAGATCCATGCTCCGATCGATATTAGGACCTTCTTGGGCTTGGACGTGTATTATAGAAGGTTTGCGGAGAGTTTCTCGTCTATTACTGAAATAACCCTTCAGGTCATTTTTTATATTTATACTTATTATCACTATTAGGGATTTCCCATTTCTTCCCTAAGTCATTTATGTCTTTCTAGGACTGACAGTTTGGTTATCGAGCAGTTCGTTTGTTTTTTAGAGTCAATTCCCTATTTTGAAGTCTTTGTCGGTTCCAAACGGCCACCGAATGAAAAATTTAGGAAAAGGTCTCAAATGCAAATTTTGACTATGCTAACAGCTCTGGAATATCGATTTTAGGCTAGCTAGACCTTTGGTTCGGGTCCTAATGCACCTAAGCTCGTTTCGATCTATTGGATGGAAAGTTGAAAAATTAAATATATGGGTATGGGACCCATATTTGGACAAAATGACATCGGATGAAAAATTTAACTTTACTATTACATCGAGAATATCTAATTTAGTGTGGTTACATAGTTTATTTGCATAAATCAAAGTCCAAATGAATCCCGAGGTCTTAGCGGAAACTTGGAAAATTTTCCAAGTTTTAGCTGGTTTCTTGGTGCTGCAGAGGATACTGTGATCACTCCAAGAGGTATTATGATTGCAACATCTCCTTTTGATACTAGGTATTGTGATAACATACCCTAGACTATGATAGCAACACCTCTATACGTGCCATGGGTATAAAAAGGGTCATTAGGCAGCGTTTTGGCCATTCTTCTTTCATTCTTGAGAGCCAAGAACCCTAAAGGGTGAGATATCTTTAAACTAAGTCTTGGGAACTTGATTAACAACTATTATCATGAATATATTTGGACTTATGTTAAGATTTCATCCCCTTCTTAGTGAAATTCTTGGTTCTTGACCCAAAATCCTAAATAGGTTGAGGGCTTGATTTTAACCCTAAATTATCTTGGTTTTCACCCATTTCTTGAGGGTTATGATTCCTTGATCATGTATATTGGGTTGACCTCAGAAATGTGATTCTCATGAGTGGGACCCACTTAGAGTTTTTGGTGTCGTTTTTAGACCCGAAGCACAATGGTGCAATGTGGGTATCATTATTCTCGTATTGATGAGTAGATTATGATTTTGATTGTGTGACGGTATTTGGGGATTGTTAAATGAAGACGAGCATTTGGTGAACAATTTAAGGATTTGCGGTTTGGCTTTGAGGTAGGCTTTTGTCTACTCATTTTCATAAGATGATGTGTGTTATATATTGCATGCGAATGTGAATGTTAAGTTTGATTATGGGTAGAATGACTTAGCATTTAATATTGAAGTTTGGGGATTAGATGAGGGTTTTAACCCATAAGGTGAAATGCTTAGTACTCTTTTAGAATCCTATTATCTTCTCCTTAGATTGAGCTAATTCATAGAATGGATTTGATATGATGCTAGGTTTGGGATGAGGTTTAAGTGTTGGAAATGTGGTTGGTATTTTTAATCTTATTTGAGATATTGTGGTGATCTTGAAACCTTACTTTAGGTAGAGTTGACTTAAATGCCAATGTTTCTAGACAAAGTTCCTATCTTAGGATTGGTTATGGCTTACTTGACATCTAGAAGTTGAACTAGATACCTTAGCGTAGTTTGGGGTATAAATTGCCTAAATATGGAAATTGAGGATTATAAGTGGGTTCTTTCGGCCCTCCTTAAGCCAAGATTTGTGTTAGTCCATGTGGACTTATTGGCGGATGTTAGGCATAGTTGAGACTAGTAGGCCATGAATATAAGGTTACTTTGTGATTTGGTGAGCGTAATGTATTTTCCCCTGGATAATTATTAATGGCTTATGGCCATGATATTCTTTCTAGATAAGATATTGGGCCTTTAGAGATGTTATTTCCTCTTAGAAATAATGTTGGGCATTTAAAGATATTATGTCATCTTAGAAGTGATATTGGACATATAGAGATGTTATTCCTCTTAGAAGTGATATTGGGCCTATAGAGATGATATTCCTCATAGAATTGATATTGGGCCTGTAGAGATGATATTTCCTCATAGTTATGATATACTTGACCTATAGATGTGAGATGTATTATAGATGTGATATGCCTCATAGTTATGAGTTATGCCTTAATGATTCATTATGCATCCTAGATGTGAGATGCTTATTGCTAGTATGCCTCCTAGATGTGAGATGCTTCTTGATATAGTATGCATTCTAGATGTGAGATGCTTCTTGATATAATATGTCTCCTAGATGCGAGATACTTCTTTATGTATTATGGCTCTTAGATGTGAGATGCTTCTTGATATAGTATGCCTCCTAGATGTGAGATGTTTCTTGATATAGTATGCCTCCTAGATGTGAGATGCTTATTCATAATATGCTCCTAAATATGAGATAATTCCTTATATAGTATGCCTCCTAGATGTTAGATACTTCTTGATGAGATACTTCTTGATATAGTATGCCTCCTAGATGCGAGATGCTTTTTGATATAGTATGCCTCTTAGATGTGAGATGATTATTGATAGTATGCCTCCTAGATGTGAGGTGACTCTTGATATAGTATGTCTCCTAGATGTGAGATGCTTCTTGATATAGTATGCCTCCTAGATGTGAGATATTTTTTGATATAGTATGCCTCCTAGATGTGAGATGCTTCTTGATATAGTATGCCTCCTAGATGCGAAATGCTTCTTCATATAGTATTCCTCCTAGATGTGAGATGCTTCTTGATATATTATGCTTCTTAGATGTAGGATTCTTTTTTATGCTTGCTAGGTGTGAGACATTTATTGTATATTGTGCCTCCTAGTGGTAGATGATCACAAATATGCTTATGGCTTATAACATATGTTATACCTTATAGTTGTGTTATGTTTTATGAATATGAGATGATTTACTAATATGTTTATTGATACAAGTTCCAGATATGTATATGGTCCTAATGTCGTGATTATGATGTTATAATTATTTCAGACATATTATTGGACACAAGGCCGTGTTATGATATGAATTTGACCTTCCGGGAAGTGTTTATCCTTGTAAAGGATATGATTGTAGTTTATTGATATATTAATGCTTATGGTTCCATTGAATGAATACTGGTGATGGCATGCATAGTTTTGGTACATTCATGATCATTGCATCGATGATTGATACAATTCCAATTAGACTATAATACTATTACTGTTGTCACTAATTAAGGGTTGAAGCCACTTTCTACCTTAAAATGGATTTCTTCATAATAATAAATGTCTGTCTTAATGAATACCTTATATGTAAAAGAGATTAATAATGATGCATAAAAGATGTTACCAAGACAACTTTCAATCGATGTTTAGATACTATTAATTACTTCGATCGTGAGAGATTTTGATCCTTTCTACACTTTTATAATGATTTAGTCCCAAAGTTTACTTTGGGCAATAGGCTTCCAGATTACACCCTTTTAGCCTTGGCTTATGTCTGTACATCTACTATATATCTAAATAAACATCTCTCTAATATGGGATGGAGAAAAATGTTGTATTGATGATATAAATTTTGGGTAAACTTGATAATAGTCATAATATTCATTTTATGTATATATGATTATTAATAATATGACATTGATGATGAATGATGAATTATGGGGTTATACTCTACCTTGCCTCTCTTTTAATGTTTATTTAGTTTATCCCTTGTGGGGTTTGTTCTTTACTTTAGCCCTCGTGGGGCCTATTCTTTACTTTAGCCCTCGTGAGTCTTGCACTTTATTATTGATATTGATTTGGATATTTTGATGATGTTATGATACTCAGCAAGGCTGGAAGATATTATGATAATGTGATGATACCTGACATGGACGGGGTATATTATGATGATATGATGATACTTGGCAAGAGAGAAGGATATTATGATGATATGATGATACCCGATATGGATGGAGGCTATTATGATGATGCATTGATACCCAACTAGGATAGAGGATGATTATATTAATGTTCCTATATGTACATATACGGGTTCGAGTCGGATAGCCCTATGTATAGAAATATTATATATATACACACACAAACATGAAAAGGCCAGAGGATGGTTAAGATGATGACATAATGATATTGTGGATTTGGTTACATTCATTCCTGCATGCGCATCGCTGAACACCAGTATGTGCCTATATCTATCAGGTCGTATAAGAGGGTTTCATAGATATGGGTGATGATTATGTCTTATGGTGTGTTGTATGTTGATTGAACATTATGAGCTTGGAGCGGTGGGGGCACGTGATAGGCGAGGCTAGGTATTTGGTTATCTGGACTAGCCGATTTCTTGTGTTGTTATTGACATTGCTATTATCATTGTTATGATCAATGTGATGGCTAGTTTATGACAGATTGGTCATTGATTTAGTATCGAGACTTGAGGTATGATTCCAACCTCTTTTATCTTACGATTATATTATTATACAGATTGGTCATTATATCTGATGACTTAATATATGGATTAAAACCCCGAATATTCTAGCACCAACTCCTGCTAGTGTTTAGAGGTCTTAAATAGCTAGTCTAATGATTTATGTTGTACTTTGAGTAGAACTTGGTTATATACTTATTTAATTATATTCTTATATATATATGTATATGCATACTTAGCTATATGTAGCTATGGTATTACCGTATATTCCTTATTTACTTCAATCACTTGGATTATATACTCATTCCTTGGCATTGTATACTTATATGTATCTTCTTTCTGATGTTACTTGCATAGTGGCCAGTGATATATAGTATAGTGTTGATATTCATAAGTATGGCTGGAATAGGATAGTGTATTCTTACTACTTCCTTAGACTTAATATGTTAGTCTCTTAGACATGAATATGATAGTTTATCCTTATTATCTCATTGGTTGTCTTATATGGTTGTTGGATATTTGGGTGTAGTTTTCCATTCTATTTATATGTTATATATATTTTCATTATCTTTGGAGCTCAGTCGGCAGTTGCGTACTGAGTACCATGTGTTTGGTACTCATACTACACTTTTGCAGCCTGCAGATCATAGTACGGGTTATCGCCGTTGATGTAGGCGTCATATGGAGCAGCCATGGTTTGGAGACTTAGAGTGAGATCCTAAAATTCAAAGTATTACTTATCTCTTTCGTATGTATTAGACTAGTCTCTATGTTGTATGCAGAGATAAGTTGTATCATTATATTCATTTGTACTTCATTTTGAGATCTTGCTTATATAGAAGCTCTTGTACTGATATCATCAGGTTTTCGGACTGTATTATGTCTTTGATCTGTTATTGTATCTTTTCTGCATACTTTCCTTTATCTCTTTGGGTAGTTCGTTACTAGTCGTTTTGGACTATGGGTTTTGATTGCCTACTGGGGGGTCATACATGGCGCCATCATGATTCGAGAATTTGGGTCATGATAATTGCTGCTCCATTGACTAGATTGACCCTAAAGAAGGTTAAGTTTTTATGGTCCGATGCTTGTAAGGATAGCCTTGAGAAGTTGAAGAATAAGATGACTTCTGCGCTAGTTTTGACCATGCCCAAGGGTACTGATGGCTTTGTTGGGTTTTGTGATGCATATCGTATAGGATTGGGTTATGTGTTGATGCAACATGATAAGGTGGTGTCCTACACTTCTAGGCAGCTTAAGTTTCATGAAAAGAACTATCCGACTCATGATCTAGAGTTGGCGGTTGTGGTTTTTGCTTTGATGATTTGGTGCAATTATCTATAGAGGGTGCATGTGGATATCTATTCGGATCATAAGAGCTTGAAATATGTGTTCACGAAGAAAGAATTGAACCTTAGGCAGATGAGGTGGGTTGAATCTCATAAGGATTATGATATGAGTCTTCACTACCATCCAGGTAAGGCTAATGTTGTTGTTGATGCTCTTAGCAAGTTGTCTACAGGATCGTTTCCCATGTTGATGAAGAGAAGAGAGGGTTGGTGAAGGATATTCATAGGTTGGCAATCATGGGAGTTCGTCTTTTGGAATCTGAGGATGGAGGAGTCATTGTTAAGGAAGTGGTCAAATCATCTCTTGGTTCTGAGCTGAAGGAAAATCAGGTTTTGGACCCATTCTTATGAAGATTAAGAATGATGCGGTTAAACAAAAGGTGTCATGATGCAAACCAGGGCGTGGCCGTGACGTGTATCTCAAGTCCTACGTTGACTAAAGATCACCCCTGTGCACCTAACCAAACAACACAATATCCCCAATGTCAGATGAATTTCAAACATATAACAGGATAAGTTTAAAGAATAATAGTGTATGTCTATAACCAATAACCATCGACTGGCCAAAAACACCGACCAACATCACCTAAGTCCATAGTAATCCAATAAAACCTTATAACACAAGAACCAAAAATCAGTCTTGGTTGGGACATGTCCTCGACTCTGACCGATGACAATGAAAATGAAAATGATAATGAAACTCTCAACTGTAGTTTATGATAAGAACTGATGAAATTTCTAAGTCTTCCAAAGTATGGAATCTCACGACTTCAACACAACGAACCGATGAACCAAGCCTATCCAGCTAACTCTGCATAGGAAAAATAGACGTATAAGGTTAGTGGGGTGAACATTAGCATTGAACTTGGGGACAAAGTTACCATAATGTCGTTATCGACAATTCAAAATCATTCAAAACCAATGCACATAATCTAACACATATTATCATATATATGTATATATCACATAACGGAATAGGGAATATGACATGACTTGAAATCGAGCCATGTCTTATGGGCACCTCAAGCCCACATAAAACTAAGGTTTCCCCAATAACCCAACCTATTCATCTAATTGTAACACCCCAGGAAATTTTTCGTTGAAATTTTATGTGTAAACGTGTTGGGTTCTATCTTCTAAAATGAATTATAAATTTTTCGTGTGGAATGTCTTAGATTATGATCCACCATTGCGTAGAGTATCTAATAGTCTTTCCAACAATATGTGTATCATCCAAAACGGACACCCGAGCGACGAGTTATGAACATTTCGATCGAACCGTGAATAGTAAAACATGCAGGAAAAAAAGTACTGAGGCCTAAAGTATTTTTTCTCTAACTTTAAACGATCATAACTCCTTGTACATAATGATCTGGGTGATCTACTATATATCAACGGAAAGCTCTTCGAGTCCTCTTTCTGATGAAATTGGTTTCATCCAATTTTTCTATTGCGGCAAAAAGTTATGGTCGATCTACTTCAGCCTATCAAAAGTGAATTTTTGGGTCAACTTCCAACGATCATAACTCCTCGTACACAATGATCTGGGTGAGATACTATATATCAATGGAAATATATGAGAGTCTTCTTTCTAATGAAATTAGTTTCATCTAATTTGGATATCGTAGTAAAATGTTATGGTTGATCTACTTCATACTATCAAAACAGTCCACCAAAGGACAGATTCGAGAATTATTTAATTTTTAGGGGCGTTTTGGTCATTCCCCCTCACCCAAAATCCGTCCAAACCCTATATTAAAGTCTATTAGAAGTATTATATGTTATATTTCATTAAATTGACTCAAAAAGAAAACCCTAAACTCCCTTCAAGAACCTCCAAAGTTCACCATTAATTCTGCAAATTTATTCAAGATTCCAGGTTTCTAGTTCAAGAACTCCAAGAACCATCATTCAAAGGCACGATTAACACCTCAAAAACGAGTATCGATCTAAAGTTCATCATTGAAGGTATGTGGGTTTTTTCAATAAGAACAATCTTTCGTTCTTGTGCCCAAAAGTAATTTTCTTTACGAAGATATAATTTTTATATGTGGTTCTTGTGCCCAAATTGATTTTTCTTTTATGAATATACATGATTTTACATGTTTTGATATGAATTTGAAGCATAAATTTATACCCTATATGATTTTACATGAGATTATGATACTCGATACTCTCTATATTTTGAAAGTTGAATTGAATGAGAATGGTGACATTTTTGTACATAAAGCTGAATTTTCCAGATTTTAAAGTAAGTTATATATATATTTATGATGAAAAGCATGAATCTAGAGAAAATTTAATATGATTTTGATGTATGAGACCTTGAGTCCTGATTGGAATTGTACTTTGAGAAATTATGTGCTATAAGCACAATGAGATTTGAATCCCAAAGCTAATTTTCTTTACCAAGATGTATGATTATAAAGCTGAAATTTTAAGTTTTAAGTGATTATTTTTGTGCTTATGTCATAAAGTATGAAACTTTGGAAGGTTTTATGGTGATATTGATGTATGGGTTTTTGGAACCCTATTTGAGATTTTTATTTTGCGAAAATCATATGTTATAAACACCTTGAGTTTAAATAATTTGAGATGTTTTGAATGATTTGACCTTTTGGTCGTGAATGAGTTATTTTGAACTCGACTGTGAAAGAAATCCATATTTTTATTGATTATGATAAAGGGGTAGCAAATTGGCTCCCAATGAAAATTGTTGAAGTGTTTATTGTGGATTTTCTTTAATGTGAGACTGAGGCTGATTTAAATTTCTGAGCTAAGTCCGAGAGTAATCTTTAGCACCGAGTGGGAGGTATAAAGTGACCTTACTTCCCTAGAACTACGTGCCCCCATAGGATGTGAGCCTAAGGCTGATTTATATAGTGATCACTAGTGTTTTTTAATTGATATCGATAGTCCTACTCCGATGGAAAGGATAGGATGGCTCTCCCTAACGTGGGTTGTACGTTGGACTCCATGTAGCTCACATGATTTATGTCAGTTATAGGATCTCCCAGTGTGTGTGTGTTTCCTTGTTTCTATGGTGAATGGTGAAGTGATTTGAAAGTGGAATTGTGAAATTTATTCTTTCGAAAGGTTTAAATGATATTTATATTATGAGAATTGATATTCTTGATGAACTGAAAGTGATTGAAAAATTTTATGATGACTCACATGTGTTATTATACTTATTTCATCCTCTCATGATTATGCTGATTTTCTTCGGGCTATGTGAGTCTTTCATACATCCTGCATATTTCTTATAAATATTTATGATGATGATGTTTATACAACTGCATACACCCCCATATACTTGGTTCCTTTCCATGGTACTGACCCACATCTTCAGATGTGGGCTGCATTTTCTCGGAATGTAGGTACAAGGTATAGTTGCACCTTCGGATCTAGTCAGTTCGTGGTATCCTGTCAGCAGGTGATGAGTCTTTTTGATTCAAGGGCTTGGGTTAGTTATGCAGAGTTTGTAGTGTTGTATTTTCTTTATTCAGTCGTATTGAGTTGGGGTAGTCGGGAGTCATGACCTGACTACCTACAATCAGTACTAGTAGAGGCTTCATTGACAGTCAGTAGAAGTTGATGTATTTTGTTTCAATTTTGATTGTAAAGGCAGAATTGTAATCCTGTAAAATTCACTTTTTGTATCGATCAGATTCAGAAAAGGGTTAATTTCTGCTAATTTGTATGGATTTGTATTTTTATTCAGTTGCTTATGAGTTATGCCAGTAGAAGGGTTAGCTTAGGGTCACTTGTGACCCTAAGCACCGTGTGATGTCTCGGGACCCAATTTTGGGGCGTTACACTAATCAATCACAAGGGTCGGGTGAATTCCGACCATATAATAAGATAGCGGAAAACGTACTTCAAGTCATAACTTAAACATGTCTAAACACTTCATTAGATTCTTCAAAATAACCAATATACCTGTAATGCCCCGAGTCTATACCTCGAATGCCACACGGTGCTCATGACCCCGAAGGACCATAAGCTAACCCATGACTAGCACCTGTTGTGAGCACTGAATAATAATCCTGAAATAATATGGAAAATAGGTTGAAATGCCATAATGTTCATAATCAGAAAACAAAAACTGAATACTAATAAATAAATACTAAAAGCTGAACATCTATCTGAAATACCTAGCCTAAAAACCCTTTAACTGTCTGAACATGGAGTTGATGGGACAAGTCCCCAACTAACTCCGACTACTGAATATACTGAACTACTAAAATACTAAAATGATAACTCTGTCCTCAAACTATGAGGACTCACCACTAAATCTACTACTGAACTACTGAAATACTAAAATGATAACTCTGTCCTCAAACTATGAGGACTCACCACTATGCATCAGTACTTTGAATGTACTGGAATGCTAAGTGAGGTAAGCTGATATGAAAGGGTTCATATGCATGAACAATAACTGACTGAGTAACATGAGTATGACTGAATAAAAGTACATACATATCTGAAACTACTGTAAATACTGATAATGTAATATTGCATGTAAATCTACTTTACTGTAACTGAGATCACTGATAGCTAATTACTGAGAACTAAGTTACTAATAATTGGGTAACTGTTTCTAACAGTCCTGATTCTGTAGAACTAAACTGAGTTCTATACTGAGTTGGGTGACTATGCTTGACAGTCCTGATTCTGAAAATTGATCTGAGGTTTTATACTGAGTCTGAAACTGAAACCATAACTATGGGAGTGTTTATCTAACCGACATACCCAGATTATAAACATAGTTGGGGTCCAACCTATGACCCCAGTTTGAATGGTGTTAGCACCTTGCCAAGGGATACTAGCAATGGTTATGAGTTAACCCTATCTGGTAGGAAGATATTTTACCAACCCTCACTGGCAGAAAAACTCGTACGAGATATATCAAATATTATCTGGCAGGAAGATATCTCAACCTACGCTGGCTACATAATTTTGTAACACAGGGATTGCTCCTAAAGGTAAAATCCTTCACTAACAGGAATGCCCCTACCCCTGGGTTCGCTCGGTGCTAATTCCTACTCCCAACTGAATAGACACTAAACTGATTTCTAAACTGTACTAGGATCGACTAAACTATTACTGATTATGCTAACTAACTGAACTAGACTGAGTTCACTGAGTTTTGTTAGCTTACTGAATACACTGTTCGTGATACTAAGCTGAACTGGACTGATACTGAGTTTTACTAAGTTCTGGGACTGACTGAGTACTACTGTTTATGACATTACCGAGACTATTCTGTAACTACTGTAGCTCTAGGTAAATAGCTAGATTTTTGGGTATAGAATACCCCAAGGACTCGAAAGCATGGAAAGTAAAGAATGGCATTATCTTGAGAGCATAACAATAAATACTTGTTAACAATACATTCACCTAGGCATTTTGTTCAACACTTGAGATACATGAACTTGTACATGATGG
This sequence comes from Capsicum pubescens, assembly GCA_030864215.1. Lineage (NCBI taxonomy): Eukaryota > Viridiplantae > Streptophyta > Magnoliopsida > Solanales > Solanaceae > Capsicum > Capsicum pubescens. The sequence continues at coordinate 208,231,676 of CM061540.1, read as the reverse complement.
GTACATGATGACATATCATGATTTTACTATTCAAATCACATAGGCATTCTATCAAACACTTGGGGAGCATAGTTATTGCACATGAGGATAGTCAACACATGAACATCATAGATACAATAATCAATTGGAATTTCAAGGATTTAACATGAAAATCATATAATTCACCACATATGCTAATTTAATTTCATGAAACTTAAAGTAAATCATGGATTAAAACCCAAATAATATCATGAACATGAATACAATCAAATTCAATATGAAATTCATAAAAGAAATCAACTTGTAGTTTCAAAAGAGGTTCTTGAACTCAAAGGGTGGAAAGAAACCCTTAGATGAACACCTAACATACCTTTGTAATCAAATTCGTTAAGATTGATGGTGTGTTCTTAAAGCTTGAACTTGAAATTGAATGCCCTCGGGTTTGTTCTTGAGAGAAATTTGAGAGAAATTGAGAGAAAGTGAGTGATTTTTTCCCTTAGGAATGATTAATCTCATGTTTTAGGTCTGAATAGGAGTGGGAAAATGACCCAAATACCCCTTTCGACACGGACATTTAATTACTGATCACGTGTCCAGTGCTGCACTGCATTGATGGCCGATGGAATAGCCAATGCGATGCATCGATATCACGTTGGATCACTGGAATTTGCACTAAAGGCTAGTGAAAAGTTCTGGTCGATGCGATGCGTCAAGATCACGTTGATCCACTTTTATGGACTCCCAAACATGCCTTAAATGATATCTGAAAAATCCAAAACTCACCCGAAGTGACCTATTGACACATCTGATCATAATTAAATCCAACGATTGATATTCTAAGGTCATAAGGGGTTGTAAAATAAGATCGCCAACTTAAGAAGGATAAAACAATAGTTCTAAGTATAAACACTTCGCTGAAATTTCTAAGTCTGGAACCTCTTTTCATGCTCTAAAGGACTGAGTTAAGTTAGGATTCTGTGGGGTCTTACAATATCTCCCCCTTGGAAATATTCATCCTTGAATGAGATTGACTAAGTTGAGAATATTGATAGACTTAGTTTACATACTGAACATGCACAACTAAAGCATCATTACATGACTGGAACTACTGATAGGCTGAGTTTTCATACTGAACATACATAACTAAAGCATGACTGAATTTTGAAGACATGACACATGACTGAGCCGTTTCATCATTGTATGCATAATATGAGGATGTTATGCAACTGGAACCAATATAGAGTTTGTAAAGGTAATCTAAGCATAGAATTGAGTAATTTCAAGTAAAACTGTTACCTTGAACTGAGTCTGAGTTTGAGGAAAAGAGGTGAGGATACTTGGTTCGCATATCTGCTTCTTCTTCCTAAGTATCTCCCTCCATGGACTGATTCCGCCAAAGAACTTTAACTAGAGGAACTTCTTTGTTCCTCAGTCTGCGAACCTCATGATCAAGAATTTTAACTGCCATTTATTCATAAGAGAGACTGTTCTGAACATCTATACCCTCTATAGGGATTACAACTGCTGGGTCACCAATGTATTTCTTAAGCAAAGAGATGTGAAACACTGGGTGCACTAAAGCTAAGTCTGAAGGCAACTCTAACTCATAAGCTACCTTTCCAAAACGGTTGAGAATTCGGGAAGGAACGACATATCGGGGACAGAGCTTCCCCTTCTAGCCAAAACTCTTCACTCTTTTCATAGGAGAGATTTTCAAATACACAAAATCACCAATATTAAACTCGAGATCCTTTCTTCATACATCTGCATACAATTTTTGTCTTTTTAGAGCTGTCTTAAGCCTTTCCCAAATTAACTAAACTTTTTCTAAGGTATCAAATACCAAGTCAGGCCCTACCAATGTGGCCTTACCTACTTCAAACCAACCAATGGGAGATCTACATCTCCTTCCATAGAGCACCTCAAACGGAGCCATCTGAATGCTGGAATGATAGCTATTGTTATACACGAATTCAATAAAAGGCAAGTGGTCATCCCAACTACCCTTAAAGTCAATGGCACATGCTCTTAACATATCTTCTAAAGTCTGAATGTTCCTTTTTGCTTGACCATCTGTCTTGGGATGAAAGGTTGTATTGAGGTGAACTTGGGTACCAAGATCCTTTTGGAAGGATTTTCGAAAATAAGAGGTACCTCTATCTAAAATGATGGATAATGGAACTCCGTGCAATCTGACCAACTCTCTAACATAGAGCTTGGAATAATCCTCGGTTGAATAAGAGGTATGAATTGGTAAGAAATTAGCATATTTGGTCATCCTATCCACAATAACCCAAATCAAATCGCACTGATGATGAGTACAGGGCAAACCCGTTACAAAATCCATGTTTACCTCCTCTCACTTCCAAGTGGGAATACAAAACTCCTGCATAGTTCCACTAAGCTTCTGATGTTTGATCTTAACCTGCTGATATGTCGAGCACTTAGCTACAAACTCTACAATGTTTCTCTTCATCCTACTCCACCAATAGACTTCCTGGAAGTTGCGGTACATCTTGGTGGCCCCTGGGTAAATCTTGTAGCGTGCAACATGCCCTTCTGTAAGAATCCATTGTCTCACGCCATCTATACATGGTACACATAGTCTACCCTAGTAGCGTAACACACCATCTCTCCCTTGGGAGAAAACCTCTACTTTCGATCTCTGACTGACACATTTAGCTTAACTAGATTGGGATACCTTTCCTACTTTTCTTTTACTTCAGAAACCAGAGATGATTCTAAACTATTTTAAACCCATACACTACCCTCTGCTGAGTCGACTAAGCATACACCTAGTCGAGCAAGTTAATGAACTTCCTAAACTAACTTCTTCTTACCATCCTCCATGTGAGTAACACTACCCATAGACATCCTACTGAGAGCATCATCCACTGCATTGGCCTTTCCTGGATGATATAGAACACCCATGTCATAATTTTCAACAACTCTAACCACCTTTTCTGATATAAATTCAAATCTTTCTCATAGAATATATACTAAAATCTCTTGTGATCTCTAAACACATAAACATGTACTCCATATAAGTAATGCCTCCAAATCTTTAAGGAAAACACTACAACTGCTAACTCTATATCATAAGTGGGATAGTTCTTTTTATGGGGATTAAGCTGTCAAAACACATGCCAAACTAACTCTGGAAGTATCATAATATACCACAAACCCATCTGAACTATCTGGTAAAGTCAAAACTGGAGCTGTAGTTAGTCGAGTCTTCAACTCCTGAAATCTCTTCTCACAAGAATCTGACCACTGGAACTTGGCTTTCTTCTGTGCTAATTTGGACATAGGAACGTAATATACAAAAATCCCTCAACAAATCATCGGTAATAGCCAGCCAAACCCAAGAAACTCCCGATATCTGACGGAGAGATGGGTCTGGTCCAATTTCTTACTGCTTTAGTCTTTTGAGAATCAACTCTAATGCCATCATCGAAAACTATATGACCAAGAAAAGCTACTGACCTTAGCCAAAATTCATATTTACTGAATTTGGCAAACAACTCATAGGCTCTGAGGGTCAATAACACTATTCTGAGATGGTCTGCATGATCATGTTCACTGCGAGAGTAGACAAAAATGTCATCAATGAAGACTATGACAAACATGTCCAAGTACTACTTGAACACGCAGTTCATAAAGTCAATGAAAGCTGTTGGGACATTGGTAAGACCAAATGACATGACTAGGAATTCAAAGTGACCATACCGAGTACTGAAGGCTATTTTCGAAATATCACATTCTCCAACTCTGAGCTGATGATAGCCTGATCTAAGGTCTATCTTAGAAAAGTAACTGGCACCCTGAAGTTGGTCAAACAAGTTATTGATTCTGGGAAATGGATACTTGTTCTTGACCAAGACTTTGTCCAACTGACGGTAGTCAATACATATTCTGAAAGAACTGTCTATCTTACGCACGAAAAAGACTGGTGTACCCCAAGGGGATATACTAGGTCTGATGAATCCCTTATCTAGGAGATCCTCCAACTGTGTTTTTATCTCTCTAAGTTCAGCTGGTGCCTTCTATATGGCAGAATAGAGATAGGCTGAGTATCAGGAAGAAGGTCTATTCTGAAGTCAATTTCCCGCTCGGAAAGGACTCCAAGAAGATCTTTAGGAAACACATCTAGAAATTCACATGCTACTGGAACTGACTCAAGACTACGACCCTCAAACTAGAATCCTTAACTCGAAAAAGATGGTAGACACACCCTTTAGATATCATTTTTCTCGCCCTTAGGTAAGAAACAAGATGACCCCTAAGTGCTAAAATACTACCCCTCCATTCAAGCATAGGTTCATTCAGAAATTGAAAATAGAAAATTCTATTTCTGCAGTCAACTGAAGCATAGCATGAGTGGAGCCAATCCATGCCGAGAATGACATCAATTTTTTTTATCTCTAGCTCTACTGAGTCTGTTAATGTAACTTTCTGAGATACCATAATTGGACAGTTCCTATATTCCCATCGAACTATGATAGATTTACCTACTGGGGTAGAGACTGAGAAGGGCTTTGTTAGGATTTCAAGACTGACTCCAAAATCAACAGCTATATAAGGAGTTATAAAGGACAGAGAAACTCCTGTATCTAGCAAAACACAAACTTGTAAATGATAAACTTGTAACGTACTAGTGACCACATCAGGAGAACTTTCTTTATCCTATCGGGACTGAAATGTATAGAGTCTGTTTGGTTGTTGCCCACTAGTGGCACTGGAAGCGACACCCTCTTGATTCAGGTGATCGGAATGAATTGGGGGACAATTATGCTGACTCTGTGAACCCACCTGAGGACACTCTTTGACCCTATGGCTGGGCTTGCCACATCCTAAACATTTATCACTGCCAGCTCTGCAGACACCCTTGTGGTTTCTGCCATACTTCTGGCAAAGAGGATTTTTTTGGTCACTACTAATAATACCATGGAGTTTAGGGTCGGTTCCCTATCTTTATTGCCTTATCTGAATTTTAGAATTGTGGCGCTGGCTGAGGACGGAGCTGGAACTGAAGATTTTGGCTGAAACTAAGAACGATTGCCACCCTCTGACTTAGGCTGAGTGAAGTTGAAGCTACCTGTTCTAGATATAATGTTCTCTCTTTCCTATTTATTCTTAACCTCTTTTATCTTCTGATCATGGACCATGAGCCTGGATATGCCCATCTTCTTAATCAGCATTGCGGTTCTATACTCCTTGACCACACTATTAGACACACCCGACATGAACTTACTTATCTTAGATTTGTTATATGCTACCACATAAGGGTCATATCTAGCTAATTGAGTAAACTTGAGGGAATACTCTTTCACTTTCATGTTGCCCTATTTCAGATTAATAAACTCCAAAACCTTAGCTTTCCTTAGCTCCAGTGGGAAGAACCTATCAAGGAAGGCATTATCAATTTCTTTCCATTCTACAGGCCCTGCATCTGCGCCCCTATCTACCTTCCACTACTTAAACCATGTATGAGCCACATCCTACAATTAGTATGCAACAAACTCAGTGCTCTCACTGGAAGTCACCCCCATGATATCCGTGAATTTCTGCACCATTTCAAGGAATTCTTGTGGATCCTCCTCAAACTTAGACCCTGTAAAAGATGGAGAATTCATTTGGGTGAAGTCCCGAATTCTATCTGTGGCATTACTGGACACTGGGTTGGCCTGAACGAGAGCTTGGCGTTCATTCTAGGCTTCCACAGAAAGAGCCAAAGTGTTGAAAGCTGCTCTAAATTTAGAGTGGGAGACATACTCGTCTAGGGGATCTGCCTGAATGGGTGGAGGTGCTGGCTGATTTCCAGCTCTTCTTTCGTTGATTCTTTTGAAAGGCATACTCTATAAACAAAAGGGGAAAACTGGATTAGACTGAGAGTTTAACTTGAGCTCATGATCACTCGCATGACATAAATATTGAAAGAAGGGAAACTTTTTCTGAAATGCCTCATAGCCTCTTGTCCATAAGTGTGGCGCACTACACACCTATGCACAAGATTCTACTAGACGTGACTTTCAGACTCCCTAGGACTTTGTTGAACCTTAGGCTATGATACCAAGTTTGTAGTACCCCGAGTTTGCACCCCGAGTGCCACACGGTGCTCATGAACCCGAAGGACCACAAGCTAACCCATGACTGGCACCTACTGTGAGCACTGAATAATAATATTGAAATAATGCAGAAAGTAGGATGAAATGCCATAAGGTTCATAATCTGGAAAAAAAATACTAACACTGATAAATAAATACTGAAAGTTGAACATCTGTCTAAAATAATCTAGCATGAAAAACCTCTAATTGTCTGAACATGAAGTTGATGGGACAAGTCCCAACTAACTCCGACTACTGAGTATATTGAACTGCTGAAATACTAAAATGATAAATCTTTCCTTGAACTATGAGGACCCACCACTAAATCTGCTACTGATAGGTTGGGTTGCTAAGTATGGTCAGGAGCCTGTGCGTCTGAACCTATGATATAAGACATCATAGCGCAAAAGAAAGACTATGCGTCAATACTTTGAATGTACTGGTATGATAAGTGAGGTAAGCTGATATGCAAGGGTTCATATGCATGAACAATAAATGACTGAGTAACATAAGTATGACTGAATAAGAGTACATATATATCTAAAACTGTTGTAAATACTGGTAATGCAATGTTGCGTGTAAATCTACTTTACTGTAACTGAGATCACCGATAACTGAATTACTGAAAACTGAGTTACTAATAACTGGGCAACTGTTTCTAACAGTCCTAATTCTGTAGAACTAATCTGAGTTCTATACTAAGCTGGGTGACTGTGCTTGACAGTCCTGATTCTAAAAACTGATCTAAGGTTTTATACTGAGTCTGAAATTGTAACTGTAACTATAAGAGTGTTCATCTAATCGACATACCCCAATTATAAACTGAGTTGGGGTCTAACCTGTGACCCCAGTTGGAAGGGTGTTAGCACTTTGCCAAGGAATACTAACAATGGCTGTGAGTTAACCCTATCAGGCAGGAAGACATTTCATCAACCCTCACTGGCAGGAAAACTAGTACAAGATGTATTAACCCGTATTTGGTAGGACGCTATCTCAACCTACGCTGGCTATGTAGTTCTATAACACATTGATTTCTACTAAGGGTCAAACCTTTCATTGACAGGAATGCCTCCATCCCTAGGTTCGCTCGGTGCTGATTCCTACTTTCAACTAAATAGACACTGAACTAATTTCTAGACTACACTAGGCATGACTGAACTGTTACTGATCGTGCTAACTGACTAAACTGGACTGAGTTCACTGAGTTCTTTTAATTGACTGAATACAGTGTTCATGATACTGAGCTGAACTAGACTGATACTGAGTTTCACTGAGTTCTACAATTGACTGAGTACTACTGTTCGTGACATTACTGAGACTATTCTATAACTACCATAGCTCTAGGTAAATAGCTAGATTTTCGGGTATTGAATACCCCCAAGACTCAATAGCATGGGCAGTAAAGCATGGCATGATCTTGAAAGCATAATAATAAATACTTGTTAACAATACATTCACCTAGGCGTTTTATCAAACACTTGAGATACATGAATGGGTCCACATGATGACATATCATAATTTTACTATTCAAATCACATAGGCATTCTATCAAACACTTCGGGAACATGGTTATTGCACATAAGGATAGTCAACACATGAACATCGTGGATATAATAATCAATTGTAATTTTAAGTGTTTAACATGGAAATCATATAATTCACCGCACATGCTAATTTAATTTCATGAAACTTGTAGTAAATCATGGATTAAAACCCAAATAATATCATGAACATGAATACAATCAAATTCAACATGAAATTCATGAAAGCAATAAAATTGTTGTTTCAAAAAAGGTTCTTGAACTCCAAGGTTGGAAGGAAACCCTTAGATGAACACCTAACATACCTTGGTAATCAAATTCATGAAGATTGATGGTGTGTTCTTGAAGCTTGAACTTGAAATTGAATGCCCTAGGGTTTGTTCTTGAGAGAAATTTGAGAGAAATTGAGAGGAAGTGAGTGATTTTTTGCCCTTAGGAATGATTAATCTCGTGTTTTGGGTCTAAATAGGAGTGGAAAAATGACCCAAATACCCCTATAGATGCAGACATTTAATTATTAAAAACGTACCCAGCGACACGCTGAGCGAAGTGCCCCATCGATGGCCGACGTGATAGCCAACACGACACGTTGGTATTGCGTTGGCTCACTGGAATTTGCCTTAAAGGCTAGTGAAAATTTCTGGTCGACCGATGGCCAATGTGACGCGTCGAGATCGCATCGATCCACTATTTTGGACTCCTGAAGATGCCTTAAATGATATTCAAAATATCCGCAACTCACACGATGTGACCTATTGACACACTTGATCATGATTTAATCCAAGGATCGATATTCTAAGGTCATAAGGGTTGTAAAATAAGATCGCCAACTTAAGAAGGCTAAAAAATATAGTTCTAAATATAAACACTTAGCTGAAATCTCTAAGTATGGAACCTTTTTTCATGCTCTAAAGGACTGAGTTAAGCTAGGATTCTACGGGGTCTTACAATACCAAAGTCCACAGTCATCCAAATACCTCTATACAAACTAATGTTTACAAATATATATCTCAAGACAAGCCCCGACAATAGACAAACCATGTCAAAGTAAGACTAAGTCTAAAGATAAGAGACCAAGAATGAATGTCTTCGAAGTACTGAAGCTCACCACTCCAAAGTCAATGCACAAGACTCTTCGATTACCTAATCACTATGCTGAAAGAAAATATGATACACCAACCTCTATGTTGCATGGAGACATAACATCAGGAGATGGTTAGTGGTTGGAGTGCTAGCATGTAACTCAAGGATAAGGATAAAATAGCATCATCAATTAACAACAAGTCAATATATCATATTCAACCGTATTCATGACCTTATCTATACATATAGGTATATCACATGCCAAGTAAGTAAACAAGTCTTAACAACATTCTCAAACCACTCAATCGTGAGACATAAAGTGGTGGACTCCGACCTTACACACTTTAGATTCAAACAATTCTTATTTGGTATGGGACTTCAACCACATTCACATCTATTTAAGCAAGGGACTCTAACCACAAACGTACATTCATTTAGGCAAGAGACTCTAACTATATGCCCACATATTAGGCAAGGGACTCTAACCTCTTGTTGTATTAGATAGGGGACTCTAACCCAAGCCATTTCATTTGGTAAGGCACTTCAACCTCAAGACATCTCATTATCCAAGGGACTTTAACCAGAAGCGATTTCATTATCCAAGGGACTTTAACCAAAAGCGATTTCATTATGCAAGGGACTTTAACGTCAAGCCATTACGACTATCATTAGTAGATATTCAGATTCCAACTCTTTGTCCATACATCATTATCTATTCAATTCACAGTTAAGGACTTTAACCCATTAAGGCAATTTAACACTATGCATGACCACATGGTCCTCATGGGAGCCTTTATTGCTCAACCATTTCAATAGGCCAATGCCTTATTTCAATTTATCATACAATTTAATTTATGGTCATCAATACCCTTACAAACTATTCACATTTCATTAGCAATATTATACCATATTCCTACCACACTTTAGTTCAACACACAATTCAAGTTCATTTTTAAATCTAGAGACTATAACCCCTTATTAGTGATAACACTCAACTTACACGTCAATTTAAGTACAAGGCGGTTGTCGTAAATATATTTACCCAACTTTAGAGTTGGGGTCGAATCCACGGGGAACAATGTGAGTGGAAATCAAGTTAATTCAAAATAATAGATACAAGTTAAATTCAAATCAATGGTATAAAAAGATAAAATAGGGGAGATAGGTATCTACACTAATGTTTTTTTTTTGGGGTTTTCTAGTATAAATTCGGGGCTATGAATAATTAGAGTTTTAAAAATTATGCACGGATCTTGAGATTATGCATTGCTAAGGAAATGACACGTAGGTGTTATTAATTAACATCAATTTATTAAATCAAATATGTGTAAGTTCGGTTATAGATTTTGATGCTAGTCATTCAAAAAAACACCAAACTTTCACCCATTGATCCTTTTGAATCCCTAACAACTGTGTTCAATATTTGGTAACTAAACCTCAATTTAGGCATTCCTATTTCTAGGATGATACCCATGGTATAGTTAACTACACAATCACCCTTATGTCTAAGATAGTGAAAATTTACCAAACTGCACACATAATTGTCTATCATTGCTTTGTTCTCCACATCCCTCTTTTAAGGTTGATGTGGATTCCTTAAGTTAACCTAAAACCCTTCTTTCAAAGATGGCCTTGAGTTTTCTAAAGTTTGGAGCTTTCACTGATCAAACCCAAGTGAGTATTTAGGGCTTTCACTGACAAATCCTAACCAAGTTAGCATAGCAAAGATAAAACCCGTAAGTATGAACTACCAAATAGAGGCTAACAATAACAACCCACACACACTTTAACCCATATTCACACATAACCTCAAGAGGGAGATTTAGCTACACATAAGATAAAAAAGCATAGATATACCTATAATATCCATTGAAATGACTTGTTGAAGATTAAGTGAATGTTACTTTAAACTTTGCACTCCCATAAATCAACAATGGAAGTAAGTTATTCCTCCACTTAGAAGGTCTCCAATGTATTCTTCACCCAAAATTTATACAATATTTTCTTTTCCAAGTTTGGAGACTATGAACTCAAGAGTTAAAACGTAAAAAATTGGGGAATATGGAATATTCTCCATAATTCAAGGGTTTGATTCTTTTTGACAAAATTTGGATCAGCCATGTGCATTTCCTGATTTGCCCTTGGGCTGAACTCTTTTGCTAAGCTGTGATCGCACAAGCTTGGCTGCGACTGTGATAGACTTACGTGACCATGGTTTATTGAACCTTCTTGAATGTCGTGATCACGGTTAGCAGACCACGATCGTGGTAATTGAGGCCCTTCTACTCCAGGTCATTAACTGCACTTTCTTGCTCCCTTTTTTATCATTTTAAGCTCCAATCCACATCTTTCTGTCTCCTCAACAATATGCTTGCAGAGAATGGATATCAGTACATTTAATCACAATTATGTATCATTTATTCATTAAAAATAAGGTAACGTGTGCAAATGTTGAGTGCAAATGAGTGGCAAAATTACCACTCATTAATACCCCTAACTTAAAGCTATTGCTTGTCCTCAAGCAACGCTACCCCTTACCGTGAGACATAATTATTTATGCCCAAACTTCATGCCTTAATGATCACAATGACTTCAACCTTAGTCAATACCATAAGTAGATCATTACACATGGACTGAGTTATTTTATCACTACTGCCCTCATCATAATATGCACTATCAAAGGATACACATGAATTCAAAGAGCAATCAAGCAACAACAAATAATGATCTAGAAGTGACTCACTTATTGATCAAAACTAATCTATTTGTATAATTGTTCGGGAGGTGACACAATAACCTACCTCAACATATTCATATGCTAACCTCACTAGAAAAAGAATTCAAAACACCAAACTAGGCTTGCCTCAATTTTCAATCACTACTACAAAGAAGGTAAATGGTTAGAGATCTTAAAGGACTTTCTAAGCATGTAACATAGGTTTGGGTTAGGTTAGGATATCATTTGGAAAACAACATGGCTACTCCCTTCCTTGAACATTTACGTCACATTATTCAATTCTCCTTTTTGACTATGGGCCACTCTTTTTTATTTTCTCTCTTTTAGCACGCCTACTTTTTGCTTCCTATGTTCACCTATTTTTCTTTCCGTTCACCCATTTTTCTTTCTTGGAATTTTCAAGCAATTCTTTCCTTTATTAGATCTTTTCTTTTTCTATTCCTTTATTTTCAATACTTTAGGCACATTCGGCATTTCACTAATACTTTGTGGACCCAAACTTCCTTCCATCAACTTTCACCATCCCCAACTTAGGATTTTAGCCTCAAATTGCATTTTCAAGCTCAAGGAGGATATGGTTCGAAAGAGGGATAAAAAGAATGGTTCACGTCTTGTAATGTATTTTTCAAAGAAAGTTCCAAAGGCTCAAAGTGGGTAACTAGGGATTACATTCATTCTTGGGTAGGCTTTTTAGAATAAAGTGGCTTCCAAAATCACAAAGATGTCCTAAGATCATTTCTCCAACCAAATACAATAAAAGTTAGCTTTGAAAGACTAATGGGGCAAGTTCTAGATAACACAAGTATACAAGACATAAATCCAAAGAGCTCACCACACATGACATACAAAACTCACCAAGGGAGCCCAAATGTCCCTCCAGCTAGAAAAAATTTTGGAGTATTTATTTTTATTCACAAGTCAAAAACTTACGGAGCCACAAAAAACAAAAAAGTTTTATTACAACATTGCTCATGTCCATGCCCTTGATTTTTCAAAAGTTTTGGATGGAGGGGGGTTCTTGTTTTGCATTAGCACCACACACAATTTTCTATATTATGGTTCCAACCAAAGCCTTAGTCTCATATTTTGTCTCAAAATGGGCAAAACACCCATATGGCTACTCAGACTTCGCCAATATTGTATAACATGATCCTAAATTTATAATGTACAATACCACAGGTACTCAGACTTTCTTTAAATTCATGACATTTATGCTATGGGTACTCAAAATTCCCCTGCACCTATGTCTCAAAACACAAACATGATGCTTTACCCTTAAGAATGTCGTCACTCAATCTATCATAGGGAAAAACTTGTCATGCATAACCAAAATCAAAATAAAAGTATAGTAAAAAGAATAACTAAAACTAAAATAAAAACATGATAATCCATAAAACGTGGGCACCATCAGAGTTCCCAATAATGTAGCATCTCAAAACAAAATATAAACAGTATCCAGAGTGTCATCCCAAACCATCATCAATAGAAATATTCAGCACACAACACCTAGAAAATACACATCCGGGGGAACCCCCAACTAAAGGAATATAGTGTCCTCACTGCATGTGTAAGCAAGTAAGAGTAAAGGGGGTCTCTATGAATATGCAATCAAGAGCTATCCTCTCCAGCTAACTCTGCACTATCACCCTCAGTATCATCAGTAGACTAATCAGTAGGGGCCTCATTCTCACTATCCAACCTGGGTTGAGATAGTCGATGATTGGGATTGAGCACCTTGAAGATACCTTTCACCCCCTTCTACAAATTCTTAAAGATTTTATCTTTTTTCTTCTCTCTTTTTACCATCTTCTCATGTGAATCCCTGAGGTCCCTGTGTGCTTCGGCTAAGGATGAGTAGGGTCTCTCCAATCTGGCTACCATGACTTTTTACTTCTTCTTCTCCTCCCAGTATTTCTCATAGTCTGACTAAGCTATGTATAAGTGGCGAGTGGTGGAGGACTCTCCCAGTCCCTGAGGCATTCTGGACAATAGTTCCCTCACCACCTACTCTGACTAAAGATGTCATCGAAGGTGGTGGCTGATGAGGGTATGCTAGAGTCTGTATCCTCTTGGAATGATTTGCTCGAGTCCATCTTTCTCTTCTTTCTTTGACCTGGGGAACCCTCACCTTTAAATTTAAGTAGGAAAATGTGGGGGGCTGGGAGCACCTAGGTATCTATAGCATACTTCTCCACGTATGCCCTCCTGCATAGTTTTGTGATAAGGTAAGAGAGGAAAAAATATGTACCTCTATAATTTTTGAAGTACCTTTATTCTGAATTCACAATCTCGCCCATATTCAGGGTGATGCTAGAGAAAAGATAGGACCCCATCTGAGATCGTATGTCTGTGACAGTGGTCATGTTAGTGCACGGCAATAGTCAGCTACAGATGATATTCATCCAAAGCCTAGCCTTAGCTATGAAATCATTCATTAGAATATCTCTCTTGGTGGTGTCCCAGGGAACCACTTTGCCAGAACATAAAATATCCACCATCCAGATCCCTGGTTCATATGCATTTGTATGAAACTTCTCCATGTCAGCATCTGGGAGCCCATATACCTCATTGATATGCTCTATCCTGAAGTTCACTTGTCTTCCCCTAATAGTCACTATTGGGTTTGTGAAAGAAGCTACGCTTAGGTTAGCGTAGAATTCACGTACCCAGTGTTCATTAGCAACACAGGGGTCAGGGGATAAACATATCAACCTGGTCTTATTAAGTCTGGAATGAAAACATAGGAACTTTTCCTCTACTTTATCTAAGCTCATATCCCTTTCAGAGAGCAACTTAGTTCTGTGCAGGTCCACATTGTAGAAGTTCTGACATTATGGGATCATGAATCTATTGTTGTCAAATTCTTCTATCTATGAGGTGGCTTAGTACTTGTAAATAATACATTCTAGACTATCATTATCATTATCACACTTAGAAACATGCTAAATTAGTAAAATAGGCTCATGTGGTAGTTTGTTAGAAGGTTCTGGGGAAAGAAATAGATGTGTAGAAATTTTGATTTTTGCAGACGTTGCCGTTAGGTATGGCGATCAGAGGAACTAGACCTCGACCTCGGTACCACTGTTGTAGTTGTTGGGACCGCGATCGCTGTACCTGAGACCATAGTCTACATTTCTGCACTTTTTAGCAAAACCATAATTTTATCCCCAAATTTGTGTTCCACTAGGCACCTAAACATTATGATTAGGGGACTTACGCCTAGACTTCATGCTTATAACCCCAAACTTGAAAAATTTAGCATGGAATTCATAGGGGCATTGAATCCAACACATGGTTCACATATTTTTTTCAACTGTTTAAGGCTTAAAACTGGGTACTTAAGACTTCCCCATCAATGTGTACACCAACTATAACATCTAATCACAACCATAATCACAAACAAACATGAATTTAGTATTGAGAACAATAATTCAGGTATTTTCTAAACTTCAAGTTCTAAGCATATAATTATATCCAAATCAAGGATGTTAAAATAACTTACCAAATTTGATGATGCAAGGGATGAATCGACACTTGAATAAGCAATGCAATGCTAAAAATAGGAGAAAATTTTGAGAGAAATTGAGAGAGGTACGTGGGAAGAATTTGAATTCATATGGTTATTTAAACTGATTTGACTGCGATTGTGGTCCTAGTTATGCGGTCGCTACAGCCTCCGCGATCATAGCAGCATGAACCGCGGTCGCAGCAACTAAGACCAAACAACCGGGTTTCTTGCACTTCTTGTTCAGTCTAAATTTCCAATTTCACATGTTCCTTTTTCAAATTCAATCAAAATTCTTCTTAGCACCAATACTTCATTGATTATGCATGCATAACAACAAAAATGAAATCTACTCTACATGCATAAATCAAAAGGATATGTGCCACTTTTTGTGGCATGATGGGTTTCCTCCCATCGAGCGCTTAGTTTAATGTTATGGCATGACACTTCTATTTTTCCTTATTATGTTTGCACTTAGAAGATTTGAATCTCTGTCCCATCTTTCATTCTATGTGCAATAAGCGGCAGGGGGATAAAAGATTCAAATCTTCTTAGGTGAAACTTGGAAGAGGCGAGAAAATGGCAAACAAGCTTCAATCTCGCCATTTTGAAGACTTAAAGCTTTTACCCAACTTTCCATCAAATTTCCGAAGTGGCTTCTTGGGCAAAGGTGAGGACATCAATTATCCACTAGTTACACATCATAAGTTAAAGTCCTTGGCATTCATAGTGGGGCTTCCATGTGCTCTTTTGGAGTTTCAAATCCTAAAATTTAAAGATTGTACTCCTTCCCTTCACAATCCCCCATTGGCCTAGGTAGATAGATTGTTATCGCATCATAGAAGAACAATGTTGAAAAGTGGTTTGAATAAGGTCTAACCCCTAACTCCAAGATTTTCTTCTCCGTAGCACTTTCACCCTAAAATTATCTAGAGTCTTCATAAGAGATATGCCTTGATTCTTATCTTGACTCTAGTACCATTTCATTTATTTAGGCATCTACTTCCTTATTTGACTCAGTTGATTGGGAGATCACCGAGGAGTCTTTACTACCATGCTCATCATCATAGCTTGGTCACTTTTCTTGATAAACCTCCTCTTGGGATATGGGCAAGGTAGTGGTATTTTCAAGCTTTTCTTCTTTGCCTATTTCCTCCATCTTGACATTTTTCCATCCTAATGCCTCTTGATGTATGCATTCCACATTCTCCCCCATTGTATCCAATCAATCCAAAATATCTAGTAGCCTTGGGTCAAGGCTATTAGACTCGGTATGTTGCTCTTCCTTCATTTCATTATAAGACCTATCAAGCTCATAAGAAGAACTAGTAACCCAGTTAGAATAATAAGGGGAGGGGCATTTGGACAACACTCCCAATGTCAGCCTCGACCACTACATAATGAACACCTATACTCCCTATAGGATTGAGATGGTAGGTCCATCTTTATCCGAGGAGCATAGGTACAATCTCTCCTGAAGTGTGGTTCGCATTAGATTGGACATGAGTTGTCACAATAGGATTCTCAACTACCAACATCATACTTGTTAGAAGATGCCATAGAGAAAAGTAAAATAAAATAGAAATCTACCTACAAAAGAAAATCACAAACAAATATATAAAAGCTTGAATTCAAGCAAGTATGCTAAAATTTCAAACTAACTTAATACGCC
Source organism: Capsicum pubescens (assembly GCA_030864215.1). NCBI lineage: Eukaryota > Viridiplantae > Streptophyta > Magnoliopsida > Solanales > Solanaceae > Capsicum > Capsicum pubescens. Next base: position 208,215,052 of record CM061540.1, on the reverse strand, counting down.
AAATTTCTCCACGACATCGGCGCCATTTTTGATAATTCTCAACTTACACGTCAATTTAAGTGCAAGGAAGTCATTGTCAATATATTTAACCTACTTTGGATTAGAGGTCATATCCACGGAGAACGATATGACTGTAAATCAAGTTAATTTGAAATAATAGATGCAAGTTAAATTCAAACCAATGGTACAAAAGGATAAAAATAGGGGAGATAGGTATCTATACTAATATTTCTGTTTGGGTTTTTCAAGTATAAATTTAGGGTTATGAATAATTAGAGTTTTAACAATTATGCACGGACCTTGGGATTATGCATTGCTAAGGGAATGACATGTGGGTGTTAATAATCAACATCAATTTAGTAAATAAAATATGGGTAGGTTCAGTTGTAGATCTTGATTCTAGTTTTCCAACAAAATACCAAACTTTCACCCATTGATCCTTTCGAATACCTAAAGGTTGTGTTCAATATTTGGTAACCAAACCTCAATTTAGGCATCCCTATTTCTAGGATGATACCCAAGGTATAGTTAACTTCTCAATCACCCTTATGTATAAGATAGTGAAAATTTAGCAAACTACATACATAATTATCTATCATTGTGTTGGTCTCCACATCCCTCTTTCAAGGATGATGTGGATTCCTTAAGATCACCCAAAACCTTTTTTTTAAGATGGCCTTGAATTTTCTAGAGTTTGGAGCTTTCACTCATCACACCCATGTGAGTATTTGGGGCTTTCACCTAAAAATCCCAACCAAGTTAGCATAGCGATGATAAAACCCATAAGTATAAACTATCAAATAGAGGCTAACAATAACAACCCATACATACTTTAACCCCTATTCACACATAAACCCAAAAGGAAGATCTAGCTACACATAAGATAAATACACATAGATATACCTATAATCTCCATTGAAATAACTTGTTGAAGATTAAGTGAATGTTACTTCAAACTTTGGACTCCCATAAATCAACAATGGAAGTAAGCTATTCCTTCACTTAGAAGGTCTCCAATGAATTCTTCCCCCAAAATTTATAATGTATTTTTTTCCAAGTATAGAGGCTATGAACTCAAGAGCTAAAACCTAAAAAATTGGGGAAGATGTAATATTCTTCATAATTCAAGGGTTTGAGTCTTTTTGTCAAAATTTGGATCAGCGCATTTCTAGATATGCCCTTGGGCTAAACTCTTCCGCTAAGACACAATCGCACAAGCTTGGCCGCGACCTTGATAGATATACGCAGTCAAGGTTTATTGACCCTGCTTGACTGCCGCTGACCGCGACCATAGTAACTGAGGCCCTTCTGCTCCAGGTCTTCAGATGTACTTTCTTTCTCTTTTTTGATTATTTTAAGCTTCCACATCTTTCTATCTCCTCAACTCTATGCTTGTAAAGAGTGGATATTAGTGCATTTGATTATATTTATGTATCATTTATTCATTTAAAATAAGGTAATGTGTGCAAAAGTTAAGTGCGAATGAGTGGTAAGATCACCACTTATCAATTAACCATCAACCAATAATATCATCAACTTTATAATACATGGCTCATAATTCCCTTACAATATCATTTATCATCATTTAACAACTATTCATTCTTATTGGTCAATTGCCCTAGTTCAAAACCTCATCAACATATGAATAGAAAATTCACTTAGACATTTTCACAAACACCTTGTGTGCATGCCTTTACCAAGGCCATTTTCATGGTGGAAATCATCAAGATTAGAGTTACTCAAGACTCACATGTTAAACCACATACAACAAGAACCCACATGTTCAAATCATCATCACTAACATGTATAAACATAATTCTAAGCAAAAGTCAACATTATTCATCATTAAGCAATAAAACCCTTTTCATTTAATTTCTAAATCACCATGTAAACTTACTAATTCAAGTGTAAAATGCATGGGATTAGAGTTATTTATCAAGGTGAAAGAGTTATATTCCTTAGACAACTTGATGGTTACATCCTGGGTTTTGGCCCTTAGATTTTTTACTAGAATTCTTCTCTCCTTACCCAATACGACTCTAAGGTATGAGTTTTATGTTAGGGTATGAGTGGTATTATCCTATCGTATGTTGACCAGTGTTAGTTGGTGGGATGGACGGGTTACTAGAATGGATACGACTTGGGGGATAAGAGTCGTATGATTGGGTACGAGTGGTATCTAGTACTCATATAGGGGTTAGTGTTCAATCCTCTTGGTATTCTATTTTTCCATGGAAACAGATGGAAGGTACGGACCTGTAAGACCCTGCAAAACTTTTGAGCATAATTTAGTCCTTAATCTTGTCAAGGGGTCACAGACTTAGAAAATTCTAACCAGGTTCCCAGACTTAGCCTATTTTGGCCTTCAAAAATTGGCAATCTCATCTCGCCATCTTAATTCCCTTTAATGGCCTGTATTTTCATTAATTAGCGATCAGGAAGATCAATAGGCGTTCTTGGATAAGTTTTGGATTTTTTGGAACACATTTAGATCATGTTCGGAGTCCCAAAATAGTGGACCAACGCGATCTTAGCGCGCCGCATCGCCAATTGCGTTGGTCAACATTTGTGTAGCCTGCTAGAGCCAAAACTTCTGAGGCTTAATGCGATCATGGCATGATGCGTCAAGTATCGCATCGCAGCCATTGATACCTAATTTTTAGTCATTAAATGACCGCGTTCTCAAGGGCAAAAGGTTTAATTTCCTAACCCTATATAAGTCACAAATACGTAATTCAGCCCTATTTCACCCAAATTATAGTGGTTTCTCTCTCAAATCCATCAAGAACAAGCTTAGGGTTTCCAATTAAGGATCCAATTTCAAGAATTTCACCATTTTTTTTCAAGAATCTTCCATCCAAGGTATGCGTAGTGTTGATTATGGATTCCTTTCATCCATAAAGCTCAAGAACTCTATTTCAAATTATAAATCATGTTGTTTATGTTATGGGTTGTTTTGTGACCATGTTTATCTTGTTGTACGATTCCCAAGTTGGAATCTTTACATACTTTTCATGAAACTACGTTAGTATGCAAGTTGATATCCATGAATGGAGTCGTTCATAATGTGTAATTTGATAATTTCACCTATGCCCTAAGTTGTGCATGTAAGGTGTTTGATAAAATGCCTAAGAGGATAGAAATTATTTATTATATTTCAATTGTAACCTATATGATAAATGCATTTCTTACCTTTATGTTCAAATGACTCCCATGCTATTGATGTGCAATGTAGATGTTTGTTGGAATGCTCATGATGTTAGAGTATGAAATTATGATACTTATTATATGCATTCCTACCATGTACAAGTTTATGGTAACCATGTCCTTCATGAAATCCCCAACTTATTATATTGTGGATTGTTGATATTGGTCATGTATTCAAGAACGTCATGCCTTGTCAAGTTTCCTTCTATCGAGTCCTGGGGGTACTTGTACCCGATAACTTAGTTGTGTGCGTATAGCCAGTGTTATGTTTTCATGATACTCTCAGTCAATACATGGTCAATAAAACTCAGTCAGTCATGTGAATCAGGAAAGCTCAGTAATTTAGTAATCTCAGTAGTATTCCGTCAGTCAACGGAACTCAGTTAACTCAGTATAGCTCAGCTCAGTTAATTATGTTCAGTGTCTCTTCAGATGGGAGTAGGATTTAGCACCGAGTGAACCCAAGGATGGGAACTCACCTTCCAGTAGAGGGTGTCATTCTTAGAAGCAATCCTTGCATTCCAGAACTATGTATCCAGTGTAGGTTGAGACATCTAACCTACCAGTTGAGGGTCACTCACACCTTGTCATTATCGGTGGCACGGTGTTGACACCCTTCCATTTAGGGTTACAGATTGGACCCCAACTCAGCTATATTGCTTTATTTGGGGCATGTCGGTTAGATGACTACTTCCCATAGTTACAGTTATTGTTTCATTCTCAGTCTCAGTAATAAAACTCAGATAGTTCTACAAAATTTAGGACTGTCAGATACAGTTAACTCAGAATAGTACAGAACACAGCTAGTTCCATCAGAACCTAGACTGTCAGATACAGTTGCTCAGTATCAGTTATTAGTAACTCATGTTATCAGTATTCAGACTCAGTAGTCAGTATCATCACAAATTTAGTTACAGTCATTTATTCATGAATTTATTCTTACATTTATGTTATATACTCAGTTATCATTGTTTATGCAATTGAACCCTCTGCATTTAGCCTACCTCACATGCATACCATTACATTTCATCGTACTGACGCATTTGTGCTATGTTGTTTTATACCATAGGTCCAAAAGCACGAGTTCCAGAGCATTAGTAGCACTCTAATTTTAGTAGGCAGATTTAGCAGTGAGTCCTCATCATTTGAGGAAGATATTATTGTTTATTTCATTATTTCAGTTTAGCCTTCAGTAGATGGAGTTAGTATGGGACATGTACCATCAACTCCTTATTCAAACAGTTCAGTTAGTTAGAGGCTTTTTAGACTATGGTATGTTCAGACAGTTTATTTCAGTTCATGTTTTGGTATTGATATGCCGTACTCTTAGATATTATGTTTTATCCAGTTTGAACATTATGGAATGTTTCAGTATATTATTTCTACATTTAACATGATGTTATGTAGTATTCAGGTATAGATATCAGTCATAGGTTAGCTTGCAGTCCTTCGGGGTCATGAGCACCGTGTAGCATTCCAGGTACCAGTTTTGGGGCGGTACAGGACCATATGCTTTGGATATGACTTGGTTGTATAGTCGTATGCTAGAAAATGATGGGTCCAGGTGTTGGTGTAGGAATACGAGTGACGGGTACCACTTGTATTGAAAGGGTACGACTCGTATGGTTAGTCATATCTGTGTGAAGAGATTTTTATGCAACTTAAATGGGGGTAATTTGGACATTTTTCTACTTAACCTAATAAGACCCCAACACTTCTAACCTACTTGGAAGAGTATTTTCCCTATATTTTACTCTTTAACACTTAGAAACTATTCCTAAATACTTCGTAATTCTCTCAAAAGCTTTGGGGCAAGAAAGCTAGGTTTTCATCATGAGAACTAATTTGGGATTTGCTTTGGTGATTTCTTTCCATCAATTCTTTGGTATAAGGAATGTTCTCTTCCCCCACTATTAGTATTAATTAAAGGCATGATTTTACTATTGGTTTCATGATTTCATTGTTGAATGCTTTTTTTTTTCAAATATGATTTACGGGTTTATTTTATGAATGGTTGGTTACGGCTTACCATGTTTTTAATTATGCTTTTATGTGCATTAATAGTGGTTTTAGATAATCGTATTATATGGGAATGATTGTTGGTAATTGAAATTGGTTTGCCCAATGTGTTTGACAAAAGGCTTATAAAGATGTTTTCATTGCATTGACTTTTTATAAATGGAACTCTTGCTTGTTTTAAACATGGTAAAGGATTTATGCATGTATTAAATGGTTTGGAAAGGTAAAATGGCTATGTGGTTACACTTATGGGGTATGGATTTCCCCAAGTGGATTTTATATGGAAATTGGAAGGGCACATAAGGTCCTCTATACCTACTTGTGGTTGGATATAGATAGTACTTACAAATATGGTTGGTATGACGATACCATCACTAAATGTACTTGGTTAATAAATGGTAAATAAAATGCTTAGAAATAGTTTTAATTAGGCATTAAAGAGGGAAGTGTAGCTAAGTCTTGGAAGGTAGAAGTCCCGAGGACACCAAAACTGGAAACTCATATTTTCTAGTATGAGGTTAGTCTTGGTGGACCGTGTGTATGATGTCACACCTTAAATTGGGGGATGTACTCGTCATCCTAATAGGATACTTCCCTGGTCGTGTGGCTTTACACACTGGGGCCCTTTCAGCAGGGCGAGCTGAACCCATATTTCTCGTGGGTACTTTGGGACGGCAAAGCTACACACCCCAAGTAATGGTTAAAATGCATGCTAAACTCGATTCCCTTTCTCGGCACTTATATAGGTATGGTTGTATGCATCATGGATGGATTTACTTGGTTTTATAAATTTCATTATTTTATCCTTATCCTGAGTTCATACTAGTGATCACTCGCTAACCCGTCTACTGGAAGTTGTATACCTACGCTATGCAGGAACTGGCCATTCTACTTCTCCTATTTAGCACGCAGATTCGGTATCAGTATTTAGACTGAAGTAGTGAGCTTTCATTCTTCTGGAAGGCTCTATTTCATATTATGGACATCTTTGGAAAATTTTATTTTATTATGGATATTGGTTTTGGCCATGGTTGGGGGCATGCCCTAACCGGATATTCTTACTCTTTTAGATGGAGGCTTTTTGGTACTTCTAGGGGTTGGTATGGGCGGGATTCGTATTAATTTTTTACTTGGAAATGGTATTGGTGTTGGGGCTTACACCCATGGAAGATATTATTGGCTATTCAATCATATTACATTTTGGGATTGATTATTATATTATGATTTGGTATTCTCTTTGGTTATGGCCTGGTTTATGGCCTTTCGTTTGGCATGGTATGGTTGGATGGTTGATTTGCTATGGGTGGACTCGATTGGGTCGGTTACGATTGTGACCCTATTCCAGAGTCTTCGTGAGAGCATTTACTCTATCTTGTCATCTGCTCGAAATTCAGCCCATCTAAGGTTGGGTATAGTTGGTTGGGTTAGGTAAGAGGGGACAGTCCCTGGTCTTTGTTATACTTGGGATGCCCATTATGTCTAGACCCTGGTTTGGGTCGTGATAAGTTGGTATCAGAGCTTTAGGTTTATGGTCAATTGGGAAGTCCACAAAGCCCTGTCGAGTAGAGTCTCTTTTAGGGGTGCGTAGCGCGCCACACTCATAAGAGGGAGGCTACAAGATATTTAGGAATATTTGACTTTCTTGGTATTATATTTTCAAACTTAGAGTCTAAAGTTTGGAAATCTTCTCTAATCTTTGTTTGTTTTTCTTTCAGATCATTCCTCATTGATCTGAAAAATAAGGAAATTCTTTTGTCCCATCTGGGAATGATGTTGAAGGGGTACGTCCTATGATGGGGGTACATCTTCGATCTCAAGATCCTATTTCGGATGGTACTCTAGTTCCTTCTAATTCTACCAGTTCTCTTTATGTCACGACCCGAGCCGGGGCCCTAGCCATGACGAGCATCCCAAATCGTGAAGGCCCGAGCACCCTTCTCTATCTGGAAATCATACACACTTTCATATAATATGAAGGAAAATCTGGAAATATAAACAATACGGGATCATGGTTAATATCATAATTCAATTGAACAATCTGGAATGGAAACCATAAACCTTTAACAACGTATAACATCAATCTGCAAAATCTCTACTAATTAAAAATGTCATCTATCTGAAATCTAGGACAAGGCCCCCAGTAGGACCATAAATTAACATAAAATAACAATATCAAGTTTCATAACCAGGACTTCCGAAGTAAGGCAGGCTCACCAGCTATAAAATTCTGACAAGTCAATCTATTGCTTACGGGACCTCAAGACTGTGTCTCAAAATTTTGAAATATAGGGGGTCAATACAAAAGTACTGGTACGCAGAGCAATCCAAAATAAAAAATTTTATTCAACATAGGTGAGAGCAATTTATAGACAGTTTTATATAAGATATATGAAAACACATAGGCATATTTAAAAGACTCTTAACAATTATCTGAAATTCCATGACACACTCTTTGTTTTACTTCTGTGCTAGGTGGTATACCTTACAACTCTGAAATTCCATGGGCTATATGGAATCTTTCCTTAACTCGGCAGCTAATCCCCTAACCCGAGTTTACCGCAAGGGTTGGAGTCTCTATCTCTACTACACCACAGGGCACTAGGCCAGCGTAAAATAGTAATATACCCGTATCGGCAAAACATGGTTTTAGGCTAAGAGTTACTTGAACTCAAGACTTCTTCGGGCAACCACCTAACCCTCTTTAAGCCCATTTTTAACTCTTTAAACATGTAATCTTTAAAAATTAAATCTAAAACTCTTACTCTGTTATGGCGTTCATTTATATGGTATCGTCATACCATTGACTTGCAAGTCGCATCTCTGGGCCATTCATAGCATATTATAATCTCTTCTTTCAAAACATGAGATTCGAGACCACCGTATCAATCAATAAATTCAAAAGGGCTCTTGCTTTAAACTCATGTGAACACATGCATGAAAACTCCCTCTTTTTAATATTTCAACAACATATGGTGGTCATGAAATTTTGTGACAAATCATGCAAATCTTTTAGCAATGTCCTTAACTTTTAACATCAAACAATCCGTCCCCTCTTAAGTTCAAAACCATTATCAAATCATAATCCAAAATTCAGGACCCTCATTTCGTATTCTCAATAATGAAATCAGGTAATTCATAATGCACACAAAAACAAATAACTTAACAACAAGAAGGGGGTATATGGATTCATGATCTTAGTTTAATCTCAATCTCGATTTTTAAACATACATATATAGATATGAGTGTAAACCAATTTAAGGGGAAAGGCCTCAAGTCCAAAACAATGATATAATTAGAATGTTCATGATGCATAATTGAAAACATAGATTCCAAAACCCCTTTATAAATTCATGTTTGCTAAACTTTAAAACATATTCAAGTGTTTCAACAAGCCCATGTAACTAGGATAATCCCCATGTACCTTAGATTATAAGATTTGAAAGATGAAACCCGGATCTTGATCCTTTTATTGGAATTCTTGATCTTACGGATGAGTTCTTGATCTTTAGGAATGAGTTAGGGTTTTGATTTGAGAGAAAAATTGAATTATAGAGTGTATTATGGTTTTTGGGGCACAAATCTTATGTTATGGATGGATTTTGGGTGAGGGAAAGTGACCAAAATATCCCTAGACCAATTATAAAACTTATTTAATGAGTGAAATAGTTCCGTAATGTGCTGGCTGATGGGTCGCGTTGACATCGCGTCGGCTTACTGCCTCACACGGAAAATGTCATAACTTTTTGCCCGGTTATTGGATTTTGGCGAAATTGGTATTGTTGGAAAGCTAATTCAATTATATAAAATTTGGTGTATCTTGAGATGAAAAATTCTATGTGTATCAAAAGTTATAAATATTCAAAGTAGACCCTTATAGAATCGAATATCCAATTTTGGAAGAATGAAAGGTTCTTAGCTCAACTTTGCTTTAGGCCATTTCTATGAACATTTTTCACCTCATAATCACTTCATATACTAGAAAAAAGATCATGACACATGAATCTAAACATAAACCATAGAATTAGAGCTTACGCACGTAGGAATGACGATTCAATTTCTATCTCAGAAATGCAGGGCGTAACACTTCAGGACCCTTAGGGAAATGTGATGAATACGGAATTTTTTTAATCTATCCATGTTATTTCTTAGTTGGTTTCTACTCAGCTTAAGCATGATATATCTAGTGGTTTGTCTGCTGAGGCCACAAGAGTTGGCTAATTTATGAAGATGAGTCCTCCTACTTTTACTGGAGTGAAGGTAAAAGAGGATTACAAGGCTTGTTGGATAAAATAAAGGAGATATTTTGGGTGATGAAGGATACCATTGTAGAGGGGGTGATCTTTGCAGCTTATCAGCTCAAATATATTGCTTATCAATGGTATGAGGAGTGGGACAAAGATAGGGGTGATGTGGAAAAATCTAAATTTTGGGAGGCCTTCTCTAATGCCTTCTTAGATCATTTCTTTCCTCAAGAGATGAGGAAATCCAAGATGGAGGAGTTTGTGAATATTAAGCAAGGAAGAATGACTATCAAGAAATATGCCTTGAAGTTCCATCAGCTATCGAGGTATGCTTCTGACTTAGTGGCTGACATGAGAATGAAAGAGGAAGTTCGCTTCTGGGTTGAATAGAGATTTGATCTTGGAGAACAATACTACTTTTCTCATCAAGGATATAGACATTTCTCAGTTGACTATCTATATGTAGCAATTGGAGGATAAGAAGAGAAGGCAGGCGAAATTTGGGGATAAGCAGAGAAAGATGGGAAAATTTTTTGATCAGGGAGGGGCACAAGTCAAGCTAACAGCAAGTGAAAAAATAAGAAGTGGAGCAGCTTGGGTTTCTTCTATACTACTAGTTCCCCTTACACGAAGCAGTCGGGAAATAGATGTCATCAAGGTTATGACAATTTTTGGGCAAAGGGTGCCCAATCTCAGGTGATCAGAGGTCAGTCGGTTTCTTCATGCCCTCTTTTTTGGTTCTGTGGTAAACCCGATCATGGTTATTATATAGAAGGGAGGGACAAATGCTTCAGTTGTGTCCATCCAGGTCATCGACTCAGGAGTTTTTTATTAATAAGGTTGCTATGGGGGTGAACAAGGTTCCTATGGATTTATCTTCTGATTCTATACCTGGTGGTGTTGCATTGTCTTGTGCTACTTCTCCTGGTTCTAGTGTTGGTCAAAACAAGTTGTATGTTTTGGCATCCCGATAGAAATTCTAGGAATCACCTGATGTCATTACTGGTAGTTACATCTCTTTTCCCATGACGTATATTAGTTTCTTTATCTAGGGTCTTCTCTTTCTTACGTGAATTCTTATATGGTTGTATCTTTTAGTTTTGATCTTGAAGTGATTTTGGATCTTTTTTCTGTTTCTACCCCGATAAGAGATTTGGTTTTTGCTAAAAGGGTCTATAGGGGGGTGTGGTGTCTGTTGGTAACAATCGGTCTTTGGTGGATTTGTTTGAGCTGGGGATGGTGGATTTTGATGTCATCTTAGGTATGGATTAGTTACACTCGTATTATGCATTCTTAGACTGTCAGACTCGGAAGGTTATCTTTAAGTTTCCTGGTGAACCGATTATAGAATGATAGGGTTGTTCTTTGGATCCTAGGGGAAGGTTTATTTCTTATATTATAGCTCGGAGGTTAATATTCAAGAGGTTTCTTTATCACTTGGTCTGGTTTAAGGATTCTAACTCGAAAGGTCTTTCTTTACAATTAATTCCTGTGGTTAATAAGTTCTTAGGGGTCTTTCCAGACAATCTTCCTGGTGTTTCTCCAGATAGGGAAATAGAGTTTGGTATTGATTTGCTTCTGAATACTCATCCAATATATATTCCTCCATGTATAATGACTCCGAATGAGTTGAGGGAACTCAAGGAACAACTTAAGGATCTTTTGGATATAGGGTTTATTCATCCTAGCATTTCTTCATGAGGGTGAACCGATGTTGTTTTAAGGAACAAGAAAGGTTCCATTCGGATGTGCATTGACTACATGTAGTTGAATAAGGTAACAGTCAAGAACAAATATCCTCTCCCAAGGATAGATGATCTGTTTAATCAGTTACAGGGAGCTAGGTTCTTTTCTAAGATAAATCTTCGATCGAGGTACCATCAACTTAAGATTAGGGAGGAGGATATCCCTAAGATGGCTTTTTTTACTAGATATGGGAATTTTGAGTTCTTAGTGATGTCATTTGGATTGACCATTGCCCCGACAACATTTATAGATCAGATGAACTGAGTTTTCAGGTAGTATTTGGACCTCTTCATCATTGTGTTTATTGATGACATTCTGGTTTATTCGAACAGTGAGATGGATTATACTAATCACCTCTGTGTGGTGTTGTAGACCTTAAAGGAACAACAGTTATATGCTAAGTTCTCTAAGTGTGAGTTTTGATTGAATGTTGTGACTTTCTTGGGTCATATTATTTCTAGTAAGGGGATAATGGTTGATCCATAAAAGGTTGTTGCGGTAAATGGGTGGCCTAGGCCCATGACTCTACTTAACATCCGAAGCTTCTAAGGTTTAGTCAGGTAGTATAGTCTGTTTGTGGATAACTTCTCGTCGATAGTGTCTCCCTTAACTAAGGTGACATAGAAAAAGGCTAAGTTTTCTTATCTGGATTTTTGTGAGGGGATTTTTGAGAAGTTAAGGGATAATCTCACTTTGACCCTAATTATGACATTATCGGAAGGCAATGATGGGTTTGTTGTTTATTGTGATGTATCTTGGGTAGGGCTTGGTTGTGTTTGGATACAACATGGGAAGGTAATTACATATGCTTCTAGGTAGTTGAAAGTGAATTAGAGAAATTATCCTACGCATGATTTAGAGTTGTTGGCGGTTGTGTTTACATTGAAAATATGGTGGCATTATCTGTATGGTGTGTACGCGGATATCTTTTATGATAATAAGAGTCTACAGTACGTGTTCACACAGAAGGAGCTTAATCTCAAGCAAAGTAGGTGGCTTGAGCTTCTCAAGGACTATGATATGAGTTTTTACTACCACTCAGGTAAGGATAACATGGTTATTGATTCTCTTAGTAGGTTGTCTATGAGAAGTTTGGCTCATGTGGATGAAGGAAAGCGGGAATTAGTGAAGGATATTCATCGCTTGTCCAATCTTAGAGTTTATCTTTTGGACTCTAAGGATGGTGGTGTGATGGTGCAAGAAGTGGTTCGATCATCTCTTGGTGCAGAGATTAAGGAGAAGCTAGTGTTAGATCTAGTCTTGATGAAAATCAAGAGTGATATTGGCGGGAAAAAGGTGGTGGGGTTTGAGATTGGTGGTGATGGTGCTTTGTGGTACTAAGAGTGGCTTGTGTGTTCTTGATGTCGATGATTTTTGGGAAAGGATTTTGGCTGAGGAGCATGAGTCGCGCTTTGTTTTTTATCCTGGCTCGATAAAGATGTATCATGATCTCAAAGAAAACTGTTGGTGGAATGGTATGAAGAAGGATGTGGTTGATTTCATGGCCAAGTGCATGATGTGTCAACAGGTTAAGGTTAAGCACACGAGGCCTGGTAGATTGCATCAAGAGATAGAGTTGCCCGAATAGAAGTGGGAGATGATCAATATGGATTTTGTTATCGGTCTTCCTTGGTCCCAGAATTAATTTGATTCTATTTGGGTGATCGTGGATAGGATGACGACGTCTGCTCACTTTTTGTCGGTGAGGACTACCTTTTTCGGTGGAGGACAATACGAAGCTGTATTTTCAAGAGATTGTAAAGCTGCATGAGGTACCAGTCTCGATTATTTATGGTTGTGGTACGTAGTTTACATCTCATTTGGTATTTCTAGAAATGGTTGGAGACTAAGGTCAGTTTGAGTACTTTTTTTCATCCGCAGTCAGATGGACAAAGAGAGAGAACTATTCAGACATTCAAAGATATGCTTCAGTCCTATGTGATTGACTATGGTGGCAATTAGGTTGAGCATCTACCTTTGGTGGAGTTTTCTTACACCAATAACTATCATTCGAGTATTGGTATCGCCCCTTTTGAGGCATTTTATGGTAGGAGGTATAGATCTTATATTGGTTGGTTTGAGCTTGGTGAGGCAGGCATGTTTGGTTCAGATCTGGTTTATAAAGCTATGGAGAAGATAAAGATGATTTGGGATAGGCTTAAAGCTTCCCAGAGTCTCCAAAAGTCTTATACGGATGTTAGGGATAGAGACTTAGAGTTCGAGGTTGGGGATAAGGTAATCCTAAAGGTATCTCCCATGAAGAGAGTAGTGCAGTTTGGAACGAAGGGGAAGCTCAGTCCCCGATTCATTGGTCCTTATGTGATTTTGTTGAGAGTTGGCTATGTTGCTTATGAATTGGAGTTTCCTACTAGATTGGCTTTGGTTTATCCGGTATTTCATGTTTCTATGTTGACGAAGTGTATTGGTTATCTTTCTTCGATTGGTCCTTTGGAGGGCTTGGATATTTCTGGTTCTCAGTCTTATAAAGAGGTCTCGGATGATATATTAGATAGGCAGGTTTGTCGGTTGTGGCCTAAGGATGTGGCTTCGGTTAAGGTTCTATGGTGGAATCATAATATGGAAGAATCAACTTGGGAAGCGGGGGAGGACATGAAGTCCAAATATTCGCTCTTGTCTTTTTCTCTCGGGATTCATGAAAAAGGTATGTTTTCTTGAACATATCTTTATTTCTTGAGTTTGTTAAGGAGAAGATTAATATCTTTGTCTCTTTGTTTTCAAACTTCGATTAAGATTGGAAATATGTTTGATAATTCAAATGACTTTGAATGTGGTTACCCCAACCTTGTCCACCAATCGAGGATGAATGTTCCTAGTGAGGGAAAATGTTACGTGCTAGGTTTTGGCCCTTAGAATTTTTGCTGGAATTCTGGTCTCGGGACCCAATACTACTCTAGGGTACGAGCCGTATGTTGGGGTACGAGTGGTATGGTCCTATCCTTTTCTGACCAGTGTTGGTTGCTGATGTGTGAGAAGATGCTAACACATTTGTGGCTTTTAACTGAGAATAATTGCAAAGTCTTAAGCAATTTTTGTCATTTTTTATTGTTTTCTCTTTGATATTGCAGTAAAAGTCAAGATGCAAGAGAACAAGTAATAATGGAATTAAAAGAGTTGATTTCTGAGCAAGTAGAGAGGGAAGTATAGATGACTACTTGTCTGATAAGTCATCAGAAGGAAATGATGTGATGAAAGTCGAATCACCCAAACAAATGATGAATTTTGGAAATGAGGAGGAAAATTCCTATATTTTGGAGTTTGTCATGCCGAAAGGGTATAATATAACCCCAATCTTGAAGTCCAAGAAGCTTAAAGATAAATGTCCATTTAGTGGCTTTTTAAGATTCTCACCATTACCAAATGAGTCCACACGAAAGTTTGGTGCAAAATTGGGCAAGTGGTTCAAGTCTTCGAAGTGGCATGATAGAACTTTCCTTATCATGATCTCACATTTTCTCAACGCACCTAAAAAATGTAAAGATCGAAAGAAGGGCCGACGATTCAAATCGTCTAAGTGGAGGGATAAAGGATGAAGCACTTTTAAGGTATCTTGATGAATTCTGAGTAGTCAAGATAATCTAGTCGTGTCGCGATATTAAATCAGGCGCTGCTTGGGAGGCAACCCAAGGTATTTTTTTGTTTGTATTCGTATTATGTGATTGACATCAGATCTTCGCACCCATGGTGCCACATGCATGTTTCTAACTCTCTTGTTTTGGTTTGACGCATTGGGGACATTGCATGATTTTAAGTTGAGGGTGGGGCTACTTGTGGGTGTTGATGTCCTCTTGGGGTTCTTGTTGTCATGCCTCTTTTCCCTGAAGTCTTGTTCATAGTAGAGACGACATGTTTAGGCGTATTATGATTTGTTGTAAAATATTGTAGTTGACTAGGAGAAATACAAGTACCTTAGGCAGTTAACATATTTTTGTTGATTTTTGAACATCTCTCCAAAGGTCTATTTTATAACTGTGGGGTATGCATTTATGAGTGACCACTGTGCATCTTGTTATGGCATTAGTACTAGTGAAATGATAACCATTTCTAAATAGTTGCATGAAACAAATGGATAGTAGCTTGTGATGTACCTTTGTGCCATGTGTGTGTGAGATACTACCTAGTTCCCATTGTGTGTTAAATCCAGAACTTTCCCGGTTGGTCTTTCCTTGGTTGTAGGATAGCGGTTAGGAAAGGATCATTGGATGTTGCTGATATTAGTCAACTTTTAGCCTAAATGACCTTCCATGTGTGAATAATATCCCTTGATCCTGATTTTGAGCCTGAATGCCTATTCTTTTTATTATACCTATCACCTTCCCATTTGTATCATAATGAACCTATTTTGGCCTTGGTCCTTCTTGGACATTATACACTTTGACTTAGGAAAATAGCCTAAGTGTAGGGTGGCTGTTGCATCTCTACGCACACGCAAGTGTACGTGATCGTGCAAGTAATATAATGACTTAGACAGTCAGATATCGTTCCCTTGAGGATCAATAAACTAGCAATTTATTCAATCTTTAGTTCAAGATAATTGAATATTAAGTGTTTGATGGTATCAAGATTAAGTTGATTCTGCAAATAAAATGTAAATTACTAAACAATAAATAATTAATGATAACTTAAGCAAAGTAAGCAATGGTTGTAATCAGTAATGAGGACGATTCCAGGGTTGAGGTATTTTGAACAATCATACAATTCTCTATTCTTTTCATAGTCTAATTGGTTATCGGGTTGATGGTTCGCAAGGATTATGCCACGATCTTGGTCTCGCGACCTCAAATCTTCTATATATTGAATGTTGTAACTACAACTCCCGCAGAGTTACAACAAATCTTCTAGATTCATGAAGTTTTCTTCTTGCAAGTGAACCAAGCAAGGCTTCTAGGTATATCCCAATCCTAGATGCTAATTCAAATCCCTTATTTTATAAAAGAATAAGAACCTTGCTCCCTAGTTTCTTCGTTCTATCCTATGACTCTCCTCCCGGATTCACATAGAAATATAAATTTAGTCTAATGGTGTCCAATCATTAAAATAGTTAGCTCAAGAAATAAAGAACAACCCAGATGATAATCCAAAAAGAAACTATGAATAAGAATCTTAAAGAGTAATCTTGTTCTTAGCCTCAACCCTAGAAATAGGGTGTTTAGCTACTCATGATTGAATTAATCATCCAAAATAAGTAACAAATCATACC
Source organism: Capsicum pubescens (assembly GCA_030864215.1). Taxonomy (NCBI): domain Eukaryota; kingdom Viridiplantae; phylum Streptophyta; class Magnoliopsida; order Solanales; family Solanaceae; genus Capsicum; species Capsicum pubescens. Next base: position 208,198,621 of record CM061540.1, on the reverse strand, counting down.
CAAAACAAGCCTTGAAGTAAAGAAATTCAAAAGAATGTTCAAGAACCCTAAAAGAGAGAAGTTTCTGCTTTTCCGCCGCTGCTCTGCTTGACAAAAAATCTCCCCACATTCTCTTGGATTTTTCCTTTTACAGCTGGGACAAAACACTTAAAATATTCCCGATTTGTCAACCAGGCGTGTCGTGCCATGACTTCGATTGCTATATTCCATTAAAATATAGGAAATTGCGGAGCTCAAATATTCCCTGACAATTGTAAAGTGCACCCTCACCGTGACACGCCACTATCGCGGTGAGCCACTGGATTGGGACAATTGCAAAATAGTCATCCTCCGTGATGCGCTAAATCTTCAGGTCGCCAAATCTGATAAACGAAACTACTCTGTGACACCGTAGTTTCACGAACTACTACTGGAATTGGACCATTGCTATTTGGTTGATCCACGCGATGCGGAGTATCTTCAAATGAGGATTCCTACTTTCTAGTTTCCATTTTTTCAGCTTAATTTCACTCCCTTGCATTCCTTCACTACTTCCATATCCTCGTTGTATCCAATTATGCATAATTATGAACCTAAAAGTACTAATCATATCCATTAGGCACAAAACAGAATTAAAGCTGAATTATACTTAAGAACTCATACAAAAGTTCTTGAACTAAGTCTAAATCTAGGTGCATATTAGTGCTTTGAGCATATAAATATGCCCAAGATCACCACCCCACACTTAAAACCTTGTTCGTCCTCGAACACATATATTTAAAAACATAACTACTTCTTCTTTACATCACAATCTCAAAGTTATGTTGTAATGGGCGCTTACACTTTGCAATAATGTATTCTTACATCATCTTGGCAAAACAGTTTTTAGCTCATGAGACAATTTAGTACAAATTCTTATATCTTCATTAATGAATTTCTACCATGTTGGCAAACTCAATTAAAGAAACTCAATAAGTACTCTGGCTTTCCTCCGCCTGCATCCTAACTCAAGAAAATTTCCCCATATTAACTCACAATGATATCTAGGCAACAATAGTGGAGTATCAAAACAAATCACTCACTCTCAACAAATAATTTGTACATGCTATTTAACGAACCATAAGCTTTCCCTTAGTGTCCTACTCTACTAATAGTCGGATGTTCGGGTGAAGGATCAACCAGGTTTTTTTAGGATTGTAATAAAGGATTAGGGACAGGTAGGTACTATTTAAAGAAATAGTGACTATTTCTCCTAACCATTTTAGTACAAGAATTATCAATTAACTCTATTTTCCAACACCAATTTATCCTTCTATTTCTCCTCGTTCTTTAATTTATCAACACCTTTTTCAATTAGCTTATTTTCTCAAACTAGGTAGGGAGTATTAGTCATTCCTTCCACATTCTTCTCTTTTTTTTTATGTTACGCACCCCTATTATAGCCACCCTTAACTTAAGAGAAGAGCCTTCATTAAGGTGCACATTATCGAACTAGACTAGGGCCAAAACAGGTTCGTGTAACATTTCTATTTACTAACTCCTAATTAACCCAACATCATCAAACATCAATAACAAATACTTTGGGGGCATCAAATGATTACCTTGTCTCCTCCTTATTTTCTCTCTTAACCTTCTCTTAGTCTTATATTAAAAATGCTCAGGAGCTTATTTGGCTCAAATTACGATTTAGCAAAGAAAGGAAACGATTTCATAACAGGCTACCAAAGAAAGAGGCTAAAACCTCAACGGGGCTAACTAAGACTATGCACTAAGGGAGGTCCATTTAAGTTAGAAACAAGGTTGTCAAAGAAATTCCTACATCACTTTCTGCACCCAACACCCTTTATTTCGCTTTGTAGACACACCGAACAAGTTCTAGTCATTTCTATTCATGTAGAATATATACAAATCCTCACACTCACAGTGCATGCACGGAGTCAGCCAAAGGTTCCCAATTATGTTCTTTATTGAAATCAAAATTAAGCCAATACATCAAATTACATTTATCGAGATTAAATCATCAGTACTAAAATAAAAATACTCTTATGCTTATTGATACTAGAATTTATTTCAACTACTGCAAAGATGGGCCTTTTCACACACTCCTCTAAGATAGTGATTAGGTTCTCCTAAATTTCTTTACTTTGTACGACCACTCTCCTTAAGACGGTCATCATCCATCTATCATAGGGGATGGCAACTAACTATGACTTTTAATTCCTAATTACCAAAGAGGGCAAAGGCAAATGTAACTACTTGAAACTAAACTTGCCAATGAGAGAGAAAATAACAATAAGATAATACTTTAAACTGAAGCAATATGCAATAAATGCCAAAGAGGGCAAAATGCAATCCACAAAGTCAAAGTTACTAACTATTACAGACTAGTTTTCCGAATAGCTAGTACTTGCAAACACATCAAAGCAGAAAAATAAAATTGTTTAGCCATATAAAAAAAATAAAGATGAAACAGAATACGAACCCACCACCCCACACTTAAAATAAAGAACTATCCCAGTGCTTCCAATTAAGCTTATGGTAGGGTGGAAGTATACTTCCTGATCACTCAAACGGGACTATAGCAGCCATGTCTTTAGGAGCCCCGTCCACATCATCTCCATCATCATCAACTCTATCATCATCAGATTGTTCCTCTTCATCGGACTCCAAGTCGGAATACCTATACTTGTTCTCTTCATCAATGGGTACATCGTCATCAACCGGCTAAACAAAATTCAGGAAAATCCTCAACATAGTCCTAGCATAGTGGCCAAGTGGATAGTCGAGCTCTACAGTATGGAGCTCTTCTAGTGTATCTGGTCTGCCTTCTGTCCTCGACATCATCATCATGAGACCATACAGGCTTCCCAGTACCTTATCAGTCCTTGTCTGTCACTCCAGCATGGTCAAAATTGGGCCAGATGCCCCAGATGTGCTTCTTGTAGTAGTTATATCCACAGGGCGAGTGATTACCTCAGAGTTATAATCCATCTCCTCTTTATCCACCCTATGCCTTCATAAAAATCTAGTCACCAAAACTCTAAATCCAAAGCTATGACCCACCTGGGTATGCATTTTCTTCATCGCAGAAAAAATTATATTCCCCACATTTATCTCCACATCAGAACACATTAGGGCATAAATCAAACATACCCTATCCCTAGTAACCTCAATCATATGCTTGCCTTGAATAAAGCATAAATACATAATACGACCCCATATTCTTGCTTCCTTTTTTATCTAAGTGTAGGGGAAGGAAGAATGTAAACCTGTAACATGATGCCTAGTCCAATGGGCTGAAGATCGCTGACCACAAAATAAATGCCTGATATACGCATACGGAGGAGAAACAATAAACTACCTTAAGAAATTTGGATTTGTTTCTGGTATACCCAACAAATCGTTAACATCAACAGCTATGAATCGAATCACCTTCCCTTAAACCTTCAACAAATGTTCAGGATGACTAGGGTCCTAATTGGCATAAAACTCTCTAACAAGGTACAAATTGCACTCAGTAGATTGATGGATGATGAAATTCATATTTAGTGCCTCGATTCTGCGTACCATGGACGAATACTCTCTCATTAAGATTCCACTATCAATATATACCTCCGGGATATACTTAGCATCAGTATGCTTAGTATACCACTGCTTCCCATCCTTACGTACAACCTTGAATCTGAATTTTTTAACATGCCCCCGCTGAAGTGGTGGGGCCTTGGGCACCCTAGTCAGTTTCCCCTCAGATGGTCTACTCCTCTTCCTAGCAGGGGTAGAAGGTCCTTTCTTTGCCTTGACCTTGCCTGGTTATGGTTCCATTATGCCTGTAATTCAGAAGATGGAAAAAAATATTTAAGTATGTTAAACTTAAGACTAGCTAAACTGAGTGTGCATTACGGGTGAATTTTTACCCCACACTTAGCTGTTAGCCAAACACCTACGTTAACATCCAAGGTAATCAGACTTCCCTTTGTTTAGGCCTTATTATCACCTTTAAAGACATCAAATTACTCTTCGGGACACATTATCTTTTGTCATTTCCTCAGCACACAACACTGTCCCATCCATTTCCACCTAATTACTCAATAAAAGGTCATGTTACTACAGCCTCATGCAGTCAGGAATTATTTTCCTAGAATTTAGCTAAATCGACTAACATCATACAGAAAGACTGTATGCATAGTGGAATGAAACTACCCCCACTAAATTAACATAGTTTCATTCGAAATTACATTACCCCTAACGTCCTAAACCTTCTTGCTTCACCCATCTAGCTACAACGCCCTGACCTCACAGCTATCATGTGAAAAACACTTTCCCAAAATACCAACTGCATATATCCATTTAAATTTTATCTCATCAATTCAGAATAATGACGACTAAATTAAGATGTCACAATGATGGAAAGACGATATCATAGGCAATACTAAAATTCACAACTACTAGGAGATGGAAAAACAAGATTATTCCTCAAAATACTATCAATCATCATGATACACGAAAAGAAAGGTAATAAATAAATAAAAATCTTAAAGCACATACCTCAAGAATTGAGAAAAGGTTGAAAGAGAGGGAAAATTTAGAAAATTAATCTGAGAGGAGGGTGAGAGGGCGGCGCCTGATGTTGAAATAAAAGGGTTTAGGGTTTTGGTGAAGATGTATTTATAGAAGGGTGGGTCGAGTTAGGTTTAGTAAAATATTTATGTCCGATTTTAACTCCCTTAGGGACGCGGTAGGATTGCGTAGACCTACTGGAGAATGAAAATTGCCATTTGACGGCCCACCGCGACACGTTAAATTTCACGTCTAGTAACTGTAAATTCACAATTATCAATTTTCCAAGTTACGCGACGTGCTAAAAATCGCGACAGGTCACTAGAATTTGACAATTTTCAAATCACACTTCTCCGCGTCTCGATGGAAATCTTGTATCCTTACTGGAATTTTACAATTGTCAAAATACTCAGTTCCGCGTCGCACTATTCTTCAAAATCAGATTCCTTATGTAATTCTCACTCTTTTCTTACCTGAGAAAATCCCCACTTACACTTATCATTTTGCAAACCTGATTACATTCCTCAAATGTGGTAATCTCCTCATTTCACTTTGAAATTCCCTACAATCTCAAACAAAAACAACAAAAATTGTAAGTAAAAATAGGTTGCCTCCCACTCAGCACCTTAGTTTTGGTCGTGGCATGACTCATTTGTTTGTATTTTTATTTTTTTTAATTTTACAAGCCAAAAATTAAACTACCCATTACAATCCATGCATGGGTGGCCTTCCATATAGCGCCTTATTTTACATCGTGGGACGACTCAGCTCATCATCACTCATCAACAAAACTGATAGATTCCTTGTGTTTATCCGGATGATCAGCCCAATAGTGCTTTACATGTTGTCCATTCACAAGGAAATTCTCTGTCTTCTATTTGTTCCTTAACTCCACAACTCCATGGGGTGTCATACGTACCACCTTAAAAGGTCCAGACCATTTCGATCGTAATTTACCTAAAAACAATTTAAGCCGTGAATTAAACAACAACACAAGTTGTCCGGGTTCAAATTCCCTAACTTGAATTTGCTTGTCATGCCATATTTTGTTCTTATCCTTGTAAAGATTGGAATTTTCATAGGCGTGGATTCTAAACTCATCAAGTTCATTCAGTTGCAATAACCTTTTTTTTCCTGCGGCAGTCATCTCAAAATTCAGTTTCTTCACAGCCCAATATACTTGGTGTTCCAACTCTAGAGGAAGATGACACGCCTTACCATACACTAAGCAATATGGAATGGTTGTTTTGTACGCTGTTCGATATGCCTAATGTGCATCATCCATCTTCTCCGCCCAATCTTTTCTCTGCCCATTCACGATCTTCTGAAGTATTTGCTTAATCTCCCGATTGGATACCTCTACAAGAAGATTCTTGTACCAGTTGTTGATAAAGTGCGTACCTCCATCACTAATTATTGCTCTTGGCGTACCAAATTTAGAAAATATGTTCTTCTTCACAAACTTCAGCACCACTCTTGCATCATTAGTCGGACTCGCCATAGCTTCCACCCATTTAGAGACATAGTCAACTGCAACAAGAATGTACAAATTACTTTTTGAAGATGGGAAGGGGCCCATTAAATCAATCCCCTAAACATCAAAGACTTCTACTTCTAAAATATTATTCAGGGGCATCTCATGACGCCTAGATACAGTACCCAAACTTTGACATTGATCACAACTCTTTACAAATACCACTGCATCTCTAAATAGAGTCAGCCAGAAAAAACCTAATTGTAACTCTTTTCTCACAGTCCTCTCACCCCCATGATGTCCACCATATGGAGATGAGTGGCAATATTGTAACATATTTAAAAATTCATCCTCTGGGATACACCTGCGAATCACTCCATCTGAACCCTGCTTGAAAAGGTACGGTTCATCCCAAATGTAAGCACAACAATCATGGAGTAATTTCTTCCTTTGTTGCGAGGTGGTTTCGGGAGGATACACCCCACAAACTATCAGATTTACAATGTTAGCATACCATGGGAACCCAACTGTATCTAATAACAACAATTTTTTATCAGGAAAGTCTTCCTTAATACTCTGAATGTCATCCATAATATGGTCTCGATTTTCCAACCTTGACAAGTGGTCAGCAACTTGATTTTCAGTTCCCTTTCTATCATGCAACTCAAGATCAAATTCTTGAAGTAGAGGAATCTACCTAATTAATCGTGTCTTTGCATCCTTTTTGTTCACAAGATACTTAATGGAAGCATGGTCTGTATGAACAATGACCTTGGTACCAACTAAGTAAGATCAAAACTTATTGAATGCATATACCACATCCAACATCTCTTTCTCTGTAACTGTGTAGTTAACTTGAGCATCATTCAGAACCTTGCAAGCATAGTAGATAGATTGAAATACCTTCTCCTTTCTCTGACCTAACACTGCTCCCACTGCAATATCACTAGCATCACACATTATGTCAAAAGGTAACTCCCAATCTAGTGCGATCAAAATAGGTGCTTCCGTCAACTTCTTCTTAAGCTTTTTGAAAGCTACATGGAAATCAACTCCGAAAACAAACTTGGCTTCTTTCTCTAACAATTTTCACATGGGACTTGCAATCTTTGATAAGTCTTGAATGCATCGTCTATAAAACTCAGCGTGTCCCAAAAAAGTTCGCACGCCTTTGACTGTAACTGGATAAGGCAACTTTTCAATCACTTCAACTTTTTGGTTTGTCAACTTCCACCCCTTTGCATGACACTTTATGGCCTAAGAAAATTCCTTCCTTAACCATAAAATGACACTTTTCCCAATTCAACACCAAGTTTATTCTTTATCATCGAGCTAGAACTTTATCAAGATTTTGCAAACACTTTTCAAATGAATTACCATACACAGAGAAATCATCCATGAATACCTCCACAAATTCTTCCACCATGTCCAAAAATATCGCCATCATACACCTCTAAAATGTAGCAGGTGTATTTCATAAGCCAAAGGGCATGCATCTGAAAGAATATGTATCGTATAGACAAGTGAACGTGGTCTTTTTTTATTCTTTCGGTGCTATGCTTATCTGATTGTAGCCAGAGTACCCATGCAGAAAACAATAATACTCTTACCCTACTAATCTATCCAGCATTTGATCAATGAAGGGGATTGGATAGTGATTTTTATGAGTTTCTTCATTCAACATCTGATAATCTATACATATTCTCCAACCGGTCACTGTACGTATGGGAACCAACTCATTATCATCATTCATCACTACTATCATTCCTCCCTTCTTTGGTACATAGTGCACCAGACTCACTCATTTGCTATCAGAAATTGGGTAGACAATACCACTATCTAACCACTTGATCACTTCCTTCCGGACCACCTCCTTCATCACAAGATTCAACCTTCATTGTTGCTACACTCTAGTTCTGTACCCCTCTCTCATGTAAATATTATGCATACAAAATACTGGATTGATTCCTAAAATGTCAGACATCTGCTGGCCAATCACTTTACTTCTCCTTTTGAGAACTACTACAACTTCTTTTACCTGTACATCGGATAATCCTGCAGACAAAATAATAGGCAAGGTATCTTGATCACCAAGAAAAACATATTGTAAGTGAGGAGGAAGAACCTTAAGCTCCAAGTTAGTATATTTTTTAACTGAAGGCCTGGGTGGACTAATTGGTTTATTCAAAGTCTCGATCAATACTTTATTTGTCTCAATTACAACTAAATTCATAACCTAGATCAATTCCAATACTTCCGAATCCCCATCCAGATCATAATCCATCAAAGCTCACTCTAATGGATTATCAGATAAAAGCAACTGCCAATCCGAAGCAAGATCAACCGATATTGAGGACAACTCCTCATATATGGATGGCAATTTCAATGCTCTGTACACTTCAAAAACCTTTACTTTATCATGGGCTCGTATTGTCATTTTTTCAGCTGTCACATGAATGAGTGACTTCCCTATTGCTAAAAAGGGTCATCCCAAAATAAATGGAACAACTGGATCAGCCTCAAAGTCAAGAATCACGAAATCCACCGGAAAGAATAAAGATCCCACTTGCAACAATACATCTTCAATAATACCATCTGGTTTAGCAAGTGACCTATATGCCAACTGCAACAAAAAAGTGGTGGGTTTGGGGCTTTCAAGACCCATCTTCTGATACCATAATGCGGGCATGAGATTTATGCTAGCCCACAAGTCATACAATCCACAGACACAAATGGTTTGACCAAGGGTAATCTGCAAGGTGAAACTCCCCGGATCCTTTAATTTTGTAGGCAGTTTATTTTGAATTTTAGACGTGCACTCTTGAGTAAGTAAAACTGTAGCATATTCAGTCAACTGATTCTTATTGGCAACAATATCCTTTAAGTATTTAGCATATTCTGGCACACTCTGCAGAATGTCAACAAGAGGAAGGTTTACTTGGATTTGTTTTAGAAGATCTAGAAACTTATTAAAACTGGCTTCCTCTTGATGCTTTCTTGCCCTTTGAGGAAAAGGTTAGGGGATAGTCTTTTTCTCTACACGAATCTCTTCACTGGCCTCTTTTTCTTTTACTTCTACTTTTGCATTCTCTTGCAAACTATCATCAGTGACCACAGGATTATCCTGCTCTTGAACCATCTCCTTAGTATGCAACCCACTCCTTGTTGTAACTGCATTCACCTATTTAGGATTAGCCTTTATGTCGCTAGGCAATGCTCCTTGTGGCCTTGTATTTTGCGATCCTGCGATTTGACCTAACTGCAACTCTAAATTTCTTGTGAGTAATTGTTGACTCTTTAACTCAGCTGCAAACTATTCCTATTGAGCCTTCATGTCCACCACAAACTGTGCTTATTGATCCATAAACTGCTTAAGCATCTCCTCCATATTACTATTCAAAGCAGTCGCCTGATTATTCTGAACCGACTGTGGATTTGGTTGCACTGGTCTCTTATACTTATTTATATTTTATGCCTGATTACCACCCATGAGAAATTAGGGTGGTTCCTCCAATTTGTATTATACGTACTGCCAAAATTTTGTTGACCCTGAAGATTTGCATTCCCCAAGTAGTTGACTAAATCTGGATTAACAGAACATGTATCTGCTTTATGCTCACCACTTATGCAAACTTCACACCATGTATATACCTGTTGAACTATATTCGTTGTGGCTGCTGGTTGTGTTGTACCCAACTTTAAGTTGTTGATCTGAGTAGTCATATGGTTTTGCATTGCTACAATATGTGCTTTTAATGCAGTGAACTGATCAACCTCCAAAATTACTGTAACCTTCTTGGGAGTATTCCTTGAGTTTTCATGCCAATCAGGATTTCCTTGTGCAATTCAATTCAGCAAGGTATACAATTCTTCAAATGTTTTCTCCAAAGATTGACCCTCTGTTGTTGAATCCAAGAGAATCTTTGTATTAGACTCAAGGCCTTCTATAAATTAATGCACCAAAACATCATTCGATTGATGGTGATATGGATAATTTCTGAGCATGCCCTTGAATCTCTCTCACGCTTGGTAGAGATTTTCTCTATCATTCTATCAAAAACTCAATATCTCACTCCTCAATTGTGAAGTTTTCTAAGATGGACAAAATCGAATGAGAAACCTTCGAGCATAATCTTCCCATGTAGTGATGGATTGGTGTGGTTCAACAAGTAGTCATCTCTTTTCTCCCCCCAGTAGAGAAAAGGGAATAAGTGTCAATCTGACATAATCAGTATTCACATCTTCAGTATTATATGCATTGCTTATCTCCAGAAAGGTTTGTAAGTGCTGTTGTGGATCCTCATATGAGTCCCTAAAATTCTCACTCAGATCTCAACAATTGCACCATATTTGTTTCAATTCCCACCAACCTCCTAGTTCAGGGTTCAGAATACTATTAGTCACGAGGTGCATAAGTGGGATTTCCACCTCACAAATAGGTCTTGCGACTGGTTGAATAGGAACAACTATAACAACAGGAGCTAGAACATTTCTGATATTTGGATCAACAACTATAGGATCGCGTATTTCCGCCATCTGTCCCGGTTGAATGTAGTATTGAGCTTTTTGTATCTGATGAAAAATTACTTTTGGTTCTACAAAGGGCTCTACTAACTCTTTATCCCTAGCCAGTCCAATGTTTAGCTAAACCTGCAAAAATTCAGCCGCTAAGATCAAGTTGTTAACACTTAAACTTATTATCCAAAACCAAAAATTAAAGCAATTTACTAATTCTATTTGATCCCTATCAACGACGCCAAAAACTTGTTGCGTCTCTACGCATACGCAAGTGTACGTGATCGTGCAAGTAATATAATGACTTAGACAGTCAGATATCATTCCCTCGAGGATCAATAAACTAGAAATTTATTCAAGCTTTAGTTCAGGACAATTGAGTATTAAGTGTTTGATGGTATCAAGATTAAGTTGATACTATAAATAAAATGTAAATTACTAAACAAAAAATAATTAATGATGACTAAAGCAAAGTAGGCAACGGTTGTAATCAGTAATGAGTACGATTCTAGGGTTGAGGTATTTTGAACAATCATATAATTTTCTATTCTTTTCACAGTCTAATTGGTTATCGGGTTGATGGTTCGGAAGGATTATGCCACGACCTTGGTCTCCCGACCTCAAATCTTCTATCTATTGAATGTTGTAACTACAACTCCCGCAGAGTTACAAAAAATCTTCTAGATTCATGAAGTTTTCTTCTTGCAATTGAACCAAGGAGGGCTTCTAGGTATATCCATATCCTAGATGCTAATTCAAATCCCTTATTTTATAAAAGAATAAGAGTCTTGCTCCCTAATATCTTCGTTCTATCCTATGATTCTCCTCCCGGATTCACATAGAAATATAAATTTATTCTAATGGTGGCCAATCATTAAAATAGTAAGCCCAAAAAATTAAGAACAACCCGGATGATAATCCAAAAAGAAACTATGAATAAGAATCTTAAAGAGTAATCATGTTCTTAGCCTCAACCCCAGAAATAGGGTGTTTAGATACTTATGTTTGAATTCATCATCCAAAATAGTAATAAATCATAACCAAAACAAGGCTTGAAGTAAAGAAATTCAAAAGAATGTTTAATTACCCTAAAAGAGAGAAATTTCTGCTTTTCCTCTGCTGCTCTGCTTGACAAAAAATCCCCCCACATTCTCTTGGATTTTTCCTTTAATAGCTGGGACAAAACACTTAAAATATTCCCGATTTGTCCACCCGGCACCTCGCGCCGTGAATTCGATTGCTATTTTACATTAAAATTTAGGAAATCACGAAGCTCAAATATTCCCTGACAATTGTAAAATTAACCCTTACCGCAACGCGCCACTATCGCGGTGAGACACTGGATTGGGACAATTGCAAAATAGTCATCCTCTAGAATGCACTAAACCTTCAGGTCACCAAATCTGATAAATGAAACTACTCCGCGATGCGGTTGTTTCGTGAACCTCTACTGGAATTGGACCATTGCTATTTGGTTGATCCACGCGATGCGGAGTGTCTTCAAATGAGGATTTCTACTTTCCAGCTTTAATTTTTTTAGCTTAATTTCACACCCTTGCATTCTTTCACTACTTCCATATCCTCGTTGTATCTAATTATGCACAATTTTTCATAATTTTGAACCTTAAAGTACTAATCATATCCACTAGGCACAAAACGGAATAAAAGCTGAATTATACTTAAGAATTCATACAAAAGTTCTTGAACTAAGTCTAAATCTAGGTGCATATTAGTTCTTTGAGCATATAAATATGCCCATGATCACCACCCCACACTTAAAACCTTGTTCGTCCTCGAACACATAATTTCTTCCTCTTTTCATCACAATCTCAAAGTTATGTTGTAATGGGCACTTACTCTTTGAAATAACGTATTCTTACATCATCTTGTCAAAATAGTTTTTAGCTCATGAGATAATTTAGTACAAATTCTTCTATCTTCAATAATGAATTTCTAACATGTTGGCAAACTCAATTAAAGAAACATAATAAGTACTCTGGCTTTTCTCCGCCTGTATGCTAACTCAAGAAAATTTCCCCATATTAACTCACAATGATATCTAGGCAACAATAGGAGAGTATCAAATCAAATCACTCGCTCACAATAAAGAATTAGTACATGCTATTTAACAAACCATAAGCTTGCCCTTAGTTTCCTACTCCACTAATAGTTGGATGTTCGGGTGAAGGATCAACTAGGTCTTTTTAGGATTGTAATAAAGGCTTAGGGACAGGTAGGTACTATTTAAAGAAATAGTGACTATTTCTCCAAAGCATTTTAGTACAAGAATTATTAATTAACTCTATTATCCAACACTAATTTATCCTTCTATTTCTCCCCGTTCTTTCATTTATCAGCACCTTTTTCAATTAGCTTCTTTTCTTAAACTAGGTTGGGAGTATTAGTCATTCCTTCCACATTCTTCTCTTTTTTTCATGTTACGCACCCCTATTATAGCCACCCTTAACTTAAGTAAAAAGCCTTCATTAAGGTGCATATTGTCCAACTGGACCAGGAACAAAATAGGTTCATTGTAACATTTCTTTTTACTAACTCCCAATTAACCCAACATCATCAAACATCAATAACAACTACTTTGGGGGCATCAAATGATTATCGTCTCTCCTCCTCATTTTCTCACTTAATATTCTCTTAGTCTTATATTAAAAATGCTCAGGAGCTTATTTGGCTCAAATTATGGTTTAGCAAAGAAAGGATACGATTTCTAATAGGCTACCAAAGAAAGAGTCTAAAGGCTCAACGGGGCTGACTAAGACTATGCACCAAGAGAGGTCTATTTAAGTTAGAAACAAGTCTGTCAAAGAAATGCCTACATTAATTTCTACACCCAACACCCTTTATTTTGCTTTGTAGACACATCAGACAAGTTTTATTTATTTCTATTTATGTCCTCGGCAACGGTGCTAAAACCTTATTGCATATCTATGCACACGCAAGTGTACGTGATCGTTCAAGTAATATAATGACTTAGACAGTCAGATATCATTCCCACGAGGATCAATAAACTAGAAATTTAATCAATCTTTAGTTCAAGACAATTGAGTATTATGTGTTTGATGGTATCAATATTAAGTTGATTCTGTAAATAAAATGTAAATTACTAAACAAGAAATAATTAATGATGACTAAAGCTAAGTAAGCAACAGTTGTAATCAGTAATGAGGACAATTCCAGGGTTGAGTTATTTTGAACAATCATACAATTCTCTATTCTTTTCACAGTCTAATTAGTTATCGGGTTAATGGTTCGGAAGGATTATGCCACGATCTCAGTCTCCCGACCTCAAATCTTCTATCTGTTGAATGTTGTAACTACAACTCCCGCAGAGTTACAACAAATCTTCTAGATTCATGAAGTTTTCTTCTTGCAAGTGAACCCTAGAAAGGCTTCTAGGTAAATCCCTATCCTAGATGCTAATTCAAATCCCTTATTTTATAAAAGAATAAGAACCTTGCTCCCTAATTTCTTCTTTCTATCCTATGATTCTTCTCCCAGATTCACATAGAAATAAAAATTTATTCTAATGGTGGTCAATCGTTAAAATAGTAAGCTCAAGAAATTAAGAACAACCTAGATGATAATCCAAAAAGAAACTATGAATAAGAATCTTAAAGAGTAATCATATTCTTAGCCTCAACCCCAGAAATAGGGTGTTTATCTACTCATGTTTGAATTCATCATCTAAAATAAGTAATAAATTATACCCAAAACAAGCCTTGAAGTAAAGAAATTCAAAAGAATGTTTAAGAACCCTAAAAAGGAGAAATTTCTTCTTTTCCGCCGCTACTCTGCTTGAAAAAAAATCCCCCCACATTCTATTGGATTTTTCTTTTATAGCTGGGACAAAACATTTAAAATATTCCTAATTTTTCCACCCAGTGTGTCGCACCATGACTTCGATTGATATTTTCCATTAAAATCTAGGAAATATTTGAGCTCAAATATTCCCTGACAGTTGTAAAATGCACCCTCACTACGACGCACCACTATCGCGGTGAGCCACTAATTGGGACAATTGCAAAATAGTCATCCTCCGCGAAGCGCTAAACCTTCAGGTCGCCAAATCTGATAAACAAAACTACTCCGCAATATGGTAGTTTTATGAACCTCTACTGGAATTGGACCAATGCTATTTGGTTGATCCACGCGACACGGAGTGTATTCAAATAAGGATTTTTACTTTCTAGCTTCCATTTTTTCATCTTAATTTCACTCCCTTGCATTCCTTCACAACTTCCATATCCTTGTTGTATCCAATTATGCACAATTCTTCATAATTTTGAACCTGAAAGTACTAATCATATCCATTAGGAACGAAACAGAATAAAAGCTGAATTATACATAAGAATTCATATAAAAGTTCTTGAACTATGTCTAAATCTGGGTACATATTAGTTCTTTGATTATATAAATATGCCCAAGATCAGTGGCTATCATAGGGGTACGTGATGTAAAGTGAGTATGAAGAAAGGTAAAAAAATGCAAGGCTAGGAGTGGTAGAAGAAGAATGAGAAAAGGATAGTTGTGAAAAAAATATGAATGAACAAAACTGCACCCATCTTGAATGTGCTTTAATCAAGAAAGGGAAAAATAAGGTAAAGGTTGATAAGTGAGACCCCAAGAATAGTGTGGTGTCAAGAAGGCTTAGTTACTTTAAATATCCTTGTGTATCATACAAGCCCCAAGACTACATTACAAGCAGAAAAAAGTCCTATAGTGATCCTAACTTAAATGCCTGAAAGCTTCGGTAATGAAAATAAGGGCAAACTTATGGTATTTGGCATACATTGACAGGAACTTCTTTTTTAGAGTGAGTGTTTCTTAACCATCCTCGCATTGACATGCTTGATTTTACATATGAGTGAGTAGGGACCTCTTTATTGTAAGGGCACACTGGTTACATTGTTGGTTGTTAACATGTTTGGATAGTGTAATATTGGTACATGTATGGTTGTTGTTGTTGAATTGATGCCATATCTTGATTCTTGTGTGTCGCATTATTTTTCTTCAATGATATGCATAGTTGTTTTTTAAATTAATTGACGTTAGAGATAGTGAAAATTTTTTGAGCTAAAATGGATGATTCACTGTCGAATGTGCTTTGTATCCTCTTAGTTATGTTTTAGTTGCTTGAGGACTAGCAGTTGTTTTAAGTTGAAGGTGTTAATGTGTGAGTAGATGCTAATACATTTGAGGCTTTTAACTGAGAATAATTGCAAATTCTTAAGCAACTTATGTCATTTTTGATTGTTTTCTCTTTGACATTGTAGAAAAGTCAAGATGCAAAAGAACCAGAAATAATGGAAGTAAAAGAGTTGATTTCTGAGCAAGTAGAGAGGGAAGTATAGCTAACACCTTGTCTGATAAATAGTCAGCCTTGTGATAAGCTATCATAGTTGTCGTCATCCTTAGACAGAGAATGAGATTCAGCTGAAAGAAGTGATGACATCCTGTGATAGGCCGTCAGAGTTGTGATAAGCCGTCAGGCTTAGGCAGTGCTTGAGGACTTGAAGTAAAGAAGTGACGAAAATTCTGATAAGTCATCACATGTCTTATAAGCCATCAGGATTCATCGTCAGCTAAAGATAGAACTTGTTTAAATATGTAGTGGAGCTGATGGCATTCTTGATAAGACATCAGACTCCTAATAAGTCGTCACACACGTCGTCGTCTATCCGAGAAAATACTGTGATTTGTGATTATATTTCCATAATTAGGATAAAGTATTTAAAGCATATGTTATGGTTTTCTAATCAAAAGGGGTGGAACATCTTGAACTTATTCAAAAAGGAAAAAACACCTTTTTTGGGGGCTCAAAACTTAGAATTCAATTTTCAACTCTTTGATTTGGTTGTGGGAATTTTCTCTTGAACTTAGAAGAGAATCAACTTCAGACTTCATCGTTTGTAAGTTTAATTACTTTGAATGATGATTACAATTGTTGTTATCTCTTTCTTTCTCATGTGGAACAAAAACCCACAACTAGGGTTGTGGGATCTATGATTATTCTTCCATGGATTTAATAGTTGGTTAGGGTTTGAGTGATTATGGGGATATCTTGATAATTCCTTTGTTATGATTGTTATTTATTGGTTGCAAATAATAAATCCTGCCTTATGTTGATTTTTTTCTAACTGAGAAATAAACTAAAGGTAGTTAATTATCAACAAGGATTTGGGAAGGTTAAAGTCCCATCTAATGATTAATGTTGTAACAATATTGATCAACTTGCGATAAAATTAGTATGAATAGAATGATTTCCTAAGTTTAAGAGAATTAGGGAGTTCAACATCTAGGCAAATTGAGAAACACTTAGATGGACTGTCAAAACTGATAATTTGGTGTTTCCCACAAGTCATGAGAATCCAATACTACAGTTATTATTTAATGGGGATTAATAATCATAGTGATCACAACCCTAGTTCTTCTCTATTACTGATTTAAACTATTGAAATTTTCGTTTTGAGCTCTGAAGCAAGTTAAAACTTTAACATTTGTTTGATCATCAAAAACCCCCCATTTTATGTTTTCATATCATTTTTTTGAATTCAACTTATAGCTATAGTTTCAAATTAGTTTAATCGCCACTCACATTCTTTCTTGTGGATTCAACTTTGACTCCAAAGTTGGGTAAATATATTGACGACAATCGTCTTACACTAAATTGACGTGTAAGTTTGGCGCTATAAAAAATGGCACCGTTGTCGGGGAACAATTTGGCGTATTGAGTTGGTTTGGAATTTTAGCCTACTTACTTGAATTCAAACTTGTAAATATTTTTTTTTAGTTTTCTTTTATTTCTTGTGTTAGGTATATTTTTATTTTAGTTTACTTATTACTATGGCATCGTGGAATGAACATGAGCTTGGTGGTTGGAAATCTTATCTTGATGATCCATGTCCATATTATGATGGACCTCACTTTTGGCAAGATTGTAGATATGCTCCCTGGA
Source organism: Capsicum pubescens (assembly GCA_030864215.1). Lineage (NCBI taxonomy): Eukaryota > Viridiplantae > Streptophyta > Magnoliopsida > Solanales > Solanaceae > Capsicum > Capsicum pubescens. Next base: position 208,181,123 of record CM061540.1, on the reverse strand, counting down.
GAGAAATGTGTGCACCATCTCCATCCTACCAGGAGTATGATTGTTCTTTATATAGTGTTCAAGATGGACATTGGAGTGATTGCCCAAATGCCCCTTCCCCCTAATGCGCTAACCCAAATTCTAGTTGTTCTTATGAGTTTTATAGGTCTTATGGTCAAAAAAAGGAATAATGAAGCACCGGTAAGAGTGGCCTTGAATCTATGTTTCAATGAATGTTGGATCTCTAGAAAAAAAACATATGATATCGTATGTGATATCGTATGTGATATGCGTCATGCCAAAATGGTATAATACAACCCCAATCTTGAAGGCCAATAAGCTTAAATATCGATGTCCATTTAGTGGCTTTTTAAGATTCTCACTGTTGCCAGATGAGCCCACACAAAAGTTCGGTGCAAAATTGGGCAAGCGGTTCAAGTCTTCGAAGTGGCGTGATAGACCTTTCCTTATCATGCTCTCACATTTGCCCAACGAACCTAAAAATATAAAGATTGAAATATGGGCCAATGATTCAAATCGTCTAAGTGGAGGGATAAAGGATGAAGTACTTTTAAGGTATCTTGATGAATTCTGAGTTATCAAGATAACCTAGTCATGCCGCAAAATTAAATCAGGCGCTGCTTGTGAGGCAACCCAAGGTATTTTTTTGTTTATATTGGTATTATGTGATTGACATCAGATCTTCTCACCCAAGGTGCCACAGGTATGTTTCTTACTCTCTTGTTTTGGTTTGACGCATTGGGGACATTACATGATTTTAAGTTGAGAGTGGGGCTACTTGTGGGTGTTGATGTCCTCTTGAGGTTTTTGTTGTCGTGCCTCTCTTCCCCGGAGTCTTGTTCCTAGTAGAGCGGCCATACTTAGGCATATTGTGATTTGTTGTAAAATATTGTAGTTCACTAGGAGAAATACAAGTACCTTAGGCAGTTAAAATATTTTATTTGATTTTTGAATACCTCTCCAAAGGTCTATTTTATAACTGTGTGATATGCATTTATGTGTGACCATTGTGCATCTTGTTATGGCATTAGTAATAGTGACATCATAACCATTGCTAAGCAATTGCATGAACCGAATGGGTAGTAGCTTGTGATATACCTTTGTGCCGTGTGTGTATGAGATACTACCTAGTTCCCATTGTGTGTTAAATCCAGAACTTGTCTAGTTGTTCTTGCCTTGGTTGTAGGATAGCGTTTAGGAAAGGATCATTGGTCGTTGTTAATATTAGTCCACTTTTAGCCTAAATGACCTTCCATGTGTAAATAATATCCCTTGATCCTGATTTTGAGCCTGAATGCCTATTCTTTTTATTATACCTATCACCTTCCCATTTGTATCACAGTGAACCTATTTTGGCCCTAGTCCTCCTTGGACATTATGCACTTTTACTTAGGCAAATAGCCTAAGTTGAGGGTGGCTATCATAGGGGTGCATTATGTAAAGTGAGTATGAAGAAGGGTAAAAAAAATGCAAGGCTGGGTGTGGTAGAAAAAGAATGAGAAAAGCAAAGTTGTGAAAAAAAATAAATGAATAATAAATTCACCCAGCTTAAATGTGCTTTAATCAAGAAAGGGAGAAATAAGGTAAAGGTTGATAAGAAAGACCCCAAAAATTGTGTAGTGCCAAGGAGGCTTAGTTACTTTAAACATCCTTGTGTATCATACCATCCCCAAGCCTACATTACAAGCTGAAGAAAAGTACTATAGTAATCCTAACTTAACAGTCTGAAAGCTTCGGTAATGAAAATAAGGGCAAGCTTATGGTGTTTGGCATACATTAACTGGAACTTGTTTCTGAGAGTGAGTGTCTCTTGATCGTCCCCTCATTAACATGCTTTAGTTCACATATGAGTGAGGAGGGACCTCTTTGTTGTAAGTGCACACTGGTTACGTTGCTAGTTGCAAGCTAATTTAGATAGTGTAATCTTGGTACATGCATGGTTGTTGTTGCTGAATTGATGCCATATCTTAATTCCTGTGTGTCGCATTGTTGTTCTTCAATAATATGCACAGTTGTTTTTTAAATTAATTGACCTTGGAGATGGTGAAGATGTTTTGAGCTAAAATGGATGATTGACTGCCAAATGTGCTTTGTATCCTCTTAGTTATGTTTTAGTTGCTTGAGGACAAGCAATTGTTTTAAATTGAGGGTGTTGATATGTGAGCTAATGCTAACACATTTGAGGCTTTTAACTGAGAATAATTGCAAAGTCTTAAGTAACTTTTGTCATTTTTGATTGTTTTCTCTTTGATAATGCAGTAAAAGTCAAGATGCAAGAGAACCAGAAATAATGGAAGTAAAAGAGTTGATTTTTGAACAAGTAGAGAGGGAAGTATAACTGACGACTTATCTGATAAGTCGTCTGCCTTGTGATAAGCTATCAGAGTTGCCATTGGCCTTAGACAAAGAATAAGATTCAGCTGGAAGAAGTGACGACAACCTGTGATAGGCCATCAGAGTTGTGATAAGCCGTCAGGCTTAGGCAGTGCTTAAGGACTTGAAGTGAAGAAGCGACAATAATTCCGATAAGTCGTCACATATCTGATAAGCCATCAAGCTTCATCGTCATATGAAGACAGAACTTGTTCAAATGTGAAGAGGAGCTGACGACATTCTTGATAAGGCATCAGACTCCTGATAAGCCATCACACACATCGTCGTCTGTCCAAGAAAATAATGTGATCTGTGATTTTTTTTCCATAATTAGGACGAAGTATTTAATGGATATGTTAGGGTTTTCTAATCAAAAGGGGCGGAACATCTTAAACTTATTCAAAAAGGCAAAGACACCTCTTGTTGGGGCTCAAAACTTAGAATTCAATTTTCAACTCTTTGATTTGGTTGTGGGAATTTTCTCTTGAACTTAGAAGAGAATCAACTTCAGACTTCATCGTTTGTAAGTTTAATTACTTTGAATGATGATTACAATTGTTGCTATCTCTTTCTTTCCCTACTTACCCTAATAAGACTCCAAGACTTCTAACCTACTTGGAAGAGTATTTACCCTATATTTTACTCTTTAACACTTAGAAAATATTTCTAAGCACTTCATAATTCTCTTAAACACTTTAGGTTAAGAAAGCTAGGGTTTCTTCTTGAGGACTAATTTAGGGCTTTCTTTGGTGATTTCTTTCCATCAATTCTTCGGTATAAGGCATGTTCTCTTCCCTCATTGTTAGCTCCAACTAAAGGCATGATTTTACTATTGGTTTTCATGATTTTATTGTTGAATGCTTTTGGGTTTTCAAATATGATTTGGAGATTTTGTTTATGAATGGTTGGTTATGATTTCCCATGGTTTTAACTATTCTTTTCTGTGCATTTATGGTGGTTTTGGATAAACGGATTATATAGGAATGGTTATTGGTAATTGGAATTGGTTTTGGATATATATTATGCCCCCAATGTGTTTGACAGAATACTTATAAAGATATATTCATTGCATTGACTTTTTTTAAATGGAATTTTTTCTTGTTTTTAACTTGGTAAAGGGTTTATACATGGATTAAATGGTTTAGAAAGATAAATGAATAAATGGTTACGCTTGTGGGGTACGGATTCCACCAAGTGGATTTAGTATGGTAATTGAAAGGGCATCTAAGGTCCCCTATACCTACATGTGGTTGGCTATGGATAGTACTTATAAGTATAGTTGGTATGACGATACCACCACTAAATGGCCTTGGTTAATAAATAGTAAATAGATTATTTGTAAATGGTTTTTAATTGGGCATTAAAGGGGGAGGTGTAGCTAAGCCATGGAAGGTGGAGGTTCGGGAGAAACTAAAACTGAAAAGTCATATTTGTCGGTATAAGGTTGGTCTTGGTGGATCATGTGCATGATGTCACACGTTATATTGGGGGATGTACTAGTCATCCTAATGGGATACTTTCTTGGGCGTGCGGCTATACACACTGGGCCCCTTTTAGCAGGGGAAGCTGAACCGATATTGCCCGTGGGTGCTTTAGGACGACAAAGCTACACAGCCCAGGTAATGGTTTAACTACATGCTAAACCCAATTCCCTTTCCCGACACTTATATAGGTATGGTTGTAAGCAGCATGGATGACTTTACTTGGTTTTATAAATGACGTTATTTTATACTTATCTTGAGTTCATGCTAGCGATCACTCGCTAACCCGTCTATTGGCGGTTGTAACCCACACTATGCAGGAACCAGCCATTCTACTCCTCCTGTTTAGCATACGGATTCGGTATCAATATTTAGACTGAAGTGGTGAGCTTCCATCTTTTTAGAAGACTCCATTTCATGTTATTGACATCTTTGGGCATTTTTATTTTATTATGGATATTGGTTTTGTCCATGGTTGGGGGCATGTCCCAATCGAATATTCTTACTCTTTTAGATAGAGAATTTTTGGTACTTCTGGGGGTTAGTATGGGCGGGATCGGTATTGGTGTTTGCCTTGGCATTCGTATTGGTGTTGGGGCTTACACCCTTGGACGATATTGTTGGATGTTCCATCGTATTACTTTTTGGGATTGATTATCATATTATATTTTGGTATTCACTTTGGTTATGGCCTGGTTTATGGCCATTGGTTTGTCTTAGTATGGTTGGATGGTTGATTTGGTACGGGTGGAATCGGTTGGGTCGGTCACAGTTGTGACCCTATCCCGGAGTCTTCATGAGAGAATTTACACTATCTTGTTATATGCTCAAAATTTAGCCCATCTAAGGCTGGGTATAGGTGGTTGGGTCGAGTAACAGGGGCGGTCCCCAGTCCTGGTTAGACTTGGGATGTCCATTATGTCTAGGTCCTGGTTCGGGTCTTGACATTGACTCACCAAGAGTCTTAACTTCACTTTCCCTATTGAAGATCACTCTTGAAATCCTAGTTCCAATTCTTCACAAATGAGTTTGAGAGAGTGTTTAGGGTATTTGATCCATCAAAATGGATGTTTAGAAGGAGGCTACAAACACTTATATAGTGAGGGAACTTAGGATTTCGGGTGTAGGAAATGACCACAAGGCCCTTAGTTAAAAGCTGGAAAATGAGCCCGTGCAGTGGTATCCTAAGTCATACGCTAGGCTTCTCTTAGGTCACCTACACTAGTTAGGGTACGACTACACACCTTTAAGTCATATCTAGGGGTGGCAATTTCATCCTATATTTGTGAAAGAAGTCCATTTAACCCATATTTATTGAGTTGGATCCCCATATTTATTGAGTTGGATCACTCATATTTCAATTGGGTAAATATGGACTTCAACTCATTTTAAAAGCTCATACAAATATGGACAAAATGGGTAAAATAGGGGTATCAATTTAAACATAGAGATCACCCACCTATGCTTAAAATTTCATTTTTTTCCTTTTCCAATTTTTTCTTTTCTTTAATTTTTTTTTCCTTTTCGTTTTTCACGCGTTTCTTATACTTTTTTCTTTCTTATTTTTTTATCAATTTTTTTCTTTTTTTCTTTGCATTCTTTTTTTTTGCATCTTCATTTTCCCCTTTTTTATTCTTATTTCATCATTTTTGTCATTTTCTATTTTTTTGTATTATTCTCATCTTTTTGGTTGTCATATCATTTTATATTTTATATATATTTATACTTTATATTTATTTATATCATACTATATATTTTAAATAAATTTATTATTTTATTTAAATAGTTTAGTCATAATAATGTACAATTTATCATTTGTATTTATATACAAACAAGTATCTAGATTAATTATATTTGCTTGAGACCTACATGAGTTAGCAAACATAAGCTTCTAATTATTATTTCATTTAGCCTAAATTATAATTAATTATAATTCATGGCATCTCTTACCAATTAAATATAATTCATAGTCTCTCTCCTTTATTTTCTCTCCTTTTTATCTCTTATTTGCCTTTCGTTTTTTTTCTTTTCCAGTTTTTTCCTTTAGTTTACTTTTTTCATTTCTTCTTTTTCTTTTTCTTTTTTTTTTGCTTTTCATTTTTTAGTTTCTTATTTTTTATTTTTTTTCCTTTCTCAATTTTTTCATCAATTTTCTTTTCTTTCATTGTTATTTCTTGTTTCTTTGCATTCTTTTTTTTTGTATTTTTGTTTTCCCCTTTTGCATTCTTGTTTCGTTATTTTTGTCATTTTCTTCCTTTTTGTATTTTTATCATCTATTATGTTGTCATTGCATTTTATATTTTATATATTTTTTATATTTTATATTTATTTGTATCAAACTATATATTTTAAATAAATTTAGTATTTATATTTAAATAGTTTAGTCGTGAATATATACAATTTATCATTTGTATTTATATAAAAACAAGTTTGAAGTGTAAAAAATAAATACAAATACAGTTATATTAACGAATACAAAATTATAAATGTTGGGCAAATACAAATACAATAAGCGATTATGGTATTTTGATTATCATAAAAAACTAAAAATAAAAAAAGAAGAAAAACAAAAACATGAAAAAACCAAAAAAGAAAAAAAAAAGAAAGAGAAGTAGACGTAAGAGATAGAAGAGAGACAAAAAGCGTAAAGAAAGTATTGAAGAAGAAAAAACAAAAAAAAATCAAAAGAAGAAAAAATGAAAAAGGAGAAAAGGAAAAAGAAAAGCATGACGGTGAAAACAAATACTTTGAGTGGTTAAGATATTTCAGTCATCATCCATAATTTGTACTCAACATAGCCATGTTCTTCGAAAATATAAAACATAAAATACAACCAAAAAATTAAAAAATGAGAAAGAAAGAAGTAAAGACAAAAAAATAGAAAAAAATGGAACTAAAAAAGAAAAGGAAAAATAAAAGAAAAAGGAAAGAGAAGCAAAGGGTAGAGATAGAAAAGAGAAAAAAAAAATAAAAAAATAGAGGCTACAGATAGAAGAGAGAGAAAAAAAACTTTAAAAAATGGAGAAAACAGACAAACAGAAGCTATGAATTGTAATTTTAAAAGTTAGCGGAAAAACACTCTCATTTTACTGAAACTTAGGTTATTTCTGTAAGTTGTTATTTTTGGGGGTGGAAGTTGGGGGTAGGGGTTGTGAGGGTGCTTTGGGGGGGGGAGGTTAACTTTTTTTAAAAAAATATATGTTTTTTTAGGAGGGGGTGGTATGGGGAGGAGGGGTGCAGGGGTGGGAGGATGGGGTAGTGGATAAAAAAGTCAAGTAGCTATAGTATAGAAGTTTTAAGTTTTTGTCTTTAGGAGTTAAAGTTGGTTGGAACTAGGGGTGGGCATATTTTGGTTTAAACCGAAAAAACCAAAAAACCAAATCAAAATTTAATTTTGGTTTTGATTTTTTGGATTGGATTCGATTTGTAATTTTAGATTTTCGGTTTTTCGGTTCGGTTTTAAAAAAAGTTTGGTTTAAACCGAAAAACTAAAATTTTATAAATAAATAAATAAATAATATATATATATATAATATTTAGTAATTCACATTCACAATTAACATTTAACAGCAAATTCACATACGCCGCAAGCTGTTTATGGATTGTTTTAGTGACTCAAATATTTTATGGACTATTTTGATGACTTTGGACTGTTTTATGGACTATTTATGCAGAAAGTATGTTGTTTCATGGACTATTTTTACGAGTTTTGTGTTGTTTTGTAGACTATTTATGCAAGGTTATATTATATGTAATGATTAATAACGTTATATATTATGTTAAGCTTATGATTATTTCATTTCGTTTCATCCATGTTGAGTTATTTATAATTATTTATATTTGGGAATGAAAAACAAGTTTGAAAAAAATAATTTTTTAAAAAAATCCATTAATTTTAAATGCTCAGTTATGAAAAAGAGAGGCTAACTACTTTAATATTTCAAACCGAAATAAAAATATGAAATAACCAAACCAAATTTGTAAAAACCAAACCAAACCGAATTTATTTCGGTTTGGTTATGGATGTCATTTTTGTCAATCCAAAAACCGATAAACTGAACCGATATTAAACAATCAAACCGAACCGACCGAACGTCCACCCCTAGTTGGAACCATTTTTATCCAATCCATATTTACCTATATTTATATGGGCTGATTGCAATCCAAACCATTTTTGCTCGATCCCTATTTAATCCTTCCAGATCCAATCCAATTCGCTCGTTCGCCACCCCTAGTCATGTCCAAAGGATACGACTCATGCACTAACTCCTACACATCACACGTACCCAAAAAAATCCACTTTTGATCAAGGCATCACTCTATACGATTGGTCTTGGTACGACTCGTACCTTAAGGTACGATTTGGGGGGGGGGCTAACTCATACCTAGGATAGTGAATAACCCCTCTCCCTCCACACACTACCTGGGGTACAATAGGAGGTCACTAACTTGTATCCAAAGGGTACGAGTGGTACCCTTAGTCATACCAAGTCCAGAGACATCAAATGAGGGATTTTTTCAATGGTTCAAAGTCTATGTGTTTCAATTCTCCCCCACTTGGATCATTCGTCCGCGAATGACAGGTAAGGCAAGCATAAACATAAGTAGATATATTATCACACATCGAACCATTCTTTAAACATGTTAGAACAAAGCTCACCACAAGACTGCAACACATATCATGCCCTCTATTAATCAATCATTTATTTCATCGACTTTGGGACTCAAACCCATTACTTATCAAAATACTTATTCATTTCATAACTTAGGGACTTTATCCCATCGACTTATCAAACATACACATGATTTCAAAGCATTAGGAACTTGAATCCATGGTCTACCAAGACACAAATCAATTCAATGCTTGGGGACTTTAACCCATTGTCTAAACACGGCATAACTCAATTAAACAAATTTGGGACTTTAACCCACTATCTATCAAGATATAAATCAAGGTAAGACGATTAACATATACCTTTATCATAAGTTCCCGGGACGGGAAACAAATGCGGATACTTGGACTTCATGTCCTCTTTCGCCTGCCATGTAGCTTCCTCGGACTTTTGGTTCCTCCATAAAACCTTCACCGAAGCCACTTCTTTCATTCGTAACCAGCTAACTTGCCGATCCAAAATACTCACCGGGATCTCCTCATAGGATAAAAAGTTTATGATATAAAAATCCCTCAAAGGAATAATCAACAAAGGATCACCCACACATTTCCGCAACATAGACATGGAAAATTGAGAGAATGGAGTTCATGCTAGAAGGCAGCTCTAACTCATAGGCAACACTGTCAACCCACTTCACAATCAAGTAGGGACCAACATATCGGGGACTAAGATTCCTCTTTATACCAAACTACACCACTCCCTTCATGGGAGACACTTTCAAGAATACCCAATTACCAATAATAAACTCGAAGTCTCAAAGCCTCATATCTGCATAGGACTTTTGGCGACTTTGAGCGGTTCTCAATATATCACGAATTAACTTCACCTTATCTAAGGCTTGGTGAACTAAATTGGGGCCAAGTTACTTACTTGCCAACTTCGTACCACCCAATAGGAGATCGACATCTCCTATCATACAATGCCTCAAAGGGGGTTATGCCAATGCTAGAGTGGTAACTATTATTATAGGCAAACTCAATAAAAGGCAAGTGGTCGTACCAACTACCACCATAATCAATCACACAGGCCCGCAACATATCCTCCAATATTTGGATGGTCCTCTCCACTTTCCCATCTGTTTGTGGGTGAAAAGCGGTACTGAGGCACACTATAATACCCAAACCTTTTTGGAACAACTTGAAAAAGTGGGATGAAAATGGAGGACTATGATCTGAGATGATCAAAACTGGAGCACAATAAAACTTCATGATATCCGCAAGATATTACTTAGCATAATCTTTTGTTGAGTAATCAGTCCTCACGGGCAAAAAGTGTGCAGACTTGATCATTCTATCAACAATGACCCAAATAGAATCACATTGATTCTGAGATTGAGGAAGACCAGTAACGAAATCCATACTAACTACCTCCCACTTCTAATCGGATAATGGAATCTCTTGATATAAGCCCCTAGGCCTTATGTGCTCAACTTTCACTTATTGGCACACCATATACTTGGCCACATAACTAGCCACATCTCGTTTCATATTACCCCACTAATAGTACTCTCTAAAATCATGATACATCTTGGTGGAACCGAGGTGAATAACATAACGGTATTCATGAGCCTCAGTCATGACCCTTTCCCTCAATCCATCAACGTCGGGAACACATAGTATACCTTGGCATCTGAAGATACCATCACCACCAATCACAAAGTCTGTAACTTTATATTGACCCATATTACACTTGCTCTCCATCAAGTCAGGGTCCCATACTTTCTTTTCTTTTATCTCAACCAGAAGAGATAATCGAGACACCGGATTCACAAATATACTGCCATCCTCGGAGTCCACAAGTAGAACTCCAAGATTAGCCAAACGGTGAATGTCCTTCACTAATTCCCTCTTGTCCTCATATACATGGGCCAAACTTCTTATGGATAATCTACTAAGAGAATCGATGACTACATTAGCCTTACCGAGATGGTAATGAAGACTCATAAAATAGTTTTTCAATAACTTAAGTCACCTCTTTTGCCTAAGGTTCAACTCTTTTTAAGTAAACACATATTGAAGACTCTTATGATCAGAAAAGATATTAACATAAACCCCATTAAGATAATATCACCAAATTTTTAATGCAAAAACCACGGCTAATAACTCTAAGTTATGAGTAGGGTAGTTCATTTTATGAACTTTTAATTGCCTAGAAACTTAGGCCACCACCCTAACATGTTGCATCAAAACACAATTGAGACTAATACGATAAGCATCGCAATAAACTACAAAACCCTCATTACCTTAAGGCAAGTCAAAACCAGAGCCAAAGTTAATTTAACTTTCAATTTCTCAACACTACCCTCACATACATCCGACCACAAGAACTTGACCTTCTTTTGGGTCAACTTGGTCAATGGAGCAGCTATAGTCAAGAAACTCTCTACAAAACTTCTATAGTAACTGGCTAGACCCAAGAATCTTCGAATATTGGTTAGAGTCGTAGGTCTAGGACACTTCTTAACTACTTCAACCTTTTGGGGATCTACCATGATCCCTTTACTAGAGATAACGTGAGCAATAAAAGCTACAACTTTCAACCAAAACTCACACTTGGAGAACTTGGCATACAAATGATGATCCTTCAAAGTTTGCAACACGACACAGAGGTGATCGACATGATCCGCCTTATTCTTATAATAGACTAAGATGTTATCAATAAAGACAATAACAAACATGTCCAAGAACGATTAAAAGACCCTATTCATCAAGTCCATGAATGTGTCGGGGCATTGGCCAACCCAAAAGACATAACAAGAAACTCATAGTGACCATACTGGGTTCTAAAGGTAGTTTTAGAGATATCCACATCCCCAATTTTAAGATGATGATAACCTGATCTAAGATCAATATTAGAGAAACACTTTACACCCTAAAGTTGATCAAACAAATAATCTCTCATAGGAAGAGGATAGTTATTCTTTACGGTCACTTAGTTCAACTGACGATAATCAATGCACATACGAAGGGAAGCATCCTTCTTGTGCACAAACAACATGGGAGCACCCCAAGGAGACACACTAGAACCGATGAAACCTTTATCTAGGAAGTCTTTCAGTTGATCCTTAAGATCTTTTAGCTTCGTTGAAGCCATTCAATAAGGAGAGATAGAAATTGAATGAGTGTCCAAAATAAGATCAATCCCAAATTCAATCTCCCTATCTGGAGGGACACCGGGAAGATCATCGAGAAACACCTCGAGAAACTCATTAACCACAGGAATAGATTCTAGGAAAGGCTCTTTCGAGTTAGAATATTTAACTCAGACCAAACGATACAAATACCTCTTTGAAATCAGCCTTTGGTCTTTAAGATAAGAAATGAACCTTCTTTTAAGAACTAAAGAACCACTTTTCCATACAATGACTAGCTCATTAGGGAATTTGAAAATGACCCTATGGGTCCGACAATCTAAGGAAGCATAACATGAATGCAACCAATCCATCCGTAGAATGCTATTAAAATCAACCATGTCCAACTCTATTAAGTCCACAAGAGTATCTCTACCACCAATAGATACCACACCCCCCTATAGACCCTTCTAGCAATCACAGAGTCTCCTAATGGGGTAGAAATAGAAAAAGGAATCCATAAACTCTTGGGACCATAATAAAGATGCATAGCCACATACGGGGTCACATAAGAAAGTGTAGACCCTAGATCAAGCAAATAATATACATCATGGGATAAAAGTCTAAACATACCCTTGATAATATTGGGAGACGCCTCAGAATCTTGGCAAGTAGAAAGTCCATACAAGCGATTTCGACCAGTGACAGTGCTAGAAATAGAAACAGAAGCAGACGTAGTACCCTTTGGTGCTGGAGTAAATGGAGTAAAAATAGGAGCCCTATTTGCCCAAAAAGTTTCTAAAGAGGGGCACTCACTTTTTATGTTCCCAATCTGACCTCAACTAAAATATCTATTTCTCGCTTTCTCACACTGACCATGATGACTCTGACCACAGAATCTGTATAAAAGGAGGGGTGGAGATGACTGGGCACCACTAGCCTGGAATTAGGCACCCTGTTCCTGCAAACCACTACTAAACTGAGGTCGATGATCACCCAATGACTTTGGGTAAGGTGAGTAAGCACTAGCCGAGGAGAAAAAACCTGAACTCCCTTACTTTTTCCATGGCCACTTACCCCTATCTCTACTACTAGGTTCAGAAGACCTAAACTTCTTACCTTTCTTTTTACTAAACTCAACTTGTTTTTTTTTCTCTTCTTTCACTTGTTGCATATACACGATCAACCTAGATATGTCCATATTGTAAATCAATAAGGCCGTCTTGCTCTTAAGGACTAACTTATGGGACAATCTCAAGATAGACTTATGCATCCTATCCCTCATGCTAGAGACCATCTCGGGAGCATACCTTGACAATTGATGGAATTTCAAGGCATACTCTTGAATGGACATCCTTCCCTGCTTCAAGTTCACAAACTCTTCTGCTTTTGCATTCCTCAACTCTTGAGGAAAGAAGCGGTCTAAGAAAGACTCAGCGAAATCCTCCCACATGGTAGGACTAGAATCAACACCTCTAGACAACTCCCTCCCTTTGTACTATTGGTACGCTATATCTTTAAATTGGTAGGAAGCAAACTCAAGGACGTCAATCTTTGAAGCATTCATGATTCGGAATATCTTCTCCATTTCATCAATGAAGCCTTTAGAATCTTTCTCAACCTCCATACCCATAAACATAAGAGGGCTCAACCTCATTAATTGGCCAATTATTGTGGCCTTAGAAAAGACAGAAGTTGGAGCACCATGATCTAATTAAGAGGCTACCAATTGAGTCAGAGGTTAATAGAGTAATAAAACTCAGCATTAGTAGCATCTTCTTGAGGTGACGGAATAGAAGGGTCACTCTCATAGTCGGGGTTGGTGGGGAAAAGTGCAACCCCATGAAGACGATCAGATATCGCAGCCCTATCCCGGGTCTGAACCCCAGAAGTTGGATAAGCTTCGTCTATAGGCCCTCAAAAGGGTTTGACTAAGACTCTGATCTCCTTGAAGGCATGATCTGAAAGATAGCAAATAGAAATTGGAGGAATCCAAGACATTAGACACTATAGCTTGAGATTGAAACACAAGAAAGGGAAACATTACTAAAATATCTCGTATCCCCTCCCTTATAAGTGTGGCGCACTTCACACCCATAAAAGAGACTTTACTTGACACGGTATTATGGACACCCAATTGACCATGAACCTATCTCTGATACCAACTTGACACAACCCAAAATTAGGCCATGTTGTATAGGTAACTCAAGCCTACATGAGCTGGAGGTCACCCCAATAACCTAACCTATTTATTATATCAATCACATGGGCCAGGCGAATCCCAAACATATAATAAGATAGTAGAAAATATACTACAAGTCATAACTTAAACATGTCTAAACACTTCATTAGATTCATCAAACTAACCAATATACCCAAGTCCACAGTCATCCACAATGCCTCTATGAAAATTGATGTTTAGAAATGTATATGTCAGGACAAGCCCCCGATAATAGCAAAACTAAGTCAAAGTAAGACTAAGTCTAAAGATAGGAGACCAAGAATAAATTTCTTCCAAAGTAAGAAAGCTCACCACTCTAAAGTCAATCCACGAACTTCTTTGATCACCTAATCGCTACGCAAGAAAAGAAGATGATGGTCTGGCCACTATGTCGCGTAGGGATATAGTGGTTGTAGACGATTAGCTTTTGGAGAACTAGCATGTAACTCAAGGATAAGGATAAAATAGCATCATCAATCAACAACAAGTCAATATATCATATTCATGACCTTATCCATACATATAGGTAGATCACATGCCAAGTAAGTAAACAAGTCTTAATAATATTCTCAAAGCACTCAATCATGAGATATAAAGTAGAGGACTCTAACCTTCCATAGTTTAGATTCAAAGAATTCTTATTAGGTATAGGACTTCTGATACGCCCAAATTACAACTCTCGGTAGAAAGTGTAAGCGGTCGCTATCAAATATAGAACCCAACTAGGTTGGGTGTCGAATCCCACAGGGAATACTGTGCTCACTAAGTGTTGTAATCATTATTAGACTGTTGATCAGAGGTTTCTAACCAAAAAAGGGGTTTTAGGTTTTAATTTGTAAAATAATTAATTGTAACAAGAGTATTCCAACTAATAATTCTCTTTGTATTTCGTAACTTTATGAGATTAAACAAACCAGGGTTATGGTCACCAAAATGCTAGCACCCTTTGGGTTGTGAATCGTTTATGAGTTTCGCTTAGCAAATTCAATTGTAAGAAAGGTTGAGTCTTATTCTTTATCCCTTAGTTTCTCAACCTAAGTGGATAGATTATCCTCTAATTCTCTCAACCTCGAAGGATGGATTATTCTTTCAACCTATTTCTCATGTAAGCTAATCCTGTTAGGTAATTTGCTATTACTCTAAAGGTTAAAGCCCTTAGAATTCATGTAAACACTTTGTTTTCCCAACAAACACTTTCCTTTGAGACAAGTGTTGTTCTAGGGCTCACTCTTCAAGTTTGCAACCAAGAAAAGTCATGAAATTGAAGAAAGGTTTATGTAATGTCATTGAATTATGGAACTCAAATTGATTCCCAACCCATAGATGTGTTTCACATGAAGGATCCCATAACCCTAGTTATGGGATCTTAGCCACAATACTCCATAGAAGAAGAAGAAGTCATTCTTGTATTATTCATAAATAGATTAAGAATTTACTTACAAAGAATCCTAAGAATCAGTTCTTCAATCTTTAATAATCAATTTTTCAATACTAAAGTACTCCGAGATCTAAAGAATCCCAAAAGTGCTGGGTTACAAGGAGTTTCAATAGATGATAAAACTTATAAAAGAAATAAAAAAGATCCCTTCTTAACCCTAAAATTTTGTATTCATATGTTCCCAGCTAAAAAAAAGAATTTAAATTTAAAAATAGAAAAGTTGCGTCCTAGTTGACGGTCCATATGGAGGACTGTCAAAGAGTTAACG
This sequence comes from Capsicum pubescens, assembly GCA_030864215.1. Lineage (NCBI taxonomy): Eukaryota > Viridiplantae > Streptophyta > Magnoliopsida > Solanales > Solanaceae > Capsicum > Capsicum pubescens. The sequence goes on along the minus strand of CM061540.1, from coordinate 208,165,599 downwards.
GTCCACCATTTTTTTTGTCACTCATTTCTTCCAAATAGAAGTTTCTGGATAAGACCTGATGGTCCACCTGGTGATCCGTCGTATGACTGAAGGTCCACCACATTAACCGTCACTGAGTTCCATTGGAGAGTGGTTTCTGGATAAGCATTGACGGCCCATTTGGTGGTCCGTCGCATGAATGATGGTCCACCATGTTGATCATCACTGAGTTCCTCTGAAAGGTGATTTCTGGATAAGGGTTGACGGTCCATCTGGTGGTCCGTCACATGTCTGACGGTCCGCCATATTTTCCATCACTCAAGGCATTTGTATGGTAGGTTCTGGATCGACTTGACGGTCGACCTGGTGGTCCGTCGAAAGACTTACGATCCACCATTTTGACCGTCAAAATCACTTTTCTGCTATTTTTTCTAGCTTTCTTCTGTGGTTATCTCCTTTCACTGAAAGCACTAAAAACTTTATTAAATAACACTTTGGTTGCCTGAAAACATACAATTTCCCTAAGAAAATGATGCTAACTATTCCGTAATATACCGGAACATCAACACCCTCAACTTAAGGTAATTTCTTGTCCTCAAGCAATTCAGCACCTAATTGCACACATAAACAGTAAAATGGTAAGCAACCAACCCTTGAAACATTTTGATGCAAATATTCACTCATCAGTTTAATCACATGCATTTAACACATCAGGATCCACACCCAGCATTTATCATAGTTCGGTTCACAAGCATGAATGTTACATTCTACAGAGAACAACAAAGTTCAGTGAAACTTCGGTTGCCCTCACAACAATGAAATCTACCACTCATTATTTGATGTGGACACAATCTAACTCTCATACTCACAAAGAAGTTACAACCATATTCCAAGTACCCATAGGCTTGACCTAGCCATACGACACTACCTCAAGATTGACTCACTAGGATCAAACAGGTCTTTTCGAGGCTTGCAATGAGGTTTCAGGTCAGGAGGGATATGTTTTTGGGTAAAGTAACTCATTGAAACTTAACTCTCTTTTCCCTAGCATATTTTCAACTTCAAGTTGCTATATATATTATTTTATTTTATTATTATTATTATTATTATTATTTTGATAACAGTTACCTTTCGACTCAGGCTAATGCAGTCAGTGGCCAATCTTTTGACATTAGTCACCCTCAACTTAGATGCTTTATCTAAGTTGAAATGTACAATGCTAAGTAATTTGCTAAGGCTGAATTTGAATGTTAAAACCCTACGGAGAGTAATTAACAGTGACAGGATTTCAGAACGGGTTTTAAAGACAAAAGATGGGTTCAAAAGAGATAATCTTTCTGGTGGGTGTTGTTTATTTAGGTTAGAAGGGCTCAAAGTACAAGGAGGCCTGTTATCCTATCCTAATGACTCCCCTAGAAGACTGTATCTATGACTCGGGAAAGTTCTAGGTCTTAACCTATGAAAGAACTACAAGTAAAATCTCACACCCACAGGCAACGAAATTAAACTTCCTTTGCATTTCTTGGAATGTTCATTGCATATTGTATGCATCTCTTCTAGACTCATGCTAAATGTAGAATTACTGAGAGTTATATACACATGTTTACATGAATAAGGTAAATAATTGCATACACATGCTTATAGTCTTATGCCGCATCATTCATAGCCCATATTTACAACAAAGTACTGAAACAAAAAAAGTTTATAGATACTCATTAAACACATATATTTACATCACAGGCTGCAGAATTTGAAATACAATAATAAAAACACCCTAAACATGTCGCTTCTACTAGATAGTACATGATTGGATTCAGAATATCGTCAACATATCCAACCATGGTGTAAATTTACCCCACCCCCACACAAAAAGATATGCATTATCCTTAAAAAAATAAATTACCGTAACTGAGGATTGGGTTATCTACTTCACCTCCTATTCCTCTGAGGCCTCTGTTAGGTAGGGTGAGGTCTCTGCATCCTCACCATGTGCAATGTTGGCCTCTATGGTGGTAGGAGCGCTCACAACTTCACCCTCCATATTTTGAGGGATAGTCTCATGAATTGAACCTGCACTTCACCCCCTTACTGGGGCAGCAATAGTAGAGACTCCTGCCGCTTCATTTTCTTCTTCTCTTTTCTTCCTTTCAGCTTCTTTCTTTGATTTTTTTACAGCTCTCTTTAGGTTATGCTACTCTAACTCCTCAGGTGACATTGCTTCTCTCTTTCTTTCTTTTTTCTTCTTTCCTTGATGCTTTTTCATCTATTTGCTGCTTGTCTTTATCCTTCATGGGTCTACCCATCAGATCCAGAATGCCCTCATCATCATCACTTACCGCTAAAGTCAGGTCAAATGCAGGCGGTTGTGACAAGCATTCCCGAACCCAAAGGACCGAAACGCCCTTTCTCTATCTGGTAATCATGCACATAATTTATATGATCAAAGTAATACGGAATAGACACAATAATACGGAAAAATGGGCAACAATTTAAAACAGTTAAAGGCCTGAAAACATGCCCAACAATATTTAATAAACATCTGCAATAGTCTACGAAATCTCTACTGACATACTATCTGAATAACTGGGACAAGGACCCAAGCAAACCAAAAACCATACTGAAATAAATACCTAAATGACTAGGCCTTCCGAAGAAAAAAAGAATCATCAATTGAAATCTGAGACAACCCTGTCTGTTGACTCTACTGAGGATCTGGACCCCTAGACTGCGCCTCAGTACCTAGGAGGAAGGGGGTCAGCACAATTTTACTGGCACGCGAAGCAATCCAAAATAGAGTAATTGAATATATATATATAATACATGAGAGAAAATGTTCATCAAACATTATGCATAAAACAGTTTCTGAAAAAAACACATGGGCACCTTCTGAAAACATGCAACCTGTCTGTAAATCTCAAACTCTGATCTGTGTATTCCTTCTGAGTTAGGTGATATCCCCTACAAGTATGATATTCCACGGGCGATATGGAATCCGCCATTAACTCGGTGGGGAAGCCTCCAACCCGAGTATGCCGCAAGGGTTGGAGTTCCTGAATCTGATACGCCATACGACACTTAAGTTAGCGTATAATAATATACACGGGTCGGTAAACCACAGTTTTAGGCAATGAGTTGCTTGAACTCAAGCCCTCTTCAGGGAACCACCTAACATATCTGTATGCCCATTTTTAACCTTTTCTATACATGCAATATTCTAAATATCTAAAATCATGATAGTCTGAAATGTCTATTAGTCTGAGTCTAATATGGCATTGGTCTGAATTGGTATCATCATACCAAGACTTTCAAGTCATGATTTTTGAGCCATAATACATTAAGCTAAATCTTTCATTTAAATCATAATTTAGACCACCAAAAATATGCAACTGATATAGAAGATTTCATGTTTCAAAACTCAAGTCAAAATCATGCAAAAACTTCATCAACATATGGTGGTCTAGTGCCTTTAGTAAATCCATGCACTCTTTCATTACATGCATTATGAACATTAAATATTCATGCTAGATTCCCTCTTTAGTGATTTAAAACCACCTTTAAATCATAACAAGAGTTCAATCATTTCATATAGTGCTTTTCAAGGATGCATTGCAAAACAATTCATATGCTATGAGAAATCTAAAAAATTCATAATAAGAGAGAATTCACCGAAAATCATACTCTCAACAAGAATTCATTCTTAAATACATGGTTTCATACATTCATATTCTCAAATCACTTTGGGAAAGGTCAAAAGACCAAAACAATGATGTTAAAACAGTTAATACATGAATATATACATAGATTCAAAAAACCCATTCTAAAATATGATTTTTCTATGCCCATGAGAATTTAGGAAAACCTCGCGTACCTCTATTTCATAAAATAATGGGTGCTTCTTGAAGCCTGTGGATTGGGGATTTCGAATCTCTAATCAATTTTGAAAATCCACGGTTGAGTCTTGATTTATTTAATTTTTTAGTTTAAAACCCTTGGGAGTGTACTTGAGAATTTTTAGATGAATGTGGATGTATTTTGGAGAATTGGGGACTGAATTTTGTGTTTATGGCTGAATAAGGGTGGGAAAAAGACCATTTTGCCCCAAAAATGGAGTGTTTAAGTCACTTGAAACCATAAGATATACGCCGCATATGATATCACATATATTTACATAGGCGCCGCATATGATATCGCCTATATTTACATAGGCGCCGCATATGATATCACCTATATTTACATAGAGCTTTCCAGTGGCCATGTGCGATTGGTTAGGCGACGCATACTACTTTGAAAAGCCATAACTTCTTGCTCGGGTGTCGGATTTTAGCAAAATTGGCATCATTGGAAAGTTAACTCAAAGAACTATTATTTGACACATAGTAGGCTCTCTAATTTGATATATACAGAGAGTTATGGTCGATGGAAACTAACACAAATTACAACGTCCACTAAAACTTAATCGATCAAAATAGTTTCAACTCGTCCTTGAGTTGAAGGACCTCTATGGTCTAAATTCATGCTCAAATGGATTCACATACTACATAAACATTCCAAATTGGCATAGGATTTAAGGCTCTGGCATTATCAACGCATCAGAGTCATGGTTTTTATTCTAGCCCAAAATGCGGGGTGTTACATTGTTGATAAGAGCTTCCATGTTATCCATCCTAACTTGAATAGTTTGAAATGTCCTGACTTATTCGTCCACAATTTCATCCACAAAAGGTTTGAAATCTCCAGCCCACTTTTCAAACTACTTCTGAAACCGCTTTTGATTCTTCACCACCTTGACAAAATTCATCGGGTTAAATCTGTATTCCGCAAAATCTGCTCCACCAGCAAAATGTATAGAATCTGAACCTGCATACATACCCTGGGGAATATAATCAGGTGGTACATATATGGTAATGGGTAAAGGCATACCTTCGAGCATTTTTGTGGCTTCGGGAACTGGTACAGACTGAAACTGATATGCTGGAGGTTTGGTCACATGAATTTATAACTTTGATTATTCTTTTGACTTCTCAATGTCCTGCTTATGTGTAGACTTTACCTCATTGTCAACCCCACTGATCAATGGCACCCCAACTTGTTTCCATAATTCAGTGATCAAATATGGGAAGGGTACAGAGGTGGTCACTTTATGTGCTTGCATAAATATCTCATCTGCAATTAGCTGACCAAAATCAATTGGTAGCCCTGAAATCAAACTGGACACTACTACTTCTCTATGATGATCCAGGTTCCCATCTCTTTTTGTTGGCATTAACTTCAATCGGACAATAGCCCACCAGAACTTAGCTTTAAATCTAAGAGTGAACTTTGCGATCCGTTCTTTGAAATTAGTCAACCAGGAAGGATTTCCATCATCAGTCAATAACGAGGCCACCCAACGTCTCTGAACGGAAGCATTTCTCATTCTATACTCAAAATCTGGGACCGCAGGTGGAGCCTCATATCCTTGCCCGAATAGCATCCTATTAATTATTCGGGCTTAGATATCAACGGTGACCCCTCGGATCAGGACAGACTCCCTATTTGGTCTATGTGAGATTGGAGTTCCCTTTGGACATTATGCTTTCACCAAACATAGGTAATATGTAAGAATTCTGTTACCCAATTTGGTTAGTAGTTTCCTGGTGGCCTGCTCATCCATGCTAGTCCATATTCTTTGAACCGGCGCTCTAACTCGGGATATTCATGAATCTCTGTTGTCATAATCTGATATTCTTATAGAAATGACCTTCGGATCCCTCAAGTTGTGGGTGTCAACCCGTCATAGAACTCTTTGTGTGATCCCTTTATTTGCTACCTGATAGCGTCTCGAATCTGGGGATCTTTCCTCCTGATAACATTATCACCCTCTTATTCATTTTCTGCATCAGTAGATTCCGTTTGATCCCCCACATTAGCCGCTTCAGTTTCACCTTCTATGGGTAATGGTTGGGTTAAAGCAACTATTGCTTCATCCGGACTTGAATCAGTGAAACTGATGCTATTCTCACTCCCCCTCTCAGACTGAGGGATTGTGATGGCTTCCCTTTCAGTTCGCCTAGTATTATAGGCCGGTGCTGACATATTTATACCTTGTTGAGATCTTCTTCCTCTAGCTTGCAGAAGTTTAGGGGCCATATCACCTAAAAACTAGTTTAAGAAATCAGTTCAAAATTCAAACACAATCAAAATTGTTGCAAATATGGTCTGACGATAGATCTGACGGTCCACCAGAGGTTGGACAGACCACCAACTCTGCCGTCAACCGTTAAGAAGTGACCCATAAAATCTTGAGCCTTTTGACGGTTAACGTGGTGGTCCATCACAAAGTTGACGGTCTACCACTTCGACCGTCATGGCCTATACAGAAGATGCATTTTATTGAGTATTCTGACGGTCATCTTGGTGGTCCGTCAAAATGTTGACGATCCACCAGTTTGACTGTCGCACCTTCGCCTTCAGCCAAAAAGTCTGGGTTGGACCATTTTGTCGAGCAATAGCACATCAGGTCATATTTTCAACTACCATCACAACTCTAAACTTATATTTTAAGCACATTGGTCTCATTTTACACTTTATATCACCCAGATTTCACACCAGTTTGTACTTTGAATTTCAACTCAAGACATTCATACTCAGTACACTAAGAATAAACCAATAAATCATTCTTTTACACTTAATATGGAATACCAAAAGAGTAGGGTTTTCACTTACCTTGATTCTCGATAACACTACGTGCTTGAAGCTTTAGAGACAAAGCTAACTTACAAATCCTAGCACCTATGTTACTTTTTGGTTTGTGATGGAGAGATGGGAGAGTTGAGTTGATTTAAATAAGACACAAATGAAGGAGATGAGGGGCCTCAGATGGGATAACTCTCTTCAGGTTCTTTGAATCTTAAAGGAGTGGAAAAGTCAAAGGTTATGGAATGGTTACAGTGAGTGTACCCGCTCAATTTTATTCTCAAAATTTCACTTCGGGTCAAATACGGAGTACTTATAAAGAGTACCGATTTAACCCAACCCAATTTAGAGTTAGGGTTAAAGTGACAGTCAAATTGACGGTACATCACGAATGTGACGTACCACCACTCTGAACGTCATCCCTTACCTGAGTTGATGTGTTTCTATTTTGGTGTGATGGTAAGTGGGATGGTCCACCAAATATGTGACGGTCCACCAGATTGGCCATCACTGCTTACCAGAATGTGGGTCACCAGTCTTACTTCTGACGGCTATTTTGACGGCCCACCAGGTATGTGACGTTCTGCCACTTAATTCGTCAGATCCTATCCAGTGTATGCATTTCCTTGCCAATTCTTGACGGTTGAAAGTGTTGGTCTATCAGAGCACTGGTGGTCTGTCAAGTCGTCCGCCACAATGGTCCAGTCGCTCAGATGTATGCCTATTTCCCTTTTGACTTCATTTCTGGCCCTGCACAGTTCATTAATGCATCAAAATTGCACAAAAACATAAAATAGACTCTAACTATGGTTACAACAACATGTTATGGGTTGTTTCCCACTAGCGCTTGATTTAACGTCGCGGCACGACTCAGGTATCTCGAGTACTCAGACTTCATCGAGATAAAAGACATCAACACTTTTTATTAAGTCTTTTGGACCAATATAAAGTTTGATTCTTTGCCCGTTCACTTTGAAGACACTACCATCTTTGTTTTCAAGATCAACTACTCCAGATAAGTAGACTTGGCTAATTTTGAATGGACCTAACCATTTAGACTTCAACTTACCTGGAAATAGCTTCAGTCTGGAGTTGAAAAGAAGTACCAAATCACCTTTTCTGAATTCTCTCTGTGCAATCCTTTGATCATGGCATTTCTTCATCCTCTCTTTATACAAGTCGGCTCTTTCATAAGCCCTGAGATGAAATTCATCCATCTTATTTATCTTCTCCAATCTTAGATCAGCTGCTTCCTTCCAGTGCATATTCAACCTTTTAAGAGCCCATAAGTCCTTATGCTCAAGCTCGATTGGAAAATGACATGCCTTCCCATAGACCAGCTGATACAGAGACATGCCAATTGGTCTCTTGAAAGCAGTTCGGTACACCCACAAGGCGTCATCTATCTTCCGAAACCAATCTTTCCTATTAGCGTTCCCAGTTTTGGAGAGAATGGCCTTAATGTCACGATTTGACACCTCCACTTGCCCACTAGTTTGTGGGTGATATGGAGTTTCTACTCGGTGTTGTTTTACTCCATACTTTTCCAAAATAGCCCTGAAAATTTTATTGCAGAAATGGGATCCCCTATCACTTATGATTGTTCTTGGTACTCCAAAATGGGAGAATATGTTCTTCTTCAGAAATGCTACAACTCTTTTTCCTTCATTGTCAGCCAACGCCACAGCTTCTACCCATTTCGATACATAGTCTACAGCTACTAGGATGTATTTTAACTCGTATGAGCTTACAAATAGGCCCATGAAGTCAATACCTCATACATCAAACAACTCTACTTCCATCATTTTGGACATTGGCATCTCATGGCGTTTGGAGATTGATCCTTGTCTCTGATATTGATCAAATCTACGAATAAGCTCATATATATCTCTGAATAGCGTGGGCCAATAGTAGCCACTCTGTAATACTTTCTGAGCAGTACGGTCACCTGCATGGTCACCACCAATAGGTGAAGTGTGGCATGCTTCCAAAATACTCAGCATCTCCAGATCTGGGACACAACACCTAATAACACCATCTGCACATCGCTGAAAAAAATAGGGCTCATCCAAGAAATACTGGGTCATATCATGAAGGAACTTTTTTCTTTGGTGAAAGGAAAAATTATCTGGCATCACCTCACTTACCACGTAATTTGCAAAATCAGCATACCACGGAATCTGCTCGAGCTTCGCAGCTAGTATCTTCTCATCCGGAAAAGAATCATCAATATCTAACTTGTCCTTGATTGCTTGTTCATATTCAAGTCTAGATAAGTGATCAGCCACCTGATTTTCACATCCCTTATGATCGTTTACCTCAAAGTCAAATTCTTGAAGCAACAATACCCACCGGATCAATCTCGACTTTGTATCTTTCTTAGACATTAAGTACCTCAGAGATGCATGATCCGTGTGGACCACCACCTTGGTCCCTAGCAACTACGCTCTGAATTTCTCAAAGGCATAAACTACAGCCAGGAGCTCTTGTTCAGTGACAGTGTAGTTCTTTTGAGCCCCATTCAGGGCTTTGCTGGCATAGTAGATTGGATGAAATAGCTTATCCTTTTTCTGGCCCAACACAACTCCAAGAGCCACCCCACTAGCATCACACATTAGTTCAAATGGCTTTGTCCATTCCGGAGTAATAATAACTGGAGCCTCCACTAATTTCAGCTTAATGCATTCGAACGCCTGCCTGCAGTCATCATCAAAAGAGAACTTGGCCTCCTTTTCAAGAAGTTTACATAATGGGTTTGCAACCTTCAAGAAATCTTTTATAAATCTACGATAAAATCTTGCATGACCAAGAAAGCTACGCACCCCTTTTACAGAGATTGGGGGAGGTAGTTTCTCGATGACCTCAACCTTGTCCCTATCTACCTCAATACCTTTCACAAAAATTTTATGACCGAGAATAATGCCTTCATTCACCATGTAGTGGCATTTTTCCTAGTTAAGTACCAGGTTAAACTCTTCACACCGCGGTAATGCTTGACTTAAGTTCAGCAAACACAAGTCAAAGGAATATACAACAACTGAAAAATCATCTATAAACACCTCCAAGGTGTCTTCAACTATATCAGAGAAGATCAACATTATGCACCTCTGAAATGTGGCCAATGCATTACAAAAAACAAAGGGCATCCTTTCAAAAGCAAATGTGCCATATGTGCACATGAATGTTGTCTTATCCTGATCTTCAGGAGCAATGGAGATCTGGTTATACCCTGAATAACCATCCAAGAAATAGTACCAACCTTTACCTACCAATTAATCGAGCATCTAATCCATGAATGACATTGGAAAGTGATCTTTTAGTGTCCACAAGTTGAGATTTTGGTAGTCCATACACACTCTTTACCCTGTGACATGCCTGAGTGGAATTAACTCGTTCTTATCATTGGCCACAACTGTCATACCCCCTTTCTTGGTCACACACTATACAGGACTCACCCATTTATTTTCTAAGATTGGGTACACCACCCCTGCATCTAGCCACTTGATGATTTCTTTCTTCACCACCTCTTACATAGGTGGATTCAGGAGACGCTGATGCTCAATAGTGGGTACACAATCTTCCTCTAGCTGAATCTTGTGTGTATATATGCCAGGAGGGATACCAATGATATCTGCAATAGTCCAACCAATAGCTCTCTTATAACTCTTAAGAATAGAGATGAGAGCTTCCACCTGTTGTTCGCCTAGATCAACATCAATAATAACCGACAATGTATTTTCACTACCCAAGAATACATACCTCAGATGACTGGGTAGCTCTTTCAAGTCTAACACCGGTGGATCTTCAATGGATGTCTTCACTGGTGGTGAAGATCGATTCTTAAGGTCAAGATCAAGCTTCTTGGGGGCATCAGAATACGACCCTATTCCTGTCAAAGCACAGGCAGTTTCTTCGTACTCCTCAATATCCTCACGATCAAAGTTCATAAGCACAGTAGCCAATGGCCCAATAGTAAGCTGCTCCTCTAAAGATAATTCCTGCTCGTCCTCATAATAAACATCAACTATAGAGAACACATTCATTTCTTTGTGTTGCTTCATTGATTTGCATACATCGAAACATACCACTTCGTCATTCATCCAAAATAAAAGCTCATTCACTCGCAGATCAATCAGTACACTTTTGGTTGCGAGGAAAGGCCGGCCCAAGATTATGGGCACCTCGAAGTCCACCTCACAATCCAAAATAACAAAATCCACAGGAAAAATGAAGGTAGCCACCTTCACTAATACATCGTACAGAATACCGACAGGCCGTTTTACCAACCTATCTGCCATTACGAGCCACATATTAGTTGGAGTAGGATATCCCAATCCCAACTTTTTGTAAATGGCTAGTGGCATAAAATTAATGCTAGCCCCCAAATCACACAAAGCCTTAGAAAAATCCAAAGATCCGACCATGCAAGGAATAGTAAAATCTCCCGAATCTGCCTTCTTCTATACTAAGGACCTTGTGGCAATCGCACTACAATGATGGACATTATCTTCCGGTTCATAGTTTGCTTCCCTTTTCTTTGTCAAAAGGTCCTTAATGAATTTGGCATACCCTAGTATCTGCTCCAGTGCCTCCACCAAAGGCATATTTATAGTCAGCTACTTCAGCATGGTCATGAATTTACTGAACTTGTTGTCATCGTCCTTCTTCTTCAGTATCTAAGGAAAAGGGGGTGTTGGTATTGGGAGAGTTTTCTCCACCACTTCCTTATCTTTGTTCTTCTCATCTTCAATCTTTTCAGACTGCTGACAGCTAGGTGTAGTATTATGAATAATCTCATCTTGGTTTTCATCTTCTACAAGATGATCACAATCTGCTTCAACAACACTCTCCTCCATACTATCAACCACAGGCTTACCCACGGATGGGTTTTCCAACACCTTACCACTCCTAGTAGTAATTGCCAAACATGACCCATCTTTTCTTGGATTTTGCACTGTGTCACTTGGTAAAGTGCCAGCCTTTCTTTGATTAAATATCGCCGACAGTTTACTCATTTTCTGCTTCAACTATTTTATTGAAGTGGAATACGAGTCAACTAATTGATTCATTGAATACAAATCATATTTTACCTCAACCACTCCCGTGTTGGTTGCCTCAACTCCTTTCAACAGCTTAGACATCATGTCCTCCATGGACATCTTCCCAGAGTTAGATGCAGCAGCTTCACAATTTCCAATAGGGATATACAAACCACTCCTATCATTCTTATTCTTCCAATTCCCTTGGTCTCGGTGCTTGTACCCGGATTTTTTATAGTAGTTCCAACCTTGGTTTGCTTGGCACTGCCTCGAAAACCCCCCTAATTATTCAAGTAATTTGCTTCCTCCTCAGAATCGGAGTCAGTTCTTCCCTGTGATGCAACAGCTTTAACCTTTTTTGTCTTTCCTGATTATAAATGCTTAGTAAGAAGGTCTATTTGTGTTTTTATGTGAGCTATATCTTGGTCATGTTTCTCTTTCCTTCGCCTCTGTTCTTCGGTCATGCCAATAGATATGGTAGATCTCTCTACCTCAAAATCCCTGGTATGCCAAGATTTACTCTGCTTTTTCATACGATCAATCATTTCAGATTCCTCAAGAAAAGTGAGGTCCATGAATGACCCACCCGCAACATTATCTACCACTGGCTAAGACACTGAATTCAAGGACCTATATAATATCTTCATCAAGTGGAAATTGGTCATTTGATGATTTGGGCACTGCATAAGCTTCTTCTTGAACCTCTACCAAGTCTGGTGAAGAGCTTCAGTTGAAAGCTATCTGAAATTGCTTATCTCATCTCTCAATTGTGCTCTCTTGGTCGGCGAAAAGAATCTTTCTAGGAAAGCATCTTTCAGTTGCCTCCAATTGGTAATAGAGTTTGGAGTTAGCCCATTTAACCATAGAGTTTCCTCTCCAGATATAGACAATAGGAATAAGCGCAGTCGGATCACATTTTGTCCAACCCCTAGATTGTCAAGCGACTTGCATGTAGAGATAAAATTAATCAGATGCATATTCGGATCGTCGCCTGCAAGTCCACCAAATAACCCTTTAAGTTGTAATAGATGGATCATAGTGGTAGTAATATTGAACTTAGCTCCGGGTGCTAGAGGCGGATGAATAATATCCTCTGTGGCACCAACCCTATCCAATTCGTTATCATTATCATCAAAAGCAAATTGTACAGCTCTGCGTTTGGGTCTCATTCTATCCTGACGATCTCTGTTGACATTCTTGTTCACTGGTGCAGCCATATCATCAGCACGCCTTGGATTTAATAGCTCATCATCACCCAGGTCCTCCTCATCAGGATTTGGTACCCAACCTGGGTTATTAGCATTCTATTGATTTACTTGTGCAGCTACCAATGCAACTAATCTAGACTGCTCCTATTGAGCATCTATCCATTCAGGGTCTCATTGCGCATTCATTCTGCTAAAAAGATGTGGTTCAGGATTTATAGGTAATAATGTCTGACCCGATCTCCATGTACTTGGCATGCGCAATAGTCAACCTATTCAAAACAAAAACAACAAACTAAAAGTAAAGTTTGAGAATTTTTTACCAAAGGGTCTATTAACTATCACAAACTTAGTTGACAACCGTATTCCCCGTCAACGGTGCCAAAATTTGATACGCCCAAATTACTCGGTAGAAAGTATAAGCGATCACTGTCAAATATAGAACCCAACTAGGTTGGGTATCGAATACCACAGGTAATACTGTGCTCACTAAGTGTTGTAATCGTTATTAGACTGTTGATCAGAGGTTCCTAACCAAAAAGGGGCGTTTTGGGTTTTAATTTGTAAAATAATTAATTGTAACAAGAGTATTCCAACTAATGATTCTCTTTGTATTTCGTAACTTTATGAGATTAAACAAACCAGGGTTATGGTCACCAAAATACTAGCACCATTTGGGTTGTGAATCGTTTATGAGTTCCGCTTAGCAAATTCAATTGCAAGAAAGGTTGAGCCCTATTCTTTATCCCTTAGTTTCTCAACCTAAGTGGATAGATTATCCTCTAATTCTCTCAAACTTGAAGGATGCATTATTCTTTCAACCCATTTCTCATGTAAGCTAATCCTATTAGGGCATTTGTTATTACTCTAAAGGTTAAAGCCCTTAGAATTCATGTAAACACTTTCTTTTCCCAACAAACACTTTTCTTTCACATAAGTGTTGTTCTAGGGCTCACTCTTCAAGTTTGCAACCAAGAAAAGTCATGAAAATTAAGAAAGGTTTATGCAATGTCATTGAATTATTGAACTCAAATTGATTCCCAACCCATAGATGTGTTTCACATTAAGGATCCCATAACCCTAGTTATGAGATCTTAGCCGCAATACTCCATAGAAGAAGAATAAGTCATTCTTGTATTATTCATAAATAGAGTAAGAATTTACTTATAAAGAATCCCAAGAATCAGTTCTTCAATCTTCAATAATCAATTGTTCAATGCTAAAGTACTACCAGATCTAAAGAATCCCCAAAGTACTGGGTTACAAAGAGTTTCAAGAGATGATAAAACTTGTAAAAGAAAGAAAAAAAGATCCCTTCTTAACCCTAAAATTTTATATTTATATGTTCCCAGCTAAAAAAAAGAATTTAAAATTTAAAAACAGAAAAGTTGTGTCCCAGTTGACGGTCCATATGGTGGACCATCAAAGAGTTGACGGTCCACCATCTTGTCCTTATTCGTTTCTTCCAAATAGCAGTTTCTGGATAAGACCTGACGGTCCACCTAGTGGTTCGTCGCATGAATGACGGTCCACCACATTATCCGTCACTGAGTTCCTATGGAGGGTGGTTTTTGGATAAGTATTGACGGTCCATCTGGTGGTCCGTCACATGATTGACGGTCCACCATGTTGATCATCACTGAGTTCCTCTGAAAGGTGATTTCTGGATAAGGGTTGACGGTCCATCTAGTGGTCCGTCACATGTCTGACGGTCCGTCATGTTTTCCGTCACTCAAGGCATTTGTATGGTAAGTTCTGGATCGCCTTGACGGTCGACCTGGTGGTCCATCGAAATACTGACGGTCTACCATTTTGACCGTCAAACTCACTTTTTTGCTACTTTTTCCAGCTTTCTTCTGTGGTTATCTCCTTTCACTGAAAACACTAAAAACTTTATTAAATAACACTTTGGTTGCCTGAAAACATATAATTTCCCTAAGAAAATGATGCTAACTATTCCGAAATATACCGGAACATCAACTTCAAACATATTCACATCTATTTAAGCAAAGCGACTCTAACCACATGCCCACATATTAGGTCAGGGACTCTAACCTCTTACCGTATTAGATAGGGGAATCTAACCCAAGCCATTTAATTTTGTGAGGCACCTAAACCTCAAGAGATCTCATTGTGCAATGGACTTTAACCACAAGCAATTTTTTTACGCAGGGGACTTTAACCTCAAGCCCTTTCATTAGGCAAGGGACTTTAACCTAAAGCCATTATGACTATCGTTAGTCGACATTGGGACTCCAACCCTTTGTCCATACATCATCATCTATTCAATTTACACTTAAGGACTTTAACCCATTTAGACAATTCAACACTATGCATGACCACATGGTCATCATGGGAGCCTTTGTTGCTCAACCATTTCAATAGGGCAATGCCTTAATTCAATTCATCATACAATTCAATTTATGGTCATCAAGACCCTTACAAACTATTCACATTTCATTAGCAATCTTATACCACATTCTTGCCACTCTTTAGTTCAACACACAATTTAAGTTCATTTTCATATCTAGGGGCTTTAACCCTTCATTAGCCATCAACTAATAATATCATCAACTTTAAAATACATGGCTCATAATACCTTTACAATATCATTTATAAACTATTCATACTTATTGGGGCATTGCCCTAGTTCAAAACATCATCAATATGTGATTAGGTAATTTATGTAGAAATTTTCACAAATACCTTGTGTGCATGCCTTTACCATTGCCATTTTCATGGTAGAAATAATCAAGATTAGAGTTACTCAAGACTCACTTGTTATACCACATACAACAGCACCCACATGTGCAAATCATCATCAATAACATGTATAAACATAAGTCTAAGCAAAAATCAACATTGTTTATCATTAGGCAACAAAACCCTTTTCATTTGATTTCAAAATCACCATGTACACTTACTAATTCAAGTGTAAAATACATGGGTTTAGAGTTACTTATCAAGGGGAAAGAGTTAAATGCATTAGACAACTTGATTCACCAAGAGTCTTGACTTTACTTTACCTCTTGAAGATCACCCTTGAAACCCTAGCCTCCAATTCTTCATAAATGTGTTTGAGAGAATATTTAGGGTGTTTGATCCATCAAAATAGATGCTTAGGAGGCTACAAACACTTATATAGTAAGGGAACTTAGGGTTTTGGGTATATGAAATGACCACAAGACCTATAGTTAAAAGCTGGAAATGAGCCCGTACAAGGGTATACCTCACTTAAGGAACCGTACCCTAGGGTACGAGTGGCACCCTAACTCATATAATGGGCTTCTCCTAGGTCACCTACACTGGTTAGGGTACGACTACACTCCTTTAAGTCATATCCAAAGGGTACAACTCATGCGTTAACTCATACATATCACCCGTACCAAAAATAATCCACTTTTGATCAAGGCATCACTCTATACGATTGGTCTTGGTACGACTCATACCTTAAGGTACGATTTGAGGGGGGGATAACTCATACCTAGGACAGTGAATAATCCCCCACACACTTCCAAGGTTACGATAAGGGGTCACCAACTCATATCCAAAGGGTATGAGTGGTACCTTTAGTCATACCAAGTCCAAAGACATCAAATGAGGGATTTTTTCAATAGTTCAAAGTTTAGGTGTATCAGAATAAGGCTTAATGACTTTATCACATTAACCTGGATTGTGTAGTTCAATCATCATAACATAAGAAGAAACCCATGAGCTATGTGGGCCCAGCTCTCCCCCAACTAGTAGGGCTCCAGATCGTGTGGCCGCACGAACCAGAGGGTATACATATACACTATGGTGGACTCGAACCTCCCAAAATATCAAATTGTCCTCAATTTAAAACTAATATTTGGTCATCAATGACTACGGGTGACAATACGACTCGTATAGACTCATTATAACTAGTCACCACAAGTCGTAGCCAAGACAGTCTCCAAGGAACTCAAAATCTGTTGACCCTACGACTCAACTAATATGACTTGTAATGGGACCCTACGACTCATAGGGTCCAGTCGTAGTCAACCTAGTAACTATTAAGGGTATACAATGGACACCCTACGATTTACACCAAAAGACTCGTAACGAGTCCTTACGACTCATAGTGAGCCATACGTACTCAGAGCAGAACATAGCCTTACACTTTTTGATTTAGTTACGATTTGGTCCAATGACTCATCGAGACTCCTTACGACTCTTCAGAAGAGATATAGTTAGGACACTGAGGATAAAATTTCATAAATTTTCAAGGACCAAAAACCTGAGGCATTACATACTCCCCCCTTAGGATCATTCGTCCTCGAATGATAGGACAAAGCATTCATTAGCACGATTTGACTCCAAACACAACCACACTTACCTTTAACAAAGACAAAAAATAAAGATGTTAAGGAATACACATACCTCAAGCACGATTATTCAAAACGGGAAATAAGAACGGATACTTGGACCTCATGTCCTCCTCGGCTTCCCAAGTAGTTTCCTTGGCCTTTTGGTTTCTCCAAAGAACCTTTACAGATGCTACATCTTAGTATGTGCCCGACAGACTTCTCGATCCAAAATCTTAATTGGGACTTCCTTATAAGACAAGTAATCTGAAATACCCACCGCCTCCAAAGGAATAACCATCGAAGGATCACCCACACATTTTCTCAACATCAAAACATAGAACACCGGATGAATAAAGTTCAAACTAGAAGGCAACTCCAGTTCATATGCAATATTACTAACCCTCTTCAAAACAAAGTATGGACCAATATAACGGGGAATGATCTTCCCCTTCTTACCAAACTATATCACTCCCTTCATGGGGACACCTTCAAGAACACCCAATCACCAATACTGAACTCCAAAACCCTTTGCCTCACGTCTGCGTAGGACCTTTGGCGACTTTAGGAGACCTTAAATCTATCCCGAATCACCTTCACCTTCTCCATGGCTTGGTGAATCATATTTGGACCAAACAACTTATTTTTACTGACCCCAAACCACCTAATAGGAGACCTATACCTCCTACCATACAAGGCCTCAAATGGAGCCATACTAATGGTAGAGTGATAACAGTTGTTTGTGGCAAATTCTATGAGAGGCAAGTGGTCAACCCAGCTACCACCAAAATAAAAAACACAAGCCTGAATTGTCCTTTATTCTTGCCTATCCATCTACAGGTTAAAAATGGTACATAGGGTTACCTTAGTCCCCAAACCTCATTGGAATGACCTCCAAAAGTGAGATGAGAACTGAGTACCCCAATCAGACAAGATGGAAACTGGAGTACCCTGCAACTTGATGATTTCCTCAATGAACAACTTGGCATAATACGCTGAAGAGAAATTAGTTCTTACTGGCAAGAAGTAAGCAAACTTAGTCATCCTATCCACGATGACCCAAATCGAATCAACTTGTTGGTGAGACCATGGAAGATCGGTAACAAAATCTATATTAATTATCTCCCATTTCCACACTGGCAGCTCAATCTCTTGAGTCAACCCGCTTGGCCTCAAGTGTTCAATCTTCACTTGCTAACACACTATGCACTTAGTCACAAAATTGGCCACATCCCTCTTCATATTATTCCACCAATAAATCTCCTTAAGATCATGATACATTTTCACCGAACAAGGATGAATCGTATAACGCGACTCATGGGCTTCGGCCAAATTTTTTCCTCGCGACCTATCAATATTGAGAACATATAATATACCTTAATACCTCAAGATACCATCACCATCAATCTCAAAAATCATCACTTTCTACCTACCAACATCATTCTTGATTTGCATCAAGATTAGATCCAACATCTATTTCTCTTTTACCTCAGTACCAAAAGATGAGTTCGCCACCTCTTGAACAATCACATCACTATTTTTGGAGGCTAAATAATGAACTTCAAGATTAGCCAAATATCCTTCACCAAATCCTTCTTTATTTCATCCACATGAGATAAGCTTCTTATGGACAACCTACTAAGAGCATAAACAACCACATTAGCTTTACCTGGATGATAATGAAGGCTCATGTCATAGTCCTTGAGCAACTCAAGCCACCTTATTTGTCTGATATTTAGAACCTTTTGAGTGAACACGTATTGTAGGCTCTTGTGATTAGAATAGATATCGACATGGACTCCATATAAAAAATTTCGCCAGATCTTTAATGTAAACACCATAGCTAACAATTCCAAATCATGGGTCAAGTAATTCTTCTCATGAACTTCCAATTATCTAGAGGCACAAGCAACCGCCTTGCCATGTTGCATCAACACACAACTCTGTCCCACCCGGGATACATCACAATAGACAACAAAACCATTTTTTCCCTCGACCAGAGTCAAAACTAGAGTCAGAGTCAACTTATTCTTTAGCTTCTCAAAACTACCCTCATAAGCATCAGATCATAAGAATTTCACCTTCTTCTGGGTCAACTTAGTCAATGAGGCAGCAATGAAGAAAAACTCTCCACAAACCTTCTATAATAGCTGGCTAAACCTTAGAAGCTCTGAATGTCAGTTGGAGTCATGTGTCTAGGCCATTTCATAACCACCGCAACCTTCTATGGGTCCACCATGATCCCATCACTAGAAACAATATGTCCTAGATAAGTTACAACATTTAACTAAAACTCACACTTAGAAAATTTTGCATATAAATACTGCTCGTTAAGGGTCTGCAACACGGGGCAAGGTGATCGGCATGATCCGCCTTAGTTTTGAATACACTAAAATATCATCGATAATGACAATCATGAACAAATTCAAAAAATAATGTAAAACCTAATTCATAAGATCCATAAATGTTGTCGGGGCATCGGTCAAGCTGAAGGACATCACCAAAAACTCAAAGTGACAATACTGCGTTCGAAAAGCAGTCTTAGGGATATCCACCTCCCTAATTTTTAGATGATCATAACCCGACCGAATATCAATCATAAAAAATAACTTAGCACCCTGAAGCTGATCAAAAAGGTCATCAATACTCAGAAGGGGATACTTATTCTTAATAGTGACCTTATTCAGTTGGCGGTAATCAATACACATACGAAGGGACCCATCCTTCTTACACACAAAAAGAACAGGAACACCCTATGGAGACACATTAAGGTGGATAAAAACCTTGTCAAGAATATCTTTCAACTACTCCTTGAGTTCTTTCAACTCAGCCAGAGCCATTCTATAAGGTGGGATAGAAATAGGATGAGTGTTAGAAAGAAGATCAATCCCAAAATCATTTTCTCTATCATGAGGAACACCAGGAAGATCATCAAAGAATATCTCAGGAGATTAAAAAACCACAGGGACAGCCTGCAAGGAAGGACCTTCGGACCTATAATCCTTAACATGTACTAAGTGATAGAGGCATCCTTTAGAAACTAATTTCCAGACTCTAATATATAAAATGAACCTTCCTTTAGGTACTAGGTAACTACTTTCCCATTCAATCACCGGCTCATTAGGGAAATGGAAATTAACCTTTTGGGTCCAACAATCAAGAGATGCATAACATAAATGCAACCAATCCATCCCCAAAATAATATCTAAGTCAAATAAGTTCATCTCCATCAGGAGAGTCTCTCTACCATAGACTGATATCACACAACCCCTATAGACCCTTTTAGCCATAATAGAGTCACCCATCAGGGTGGATATAGAAAAAGGGTCCAAAATACATTCAGGATCAAAACCAAAATGGATAGCCACATAAGGGGTCATATAAGAGAGGGTAAACTCACATCAAGTAGACAATATACATCATGAGAGAAGAGTTTGAGCGTACAAGTAAAAATATCGAGGGATGAATTAGAATCCTGGTAGGTGGCAAGAGCATACAGACGGTTCTAACCAGTAATGAAGCCCGAAGCAGACGCAACACTTTTTAGTGCAGGAGCTAATGAAGTAGAAATAGGAACCTTATTTGCCCCAGAAGCAACCTTAGAAGTACAATCTCTCTATATATGACTAATCTGACCATATTCAAAGCACTTGTTTCTCCCTTTTTCACAAACACCACGATACACCTGACCACAGAATCTACATGGAAGATACGATAGAGCTGACTGAGCCCCACTAGCCTGAGGTTGGACTCCTGGAGCTTTAAACCCACTATTATACTGAGAATGACGATCACCCGACGGCTTAGGATAAGGAGCACTAGCTGTAGAGTAGGAACTAGAAATGTCCCACTTCTTCTTAGACTATTTTTCATCATCTCTACCACTCTGCTACTGACCTCTACCTTGATCTGAATAACGAAGCTTCTTATCCTGTCTTTCACTCATCTCTGCTTGCTTCTTTTTTTATCTTCCACTTATTGCATAGACACCACAAGTCTAGAGATGTCCATATCCTTGTTCAATAAAGCTGTCTTGCTCTCCAAAATCAACTTAGGAGACAACCAAGAGGAAAACTTCCTCATTTCAGCCCTCATGCTAGACACCAATTCTGGAGCATAACGCGATAGCTGATGAAACATTAAGGCATACTCATTTACTGTCATCCTGCCTTGCCTCAAATTCACAAATTCCTCAACCTTCATATTTCTCAACTCATAAGGAAAGAAGCGATCAAGGAAAGCACTATAGAAATTATCCCACAAAGCAAACTCAACATCATCACCCCTAGATGGGTCCCACTTCTCATACCACTGATATGCTACATCCTTCAACTAATATACTTCAAACTCTAAACCCTCCATACCAGTAACATGTATAACACAAAAGATCTTTTCCATCTCAACAATGAAATTTAGAGGACGTTCCTCAACTTTAGAAACAGTAAAAATAAGAGGTCTTAACCTTATGAATTGGAAAACTCTAGTGGCCTCGGAGGATAAAGTAACAGAAGCAACACGCTTAATCTGAGAGGTCTCCAACTCGATAATCAAATAAATCGACCAGTGAGCTCCGTCCACATTGTCCTCAAATGGTACAAAAGAGTTTCCATGAGCATCAAATCTTCTGGGAAGCATGATCTGAAAAAATGAACAAATAGAAATTAAAGGAGATTCAAGACCTTAGACTCTATAGCTTGAAATAAAATAACAAAAAAGGTAAATATTCCTAAATGTCTCGTAGTCTCTCCCCAATAAGTGTGGCGTGCTATACATCCATAAACGTGACTCTACTTAACACAGCTTTGTGGACACCCAATGACACAAAACCTAGGCTTTGATACCATCATTGTCTTATCTCAAACTAGGGCCTCGGCGTGACGGGTATCTCATGTCTCACATAGACCAAAGATCACCATTGTACACCATCCAAACAACATAATATTCTCAATGTCGAATGAATTCCAAACATATAACAAGATAAGTTTAAAGAATAAAAGGGTATATCTATAACTGATAACCATCGACTAGATAAAATAATTAACCAACATCACCTAAGTCCATAGTAATCTAGCAAAGTCTTCTAACACAAGAACTAAAAACCAAACTTGGTCAGGATATATCCCCGACTCTGACAGATGATAATGAAAATGAAAATGATAATGTTAATGATAGTAAAACTCTCAACTCTAGTCTCTGATAAGAATTGGTGAATTGTCTAAGTCTTTCGAAGTATGAGAGTTCACCATTTTACCACAATGAACCAACGAACTAAGCTGATCTACCTAACTCTGCGTGGGAAAAATAGAGGTATCTTCAGCGCCTGCATCGCGTGGGGATACATCATCTAGAGATGTTTAGTGAGGTGAACACTAGCATGTAACTCGAGGATAAAGATAACATAATATCATGATTAATAGTTCAAACTCATTCAAAACCAATACATATAATCAAATGCATATATATAAATATATCACATGCGAGGATAAGGAATAAGGCTTAATATGCACTTTAAAACTTTAGTCTAGATTGTGTATCTCAACCATCATAACATAAGAAGGCACCTACATGATATATGTGCATAACTCTCCCTAAAATGGTAGGGCCCAGTGCGTGTTGCCGCATGAACCAGAGAGTATATATATGCATTACGGGGGACACGAACCTCCCAACATATCAAGGTGATACGAGCACCAAATCATATAATATGATGTAAGAGACTAGAACCTCCCAATCAAATGATAAAAATAAGTGGGACTTGAACCACCCGATCATATAGAATCTCACGTCCACAACCACGATTTACAATATTGGTCCTTTAAGATCTCTACTTTCAAGACTCGGCTAACAATTCTCATTAAAGCCTAATTAAAATAATTAGTACATACATTATTATTTATTAAATCATGATACACATTTAGGCATACATCATTGGTATCGTCATACCAACTACACATGCAAGGTTACATCAATATGCCAAGTCAATTACCATCACTTGGAGGAATTCACAACCCCTTTTAGTTAAATTTTCACATTATCTTAGGGAATTACACAACCCCATAAGGTTAAATTAAAAGTCATTATGCTTCATTAACCTGTTTACCTTATGCAGTAGTTAAATAAGTTGTTCAATATGCATACTTTTCATATTGAAAACAGATTTCACAATATGGGGTTGGGGTCATAACCACTTCAAAATTCATAAGTTTGGGGAATCATAATTCCTAGTTTATTCACCATTTCCATGCATCAATTTGATTTTAAAACCACCGTTTAAACGTAACCCATGTAGGGACAAATATGAAATAATATATAAAGAACAATTGTTCAAGACCCTCAACCCATGTTTCCAAAACTAACCTCAATACCATATGAAAAAAACTTAAAAACTTATGCTTTTAGCAAATTAATAATTAGGAAAGAGTAATATGCTTGAAATATCAAATTTCACGAAAAGAATTTGACCCTTGAGACCTTGGATAGCCTACTTCTTGGAAACCCCAAGTATGGATTCTTGAGATAATTTAAGAGAGTTATGGAAGTGTTTGAGTATATTATGAATGAGAAATAATCCTTCTTAAGTGTTTTATGAACGTGGAGTTTTTAATTGGGTGAGAAGGAAATTGTTCAAAGTGTCATCAATTTAAAACTAAAATTTAGTCATCCATGACTATGGGTCACTATATGAATCATATAGACTCATACGACTGGTTAACACAAGTCATATCCAAAACATTCTCCAAGGCACTCACAATTTGTTGACCCTACGACTCAACTAATATGACTCATAATAGGACCCTACGACTCGTAGAGTCCAGTCGTAGTCAACCCAACAACTATTTAGGGTATTATACTAGACACCCTACGATTTACACCCAATGAATCATAATGAGTCCTTATGACTCATAGTGAGTCACTCGTACTCAGAGAAAAACTCAGCCACAAACTTTGTGATTTTGTTACGATTTGGTCCAACGGCTTGTTAAGACTCCCTTTGACTCATCGGGGGAGTCATAGTCAGGACAGTAAGGATAAAATTTTAGAAATTTTCTAGGATAAAAAACATGAGGTGTTACAAAAGGTTATGGATTTTAAGATTGGGGAAGATGGCATTTTGAGGTACCAAGGTAGATTGTGTGTTTCAAATGTTGATGCGCTGTTGAAAAGGATTTTGACTGAGGCTCGTAAGTTCGATACATAGTTCATTCGAGTTTGGCTAAAATGTAACATGTCTTCAAGGAAATCTATTGGTGGAATAATACGAAGATGGATGTAGCAAATTTTGTTTCTAAGTGTATAGTTTGTCAGCAAGTTAAGGTTGAGTTCTTAAGGCCTGGTGAAATATATCTCAAGAGATAGAGTTGCCTATGTGGAAGTGAGAGATGATCAATATGGATTTAATTACGGGTCTTCCATGGTCTCGCAATCTATATGATTTGATTTGGGCTATTATGGCTAGGATGACTAAGTCCACTCACTTCTTCCCTGTGAGAACTAACTACTTAGGAGAGGATTGTGAGAAGTTGTTCATTCAGGAGATTGTGAAGATGCATAGTGAGCTAGTGTACATTATTTCAGATAGAGGTACGTAGTTTTCATCTCACTTTTGGCATACATTTCAGAATGGCTTGGGTACACAGATGAACCTTAGCTCTACTTTTCATCATCAAATAGATGGACAAGTGGATTATAATATTCAGACTTGGAGGATATTCTAAGGGCCTGTGTGATTGATTTTAAAGGTATTTGGGTTGATTATTTGCCTTTTATTGAGTTTGTGTATAACAATAGTTATCATTTGAGCATTCAAATGACTTTTTTTTGGCTCTTTATGGTAAGAGGTATAGGTCTCCTATTGGATGGTTTGAGGTTCATGAGACTAGGTTTTTTGGCCCTGACTTGGTTTACCAAGTTATGGAGAAGGTGAAAGTGATTAGGGAAAGACTTAAGACTGCTTAAAGTCGCTAGAAGTCTTATGAGGATATGAGGTAAAGAGAGTCAAAGTTTAAAGTAAATGATTGGGTATTCCTAAAGGTATCTCCGATGAAAGGAGTCATGAGATTTGAGAAGAAGGGGAAGCTCAGTCCTCGTTACGTTAATCCATATCATATTCTAAAAAAAATTGGGAATATTTCTTATGAGTTGGACTTGCCAGAAAGTTTAGGTTCTATTCATCCCGTGTTCTATGTGTTCATGCTGAAAAAATGTGTGGTTGAGCCTTCCTTGATAGTGCCTATTGAGGATGTTGGTGTTACGAATTCCTTATCCTATGAGGAATCCCGATACATATATTATATAAGCAGGTTCATAGATTAAGGACCAAGTATGTAACTTTGATGAAGGTCTTTTAGAGAAACCAAAAGGTAGAAAAGGCTACATAAGAAGTTGAGGAAGATATGAAGGCTAAATATTTATTGTTGTTCCCCGGGTTGGATAAAATCACTTAAGGTATAAGTTTCATTTTGCTCTTGTCATTTTCTGAGTTTGTCATTTGATTCCAATATATTCTCTCTATTCTCGTGCTAAAAGTATCCTAACTCATCATTCGGGGATGAATAATCCTAAGGGGAAATAATGTAAGACCCTTAAATTTTTTATCATTTTATTATTGATCTTCTCATATTCGTAATTGGTTTTGTAACTTAAATTGTGTTTAGGGGTGTTAAAAGGGTAATCCAAAAAAGTTTTAAAAAAGGTTTGGGGACATTTTGAGACCTCAAAAAAGTAGGGGTCCGCGAATCAACATGCCACGGAGGTTAACCTCTGTGTTTTTGTGGTGTCACGGAGGCTACCCTCTGCGATATTGGCGTGGAATGGAGGATAGTCTCTGCAATATTGGTGTGCCAGATCAAGACATATTTTTCGTACAATTTTTAATATTTTTCACTTGGGGTGAGAGGTTTTCGGGGTTTTTTAGGATTATTTTCTTTAGTTTTCAAAGTATCAAATTACTCCCTTTCACTCTTAAACTCAAAATCCATGAAAAACTCAAGGGTTTCACAAGAAATTCATTATCCGGGCTCAAAACTTCAAATTGATTACAAACTCTTGTATGTTTCAGGCATATATCCTTTCCTAACTTGATTTTATATAAAAGGATGTGTTTAATCATGGTTTATGTAAATTTAATTATTGGTTTTGAATGATGGGTTGAGGGTTTTATATGATTACTACTTGGTTGGTTTTTCCATGGTTTACGTGCATTTGTTTTGCTTTTTGAATGATTTTTTAAACCCATTAGGGTGCATAGGCATGGTTAATGGGATGAGGGTCGTGGATTCTACCAATTTGAAGGAAATTGATTTGATAAATTATAGGAGTCACAGATTCCCCTGCTTTATGATTTAATGGTTTTGAATTGACTTTAACCTCAACCCAACTTTATGAAATTGGTTTTGAAACACGGATACATACATAATTTAACCCAGTTTTGAAACCTTGCATTGTATAAAAGATTAATGGAACATAATTGATTTTGAAAGGCCTCGAGTCCATGGATTGATTTTAAATTGGAGCTTGGGACTCAAATGGAGATCTTGGATTCCCCTAACTTAGGTTGGTGGATGGGGTTTGTGGATTCCCCTCTCTTACATAGATTAGCTTGCGAGCCTAATTGGTATGACGATACCAAATTGTTAATGCCTTGATAAATGACTCTTTGGTTAAATAGATATGTTTATGTGCACGTTCTTTAATTGGTCTTAAAGGGGGTTGTGTAGCTCGTTGTGGAAGGTGGACATTTAGGGGGGACCAATACTAAAAATAATGTTTACCGGTGTGGAGGTCTTCATGGCTGTGTGCATAGCGTGGGGTATTCACACTTGATATATATATATATATATATATATATATATATATATATATATATATATATATATATATACCTCGAATTAGCGTGGGGTCGTGGATTCTCTGGATTTTCCATGGACTTTGATTCGTGCGGTTAACACGCACTAGGGTCCTTCCAATGGGAAAGCCAAACCCATATATCCCGCAGATATTTTTAGGACAATTAGAGCTACACAATCTAGGTTAATGATTTTAAAATGCCATGCTTAAACTGTGTTCCCTATCCCAACATCTTATATATGTAGACATGAATGCGTGCATATGATTTTCAAAGGATTTTGTACATGACATTATTTTCTCCCTTCCCTAAGTTACATGCCAGCGCTCACCCCTCTAACCATCCCCGGACACTACATTATTTCATTTTGTAGGGTTCGAAGATACTTCTTTTACCCCTATGCAACGTTAGGTGGATTAGCACATTCGTCGAGTAGTTGTGAAGTGGTGAACCTTCATCCTTTGAAAGGTCTCATCATTTTTATATTTTATTATTTTGACTCGATACTTTTGGATTCTTTTTGTCATGATCGGGGCATGTCTCGACCTATTCAATATTCTGATTTTAGAGGCTATTGTGGACAGGTGTGGGTTGGTCGGTTATTGTATTGACTCTTAGATTTCACAGAGTTATCTATTCATTTTTTATTTTTATTTAATTGGCTTCCTCATTGTTATTATTAGTGAATATTATGCTCTTGAGGCTGGGTTAAGGGGTGGTCTCTGGTCTATAGTAGACATGAGATACCCATCACGACCAGACCCTAGTACGAGTCGTGATATTGTTAGGATTCATAATTGAAAAATCTATGCAATTCTACAAATGAACCTTCCAACAGTTGTTGGATCTACCAACGATTGTTGGTTGAGAGTTTATTTTGATGGTTCTTTGAACCATATCAGATGAGCCAAAGGATGGCTCGTTAGATCCTCCAATGATCGTTCCTTGGTTGGTCGTTGGATCTTCTCCCATGACCAACCTTGTAACCATGATCTATACTAATAATTGTTTGTTCTACCAACGATCATTGGTTTCTTTCATTAATAATGAGATATATCTGTGAACATTTAGGATTTTGGGGCTATTTCATATAGATAAAGACATAGGACAATAATGGTCCTGTCTACCAACGATCCTTGGTTTGGTTGTCGTATCTCACTGCTGGACACTACTGTACTAAAATGAACATAACTCCTTACTCCAGAATTGGATTAACCAACAATTGGATGCGTTGGAAAGAAGACTAAAAGACCATTTATTTGGTGTGTCTTAATCTCCAAAACTCTCAAGAATCTAGGAGTTATACGCATTTGAAGTTGACTCTAGAAAGATGCTATATAAGAATTCAATCAATAAGGAAGCTTTCAACTTAAATATGAGCTAGGAGTTATATATGACCATAATTTATATCTAACGAACTTCTTATACTACCAAATTTTTAAGCTTGGTTCTATATATACTTAATGTACGATTCCGATCTTAGCTTGGATTTTGAGGTGTTACATACTCGAACCTAGACTAAGGCTTCCAATAACAATCCTAAAGCTATCAAACACCCTAGACAGCCCAAGAGAGAAACAACTAATTAAACTAAGGATTAACAGTGAAATTCTGCCCTGAGGCTATTAAGTAAGCTAATATGATCATAAATACCTAAGTAATATACCTCCGAACCACGATGTCCCCAACAATTAGAAAATTATCATATGTATAACTTAAAAGAACTAAGCCTAAGAGTGGGTAAGTCGTAACCTACATGTGCGCCAAACAACGTGCTCAAGATCAACGATATTAGAGCTTTTCCCTTTTATAATCCTCTGGCCTTTGCCATGCTAAGAAATATTGATCTACACGTCAACACGGGGAAAATCATGCCCATATTGCCAACTAATACTTTGGGCAAAAAATTAGGTCAAAAATCATCCATATGGCCTGCTTATAAAATCTGAAAATTGAAACCTCAAGTATGTTCCTAGTAGGACAAGGAACACATGTTCAAAATCGAGTATGAGCGTTCGAAATTGGGCTTAAAAAAACTCCACAAAATTCAAGAAAACAAGAACCCAAACTAGGAAATTTACAGAATTTAAGGCGGAATTCAATGAGAAATCAAAGGAAGAAATAACCAAGGAAGTTAACTAATCGTACCTGAGCTTAATTAATTGATTTCCCCATAAATTACCAGCTCAAATGCTCAACAATAGAGAAAAAAAACTTAGAAAATGTTTAAAAATTGTGAAGACAGAGTATACGTATGCTACCATCGCTTAAGCGGTGGTTATACTGCAAAAGAGATGGTCGCTTAAGCGATCAACCCTCTGCAAAGAGGAGTTTTATTACTTATTTGTGCCTCCGCACAAGGTTTGCCTGCTTAAACGACTCAATAAAAGCAGAGGAGTTTTTGCTTAAGTGGAAGGAGCTCACATCAGCTGCCTTCACAAAAGTAACTCCTCAACCGCTTAAACGGCTCCATAAAAGTTGCC
The DNA here is from genome assembly GCA_030864215.1 of Capsicum pubescens. NCBI lineage: Eukaryota > Viridiplantae > Streptophyta > Magnoliopsida > Solanales > Solanaceae > Capsicum > Capsicum pubescens. Next base: position 208,136,049 of record CM061540.1, on the reverse strand, counting down.
CTCTTTCCAAAATGCAGCTTCACCGGGTGCTATGTTTCCAATTTTGTTAAGTTGGTAATACTCCGAATAAGTGTTCAGGATTCGTTTAGAATTCTAAAAAGTTGCATGCTATGCACGCAAATCAAATATACTATCCTATTAAAAACAATATTCCACACTTAATGGAATAGAAGAAATTTCCATTAGAGGTTGTTCTGGCGAAAGGTGGATCCCTCATCCATTCTCTTGATTTTTACCAAAACCACCCAATAGCCCAAAACGAATTTGGAAGTCTCGAGACCCAAATTGAATGTCTTTGCATCCCAAAATATATGTTTCGGAGTTGACAGAACTGTCAGAATTCTCATCCGAGGCCGTTTGCTAGAGTTTTAATCGAAGTCAAATTTCTCAACTTTAAAAGCTCCAAACCAGGGAAAATTGCTTAAAACTCAAACGAACTACCCTGAAACTGAACTGTCTGTTTTAACAAGCCATAAATAACCTAAAGCAACAGTAGGAAAGCTCAAAAGATAGAAAACACACGAAAATAAAATAAAAACGTAGAGTCATTACATTAACCATGTATTCACTAGGGATAGAGGGTTTTCAGGATAGAAGCATAGTCACTGCTTGACGCCACAACATGCTTCTGAATGTATTGGTGTGAGTGGTAATAAGGTTTTAATTTTGAAGGGACTTTTGTGGGTGATTTTGTGTGACCATGGCTGGGGAATCTGGATGTTGAAACTATAGAAAGAGGTTGATCAACCATCGGAGAAGGCTTGCCAGTGGCTGACGCGACCGTGACTGCTGGATTTTGGTGTTTTGCATGAGGATTTAGGAGAGATAAGGAAGCTTTTTTTGTGAGAAGAAGTGGTGATTAAGAAGAATAATGGAATGTAGTAAGTCAAAGATAAATGCATTTGTCCATGAGGAGTTTTTAAGAAATTAAAAGAATTCCAAGGCGTCCTTTGTCCAAGTCTTTTGAAGAATTTTTTGCATCCCTTTTCTTTTCATAAAATGTTAATTGAAGTTGGGTTTTTAGCCACTCTTCAGATAACTTTTTGATAAAAGAAAATGTCTTACTCACAATACACGGAAATTAGCCAGAAAGTTACAATTAAAAAATATATATTTTTCCCCATTTTATTTTATGTGAAAGTGTGAGAGAGAATATGCTCTGGAATGCATTTGATAAGATGGAAAAAGAGTTCATCTTATGGAAATTTGTAAGCGATGTACGTATTTGCATAGACAAGTTACTTGTTTAATACTCCCTCCATCCAAATTATTTGACACATTTAGTAGCCATTTAACCATAGGAAAGTTTTTGTTTGTTTCAAAAAATTATTTTACTTTAGTGAAAAAAATGAAAATATACTGCATTTGGCCATGAATTTTTCAACTTCAATTCCGGAAAATTATTTGAAAAAGTGAAAATAAATAACTTTAATTTATATTGATAGCTAAACACAACTCCAACTTCAACTCCAACTTCATTTTCAACTCAACTCTAACTCCGAAAAAAAGGAATTTTCATGGCTAAACAGAGCCTTAAACTCTTTTTTAATATACTTTTTTCATATATATTTTAAATTATTAATTATTTTAATTTATAATACTTTTAGTTAGTTTTTAGATATGTAAATTTTTATTTTAAAAAATTTAAAAATTTCATAGCTAAATTCAGTATCAAAATTAAATTATTTGATCTCTTAAAATTCAAACAGTGTAACGGAACTCCGTCTGTGTTTAATTGATCGTTAAAATGTTAATGCTGCTACTCCGTTTATTAATGCTCAAACGTATAGCCAGTTTCCTTTTTTGCACTAATCTCTCCGTCTTTTGAACAGCTCTTATGCGCCTACCCTCTAGACTATAGTTTCCTACATTCACATTCTCTGTTAGTTGGAAAAGAACACTCTTTTTTTCTCATTAAAATTATAATCGCTGCTCTTTTCTGATAGTAGCTTGCTTTTCAAAAAGTTTTCCCATGAAAAGTTGTAAAGTTGCTGTGTTTTTCATCCCTTTTTTTTGTCTCATCACTGCTTTCTCCCCCCAAGATAACTTCTTGATAAACTGTGGTTCCGATAGAGATGCCATAGTTGATAACAGACACTTCCTTGGTGACTCTAATTCACTTCATACCTCTCAAGGTAAGTCAATTTTTAAAGAAAATCCAAACCCATCTTCCAATTTGTCTTTCCTTTATAGTAGTGCTAGAGTTTTCAATGATGCTTCTTCAAGGTATGTGTTTAATATCAACAAGATTGGGACCCATTTCTTGCGCCTTCATTTCTCTCCTTTCACTGCTCAGAATTGTGATCTCAGGAAAGCAATTTTCAGTGTTTCTGCTAATGGAATTCTGCTCTTTAGTAATTTTGGTGTTAATACTGCTACTGTACTTAGAGAGTTCATATTGATGGTGGATAATTCTGAACTTGAAATTGAGTTCACACCCACTTATGAATCCAGTTTTGCTTTTGTGAATGCAATTGAAGTGTTTTCGGCCCCTGATGATTTCATTATTGGTGATGGGGCTAAATCAGTTGGTCCTAGGGGAATTCAGGAGTTTAGTCAGAATATGACCTTACAAACACTAGAAACTGTTCATAGGATCAATGTTGGAGGGCTAAAGTTAACTCCATTTAATGATACTCTCTGGAGAAGTTGGATTCGGGATGAAGATTTTCTTGTCTTGAAATATGCTGCTAAAACTGCAAGAACCTCTCATGTTCCCAAGTACCAAAAGGGTGGTGCTACAAGGGAAATTGCTCCAGATAATGTCTATATGACAGCACAGCAGATGAATAGGGAGAATGTAACTACAGATTTCATATTCAATATCACATGGAACTTTCCTGTGGGTATTAGAGATTCTTCACACTTTGTTCGCTTGCATTTCTGTGATATTGTTAGTTTGTCACCTGGACAGTTGTACTTTAATGTATATCTTAATGGGTACACAGCATACAAAGACCTTGATTTGTCTTCGCTTACATTTCGTGAGCTTTCTACACCATATTACATAGATTTTGTGGTATACTCAGGCAGTTCAGGCGTTGTGCAAGTAAGCATTGATCCGTCTGACCTAAGCAGTACGATGAGGAAGAATGTCATTCTGAATGGTGTTGAGATTATGAAAATGGTCAATTATGTGGCTTCGCAAACAGGTTCTAAGAAGAGAAATGTTTGGGTTATAGTGAGTTCTGTTCTTGGAAGTTTTGTTCTGCTGAGTGTGTTGATGATACTTGCTGCCTTGCTATTCTTTGTCTGCAGAAAGAAAAAGCTAAAACCAAAGCGTTCAGAAAGTGTTGGCTGGACGCCTTTACGACAATATGGAAGTAGTTCCCATGGTACATTGTCTGATGGGACTTCTCCTGGACCAAATGGATATCTAGGCCAGAGGATTCCCTTTGCCGAAATACAATTGGCTACTAATAATTTTGATAAGAGTTTGATAGTCGGTTCTGGTGGCTTTGGGATGGTATACAAAGGCATTCTTGGAGACAAACGAAAGGTTGCTATAAAGAGAGGTGTGCCAGGTTCTAGGCAGGGCCTGCCTGAATTTCAGACTGAAATCACTGTTCTTTCCAAGATTCGCCACCACCATCTTGTTTCACTTGTAGGTTATTGTGAAGAACAGTCTGAGATGATACTTGTTTACGAGTATATGGAGAAGGGACCTCTTAAGAGGCATTTGTATGGTCCAGGAATATCACCCTTATCTTGGAAGAAAAGGCTTGAGATATGCATAGGTGCAGCAAGAGGTCTCCACTATCTTCATACAGGTTTTGCTCAAGGAATCATCCATCGTGACATCAAGTCAACTAACATCCTGCTTGATGAAAATTGTGTTGCTAAGGTTGCTGATTTCGGTCTCTCAAGGACAGGTCCATGTCTTAATGAGACCCATGTTAGCACTGGCGTAAAAGGAAGTTTTGGCTACCTTGATCCCGAATATTTTCGGAGGCAACAGCTTACAGATAAGTCAGATGTTTACTCATTCGGAGTTGTTCTTTTTGAAGTCTTATGTGCTAGACCTGCCATTGATCCTCTGCTTTCACGGGAGCAAGTCAATTTAGCTGAATGGTCTATGCAGTGGCAGAAGGACGGACAACTAGAGCAGATTGTTGATCCCCATATCAGAGGCCAGATAAAGCTAAGCTGTTTGAAGAAGTTCGGGGAGACTGCAGAGAAATGTTTAGCTGATTATGGCATTGATAGACCAACAATGGGTGACGTACTGTGGAACTTGGAATATGCATTCCAGCTTCAAGAATCTGAAACGCTTGGAGAACTGCCTGCGATTTCCAATTCCAGTTCACCAGAGTTTCCACTGCCAGAGGGTCTCCCCAACACCCACAATGAGGCGTATAACGGTGATGGGGCTTCAGATATATCTACAAGCAAGGTATTTTCACAATTGATGACTAATGAAGGCAGATAACTGGTCTGTCTACAGTATATTGCACCGCCAAATCATTGCAACAGTTAGAGGTATCAATGTTGATTTTGGTTTACTATAAAATTTTCTTAATTGGCATAGCCATCATTTGCTGTTTGAACCAATATGGTGTAAAAGTGAATCATACAACAACCTGTCCTATGATGTAATCCTTGTCATGTTTGTGCTCCTTCCAAAAGAAGCATAGTGCTCGAGTGATGAACATCTATAATTGCGTATAAGCAGAAATGTGCTTGTGTACCAATCCATCAAAGTCTGTTCATGCTGGCTATTGCTATGCTTTTGGATGTTTTAGGCTGACGATTCATTCTTCTAAAGAGTGGATATCAGCTCCAGACTGTATCTAGATTGAAAGCTGGGTTGAATCTTACCTTCTAAAAGTACTTGGAACAGACTAAAATGTTTCTTGTTTTGAGTTTTATTAATGTTCCTAATACCATGCAGATACCATGCCACCTGATTCCTGAACCTCTTATTAGTAGCAGGTTTCTGGAATATTAGTCTTTTTTTCATACAGATGGCTGTCTTATTTTTTTTTCCATCACCCTTTTTCTTTTTTTACCATTATTGCAACTTTACTCTAGGATCATGCATTAAAGGGCCTGGAGTTTAGGATTGAGCAATTCAACAGATGTAGCTTTTAACTTTTTGTGTACTTCGATTCTTTAAATGTAGAGTTGAATACCTGAATGGCTTTCTAATGCCTATTCAATGACGTAAAAGCAGTAAAATCATATATTAGTGTGTGGTAACTAAACTAATCGTCACCTGGTAAATATCTACGTATAATGGACCAATTAAAGACACATTATTAGTTAATTGTCATATTTAAAATTCTTAAATCACATTTGATTTAAATACCAACAAGCAGCCATGTTTATATCAACTGGCTCTTCTAGTATAGTATACTAGACTACGGTTGCCCTTGCACACACGGGCCCAATATATGCGGGTCCAATATAAATGACGGGGCGATAGTTATGAATATCAGTAAGGCTACAGCTGAAAATTAGCACGAAGTTGTTGTTCAACAACATTTGATTGAGGGTCCAATATAAATGATGGGGCGATAGTTATGAATATCAGTAAGGCTACAGCTGAAAATTAGCACGAAGTTGTTGTTCTACAACATTTGATTGCGGGTCCAATATAAATGACGGGGCGATAGTTATGAATATCAGTAAGGCTACAGCTGAAAATTAGCACGAAGTTGTTGTTCAACAACATTTGATTGTAAAAGATTGCTAATATACACACACATTGTTTATACATTATGTTCATGATCACACTATCTTTCTATGTATTTACATATTTACAGAAGCTGGTATCACAAAAAGCGAAATTGTAACACAACCAGTTACTATGTTGGTGACAATCATCTTGGTTCTCTTAATTACTCTTGTGATTGTGGGACACCTTTGCTGACAAAGTACCTACTGAGATTTCCTGGTGAGTAGGAGAAATGTTCTAGTAGAGGATGCGGAGTATAGTAGCAATAAAGTGTGGTTGGTTGTGACGTGTACCTCAGTAAAACATCGGGGATCTGTCTTTAATCCAACTTTTCAAAAAGACAGTGCAGGGAAACAAATGAGAGGAATAACTGATAAATAAAAGAATGAACACATCTATATACAAAATATCTTCTGAAGAAAGCTAATCTCTCCCAAGAATACACCCTGTATATTGATTTAAGTTTAAGAGTATATATTAGGTGATAGCTCCGACTCCACACAAAACATCACTTATTACATGAAAGCCCCTGCTATGCCTTAATATTAAATCAAATTGGCATACATAATCACAAGTTCAAATGATCCCAAATAGAAAGAGGGCCAAATAGAAAGGTCTGAAACTATACCTGTACAAGGGTTTGTATCGACATATATTCTTCTACATGTATCTGGAAACTGCCTATACCTTTCACTATCTTATACTCCCTCCGTTCAAAAAAGAATGACCTGACTTGCACAAAATTTTAGAAAATAAAAGACTTTTGATTTTTGTGATCCTATTAAAGTTGTGTCAAATGTACCAAAATACCCTTCAATCTTGTGGTTTTAAACATGTTTCATGTCAAGTTGAAATTAAAATATTGTCAAGTAAAGAAGTTATTCATTTTAAAATAAACTAAAAAGAAAAGTAGACCGTTCTTTTTTAAATGGAGGAAATATATGATTTGTGAACATGGAAAAAGAAAGTTTAAAAGATAAAGTTTCAGTAAACTCAATCAAAAAGGTATTCTCACAAGCTGATTTGAATTTAATCGTGTCAAATTATTTGTCTTGTTCCTTTCTTACACCCACTTGCCGCTTTAAGAAGAGACAAAAATAAAGACGAGAGGTCATTAAATTCATACTCTGTATGTTGAAAGCCCAATAGTTCTTAGAAGATAAATATTTCTAAAATTGTAAAAGAATAACCTACTTTTCTTTTAATCTGTTTAGAAAAGAATGACCCCTTTATTTTGATAGTACTTTAATTCAAACTTTCCACATGACATGATTATCACCACAAGATTAAAGGGCATTTAGGTACATTTGACACAACTTTAATTTAAGATCAGAAGATTCAAAAGTATTTTTTATTTTATTAAACTTCGAGCCTAGTCAAAATAGATCATTCTTTTTAAGACGAAGTGTCATGACCCAAAAATCAATGGTTATGTTGCGACTTGTCGCGATAAGCCTTGACAAATAAGTCAATCACCCAAACTGATATAAAAAGAAAATCAATACCAAAACCCAAGGCAAGACTCCTGGAAAGGAGTCGAACCACACATATAAAAAGTAAAAGCGGAAATACATAACCAAGGATACCATCCAATATCCCAAAACTTGGTGTCACAATGTAAGAACTACTAAATACATCTCCAAATTCAAAAATACAATAACTGTCCAAAAGGATCAAAATCTATCTCTGAATACAAATAAGACATGATCTAGATAAAAAAGATAAAAGGTCAACCTGTTCTGTCCATAACCTGTCCATATTGATATTTATTCAGACCATAAGTGTCTGCAATACGTGTTCACTCAGTAGGAGCGAATCTTAGGCAAAAGAGATTGCTCGAGTTGCTCAAGGACTATATCATGAGCCTCCACTACCACTCAGGTAAATCTAACATGGTTGCGATACTCTTAGCAGGTTATCTATGGGTAGCTTATCCCATGTGGAAGAGGAGAAACACGGATTAGTAAAAGATATTCACCGCTTGGCTAATTTGGGAGTTCGTCTCTTATATTCATAGGATGGTGGTGTATTTGTGCAAGAGGTGGTAAAGTTATCTTTTGGTGTTGTGGTAAAGGAGAAAGAGGTGTTGGATCTAATCTTGATGCAAGTCAAGAATGATGTGAATAAGTAGAAGGTGATGGCTTTCGAGATTGGTGGTGATGGTATCTTGAGGTACCAAGGGAGGTTGTGTGTTCCCGATATTGATGGGTTATAAGGTAGGATTTTGGCCGAGGCCCATGAGTCTCGATATACGGTTCATCATGGTTCAACAAAGATGTATCATGATCTTAAGGAGATATATTGGTGGAATAACATGAAGAGGGATATGTCCAATTCTGTGTCTATGTGTATGGTGTGTCAACAAGTGAAGGTGGAGCACTAGAGGCCCGGTAGGTTGTTTCAAGAAATTGAGTTGCTTGTGTGGAAATAGGAAGTGATTAATATGGATTTTTATCGGTCTTCCACGATCTCAGAATCTATTTGATTCTATTTGGGTCATCGTGGATAGGATGACTAAGTCTGCTTACTTCTTATCGGTGAGGACTAATTATTCTGTCGAGGACTATGCAAGGTTATTTATTCAAGAGATCATTAAGTTGTATGGTAAGCCTATTTCTAATATTTCGGATTGTGGTACTCAGTTCTCATCACATTTTAGTGCTCATTTCAGAAAGGTTTAGGGACTAAGGTGAACCTTAGTACTGCGTTCCACCCGCAAACGGACGGATAAAAAGAGAGGACCATTCAGACATTAGAGGATATGCTCAGATCCTGTGTGATTGATTTTTGTGGTAGTTAGGTTGACCACCTACCCCTCACTGAGTTCTTTTATAATAATAGTTACCACTCTAGCATTGGTATGGCTCTGTTTGAGACGTTGTATGGTAGGAGGTGTAGATCTCCCTTGGGTGGTTCAAAGTTTGTGAGGCTGGATTTTTTGGTCCTGATTTGGTTCACCAAGCCATGGAGAAGGTGAAGGTGATCTGGGATAGACTTAAGACCTCTCAAAGTCGCCAAAAGTCCTATGCGGATGTGAGACGAAGGAGTTAGAGTTTAATGTTAGTGACTGGGTATTTTTAAAGGTGTCTCCCATAAAGGGAGTGATGTGGTTTGGGAAGAAGGGAAATATCAGTCTTCGTTACGTTGGTCCATACTTGGTTTTGAAGAGTTTTGGTAATGTTGCATAAGAATTGGAGTTGCCTTCCAATCTGGGTTCTATTCACCTAGTGTTCCATGTTTCTATATTGAGAAAGTGTATGGGTGATCCTTCGTTGGTTGTTCTTTTATAAAGTGTGGGTGTTTCAGATGCCTTGCCTTATGAGGAAGTCCCATTGGAAATCTTGGTTCGGCAAGTTCGTCGGTTGCGGACTAAGGATGTGGCTTCGGTAAAAGTTCTATGGTGGAACCAAAAGTTTGAGGAAGATACATGGGAAGCCGAGGAGGACATAAGTTCAAATATCCTTTATTTTTTCTCGTTCCTGAAAAATATGCCTAAGGTATGTGTGATCTTAACATCTTTATTTTCTGACTTTGTTATAGGGAAGTGTGGTGGTAATTCTATGTTAAATCGTGCTAAGGGATACCTACACCCATCATTCAAGGACGAATGATCCTCGGGGGGAGGGGAGAATGAAACACCTCAGGTGTTGGTCCTTGGAAAAATTTTGAGTTTTGACCTCATTATCTTGGTAATGACTCACCTTATGAGTCATATGGTGTCTACACGAGGTAGAACGAAATCCCTAAATAATTGATTTTGGTATGGAAATTGATAATAACCTCAACCCACTTGCTTAATTGATTTTGAAATGTAAATTATCATTTGGTTTGGCTTATTTTCTTGAAACTAATGCTTGGCATCAGAAATGGCTAACTGGATAATAACAGTAAAGATCTTAAAAACCTTGCAGGGTACGAAGGAATCCCCCAAGTGATTTTATTAAGGTAGTCTGTAGGGTACGAAAGAATTCTCAAAGTGATGGCTAATGACATTGCTTGCAAGCTATAGTTAGTATGACGATACCACTTAATGATGCCTTAATAATTGACTCTCAGAATTGGTGGATTAGTTATGTGTTAAATGTTTTCATTGGGCATTAATGGGATGTAATGCCCTGAGTTTTTGGTCCTTGAAAGTTTTCTGAATTTTGAGCTTTCTGCCCGGGCAACGACTTACCTGACGAGTCGTAGGGTGTCTTGATGGGTTCGGTGACCTTAGTCATAAGGTGTCCAGTGAATGGTGTTTGAGTTTTTTCCTGGGGTACGACTTGAGGGTCGAGACGTAAAGACTCATGACGAGTCGTTGGGTTGGAATCGTAACCAAATCATAAATTTAGTTGCTATGTTCTGCTCTGAGTACGAGTGGCTCACTACGAGCCATAAGGACTTGTTACGAGTTGTGAGGTGCAAATCATAGGATGTCCAGTGTTTACACAATTGACCCTACGAGTTGTAGGGTTTTATTATGAGTGGTATCAGTGAGTCGTAGGGTAAATAATGTGTAGGGTCCCCAACTCGTGGTGACAAGTTGTAAGAAGTAGCAACGAGTCACTGGTTGATCCGCAGTCAATGACGACACTTTTTCCAGCTTTTAAGTTAAGGCATTCCAGACATTTTTCTCTTGCCCAAATTAAAATCCACGTCTTCTAACCCCTTTAGGGTGTCATTAGCACTCAGAAACAATCTAAGTAACTTCTTAAACACTCCTAAAGGCTCTCTAAATTTCCTTAAGCAAGTCAAGCTAGGATTTCATCAAGTTTGTCATCTAAGGGCTCAAGGATCGATTTCTCTCCAAATTTCTTGGTGTTTAAGGCATGTTACCCTTCCTTCATTGTTAATTTGTTAAAAACATATTTTTTAAAGTGTTGTTCATGAGATTTTTATGATGGTTTTGAAACAAAGGTTGAGGGTTTTGAATGTTTGTTGTTGGACAATGTTATCCCATGGTTTACATGTGATTATTCATTCTTTAATTATGGTTTTGAACTCGTGGGTGTATGGGGATGGTGAATGAACTAGGGAATTGTGAATCTCCCAAACTTGTGACTTTTGAAGTGGTCATGACCCAAATCACATAATGTGAAATTTGTTTTTAATTATGAGAAATGTGGAAATTTATAATTAAACTAGTCTTGAACTATTGCATGATATAAAGAGGTATTTGAAACACAATGGCCATGATTTAATGAGCAAAGGGAGTCGGTGTTCCCCCACCTTGTATTAATGAACAAAGGGAGTTGTTTTCCCTGAGTAAATGGAATTTTTTTGGGATGTTGTTATTACCTTGTAAGTGTAGTTGGTATGACAATACAAACAATATATGCCTTAATGTGGAATATGATTCAATAAACGGGGAGGTGTGATACTTGTTTTAATTTGGATCTAATAAGGGTTATGTAGCTAAGTCGTGAAAGTGGAGGTCCGAGTGACCGATATTGGAAATTGCATTTGCCAATGCGGGGGTCAAAGTGACCAGGGAGGTTCGAGTCCCCCTTATTATTATTTCATGATTAGGGAGGTTCGAGTCCCCCGTAAATTATTACATGATCGGGTGCTTAAGTCACCTTAGTATGTGATTGGGTGGTTTGTGTCCCCCAATGCATATATATGAGATTATTCTCCGGTTTTTGTGTCTTCACGCACTGGGGCCTGACCAGGGGTTGAGATATGGGGACCATATAGCCCGTGGGTACTTGTTATAATGGTTGATCTACAAATCCATGCTCAAATTTTAAGTGCATGTTAAACCTTGTTCCCTATTCCGGCATGTGAAGTATATATGTATATGCATTTGCTTATGTGCATTAGTTTAGAATGATTTTAAACTGTTAATCATGTCATTATATTATCCTTATCCTCGAGTTATATGTTAGCGTTCACCCCGCTAACCGTCATCGGATGATGTATCTCTGCGCAATGCAGGAATTGGCCATATTTTTAGTCCTCCTTCTTAGTGATTAGGATTTAATTTCATCTCGTGAGTTAATATTTAAGTGGTGAGCTTTCATACATCGGAAGTCTATATTTCATGTTTTGTTCTCTTATGTCACAGACTATTTAGACTTGTTTTTTGCTATAGTCGGGGGTATGTCCTGACATTTCAGTGATATTCAGTTTTGATACTCTATTTAGAAAGCTTTGTTTGGACTATTGTAAATATTAGGTGGTGTCGGCCAATTGTTTGGCCGGTAGTCCATCGGTGGTTATGGACATTTTGAATTTCCTTAAGATTGTTGAATGTTATCTTGTTATATGTTTAGAATTAAGCCGAAATTGAGGTGTGTTTTGTTTGGTTTGGTTAGGTGCAGGGGTGATATACGATCCACATGGTACTTGAGATACTCATCATGGCCAGACCCTGGTTCGGATCATGACAAAGGTGGTATCAGAGCCTAAGTTTGGTATCATTGGGTGTCTAATAAAGCCATGTCAAGCAGAGTCTCGTTTATGGGTGTGTATCGGATCATACTTATAAGGGAGAGGCTACGAGACATTTAGGAATGTTTCTCTTTCTTGTTATTCTGTTTCGAAGTATAAAGTCTAAGGTCTTGCATCTCCTCTAATTCCCCTGTGTTTGCTTTTCTGAATATGCCTCTAGAAGATCTTATGTTCGCGGCAACCCTTCTTTCCCGTTTGAGGATAATGTGGACGGAGCTCGTCCAACTCCAAGATTTTAGACCCGGCCTAGGGTCGCTGCTTCTGATTGCCCTGAGGGAGCTCCACTGATTCCCCCTATCCTTCTCAGGCACCTCGAGCTAATATGTCTAATGCAGAGTTTCGCCAGTCGATTCATTTTCTTACCCAGTTGGTGGCCTCCTAGACTGAGCGTGTTGCTTTTTTTGCTCCATCATCTGAGGCCACTAGGGTTGGACAATTCATAAGGTTGAGTCCTCCTATTTTCACTAGTTCTAAAGTAGAGAAAGATCCTCATTACTTTATTGATGAGATAGAGAAGATCTTCCGTGTGATGCATGCTACTAATGTGGAAGGGGTAGAATTTGCGACCTATCAATTGAAGGATATAACATTCCAATGGTATGAGTAGTGGGACTAGTCCAGGGAAGATGATGTTGAGTCCTCCTTGTGGGACGATTTCTCTAGTGCTTTCCTTGACCACTTCTTTCCTCAGGAGTTGAAGAAGGTGAAGGCCAAGGAATTCCTGATTCTGAACCAAGGCAGGATGTCATTAAAGGAGTATTCCTTGAAGTTTCATCAGTTTTCGTGTTATGCTCTTGAATTGGTGTTTAGCATGAGGGCTAGAATGAGAAAGTTTGCGTCGGGTTTTTCCTGTGAGTTGATCTTGAAGAGAAAGGCTACCTAGTTGAACAAGAATATGGACATCTCTAGACTTGTGGTGTATATGCAACAAATAGAGGAAGAAAAAAAGAAACAAGCGAAGATGAGTGAGACGCAGAATAAGAAGCCGTCGGGTGATCGTCGTTCCCAGATGATAGTGGATTTAGAGCCCCAGGAGCTCAGTCGCAGATAGTGGGGCTCAGTCAGCTCCGTCATATCCCCCTTGTAGGTTTCATGGTCAGATACATCGTGGTTTTTGTGAGGAAGGGATGAATATGTCCTTAAATATGGTCTGGCTGGTAATCTGCAGAGGGATTGTCCTTATAAAACTGCTTCTAGGGTGAATAAGATTCCTGTTGCTTCTTCATCCGCTCCTGCACCAAAGGGTTCTACTTCTTCTTTAGGCTCCGGCACTGGTCAGAACTGTCTGTATGCTCTTGCCACTCGCCAGGATTCTAAGGCATCCCTCGATGTTGTTATTGGTATGCTTAAACTCTTTTCTTGTGTTGTATATTGTCTACATGATCCTGGGTCTTCTCTCTCTTATGTGACACCTTATGTGACTATTCATTTTAGCTTTGATCTTGAGTTTATTCTGGATCCTTTTTCTATGTCCACCCTAGTGGGTGACTCCATTGTGGATAGAAGGGTCTATAGAGGTTGTGTGATGTCGGTCTATGGTAGAGAGTCCTTGGTGGATATGATAGAGTTGGACATGTTAGACTTTGATGTAATTTTAGGGATGGATTGGTTGCATTCCTGCTACGCGTCTCTTGATTGTAGGACCCGAATGGTTAGTTTCCAATTCCCAAATGAGCCGGTACTCGAATGGGAAAGTAGTTCCCTAGTGCTTAAGGGAAGGTTTATTTCGTATCTTAGAGCCCAGAAATTTGTTTCCAAAGGGTGCCTCTATTACTTAGTGGCATGCCCCCAAACCGGGCCATGTCGTGTGGGCATCTTAAGCCTAACTTGGATCGGAGATCATCCCATCAACCCAACCTAACCATCTATTCAATTCATAAGTGTCGGATGAACTCCGACCAAATATCAAAGTAACGGAAAATAAATCTAATAATCAATACTTAGATAATATCTAACATTTCATTAATGACAACAATCTAGCCAATATACCCAAGTCCACAGTCATCCACAAAGCCTTTACAAACTGATGTCAACAATATGTCGGGACATTCCCCCGACAATAGACAAATACCAAGTCTATACAAGTCTACAACTTAAAGTAAAAGACTATGAAATGAATGCCTTCCGAAGAATGAAAGCTCGCCACTTCAATGTCAATACACGATATGCCCGACCACTTGGTTAATGCATAGAAAAAGAAGAAGAAGCTCTGAAACCTATGTCGCATGAGGATATAGCATTCGGAGACAATTAGGGGTTGTAAAGCTATAATGTATCTCGAGGATAAGGTTAAAATAACACATTTGTTCAATCCAAGTCAAACCATCATATGCAATAACATTTACATTAGTATAGGAATATATGAAGATACATATACATATATTTGTATAGCATGTCAAGTTATGGAAAGAGTCATAGCAATCATTCTTAAAGCATTCATTCATGAGATATGGAGTGAAGAAATTTTAATCTTTCACCTTATTTTAGAATCTTAAACTTCTCCGTCACATTAGTCAAGGGGATCCGAACCTCAATCCAACTCAACTAATTAGAACAAATTCATTAGGCAAGGGACTCCGACCACAAGCCATTCATTGGGCGAGGGACTCCAACCATAAGCCATTTCATTGGGCGAGGGTCTCCAACCACAAGCCATTTCATTGGGCGAGGGAATCCAACCACAAGCCATTTAGTTTCCATTATTAAACGACATTTGAACTCTTAACCCCTTTTAGTTCATGCATTAACACCGATTCAATCCATTTCACATTTAAGGGCTTGAACCATTTAGTCTCATCAACACCATACGGGACCATAAGGTCATGAGAGTATTCATCGATTAACCACTTTATTAGGACAATGCCTTCATTCAAATGATCATTCAATTCAAATTATAAGCATCAAGACCCTTACAAGCCATTCAATCTTCATTAGCCATTCTATACCATACTTTAGTTCCACACACAATCCAAGTTCATGTTTAGGGAAATGAACCCCTTTCTTAGCCATCAACCAATATGGTCATAATTTAACTAATTAAATGGCTAACTACATCGTTACAATACCATATATCAACCATTCATACTTATTAGGCCACCACACCATCTAAAGTCATAAATTAATCCATCACATGATTAACAAGATTCTTACCAACCATTTACCAAGCGTTCACATTCATCACGACTCAATACATGGTCAACAATGCCTTTATCAATCATTCTCTAATTACTCACATTCATTGCAATAATATCTTATTTCATTCATATTCACTAGACCAATACCCTAGTTCAACACACCATTAACATGTCACTAGACAATTCATTTAGACATTTTCACAAACACCTTATGTGCATAGCTTTATCAAGGCCAAGTTCATGGTGGAATTCATTAATATTAGGGTTAATCAAGACACATTTGTTAAAACACACACAACAAACACCCACATATGAAAATCATCACCAATATCAAATATAATCACAAATCTAAGCAAGAGCAAACATTATTCATCATTTGACAACAAAAACTCTTTTCATTTGATTTCAAAAGCACAATGTACACTTCCTAATCCAAGTGTGAAATACATGATTTTTGAGTTATTTAACAAGGGAGAGACATACATGCCTTAGACAACTTGATTCACCAAGAATCTTGACTTCACTTTGCCTCTAGAAGAACACCCTTGAAACCCTAGCCTCCAATTCTTCACAAATGAGTTTGAGAAAGTATTTAGGGTGTTTGATCCATCAAAATGGATGTTTAGGAGGCTACAAACACTTATATAGTGAAGGGACTTAGGGTTTAGGTGTAGGAAATGACCACAAGGCCCTTAGTTAAAATCTAGAAAATGAACCCGTTCTTGGATACAACTCACTTAAGGTATTGTACCCTAGGGTACAAGTGGTACCCTAACTCGTATCCTAGGCTTCTCCTAGGCCATCCACACTTGTTAGGGTACGACTACCCTTCAATGAGTCATATACAAATGGCACGACTCCTTCCCTATTCCGTATCCATCAATCGTACCAAAAATAGTCCACTCTAAGCTAAGACTTCACTCTATATGATTGGTCTTGGTACGACTCATACCTTAAGGTACAATTGGTTGGAGGCTCACTCGTACCTAGGAAAGTAAGTGACCCTCACCGTAATGCCTAGGGTAGGATAGGGGAGAGAGAGAAGGATATGAGTCGTATTCAAGGGGTACGACTTATACCCCTCGTCGTACCTAGCTTAGAGACACAAAATGAGGAAATTTTTCAATGGTTCAAAGTCTAGGTGTTTTCAATTTTCCCCCACTTGGATCATTCGTCCGCGAATGACGGGTAAGGCAAGCATAAACATAGGTTAACGCATTATCATGCTTCAAACCAACCTTTTAAACAAGATAGAACAAGGCATATTACAAGGATATAATATTTATCATGGTCATCATCAATCCACTATTCATTTCATTGTTTTTGGGATTCAAACCCATCATTTTTCAAAAACACTTGATCAAGAGCTTAGGGTATTGAACCTAGTGTCTATCAAAGACATACATCAAATCAAGAAGATTAACACATATCTTGATCACGAGTTTTTGGAATGGAAGATGAATAAGGATACTTGGACTTTATGTCCTCCTCCGTCTCCTAAGTATTTTCCTCGGACTATTAGTTTCTCCATAGAACCTTCACCGAAGTCACTTTTTTTATTCGCAACTGGCAAACTTGCCATTCCAAGATCCTCACCGGAACCTCCTTATATGATAAGAAGTCTGAAATACCAACATCTTCCAAGGGAAAAACAAAGGAAAGGTCACCCACACATCTTCATAATGTAGAGACATGGAAAATTAGGGAGATGGAGTTAATCTAAAAGGCAACTCCCAACTCATAGGCAACATTGCCAATCCTTTTTAAAATCAAATAGGAAACAACATAACAGGGAATAAGCTCCCCCTTTTTACCGAATCGCATCACTCCCTTCATGGGAGTCACCTTCAAGAATACCCAATCGCCAACACTAAACCCTAAATCTCTTCGCCTCACGTCTGCATAGGACTTTTGGTGACTTTGAGCGGTTTTCAACCTCTCATGAATCACTTTCACCTTATCTAAGGCTTGGTGAACTAGATTGGGCCAAGAAACTTACCCTCGCCAACTTCATACCACCCAATAGGAGATCGACATCTCCTACCATACAATGACTCAAAAGGGGCCATGCCAATATTAGAGAGCAAGTCCGATTCAACTTATAGCTTCCCGGGGACACATCACTATGGGCCTGAGTCTAGCCATACTCAACTTCTATATTCAAGCCTATCCAAAACTTAGAAGGAGTTAGCTTAAGCCACCGGTCTATGTTCCTTACATCCATCTCGAGCACTACTCTACTCTATTACCATTATCATATACAAACCATAAGTAGACAACATAGGAAAGCTATAACCAGTTATTATAGCCAAAATCCCCCACATAGGATTAAAAATCCAAAACCATAACACAACTATGCCATAAAACAATTCATACACATGCCTTCCCAAATATCTTAAGCACCCAACACGACTATTGGTATATCTACCAACCGTAACACTCAAGCCTACCACTTTTATACCCACGGTATAATTTATCCTTCCCAAAATCTAGCATCCTCTATCATTTTCATGAAGGTTTTCACCATCCACTCCTTTCAAATACCTTAGTTCTAGAAGTCTCCCTAGAATCTCCCCCACTTAGGGACTTCTACATTTACCCATTTCAAGACATCACCATGTTCCCTAAGACACTATCACACCAACATAAGAAAGGTCATGGAGGAACTAAAGTACAGAAACCACTTATGCCACTCAAGGCAAGATGCCCAAAAGAGAAAGAGACATGACACTATAGGCACAAAGGTTTTCATAGCAACCACCTAGGTAATAAATGAGACCCATCCCGACACAACCTACCTATGGAGGAATCCTTAGGTCTGGACACCAAAAAACACACCATTGGTAACGTAATGTAAGATCAAGACTCATATCTAGGGAATAAAACGTATGCAGGATACGAACCTTAGGCGTAAGTACTCATAGAATGCATTCCACACTAGTAGAACGCCCTTTCGATCGAGATAGAAGATAATCACTAGAGTAAGCAATTGACCTTTCCTTGGGGACCATCGCTAAAAGAAAATTTAAGATCAACTTTCGACCTTCTTCCCATTCCGCCAACGAGCATAACACTCTGCTCTAATGGGTATCATCGGGGAGGTACACTAGGGATACTTAGTCTTCTTATAGAAAAAATCATTCTATAAAGAAGGAATAAGAGTAGGACAAACATCCAAAACAAGACCAATCCCACACTCAACCTCCCTATTCATCAAATCAACGAATGCCATGGGGGCATTGGTCAACCCAAAGGACATGACTAGGAATTCGTACTGACCATATAAAGTTTTGAAGGCGGCCTTAGGGATATTCATTTACCCTAACCTTAGATCAATTTTAGACGAACACTTCGCACTTTGAATTCGATCAAACAAATTGTCGATTCTAGGGAGATGATACTTATTTCTTATGGTTGCTTTGTCCTATGGACGATGATCAGTGCACATACGAAGGGAGCCATCCTTATTGTACACGAACAACATGGGAGAAATTCAAGGAGACACACTAGGACGAGTTTCCGAAACAAGATCAACTCCAAAATCAATTTCCCTATCAGGGGGAATACCAGAAGGATCGCCGGGAAAACATCAGGAAACTTATTGACCATGGAATGGGCTTTAGGGAAGAAACTTTCGAGTTAGAACCTTTAACTCAGACCAAACGATACAAACACCCTTTTGAGATTAACTTATGGACTTTAAGATACGAAATAAATATTCCTTTATGCACCAAAGAACCACCTTCCCATGTAATGACAAACTCATTAGGCAATATGAACATGACCCTAAGGGTCTGACAATCTAAAGAAGCATAACACGAATGTAACCAATCCATCCTTAGGACAACATCAAAATCGACCTCGCCCAACTCTATCAAGTCTACAAGAGCTTTGTGTAACGCCCCACAACTATGTTTCGGAATGTCACACGGTGCTTAAGGCTACAAGTAGCCCCAAGCTAACCCTTTGGGCCTTATACTTCATATATTAGCTTACTTAAAGATGAATAGCATGAACTCAACACAGTGACATCATAAAATGAGAAATATAAATGAAATACTTGGTCTGAACAAACTACAACTCAAAGAAAATCTCGAAGTGCTGATAATCTGATGACTAGTCTGACAAACCTCTACTACTCCAAACTAAAGACCCATTGGGACAGGTCCCCAACCGACTCATACTCAACTGACAAGAATTAAATAGCTACTAAATAAAACTGGAAGTCTGAGAATAACCGATCCTCAAAACATGAGGATTCACCATGGTTGATATGTAGATAGAAGTGCTCGAAAGGATCACTGGTGAGGCTGAGACTGAGCACCTGAACTTACATTACGAGAATATATGGCACACAGATAAAATATGTGGGTCAGTACTTTGGGAATGTACTGAGCATATGGGGGAGTGTGGAATTAATATACTCAATATCATAAGCTTTTATAGAAAACCTGCATGGTGTAAAACATACTCACATAGCTTGAAATAAATATATGCCACAAGACTCATAAATCATCATGCTTTTACTTAAAACCTCAAATTATCATGACACATGAAATTATTAGGACCATTGCTTTCAAAAACACTTATACTTTCAAAACTTTGTAACTTTAAGACTAAAACTCTTTGAAACTTGGAAGACTTTAGGACTTAGAGGACTTTAGGAATTTAGGGAGTTTCTCTTAACCGACATAACCTATGTGAGTTACATGGAGTCCAACGTCTTACCCACGTTGGGGAGAGTTTTTCTATCCTTGCCTTCGGATAAAACCTTAACTTTAGTGATCACTATCTTAACCCACTTGGGATATATCAAGAACCTACGGGGGCTCGTAGTTCTGGAGCATGAGACCTCGGAATCAAGACCAACTCGGTGCTAACTACTACTCCCTTACTTAGCTCAGAACTTTAGAAAATCCACCTTAAAATAATTCAACAATATATATATATATATATAATGGGAGCCAAAATGCATCCTCTTTACTTCAAACTCAAGAATGTGGATTTCTATCTTAACTTACAATCAAAACTCACTTCTTGATATTCTTAAAAAAATCGCGAACATCTCATTCTCAAACTCATTCTTTAACCGTTCAATTCACAACAATAGGACTTAAAATTCTCAAAACATGATATAGACGTTGAATTATGCAACTTAAACCATAAATTAACAATTTAAAACACTAATATGCATACTAATATTACAACTCAAAGATTGGGTAAGACATAGTTTCATAAAACTCACAATATAATAACATGATAGGAATTCTCCATGAATTTACGAAATACTTTACGAAAATATGTAACTTTTGGGCACAAGAACAAAAGGGTGTTCTTGTTCAAAACCACATACCTTAAACTTGGAGCTTTTGGATGACTTCAAAAATTTTGGAAGGTTATTCACGAACTATTGGGTGTCCCTCGTAGCCCTCTTAATGGGTAATTCAAATATGCAAGAATTATTGAATTCTCACGGTTGAATCTCTAGATAATTGAATTTTTATGTTGAAACCCTAACCTTGTGGTTGAAGGTGTGCAGAGAATTTTGAGATGTTTAACTAAAGAGAAATATAAGAAAATACATTCTCTGAGGGTTATAAGTCGTGGGAAGTGCAGGAAAAAGACAAAAATACCCTTGAAAAAACGTCATTAAATTGCTGAAAAAAATAGCTGATGACATTCGTGATAAGTCATCAGACTTGTGACAAGTCTTCACGAAATGTCATCACAAAAGGGTGGATTTTATGATTTTCGGCTTAAGGTTGACGACATTTTATGACAAGCCGTCAAACTTGTGACAAGTCATCACAAAATGTCGTTAGAAAATGTTGGATTTTGTGACCTTCTTCTTATGGTGATGACATTTGTGACAAGTCGTCACAAAATTTTGGATTTTGTGACTTTCTTCTTATGGTGACGACATTTGTGACAAGTCGTCACAAAATGTTATTACGAAATTTCCATGCTGATATGCTGGAGTAAAATAGGCATAACTCTTTGCTCTGATAATGGATTTTGGCAAAATTGGTATCGTTGGAAAGCTAATTCAATTATCTATTTTTTGGTGGGTCATGAGCTCAGAAATTCATAGTATAATGAGAGATATGCTTGTTTGAAGTTGACCATATAAATATCCATCTCAAGAATTCAATCGGCAAGGAATGTTTTGATTCGTCTAATAGCTAGGACACTTTTGAGGCCCTAATACTCATCAAGCTAGATAATGTAGCTACCAAATCACTAACTTTATTTATAACGAGCCTGAAACAGGGTTCTACTATTAGTTGAAATTCTCGGGGTATTACACTTTGCTTTAACTAACAGATACCATACACCCCTTATAGACCCTCTTAAAAACCACAGTGTCTCCTACTGGGGTAGAAATAAAAAAGTGATCTGAGAGACTCTCAGGACCATAAACCAAGATGCACAGTCACATATAGGGTCATGTAAAAAATAGTAGAGCCTGGATCAAGCAAATAATACAAATTATGAGAGAAAAATTTTAACATATTTGAGTCAGCATCAGAAAGTGCCTCAAACTCTCGAGGGATTGTAAGAGCATTGAGACGGTCTGGACCAATGTCGAAGATAGAAGCGGCACCGCTAGGTGTAGAAGCTATAGAAGTGGCAATCTGCACCATTTTTTCCCAAGAGGCTATCCTTATGGGACACTCCTGTTGTATGTGACCCAATTGGCTACATTTAAAACAACAATTCTTTCCTTCCTCACAACAACCACTCTGTGATCGACAGAAAAATCGACATGGAATATAGGAGAATGAGGATTGGGCACCTCTGACCTACTAGTGGTAATTGAAAATATCCGTCTCCTAATGGGATCGGGTTAGGAGAACTACCCGCAGAATGAAGGCTAGGACCCACCCAATACTATCTATTGGACTACTTTCCACCAACCTAAGCTAACAGAGTAAAGGAGCGACGAAACCCAACATTTTGAGGTGACTGAGGAGAAGTGTCACCTTCAAAAGTAGGGTTAGTGGGAACAAGTGGAACCCCTCGAGGATAGTCAAATGCCACGACCCTTGACCGATTTTGAATCTAAGAAATTGGATGAGCTTTGTCCATATTGCCCTCAGTTGGGAAAAAAGAGCTCGCCCAAACATAAGATCAGAAAAATCCAAGACCTTAAACTCTATCAAGCTTAAGATTAAACACAAGAAAGGGAAACATTCCTGAATGTCTTATAGCCCTTCTTTTTTAAGTGTGGTGCGCTACACACCTATAAAAAAGACTCTACTTGACACGGTTTTATGGACTCCTAAATAAACCATGAACCTAGGCTCTGATCCCAACTTGAGTTGCCCAAAAATCAGGCCATGTCATATGGGCATCTCAAGCCCAACTTGGATCAGAGATCACCCCATTAAACTAACCTAACCATCTATAAATTTCATAAGTGTCGAATAAACTCTGACCAAATATCAAAGTAGCAGAAAATAAAGCTAATAGTCAATAGTTAACAATATCTAATATTTTATTAATGACAATAATCTAGCCTATACCCAAGTCGACAGTCATCCACAAAGCCTTTAATAAATCGATGTCAACAATATGTCGGGACATACCCTCGACCATAGACAAATACTAAGTCTACACAAGTCTATGACTTAAAATAAAAGACTATGAAATCTATGCCTTCTGGAGAATGGAAGATCACCACTTCAATGTCAACACACGATTTGCCCGAACACTTGGTCACCGCATAGAAAAAGAAGAAGCTCTAGAACCTATGTTGCCTAGGGACATAGCGTCCGGTGACAGTTAGCGGTTATAACGCTAGCATGTATCTCGAGGATAAGGATAAAATAACGCATTTGTTCAATCTAAGTCAAACCATTATATGCAATCACATGTACATTAGTATAAACATATATTAAGATACATATACATATATTTATATAGCATGTCAAGTCATGGAAAGAGTCATAACAATCATTCTTATTCATTCATGAGACATGGAGTGAAGAACTTTCAACCTTTCACCTTACTAATTTTAGAACCTTAAACTTCTCCGTTACATTAGTTAAGAGGATCTTAACTCAAACCTACCCAACCAACTCGACCAAATTCATTAGGCAAGGGACTCCAACCACAAGCCATTTCATTGGGCGAGGGACTCCAACCACAAACCATTTCATTGGGAGAGGGACTCCAACCACAAGCTATTTCATTGGGTGTGAGACTCCAACCACAAGCCATTTCATTGGGAGAGGGACTCCAGCCATATGCTATTTCATTGCCATTATTAGACGACATTTGAAATCTTTCATACATCGAAAGTCTACATTTCATATTTTGTTCTCTTATGTCATAGACTGATTAGACTTCTTTTTTTTGTATAGACGGGGGCATGTCCCAACACTTTTGTGATATTAAGTTTTGGTACTTTGTTTATAAGTCTTTTTTGGATGACTATGGTTATTGGATTGTGTCGGTCGGTTGTTTGGCCGATCGTCGGTCGGTGGTTATGGACTTGTTTTGAATTTCCTTAAGATTGTTGTATGCTATCTTGTTATATGTTTAGAATCCATCCGACATTGGGGTGTGTTGTGTTTGTTTTGGTTAGGTTCAAGGGGTGATCTCCAGTCCATACAGGACTTGAGATACCTGTCGTGGCCAGGCCCTGGTTCGGGTCGTGACATGGGGGTTATTTTATCTTTCCGTGAGGTATGATTCCGAAGGACTGATTCTGGAAACTCATGTTTACGGACGTGAGGGTTGGTCTTAATGACTGTGTGCTAGTGGGGTACAAGGAAATCCCCAAATTGTATATATATAATTGTATCATGGTTGACGAAGGGTACATGGGAATCCCCAACCTTCGATAATATCTCTGATTCATTCGGCTAACATGAACTGGAGCCCATCAAAGGGGTGACACTAGACCCATATAGCTTGTGGGTGGATTTCAAGATAGTCAAGCTACACAGCCCAGAATAAGATTTTAAATTATATGCTAAGCCCCGATCCCTCTCCCGGTATCTTGTATATGAATATGCATGAACCTGTACATGTACATGGATTTTGACTTGGTTTGGATTTATGGCATTTCTTTATCCCTTATACCTGAGTTACATGTTATCTCTTTAACCTCTAACCGTCTTCTGACATCGTATCCCTACGCATTGTAGGAACTAACCATACTTCTACTCTTCCTGCAAAGTGCCAAGGTGATTTGGGGAATAACTTTTGAGTCAGACTGAAGTAGTGAGTTTCTATACTCCAGAAGACCCCATTTCATGTTTGGGATTTCCTTATGTTTTGACTATTTCTTTTAGACTTGGTTTTGGGGCTATGGTTAGGGGCCTGTCCCGACTAGATATTCTTTGATTTTGTTAGAGGCTTTGTTGGACATTACTGTGGACATGGGTGTTTTTATCGATGGTCGGTATCGGTATCGGTATTGGTTATTGGTACCGAGTATCGGATAGCGACTTATCTTAAAGTCTTTTTTTTATGTCATTATATGTTCGAAATTCATCCGCTGCTAGGTGTATCTGGTTCTGTTCGATTAGGCTAAAGGGGTGGTCTCCGGTCCACGACAAAATTGAGATACCTGTCACGGCTAGGCCCTGGTTTGGACCATGACAGTTCCCTTACCTTTAACATGACCTTTTAATACCAATACAAACTACCCAATCCAGTCTGAAGAAAGATAAACTATAACCTTCCTCGATTGTCGAAAATCGATCCAAAAGCCTCTACCTTAGAGTTTTCTCCTCACAAATGAACCCATAATCAACTAAAATGCATAAATATAGAATCTACGGGTTAAAAATCCAATGATATCCATATTGTCCATTTTTGGGTTAGGATCAAAATGGACTCCTCAAATGAGTTTTCAAAAAAAGAAGAAGGTAAAATTAGAATTTTTGTCCAAAAATATATTTTTCATGATTAAAGAAACTTATAGAAGAAAATCCAAGTGATAATGGGTTGGAATTGTGGTTTAAATAGAGGAATTCCCTATTTCAGGCCCTTCAGGCCATAATTCCCAAATTTTACTTTAAAATTAAGTTTTGTTTAAATAACAAGAATCGACGATAAATAATTAAAATATGGTTTTGGAGCTTACCCAATCTAAAAATGGAAGAAATTGCTTAAAAACTCGAAATCCCAAGCTACAAGCCTCGAAAATGGTGATAAATGATGAAATTAGGGGATTTAACCTGCCCATTCATCGCTTAAGCAACCACTAGCTTGCTTAAGTGACTGGGCGTCGCTTACGCGATATGGATGCCTCATCGTGAATGTGAATTGGTTATTTCTTAAGCGATTTGGGAGTCACTTACGCGATACCCCATGCTGGTTGTCGCTTAAGAGACCAACATGCCGCCTAAGCAAGTGCACCAGCTAGAGACTTGGAGACTCCTAGGTATTCATCTGAAATATCGAGAATGCAAATGAACTATGCTACCCTATCAAATTCAATGCTCCAAACACAATGGAGATATCAAATTTTTGAGAAAACATCGTTTTCACAAAGTTGACCCCCAAAACCCAATTTCACAATTTTCTGAATCGAGGGTCAAAATGAGATATAAAAGTCATAAAATCACACCAACCATGTTACCAACCTAAAATCAACATATCAAATCTTGTAGAATAGTTTGTTTTGCCATCCAACACACAAATCAATAAATATTGACCGAAGTTAACTAATACGCCTTTTTAACTACCAAAAATCATAATCTTGCATATATCACACTGAAATACATTGGGAACCATGCCAATCATCTCCACACCCTAAAAATACCATAACATAACCATGACGTGGAGACAAATGGTCAAATCACACAAAATAAATAATTCACATAAATCACCAAAAATTAGGTCACTATATGGAGGGAGTAACAATAATTCACACAAGTAATCATATTTGAAAGCATTAAGCAATGCAAAAGCTAAAAGATAAAGTAGTTTGACTGAAAATTATAAGAGTCAAATTTGATTCTTAGTATGCACCTAAGAATTATTATAGACATGCTTTGTCACGACCCAAATGACCTTGATTGAAACCCAAACTAACCTATGGCAAGAGAACCATGCTTAACCTAAACCCTTGAGTAACCCATTGCCACATTGATATTCACCTTCCACTATTTCATCATTAAAAAATGTAAACTATCTGTATTAAATTGTCAAGAAATCAACATCAACCAACAAAATTATCCAACCACTAATATAGTGGAAATTTATTACAATTTTCAAGACCTGAAGTCACCGTACAAGAAAAACTAAGAATGTCTAAAAAGTTAAGTAATAGCATATCCAAAGTGCGAAAGGAAAAATATGAAAGTCTTAGTCCCAAAGAAAGGGCATGAACACAAATCAGAAGATTCAATGGTTGCACGGTCATGATGCTCACCCTTGAATATGGGTAAGGAATTGCTATCTAAAGTCAAGTCCTTGTCTCAAACACCAAAACATGCTCTAAATTCAATAAATAAAGAGACATGAAGAATCAATACATCAACAAGTACTGGTAGACATCATAGATCGACTCAACCCAATACCATACAAATAAGTAAATCAAATAGATGCAAAATGATATCACATAAATTATAATTAAATACAATTATGCAATATAACACTTCACTTTAGAGGGAGTACAACTCATACACATATAGGTTTACACTTAGTCAAATTTAGCAACAAGTTGCATCACAACATAAGCTTATAGCTGAATATGCAATGCACATGAATGAATGTATGAATGCAAGATATGCACATCTTATCCTTCTCTTCTCAATCTCTTCAACATCTTCAACAACATAGAAATCATCATGAATATCATGATATCCATAATATCTTCCTCATCATTTCCATAACATCAATATGTATGAATGTGCAATGCATTTAAAAAGCACAAGTAATGCTTAAATGCCATCACAAATGCTTAAATCACGTATAAGCATAGATTCAAGCAAGTATAATTTCTACAATAAACTGTAACATACCTATATTACTTGCTTAAAATTATATCTAGGCCACAAGATTGCCATTTATTTTCTTTTCAACTTGTTCTTGATCTATAACAACAAGATGACACACTCATTTCAATCGATTCATCCTTTTTCATTTCTAAGGATTAATAATTTACAACTTTTAACCATAAATTTTTCTTAATTCATCATGTTAGGATTTTCCTACCTTAAAAACTCATAAACCTTACTTCATTTAGCATGAAAACTATGATATACTCTCATTAGTGTTTCCTAAAACCCTAAAATCATTATCAACCAATTTTATGTTCATTCCTGCAAGTTTGCATTAATTTCATGAATTAGGGCTAAACCCCAATTTCTACTATGGATAAATTTCTAGTGATTTCTAAGAATTTTATGAAGTTATTCAAGTTTAGGATGTAAAGAAATCTTTCCTCCAAAGCTGAAACTTATAAAATCTATAGAAAATTGCCCTTTGCTAAGCCCTTACCCATTTTTGAATAAGTAGAAATAAAAAAATAGTTTTTGATTTTATAAATAATCAAAATACTGTGTGTTACCACTACAGAGGTTATATTACCATTGTAGTGATATCACTGCAACTATTAAATTACCATTGCTGTAGTTCGCAACATTATACAAACTTCTATTGTAGTGGTGCCACTGCAATAGTTCCTGTTTTTGCTACAACAGTCTCGATGAAGAATCTTTGTTCCTCTCTATAACTATGCCCATTTTACAACACATTCCTTAAAATATGATACTGCGAACCAATCCCTCCACGATAAACTTTATAACTAGAGTTCTACAACTCCATTTAAGTGTCCAAAGTTGCTACGACTTTCTAAACTATCTATCTAAAATTTTATCAAAAATCACCACTAATACTCATATTAGTTTCAATTTTAATTAGACTAGTACACCCTAAAAAATCACCCATCATTAGACTAGTCCTGAATTTCTCAAGAATTACTTAAGGAAGGACTAGGCACAAATTTTACTTCCTAATTCAGCATAACGAAAATTTAGATCATTACATTAGATAACAATTTACCACTCATTCATTTTCAAACAACTACTAGCCCTAAATAATATATCTTGGCAAGGGAAATGAAAGAATACTTGGGTCAACGAAAAAGTACAGATATCTTTTATGCATGTCCACCGCTGTCGCCTAAGTTACTTCCTCAATAGTTTGGTTCCTTCTTTGAACCTTCACAAATAGACTGACCCTAGTCCTCAACTTTTTCACATCTCAATCCAATATGGCAATCAGTTCCTCTTCATAAGATAACTCTTTATCAAACAACTCGAGATCCCCACGAATGATGCAATCGTTGTCCTCGTGATACCTCCTTAACATAGAAGCATGAAATACCAGGTGAATCCTGGACATACTGTGAGGTAAGAAAATTTTTATGTTGTTTCCCCACTCTCTTCAAAACCTCAAAGGGTCTAATGTACCTCACACTCAACTTTCCCTTCTTGTCAAACCCCATTACACCCTTCATGGGTGACACTTTTAAGAGTAATTTCTCCCTATTTTCAAACTTTATATCTCTCACATTATTGTCCATAAATTCCTTCTGTCGGCTATGAGCTGCTATGAGCTTTTATTGTATCAACCTTACCTTTTTTATCAAATTATTAAGCATGTCAGTTCCCCCAAAATCCTCACTTTAAATGCATCAAACCACTCAATTAGAGACCTACACCTTCTAACATATAAGACCTCAATAGGGGCTATATCAATACCAGAGTGGTAGCTATTATTTTAGGAAACTTGATTCAATGGTATGTATTGATCCCACTGACCCCCAAAGTCCATAACATAAGTTTAAACATGTCTTCAGGATCTTGGATAGTTTTATCTGATTTACCGTCGGTTGTGGATGTAAAGCTATACTTAGATCTAATCTAGAACCCAACTTTGATTGGAATTTTTCTTGAAAATTAGAGGTGAACTGAGTACCTCTATTTGATCAGTCAAAATCAATATCCCATACAACCTTACAATGTTCGTCACATAAATCTTGGCCAACTTAACAATATTATAATCTACTCTTACCAGAATGAAGTGATCATACTATGTTAATCGGTCAATAATGAACCATATAGAGTCGCACTTCCTCAATATTTTAGGAAGACCAACCACAAAGTCCATGGTTATCCTTTCCTATTTCTATTTTGTAATGGGCATTCTCTAAAATGTACCACCAGGTTTTTTGTATTCATATTTGACCTGCTGGTTGTTTTAACACTTAGTTACAAAGTCCACAATGTCACACTTTATTCTTCGCCACCAATAATGTTGCCTCATGTCTCTATACATCTTATTGGAACCTGGATGTATAAAGTACTTAGAGTTGTGAGCCTCTTCTAGAATAGTTGAAATCAAATAGCCTACATGGGGTATGCACAAACACCCCTGAATCCTCAATGCTACCTTGTCATCAAGAATGTCATCTTATACCTCATCCTGCACCTCTGTTGTCCTGACTTCTGCTCGTTATAACATCTTTCCTATGCTAATATCCTGCAATCTAAGAAAACCGTTAGCCAAACACTGTACTTTTCTTTCTAATGGTCACCTTGACACTTCCAACTATGCTAAACTTTCCTTGCTCACTGGTTTTTGGCTTTGTGGCTTTGTCACCACATTGTCCTTACCTAGGTGACATAGGATTGATGTATCATAGTCTTTAATTAACTCCATGCACCTTCTTTGTCTTAGATATTGATCCCTCTGGGTGACATGTTCTATAAGTTACGATCATCTATAAACACTTCACATTTCACCCCATAGAGGTAGTTTCTCAAAATATTTAAAGAAAACACCATGACTTCTAGTTCTAAATCATGTGTGGAGTATTTTTTCTCATAAGTCTTCATCTATCTCAAAGAATAATCAATCACATTTTGATCTTGCATCAAAACAACATCAAAACCCAATGGTAAGGCATCATAATGTATAATAAGATCCTTACCCTTAATAGGCAGGATTAGGATTGGGGTTGAGGCCAAAAAAGTTTTAAACTTTTTGAAGATCTCCTCACACTTGTCATCCCATGCAAATGGAACTTTTTTCTGAGTAAGGTGGGTCATATACGAAGCAATGAAAATAAGACCCTTAACAATTGATGATAATATTTGTCTAGTTCCACAAAGCTATGAATTTCTATCACATTCATTGATCTATCCCAATTATTACTAGCTTCAACCTTCTATAGGTCCATCATAACCCCAAAATAAAGACAGAACTTACACTTAGAATATTTAACATATACTTGCTTCTCCCTAACCCCTAAAGAAAGATAGGACTTACACTTAGAATACTTAGCATATAGTTGCTTCTCCCTAATCAACCCCAATAAAATATGCAAATGATAGTCATATTCTTTTTCAATATGTCATCAATCAAAACAATAATGAATGAATCCAAAATTTACTTAAATCCCCGTTCCCCAAACTCGTAAAATAGATAGGACATTGGTTAATCCAAAAGACATAAATAGAAACTCGCCCATAACGAGTCTGGAAAATAGTCTTTGGCATATCCTCTTCGCTAATCTTGAGCTTGTAGTCTTCTGATCTCAAATCTATTTTAGAGAATAGTGTAGCTCCCGGTCAAATTGGTCATCTATTCTAGGCAAGGGATATTTATTGCGAATGGTTACCTTATTCAAATGGTAACACTTTTAGGAATTCACACACCATTGGGACTAATGCTATAGGAGGGACTATATATTTATCTTCCCAAAAATGGGCTAAAAATGCCTGACACCCCTTTTTACTAATTTTTAGGCACAAATTACTGACATAAGCCTTACATGAGTAAACTTAAAGTACCCTCACACTCTAACTTCTCTATCTCAAGTATCATGACAGTGACAGTTTTATCATAATAATCAAGAATGGAATGATAGAGAGAGAACCAACTCATCCCCAAAATGATATTAAATTCCTCCATGTCTAAAATCACTAAGTATACCAAGGTATTAAACCCCATAAATATCACAAGACATACACGATACACCTGATCAATACATATCAACACCCCAACTAGTGTAAACACATATGTAGGAGTTTCAATATATTCATAGTTTAAGTCCCAGCATAAGTCAAATTTTATAGACAAATAGGGGAAAGTGGAACCTCAATCAAACAATACAGAAGACATATGTTCACAAAAGAGAATAGTACCTATGATAATATCATCAAAATCTTTTGCTTTAGGATGAGCCACAATAGTATAAAGATGAGCCTTATCACCATATTAATCATCACCTCTATCATCTTGAGAACCATTTATGCCAACCTGTCCTCCACCTTTTGTTGACTTGGTTTCCACCCTTCCTACAGCCTAGCCACCATGCCCATCTTGTGGATGACCCTACCATTTTCTCCACCATTATAACCTACTGAAATAGAGCAATAAAAGCAGATTTCTAAGTCAACTAATCTACAAAAAATAAGTTAGTACAATACCTTATAATATGGCCCAAACCCCCATACTCATGACACCTAGTGCCTAAAGCAAGCCTCTAAATAAAAGAGGATGGAAGTGTATATCTGCCGATTCCTGAAGGCTAATAACTAACCCCAGACAGGTTCCCTGTAAACATAGGCATGGCCAAATTATAAGGCCGAGAAGAACCAAAAATATTTAAGAAAGTACCGCTAAACTGGCCTAAGGTCCAGACCTTCTTTTCTTCTGCGTTAACCTCTCCCAATGTCATAAGGGAATCAACCTTCTTTACAAACACAACTATTTCCTAAAAGGACCTTCCAGATGCAGCCACATATAAGGTAACCAACTAAATCCCTGAGTTCAAACCCTTCACCAAGTACGTAATCTACTCTTCTTCGGATGTAATCAATTGTAGTGCATAGAAAGAAAAGGCATGAAACTTGATCTGGTAGGCTGCTATGGACATGTTAACTTTCTACAACCTTAACAACTCATCCTTCTCTTGATCACGATAAGTGTAGGGAACATATTTCTTGTTGCATCCAGGCACACACGCAAGTGTACATGGTCTCACCAAGTAATACAGTAGCCTTAAACAAAGACGAATATCGATCCTTCAGAGACATGTATCAAATACTATCTAATTAAGTTTAACTATTGAGATTAAACTAGTGTAAATGTATACAAAAATGTTTTGAAACTTTGTAATTAAAAGTAAACTAAAGTAGTGCAGAAAAGTAAAGACTTTGATCAATCAATGGATGAAAACCCAGGGTTAAAGAACTATGAACAATAATACCATGCTATTGAACTTAATTTGTTAGACTTCTTATCTTGGTTGTTGATTCGTAGGGTTTATTGTATGATCATGGCCTCCTGACCTCTAACCTTCTACCTAACTGGACATTACAACTACATCATTGAGTGGAGATGCAATAATGCTATTAGAGGCATAAAGCTATCATCGTATATGAGAACCAAGAAATGCTCATAGGTATATCCCCATATTATTCGCTAATCAAAATTCTTTATTTTATAAAATAATAAGAACTTTACCCTATTTAACCCCACGTTCTATCATTTAATTCTCCCTCTCGAGTTCACAAGGTTGACAATATATGTATTCTAAGGGTCGCAAATCCATAAAATAGTTAAAACAAGGATAAAAAACAATCAAATATGATAAGAAATCCAAAAAAACTCCATTAAAAGTGATTGTAAACATTTTCTTGGCCTTAACCCCGGAAAGGGGGCTTTTAGACACTCATTGACATAGCCGTAATCAAGATGAATAAAAACATAATAAAATCCACTAATTAGATAAAGTAAAAGAATAAAAACCCTAATTGAAGTGTTTTCTGGCCCTTCTCCAAGTTTCAAAGCCTTCCAAAGTGTATAAATCAAGTACAAGTGTCCTATTTATAGGAGGATAAAATTGTCGAGTTTTTGCACTAGGCCGCATCGCGAGGTTATTTTTCTGCGTCTAGATCTTCCACGATCCTTATCATGAAACCTACTGTTTTGGGTCCCTTAGGAAGCTCATGGTGTATGGAATGATACATTTGGCCTTAGATTTGGTCCTCAAAGATCTATCGACTTCCAAGAGGTCAATTTTACGTCAAATTGTGTCTTATGCTTTTGTTGATCCATTCCAAGACTTTTTGTGTTGTTTCCACTTGATTTGAAGCTTATATATCCTTAATATATCATAATAATTATCTCAACAAGCATAATATAGCATTAATCAGAACAAATTAGAGCTCAAAACAATACAACATCCAAGACGATTAACTAGAAACTTAAGCTAAGAATACTAGTTTTGCCCCTTTTGATTTTGAACTTAGTCTTGACTCTTGGCTTTATTCAATTGAACTTTAAACACTACAAACAAGTTTTTCCACACATAATTACACAATCATACCATTAGGAAATCATTACACATATTAGAATCCATCGTGATAGACTAGACACAGACCTAGCTCAAGCTAGTAACACTAGTTTTCTCGGTTGAACTCTAAGTAATCAATCTGAATCCAAATTTGTTTGAAAACACCTTTAAACATTGTAATCACATAATTAAATACTTATATTATCATTTATATAATCATTGACTCATTAATCATACAAGAAGTCCTCAAATCACAACTAAATAAGCTCATATAACAATATTGAAGTGCATAAATCCACCTAAGATAACCACCTCACACTTAAAGACTTGTTTGTTCTCAAAAAACTCTCTAATCTAAGCATATTAATCTAAGGTTACTCCACACTTCTACTGTAAGAAAGACACTCAATCTAGTACTACAATGACTACACACAATGCAAGTTTCTTCACTAAGAATGTTACATACACAATTAACAGTTCAAGAACACCACTCCAAATCATCCTAGGCTAAAAAATTGAATCAACTAGTTGGAAAACTTATGCATATTGTTCATTAAAAGATATAATACAATTCACCCAACTATCATCAAATATGTTCCCTCACAACAAGAGAGTTACCCATAAACACTCACATAAATACAATTTATAATAGAATGGGTACAATAATCAATTTTTTCTAACTCTCACAAAGAATTCATGAGTTACAAATGATGAACCATATGCTTGGACCTAGTGTAGTACTCTACTAATATAAAAATATTAAGCTTAGGATCAAATAGGTCTGTATGGGTTGCAATGTAGGATAAGGGATGGGTAGAAACTATTCTGGCCAGTAATAGTGACTATCTTCCCTAAGCCCTAAGCACTTTAATACATCACATTATACAATTAAGATCAATCTCTAACAATCAACTTTCACTTCTATGAGCTTTACACATCTTTTATTTTACCCCATTTTATTAAGCTCATTCAAATACGATATGGTGGGAATATTTTCTATTAATTCATGATTTAATTTTGAGCATAAATTTTCTTTTTCACTCCCAACTAAAACATATCAACTTTACACACCAATAACCACTACGTTCTTTCACCCTTTCTCCTCTTATTTTTTAACACTCCTTACTCAATTAATTTTATACTAAAGATCTTAGGAGATTCAGATCAAATTAAGGTTTATAAAAGAATGGATTAGTCTACATATGAGGCTACCAAAGAATAAACAGAAGGCTCAATGGGGATGACAAAGATTATGCACAATGGTACGTCAAAAGAGGGTATGAACATAGCTATCAATGAAATACCTATATCATCTCCTAAATCCATATTCTTTATTTAACTTTGCACTTACCCCAGACAATATCTAGACATCAAATGCAACAAGGAATATAGAAAAACTTTATGTCACATGGAACATGCTCAACTCAAGAAGGATCATCATAGACTCTTAACTAAACAATAACATAAATTATAATTTAATGCAACAAGTACAAGAGAACATGAGCTTGGGAGTCTCAACAGTAGCAATTTACACAATCAACACACTTTTTACCATCAAAACACTTGTATCATGCAATCAAATATAGCACCGACAAAAACATCCCACACTTATTCCTAACACAAAAATTTTAAAATTACCCTGAAAATTATCCTAAAATGGGATTTTCCCCACCCCACTCTTAAAAATTTACTTTGTCCCCAAAGTATACTTAAAAGGTAAAGATAGAAATACTCCTTGAGGCCTCTAGGCCTAGCTAGTAGCATTTTTTATACATCAAGGGGGTTTGGGGACCCCACACTTAGTCTTTTCCATGCTCCTAAGCTTAGGTTTTCCGTTACTCAAACTTTCCATCAACCTGTGATTCAACAAAATTAAAAACTAGTAAAGTAAAAACTAAAAAGATAAAAATAAAATATAACTTAACTTGGGTTGCCTCCCAAGCAGCCCCTGATTTAGTGTCGTGGCACGACCAAATCTGCACCTATCTATTTTCCTTCATCCTCTTCCTCACATTTGGATGCCATCTTCTAATTTGTTTCTGACCTATTGAGTCTGAACTCCCAAGTTCAACAACTCTCTCAACAATAGACTTTTTAATCTTATCAATTTACATCATTTTAGGCTTGGGTATTGGTGGATTGGGCTACTCAATGAGGAAGTTAGAAGAGGTCTTTCATGAAATTGACTCCACCACCCCACATTTATCCCCTTCAATCAATGTAATCATGCAGAAATCTTTGTAGTGTGATAGTGTGTTGAGCAGTTTGTACACTTTGAAAATTGCCTCTTTATCTTCCAGCCTCATTGTGAGTGTGCCCTCTCTGACATCTATCAATGTTTCTCCCATCTCCAAGAATTGACGTCCCAAGATGACTAATCTAAAACAATAAAGTCAGCAGGAATAATAAACTTACCAACCTTGATGAGAACATCCTCTATGACTCGTTCAGGATGAGCTATGGTCCTGTTTGCCAGTTGTAGTAACATAGAGCTCGGTCTCGGATTCCCCATGCTCAAAGTGTTAAACAAAGAAAGGGGGATCAAATTGATACTAACCCATAAGACACTAAGTGCGTGGACCACCTCACTATTCCCAATTTGAATAGAGAGAGTGAACTTCCCATGATCTTTAAGATTTTTGGGCATCTTTTCCATCCCCACAGATTTACACTCTTTATTGAGTGCTACTATCTCGACATCCTACACTTAACTTTGTTAGTGAACACATCCTTCAAGTACTTAGAGTACTTGGGCATTCCTTACAAAACATCTAAAAGAGAAAGGTTAATATGAAGCTCTCTGAACATGTTAAAGAACGTTTTTAAGCCTGCATCCTCCTTTGACTTTATATACTTCTATGGGAAAGGCAGCGGTGGTCTGTCCTTCACCTATTTAATAACTTTTGGTTTTGAGTACTCATACTTCCTCAAATGTTCAAAAACTCTATCATCTACCAGTTTAGGAACTAAATCAACATTTACCTCATTAGTTTTCTTTGGAGGTTCTTTATTGAGATCTTTACCACTCCTTAAAGTGATTTCCATAACTTGATTAGGATTTTCAATATCATTTGGCAAACTACCTCGAGGCCTGGTATTCCGTATTGCTACTATCTGAACTATCTACAACTCCAAGCTCCTTGTAGCCACTTGTTGGCTCTTTATTTCTGCTACCAATTATGCTTGAGCATCTAAGATTTGTTTCAACATCTCTTCCATATTGCTAGTGGCCTAATTTACTTAAGCCTGTGGTTGCTGAAACTGCTGTTGTTGGGCGTTCTATTGCTTATTTGGTGGCTGAGTTTACCACTTTAGATTGTAAGCGTTCCCATAATTTATCCTTTGAACATTGCCCATAAACATCACTAACTCAGGATTGGCAACACACATATCTGCAGAATGGCCACTATTGCCACAAACAACGCATAAAGTACTTATCTGCTAAATTGGATTCACTGTTGCTGTAGGATGTGTAACCCCCAACTTTATCTTGCTGCATTGAGTTGTTAACTGAATATGTAATGCAAGAATCGGGGCGGATATAACAGTAAACTAATCTATTCCTAACACTCCTGCAACTTTCTTTGTAGCATTTCTTGAGTCAGAATTCTATTTAGGATTTCCTTGTGCAATCTGGTTCAACATGGTATACAACTCATCATATGCCAATACCAAAGCTTGACCACCTGCAGCTGAATATAACAAAATTTTCATGTTGTGATCATGTTCCTCAACAAAAGTGTGAGATAGTACCTTATTGGACCGCTGATGATACGGATAGTCCTTATGAAAAGCTTTAAACCTCTTCCATGCAAAATATAAATTCTAATTTGGCTTCTATTTGAAGAACACAATCTTACTGCACAGTCTTGCTAGATGGAAAAAATTGGATGAGGAATTTCCAGGCTAAGTCATCCCATGTTGTGATTCAACTTTCCATCTCAGTGTTCAACCACTTCTTCGCTTCCCCTAATAGTGAAAAAGGGAATAATATCAGCCTAACATAATCAGTTGACACACCTGTAGGGATTAATGTGTCACTGATCTCCAAAAAGTTTAGCAAATAGACTTGTGGATCTTCATGTGAAAGTCCCATAAACTGTCCATTGCTGATCAAAAGTTGCACCATGTTTTGTTTCATCTCAAAGTTACTTCCAACGGTCGGTTTCTGAAAAAGGGAGGTCAAATTTGTCGGAAGTAGGATTGCCACTTTGCGAACTATCCTGCGGGCTGGTTGATATTCAACCATTAGAGTAGGATTTTCTTGTTCCTCTTGAATATGGGGAATATGGGGGAGAAGTATTACTTTTCTCCTCAATTTATGAAAGCGTTTCTCATGTTTGGGGCTTGATTCAACCGATTCCCTATCCCTTGCTAGCTTACTAGCCTGTAAACCTGTTTCCTGCAAAATCAATCCCAAGACCAAGAGTAAAGCACCAAAGAAATCTAAAAAGTAAAACTAAAAAAAATAGTTTCCAATTTACAAGTCCTTGACAACGGTGATAGAAACTTGTCACGCCCAAGCGCACACACAAGTGTATGTGGTCTCACCAAGTAATACAGTAGCCTTAAACAAAGCTGAATATCGATCCCTCAGAGACTTGTATCAATAACTATTTAATTCAAGTTTGACTATTGAGATTAAACTAGTGCAAACATAACCAAAAGAGTTTTGAAAGTTTGTAATTAAAAGTAAACTAAAGTAATGCGGAAAAGTAAAGACTTTGGACCATCAATGGATGAAAACCAGGGGCTAAAGCAAGTAAACTAAAGTAATGCGGAAAAGTAAAGACTTTGGACCATCAATGGATGTAAACCAGGGGATAAAGCACTATGAACAATAATACCACACTATTCAACTTCATTTGTTAGATTACTTATCTTGGTTGTTGATTCGTAGGGTTTATTGTATGATCTTGTTCTCCCGACCTCTAACCTTCTACCTAACTGGACATTACAACTACATCGTTGAGAAGGGATACAATAATCTAATTAGATCCATAAAGCTATCATCCTACATATGAACCAAGCAAGGCTCATAGGTATATCCCTATCCTAGTCTCTAATTCAAATTCCTTATTTTATAAAAGAATAAGAACCTTACTCTATTTATCCCCACGTTCATTCTTCCTATTTTCCCTCCCGATCTCACAAGGCTGACAATATATGTATTCTAATGGTTGTGAATCCTTAAAATAGTATAAAAAAATATTAAAAAATAATCCAATATTATTATCAATCCAAACAAACTCAATTTAAAGTGAAAGTAAACATGTTCTTGACTTTAATCCCAGAAAGAGGGCTTTTAGCCACTCATGGACATAGCCGTAATCAAGATAAATAAAAATATGATAAAATCTATTAAAGAGCTAAATTAAATGAATAAAACCCATAATTGAAGTTTTTTCCAGCCCCTCTACAAGTTTCAAAGCCGTCCAAGGTGTATAACATCAAGTACAGTTGTCCTATTTATAGGAGGACAAAACTGTCGAGTTTTTGCACTAGGCCGCATCGTGGGGTTAATTTACCGCGTATATCTCCGTAACATGACCTTATGATGGATAAATACTGTTTTTGGTCCCTTATTAATCTCATGGTATATGTAATGCGCCATTTTTCCATAACTTTGGTCCACGATGTGCCATGTACTTTCAAGAGGTCCATTTCACATCAAATTGTGTCTTGTGCTTTTGTTGATCCATTCCAAGCCTTTTTTTTGTTGTTTCCACTTGATTTGAATATTTTATATCCTTCATATATCATCATAATCAACTGAAAAAGCATACTATAGCATTAAACACAACAAATTAGAGATCAAAATAACATAACATCCAAGACGACGAACTAGAAACTTAAACTAAGAATACTAGTTTTTCCCCCTTTGATCTTTAACTTAGTCTTGACTCATGGATTGATACAATTTCACTTTAAACACTATAAACAAGTTTTTACAAACATAATTACGCAATCATACCATTAGTAACTCATTACACACATTAGAATCCATCACGATAGACTAGACAAATGCCTAGCTCAAGCTAGTAACACTAGTTTCATCGATTGAACTCTAAGTGATCAATTTGAATCCAAACTTGTTTCAAAAAACCTTTAATTATTTTAATCACATACTTAAACACTTAGATGCTCATATATCATCATTGACTCATTAATAGCACAAGAAGTCCTCAAAACATAGCTAAATAATCCCAGATAACAACACTAAAATGCATAAATCCACCTCAGATCATTTCTCAAGGAATACATTCTAAAATTATACTCAATTAAGTGGAGCTAAGGCATACCTTCATTCTAAAAATAACCTCCACCACTACTGACCTTTACTTGTAGTTGAAAAGAAACAAACTCCATACCATACCTTTTAGCAATACCCATTTTGTTCAAGCGTTCATGAAAATCTATTAAAATTTTGAATGCATCCTTAACTATGTACCTTGGAATATTAGGGGCTTCATCTTTCATGAACTTGAAGAATAGTCCATGTTCATTATCAATCATCATTGGCCCATGTACCTGTTAGGGATATACCCATGTTTTAGAGTCTTCATCCATTCTTGGTGCTACTGCATTGACATATTATAAGGATAGGGGTGGGATGGTCAGAATAACTAGAGTGTGGCCAATTTCAGACAAGATACTCAAGAATCCAACACTTTCTAAATCACTTCTACATACAAAGGCACCGAGGCTGTCTCATTTGGTGATGGCACTATATTCTCTGGAACTACCATCTCTTCTTTTTCAACTACCACTTATTCATTTTGAGAAATGTTTGGGACGTCTTGTAGTAGAACAATGGATGAAGATATCTGTCTTGAAGGTCCTACGGCTGTTGGGGATCCATCCCTAATAGGTACTTCTCTCCGTTCCCCATTCTTTCTCTGCCTCTAACTTGAGGTCTGCCTCAGACTATAACTTTAGCAGCTAGTGCGACTTCTGCTGCTGGTGTTGCTACGAATGTTGTTGCTCTGGTGAAATGAGTATTCACCATCTGCAAAGAAGAGTGAATGAGTTATATACCAATTTGGATCACCAGATTCCAATTGAATTATGTAATAGCACAAAGGATAAAAAGAAATTCTTTTCGTATATCCCTGTAGCTTCCTAAAGAAAAGTACATACTTTTCCGTACCTACCACGACACAAAAACTAAGGTCGTGATGACACCTATTATGGCTAAGTCTTGACAATTAAGCGATGTGCTACGGTTTTATGGAACTTTTGATGCTTAAAACTAGAAAATATGCAAGTACTTCAGTCTGCTTTGGTAGATATGATGTTTTTTTGTGTTTGTTTTATAGTAAACTAGGTTTTAGAGCTTAAAATGAAGAAAAAAAGCTAAGACTGCAAAAGGCCAACCGACGATGCAACCTACATGGAGTAGATTGCACTTACATAGTTCAAGTGGAGTTCGTAGGTCTCAAATGTTGCAAATTCAGAGAACCTAAAAGTTGAATTTTTTCTATACTACTTACGGTGCCAAAAGTTTCATCATAAGTAGCAGAGATTAAAGGATAAGAGAAACTGAAGATTGCAGAAGTTTCTGACACTTATGATGGTTTACTTATGGTACGTAAGTACTATTTACGCCCCGTAAGTACCCTCGTAATTGGTTATCTTGAATATTCCAGGCTTCTATACTTCTGGTTACTTATGACACCCACTTATGGGGCATAAGTGCCACTTACGACCCATAAGTGGCAGCCGACCCAAGTTTCTCGATTCATATTGGTTTGGATTTTTACGATTTATATGTAATCTTTAAATACTCTTTTGATGTTTTTTAGTTATCTTATGAACTTTTATACGCTCATATTATTTACAAACATATATTGATTTCAAGATTGACTTTTGATCTTGGAATCTCTTTGTTCTTGGTTTTATTTGATTATTAATTTTAGACTTTCAGTTTTATTCTTCAATTGTTGTGCGATTATTGCTATGCTTTTTTTTATTAATTCCATTGAATTTATTGCAACTATGAGAGTCTAAATCCATTATCTAGGGTTGTGGGAATCCGTGTGGTATAAAGAATGAAATTCACTAAAGGCTTTCACAAGAAGGTTAGTGATATATAACTTATCAGATTCTGTATTCCAGATATTGTAATATATCAATCGAGCACAATAACTCTAAAGAGTTAATAATTTAGGGGGAACACAGTCCTAGTGTTCATCTCAGATTGTTACAACTAAAAGCAATCAAGACTTGTTACTCTTTACTAGTTATTACAAATTCCCCCATTTACTTTCCTGCTTTTCTTGACTATTTCAACAAGTTTGAGCGAGATTTTAGACCTATTCCTTATGTTATTGAACCCAAGCTAGTTGTATTACTATAATTTTACGCATTAAATCTTCTTAGAAGGTACATTTGGGCGACATCAAAATTTTTCACAATTGTCAGTGGAATATGGTTGCAGATTTTTTGATTGAAGTTGTTGAGGGTATTGGGATTTTACTTTTCTATTCTTCTTAGGGCATATTCCTAGTACTAAGAGTCAAGGCAATCCCTTGATTCCATTTTATCCAGAGCCAAAAAGTATCCAACAACAAAATCATAGGATGTCGGACCACAACCATGAAACTCATCATGAGTGGCTTTGGGATGATCCACATGACTTGCCTCCCCACTTACACATGTTGTTCGAGAAATAACCAAGCAAACTACTGTGTGGTTATTAGCAAAAGCAAATGCGAGGATGGATAATAAGGTTGCCCAACATGCAGCTCTAGAGGCGAGATAGAGAGAGAAAGTTGATCATTGAGAAGAACTCTACAAAAGTAGAAGAGATAGAGCTCCATTAACCCCAACTTTTTAGTATTTTCCAGCATATGAAGATCCAAATGACGACGTGTGGTATGTAGATCCTATTAAGATAGGATCCATCATTCCTTCTGAGTTTCCCTAGAGGATGAAGTTTTACATTACTAGTGCTATGATCCAGTTGCTAAATCTGAAATGTGTGTTTGCTGGCCTATCGAATGATGACATGTCACAATCCGACTTACGAGTCATGATGACACCTACTTTATCCCGTCAGTAGGTAAGTCAAACCATAACCTAG
Source organism: Capsicum pubescens (assembly GCA_030864215.1). Taxonomy (NCBI): domain Eukaryota; kingdom Viridiplantae; phylum Streptophyta; class Magnoliopsida; order Solanales; family Solanaceae; genus Capsicum; species Capsicum pubescens. The sequence continues at coordinate 208,093,384 of CM061540.1, read as the reverse complement.
AGGTAAATACAATGGGTTAACTTGGTGGAAAATACCCAAAAAGGGTCAAAAATAGACAATTGCAACTTGTAAATAAGTAAGGCATTAGAAGCATCCCACGACCTGATAGATCCAGTACAAGAGCTACAATAAATATAACTCAAGTTCTAAAATAATCGATACAACATGTCTCAAAATGAAAAACTAGACATAATAATATAGAATAAATGGGCAACTCCGACTCTAATAGATCACCCTATCTCCGAAATTCAACACAACTTAATAAATGAATCAACAACAACAACTAGTACTCGGATCTGCACAAAAAAGATACAAAAGTATAGTATGAGTACCAAAATCATGGGTACTTAGTAGGCATCATCGACTGACTAAGCTAGATCATTATACAAATATGATAAACTGCAAGATAATATGACTAAGTCAAGATAAGAAAGTGAACCTGAAATAACTCACACATCGTTGTACATGAATAAGTAAATAACTAGAATAATAACATAAAATAAAGAATCAAATACATGAAATTATATCTACAAAATTGTCCACATAAGCCAATAAGTACAAAAAAGTAAATAACCCAACGCAGGCCTCATAAGAACGGAGGATACAATCAAGTAGAACATAAATTGAACCACTATCCTTTTCCATTTCCCAAGATACAACTAGAATCCATCCAAGTCATGCCTCATTAGAACTATTTTCTCACTTTTAGACTTAGCTAGTATCCCTATTCTCACTTATTACACATCCAAACTCCTCAATGTCATATCATTAATATCATGATCAATAGTATTTTAATAGATGGACTCAAACTAGTAAGCATGTAATCAATAACTAATCATCCTCCGTACTTGAACCGAGTATATATAGATATGAGTAATGTTGTAATCATCTTCCAGACTTGAACCATGTATATAAATCATCAATATCATCATCAATATCTGGACTCGAACCAGTAATTATATAACCAATAACAATTATCAATATACATACTCGAACCGATAATCATATATCATCATATCATAGTAAATAACATAATCCCTAGCGTAATCAATAGCATAATTACTAGTAAAATTAATAAACATGATCAATATCATAATCACTAAGCATGAACTCTCAATGCCAACCCATCATAACCATCAAATACCTATGTTTCTTAATTATTGCCTAAATAAGCATTCTATTTTCCATCACCAACACCTAAAACGTATCCCAAATCTAACACTATATCATAAAAATACACTAACATAACACAAATTAATAAGAGGGAAAACCTAACCTATCTGGACATCATAAAAAGCTCAAAAAATCCACTAAATCACCGACTTTCCTATCAAAGAAGCTTCTGCAAGATGCCATAATATAAAAATCACATTCTAATCATCAATATGATAATGATGATAACTATATTTCACCATTATGCTTTGGGTTAAAAAATACTCAAAAATCCCATGTGGGTTACTGTAACGCCCCATAGCATTCTCGACTTAATAATGCCTTAAGTAGCATGCATAGAGGACTTACAACCTAAACTTTATCTAAGTTTTAAAAAGGACTTATTCATATTTTGAGCCCTTAACTTCAATGACTTTTAAATTGACCATTCCAACCCTGAGACATAGATTTTTGAGTTGATTCATGTTTAGGGGTGTAAAGGGGATTTCTTGGGGGAGTTTTGGATTTTTCAGACGAGGTTTGAGGCGTGTTTAGATTCCCAAAATAGGAGGTCACCACTATTATGGAACATCATGGTTCCTATAGCGGTGGAAAACTTGGTACGTCGCGGAAAGGCCTAAATTCGGGTTTCAGTTGTGAACTTTAAACCCGAGGGGCAATCTCATCTTTTTCCTATAGCCCCAAGTCATGAAAATAGAAGATTAAAATATTATTAGAGAATTATATGCCCAAAATTACTCAAATTTCATTAAGAAAAAAACCCTAACACCCCTTCCAAAGATCAAGAATCCATCTTTAAGCTCAAGATTTCCAAGAAATGAGTCAAGATTCGAGTTCTATTCTTTGAACTGAGTAATCTATTGTACGTGGAGTTATTCTAAACTTCATGGGCATTTTGTAAGTATTTTATTAAGTTTTTAAGGTTTAGAAATATTATATTCATGAAGGGTTTTGAGAACAATTTAAAGAAAATGCATTATGAATCCTTTTTAATGATATAATGTTTTGGTCTTGAGGCCTTCCCTTGAATCTTGATTTCTCGTGTATATGTATATATGTATTTTTAAGTTTTGAAATATGAATTGAGAGCATGAATAATGAATTTTTCCTCTCTCATTGCGTTACTTCTTGATTTATAAATTATGGCTTACTAAATTGCATGTCTTAAAGTATGTGTCAAGAGCTTTATTCTCTTATATGAACTTTATATTATTTGAATATTAAAGAGAGGGTTAATTTTTTGTTTTTAATTGCTAAATCTTATAATCAAAGGAATTGCATATTGGTTTTGAGAAATTGACCACGATTAGCTTAAATGTTGAAAAGAAAGAATCTTTGCATGGTTTGACATATGTTTTGAAGTATGAATCCTCTTGTATTGTTTGAATATTTTGGTTGTCAGAACACTATTTTGAATGAAAGAGCTGTACATAATATTTTATGTATTAGAATATATGACTTTCAAGTCATGGTATGATGATACCAAAGCAGATAATACCGTAACAGACTCAGAACAAAATAGAAATTAGATTTTACTCAGATTTTTAGAATTTGATTTCAGAAAGATGCATGTTTAAAATGTTAAAAATTGGCTTAAGAAATGTTAGATGGTTATCCAAATAAGGAACAAGTTCCTAAAACTCATTGCTCGAAGCTGTGTTTTTTCCTATATGAGTTATTATGTCCCAAGAGGGATTATACTCTGTCCTAGAGCCCTGTGGCAAATCAAAATTAGAAACTCCAACCTTTGCATCAAACTTGGGTTAGGGGATTGACCGTCGTGTTAAGGGTGAATTCCATATAGGCCATGGAATATCTGAATTGTAGGGTGTACCACCTAGCTCAGAAATAAAATAAAGAGTTGTTCATGTTTTCAAAGAAACACTTTAAAGTCTTTTAAGTATGCCCATGAATTTTTAGGTATTGTATGTAAAAATATTTCATAGATTGCTCTCACTTATGTTATATTAAAGTATGTTATTTTTGATTGCTCTGTGTACCAGTACATTTGTATTGACCCCCTATATTTCAGGATCTGAGGCACAGTCCTGGGGTCCCACTAAGCAACAGATTGGTATGTCTGAGAATTGTTGTTGGTGAGCCTCTTTTATTCCAGAAAGCCTAGTTATTACACATTATTATTTTACTTTGATTTATGGTCCGACTGGGGGACTTGTCCCAGTTTTCAAATAGAAGAGGATTTCACGTTATTAGAGATTTTGCTGACTGGTGTCATGTGTTTTATTAAGAACTTTCTTTCAAATTGTTCAACTTACTTATGAGATTGACCATGTTTCCAAATGACAATTTTCTGCAGTTCTTTATATTGGATGATCTTTGTGCATGATTGCCAGATAGAGATTGGCACCCGGGCCTTCATGGTTTGAGATGCTTATCACGGTCAGGGCCTTGGCTCGGATCATGACAAACATGGTATCAGAGTATGGTTCATAGTCCCAGGGTGTATACATAATCACGTCGAGTAGAGTCCTATTTATGGGTGTGTAGCGCGCCATACTTATAAGCAAGAGGTTACAAGGAATTTAGTAATATCTTTTTTTTTCATGATTTAGTTTGTGCTATAGAGTCTGACTGTCCTCTAATCAATGATTTCCTATATTTCAGAAAGTTATCATGCCCCCCAATCGATCCAACGAACAGAATGCCCAAGATATGGATATATGCCCTACCCACAAAATATAGACCCACAATAGAGCTCGTACTCTTGAGTTTGTTTCTAATCTTGGAGTCCCTCTAACTCAAAATAGTCCACCTTAAGCTCCTCAATCTAGAGCTAACTGTACTCAACCTTCCTAGTGGGAAGTCTCTAATGCTGAATTCCGATAGTATATGCATATGATTGCCGAGTTCATGGCTTCTCAGGCCCGTCGGTCTGAAGATGTAGGCTCTCTGTTTAGTTCATTTGATATCACATAGGTTGGTCAATTCATGAGACTGAACCCACCCATATTTACTAGCATGTAGGTTGAGGAGGACCCCCAAGGGTTTATTGATGAGCTAGAGAAATTTTTTAGAGTTATGCATGCAAATAAGGTTGAAGAGGTTGAGTTAGTGTCCTATCAGTTGAAGGGTGTGACCAATTAGTGGTATAATGAATGGAAGGATTTGAAGGGTAGAATGCTGAGCCTTTTGTGTAGTGTGAATTTGCGGAAGTTTTCTTGGATTATTTCATTCACCAAGAATTGAGAGAATCAAAGTCCAAAGAATTTATGAACTTGAAGGAAGGAAATATGAGTGTTAAAGAGTATACATTGAATTCACCCAGTTATCCCGTTATGCTCCAGAATATCCGGGCAACATGAGAGCTCACATGAAGAAGTTTGCATCTGTTCTCTTAGATGACCCGGTGTTGGAATGTAAGGGAGCAATGCTTAATGGAGATATGGATTTCTCCAGGTTGTCTGTTCATGTTTATATGCAACAGGTTCAAGAAAAGAAGAAAAGGCAAGCTGTGGTATGGGAAAAAAAGGCAAACTAAGAGATCTTGGTCCACATATCATAATAATAGTCAGCACCAAGTTAACAATTGGGGTAATAAATGGTCAAAGAATAAGTTTTGGAGTAATTCTCAGTGTTCAGTAAGCGCCCCAGTGCCTAGACCTTCAGTTGATCGGAGGTTCCAGAACTTTCAACCCAATAATGGATCAGGAATATAGGGTACTCATTGCAAAGGCAGCGTGGCTCATCCACATCGGTCTTTTCTGTATTGTGGGACTTGTGGTAAACATCACCTAGGGAAGTATCAGTTTGGTAGGTTGGGGTGTTATACTTGTGGTCAATTAGGCCATTTTCAGCATGATATCCTTTCTCAAGAGGGAATTTTGGTGGTGCTAAGTCTCAAGTGAATTTCGTAGCCCTAACACCACCCAAGGGTACCACTTTAGCTACCAGAGGCTTTCGCGACTTGTTATATACTCTATCTAACCATCAGGATGTAGAGGCTTTGCCAAATATTTTAACGGGTACCTTGCAAATTTTCTCCCATAATGTGTATAAATTGCTTAATCCAGGGTCTACCTTGTCTTATGTGACCCCGTATGTGGCTGTTAGTTTTGGTTTTGAGTCTGAAATTATTCCAGAACCTTTCTCTATTTCCACTTTTTTTGGTGACTGTATTATGGCTAGGAGGGTGTATAGAAACTGTGTGTTGTCTGTTGTTCATAATCAATGATTTATTTGATCAACTCCAAGGTGCCAAATATTTCTCTAAGATAGACCTTTGTTTGGGGTATCATCTGTTCAAGGTTAGGGAGGCAGATATTCCTAAAATAGCTTTTCAAACATGATATGGCCATTATGAATTCATAGTTATGTCCTTTGGACTGACTAATGCCCCTGCATCCTTTATGGATCTAATGAATAGGGTGTTCTAATAGTTTCTAGACCTGTTCGTCATAGATATCATTAACGACATCTTAGTTTACTCTAAGAATGAGGAGGATCATGTTATTCACCAACAAATCATCCTCCAGACCCTCAAAGATCATGAGTTATATGCAAAGTTTTCCAAATGTGAATTCTAGCTTAGTGTTATTGCTTTTCTGGGGCACATTATTTCTAGTGAGGGGCTTAAGGTTGATCCCCAAAAGGTTGAGGCAGTGAGAAAATGGCCTACGCCCACGACTCCAACCGATATTCGAAGCTTCTTTGGTTTGGAAAAGTGTTACAGAAGGTTTGTAGGGAGTTTTTCCTCCATAGAAGCTCTACTTACTAAATTGACTCAGAAAAAGGTGAAATTCTTGTGGTTTTACTCCTATGAGAATATCATTGAGAAATTTAAAGACAAATTGACTACCACGCTATTTTTCATCCTTTCTGAGGGTACATAGGGTTTTATTGTGTACTATGATGCATCCCTAGTAGGACTTTGGTATGTTTTTATGCAACATGGTAAAGGCATATGCATCTAGGCAGTTGAAAGTGCTTGAAAATAATTATCCAATCCATGACTTAAAGTTAGCGGCTATAGTATTTGCACTTAAGATCTGGCGACATTATCTTTATGGGGTGCATGTAGATATATTCACTGATCATAAAAATTTGCAGTATGTTTTCTCACAGAAAGATTTGAATCTCAGGCAGAGGTAGTGGTTGTAGTTGTTGAAAGATTATGACATAAGCTTGTACTATCATACAGACAAGACAAACGTGGTAGATGACGCCCTTATCAGATTATCAATGATCAGTCTTTCTTATTTGAGAAAGGAAAGAAGGAGATGGCAAAAGATATTCACTGTCTTGCAAATTTATGAGTTTGACTCTTGGATTCCGAAGATGGGGGAGTAATTATTCATGAGATAGATAAATCCTCCCTATGTGCTGAGGTTAAGGAAAAGTAGGCTGAAGATCCTATCCTGATGTAGATTAAAAGGGATGTTGACCAACAAAAGTTTATGGCGTTTGAAATTGACGGTGATGGGATTTTGATGTATCAAGGTACGCTATGTGTGCTGAATGTACATGGGTTGCCTGAAACAATTCTGGATGAAGATCAAAATTCAAGGTATGTTGTTCACTCAGGCTCTATAATAATGTATCGTGATCATAAGATGATTTATTGGTTGAACAATATGAAATGTGATGTTGTTAATTTTATTTTTGAGTGTTTGAATTGTCAACAAGTCAAGGTAGAACATTTGAGGCTAGGTGGAACTTCCTAAGAGATTTCTCCACTTATGTGGAAGTGGGAAATGATCAACATGGACTTAATTATGTGGCATTCGAAGTACCGGAACCAATATGACTCCATTTAGGAGATTGAAGATTAGATGACCAAGTTCGCTCATTTTCTTCCAGTACGGATGAATTGTTCGAGGGATGACTATGCTAAATTGTACATTTGAGAGATAGTCCATTTGCATGGTGCTCCGATGTCTATTATATCCGACTGAGTTAGGCAATTTTCTTTGCAGTTTTGTCAATCTTTTTAAAGGGATTTGGCATCTAAGTGAACCTGAGTACCGCCTTCCACGCTCAGACTGATGGGCAGGATGAACGCAATATTTAGACCCTTGAGGATATGTTGAGGGCCTGCGTAATTGACTTCAAAGATGGTTAGATGGATCATTTTCTGTTGATAGAATTCGCCTACAATAATAGCTACCATTCCAGTATTCAGATAGCTCCTTTTGAAGCACTTTATGGGAGAAGATGTAGGTCACCAATTGGATGGTATAAAGTGGGTGAAACCTAAATGTTTGGGCCTGATCTTGTTCATCAGGCGATGGAGAAGGTGAAGATCATTAGGGAGCGACTTAAGAATGCTCAGTGTTGCCAGAAGTCTTATGCCGATGTTAGAAGAAGATACTTAGAATTCAAGGTTGATGATTAGGTGTTCCTAAAGGTCTACCCTGTGAAGAGAGTTGTGCAATTTGGAAAGAAAGGTAAGCTTAGTCCTCAATATATAAGACCATATCAGATTGTGTGAAGGATAGGTGAGGTTACCTATGAATAAGATTTGCCCTCTAGTCTAGCTTCCATACATCCAGTATTCCATGTTGAAAAGTGCATTGGAGATCATTCCCTAGTGTTTCCTGTAGAGGAGATCAATGTGAAAGACTCCTTTTCATATGAAGAAGAACCCATTGCCATTTTGGATTGACAAGTTTGGATGTTGAGAAGTAAGAAGATAACTTTGATCAAGCTATTGTGGAAGAATAAAAAAAGTTGAGAAAACTACTTGGGAGTCAGAAGATGACATGCGTACTAGATACCCGACCCTCTTTGAGACCGTGGATGGTGATATAGAGGGTACAAATGATATACTACTCTCTTTATCTTTTACTTAGTGTACTTGAAATCGTGCTTGTTTGTATTTCAAGTCATCATTCAGGGATGAATGATCCCAAGAGGGGGATAATGTAACACCCCATAGCATTCTCGACTTAATACCGTCCTTAGTAGCATGCATAGAGAACTTACAACCTGAAATTTATCTAAGTGTTAAAAAGGACTTAGTCATATTTTGAGCCCTTAGCTTCAATGATTTTTAAATTGACCTTCCCGACCCTGATACATGTATTTTTGAGTTGATTCATGTTCAGGGGTGTAAAGGGGATGTCTTGGGGGGAGTTTTAGATTTTTCAGATGAGGTTTGAGGTGTGTTTGGATTCCCAAAATAGGAGGTCACTGTGATTACATTGCATCGCGGTTCCTATAGCAGTGATAAACTTGGTGCGTCGCGGCAAGGCACAAATTTTGGTTTCAGTTCTGAATTTTAAATTTGAGAGGCAATCTCGTCTTTTACCTTTAGCCGCATGTCATGAAAACAGAAGATTAAAATTTTATTAGGGCATTATATAGCCAAAATTACTCAAACTCCATCAAGAATAAAACCCTTACTCCCCTCCCAAAGATCAAGAATCCATCTTTAAGTTCAAGATTTCCAAGAATCGAGTCAAGATTTGAGTTCTATTCTTCGAACTAAGTAATATAAGGTACGTGGGGTTTTCCTAAATTACATGGGCATGGTGAATGTGTTTTATTAAGTTTTTAAGGTTTAGAAATATTATATTCAGGAAGGGTTGTGACAACAATTTAAAGAATATGCATTTTGAATCCTTTTCAACGATATAATATTTTGGTCTTGAGGCCTTCCCTTAAATCTTGGTTCTCTTGTTTATATGTATATATGTGTTTTTAGTTTTAAAATATGAATTTAGAGAATGAATGATGAATTTCTCTCTCTCAATGCATTACTTTTTGATTTACAAATTATGGGATACTAAATTGTATGTCTTAAAGTATAAGTCAAGAGCTTTACTATCTTATATGAACTTTATGTTGGTTGAGAATTGAAGAGAGGGTTAATTTTTTGTTTTTCAATGCTAAATGTGATAATCAAAGGAATTGCATGTTTTTTTTTTGAGAAATTGACCACTATTTACTGAAATGTTGAAAAGAAAGAATATTTTCATGGTTTGACATATGTTTTGAAATATGAATCCTGTTGTACCGTTTGAATGTCTTGATGGTCTAAAATTTTTTTGAACGAAATATATATACATGATATTTTATGTCTTAGAATATATGACTTGCAAGTCTTGGTATGACGATACCAAAGCAGCTAATGCCTTAACAGACTGAGAATACAATAGAAGTCAGATTTGATTCATATTTTTAGAATTTTCTTTAAAAAAGAAGCATGTTTAAAATATTAAAAATGTGCTTAAGACATGTTAAGTGGTTACCCAAGAAGGAACGAGTTTGAAAACTCATTAACCGAAACCATGTTTTTCCGATATGGGTTATTATGTCCCCAAGAGGGATTATATGCTAGCCTAGTGCCCTATGGCGTATAAGAATTAGAAACTGAAAAGTTGCGACAAACTTAGGTTAGAGGTTGGACGTTGAGTTAAGGACGGATTCCATATAGCCCATGGAATATCAGAATTGTAGGGTGTACCACATAGCTCAGAAGTAACATAATGAGTGGTTCACATCTTCAAAAAAATGCTTCAAAGTCTTTTAAGTATACCTATGCATTTTCATGTATTGAATGTAAAAATGTTTCATAGATTGTTCTCACTTATAATATATAAAAGTATGTTGTTTTGGATTGCTCTACGTACCAGTACATCTGTATTGACCCCTATATTTTAGTATTTGAGGCACAGTCCCGGGGTCCTAAGAAGTAGATTGGTGTGTCTAAGAATTGCAGTTGGTGAGCCTCCCCTATTCCGAAAGGCCTGGTTATTAGAAATTCTTATTTTATTTTAATTTATGGTCTGATTAAGGGCCTTGTCCTAGTTTTTAGACAGAAGATGATTCACGTTGTTAGAGATTTTGCAGACTGGTGTCGTGTGTTTTAAATGTTAAGAACTTCCATTCGAATTGTTCAATTTACTTATGAGATTGACCGTGTTTTTGTATGATAATTTTCCGTATTTCTTTATATTGTATGATCTTTGTCCATGATTTCCATATACTGATAGGTTCTCGGGCCTTCACGGTTTGAGATGCTCATTGTGGTTAGGGCCTCAGCTCGATAGTGACAAACTTAGTATCAAAGCACGATTCATGGTCCCAGAATGTCTGCAAAATTGCATCAGGTAGAATTTTTTTTATGGGTGTGTAGCGTGCCACACTTATAAGCAGGAGGCTACAAGGAATTTAGGAATATATTTTTTTTTCATTATTTAGTTCGTTCTATAGAGTTTGACTGTCCTCTAATCAATGATTTTCTATATTTTAGAAAGTTATCTTGCCTCTCCGGCGATCCAAAAAATAGAATACCCAAGATGAGAATGTATGCCCTGCCCATGAGATGCAGACCTGCCATGGAGCTCATACTCCTGAGTTTGTTGAAACTCCCAGAGTTCCATCAACTCAAACTATTCCACCTAGAGATCCTTGATTTGGAGCTAAACGTATTCAACCTTTCCAGATGGAAGTCTCTAATGCTGAATTCTAACAGGGGTGTGTCCAATCAGTGGTATAACGAATGGGAGGATTCAAAGGGTAGAGATACTGAGTCTTTCGTGTGGGGTGAATTTGTGAAAGCTTTCTTGGATTATTTCTTTCCCCAGGAATTGAGGGAATAAAAGGCTGATGAATTATGAACTTGAAGCAAGGAAAAATGAGTGTTAAAGTGTATACATTAAAGTTCACCCAGTTATCCCGTTATGCTCCAGAATTAGCGGGCAATATGAGAGCTCACATGAGAAAGTTTTCATCCGGTCTCTTGGATGATCTGGTGTTGGAATGCAAGGGAGCAATACTAAATACAGATATAGATATCTCCAAGTTATCTATTAACATGCAACAGGTTGAAGAACAAAAGAAAAGGCTAGCTGAGGTAAGGGAAAAATAAAGGCAAGCTAAGAGGGCTAGGTTCACAGATCAAAATAACAGTTAGCACCAAGGTACCAATTGGGGTAATAAGTGGTCAAAGAAGATGTTTTGGAGTAATGCTCAGTCTTTAGCTAGCGCCCCAGCACCTAAACCTCCAGCTGATCGGCGATTCGAAAATATTCATCCTAATAATGGATCGGGAGTACAGTGTACTCAGTCCCAAGGCAGTGTGGCTTAGCCAGGTAAGTCTTTTCTGCAATGTGGAACATGCGGTAAACTTCACCCAGGGAAGTGTCAGTTGGGCAGGTTGGTGTGTTATACTTATGGTCTGTCAAGATATTTTTAGAGAGAATGTCCTTCCGCAAGAGGGAATTTTGGTGGCGCTAAGTCTCAAGAAAATTCCACAGCCCTACCAAAAACCAAGGGTATCACTTCAGCTATCGGAGGTGGTCGCAACCGGTTATATGATGTATCTAACCGCTAGGATGCAAAGGCTTTGCCAGATGTTTTGAAGGGTACCTTGAAAATTTTATCCCATAATATGTATGTGATTCTTGATCCAGGGTCTACCTTGTCTTATGTTACCCCATCTGTGGCCATTAGTTTTGGTTTTGAGCCTGAAATTATTCCAGAACCTTTCTTTAAATCCACTTCTATTGGTGACTCTATTATGGCTAGGTGGGTGTATAGAAACTGTGTCGTGTCTATTGGTTATCATGATGCTATGGAAGATCTTGTAGAGCTGGATATGATTGACTTTGATGCTATTTTAGCGATGGATTGGCTCCATTCGTGTTATGCCACGTTAGACTTTAGAACCTGAAGGGTCACTTTCTATTTTCCAAATGAGCCCATAATAGAGTGGGAGGGGTATTCTTTAGCACCTAGGGGGAAGTTCATATCTTATCTTAGAGCCGGAAAACTTATATTAAAGGGTGGTCTGTATCATCTTATTCGAGTCAAAGATTCCAATACTGAAAGTCCTTCTCTCAAGTATTTCCCTGTAGTTAGTGAATTCTTAGAAAACTTTCCCGATGATCTCCTAGGGATACCACATAACAGGGAGATAGATTTTGGTATTGACTTGTTGCTGGACACTCGTCCTATTTCTATCCCACCATACAGAATGGATCCTGCTGAATTAAAAGAGTTAATAGAACAGTTAAAAGATCTTATTGACAAGGGCTTTATATGTCTTAGTGTTTCTCCTTGGGGTGCACCTGTACTCTTCGTGCATAAGAAATATGGCTCCCTCCATATGTGTATAGTCTACCATCAGCTAAATAAGGTGACTATTAAAAATAAATACCCCCTTCCCAAAATTGATGATTTATTTGATCAACTCTAAGGTGTCAAATATTTCTCTAAGATAAACCTTCGTTTTGGGTATAATCAGTTGAAGGTTAGAGAGGCAGATATTCCCAAAACAACTTTCCAAATCCGATATAGCCATTATGAATTCTTAGTTATGTCCTTCAAATGGACTAATGCCCCTACAACCTTTATGGATCTAATGAATAGGGTGTTTCAATAGTTTCTAGACCTGTTCGTCATAGTTTTCATTGATGAAATCTTAGTTTATTCTAAGAATGAGGAGGATCATGCTAGTCACCTCCAAATCAACCTTTAGACCGTCAAAGATCATGAGTTGTATGCAATGTTTTCCAAATGTGAATTCTGGCTTAGTGCTATTACATTCCTGGGGCACATTATTTCTAATGAGGGGATTAAGGTTGACCCACAAAAGGTTGAGGTAGTGAGAAAATTGTCCAGACCCATGACTCCAATCGATATTCAGAGAATCTTGGGTTTGGCCTGGTATTATAGAAGATTTGTAGAGAGTTTTTCCTCCTTAACAACTCCACTTATTAAATTGACTCAGAAAAAAGGTAAAATTCTTGTGGTTTGAATCCTATGAGAATAGCTTTCAGAAACTGAAAGAAAAATTGACTACCGTACCAGTTTTGACCCTTTTCGAGGGTACAGAGGGTTTTGTTGTGTATTGTGATATATCCCGGGTGGGACTTGGGTATGTGCTTATGCAACATGGTAAAGTGGTAGCCTATGCATCTAGGCCGTTGAAAGTGCATGAAAAGAATTATCCCACCCATGACTTAGAGTTAGCGGCTGTAGTGTTTGCACTTAAAATCTGGCGACATTATCTTAATGGGGTGCATGTAGATATATTCACTGATAACAAAAGTTTGCAGTATGTTTTCTCGCAGAAAGAGTTGAATCTCAGTTAGAGGTAGTGGTTGTAGTTGTTGAAATATTATGACATAGGCCTGTACTATCATCCAGGCAAGGTAAACATAGTGGTCGATGCCCTTATCAGGTTATCAATGAGCAGTGTTTCTTATTTAAGGAAGAAAAGAGGGAGATGGTGAAAGATATTCACTGACTTACAAATCTGGGAATTCGACTCCTAGATTCTGAAAATGGGGGAGTAATTATTCATGAGATAGCTTAATCCTCCCCATGTACCGAGGTTAAGGAAAAGCAGGATGAAAATCCTATCCTGATGCAAATTAAAATGGTTGTTGGTCAACAAAAGGTTATGGCGTTTGAAATTGGTGGTGATGGGATTTTGAGGTATCAAGGTAGGCTATGTGTGCCGAATCTAGATGGGTTGTGAGAAAGAATTCTCAAAGCAATTCACACTTTGAGGTATGTTGTTCACCCAGGATCTACAAAAATGTATCATGATCTTAAAACGATTTATTGGTGGAACAATATGAAATATGATGTTTCTAAGTGTTTGAATTGTCCACAAGTCAAGTTAGAATATTTGAGGCTAGATGGAACTTCCCAAAAGATAGCTCTTCCTATGTGTGATGGGTGAGCAGATGATAACATGTTTGAGTCTTTTAACTGCGAATAATTGCAAAGTCTTAAGCAATTTTTGTCGTTTTTGATTGTTTTCTCTTTGATATTGCAGTAAAAGTCGAGATGCAAGAGAACTAGCAATAATGGAAGTAAAAGAGTTGATTTCTGAGAAAGTAGAGAGGGAAGTATAGTTGACGATTATCTGATATGTCGTCAGCCTTGTGATAAGCTATTAGAGTTGCCATCAGCCTTAGACAGAGAATGACATTTAGCTGGAAGAAGTTACGACAACCTGTGATAGGCCATCAGAGTTGTGATAAGCCGTTAGGCTTAGGCAGTGCTTGAGGACTTGAAGTAAAGAAGCGGCGGTAATTCTGATAAGTCATCACATATTTGATAAGATGTCAGGCTACATCGTCAGCTGAAGATAGAACTTGTTCAAATGTGAAGAGGAGCTGACGACATTCTTGATAAGGCATCAGACTCCTGATAAGCCGTCACACATGTCGTCATCTGTCTGAGAAAATACTATGATCTGTGATTTTGTTTCCATAATTAAGATGAAGTATTTAAAGAATGTGTTAGGGTTTTCTAATAAAGGGTGGAGAAAAATATTGAACTTATTCAAAAGTCAAAGACACCTTTTTTTGGGGCTCAAAACTTAGAATTCAATTTTCAACTCTTTGATTTGGTTGTGGGAATTTTCTCTTGAACTTAGAAGAGAATCAACTTCATACTTCATTGTTTGTAAGTTTAATTACTTTGAATGATGATTATAATTATTGATATTTCTTTATTTCTCATGTGGAACTAAAATGCACAACTAGGGTTGTGGGATATATGATTATTCCCCCATGGATTTAATAGTTGGTTAGGGTTTGAGTGATTGTGGGGACATCTTGATAATTCCTTTGTTATTATTGTTATTTATTGGTTGCAAACAATAAATCCCGCCTTATGTTGATTTGCTCAAACTGAGAAATAAACTAAAGATAGCTAACCATCAACATGGATTTGGGAAGGTTAAGCTCTGATCTAATGATTAATGCTGTAACAAGATTCATCAACTTGAGATAAAATCAGTATGAATAGAATGATTTCCTAAGTTTGAGAGAATTAGGGAGTTCAACATATAGGCAGGATGAAAAACACTTAGATGAGACCGTTGAAATTGATAATTTGGTGTTTCCCATAAGTCATGAGAACCCAATACTATAGTTAGTATTTAATGGGAATTAATAATCATAGTGATCACAACCCTAGTTCCTTTCTATCACTGATTTGAACTATTGAAATTTTAGTTTTGAGCTATGAAGCAAGTTAAAACTTTAACATTTGTTTGATCATCAAAAAACCCCATTTTATCTTTTCGTATCATTTGTTTGAATTCAAATTGTAGCTATAGTTTCAAATTAGTTTAATCGCCACTCACATTGTTCCTCGTGGATTCGACCCCGATTCTAAAGTTGGGTAAATATATTGACGACGATCGGCTCACACTAAATTGACATATAAGTTGAGTGTTATCAATGTGGAAGTGGGTGATTATAGATCGGATGACCAAGTCCGCTCATTTTCTTCCAGTAGGGATGAATTTTTTGGGGGATGACTATGCTAAATTATACATTCGAGAGATAGTCCATTTTCATGGTGCTCCAGTGTCTTCCCAGCTTTATCGATCATTTCAGAGAGGTTTAGGCACCCAAGTGAACTTGAGTACCACCTTTCACCCTTAGACTGATGGGCAAGCTGAACGCAATATTCAGAACCTTGAGGATATGTTGATGGCCTACACAATTGACTTCAAAGGTAGTTGGGTGGATCATTTTTCATTGATAGAATTCATCTACAACAATAGCTACCATTCCAGTATTCAGATGGCTCCTTTTGAAGCACTTTATAAAAGAAGATAGAGGTTGCCAATTGGATGGTATGAAGTTGGTAAAAACCAGTTGTTAGGGCCTGACCTTATTCATCAAGCAATGGATAAGGTGAAGATTATTAGGGAGCAATTTAAGACTGCTCAGAGTCGCCAGAAGTCTTATACCGATGTTAAAAGGAGAGATTTAGAATTTGAGGTTGATGATTGGGTTTTCCTATAGGTCTCCCTTATAAAAGGAGTCATGCAATTTAGAAAGAAGGGTAATCTTAGTCCTTGTTATATAGGACCAAATCATATTGTCATAAGGATAGGTGGGGTTGCCTATGAGTTATATTTTCTCGCAAGTTTGGCTTCTGTACATCTAGTATTCAATGTGTCCATGTTGAAAAAATGCATTGGAGATCATTCCCTAGTGTTTCCTGTAGAGGAGATCAATCTGAAAGACTCCTTGTCATATAAAGAAAAACCCATTGCCATTTTGGATTGCTAAGTTTGAAAGCTGAGAAGTAAGGATATAGCTTCGGTTAAGGTGTTATGGAAGAATCAAAAAGCTGAGGAAGCTATATGAGAGTCAGAAGATGACATGTGTACTAGATACCTAACCCTTTTTGAGACCGTGGATGGCGACATAGAAGGTACAAGTCATATACTACTCTCTTTATCTTTTCCTTAGTCTACTTGAAATTGCTCTTGTCTGTATTTCGAGCCATCATTTGGGGATGAATGATCCCAATGGGGGATAATGTAACACCCTAGCATTCTCGAATTAATATCGCCCTTAGTATCATGCAAGAGGACTCACATCCAGAAATTTCTCTAAGTGTTAAAAAGGACTTAGTCATATTTTGAGACCTTAACTTCAATGTTTTTTAAATTAACCTTTCCGACCCTGAGACCGTAGGTTTTTCAGTTATTCATGTTCAGGGGTGGAAAAAGGATGTCTTGGGGGAGTTTCAGATTTTTTGGATGAGGTTTGAGGTATATTTTGATTCCCAAAATAGGAGGTCACCACATTTGCAGCTCATCGCGGTGCCTATAATGGTGGAACACTTGGCGCGTCGCAACAAAGCCCAAATTCGGGTTTTTGTTGCGAATTTTAAATCCAAGGAGCAGTCTCATCTTTTTACTATAGCCCCAAGTCATGAAAACAAAATATTAAAACATTATTAGGGAATTATATGCCATAATTACTCAAATTCCATCAAGAAATAAACCCTAAATCCCCTCCCCAAAGATCAGAATTCATCTTTAAGTTCATGATTTCCAAGAAATAAGTCAAAATTCGAGTTCTATTCTTCGAACTAAGTAATCTAAGGTATGTGGGGTTTTCCTAAACTACATGAGCATGGTGGAAGTGTTTTATTTAGTTCTTAAGGTTTAGAAATAATATATTCATGAAGGGTTTTGAGAACAATTTAAGGAATATGCGTTATGAATCCTTTTCAATGATATAATATTTTGGTCTTGAGGCCTTTCCTTGAATTTTGATTTTCTCGTGTATATGTATATATGTGTTTTCAGTTTTGAAATATAAATTGAGAGCATGAATAATGAATTTTCCCTCTCTCACTGCGTTACTTCTTGATTTATAAATGATGGGTTACTAAATTGCATGCTTTAAAGTATGAGTCAAGAGCTTTACTATCTTAGATGAACTTTATGTTGGTTGAGAATTCAAGAGATGGGTAATTTTTTATTTTTAAATGCTAAATATGATAATCAAAGGAATTGCATGTTTGTTTTGAGAAATTGACCACTATTTTCTAAAATGTTGAAAAGAGAGAGTCTTTGCATGGTTTGACATATGTTTTGAAATATGAATCCTCTTGTACTATTTGAATGTTTTGGTGGTCTGAACATTTATTTGAATGAAAAAGTTGTACATGATATTTTAAGGACTAGAATATATGACTTGCAAGTTCTTGGTATGATGATACCAAAGCAGATAATTCCATAATAGACTCAGAATAGAATAAAAGTCAAATTTTATTCAGATTTTTAGAATTTGATTTCAGAAAGATGCACGTTTAAAATGTTAAAAATGGGCATAAGAGATGTTAGGTGGTTACCCAAAAAAAGGTATGAGTTTAGAAAAATCATTTCCCGAAACCGTGTTTTGCCGATAGGGGTTATTTTGTCCCAAAGAGGGATTATATGCTGGCCTAGTTCCCTGTGGTGTATCAGAATCAGAAACTCCAACCTTTGCAGCAAATTTGGGTTAGGGGCTTGTCCACCGAGTTAAGGGTGGATTCCATATAGCCCGTGGAATATCAGAATTGTAGGGTGTACCACTTAGCTCAGAAGTAAAATAAAGAGTGGTTCATGTTTTCAAAGAAACGCTTCAAAGTCTTTTAAATATGCCCATGCGTTTTCATGTATTGTATGTAAAAATGTTTGATAGATTTCTCTCACTTATGTTATATAAAAGTATGTTATTTTGGATTGCTCTGCGTACTAGTACATCTGTATTGACCCCCTATATTTTAGGATCTAAGGCATAGTCCCGGGATCCTGCTAAGCAGTAGATTGTTGTGTCTGAGAATTACATTTGGTGAGACTCCCCTATTCTGGAAGTCCTGGTTATTAGACATTGTTTTATTATTTTGATTTATGGTCCGACTGGGGGCCTTATCCCAGTTTTCAGACAGAAGAGGATTTCACGTTGTTAGAGATTTCACTGACTGGTGTCATGTGTTTTGAATATGAAGAACTTCCTTTTGAATTGTTCAGTTTACTTATGAGATTGACCATATTTCTGTATGACAATTTCTCTTATTTATTTATATTGTATGATCTTTGTACATGATTGCTAGATAAAGTTGGGAGCCTGGGCCTTCATTGTTCGGGATGCTCGTCGAGGTCAGGGCCTCGACTCGGGTTGTGACATTAACCTTTGGTTTTATGGTTTATGCCATAACAGGATCAACCTCTTAAGAATTTAATTGGTTAATCTAATATTTTCTTTAAGTTTGAAAGAATTAAAGTGTAACCATCTTTTAGATTTGAGTAACAATTAGATGGACTCTATTTCCCAATTAGCCTTGCAATTGGATTTGTTAAATAAGGAATTGAGATAACCCACAACCCTTGTTGTTGAAAAACCTTGGTGACCATAGTCCTGGTTTACTAATTCTCATTGATTTTACTTTGTAAATTAATCACTAGCTTATACACTGAGTAAACTCTGAACAATCGTAGTTAACAATATAATTCTCCTTTATTTTTGAAAACTTTTGATTAACAGTTTATTAATAATCATACGACTTAGTTTACACCATATTCCATATGGGATTCGACTCCAACCTAGTTGGGTTATATATTTGACAACGATCGCTTACACTCTTTTAGGGGAGTTGTAATTTGGGTGTATAGTACTCGTATTCAATGACATTTTAGAGTAACTCTAACGACACTAGATTTTGGTGTTGTTTGAGTTGTATTGCTTAGATGTTGTTTGGTTATTGCTTTTGATTTGACATTATTTTAAAGTGTCAGTTTTTTTATTTCATTATTGATTTTCTTTTGATTTATTCTATTTTTTTGTGTTGGTCTTACCTACCAAAGTTGGGTCGGGGTAGATACCATCACGACCTCAAAATTTTGGATTGTTACGCTTTCTATCACCATCCCATAAATTCGTACAATAATTATATCTGGAATCACATCTTTCTTTTCATAGTCAATAAAGGATGGAGGGGTAGAACTTTACCTTGATTTTATGTATATTTCAAATTAATAAGAACCCTCTTCAACGCCAAACTTTCCTGTTCATAGAAACACCTTTAGACAACAAGAAAACAAGTAAAAAACAAAACTATACCAAAAGGGGTGGCCATGGAGCTTCTTGATCTAAGTGCTTCCTGAACACAACTAATGTGTGGAGATTTTATCCACATTCTTTTCATGTTAAAACCATGTGAAAATACAGCCAAAAACTTACCTTTAATCCTCGGAAAAACTTGAAAGAGCAAGAACTATAGAAAGGAAAAAAGGGTGGTTGTTTTTCTTTAGAGAGAGAGAGAGAGAGATCGTGTCTTGTTTAGCTTATGGAAAAATCTGGAATATTATATGAATATATGGTTATATATTGGAATTTTTAAGATGGATTTTGAGCCTTGAATCTTACGCACCCATCTTCTCCATTTAGTTACAATTTGTGGCCAATAATCTCAAAGTAGGTAATTCACCAACTTGATAACTTTTAACTTTTTGGCTTAGTATTTAATTATTCTACTCTGTAATCCTTAATCTATTTCATTTAATATAGTCTACATACATAAGTAGATCAAATAAGACAACCTCAATATTATATAGAAAGTCCAAACATACAACGCTATTAGCAGGTGAAGCTCTAGCAAGTAGGTGACTTACTTGTTCTCCGATTCATTTATATTTCCAAGTCTCATTGCCTCAAACTATATTTTCCATGTCAGTGCAGTGGAAACATGGACTTTTCTTCAAACTTAGACTTTTTTTCATATGTCAAAATAAATTTGTCAATGTTAACTTAGTCATACATATCTGGAAAAGTATGGGACATTACAAAGTGAGGGAGCCAGTGTGTGCACTATTTTGTAAAACATATAATGGAAATGCATATTTTGGGATGACTTGTATTAAAGTCGCGACCCAAGACTTGGACCACAGTGACACCTATCTCAACCTTACCGATAGGCGAGCCAACCGCAATACCACAAGTAAGATGACAAAATATGAATCTGTGGAACTAGAATTTAAAATAAATATAAGTCATAAATCAGAATTTTCGAAACATCTTGTAAGGTATATGTCACGACCTGAGTCTAAACCCTAGCTGTAACCAATACCTGGATAATTTTTGGCCTAAGTGAACCACTTGGCATATCTCATGAGCATTTAGATGGAACATAAATAACAAGGAAAAAAAAGCAGAAGCTAACACATGGGCTTAAACTTTGAAGAGTAAAGATAAAATAAAAAGAATAGAATTCCATTTCTGAAAACATAAGATCTCTTAACAACTGGTTACAATTTACTCAACTGACTGTCTATATTCTCTAAGAAGTCTCTACAAAAATTTAGGTACTGGTCATGGGACAAGAATCCAAAATACATTTATGTACACAAAGTGCTACCAACATGACTACAGGACTGTGCCTGTCGAAAGATGAAAAAGTCATCAATAGTTGAAGATTTTAATCCTACCAGAGGCTATGGTCATGTCTTTAAATAACTGAATATACATTGCATAAAAAATATAGTGCAAAATATAGTAAATATAATGAAATATATTGGCACGCTAGTTATATACATATACATGTAACCTAATAAGCTGAAATAGAATATGAGAGAATAAGAATAATAATTAAACAAGATAAAAATCTGAAGAGAATAAGAAGTTATAAAATTTTCATACAATAAATTTATAATCAACATGCACCATGCGATCTCATGAAGCACCAACTTAGAATACCAGTGGGAAAGGGCTTTCCTACACATGCCAACGTGTAGAACCTATCTATCTATAGAACCAATCTAATCCTCTTTGGCTAACATAAACCTACGGTGGCAATGTAGTTTTGGGATGGGGGTTATCTAGAATGCAAGTTAACTCATTGCTAAATAATATTACCAAAATATATCTATATAGATCATAACATATGTATCTAGAAATATATGATGTCATGCTGTGAGACAATCCTCAAATCTTAAGCTTATCTAGAAGCTTATCATGAGTCTTGTTAAAAATCTCTTTATTGAAACTCTCTTGTGTGAGACTATGCTCTAATCTTTCTTTCTTAATTTATATACTGAAATCTCTTTCTAAATCATGACTTTTCAAGATCATGTTTATGGATAAAATCGTTGGAAAACTTACTAAAACATGCACAACTTGTAGATTCTCAAAATAACTTTTATAAACTCATAAAAAATCTTAAAATATTCTTAGAGAATCAAAACCATAGAAATGTGAAATATTCCATTAAGACTTAACACCTTTCATGAGAATCACATCTAGAAAATAATGGGGAAACCCTAGCTTTAAATATAGTTTCAAATATCTTAAAAATAATCGGGCGTAACAATGGAGAGGATCCATCACTGAATCTTGTGTACCTGATGGAAGCTTAGAATTCAAGGAAACAACTTGACTTGAATGTTGAAACTTGAACATTAGATTTGCTTGAAAAATCTTTCTTGTGGAATTTATCTTGAGAGAATAGGGTTCCAATTGATTAAAATTGATGGTTGAATTTTATTGTGTCTTATATAGGTTTTTAGGGAGTCAAAAAGGTCATAAAATAGGTAATGGATAAAATAAAAACCTTGAACCTTTTGAATTAGGAGAAATCTTTTGCATGACTTGTATTCGAAACCTATAACTCATAGTCACTCAATACGACTCATACTGTGAGTTGTAGTCATTGACAATGCTCTATCAAAATGACCATAACGTTTTACTCTAGACTTAGATTGACAAATGGTTGGTAGTGTTGAAAATAAGACTAAAAAACCTTTAGTTGTATAGGTATTGGATCATATAACTCTTCATATTCTAGGAGGAATGATCATTTAATGTTGCCATAGTAGAATCTTATTCTAGAACTTAACCAGTAGAGGAGTTTTCTACTTAATTTTGTGTTAGGGACTTCTTATGACCTTTAATCACATCCAATACTATTATCATATTTATATTTATATATTTTGGTATTTGACATGTCTTGGTATTGGTTTAAAAACTAATAAAGTCGACAAAATATATTTTGTAGCAAATCCTAGTTTCTCAGACAAGGTACTATAGATGGACATACGAGATGTGTATCATTTCATTACTCATGGAATGTGTCGTAAATTGGGGAACAAACTTTAAGACAACTAAATCCAATCTACAAATGCATAGTCCAATTCATGGTTTAAAATCATGGATCATATTATGGCTTATGGAGACTGGGCTTAAAGACTGGCTACTGGAAGCTCTTCACGTCAACTAGTACGAGTCATACATTGAATGTATGGATATTATAGTGAGTCATACAAAGTGGGGAGATCTTATCGGTTAACATTGGTTTCCGCATTGCAAACCACGACTTTTGTGTTTATTCCACAGGCCGTGAGTTGACTCATGGTTACCTGGGAATGGAAAAAATTAGGGACTTAGTTTCACGAGTCAATCCAAGATTTGTGGACTACTTTTATGGGTCGTGGATCCTATAAAGTTTTGAGGTTTTACAATATCTCCCTTATTAAATCATTTATCATCGAATGATGACTAAATAGAAAGAAAAATATGGAAAGAATCATCAGAAGTTGATCATAAATAAACTATGCTACGGCTAGGAACTCAACTAGTGAGTACATAAGCATTAGTGTAACACCCCCAAAATTAAAGCCAATAATAGAACCATGATTTAAGTTCATGAAAAAATTAAACATCATATTTTGGTAGTTTTATAAGTGATTTAGAGATATATTAAGGCCTTAAATAACTCCTATCTTTTAGACATGTCAAAACATCCCTTAGAGATTAAATTCTTATGAAGAATATAACTATAGTCATATTCAAACGAGCATAAATTTTGGGTTACTAAGGATTTTTGAGTTCAAAACCTACCATTAGTTATATAATTGAATTATCTTTTCAACGCCACCAACCACCATTAGTTATATAATTGAATTATCTTTTCAACGCCACAAACTTTGCCTTAATCCTATATCAGAGTAAAATGTTATGGCTAAATTACTGAAGCACTGTCAAAGTTGCCAGTGACAATGAATCATTGCCAGACATAATGAGTCGTTATGAGGGAGTTGTTGCCACGAAAGTAAGGGATGAATTTGGGTCCTTTGACCACGACTCAAGCAACGACTCATGGTCAGACCTAACAAGTTGTTGCCTAAGTTGTCGAAACTTCTTCTAGGAGTTTCCTAGATGGGTTTTGAGATTTTTTTGACTTTTACCACTCTTTAACCCCAAAACTATGTCTTTTAAACTATTCTAAAGCTAGATATAGAACTTAAACAACTCCAAATCCCTCATTCTCAACACACCACACGAATTACTCAAGAAACATGCGACTTTACACTCTTTCAAAGCTAGAAATTAGGGTTCTTCATATACAAGTTCAAATCCTCAAAACTTAAATTCAATAATCAAAACAATCAAGTATGTTAGTATTAAATGAGGATCTGCTTTCATCCTCATGCTTAAATTATAATTTTGTTCATAAATTTTATGATTTTCATAAACTAGGGTTTTTACCCAATTATTGCTCCAAGCTTAAATTCAATCTCCCATGATATAATTGTCACTCATAAGCAAGTTTTAATAATTATTAATGGTTTTGTAGGCCCATATTATATCAATCACGCTATTCTTAAATCCATGCATGATTTATTTGATATTAGTTAAGATTTCAAGAATATGATCAATCTATATGAGATTTATCAATTACAAGACTATTAAGCACTATTTATCATGATCTTGAGGATTTTAATCCATTAATTATATGAGAATTATGCAATTCATTATGCTTGAAATCATAATATTTGATTATATGAATACTCATGCTATTGATTTTTCCACTAATTATGATGATATATTGATACCCAGCAAGACCAGAGGATATTATGATGATATAGATGCCCGGAAAGGTCGAAGAACACTATGATGATATTGATATCCGATAAGGCCAGAGGAAACTATGATTATATTGATTCCTGACAAGGCCGAAAGATACTATGATGATATTGATATCCGGCAAGGCTGAAGGATATTATGATGATATTGATACTCCACAAGGCCAGAGGATACAATGATGATATTGATACTTGGCAAGGCCGAACAACATTGTGATGATATATTGATATCCGACAAGGCCAGAGAATGATTATGATGATGCATTATTACCCGGCAAAGCTGGAAGATGATTATATTGATGTGCCTACGTCTGCATCTACTATTTCAAGTAAAGTTATCCCTATATATGGAAAATTATATGCTTATATATATATACTTTTGTGTAATTTGGGTGATATTGATATTAGGGGTGCCAATTGTAGATCGAAAGTAATAAATATTCATAATATGGTATGATTGATGATTAGTGATAAATATGAATTAGTGGTGGATATTAGTTTAAGTGGCTAATTTTAACAACCTAAAATTTAAGCCCTTGGAAATTTCTGAGTTGAGCTTATGTCCCAACCTATGAATCACCTTACGAGTCGTAAGGTTAGCTTACTAGTCGTAGGGCCCCAATCGTATGGTGTCCAGTGAGTTCTCCCATGTCACTTCCTTAGTAAATACTTGCACCTTACGAGTTTTCACTTTACGAGTCGTAGTGTGCCTTTTGCAGCCAAACCAGTGTAATACCCAAATATTTTTGTCCTGACCATGACTAGATCCTACGTGTCATAATGAATCTGTTGTAGTGTGTGACTCATAAGGTAAACATTGAGGGGTCCTTGAGCCACTTCTCAGATAATGAGTCATGGAGCTGACTCGTAGCTGGACGTCACGAGTTGTAAGATGACCCGTGATGATTAGGTGATATTTTCTGTACTTTTAAGAAGGGGTATTCTTGTTATTTCCCTCTTTCCCCACTTATGAACGATGCCTTTAAATCATATTAGGGACCCTATTCTAAATACTTAGCAAATCAAAACATACTCTTTTCTCTCTTAAATCCTTAAGTCAAGAACTCCTATGGTTTCAAAGGATTTGGCAATTAGAGCATCCAGGGGTTGATTTCTCTCCTTAATTCTTGATATCTCAGGCATGTTACTCTTCCCCAATGTTTATTTTGTTAAAATAATGAATTTAAAATTATTATTCATGTAGTTTAGTTGTGGTTTAAGAATGTGGGTTGAGGGTTTTGAGCTTCAATAAATGAATAATTTTTCCTATGGATTTTATGAATAATGCGTGGTTTGAATTGATATGTTTGAACTATTTGGGGTGCATGATATGGTTAATTGGAATGGGGACACAATCTAGTTGGCAAAATTTTTGAATTCAAAAATATTAAAGATTATTTGGATCATTGTTCCAATGTATCTCAACCTTTCTGTAAGTTCCAATTTAGAAGGCTAAAATTGACTATTAGAAAACAATGGCCAATAAAAAGAATTCTCCTTTTTAAGTTTATTTTAATAATCATAAAATTTCCCTCTAATAGAATTTTTTTGAATATTGTAATTGGTATAATCTCAACCCAATCTTGTAAAACTTGTCTTAAACATAAAGATATGCATATTGAAGTACTTTTAGAACCATTTCATAATATAAAGAGGTTATTAGAACATGCTGATTTTGATTTAATTAACAAAGGGGGTTGTTCCCCCAAGTTAATGGAATAGTAATGGAATGTTGATATGACCTTGCATGTTTAGTTGGTATGATGATACCAACAGTGTATGCCTAATGTGTATCATGGTTCAATGAATAGGAATGCGTAACTAATTTAATTGGACTTAAATAGGGTTGTGTAGTTGGGTCATAAAAGTGGAGATCCCGAGGGATCAATATTGGAAACCGCATTTATGGTGCTGGGTCAAAATGGAAAAGTGTTTGAGTCACGCTTTCTTATGATCGGGTGTTTGAGTCACCCTTTTTAAATGATTGGGTGTTCATGTCACCCTTGATATATGACCGAGAGGTTTGAGTCCCCCGTGGTGCATATGTATATATGATTACTCTCTGGTTCATGTGGCTAACACACATTGGGCCCTTTTAAAAAGGAGAGCTGAGCCCATATAGCCCATAGATGACTTTTTATGATGGTTGAGCTACACAATTCAAGCTAATATTTTAAAGTTCATGCTAAGACTTGTTCCCTATCCCGACATGTTATATTTATGTATATGTACATGCATATGGTAGTGTTCATTGGTTTTGGATGATTTTAAACTTTGATCATAGCATTATTTTATCCCTTCCCTGAGTTGCATGCTAGATCTTGCCTTGCTAACCATTTTTGGTTGTTGTATCCCCATGCAATGTATGAACCAGATATGTTTCTACCATTCCTACACAGTGATAGGATTTCTGGGTTATTTGCAGTTAGCTTTGAAGTGATGAGCTTCCATTCTTTGAAAGAGCTATCATTTTAAAGTTTTTTTTTTCATTTTATATCTTAGACTACTTCCATTGGATTTGTTTTTGCTATCATTGGGGGAATTTCCTAACTTAGTATGGTTTCGGTCTGTTTAAAGTCTTTGTCGAATACCATGTATTGGGATATTATTGAAACTTTTAAATTATTTTTCGAGCTGCCTATCTTGTTACATGTTTGAAACTCATCTTATCTCGTTATATATTCAGAATTCTTCCTCTTCTAGCTGTATTATGTTTTATTTAGCTATGTAAAGGGGGTGGTCTTCTATCCTCGATGGACTTGAGATACCCATCATAGCCAGACCCTAAATTAAGTTGGGACAAGCTTGGTATCAGATCCTAGGTTTATGGCCAGTTGAGTGTCTATAAAGTCGTGTCAAGTAGAGTCTCTTTTATGAGTCTGTAGTATGCCACACTTATAAAGGAAAGGCTACGAGTCATTTAGGAATGTTTCTCTTTCTTGTGTTTTGCTTTCGGGATGTAGAGTCTAGGATTTTTAAATCTCCTCTAATTCCTATTTGTTTACATTTAGATCATATCTCCAAGAATATATGATGCTTGTGGACTCTTCTATGTCTTGCCCAAGGACAACATTGATGGAAGTTCTCTTGGTTATGGGGTACAAACTCGGTATAGGTTCCTTGCTTCTGATTTTCCCCATGGAGTTCCACCGATTCCCTCTAGTCCGTCACAGACCCCTTAGGGTGATGTATCTAGTGCTGATTTTTGCTAGTTGATCCATTTGCTTACTCAGTTGGTTGCCTCTTAGTTGTGCCAGTTTGAGTGTGTTACTCCAGTCACTCTTTCTTCTGAGTCCATAAGGATTTTCCAGTTCATGAAGTTAAGTCATCCGACTTTCACTGGTTCCAAGGTTGAGGAGGATCCTCAAGGGTTCATAGATGAAATAAAAATAATTTTTTAAGTAATGCATGCTTCTAACTTCGAAGGTGTGGAATTTTCTGTATATCAATTGAAGAATATGGCATATTAGTAGTATGTGGAGTGAGAGAAGTAGAGGAGTAAGGATTGTGAGCCAGCTATGTGGGATGAATCTTCTAGTTCCTTTCTTGATTGATTCTTTCCTCAAGAGTTAAGGGAAACAAAGGCCAAAGAGTTTGTGAATTTGAAGCAAGGAAGAACGATTGTGAAAGAGTATACCTTGATATTTCATCAGTTATCTTGCTATGCTCCAGAGTTGGTATCTTTTATAAGGGATAAGATGAGGAGGTTTGCTTCAGGCTTGTCTCAAGACTTGGTGTTGGAGTGCATGGACATCCTGCTGAATAATGACATGGATATTTCTAGGCTTGTAATTTACATGCAGTAAGTTGAGGACAAAAAAAGAAACAAGCCAAAATTGGGAAAAGGCAGAGTAAGAAATTTAGGTTTCTAAGCAGGGTGGAGGTTAACAAAATAGTGGTATATATGGCGGTCAGTGGTCTAAGAAGAAGTGGGGAAATTTTGGTTCATATTATATGGCTAGTGCTCTATATCCTAAACCATCAGGTGATCGTCGCTTCTAGACAAATAGTGGATTTAGGGCACATGGTGACCAATCTCAAGCCAACGGAGCTTAGTTGTCCCCATCTTATCTTCCTTGCTATTTTTGTTGGTAGGTGCATCGTGGAGTGTGTGATGAAGGGAGGAATAAGTGATTTAAGTGTGGTCAACTTGGTCGCATGCTGCGGGATTGTCCTTTAAAGTTTTCTTCTAAAGCTAGTAAGGTTTTGGTTGCTACTTCTTCAACTCCTGCAAAAAAGGGTGCTACATCTAGTACTAGCATTGGTTGAAATTATCTTTATGCTCTTGCCACCCATCAAGAATTTGAGGCTTCTCCTAATGTGGTCATAGTACATTATAGCTTTTCTCTTGAGATGTGTATTTTCTACTTGATTCGGGGTCTACCCTTTCTTTTGTAACCCCTTTTGTGGTTATTTATTTTGGTTTTGGCCCTGAGTGTATTTTTGATCCCTTTTCTGTGTCTACCCCAGTGGGTGACTCTATTGTGGCTAGAAACATTTATATGGGTTATGTGGTATCTATTTTTGGTAGGGAGACATTGGTGGATCTGATAGAGTTAGATATGTTAGATTTTGATATTATTCTGGGGATGGATTAACTTCATTCGTTCTATACGTATTTTTATTGTAGAACCCAAAGGATCAATTTCTAAGTCCCAAATGAACCAGTGACTGAGTGGGAAGGTAGTTCTTTAACACCTAAGAGTAGGTTCATTTCTTATCATAGAGCCTGAAAATTTAATTCCAAGGGGTGCCTAAATTATTTAGTTTGGGTTAAAGATTTTATTTATGAGGTCCCCTCTTTGCAATCTATCCCTGTTCTTAATGAGTTTCGTGAAGTATTTCCTGATGATTTTCCTGGTATTTTTCTTGATAAAGAAACAGATTTTGGGATAGATCTTCTTCCAGATGCCCGTCATATCTATATCCCTCCTTATAGAATGGCTCCAACTGAGTTGAAAGAGCTAAAAGAGCAGCTGAAAGATCTTTTTATAATGGTTTTATTCACACTAGTATTTCTCTGTGGGGTGTTCATGTTCTTTTTGTGTCTAAGAAGGATGGGTCCCTACGAATATGTGTAGACTACCATCAATTGAATAAGGTGACTGTGAAGAATAAGTATCCTTTCCTAGGATTAATGACCTATTTGACCAATTTTGAGGAGCTAGATTCTTTTCTAATCTTGATCTTTGGTCGGGTTACAATCAGTTGAAGATTAGGTAGATGGATGTTCCTAAGACTGGTTTCCATACTCAGTATAGCCATTATGAGTTTTTAGTCATGTCGTTCGGTTTGTCTAATGCCTCATCGATATTTATGGATTTTATGAACTGGGTTTTCCATTAGTTTTTGGACTCATTCGTTATTGTGTTTATTAATGGCATCCTAGTTTATTCTAAGAGTAAGGAGAACGATGCTAATCACCTTTATATAGTGTTGTAGACTCTTAAGGATCTATGTTTATATGATAAGTTTTCAAAGTGTGAGTTCTGGTTGAATGCTTTGACCTTCATTGGTTATGTTATTTCTAGTGAGGGGGTCATGGTGGAACCACAGAAAGTTGTGGTGGTTAAAAAGTAGCCTAGAACCATGACTCCAATCGATATTTAAAGTTTTTTTGGGTTTAGTTGGGTCTTATAGGAGGTTTTTAGAGAATTTCTCTTTGATTGCTGCCCCATTGACTAAGTTCACTCAGAAGAAGGTGAAGTTTCTGTGGTCCAATTCTCTTTAATTGCTGCCCCATTGTCTAAGCCTTGTTTCTTACTTTGGCATGTTATATTTATGTATATGTATATGCATATAATTGTGTGAATTAGTTTTGGATGATTTAAACTGTTGATCATGGAATTATTTTATCCCTGCCTTGAGTTAGATGCTCGCGCTCGCCTCTCTAACTATCTTCAAATGCTATATCCCCACGCGATGCAACAACCAGAGACACTTCTACTTTTCCTACACAGTGATAGGATTTTTGGGTTGTCTGTAGTTAGATTTATAGTGGAGAGCTTCTATTCTATGTAATGGATATCATTTTAAAGTTTTGTTTTATTTTACGTCTTAGACTACTTCAATTGGACTCTTTTGGCTATCGTAGGAGGAATATCCTGACTAGTATGGTTTTGGTCTATTTAGAGACTTTATAGAGTACTGTGGATTGGGATGTTATTGAAATTCTTAAATTATTTTCTGAGTTTCCTATCTTGTTATATGTTCGGAACTCAGCTTATCTAGTTATGTGTTCAAAATTCATCCCCTACTAGTTGTATTGTGTTATATTTGTCTAGGTAAAGGGGGTGGTCTTCGATCCTCGATAAACTTGAGATACCTATCATGGAAAAACCCTGGTTCGGTTCATTACACTAATAATGACTAGTTGATAAATGAGGTTTAGGTAGTAATAATGACTAGTAATAAATGATGAATGGCAAGAAATGATGCTAGTGATAAATGATAGTCATCTAACAAATAATACTTAGTTATGTGGTAAATAATAATTGAGTGATGATTAGAGATTATATGATGACTAGTGGTCAAATGGTTAGTAATAAGAGATGTTTGGCTAGTAAAAAATGGCTAGTGTATATTGATGCTAATATTGTTAAATAGTGATCATATTATGGAATCTGAGTACAATGTCTAATGTTGGTGAATTGGTAATATTGTTAAATGTTGATAATATTATGGAATCTGAGTACAATGTCTAATATTGGTGAATTGTGAAATATTGGTAAATGACCGGTGGATGATAAGTGTGGAATGATTGTTATACAATGATGAAAGTTAGCTGTAATATTGAATTATTACTTTATTATTCTCTTGAGTGTACTCTCCAGTTGTATGGGAGGCAGTGAAGAGTTCTTTCCTTTGTTGCACCAATTGTTTCCTTGTGATGGTAATTTAAGATATGTTATTATTTAAAATTCTTACGTATGTTTGCATGACAATATTTGCATGTGTTGATACCATTTTTATATTATTATTTCTATTGAACTACTTATTATGTACAACAATGTTGGAGGTGATTCAGGTTCATTTCTATACGCTAACATAATTATGTTATCTGACATTTTATAATACTTATATCATGATTTATCTCAGCCGGCTGATGATGCTTACTAAGTACCCATTATTTTGGGACTTATAGTACACTTCTGTACCTTTTTAGGGCAGATCCAAGTACTAGCTATTAGCGTTGACTATTATTCGCGTAGTGATTTATTTTTGGAGATAGAGTGAGCTCTCGAAGTATGAGTCACCTATTTCCCTCTATCTTTATTTTTAGTCTTTATTTCAAGATAGATGTATTAACTATTATAGACATTAAGTTGTATTGATATTATTAGATGCTATTGTACTAGCTTTACCAGGTCGTGGTATCTTGTATTGACTATTTTTATATATCTAAAACACTTTTTTATTTATATATTGTGTTCTTAAATTTCATCTATGATGGACATTTCCTACCAAATTAACCTATTGTGTTAGCTTAGGGTGATGGTCTTGGCTTACCTACTTGTGGAATTTAGTACGTGCCATTATGACTTATAAATTGAGTCATGAAAAATTGGTATCAGAGACTAGGTTTCATTGATATTGTTGGTACAAGAGCAAGTGTCTAGTAGATTCCTACAGATCGAAATGATGATGTTCGTTTCCTATCTTGAGAGGCTATGGGACATTCTAAGGAGTTCTTTATTTTGTTTACTCATATTTTGCTAAGATTCTGAGTAGGCTTGTAGAAGTATTCCCTTGACTTTACTTTTTCATAGATATTTAGGACACGTGCTACCACTATACGAGATAAGGGTCCTGAGATCGAGCCTAGGGATCCTTCTCCTATTTATGGATGACCTAGAGGTCGTGGATAGCTGCGTGATGTGTCCCCAACTAGGAGATAGGATAGGACACTTTCCATAGGTCCTATTCTCACTCCTGAGCCAGAGATTATTCTGCCACAACCAGTAGTGGGCCAGGGACCAGCCCAGGCTCCACCAGGGTTTATTTATTCTTCAGTTCTTAGAGATACATTAGTTCAGTTTTGGGTTTAGTTTGCGGTGTGCCTTCTTATGGTGCACAGTCTACATATTAAAGTGGTACAGAGGTTCGTACAGTTGAGGTTCCTCTTTCACCGGTGGTTGTTCTACTATTAGTTGGTCAGACAATGGTTTCCTGGCCTGCTATGTCTTCTGTGGAGCAGAAAGTAATGGGTAGATTCTTGATATTAGCTTTGCCTTAATTTTATGGTGCTCTAGGAGAGGATGTATATGGGTTTTTGATTGCTTGATAGGACAAGCTTCATAATTTAGGCCGAGTTGAGACTCATTATGTGAATTACATCAGATTTCAGTTGGATTTGGCTGCTCGACATTGGTGGAGAGGTTATATGGATTCTAGGCTATCTAGATCTTCTTCTTTGTCATGAACTCAGTTCTCTGAGATATTGATGGAGAAGTACATGCTTTCCCGCCTTAGAGATCATTTGAGGGATCAGTTCTCTAGATTGGAGTAGGGCTCCATGACAGTTGCAGAGTATGAGGGTTATTTTCCTGAGTTGGCTAGGCATACGACTTCTATTCTAGATACCAAGTATGAGAGAGTTTGCTTCTTTATTGCTAAGACTTCCTATTTTTATGGATACTTAGAGTTTAATTACTATGGGTAGGTTTTTTACCAAGGTATCAACTAATGCTAGTGTGATGGAGGAGATGCACCATTATGGACGTGTAAGAGGCCTAGGTTTTAGGACAGATTTAGTAGGAGATGTCGTAGTTCCCAAACTAGAGATAATAGTTCTCATAGTAGGTATCCCCGTGTCCATCCTATCAGTCTTAGAGTCTGCCCAGTCGACCTATTCAGGCAACACTTTAAATTACTGATAAAGGTCAGTCTAGTGCTAGTGATCGCCCTGGTAAGGGTAGTGGTTAGTTTTCAAGTGGTTCATCTTCTAATTTTTCTAGTCGTGGCGGTTACTCTGAGTTAGTTGGATCTATTAGTTCTAGTTCAACGTATGTTTCCTATGTCACTTATGGACTTCCTGGACACTATTTGTAAGATTGCCCTAGTTATAGAAAGACTGTTGCCTCAGCTTATAGTGTTCCCCCTATTAGAGCAGTTCATCCCTCATAGTGTTTCATATCATGATCGTAGGGGTGGTTTCCAGGGTCCTCAAGGAGGTTCTCAAGCAGGTAAGATAAGAGGTTGGTCAGGTGCCTAGCCAGGTAGCGGGTGTGTTCAGTTGAATGTAGTACCTGCTAGACCCAAGGCTGAGACTTCAGATATTGTAGTTATAGGTATGACTTCGGTGTGCTTCCAATCGGCCCTTGCTATATTTGATTTGGGATCAACTTATTCTTATATTTTTGCTTATTATAAACCATAGTAGAGTTCTCTTGTGATTCATTATTTGTGCCATTGCGCGTATCTACTCCTGTGGGTAATTCTTTAATAGTGAATTGAGTTTTCAGATCATGTGTTGTGACTGTTAAAGATGTTGATACTTATGACCTTATTATTCTGGATATAGTGGATTTTAATATGATTCTGGACATGGATTGGTTATCCCACTATCATGCATTCATGGATTTATTTGCCAAGATCATTACCTTAGCCATACCTGATATACCCCTAGTCATGTGGCAGGGGGTGGTTACCCATGAGACGAATGGGATTATTTCTTATGTTCGTGCTAGGTGGCTTATTTTTAGGAGTTGTGAGTTTGATCTCACTTATATTCATGATACTAGTATGGAAAGTCAGTCTCTTGACTCTATTCCCGTTGTTTGTGAGTTTTCTAATATGTTCCTTTCCGACCTTCTTAGTATCCTTCTATCCATGGGATTAAGTTATTTATTGATCAAGATCCTAGCACCCGACCTATTTTTATGGCACCTTACAATATGGATCCTGCTGAGCTTAAGGATCTGAATTCTTAGCTTTAGGATCTTCTTGGTAAGGGTTTTATTAGGTTGAGTATGTCCCCTTAGGGAGCTCCTGTGTTTTTTGTGAAGAAGAAAGATGGTTCCACGCGTATGCATATTGATTATTGGCAGCTTAATAAGGTGATAGTGAAGAACCGTTATCCTATACCTTGTATTGATGGTTTGTTTGACCTGCTTCAGGGTGAGACAATGTTTTCTAAGAATGATTTGAGATCTGGTTACCATCAGTTGAGGATTTGAGCTTAGGATATCCCGAAGACAGCCTTTAGAACCCGTTATGGTTATTATAAGTTCTTAGGGATTTCATTTGGGTTGACTAATGCCCCAGCCATGGTTGTGGATTTGATGAACCAAGTATTTAGGCCTTATTTAGATTCATTCGTGATTGTGTTCATCGATGACGTCCTTTTGTATTGGACGAGCAGGGAGGAGGATGCACAATATTTAAAAATTCTGATCCAAGCCTTGAGGGATCATGTGCTTTTTTCCAAGTTCTCTAAGTGTGAGTTTTAGCTTGAGCTGGTGATATTCCTTAGAATGTGGTGTCTAAGGGTGGTATTATGGTTGACCCAACTAAGATTGAGGTGATTCGTGATTGGGCTAGACCTATATTTCCGATTGAGGTTCGTAGATTCATTGGTTTGTCTGATTATTATAGACACTTCATTGAGGGTTTTACTACTATTTTAGCACCTATGACCAAATTGACTCAAAAGGAGGTTCCTTTTCGATAGTCCGAGGAGTATGACTAGTTTGGGAATTCTGAGTTTAGGCCCCGCGATAATGATTTGCTTTAGGAGTTTTTGGATAGATTCAGGGTGATTTAGGATAGGTTGTGAGTGACTCAGAGTACGTAGAAAACCTATACAGAGCATAGGCTTCATTCCTTGAGATTTGGATTCGGTGATTATGTATTCATCCGTGTATCTCCTATGAAGGGTGTGATGAGGTTAGGGAGGAAGGTCAAGCTCAGTCCTTGATATATTGGCCCTTTTGAGATTCTTTGAATAGTTGGTAAGGTGGCTAAGAGTTAGCTTTACCACCAGACTTGGATGTTGTTCATCCAGTTTTTGGTGTCTCTATATTTCGACAATATATTCTTGATCCGTCTCATGTGCTTAGATAGGACTCAGTCAAGTTAGATGAGTGTTTGACCTTTGTGGAAGAGCCTATGCTCATTTTGGCTAGTGATGTCAAGTAGTTGTGTACTAGAGAGATTTTTGTAGTTAAGGTTTAGTAGTGGACATTTGGGAGATCGAGAGTGATATGCAGACCCATTATCTCTACCAATTCAAGTCTTCCGATACATCCTAATTCTTAACTTTTGGGAATGAAAGCTCTTTGATTAGTGGGTATTGAAATGAACTTTAGATTATTTTCCATATTTCCACTTATTTTCACTGTTAGAGCCTTTCCATAGCTACCCCAAGTCATTATGACTTGCTGGAGCCGACAGTTCAGCTACCGGGCAGTTCGTTTGGTTTTGAGAGCTAGTTCCCTTTTTTGAAGTCTCGTTGGCTCCAAATGGCCATGGGGAAAAAATTAGAAAACATTATTGTATGTAACTTTAAACTATTCCAGCAGCTTTGGAATATTGATTTTAGGCTACGTAGACCTTTGGTTTGGGTTTCGAGGCACCTAATCTCATTTTGACCTATTGGTTAGATAGTTAAGAAAATAAAATATAGGTATGGGACCCATATTTAGTCAAAGCGACCTCGTATAGAAAATCTGAGTGTACCAGCGCGTCCAAAACGTCAAATTTAGTATGGTTGCATAGTTTCTTTGCGTATATGTAGTTCTGGATAAATCTCAAGGGCTTAATGAAAATTTTAAAGAATTTCCAAGTTTTAGCTGTCAGCTGATGTAGCCGCGATTACCCTCCTTGGGCCGCGATGGCACATAGGTGTTGCGATTGCGACAAGTTGTGCAGGGTACAATATGCTACGATCGCATACTTTCACGTTGAGATAGCAACTTCTGAGGGCCTGGACTGGGTATAAAAGGACCCCTTAGTCTGCGATTTCACCCATTTTCATCTTGAGAACCAAGAACCCTAGAATAGTGTGGTAACTTAAAATTGAAGCTTTTGGGAGCTTGGGAAGCTAGATAAACATTTATTTTGTGATAATAATCCAATTTAATATAAGAATTCACCCTTTTCTTGGTGGAATTTCTTAGTTTATTGCTCAAAATCCCAAAATCCTTAGGGCTTGATTTTATCCCCAATTTAGCTTGGTTTTCACCCATTGTTAATGGTAATGATTCTTTGAGCTTCATATTATGTTGGGTTGGTTTCAGAAATATGATTTCTGCAAGTAGGACCCAAATGGGGATTTTGAGGTGATTTTTGGACCTAAAGCACAATAGTACAATATGGGTATCGATATTCTCGTATTGATAAGTAGAATATGTTTTTGATAACTTGTTATCTTATGGAGGCTTCCCCAAAAGGAAAAGAGAAGGTTTAGTGGTTCGTTGATCTTTCTTCGGTGTCGAGGTAGTCTAGGTTTATCCCTTGTTAGATTAAGCTATGTCATAATATATTTCTGATATTGTGTTAGATTTGGGATGGGTTTTTGTTTTAGATTTATGAAAAGCAAGACTTGGGGTTAGTTGAGATGTTTAGGCTACTTGATACCGTAAGCTTTAAACACATAGCTTATGCTTCATACCTTAGGTGAATTAGGCTTCATTACTCATGTTTAGTATAAGAATGCCTTAGATTGTTCAAGACTAAGTAAAATGCCTAGCTAATCATGCTTAGGGTAAGATTGGCCTTAGTTGCTTACATTGATGGAGGTTGCCTTATGTCACAACCCGAGACTACCCCCTGGTCGTAACACAGTGCTTAGAACCATAAGTGATCCCAAGCTAACCCATGTACTGGAATGATATTTGAACAACTGATTTTATATATATATATATATATATATATAAATCTATATATATTTATAAGTCTATATAAATGCTAAATAACTGAGCGGAAGCATAATCAACATGAGATAAGTTGTTTTAATACATAATTGATCAAAGTTTACAATACTATAGTATGAGAGACAAAGAGGAACTGAAATTACAAATACTAACTTTGATTTACCATCTATGAAACTTCTACTATACTAACTATAGGTAGCTGGGACATGCCTCCAACTATCCCAATTAAATACATACGAATAAGAAAATACAATACAAGAACTGCAACTCACTTGAGTCCTCGAAATAAGAGAACTCATCACCTACTATCTGGAAGCAACAATCTGTCAGACCCTAGTGTGTGGCTACCTCTGGTACCTATATCATGAAGGAATGTAGCCACAAATGCATATATGTGGTCAGTCCTTTGGAATGTACTGAGTATGTGAGATATGCACTAAATCACAGAAATACTTAATTTATGCTTTAAAACTGCGGACATAAGCTATTTTCCAAAATATGCATTTAAATCATGGTTGTATGTAAAAGCTATAAGACTTCATGAAATTTCTAAACCATGAGTTCAAATTATTTCTATAAACTAAGAAATGACAAAGACATGATTACCATATGTAAATTTCAAGTTAAATCTGAATAGGTTGTAAAATCATACTGAGGATCATGTATGAATATTGAGCATGAATAACTGAACATGTAAAACAAATGCAAGACCAAGTAAAGCATTTGCTGAAAGAATTTGTAAAACTGAATAACTAGATAAATGAAAAACTAAACACTTGTTCATCCAAACCTAAGCTAATATGGTCTGAATACTGAATTGACACTATGGAAGCTGACCTTTAACTGACATGCCCCAATCTGAGCTAATCGGGTTCCAACCTGTATCCCTAGTTTGAAGGGTGTCAGTAACTTGCCAAGGGTATTGACACTGGCTGTGAAGATCCACTAATCAAATGTCACGAAGGACTAGAGTGTTATTTCTAAACTGCCAGGTAACCCCT
The DNA here is from genome assembly GCA_030864215.1 of Capsicum pubescens. Taxonomy (NCBI): domain Eukaryota; kingdom Viridiplantae; phylum Streptophyta; class Magnoliopsida; order Solanales; family Solanaceae; genus Capsicum; species Capsicum pubescens. Next base: position 208,055,198 of record CM061540.1, on the reverse strand, counting down.
AAGAGAGTGTCAGTCCTAAACTGGCAGGTGACATCTCGTAACCTACGCTGGCTACGTAGTTCTGTAACTTAGTGACTTCTACTAAAGGTCTCAGTCTTACACGGCTGGTGATACTTCATCCCTAGGTTTTTTTGGTGCTAAGTATTACTCCCAACTGAATGAAATAGGAGCATAAACTAGTACATGCACTGATAATTGATATGCTCAAATATGGTATTCTGAAAACAATAGTGCATGCATAATTGGAAGAAATCATGTACATGCTAATTGATGTATTTAGCATGATACAATACAGGTGAGTTCTCATTATGAAAATTTCATAAATGTCATGGTACAAACATTGTATGAATAACTTGAAATCTTGAAAACTTTAGCATGGAAGATCATCTAGGCATCGGGTGTTCATAACCCACCAGCATTAAAAAATATAATTAAATACAATAGTTTTAAAGTAATGACATGATAAGAAATTTCATGACTTAAACTAAAGAATCCAACAATTTCATCAATGTAATGAATTTTCATGATTAAACTATAGAATAATACTTGAAATTATGAAGGAACACTATTTCATGGTTGAATTCAAGAATTACCTGGAGGAATCATGGAATTTGTTCTTTTCATGGAACCCTAGTTTATGGATCAAAATCATAATATTGGGCAAGAGTATGAAATGAGATCCTTATTGAATTCCCACATACCTGATTTTCATGAATTCTTAAAAAGGGAATTTGGATTTGGAGCCTTGAGAGGTGAATTCTTAGAAGAAACCCTTGCTTGGTGTTCTTGAGAATTTAGGAAGAAAGGGATCACGTATTTAATGTATTTGGGGTTATGGGATGATAAAATCTCGTTTATATCAGTCATAGGATAGTTTAGAACATAAATGACTTGTTTACCCTCAAAAAACTGAAGAGAAACATGGGTTTTAGCATTTCTAGACATAAGTCTGTGCCATGCCGAAATCGTGGAGCACAAGGTCTGTGCCGCATCGAAATCGCGGACCCTTACTGGTTCCTCACAGAAATGCTCACAACTTTTCTCTTAGGTATCGGATTATGGAAAAATCTAATGCGTTGGAAAGAAGACTCAATTTACTATGATTTGGTAGTTCTTTAGCTCCAAAATTCCAAATGTTACAGAAGTTATATACATTCAAAGTTGACCATTGTAGGATCGAATACCAAAATTTGGTCGACTCAAAAGCTCGTAACTCAACTTTTCTCTAAGTATTTTCAATGAACATTTTTCACCTAAAAAGAATTCTTCCAACTAGTCTAAGGATAATGAAATTTATATTAGCTTAGGGATCATTGGTTTTGAGTTTATACAAAACGGAACAACGGTTCGAATTCTAGCCCCAAAAAATTCGGGGTGTTACAAATTAGTTCCCATTTGAATTAGTTTAAGTTCTTGAGAAGAATCTCTACCTTAGGATTAATGGTGGCTTGTTACACATCTAAGAATGGATTTAGATACCATAGACTAGTCCAGAGTAGTGTTTGACTTAGAATGTATTTTGGAGAGTTAGAATTAGGCTCTTTCCCCAATCATAATCCAAGATTGTTGAATAGTTATCTTAAGACCCTTATGTGCTTAGTAATGCTTATAGAATGACCTTTTGAGGCCATATTTAGGATCCTTGATATTTTTTGGTTATGAGAAATGATGTTAGAAGTAATGCCTAAAGATTATGCCACATGTATGAGTTATTGGTTAAGTTTATGATGAGCCATTGATTATGCTATTGTTTTGACTATTGATTGGGCTACCAAATATGCTATTGAATGATCCCTTGACAATGATATTGCCTAATCCATAAATTATGTTATTGAATATGCTATGAATAAGCTATAGATTATGCCATGAATTAGCTATTGCTATTTATAAACTGTCTTTTATGCTAATAATAGTCTATTGAATAGGCTATTAATTCATTATTGCCCATGATATTGCTTCTGATTATGATCATGCTAAGAAATTATGAGAGAAATCATTCAAAAAAATATTCCTAATGATAATCTTTGTAGTTGTGCCATGAATTTTGTTAGAAGTCATGCTTATTGATTATATGAGAAATTATACTATTTGTTATGCTTGAAATCATGATGTTTGATTTTATGAATACTCATGCTAATGATTTTTCCACCGATTGTAATGATATATTGATATCTGACTAGGTTGGAGGATATTATGCTGATATATATATCCGGTAAGGGTGGAGGACACTATAATGATATTTATATCAAACAATGTCAAAAGACACTATAATGATATTGATGCCCTGTGAAGCCGGAGGATACTATGATGATATTGATACCCGGCAAGGCCAAAGGATACTATGATGAATTTATACACGACAAGGCCAAGGACATTGTGATGATACATTAATACCCGAAAAGGTTAGAGGATGATAATGATAATGCATTGATACTCGGCAAGGCCGAAGGATAATTATGATGATGCATTGATACACGGAAAGGCCAGAGTATTATTATATTAATGTGCCTACGTGTACATCTATTGGTTCAAGTTTGGCTAGGCCTATGTATGGAAAATTATTTTTGTATATATATACTTATGTGTAATTTGGGGGATGTTGACATTAGGGTGCCATGACCCAAACTAGGGTCTGGCCGTGACGAGTATGTCATGTTCGTCGTGGGTCGGAGGCCACCTCCTTTTTGCCTAACCAAACAAGCAAACATACTGTCAGAGACCGAATCCTAGACATATAAGAATATAATAATGGTATACTCAAAACATGGATAATATGTCCATAAACTATAAACTAATAAAAATAACCAACATCAATTCCACAAGTATCCACAAAGCCTCTAACAAAACCAAATACCAATAAAGTGTCGGGACAAGCCCCCGACTATAGATAAAAATAAGTCTGAAACAAAGACTATGACATAGGAAACCAAAACATGAAATGACGTCATCCGAGAGATGGAAGCTCACCACTTCAAGTCAACTCACGAGTTATCCACGAACACCTGATCACTGGAAGGAAGGGTAGAAGAATTTCCAGTGCCTGCATGGCGTAGGGATAAAACATTCGGAGATGGGTAGCAGTTGGAGCGCTAGCATGTAACTCAGGATAAAGGATAAAATAATTCCATGATCCATAATGCAAAAACCATTAAAACCAGTGCACAACGTCATATGCAATACATACATACATACAAATATATATATATCACATGTCGGGAAAGGGAACAAGGCTTAGCATAAATATTTAAAACCTTAACCTAGATTGTGTAGCATAACCATCATAATCAAGGCACCCACGGGCTATATGAGACGAACTATCCCCAGCTAGAAGGTCCCCAGTACATGTTGTCGCATCAATCAGAGGATAATCATATGTCATATTCCTGATGGGGGACTCAAACATCTCGACATAAATCAAATGTGACTTAATAATTAATTTATATAACAAGGGGGATTCAAAACTCCCAATCACATAATAATAAGGGGGACTCAAACCTCTCAGTCACTTAGGCCTCTGTGCTGGCTAGAACAGTTTTTGGTGTTGGTCCCTTGGGACCTCCACTTTCACGGCCAAGCTACACAACCCGCTTCTAAGCCTAATTAAAATATTTAACACACATTCCCTATTTATTGAACCAATTATACATTTAGGCATACCATTGGTATTGTCATAGCAACCCCACTTGAAAGTTCATTATCCTTCCATAATCCATTAACCATCACACGGGGGAAATTCATGACCGCTTAGGTTTAATTAACATTCACAAGGGGAATCCACATACCCCAAAGTTCAATAAAATCATACCATAGTTCATTAACCTTTTATAGTCAATGCATTAGTATAAGCGAGTAAGTCAAGCTGCATGATAAAACCATGTTCATCATTAATTTCATAATTTGAGTTTAGGGTACATAATTTCCAAAACCATATATCAAGCCAAAATCATCAAATTGGGATAACCATGAACTCTTAGTTTATTTACCATTTCTAGGCACCCCAATGAGTGTATAAATCAATAATTTAAAGCATAATAGATCAATAGTAATCATGAGAAAACATCCAAATAATTTATTTCCAAAACCCTCAACCCACAGTTAAAAACCTAACATCAAAACCATGAATAATTAAACCAATATTCATTCCATTAAGAAAATACAAGTATAGGGAAAGAGGTACATGCCTTAGACACACAAGAATTGGAATGTGATTCGAAGCTTGAAACTCGAAAGATGAATGTACGATGAAATCTTTAGGATCTCTTGATCTTTTAAGTTTGAGAGTGGAATTGGGGACTTTTATTCTCTTAATACTGAAAGGAATAGGTTATATAATGATTAAGGGTCGTATATAGGTGAAAAGACCCCAGTACCTCTCATCCCATGTAAAATAACAAAACTACTCAAATTTTTACATAGCAGCATGGCACAGATCTTATCGTGGAGGCTAACCTCCATGCCACGTTTCAAAATCCATAGATTATCCTTCGTGTCTTGCTGGCTATCATAGATTGTAGCCTCCGTGACACGACAATATTGCAGAGGCTCACTGCCTTTGCGGTTCGAAACCACCCTGAACCCTGTCCAAAAATTCCAAAACAACTCGGGACACTCCATTCACCTGCCTAAACATAATTTAAGTCCAAAATTTACATTTCGAACCTGGGAGGGCCAAAAATAAAATGGTTGAAATTTGGAGGGTGTTACATTATCCCCCCTTAGGATCATTCATCCGTGAATGATGATCTAGGATACTTTACGTATGAGAATTCTAATATTACACCAGAATCAAATAATAAACCCAGATAATTACAAGGGGAAAATGGAATTCATACTTAGGCACCTTCGTCCGACACATGGAAAAAATTGGGTACTTAGCCTTCATATCTTCTTCAGCTTACCAAGTGTCTTCTTCCTTATTTTGTTTCCTCCAGAGGACTTTTACTGATTCTACATATTTAGTCCTCAATATATGATCTTGTTTATTAATGATCTCCACCGGACCTCCTCATATGATAGGGAATCAAAAATACCAATACTCTTAATAGGCACCACCATGGAAGGATCACCCAAGTATTTGTTCAACATAGACACATGAAACATAGGGTGAATAGAACCCAAGCTTGTAGGCGATTCTAGATCATAGGTGACATTCCACACTTTCTTCAAAATCAAAAAAGGGGCCAACATAGCGGGGACTGATCTTTCCTTTCTTTCAAAACTGCATCACCCCCTTCATGGGAGACACCTTCAAGAACACCCAATCACTTACATTGAACTCTAACTCTCTTTGCCTTATTTATAGGATTTTTGGTTACTTTGGGCATTCTTAAGCCTATACCGAATCACCTTCACCTTATCCATAGCATATAGAACTAAATTAGGACCAAACAACCTTGTCTCACTAACTTCAAACCACCCAATAGAAGATCTACACCTCCTACCATACAACGTCTTAAATGGATCCATACTAATGCAAGAGTGATAGCTATTATTATACCAAAATTCTATAAGAGGAAAATGGTCAACCTAACTACCACCAAAGTCAATTACACAATCCCAAAGTCTGAATAGTCCTTTTCACTTGTCCATATATCTGCCGGTGGAAAATGGTACTAAAGTTCACCTTAGTCCCCAAACCTTACTGGAACGACCGCCAAAAAGAGATTAGAACTGAGTACCATGATCTAAAATGATGGAAACTGGAGAACCATGCAACTTCACCATCTCCTGAATAAACAACCTTACATAGTCCTCGGAAAAATAATTAGTCCTCACTGACAAGAAGTGATCCAACTTAGTCATACTATCTACGATAACCCAGATAGAATAAAACTGATTTTTAGTCACGGAAGATCGGTAAAGAAATCCATATTAATCACTTCCAATATCCACATTATCAACTCAATTTCTTAAGATAACCACTGAGCCTCAAACCTTCAGTTGTTGACACACCAAGCACTTAGCAATATACCTCTTCATGTTATTCCGCCAATAAATATCCTTAAGGTCATGATATATCTTTGTCGAACTAGGATTAACCAAATAATGAGACTCATGAGCTTCAACCAAAATTCTCCCTCGCAGCCTATCCACATCAGGAACACACAACCTCCTTTGGTACCTCAAGATACCATCACCACCAATCTTAAAAACCATTACCTTCTACTTACCCATATTATCCTTGATTTGTATCAAGATAGAATCCAACACCTGCTACTCTTTTACCTCAGCACCAAGAGATGACTTCACCACCTCTTGTACAAAGATACCACCATCCTCAGAATCTAAGAGATAAACTCTAAGATTAGCCAAATGGTGAATATCCTTCACTAAATCTCATTTTTCTTCATCCTCATGAGATAATCTCCCCATAGATAACCTGCTAAGATAATCAACAGCCATGTTAACTTTACCTGGGTAATAGTGAAGACTTATGTCATAGTCCGTGAGCAACTCAGGCCATCTCTTTTGCGTAAAGTTCAACTCTTTCTAGGTGAATACAAATTGTAGGATCTTATGATATCAATAAATGTCAACATTGACCATATAAAGATAGTGTCGCCAAATCTTCAATGCAAACACCATAACTAATAACTCATAATTATGAGTTAGATAATTCTCTCATGAACTTTCAACTGCCTAGAAGCATATGCTACAACCTTGCCATGCTGTATCAATACATAACCAAGTCTTACATGGGACATATAACAATAAACCATGAAGCCATCAGTACCCTCGAGCAGGGTCAAAACTAGAGCAGAAGTCAATTTATCTTTTAGCTTCACAAAACTCCCTTCACAAGCATCAAACTATAGAAACTTTACCTTCCTCTGAGTCAACTTTGTCAAAGGTGTGACAATCAATGAGAAATTCTACATAAACCTCCTTTAATAACCAACTAAACCCAAAAAGCGCTAAATATCTATTGGAGTCATGTGTCTAGGACACTTCTTAACCACTACAACTTTCTATGGATACCATGATCCCTTCACTAGAAACAACATTACCTAGAAAAGTAACAACATTCAACCAAAATTCAAACTTCAAAAACTTATCATACAAATATTGAACCTTAAGGGTCAGTTACACAATGCGGAGATAATCGACATAATCTGCCTCACTCTTCGAATATACTATAATATCATATATAAACAAATGTTGAATAAATCTAAAAACTGATGGATACCCAATTCATCAAGTCCATAAATACCATCAGGGCATTGGTCAACCCAAAAGACATGACCAAGAACTCAAAGTGACCATACTGAGTACAAATGATTGTCTTTGAGATGTTATCCTCCCTAATCTTCAACTAATGATAGCCTGAACGGAGATCAATCTTAGAGAAATACTTAGCACCCTGAAGTTGGTCAAATAGGTCATTAATCCTAGGAAGAGGGTACTTATTCTTCACTATCGCCTTATTCAACTGAAAGTAATCTATATACATCAGAAGTGAATCATCCTTCTTATGCACAAAAAGAATGGGAGCACCCCATAGAGACACACTAGGGAAGATAAAACCCTTGTAAAGAAGATCTTTCAATTGCTCTTTAAGCTTCTTCAACCCAGCTGGAGCCATTCTATAAGGAGGGATATAGATAAAAAGAGTGTCTGGATGAAGATTGAACCCAAACTTAATTTCCCTATCGGGAGGGATGCCCAAAAGATCATTAAGATTTCAAAAAATTCACTGACCATGAGAATTGATTGTAAAGAAAGACCCTCGAATTAGAATCCTTAACCAAGACCAAATGATTAAGAAACCCCTTAGAAATTAATTTATAAAGTCTAAGATATGATATAAACCTCCCCTTAGGTGCTAGGGAACTTCCTCCCTACTCTATAATTGGCTAATTAGTGAATTTGAAAATGACCTTATGGGTTCGACAGTCTAAAGAGGCATAGCATAAATACAACCAATCCATCCCTAAGATGACATCAAAATCTAGCATGTCTAATTCAATCAAATCCACTAAAGTTCCCTACCATCAACAGATACCACACAACCCCTATAGACTCTTCTAGCAACTGCTGAATCACCCTTAAGGTAGAAATAGAAAAGAGGTCCAAAATATACTCGGGACCAAAACCAAAGTGCACAACCACAAATGAGGTCTCATAAGAAAGGGTTGACCCTGGATCAAGTAAATAATACACATCACTAGAGAAGAGTTTTAACATTACAATGATGACATCAAGAGATGCCTCAGACTCCTGATAGTAGTAAGAGCATATATGCAATTCCGACTAGTGTCGACTCTCAAAGTGGTACCTTTTGGTGCAGGAGATAATGAAGTAGCAATAGGAACCTTGTCTTCCCCAAAAGTAACTCTATAAGGATAATCCCGCTGCATAAAATCAGTATGACCATAACTAAAACACTTATTCCTCTCGTTCTCATATTGATCATGATGTAACTGGCAACAAAACCCTCAAGAAGGATAGGATAGAGTCGACTGGGCTCGATTAGCCTAATTTTGGTACCCTAGGCACTAGAACCATCACTACTCTAAAATTGATAATCTATGAATGGCTTCAGATAAGGTCCACTAGCCGAATTGGAACCAGAGTTGCCCCACTTCTTCTTAGACTATTTTCCACCATCTCTACCACTCTGCTTCTGACCTCCACCCTAATCTAAATACTAAAATTTATTAATCTACCAGTCGAGAGTTCTCCATATTCTTGTTCAACAAGGCAACCTTGATTTCCAAAATCAATTCATGAGACAAACACAAAGTAAATTTCCTGATTCTAGTCCTTATGCTAGACACTAGCTTAGGAGCATATCACCACAATCGGTAGAACTTCTAGGAATTTTATTGCACCATTATCCTACCTTGCTTAAAGTTCATAAACTACTCAACCTTCGTCTTCCTTAAATACTCAAGAAATAACCGATTAAGAAAAACACTAAAGAAGTCATCCCACAAAGCCGACTTAGCATCATCACCCCTAAGCTTCTCCCGCTCTTCATACCATTGGTATGATATATCCTTCAACTGATAAACAACAAATTCTACACCCTCTACATCACTATCATACATAACCCAGAATATCTTCTCCATCTTATTTATAAGACTTTGAGGATCAAACTTAACCCTAGTATCAATGAATGTTTAAGGGATCAACCTCATAATCAGACCAACTCTAGTGGCCTCAGATAAACTCCCAATAATCCAAATAGAAGCCGACTGACGTGGATGAGATATCACCAATTGGGTCAGTAGATAAAAGGATTGGCAAAACATAATATTATTAATATTTTCCTGAGGTGAATGAGTATGAGTATTAAAATATCTAGACTTAGAAACATTAAAAAACTTTATCTTTTTGTGTCACTAGGGTGGGTATGACTATGGGCTTGAGTCATACCCAATGGATATGAGTCGTATTCTTTCTCACCTCCCCTCTCATATCCTGAGCATCCTAGGAAGGGCATAATTCTATCTTATCTATGAGTGACCCCTCCTTAATCATATACTAAGGGTATGATTCATACTTAGGTGAGCCATATGGAGTGAGGTAATGGCTCAGAGTGGACTAATTTTGTTACGAGTAGAGCATATGACTAGGGGATGAGTCATACCCTTTGGATATGACTCAAGGATTCATGGTAGTACCCTTAACAGAGTGTATCACCTAGGAGAGGCCTAGGGTACGAGTCAGGGTACAACTTGTACCCTAGGATATGACTACTTAAGTGAGTCGTAAGGTGAGTCACACCCCTGGACGGGTCCATTTTCTATCTTTTAATTAAGGGCCTTGTGGTTATTTCCCATGTCTAAAACCTAAGAAATCTCATTATATAAGTGCGTGTAGCAATCCATATTGTATATCAAACACCCTAAATACTCTCTCAAGATCATCTTTAGAGAATTGGAGGCTAGAGTTTCAAGAGTGGTCTTCAAGAGGTAAAAGGGAGTCAATATTCTTGGTGATTTATCTTGCTTAAGCCATGTAACTCTTCCCATTTCTAAATAACACTAAACCCATGTATTAAACACTTGGATAGTAAGTGTACATGGTGTTTTTGAAATCAAATGAAAAAGGTTTTATTTCCTAAGGATGAATAATGATGATCCTTACTTAGACTTATGTTTATTCATGTTATTGATGGTAGTTTTCACATGGGATTGCTTTTTGTATGTAGTCTTACACGTGGGTCTTGTGTAACCCTAGTCTTGATGATTTCTATCATGAAATTAGCCTTGGAAAAGGCATGTACACAGTGTGTTTGTGAAAATATCTAAGTGAGATATCTAGTTACATGATGATGATGCTTTGAACTAGTGCAATGGAACAATATGTACGAATGCTCGATTAATGATATTTTGAAGGTAAAATGAGCCATTTTTTGTGTAATTGATGATCTCAATGATTTGAAAAATAAAAATGGGGTTAAAGTCCCTAACATGAAAATGAACGTGAATTCTGTGTAGGGCTAAATTGTGGTATTGAATTATTAATGAAATATGAATGTCTTGATAGGGTCTTGAGGACCATAGTTTGAATAGTATAATGAGTTGAATTAAGGCATTGAACTATTGAAATAGTTGAGCAATGAAGGCTCCCAAGAGAACCATTTGGTCATGTATGATGTTGAATTAGCTAAATAGGTTAAAGTCCTTATGTGGGAATTGAATGTATGTGGGTTCATGGACAAAATGTTATAGTCCAAATATTAACTAATGATAGACGTGTTGGATTAAGGTTAAAGTCCCTTTCCTAATGAAATCACTTATGGTTAAATTTCCTTGCATAATGAGATCTCATGAGGTTGAAGTGTCTCGCCAAATAAATTGGCTTGGGGTTAGAGTCCCCTTTCTAATATGATATTTTGTTATAGTCGCTTGACTAATGTGTGATAATGTGTTCAGAGTTCCTTGCTTGACCTAATGTGTGTGAGTGGTTAGAGTCGCTTACTTATATAAATATGTGTGAGTGGTTAGAGTTCCTCACCTAAATGGATGTGTATATGGTTAGAGTCTCTTACTTAATGATATATGAACATGGTTAAAGCCCTATGCCTAATGAGAAATGATATAATCTATAATTATGGAATGTTGGAATCTCCCATTGCATGTATAATAAATGAGTGCATCCAAAGTATTGATAAATCTTATCCCCTTCATTAGCATATGATATGTCAATATATATGAATAAGGTTATGAATATGATTGACTATGATATATTGATTTTTGTTGAATAATGATTCTATTTTATCCTTATCCTTGAGTTACAAGCTAGCGTTCAACCGCTAACCATCTCCGGGTGCTATGTCCTCATGCGACATAGGGGTCATAGCATTTTTTTCTCTTCCTATGTAGTGATTAGATGATCAAAGCAGTTCGCGGATTGAATTTGGAGTGGTGATATTCCTTTTTTTGGAATACATTCCTTCTTGGTCCTCTATTATTGGACTTAGTCTCAATTTCACTTGGTTTGGCTATTGTCGAGGGATTATCCCAACACATACATTTCTAAACTCCAGTTTGTATAAAAGTATTGTGGATGACTGTGGACTTGGGTATATTGGTTATTTGATGAACCTAACAAAATGGTTCAATATTGTTTAAGTTATGACTTGTAGTATGTTTTCCGCTATCTCATTTTATGGTCGGGATTCACCCGACCCATGTGGTTTATGTGATGATTATGATGGGTTATCTGGGTGACCTACGGTTCATGTGGGATTGAGGTTCCCTTACTACATGGTCTAGTTTAGGAGTGTGTCAAGTTGGTATTAGATCCTAGGTTTATGTTCAGTTGGGTGTCCACAATACTATGTCGAGTAAAGTCTCTTTTATGGGTTTGATGCACGCCACACTTATAAAAGAGGAGCTATGTGACATTTTAGGAAATATTTCCCTTTTCTTGTGTTTCAATCTCTAGCTATAGTGTCTACTGTCTTGGATTCCTTTTATTTTTGTTTGCTATTTTTTAGATCATGACTTCAAGGAGATCTATGGCTTAGGCAAACGCTTTTGAGGTCCTTATGGACGAAGCTCATCCAACTTCTGGAGTTCAAATTCAGGGTAGGGTTGCGACATTCAACTATCTTCATGGAATTTAACCTATTCCCACCAACCTCAATAATGGGAGTGACCCTCTTATTTCCTTACCTCAAGGGGATGCTACTAATGTCGAGTTTCACCACTCTATCCAACCTCTTGTCGGAGCATGGTGCTTTGACTATCGTTTCTTCTGAGGCCTTAAGAAATGGACAATTTATGAGGTTGAGCCCTCTTATGTTCTTCGATATGAAGGTTTAGAAGGATCCTCAAGGATTCATTAATGAAATGGATAAGATCTTCCAAATCATGCATGCTTCAAAGATTGAGATCATCGAGTTTTCTTTATACTAATTGAAAGATGTAGCATACCAATGGTACGAGGGGTGGGAGTTGTTTAGAGGTGTTGATTCTTGTCTCTCCATATGGGGGGACTTCTCTGAGGCTTTCTTGGTCTGGTTATTTCCTCAAGAGTAGAGGGAGCCTATGGAGGAAGAGTTTCTGAACTTGAAGCAAGTAAGAATGTCTGTTCATGAGTAAGCCTTGAAAGTCCATCAAATTTCAAGGTATGGTCCCGAGATGGTTTCTAGAATAAGGTCTAGAATGTATAAGTTTGTCTCAAGATTGTCTCGTGAGTTATTTTGTATTTGGAACAAGTGAAAGAAGAGAAAAAGAAGCATGTTGAGCTTAGTGAGAGGCAAAGAACAAAGTTTAGGCCTTCTTAGCAAAGTAGTGGTGATGGTGGCAAGTGTCCATGGAAGAATTGGGGGAGTTTATGTTCTTTTTCATCGTCTAGCATTCTCTCTCCTTACCTAAACTTTTTGGGTGATCATCGGACTCAATTTAGAGAAGGGTCCCAAGCACAAGGTGTCCAGTTCTAGGCTATTAGTGTCTAGTCAACTGTACCTCACCCTCTTTGCAGATTCTGTAGTCAAAGTCATCATGGTCAGTATGAGAAAAGGAGAAAGAAATGTTTCCATTATGGTTATATTGGGCATATGTAGCATGATTGCCCCTCTCTAGCATCTTCTTGGGCCAACAGGGCCCCTTTTTCTACTATATCTACTCTCAAACCGAAAGGTTCTATGTCTACCTCTATTTCTATTTCTGGAACCGATGATGGCTGAAACCGCTTGTATAGACTTACTACTCACCAGAATTCTGAGGCATCTCTCGATGTTGTCATAGGTATATTGAGACTTTTCTCCCGTGATATGTATTATTTACTTGATCCAGGGTCTACTCTTTCTTATGTGACCCCGTATGTGGCTATGCATCTTGATTGTGGTCCAATGAGTCTGTCGGTTTCCTTTTTTATTTCTACCCTATTCATAGACCCTATGGTTGTTAGAAGGGTCTATAAGGGGTGTGTGATATTGGTTGGTGGTAGGGATACTTGTGTAGACTTGATAGAGTTGGACATCATTGATTTTGATGTCATTTTAGGGATGGATTGGTTGCACTCTTGCTATTTTCCTTAGATTGTCGGACCCGTAGGGTCATGTTCCAATTCCCTAATGAGCCGGTCATTGTATGGAAAGGTAGTTACCTAGTGCCTAAGGGAAGGTTAATTTCTTATCTAAAGGCCCAAAGGTTGATTTCAAAAGGGTGTTTGTATCATTTGGTCCAAGTTAAAGATTCCAACTTAGAAGAGACTTCTTTAGGATTCATTCTTGTGGTTAATGAGTTTCTTGAGCTATTTCAGAATGATCTTTCCAGTGTTTCTCCTAATAGGGAAATTAATTTTAGGATTGATCTTGTCCCGGACAATCGTTAGATTTCTATCCCTCCATATAGAATGGATCCAATAGAGCTAAAAAAGCTTAAGGAGAAATTGAAAGACCTCTTAGATAAAGGTTTTATCCACCCTAGTGTGTCTCTATTGGGTGCTCCCATATTGTTCATGCACAAGAAGAATGGTTCCCTTCGTATGTGCATTGATTATCGTCAGTTTAACAAAGTGACCATAAAGAATAAATATCCACTTCCTAGGATCAATGATTTGTTTGATCAACTTCAAGGTGCAAAGTGTTTCTCTAATATTGATCTTAGATCAGGTTATTATTACCTTAAGATTAGGGATACAGATATCCCTAAGATGACCTTTAGAACCTGGTAAGGTCACTATGAGTTTCTTGTCATGTTTTTCGGGTTAAAAAATGCCTTGACAACATTCATGGACTTGATGAACAAGGTCTTTCATCTATTCTTGGACATGTTTTTCATTGTCTTCCTTAATGATATCTTAGTATATTTTAAGAGTGAGGCGGATCATGTTGATCAGTTATGTGTCGTGTTGCAAACTTTGAATGATCATCATTTGCATGCCAAGTTCTTCAAGTGTGAGTTTAGGTTGAAAGATGTAGCTTTTCTTGGACATGTTATCTTTAGTAAAGGGATCATGGTAGATCCCCAAAAGGTTGCAGTGGTTAAGAAGTGTCCTAGACCTACGACTTCAATCGATATTCAGAGCTTCTTGGGTCTAGAAAGTTATTATACTAGGTTTGTGAAGAGTTTTTCTACTATAGCTACCCCGTTAACCAAGTTGACCTAAAAGAAGGTCAAGTTCTTATGGTCTGATGCGTGTGAGGGTAGTTTTGAGAAGTTAAAAGATAATTTGACTTCGCTTGAGGTTTTTGACCTTGCCTAAGGGTAGTAATGGTTTTGTGGTTTATTATGATATTTCTCATGTCGGTCTTAGTTGCTTGTTAATGCAATATGGTAAGGTGGTGTCCCATGTTTCTAGACAATTAAAAGTTCATAAGAAGAACTACCCTACCCATGACTTAGAGTTGTTAGCTGTGGTCTTTGCATTAAAGAATTGGAGACATTACCTATATGGGGTTCATATTGATATCTTTACTGATCATAAGAGTATCAAATATGTGTTTACCCAAAATAAGTTAAATCTCTAGCAAAGAAGGTGGCTCAACTTATTGAAAGACTATGATATGAGTCTTTATTACCATCCCGGTAAGGCGAATATAGTGTCGATGCTCTTAGTAGATTGTCAATGGGGAGTTTGGCCTATGTAGATGGGGATAAGTAGGAATTGGTGAAAGACATTCACCATTTGGATAATCTTGAAGTTCATCTTGCGGACTCTAAGAATGGTGGTGTGTTTGTGCTTCTGGTATCTTAGTCATCTTTTGTTGTCAATATAAAATAAAAGAAATCATTGGACCCCGACTTGATGAAGATCAAGAGTAATATAGGTCAACAGAATGTTGAAGACTTTGTGATTGGTGGTGATAGTATCTTGAGATACCAAGGTTGGCTATGTGTTCTCAACGTTGATGGATTGAGGGAAAGAGTCATGGCTAAGGCTCATCGATCCTGTTATGCCATTTATCCTAGCTCTAACAAGATGTATCATGATCTTAGATAGTTTTACTGGTGGGGTAATATAAATCTTGATATGGCTTGTAATGTGGCTAAGTGTATGGTGTGTCAACAAGTAAAAGTTGAGCACATGAGTCTCGGGGGCTTGTATCAAGAGATCCCATTACTCGAATGAAAGTGGGAGGTAATTAGTATGGATTTTGTTACCGATCTTCCTAGATTCCAGGATCAATGTGATTCTATTTGGGTCATTATTAATAGAATGACCAAATCTGCTCGCTTCTTTTACGTGATGACTAATTTATCGGTGGAAGATTATGATAAGTTGTATCTTGCATAGATCGTCAGTTTGCATGATGCTTTGGTCTCTATTATTTCAGATCGTGGTCCTCCATTTTCATCCCATTTTTGGAAGACATTCCAAAAGGTCTTGGGTACTAGAGTGTGCCTTAGTACCACTTTCCACCCACAAATGAATGGGCAAGTGGAAAGGACCATCCAAACTCTGGAGGACATGTTTCAGGCTTATGTGATTTATTATGGTGGTAGTTGGTAGGACCACTTTACTTTGATAAATTTCACCTATAATAATAGTCACCAATCTAGTATTGGCATGGCGCCTTTTGAGGCATTGTATGGTAGGAGTTGTTGATCTCCTATTGGGTAGGACATGGTTGGCGAGGGTAAGTTGCTCAGCCACGATCTAGTTCACTAAGACTTAGAGAAGGTGAATATGATTCGTGATAGGTTGGAAACCACTCAAAGTCTCCAAAAGTCCTATACGGATGTGAGGCATAGGGACTTTGATTTTAGTGTTAGCGATTAGGTATTCTTAAAAGTGTCTTCCATGAAGGGAGTAATGCAGTTTTGTAAAAAGGGGAAGCTTAGTCCTTGGTATGTTGGTCCCTACTTGATTATGAAGAGGGTTGGCAATGTTGACTATGATTTGGAGTTTCCCTCTAGTATGAACTCCACTCACCCGATTTTCTATGTCTCTATGTTACGGAAATATGTGGGTGATCCTTCGTTGCTTGTTCCCTTGAGGGATGTGGATATTTTGGACTTTTTGTCCTAAGAGGATATCTCGGTGAGGATCTTGGATCGGTATGTTTATCAGTTGAGAACGATAGAAGTAACATCAGTGAAGGTTCTATGGAGGAACAAAAAGTACGAGAAAGCTACTTGTAGGCGGAAGAGGACATGAAGTCTAAGTATCCGCATTTGTTTCCTATTCTGGAAACATGGATTGAGGTATATGATGATTTCCTTGCTTTGGTTTTTGGTCTTTGATAGACAATGGGTTAAATTCCTCAATCTGTTGAGTTGATTTGTGTCTTGTTAGACCATGGGCTTAAGTCCCTAATGTTTTGAAATTCTGTATGTTTTGTTGTGATAGCCTTAAGTCCGTAGTATCTTGAGTTGATTCATAACTTTGGTAAATGATGGGTTCAAAACCCTAATCCTTGAATTGAGTAAATATCCTTGATAATTTGATGGGTTGAAGTCCCTAAATTGAAAATGAGTAAGTGTTGATAAGCAAGGGTTTAAGTCCCAAAGCTTTGAAATGAACAAGTTTCTTGATAAATAATAGGTTTGAGTCCCAAAGATGATGATGTGAATGATGAATTGATAATGAGCATGATATGTGTTATATCCTTGTTGCATGATGCTTGTTCTAACTTGTTTGAAGGTCATTTTAATGTATGATAATTACTTGCCTTACCCTTCATTCGAGGACGAATGATCCAAATGGGTGAGAATTGAAAGACTTAGTCTTAGAACCACTGAAAAACTTCATCTTTTGGTGTCACTGGAGTGCGTACGACTAGGGGATTGAGTCGTACCCAATGGATATGAGTCGTATCCTCCCTCACCTCCCTTCTCATACACTAAGAAGCCTAGGAAGGGAAACATTCTATCTTCTGTACGAGTGACCCCTCCCCAATCATAACCTAAGGGTACGAGTCGTACCTAGGTGAGTCGTATGGAGTGAGGTCTTGGCTTGGAGTGGACTGGTTTTGTTATGAGTGAAGCATACGACTAGGGGTAGTCGTACCCTTTGGATACGACTCAAGGGTGCATGGTCGTACCCTTAACAGAGTGTGTCACCTAATAGATGCCTAGGGTACAAGTCAGGGTACTACTCGTACCCTAGGGTATGACTACTTAAGTGAGTCGTAAGGTGAGTCGTACACCTGTACGGGTTCATTTTCTAGATTTTAACTAAGGTCGTTGTGGCCATTTCCCAAGTCTAAAACCCTAATCCCTCTCACTATATAAGTGTGTGTATCCTCCTAAGCATCAATTTTTATAGATCAAACACCCTAAATACTCTCTCAAGCTCAGCTTTGAATAATTGGAGGCTAGGTTTCAATAGTGGTCTTTAAGAGGAAAAGGGTAGTCAATATACTTGATGATTCATTTTGTTTTAGCTATGTATCTATTCCCTTTCTAAATAATTCTAAAACTATGTATTTCACACTTGGATTAGTAAGTGTGCATGGTGGTTTTGAAATCAAATGAAAAGGGTTTTGTTTCCTAATGATAAATAATGATGTTTCTTGCTTAGACTTATGTTTATTCATGTTATTGATGATAGTTTGCACATAGGATTGCTTGTTGTATGTGGTATAACATGTGGGTCTTATGTAACCCTAGTCTTAATGATTTCTATCATGAAATTGGATTTGGTAAATGCATGTACATAATGTGTTTGTGAAAATGTCTAAGTGAGATATCTAGTTACATGATGATGATGCTTTGAACTAGGGAAATGGCCCAATATGTATGAATGCTCGATAAATGATATTGTAAAGGTAAAACTGAGCCATGTATTGTTTAATTAATGATCTTAGTGGTTTGATGAATAAGAAGGGGGTTAAAGTCCCTAACATAAAAATGAGCGTGAATTGTGTGTGGGACTAAACCGTGGTATAGAATTGCTAATGAAGTATGAATGGCTTGTAAGGGTCTTGAGGACCATGGTTAGAATTGTTTGATGAGATGAATTAAGGCATTTTCCTATTGAAATGGCTGAGAAATGAAGGCCCCCATGAGGACGATGTGGTCATGTATGATGTTGAATTAGCTAAATGGGTTAAAGTCTTTATGTGGGAATTGAATATATGTGGGTGCTTGGACAAAGGGCTAGAGTCCCAATGTCGACTAATGATAGATGTGTTGGATTGTGGTTAAAGTCCCTAGCCTAATAAAATGATTGTGGTTAAATTCCCTTGCATGATGAGAGCTCATGAGGTTGAAGTTCTTCTCCAAATGTATTGGCTTGGGGTTAGAGTCCCCTATCTAATATGGCATGGGGTTAGAGTCCCTTTCCTAATGTGTGAGCATGTGGTTAGAATCCCTTGCTTGTCCTAATGTGTGTTAGTGGTTAGAGTACCTCTATTATATGTATGTGTGTGAGTATTAGACTTCCTCACCTAAATGGATGTGTATGTCATTAGAGTCCCTTACTTGATGATATATGAATATGGTTAAGGTCCTATGCCTGAAAAGAAATGCTTGAATCTATAACTGTGGAAGGTTGGAGTCCTCCATTGCATTTATGATGAATGAGTACTTCCAAAGTGTTGATAAATCTTGTCCCCTTGATTAACATGTGATATGTCTATAGATATGGATAAGGGTATGAATGTGATTAAACATGATATATTGCTTGTTGTTGAATGATGATGCTATTTTATCCATATCCTATAGTTACATACTAGAGTTCCAACTACTACCCATCTCTGGATGCTATGTCCCCATGCGACATAGGGGCCAAACCATCTTCTTCTCTTATTGCGCAGTGATTTGACGATCAAAGCGGTTTGTGCATTGAATTAGGAGTGGTGAAATTCCTTATTTTGGAAGACATTCCATCTTGTCCCCTACCTTTAGACTTAGTCTCAATTTGACTTGGTTTGGCTATTGTAACACCCCAAAATCGGGTCCCAAGACATCACATGGTGCTTAGGGTCACATGTGACCCTAAGCTAACCCTTCTACTGGCACAACTCACAAGAAACTGATTAAAATTCTTAAATCTATATAAAATCAACGAGAACATAAAACTTTTCTGAACTTGATCAATACAAATATGAACATTACAAGATTACAACTCTGCTTTTACCAAAATAAAACTAATTCTGAATACATCGACTCTATTGACTGTCTACGAAGCCTCTACTAGTACTGACATTAGATAGTCGGGTCAAGACTGCCAACTATCCCAACTCAATACGACTGAAATAGGAAAATAAAGAACTTCTCAAACTGTCTATCAGGCTGAAACCCTTGAATCAAAAGGATTCATCACCTACTGACTGGAAGTTGTGAGCTGACTGAATCTGAATGTGCATACAAAGTCTTGTACCTATATTATGAGAAAATATAACACGTAGACGTATATGTGGATCAACACTTTGGGAATGTACTGAGTATATGGGAGTGTATGCAATTAAATAATCAACATCATAAATCCTTATAGAAAACATGCATGCTAGTATAGATGACTCACATAGCTTGAATTAAAACCATCATAATCATGAATAAGAAAATAGGTAATGTAAATCACGTGAGTCATTGCACTTCATTCTAAATTTTCATTCTTTCATTATTCTAAAACTTCTAAGATAGATAAAGTCTTAAAACAACATCTTTCAGAGCATACACTTTAATCTCATGAAAACTAGGAACTTCTTTGGAAGCTTAAAGATTTTGACACTTGAGAGCCTTAGAAATCTTGGACTCATAGCTTTCAAAATATATATACTTGTATCTTAGATAGAGTGGGGGACTACTTTGGGAGATTCTTCTAACCAACATAAACCATGTGAGCTACATGGAGTCCAACTTCTTACCCACGTTGGGGAGAGATGTTCTATCCTTGCCATCGTATAGAACCTTAACTTTAGTGATCACTGTCTTAACCCACTTGGGGTAAATCAGAAACCTACGGGGGCACGTAGTTCTAGGGAATGAGAGCTCGGAATCAAGCATAACTTGGTGCTAAATACTACTCCCTTAGTTATCTCAGAACTTAAGAAATTCCACATTAAAAACATTTCAACAATATGTGATGGGAGGCAAAATGCGTCCTTTTTATCTCAAAATTGAAGATGTGGATTTCTTTCTTAACTTAGGATCAAAACTCACTTCTTTCTTGAAATCTTAATAGATTTATCATGAATAAGCTTTAAATTCCCAATACCATAGAAATATATGTACTCTTCTTGAAACACTATAAAAAGTATCAATAAGTCATTCTCAACGACTCACAATTTAATAATAAGGCTCAATTCACGACAACAAATCCTAGAAATTCTTGAAAATATGATATCAATATAGGAATGTGCAATTTATTTCTTGAACTCTCAATTTATATCATAATTAAATAAGATAATCATGAAATTCAAGACTTGAACAATTCCATAATCTCATAAACTTGAAATATAGAAAAATAATATGAATTCATCTTGAAAATACGAAATTCTTTAAGAAAAACTAAAACTTTTGGGCACAAGAACGAAAGGGTGTTCTTGTTCAAAACCCACAAACCTTAAACTTGGATCTTTTGGATGACTTCAAAAATTCCAAAATATTATTCACGAACTATTTGGTGTCCCTCTTAGCCCTCTTAACGGGGAATTCAAATATGCAAGAATTATCTAATTCTCACGGTTGAATCTCTAGATAATTTTGTTTTTATGTTGAAACCCTAACCTTGTGGTTGAAGGTGTGTAGAGAATTTTGAGATGTTTAACTAAAGAGAATAGAATATAATACGCTCCTTGAGGGTTATAAGTCATGGGTTGTGAAGGAAAAAGACCAAAATACCCTTACTAAACCACTTCCCAGTTGCTGAAAATTTAAGGCTGATGACATTTGTGATAGGCCGTCAGACTTGTGATAAGTCGTCACAAATGTCATCACTGGGGGGCTGGAATTGATGGATTTCTGCCTAAGGCTGACGACATTCATGATAAGTTATCACACTTGTGATAACTTATCAGAAATGTCATCACTGGGGGCTGGATTCTGTCTAAAGCTGACGACATTCGTGACAAGTAGTCACACTTGTGATAAGTTATCATGAATGTCGTCACTCAGTTTTTCAGGCTGACATGCTGGAGTAAAATAGGCATATCTTTTTTTCTCCGGTACCGGATTTAGGAGAAATTGATATCGTTGGAAAGATAGTTCAAATAGCTTTCATTTAATATATAGTAGGACACCCATTTAGTCATGTACAAGGAGTTTTGGTTGATTGAAGTCGATTAAAGTTTCGACGCTAACTAAAACTCGAACGACAGGAAAGCTTTCAACTTGACCTTGAGTTAGGGGATCTCTATAATTTCAATTCATGCTCAAATAGGTTCCCACACTGCATAATTGATTAACATACCAAATTTGCATAGGATTTATGGATTTTGGAACATCTACACGTAGAAATGTTGGTTTTTATTTTAGCCCGAAATACAGGGTGTTACATTATCTGCCCCTTGGGATCATTCATCCCCCGAATGTTGCTCTTTAGGTTAAGAATACAATGAAAACTGAGGATACATAGTTGAAATAGATTATTAAACTTAATCTATATCTTTCTAAACTTTGGCATCCTTCGATGAATGCATATACTCATGATAAGAATAGCTATCTAACTGAATCTTTGATTAGAGAGGAGCTGAATGACGGAAGGTTGTTACCTTCATCTGAATCTGAGTTAACTTTCCCTTTTACTTATTTATGAAGAGCTGACTCATGCTGAGAGTTTAGAATTTTCTTGATGTGCTCATGGTGCGATATTACTTATAGACTGCAAGGTGATAGTTTATGCAGGAACAAATCATGAAAAAACAAGGCTAAGATCACACAATGGGTATCACAATGTCTGAGATGGAATACTTGGAAAATGAAGATTGTTCGGTGAATAATTCTGAACTGAATCATGACTAGATATCCAAATTCTAAAACTGATACCTAATACATATACTGAGCTGAATTCACAATTGCGAAACTATTTTGGAATGACTGTACTTATGAAACTTGAGGTAGTAAAACTAGGCTGGTTTAAAAAATGGAAATCCATAGAAATCTATGTGCCTGATTGTTAAACTAAACAGTTGTCTATTCAAACGGAATCATACTAGATACTCATGCTCAAGTGGAGGGTTTATTAAACACCCCTCTAGGGAGTTCGAACGATTTGAAGGATCCAAGAATTTTGGTCAAGATCTGAACAAAACATCAGAATAAGGGATTACAATATTGCTACAATTCCATAGCTTGTAATCATAGACCTTTGAATCATAGACTGGGGGAGGGGTAGAATTTACTTAGATTTAGGCAATTCATCACCTTACTTAAAACTTAGACACACTTCTAAAATATTCTATAAACTATTCCTTTACCCTAAAAAACATACTTATTGATCTATCTTCCAATTCTAACAAAGATGTTGATATTTCCTTCTACTCATGACTAAGCTGAACTAAATTCCCTCACCATCTTCAAGCCTAACCCACAATCCAGGGTACACCATATAACACTGTACTACTAGTCTGAACCGTAATTCAATACACCTTGTACTTCACAACTTCTCATTTCATGAAAATCCTCATTACTACTCCAATAACCACATTTAACCTCGTACTAGACATTTTACTAATGTGCAGTGCATTCATCTAAATATACAAACATGATGTTCCAGCCTCACTTCTATAACCACATATGCACTTCTAAACACACTCCCCTAAAATACCTTTGTCACAACTTACAAACCTCTATCAAGAACAACTTCCATGCACTACTCCTAATAAGACATACATAAGATTTCAACTACCTAAATATCTCATATAAAACTTCGATTAACCATGATGGGTATTAAAGACTTGGATTCAATCTTACTTCACACTTTACTGCCTTAGCTAAAATAAGCATACAACGATCTTCCAATAATAAGAAATATTTACTCTCTCCCATCCAGATAACTGATTATCATCACTATCTTGACCAAAGAAAAGGTAATAGAAGGTTAGAACATGAGGGTTCGAAATCTAAGGGGATACTATGAATAACATGACACTCAAATAAGACTTGAGCAAAAGAATATCTATCATCATGGACTTATCAAAGAAGTATGATCTGAGGACATACAAGATATAAATCTGAATTTCGCTGATCATTAAAAGTATTGCTTGAGTCCTTGGACTGAACATACTGAAAATCTTGAGTACATGAGTCATGAGCTACATGACCTAAATTTTGGAGTTCATAACTTATGGAATATGATTCCAACTGCTGAAAGAACTAGAACTCCTTATTTTTGGGAACTAGAAGAGTACACTATTCTCCATCATATATATGAACACGAATTAAGATCATGGAACTGAACGTAAGGCATGAGTAGGTATTGGGACAACTAAAAATATTGTAATAAGATTGGGTCAAGCATTAATCTTTCTCACAGTTATTCTACAACTTACTGGTACATCTACTAGAATCTGAAGGCTTGACTTGGTTACTTGTTCTATCATCTCCCCCTTAGATGTAAGCTATCACTCTAAGGATTTGAACCACTATATAAACTCTAGTCTAACTACAATTACTTTACATTAGAGTCTGGGATATAGCAACACACATGAACAAAAGAACTTAACCTGAATGACTACACATAAAAGCATAAAACCAACTTATAATACTCACTTCTTCTGATCTACACCGTATCTTTGTATAGCCCCAATAGTCATCATATAACACTTGAACACTTACTAACTTTGAATCTGCATGAGCATCACCATAGTTGGAGTGCACACCATCTAGTGCTTCAACTTTTATTCCTATTAGCTAAATCTTCGAAATTTCAAACTTAGATTCTAATGCTTAACATGGGTATCTCCAAACCTTTGACGGACCATATAATTTCTATCATAGCCTACCAATATAACGCTTGTAAACTTATGTTTCTAAACCATGAGAATCAAATTTATACTTAAAAAGGCTGAACATCTTCGATCAAACTCCTTAACTTAGCTATCAAGAACATTACTCATTATCTAACTAGTCTTTCTCCACCTAACATCTCAACGGTACTACTGACCCCACAACATGCAATAATCCTCAAAAAAAATAAAAAATAATGCATCCCCATATCACCTTAGGCGTACTTCTGCATCATACATACAACTTCAAACTTTATTACGAATCAAGTAAACTTATGCTCCTGCATACACTTTTCAAGCCTATTATATCACTTCATTACTTACTTAATCCTATGCATAAGATTTAGCTATACATATAGTTAGTGAATTGCCCTTACCACTTTTCTTGTCACTACACCTCTAAACCCTCAGTTTCAACCAATACAAAAATAACAAGATGCACAACAAGTTGCTAGTGAATCGAAATAGGCCTCACACGGCTTCTCTAGACTTTGATTTTTCAACAAAATAATGATAACAAGGTTACAAGAGATAGAAACTTGACACACAATATTCAATAATCTAAGAATACACATCTTATTCTGTCTTACTTGCATGACTCATAAGAGTGAGGACATAACTCTGATCTTTAGAGACTTATAACACACTAGAATTCTACTCTCAAGCCGCTTTGTGTGACTTCTGAAGCTTCTTACTAGCCAATCTGAGAGAGTTATCTGGAGAGGAACTGGAACTTACTAATCATTCTATCTCAAGAATAATACATGGATAGAGAAGTATAGCTTTTCCGTATAGATTCTGAAGAGGAATCTGGAAATACATCTGACTTTTGCTTAGTGCACGACTTTTATGAATCATGAATAAAGCACTTCAATCATCGAAAATCAAAAGCACTGATGGGATACTTTCTAACTATCTTACAATTCGATAACTATCTATGAAGATTGTTTGAGAAAACACTATCTGTAAAGATTTAAGCTTGACTATTTTTGATACCTTGAAAATAAGGTAGAGATGGCTCGGATAGAGTAAGATGAGAATCTGTATAAGTTTCTTCAAGAATATTTCTATAGCACGAACTGATACTTAAAAGAATGGAGACATTTCTAAAATTCCTTGTAGCCTCTCGAAGAAAGATACAAATGTTTATGTACCATTCTGCAAAACTCTATTAGACACGGCTTCACAGACACCCTAGGACACCTGAACTCTGGGCTCTGATACCAAGTTTGTAACGCCCCAAAATTGGGTCCGGAGACATCACACGGTGCTTAGGGTCACATGTGACCCCAAGCTAACCCTTGTACTGGCATAACACATAAGAAACTGAATAAAATGCTTAAATCTGAATAAAATCAGTGAGAACATAAAGCTTTTTTGAACTTGATCAATACAAATTTGAACTTTACAAGATTACAACTATGCTTTTACCAAAATTAAACTAAAACTGAATATATCAACTCTACTGACTATCTATGAAGCCTCTACTAGTACTGACTTTAGATAGTTGGGTCATGACTTCCAACTATCCCAACTCAATACGACTAAAATAGGAAAATAAAAAACTACTCAAACTATCTATCTGGCTCAAACCCTTGAATCAAAAGGATTCAACACCTACTGACTGGAAGCTGCAAGCTGACTGAATCCGAATGTGCATACTAAGTCTTGTACCTACATTATGAGACAATGTAGCACATAAACGTATATGTGGATCAGCACTTTGGGAATGTACTGAGTATATGGAGGTGTATGCAATTAAATAATCAATATCATAAATCCTTATAGAAGACATGGATTCTAGTATAGATGACTCACATAGCTTGAATTAAAACCATCATAATCATGAAGAAGATAATAGGTAATGTAAATCACGCGAGTCATTGCACTTCATTCTAAATCTGCATTCTCTCTTTATTCTCAAACTTGTAAGATAGATAAAGTCTTAAAACAACATCTTTCAAAGAATACACTTTAATCTCATGAAAACTAGGAAATTCTTTGGAAACTTAAAGATTTTTACACTTGAGAGCCTTAGAAATCTTGGACTCATAGCTTTCAAAATACATATACTTGTATCTTAGATAGAGTGGGGGACTACTTTGGGAGTTCCTTCTAACTGACATAAACCATGTGAGCTATATAGAGTCCAACGTCTTTCCCATGTTGGGGAGAGTTGTTCTATCCTTGCCATCGGATAGAACCTTAACTTTACTGATCACTGTCTTAACCCACTTGGGGTAAATCAGAAACCTATGGGGGCACGTAGTTCTGGGGTATGAGACCTCAAAATCAAGCCCAACTTGGTGCTAAATAAATACTACTCCTTAACATAGCTCAGAACTTAAGAAAATCCACCTTAAAAACATTTCAACAATATGTGATGGGAGCCAAAATGCATTCCCTTTATCTCAAAATCAAAGATGTGGATTTTTTTCTTAACTTAGGATCAAAACTCACTTCTTTCTTGAAATCTTATTAGACTTATCATGAATAAGCTTTAAAGTCTCAATAACATAGAAATATATGTACTCTTCTTGAAACACTTTAAAAAGTATCAATAAGTCATTCTCAAAGACTCACAATTTCACAATAAGGCTCAATTCATGACAACAAATCTTGGAAATTCTTGAAAATATGATACCAATATAGTAATGTGCAATTTATGTCATGAACTCTCAATTTATATCATAATTAAATAATATAATCATGCAATTCAAGACTTGAACAATTCCATAATCTCATAAACTTGAAATATAGAAAAATAATATGAATTCATCTTGGAAATACGAAATTCTTTAAGAAAAACTAAAACTTTTGGTCACAAGAACGAAAGGGTGTTCTTGTTCAAAACCCACATACCTTAAACTTGGAGCTTTTGGATGACTTCAAAAATTTCAAAAGGTTATTCACGAACTATTGGGTGTCCCTCATAGCCCTCTTAACGAGAATTCAACTATGCAAGAATTATAGAATTCTCACGGTTGAATCTCAAGATAATTGGTTTTTTATGTTGAAACCCTAACCTTGTGGTTGAAGGTGTGCATAGAATTTTTAGATGTTTAACTAAATAGAATGGAAGATAATACGCTCCTTAAGGGTTATAAGTCGTGGGAAGTGTAGGAAAATAACCAAAATACCCTTACTAAACCATTTCCCAGTTGCTGAAAATCTAAGGCTGATGACATTTGTGATAGGCCGTCAGACTTGTGATAAGTCGTCACAAATGTCATCACTGGGGGGCTGGAATTGATGGATTTCTGCCTAAGGCTGACGACATTTGTGATAAGTCATCACACTTGTGATAATTTATCAGAAATGTCGTCACTTAGTGATAGATTCTACCTAAGACTGACGACATTCGCGATATGTCATCACACTGCTGATAAGTTATCACGAACGTCGTCACTCATTTTTCCAGGGTGACATGCTGGAGTAAAATGGGCATAACATTTTGCTCCGATATCGGATTTGGGTAAAATTGATATCATTGAAAAGATAATTCAAAGAACTTTCATTTGATATATAGTAGGCCACCTAGTTAGTTAAATACAACTACTTATGTTAGATTGAAGTTGACTCAAGTTTCAACGCTCACTAAAACTCGAACAATAGGAAAACTTTCAACTTGACCTTGAGTTAGAGGATCTCTATGATCTCAATTCATGCTCAAATAGGTTCCCACACTACATATTTGATTAACATACCAAATTTGCATAGTTTTTATGGCTTTTGGAACATCTACATGTAGAATGACGATTTTCGTTCTAGCCCAAAATACGGGGTGTTATAGCTATTGTCGGGGGCTTGTTTTGGCACGTACATTTCTAAACTCCGGTTTGTATACAGGTATTGTGGATGACTGTGGACTTGGGTATATTGGTTAGTTGATGAATATAATAAATGGTTCAACATTGTTTAAGTTATGACTTATGGTTTGTTTTTCGCTATCTCATTTTATGGTCGGGATTCACGCGATCCATGTGGTTGATGTGACAATTGTGATGGGTTATCGGGGTGACCTCCAGTTCATGTCATCTTGAGGTACCCTTATGACATGGCCAAACTTTGAGGCCTATCAAGTATCACCAACTAGACACTAATTAGTCGAGATAGGTAGAAATCCATGGGGATAATTAGAAGCAGTGACCCTTGACTGGGTCTGTACCCTATAAATTAGACGAGATCCGCCCACGTTGTCCTCAGATGGGACATATAAGTTTCTATGAGCTTCATATCATCTCGGAGGCATGATCTAAAAGGCAAATAAATAGGAGTTAGAGGAATTCAATACCTTAGACTCTATTTCCCAATAATAATATGGCAAGAAAGGGAACATTCCTAAATGTCTCATAGACTCTCCCTTCCAAGTGTGGTGTGCTACACACCCATTAAAGAGACTCTACTTGACACTGCTTTGTAGATAACCAATTAACCCTGAACCTAGGCTCTAATACAAAATTTGTCATAATCCGTACTAGGGTCTGGCCATGATGGGTATCTCAAGTCCACCGTGGACCAGAGACCACCCCCTTTTTGCCTAAACAAACAAGAATACATATTGTTAGAGACTGAATCTCAGACATATAACAAGATAGTAAGGGTAAACACAACACATGAATATTATGTACATAAAATGTCAGCCAATACCAATTACCAACACCCAAGTCCACAGTTATCCACAAAGCCTCTAACAAAATCAAATGCCAATAAGGTGTCGGGACATGACCCCACCCATATCCAAAAACAAGTATGAAACAAAGTCTAAGACATAGGAAACCTGAACATAAAATGATGTTTTCTAGGGGATGGAAGGTCACCACTTAAAGTCAACTCACAAACTATCCACGAACACCTAATCACTGTGCAGAAAAGGAAGAACAATTTCTGATGCCTTCATCACATGGGGATACAACGTCGGGAGACGGTTAGCGCTTGGAGCACTAGCATGTAACTCAGAGATATAGGATAAAATAATTCCATGATCTATAATGCAGAAACTATTCAAACCAGTACAAAACATCATATACAATACATACATCTATACATATCAGATGATGGGAAAGGAATGAGGTTTTATCATGAACATTTAAAACCTTAACCTTGATTGTGTAGCATAATTGTCATAATCAAAGAACCCAAAGGCTATATGGGCCCAAATCTCCCCCAGTCGAAAGGGCCCTAGTGCATATAGCCGCATGAACTAGAGGATAATCATATTTCATATGCTTTATAAGGGACTCGAACTTCCTGGCATAAATCAAAGGTGACTTAAGCACTAATTTATATAACATGAGGGACTTAAACCTCCCAATCATATAATAGAAATAAGGGGGATTTGAACCTTTCAGTCATTTAGACCCCCGTGCCGGCTAGCGTAGTTTTGATTGTTGGTTCTTCAGGACCTCCACATTTACGTACCGACTACACAACCCACTTTCAAGACCAATTAAAATATTTAAGACACGTTTTTAATTTATTGAATCGATTATACATTTAAGCATCTTGTTGGTATTATCATACCAACCCTACTTGCAAGATCATTATCATACCACAATCCATTAACCATTACACGGGGGAAATTAATGATCCCTTAGGCTCAATTAACATTCACACGTGGAATCCACATACCTCAAAGTTTAATAAAATCATACCATGGATCATTAACCTTTATTTCAATGCACTAGTTTAAGTGAGCAAGTCAAACCGTATAACAAAACCAAATTCATCATCAATTTCACAATTAGGGTTGAGGGAACATAATTTATAAAACCATATATCAAGGAAAAATAATCAAATTATGGTTAACCATGATCCCTTAGTGTATTTACCATTTCCATGCACCTCAATGAGTCTATAATAAATAATGTAAAGCAAATAGTTCAATAGTAATCATGATAAAACATCTAAATATCCAAAACCCTGAACCCATAGTTCAAAATCCAACATAAAACCATAAATAATTAAGCCAATTTTTATGTAATTAAGAAATTAAAAGTATAGGAAAAGAGGTGAATGCTTAGACACACGAGAATCAAAAAGTAATTCAGAGCTTGAAACCTGAAAGATGTATGATGAAATCCCTAGGCTCTCTTGGGGTTTTTAGTTTGAGAGTAGAATTGGGGATTTAATCTCTTAAAACTGAAAGGAATAAGATATATAATTATTAAGGGTCGTACATAGTTTAAAAGACCCCAATACCCCTCATCCCAAGTGAACAAAAAATAGAACTGCACAGATTTTTACATAGAGGCGCGGTACAAACTTTATTACAAAGGCTAAACTTTGTGCCATGCTGGTACCACGGATCCTCTATGTCACGCTGGCTATCACAGTGTGTAGACTCCGTGGCACATAAATATATTGGAGGCTCACTACCTCCATGGTCCAAAACCACTTTAAACCCTATCTAAAAATTTTGAAACTGTCTTGGGACACCCTATTCATATGCCTAAACATAATTTAAGTCAAAAATCAACATTTTGAACATAGGAGGGCCAAAAATAAAATGCTCAAAATTTAGAAGGTGTTACATAGAGGTGTCGGGTGTATCACGTAAGTGATAAATGTTTGTATGGTTGATGATTTGTGCTAAATAGGCTTAGTGGTGGATATTAGTTTAACTGGCTAATAATTGCTTGTTGATAAACAAGGTTTAACTGGTAATGATGACTAGCAGTAAATGATGATTGGTAATAAATGATACTAGTGATAAGTGATGGTTATCAAATAAATGATACTTAGTGACTACATGGTAAATAGTTGTTGAATAATAATTAGAGATTTTATGATGACTAGTGGTCCAATGGATTAGTAATAAGAGATGGTTAGCTAGTAAATAGTGACTAGTGTATATTAATGCTAAAATTGTTAAATGGTAATAATATTATGGAATGTGAGTACAATGTCTAATGTTGGTGAATTGTAAAATATTGGTAAATGACCGGTGGATGATAAGTGTGAAATGATGGTCATACGATGATGAAAGTTAGCTCTAATGTTGGTTGATTACTTTATTTTTCTCTTGAGTGTACTCTCTAGTCATATGGGAGGTTGTGACAAGTTCTTTACTTTTCTGCACCAATTGGCATATGGGAGCCAATTTTGTTTTTATATTTTCTTGTGACAAAGCTTTATGATGTGTTATTATTTCAAATTGCATATGTATGTTTGCGCGGTGATATTGGCATGTGTTGATACCTTATATTATATTTTAATTATGATTTAATTACTTATTATGTACAATGATGTTGGAGGTGATTCAGGTTCGTTTTTGTACCTTGACTTAGTTATGTTATCTTTTATTTAATCATATTTATATCATGATTTATCTCAATCGACAAAAGATACCTACTGAGTACCCATTATTTTGGTACTCATACTTTACTTTTGTATCTTTTTAGTGCAGATCCGAGTACTAGTTGTTGCCATTGATCATTTATCATGCGGTGATTGATTTCTGGTAATAGGATGAGCTCTTGGAGTTTGAGTCACCCATTTTTCTCTATATGTATTTTCAGTATTTAGTTTTGAGATAGATGTATTGACTATTCTAAACTTTGAGTTTATTGATATTATTAGATGCTCATGTACTAGCTCTACTAGGTCGTGGGATTGGTATCTTTTATTAACTATTTTTATCAATCAAAAAAATTTTGCTTATTTATTTATTGTGTTCTTGAATTTCACCTATGATAGTTATTTCCTACTGAATTAACACATTGCATTAGCTTTGGGTTATGATATTGGTTACCTACTAGCGAGATTTAGCTGCTGCCATTATGACTTGTAAATTAGGTCATGACATAACATGCATGACATGAGTAAAGTTTCATACTGACTTGGATACATGAGATAAGCCAGAATAAGACTACATTGATGTGTCTTCATGAATAATTTTTAGAAGTCACTACTATCTCCCACTTAAGACTGATGGTTGATGTTCTAAGTTTGTGGACCTATTCGTTACTTTGGGCTATAAATATACTTCAACCACCATACTATTTTGAGCCTATAATATTGAATCCATTAACATAGTATGATTATCTTACAAGGTCTATTTCACAAAACTAGCATCAACATCTCGAAACTATCATTCTTTCTACCTCAATGACCAACCACTCAAGTTGATACTAAATACAGATAACAACATAATTTATCACATTTTATATATACTTACAAGTGTAAGGAAAATTTCAAGGCAAACTAGTGCCCCAAAGTTTTTGACAAAACAATAACCAACCTCAACCACACCTTCTATCAAAATTTATACTACAAGCGTATTCTACAACACTACCATTCTTTATCACTACTACCATAGACTTGATCTATAGTAATGTAGTGGAATACTCTATCTCATCTTAACTAGTTACTCTTTACCTTCATACCATTCATGAAATCCACAAAAACACTTTACATCTAAACCTCCACACATCAACAAATCTCACCCCACTACCCACTTAATATACAATGGTCCTAGCTAGTTGCTCCAGTCGAATACTATCACTTCTAAATTCACACTTCTGATTCTAGTTCATTCTACCACTCAAGGTCATAATATTAGCATCACACTATCTTCCTAGTGACAATGCTACCCACTTCTTCAAAGACATATTTCCCTCTCATAGGTTTCATCTATACTAAGGTTCCAAAAGCATATGAGAGAAGATTCTTGAAATTCTATAACTCTATCTGATAAAACTATAATGATAAGAATCAAAGCTTTACCGTCCCTGCCATCCCAAAGATAATATCTACATAAATTTCTTATAGGAAAACTCTATTTGCATGATTAAGAATATGAAAAAATAAGAAACTTAAGTGTCCATAGTTCCTTATTTATAGAAGTGGGACCCTTCACAACAATAAATAAGACCATACTAACACAACTTCATAGACTCCCTACCAGCTCTTAAACTCTGTATTCTAATAATAAGTTTTTCATGATCCAAGTCTACACCCTAGCCATAATTGACACTTGAACTATTTTTGGCTCAAGCTAACCACTTACGTATCTCATAAGTATCTGGATGTAACATAAATAAGATGAAAGAAAATGCAGAAGCTATTACATGGGATTAACCTTTAAAGAATAAATATAAAATAAAATAATAGACTTTTATCTCTTAAAACGTAAGATCTCTTAACAATTGGTTGAAATTTGTTCAATTGATTATTTATCATATCTAATAAGTGTCTACTTACAATTTAGATACAATTTATGGGGACAAGAACCCAAAATTATTTATGTACGTAAACTGAATACCAACATGACTACTTGATGGTGCCTTTTGGAAAAATAGAAAGCTCATCAATAGTTAAAGACTTGAATTTTACTACAGAGTATGGTCACGTACTTGAATACTTAAATCAATATCACATGAAAAATATATTGCAAAATACACTTAATAGAATGGAATATATTGGTACATGAGTTATATATGTATACAAAAAAAGAAATAAGCTGAAATTGAATGCGAGAGCATAAGAGTATCTTAAAATCAAAAGTGGAGCTCAAAATATAAATCCTGAGAAAAGTCTTTTGAAATATCCTGAACATGCGAAAAATTAAAAAAGGATCATAAGTTATAATATCTACATAAAACTTCTTTCTTGATGTATATACACACATATCTATAGATGCATATAATGAAATCATAAGGCTAATAACTTGATGGAGTTTCTTCTAATCGATATACACTATGTGAGCTCATGATACAACAACCTATAATCTCAATTAGAGAGGGATTCCCTACACTTTCCTAGGTGTAGAACCTATCTATCTATGGTTCCAATATAAGGCTCTTACGCTTATACAATCCTATGGTTGAAACATAGTTATGGGACAAGGGTTATATAGAAAGCAAGTCCACTCAGTGCTAATTAATCCTCCCAAAATATATTTATATAACACATAATATATCTATTTGTGAAATATCTGATGTCATGACATATCTGATGTCATGCTAGGAGACACTACTCAAATCTTTAGCTTCTCCAGAAGTTTTTCATGATTCTTGCTAAAAATCTCTTTCTTGAAACTATCTTTCTTGAGATTATGCTTAAATACTTATTTCTAAAATTATATATCGAAATGTCTTTCTAAATCATCCCTTTTCAAAATCATGTTTAGAGCTAAAAATCATGGAAAACATACTAAAACATGCACAACTTGAAGATTCTCATAGTAGCTTTCATAACTTCATAAATAATCTCTAAACATTCTTAGAGAATCCAAATCATGGAATAAACATAATCTTCATGAAAATTCTTTACCTTTCATAAAAATTAATACTTTTCATGAGAATCAAATTTGAGAAATAGTGGGTGAAAACCCAAGCTTTAAACATACTTTCATATATATTGAAATTACATGAGTGTGAGGATGAATGAAATCTATCACTAAATCTTGCGTACCTGATGTAACCTTCGAATTCATGGAAAGAACTTGAATTGACTACTAAAAATTAAATCCAAGATTTTCTTGAAAAATCTTTCTTGTGGAAATGGTCTTTAAAGAATGGAGTTCCAACAAGGTCAATGTTGTTGTAAAGAAGAATGAAAATATTTAATTTAGTTGGTACTAGGTCATGTAACTCCTTATATTCTAGGATGAATGATTGTCTGAAGTGACCCTAGTAGAATTTTATATGAGAAATTTAATTGTTAGAGGAGTTGTATACTTAACTTTGTGTTAGAGACTTCTTATAACCTGAAATCACATCTAGTACTCTTATAATACTTATATTTATCATTTTTTGTTGCTAACATGTCTTTTGATTGGGTTTTAAAACTAAAAAAAATCAACAAAGCCTATTTTGTATCAAATCCTAAAGTTTCTCAGACAAGGTATTATTGATGGATGTATGAGTCATCTATTATTCCATGACTCATTAAATGTATCATATATCATGGACCAAACTTTAAAATTGTTGAATCCTATCTAACAATTCAAAGTATGTCTTAGAATACTAGAAGCTCATTCTATCTACCAATAAGAGTCATACATTAAATTTAAGACTAGTATAGTGAGTTGAATAATGCTAGGGGTATCTTACCAGTTGACATTGATTTACTCAATTCAAACCATGACTCATGGATTCATTCCACGAGTCATAAGTTGACTCGTGGTTATCTTGGATAAGACAAAAGTAAGGGACTTACTTTTACAAGCCAATATAAGATTTGTGGGCAGGTTCTATTATTTGTAGACCCTCCCATGGAACCTAGAAACTTTTGGGGGCATTAAAACATAGAAAATAACAATATAAATTATTCCCAAAATGTCTAAGAATCCAAATGTAACTCTAAAATCTCAAAAATATCAGAAAAGAAATGACAAGAATCTAAATATAAAGGAGATCCAGGTAAACTATAGATTAACCAACTACTACCTTAGGATCTTGATAATATGATTAGAATAGTTATCAATCACTGACCTAAAGTACCTATTATAGAACCTGTACAACAAGGTGTTGGAAGAAACCAACTGTAAGGAAAAATCCATTTATACTCAGCAACATCATTGAGTGAATCAAATCCAAAGCGATCATGAGGGTCAATAATAAACTATATGTTTTGGTAATTATCACAAGTATTACTAAGTTCAAGTATAGTAGATAGGGAGAAGAAGCTAATGTTAATAATGACATATACATGTCAACTCCAGATATATGGAGGACACGTATTTCTATTTTTTATCACGACTAGACCCCATGAATCATTGGGGAAGGTCATGAGTCATGGTGAGGAACTTGTGACCATAATGGTGAAGGTTCCCAAAGTTTTTATCTCATGAAATAATTCTAGGAAATTACTCTTTTCTAGTCACCATGACTCATTACCCGACCTTGTAATACCCCAAACTATTTTTTAGTCAAATCTAGTCTCCAAAAGAGTTAGTGATGACTTCCTAAATGATTAGTGTTTAAATCAAATAGAATTTACCCAATTTCAAATTTTTATCATATGGGAAATTGAATTATCTTTCAAATGATACAAATTTCATCAAAATCCGGTATCGGAGTAAAAAGTTATGGATATTTTACAGAGAACTATCGGAACTGCCCAAAAGCGACGGTCAGGTCGGCGGACCATCGAGCAAGCGATGAACCATTTCCTAATCCATTGCAACTAAAGTAGTGAACTCATATCCTTTCCATTTTTGAAGGTCAGGGCCGATGGACCATTGAGTTAGCGATGGACCATCGCCCAAACCGTCACAGACGAGGCAAAAAGTTCAGGCTATGGCCAAGTACGAAGGGATGGACTGATGGACCCTCACCCAAACCATCGCCACTTCCGATCAGTGATTTTAATCCATTCTTAAAAAGGTTTTTGGGTCCTTTTCCACCCGTTTTGACCCCTAATTATACCATACCATAGCTCATAACTTTATTATTTATCTACAACACCAAATTAGGGTTTCTCTGAAAGATTAATCCCCAAGAACAAAAAACCTAGGTGTCTAATCCCAAGGAAAGAATTTAATATTTTCTCCACTAATATTCAATAAATTATCCACCCAAGTATGTTAAGTGTTGATTCATGGGTTCCTTTCATCCATGATGCTCAAGAAACCCTATTTAAAATATAAACTTTGGATTCCATGGTATGACTTGAATTATATCCATGTTTATGTTGTTGTTTGATTTCCAAGTTGAAGTATTTAATGACTATCATGAAAATATATTAGTATTTGGTTGAAATTCTTGCATTGGAAGTGTAAAATCTTGCCATGAAGTATTATTTCAATATTCATACCTAAGCCTAAAGATATGCATGCAAGGTGATTGATAAAATGCCTAAGAGAATAGGAATTATGCCTTATGACTCATTTGTGACCAAAATTGATGAATCCATGTTTCTCCATTATGTTTGATATGACTCACACATTATTATTATGCTTTGTAATGGATTGATGTAATGCTCAAAAGATTAGGCTTATGAAATTATGATATGCTTACATGCATTCCTATTCATATGTAAGCTTATAGCATGCGAATACTTCATGAAAATCCCCAATGATTGTACTATGAATAGTTGACTATGGTCATGTGTCAAGAAGTGTCATGTCTTGTCAGTTTCATTCTATTGAGTCCTAGGAGTATTTGTACATGATAATTTAGTTGTATGCCTAGAGCCAGTGTCATGTTTTCCAGATACTCTCAGTCAAGCCATGATTCATAGAACTCAGTAAGTCATGTGGCTCAGTATAACTCAGTAAACTCAGTAATCTTAGAAATCTAAGAAATTCAGTAATCTCAGTAGTGTTCTTTCAGTCAACGGAACTCACTGAAGGTAGTCCAGTTCAGTTCAGTTAATCATGTTCAGTGTCTATTCAGATAGGAGTAGAATTTAGCACCGAGTGAGCCCAAGGATGGGAATTCACCTGTTATTAGAGGGTGTGATTCTTAGATGCAATCCTTGCATGCCAGAACTACGTAGCCAGTAGAGGTTAAAATATCAAACCTTCTACTTGGGGGTAGATGAGGTGGCTTAACCTGTTATATGAGGGTCCCACCATTCTCCTTAGAGTACCTATTCGATGAGGGATCACTCACAGCTTGTCCTTACCAGTGATGCGGTATTGATACCCTTCTAATTGGGGTTACAGATTGGACCCTAACTCAGCTATAATAGCTTATTAGGGGCATGTCGGTTAAATGACTACTTCCCACAGTTACAGTCTCAGTCTCAATCTCAGTAATAGAACTCATATAGTTCTACAGAATTTAGAACTGTCAGATACAGTCACCCAGCTAAGTTTGGAACTCAGCTAGTTCCATCAGAAATAGGACTGTTAGACACAGTCATTCAAATAATAGTGTATCAGTTATACAAAAACTTATGGTATCAGTATTTAGGTTCAGTGATGTCATGATCTCAGTAACAATTCACGTATTCATGTATGTGTTCTCACGTTTATGTTATTATGTTAGTTAGTATTGTTCTTGCATATAAACCCATTGTATTCAGCCTACCTCACCTGCATACCAGTACATTCAATCGTACTTACGCATTTATGCTTTGGTATTTTATACCATAGGTTCTGTAGTACGAGCGCCAGAACATCTTTAGTAGATTAGACATTCAACAGCCAGACTAGCAGTGAGTCTTCATCATTCGAGGATAGCATGATTATTTTATTAATTTATTATTTTAGTAGTTCGGAGTAAGTTGGAGACATATCCCATCAACTCCATAGTTTTTATATAGTTTAGAGGCTTCCAGACTATAGTATGTTCAGACAGCCATTTCAGTCATTTTGGTATTGATATACCGTAATTTTTAGATGCTATGTTTTATCAGATATTTGAACCTTATGTCCTTTATGCCTTTTATTCCACATTTATATAGTACATTATACAGTTCTTAGGTGCAGATATTAGTCATGGATTAGTTTGTGGTCCTTAGAGGTTATGAGAACTGTGTAGCATTCTAAGTGCCAGATTCGGGGTGTTACAAACTTCGTATCAGAGCCTAAGGTTCAATATGCCCTAGGAATTCTGAAATCCACATCTAGTAGAGTCTTGTGCATGGGTGTATTGCGTGTCACATTTATGTACAGGAGGCTATAAAATGTTCTAGGAACAGTTTCCCTTCTTTTAGGATTCATGTCGTGCCTGTAAGCATGAGCTCAAATTTAACTCCCAGTCTAATTCGTTTCTCCCTTTCTTCTATAGAACATACCTCATAAGAGAAGAAACATAAATTATTCATCCCCTCAAGCTGTCCAAGAAGACCCCATGGAGGAATATGTTTCTTAAGTAGAGTTCAGAGTTGCATTCACTACTCTTGCTAATTCAGTTGCTTCCCAGAATGAATGACCTGTTGTCATTCCGACTAACCTAGTGGCCAATTAAGATGCAACTAGGATTTGGGACTTCACCCGAATGAATCCACCATTCTTTTTTGGGTCTAAGTCAGACGAGGACCCTCAGGAATTCCTTGATCAAGTTCAGAAGGTTACGGATATCATGGGGGTGTCAGCCGTTGAGAGTGCTTAGCTAGCTACATATCAGTTGTAGGATGTGGCTCACACATAGTTCAAATAGTGGAAAGCAGAGAGGGCTGGTGACGAAGGTCCTATAGATTGGGAGGTGTTTGCCACTGATTTTCTTGATAGATTCTTTCCCCTAGAGATGAGAGAAGCTAAGGTGTTAGAGTTTATCAACATCAAGTAGGGCAACATGATAGTGAGAGAGTATTATCTTAATTTTACTCAATTATCTAGATATGCTCCTTATGTAGTGGTAGAAAACAGGGCTAAGAAGAGTAAGTTTGTTTCTGGGGTGAATGATAGTATGGTCATTGAGTGCAAATCTTCAATGTTGATTAGTGAGATGGACATAGCCAGGCTTATGATCTATGCTCAATAGATAGAAAAACAGAAGATTAAGATAAGGGTGAAGCAGAATAAGAGAGAAAGAACAGGTAGTTTTAACTTTGCTCAGCCTAAGTCAGAGGGTGAAAGTCATTCTCAATTTCTCCCAAAGTCATCCTTTCCAGATCTTTCCTCGGCCAACACTCCAGTACCAAAATTCAGAGACAACAACAGAGATAGGACGCCAGGCTCTAATTCTCAGGGCAGTGTTAGCAGTGCCCGAACCTATCCTCTTTGTCAGACATGTGGCAAGCATTATCAGGGTACTTTCAGAGCTGGCAGTGATGCTTGCTTCAGTTGTGGCAAGCCAGGCCACAAAGTCAGAGATTATCCCTAACCAGGTCCTCAAGGTTAGTGTAATCGCTCTCCAGCTCAGTTCAATCTCTCGAATCAGCAGAGTGACTCTTCCAGTACTACTAGTAGGCAACACCCAAACAAAATTTATGCTCTTCAGTACTAATAAGATCAGGAAAATTCTCCTGATATGGTTATTGGTACGTTACAGATCTTTCTTGTACATGTTTACACCTTGGTAGATCCAGGAGCTTCTTTGTCTTTTGTTACTCCCTATCTAGCAATTGATTTTAGATTCAGTCCTGAAATTCTAGTAGAACCCTTTTCAGTCTCTGTCCCAGTGGGAAAAACTATCATAGCCCGACAGGTATACATGAACTGTCCGGTTATGGTATCTCAGAAAGTCACTTCAGCAGACTTAGTCGAATTAGAGATGACTGATTTTGATATCATTCTCGGCATGGATTGGCTTTATTCCTGTTATGCCACAGTCAACTGCTGAAATAGAGTTGTCCAGTTTCAGTTCCTGAATGAACCCTTCCTAGAGTGGAAGGCTAGAACTTTAGTTTTCAGAGGTCATCTTGTTTTCTACCTTCGGGCACGGAAAATGATATCTAAGGGATGTGTCTATCATTTTGTTCGAGTTAAGGACTCTAGTTATGAAACTCCCAGTCTCGAATCAGTCCCAGTAGTGAATGAATAATCAGATCTAATTCCCAAAGATCTTCCAAGAATTTCTCCAAACTATGGTCACGTCACCTGTAGTTAGAAAATGTCCCAAATGGTAGTCAACACTGTCTCTACTAATAGTTCTAATATCCACACATATAACAAATACTTTTAGAGAAAACAAAAACATGAACACATATACATCAAATACAGGTATAAGAAGATACAATAGATGGATATATATCAAGTGAAAGACAAAAATACAAA
Source organism: Capsicum pubescens (assembly GCA_030864215.1). Classification (NCBI taxonomy): domain Eukaryota; kingdom Viridiplantae; phylum Streptophyta; class Magnoliopsida; order Solanales; family Solanaceae; genus Capsicum; species Capsicum pubescens. The sequence goes on along the minus strand of CM061540.1, from coordinate 208,014,285 downwards.
TGAAGAATAAGCACAATATTTGAAGTTGAATGAAGAAGATGGTAATTATGATGATGATGATGATGATGATGATGTGATGTATGAGGTCATTGCACAACCTCTGCATACACCTACGGAGCTAAAGCTTCCCGGCGTAGGACACATGAGAGTTTCATCATCCCGTATACAACAAATATCCATATCTCTTCTCTAACACATACATAGATAGAAGGTTTTTAAGAAGTCATATTTTTTGTTAGAAAAAGCCAGTGTTTGCAGTATTTCAAGTATTTGTATGGTGGTACTAATGTTTTCTGAATCAATATGATATAAGGATGTATTGCTCACAACCAACCAAAATGAGAATATCCAATATCCAACAAATATATCAAATATGTGAGACTAAAATCCACTCAAATCAACCAACCATTCATGATCCAAATTAATCAAGAAAATCCGTCAAGTGAAACATGCAAGAAAAGGGCAATAATACCACATAAATTCCAAAACTAGGCTTTTCCCACCAAAAAGAGTGTATCAAACAATCACATATCAATACTACTATAAAAATATCATATAAGATGCCACACGGTCACACATAAACATATAACGTCATAAAACCACCTAATATTATCCACATAGGCTCCCACACGAGCCAATAATCTACCTTAACACATTTTCTATGATTCAATCCCATACCTATTGCATGCTTATATATTATTATTAACTACACAACCTAGTCTAAAGAAAGTTAAGTCATAACCTACCTTGAAATCTAAAAACCGATCAAAAAAACCTTTAACGTAGAGCTTTTCCACCATGAATAGACCTGAAACCAACTAAAACATTCAAACATAGAATCAATGCATCAAAAAAGCCAATGTTATCCATATTGACGACTTTTGAATCAGGGTAAAAATGAACCCCAAAATGAGTTTCCATAAAAGAGGGGTAAAATTTAAAAATAATCCAAAAATATATTTCCCATGATTAAAGGAACTCCAGAAGTAAATCCAAGTTAAAAGAAGTTGAAATTGGGTTTTAAATTAAAGAAATACTATTTTAGGGCTTCCAGGCCCAAATCCCCAAATTTCACCTTTGAATCCAAGTTTTACTAAATTTTAAATGATAAACATCAAACAAAAGTAATTCAAATAGGGATTTGAAGCTTACCCGCGCTTAAAAATGGAAGAAATGGCTTAAAAACTCAAACCCTAAACTCCAACTCTCAAAAAATAGTGAAAGACTCATGAAAAAAGGTACTTAAATATACAAGGTGTTGTTAAAGCAGTCCATAGGCCACTTTAGTGGTCGGCGTTAAATCACCTAGGTACCACTAAAGTGGTACCCACACCAGGGTGATAGTCTGCTAAAGCAGACATTGGGCTGCTTTAGTGATAAGCGCTAAAGCATCTATGTAACCACTTGAGCGATACCTACTAGGTGGCTAGGGCCGCTAAATCACCCTCTGCTAAAGCACATGATTCATTCAAAATGCAAAGAATGCAAATGGACTATGCTACCTTATCGAATTTGATGCTCTAGACTAAATGGTAAGATATGATTTCTAAAAAGATGTCATTTTCATAGAGTTGACCCCTAAAACATATTTTCACAACTTTTTCAGATGGAGGTTTGAAATAAGATATAAAAGTCATAAAACCAAACCAACTATGTTACCAACCTCAAAATGACTTTCTAAACCTTCTGGCATAGTCTATTTTGCCATTCGATGCACAGATCAATAAATGTTGACCTAAGTCAACTATAAGGCTTTTTAATCCTTTAAAAATCACAATTTCACATATTTCACATTGAGATACATTGGAAATTATGCCAAACATCTCTATACAAAAAATACCATAACACAACAATGGGGAGGGGTAAAATGGTTAAATTATTCAAAAATGAATATTTCCCAAAAATCATGAAAAATCAAGTTATTTCATTCTCAAACAACAAAAATGTTAAATTTGAAATCATTCAAATAAAATCCATATTTTTACTTTCATGTTTATTTACTATGAATTACGTGTTAACTCCTAGTTGAATTCTAATACTCTCGAATATTGAAACCATTGTCTTCACTTTCTGTGGATTCGATCTCAACCTCTATTGGGTTACTATATTGATGATGATCATTTACATTCTCAGGGATGTAATTTGAGCATCATTACATACCAAAACCTAGTCTAAATAGGTACAAGAGCAGTAAGTACAAGAAAGATGTCTCTAGACACAATCTTCATGTAAGATTAAAGTAACAGGAGTCGTTGAAGAATGATCACCACCGCATTACCCAAACTTCAATAGACCTACAACTATGGGTATACCCCTTAAAGAGATATAGTAAATGTAGTATTGGCAAAAAATGCTCGTACTAGTAGGTATCATCAACCGACTGGGGTTAGAATGATTATAACAACATATAGCAATCAAGAAGAGATCATGAAAAATATAAATACTTAACAACTAAATGTACTTAACGTACATAGCAGACTTCAACTTCCCACCTTACTACCTTCCCTTTATTATAGCATGACTAACTGACATAATTTAATAAATCAAGCTAACCTACATCTCTTACACATTTATTTTGTTAAAACAAATATACATTTTTCTCACTTTTTTTCACACACATATTAATCCTATTTCTTAATAGACCTCACTCCAATTATATTACTATTAACCATTGGAATCGCGGCAACAAAGAGATAATTAATAAAATAGCAACAACTTTGCAAGAAGAGACACGTATATAACTATATACACAAGAGAATAAAGTTTATACATAATTCATGACATGCCTTATATTCAATCTTTGTTGTACTGTATAACTACAACCATCAACTTATGAATCACCTATTATCATTTTCATATAATTCCATTATAATTTATTCATATCAAACAGTCCACACTTAAGCAGTCCAATCATCAACTAACTATGTATAATATGATAAACTATAATTCAATCATAACAAATGCAATAAAAAGAATGTGTGTCAAAATATGATGTACTTACATATTAGGGTCGGCAATGATCCTTCGTCATGAACTACCTGGATATATTTATACACTTAATAACTTTTCCCATTCCTTAGATAAGTTTTAGAATAAATTAGTATACTTTTCTATGTTTTATAATATATTTAATGTAAAAAATATATAATATACATAAATAGTATTATTTAAGAGTAGATGTAGCATGGTAAGAATCAAAATAATGAAGGATAACCGACAAGATAACAATTGGACAAGAATTAAGCGATAGCATAGAGGGACCCCTATACTGATTGTACAAGAATTAAGAGATTAAGAACATAAATTAACACCTAGACGGAGCAAGAGGGGTCTGATCATTGAGCCCCATGGCACATGGTTGTGTGGAGGGTGTCACTAGAGCGTCTATGTATTGGCCCTTGCACAAATGCCTTGAGATTATGAATTAGCCCTTGTGCAGCACACCTAAGGTTATGTGTTGGTACTTGCGCAATACACCTGGCCTGATATTGTGCATTGGATCGTCCTAGCATACCTTCTCTATAAGAAAAAGTCTCTTTTAAAATAAAGACTTTCCTAGGGGCTTGTGCTTAATTTCATCATATGTCCTTAAATACCATAAGGGCATTTTTAAGAGGACATATATTTTTGGAGGAAGAACATCATCAAGGAATCTCTAATTAGGTTTCTTATTTCCTAAATTTTCCACTTTTATTTCTGCATGATTAATTGCCATTTGTAATTTCGTGTGATATTAAGAGTTTCTAAAATACTCTTTCTAGGGTTAAAGGCTATAAAACATGCTTGTATAACTTGGTTTTAAGTTGATTTTTTTTATCATGTTTGGTTGTTCTTTCATTCTTGGTATTATTATTTTAATGCTTAGCTATAGTTAAAATACATCAATAGACCTTGTGTGAACCTAGAAAGAGGAACATTAGGTTAGAACAAAAAATATATGGAATGCGTTATTTTCTTTTAGATGAATTAAAGATAAGATATATATTTAGGATTGAAGTATACCTAATATTCCTTATTTGGTTCATGGACGGGGTGAAATATAAATGTGTTTGAATTAGACCCTCACATCCTAGCTCAATAATGTTGTGGTGAGGCTAATTCGAATAGTTGATTAAAGCCTTAAAGATTATAATCATGATATTAACCTCGTGAATCAACAACAAAGATAGATAACCTAACCAATGAGAAATTATCACTATACGTGAGTATAAAGTAAGAGTTGACCCTATATTTCTCCTTGATATTTTTTACAACCAAATTTACTTATGTCATTAATTTTACTACTTATTTTTTACTTAAAAACCATCAACTCTTTTTTTATGATCGCACTTGTCAAATTTTAGAGTATTACTTATGTTGGATTATTTGCTAAGTACCAAGTCCCTGTGGGATTGATCTAGATCACAAGAGCCACTTTGTTACTTTTATGCCCACATACACTTGTGTGTGTATTTGGATGCAATAATTTTTTAGCATTGTTGTTGGGACTTGAAAAGTTAGCAAAGTTCTAGTTGTTAGTTTTGTTGTTTTAATAGATAGGTGCTAACAACTCGGTCTTAGCCACTAATCTTACATGTATAGGTTTGTCAATTAATGTATGTTAGAAAGGGAAGGAAACTTGGCTGAACAACATTCTAAACATAAGCGATGCTTGCATCAATTGAGAAGAGGATCAAAACTTTTCTATTTAATCTCACAAGTTCAGTAGGTTTAGCAGGATGAGGTTGTTCCTAAAGAAATGGTAGAAAGACTAGTTTGCGATATTGAAATCCCACTAGGTATAAATATCTCCTCAGCATCCATAGACTACATCTAAAAGGTAGATTAGAACAAAAATAGAATATAGTGCAATTACTGCACACAAACGAGCAATTTATAAGCGCATCATATGAGGATCCACAGTAATATCTATAAAATTTCTTAGAGTCCAGTGATATATTTATTCTCACTAGAGTCTCTACAAATACACGAGGCTTATGCTTTTCCTATTCTCACTATTGGGAGAAGACAAGAAATAGTTGAAGGTAAAACTTCAAATTTAATCACTATATGTGATGACCTTTCTAGGAAGTTCTTGATTTTATTCTTCCCATTTGGTAAAACAACCAAGTTAAGAAGTGATATTTTGAGTTTTAAACGGAAGGTAAATGATAATTTGTATCACGCATAAGGGAGGTTCAAGTCTCTTCTCAGAGATTACCCACACTACTAATAGGCAAATAAGGTGTTAGCGTACACTTTTCTTGAAAGTCATAACCATAACACAAAGATTTATCAAGATTGAAATATAGGTGGTTTAGATTTGGAGAAATATATGATGAACTATATACCTTTCTCAATCATATTGCACAAGGTAATCCTGATTAGCATTGTGATGCAACTAGGGGTTAGGTGAAGAAGCTTGCAGATATGTTAAATGTAGATCGTATCACAGTATTGGCTACATAATTGGATTCTTCCCAAGGCTAAATAATGATTCAATTCAACAAGTTGCATGTGACTCAGCCTCAAGCCCTAGAAAATTTACTTCAGCTGGTACAGACTTAGTGTGAAATTTATGGATATAGTGGTAATTCTACAATTTTTTGTGCAAATCTAGGGTTAGTTAATTTTTTGGGTAATGCAGAAAAAGGAAATAAAAGATTTTATAATGCATACAATCATAACTGGCAAAGTTAGCCCAACTAATTTTGAGGTGGCACTCAGGGCTAAACATGTAGTTCTAGCAACAACAATAAGATAATTAGGCGAATACTCAAGACAATAATATAGAAAAGATACTAAAAAATATCATGGACAACCAAGCACAAATGGTTATAGAAATAAAGAATTAGCAAACTACTCAAAAGGGTTTAGAGAAGAAAATAAGTTAGTTTGATAAAGCTTAGAATACAAGACCTCAAGGGGTTTTTCCTAGTGAACCAAATCCTAAAACCAAATAAAAATTGTCAATCACATTTAGGAGTGGAAAATAATTGGATAAAGTACCTTAAAAGTAGAAAAATCACAAGGTATAAGTTAAACTAGACTAATCCAGACTATAGAGAGGAGAATTATGAAGCATGCAATCAAGTTAGTAGAGAAGAGACTACAACCACCGTTCTTGTAAAGTCTCCAAAAAAGCAGAGAGAATGAATGTTTAAAGAAGTTCTTTGACATATTTAGAGAACAAATACCAATCTTACTCTACTTGATGTTTTACAGAGAATGTATAAGTATGTTGAGAACCTGAAGGATGTGATGACAAATAAAAAATAACTTGTAGATTTAGAAACTGTGGAACTCATTAAGGAGTACAGTTTGAGGGTGATGAATAAACTGCCCATGGAACTTAAAATCCATGGAAGATTTACCTTCCCATACAAGTTGATGAAAGTGAGTTGATCTAGGATTTGTGTAACTTGGGTTAGTAAAAATTTGATTTCCCTATATATTTTAAATAGTCTTGTCTTGGGAAAACCTAGGCCATACAAATTATTTTTTAGATTGTGGATAGATTGAAAATTGCTCCTGAGGGGATTGTTGAGGACATTCTCATTAAAATTGGTAAGTTTATTAACCTTGCTGATTTTAATATTGTTGAATTTGAAGTAGATAATATGGTCCCAATCATATTTGGATGACCATTCTTAGCAATTGGAGATCTTTGATTGATGTGAGAAAATGTAACTTGAAGATATGGGTAAAGAATATAAACTTGTGTTAAAATACCTGAATGTGAACTTTAAAGTACTTGAAGATGATAATGAGGGAAAATCTTGAAGGTGATCTCTCAATAATTAATAAAAAATAAATATAAACTTAGGAGAAACTAAATCCTGTAGTGGTTGTGGCCTACGTGGTGCTGCAATGATAAATTAGGCATTGCTTTGGAGGCAGCCTAAGTTGTACTTAAGTTATCTCTTTATTTATTTTATAGTGTAACACTTTTTTGGTTTTGAAGATTATGGGAAGCTTAGTACCCAAAATCTAAGCCAGGGAGCATGGAAAATCTTGATTTGGGGGTCCCTTGGGACATATGATAGAAATTTTAAAGAATGATATGTTTTTAGCTAGGCCTAGAGGACTCAAAGAGTATTCCTAAACCTTGTTCTTAATTTATGCATTGGGGACATAATATCATTTCAAGTGTGAGGGGGTAACTTTTTTTATTTACGATGAAGTGTGCTATAAGAGTCCTTCATATCTTTCTTCTTGAAAAGGTTCAAAAGCAAAAAGATTTTGTTTGATTTTTAATTTAGAATAGTTTTTCAAGTTTTTAGTTTTTATAGTTCTTTAAAGAAGCACACTTCACCTATCCCTTGGTTTTTCTATTCAATTCTTTTCCAAGGGGGGGGGGCTTTGAGCTTATTATCCTTTTTTATTTTTAGTACTAAATTTAAAATATTTTAGTCATAGTTAGGGACTTTTCTAATTATGGATGGAGGACAATCATCTTGAGGGAAAATTAGTCATTAGGAATAAATAGAACCCTTCACTATTTGGAAACTAGATGCCCTTGTTAGTCTACGCATGACTGATTAATGTAAATTTGTTTTGGATTACAAAGCATGTTATGAAAATCGAATGACTTGGATTGAGACACCAAGGCTCCTTTATTTTACTCTTATATGATGTTGTCTTAAATTTAAACTTTTGTGTTTACTCGACTGAAAGTCTATATGGATCCTTCTTGATTTGAACATGTCCCATGAGTGTTAGGTATTTGTGCTAGTGCATGCTTTCATATTGATGTCTAGCACTTTCCTGGAGTGTATTCAAAGAAAATAAAGAACATTGAGTCTAGGAGATGATATAGGTATTTCTTTGATTAGAAATATTTTATCCTCTATTTTACCCACACAAAAATATGATCCTAGTTAAACCTATTGAGCTTTTAGCCTAACTTGATCCATTGTTTTCAATTGGAGTTTTATTTAATCTAAAATTCCTAAGCACTTTGATTGAAAATGGTTTAAAAGAGTGAGAATTAAAAAAAAAGGTAGTAGATTTGGAGAACTTGTAGAAGAGATTGAGGGTGCGAGTGATTAAAAAGTTCAAGTGTTTTTGGCAGGGAGTAGGAAAAGAAACAAAAGTTTTTGATACTTGAGTACTCCTTACTAGTGGTGTGTGAAATTTCTTAAAGAAATGGAAAAGAAATAGAGTCTTTAGTTAAGAAGAGTAGATAAAGAAGAAAGTGATTGATTGAAGAAGGTGCTTGATAAAAATGGTGATGTATTAAAGAAGTTAGGGAATATAGTTGCTATTACTACCCAAAATAGATCCTACCCATCCTTTAGCTTGCATTACAATCCATAAATTCCTACTTGATATTGAACTTTGATATTCTTATATTGGTAGAGTAGTACACTAGGAGTAAGCTTATGGTTCATCGTACATTCCATGTGACATTCTTTGGGAGAGTGAGCATAATTTAATTCATATACCCGTTCTTATCATAAATTATGTTTTTATGAGTCAATATGGATAAGTCTTTTGTGTGATAGAACATGGTTTATGAAATATACGTAATATATTTGATCTCTTAACTTGGTAACTTGCATTTTTTTTATAATATTATAGAGTCGGATCTTGAGGCTATAAGGTTTCAAAGTAGTTGTACATGAGTTTAAGATTTTGAATAAAGCATGCTTTATAAGAACTTGGAATCTATGTTATCATTGTAACCTTAGCTTGAGTTATCTTATGTCAATTGGTGATGTTAAAGCTTTTCTCATAGCTTGGGACATAAAGGAATTGTTCGACGATGAGTAAAGCCTTAAGTGTGGAATAGTGATCTTGGGCATATTTATATACCCAAGTACTACATTTTACCCATGCTTTTGTTATCTTTTGAGAATAAATTAGTATACTTTTATGTTCTTTGCGATATATTTGGTGTAAATGAGATAATATACTTGATTAATATTTTTTAAGAGGAGATGAGACACTATAAGAATCAACATAATAAAGTATATGCCAAACAAGAAAATTTGTAAAAGAATTGAGTGATCAAGAGCACAAAAGGATCCCTGCGCCTTACTAGAAGGGTTTGAGAACTGAGCCACGCATTGCACAGTAGTGAGGATGATTTCACTAGAGTGCACATGTATTAGCCTTTGGGAAACACACCCATAGGTTGTGTGTTGGCCCTTCCATAGCACAACCTGAGATTGTGCGTGGGCCCTTGTGTAGCTCACCCTAAGGTTGTGTGTTGCCTTGTGCAGAACACATACACTATCCGGGAAGTCCATTTTAAAATAAAGACTTTCCTAAAGGAATGTGGCTATTTTAACCATATGTCTATAAATACCCTAAGTGTATTTTACAGAGGACTTATGCATTATTTTGGATGAAGAACATTATCAAGGAGGCTCTAATTAGGGTTCCTATTATTTTATTTTTCTACTTTAGTTTCGATATGATTAGTTTCACATAATATTATGAGTGGCTAAAACCCCTATTTCTAGGATTGAGGGTACAAAACATTCTTTTATAACTTGGTTTTAAGTTAGTCGATGTTGTTTATCATGTTTGGTTGTTCTTACATTCTTTTTATTATTATCCTAATGCTTAGCTACCATTAAAATGCATTTATAGATCATGTGTGAACTTGCATGGAGGAACATTAAATAAAAAAGAATGTAATAAATGAGCTCTTGTCTATAAGAGAATGTAAAGATAGGATGTGCATTTAGGATAAGAATATACCAAATATGCCTTATTTGGTTTATAGATGAGATGAAATATAAATGTGCTTGAAGTGGACCCTCAAATCCCTACTCAATGATGTAGTTGTGAGTCTAGTTTGAATAAATGATTAGAGGATCAAAATACCATAATCACGATATTAACCCCGAGAATAAACAACCAAGATAGATAACTTAACCAATGAGAATTATTACTATGCATGAGTAAGATATAATCCATGACCCAAATATTATCCTAGATATTAATTACAAATAAATGTACTTATGTCATCACTTATACTATTTATTTTATAATCAAATACTAACAACTCTTTTATTATGATTGAATTTGCCAAATTTTAGAGTATTACTTGGGTTAGATTGTTTGCAAAGTACCTAGCCCCTGTGGGATCGATATCTAGATCATAGCGGACAAGATTAGCCTATTTAACATACCAATGAAGTACTCAATCCCATTAAATAATATGTATTAACATGGAACCTAATATCAATATCAATCTATATCGATGTGTTATTTGACCCTTCAAATATCACAATGTGTGTAAGTCATCATCAAATATCAACCATGATGAAATGGAGTGTACTAGTTATGCAAGTACATACATTTATGGACATTTAGTGAAAATCAAGTTCATCATTATAGTTAAATAACAATTATCCACCAACAAAGGAAATCACAAGTATGTCCATGACAAGTCATAAATATGATGACTTATTAGCACATATTTGGCTTAAATTATAATGTTTTTCCATTAATTTGGGGTTAATCTCATGCATAATTCTCATTTGTGTAGGTAAAGGTTGAAAATAAGGATAAGTAAGCCATTCAAGTTAATGGAAGTTCAAATATGAAAGGAAAAAAAGCCTTAAAGGTCAAATAGATGTGTTAGTAGGCCACCCACATAAGCGGTGACCAAAATGGCCAAAATAGTGTCATATATGCCCATAGTGCACCCAGGGTATGCCTAACATGTGCCCAATATTCTTTGGATATGTTCTGGATGTGCCCAAGTAGATATATAGTGCAGTGGCAATTTTGTAATATTAGGAAAATGACAAATTGGGGTCAAAAAGACAATTTTCATCTTATTCCAACCATTATTGAACTATTCTTGTACTTTTCTTAAGATAAGAAACATCCGAGAGACTCTCAAGTGATGTATTAGTGATTTTTATTTAAGATTTATTGAAATTAAATCTTGGATACTATGTTCTTTTTACTTCCTAAAGATCAATTTAAAGGGATTTTTTGTAAATCTCTACTTTCTCTCTCTATGAGTAGAAAATTCTTCTTCTTGGGGTTATTCTTGAATATGTTGTGATTAGTGCATGGATTTTGTTTATTTGTTTTCCTAATTAGTTGTATTCATTCCATGTTTTAACTAAGAATTGGGGGTTTCAAACCCCAATTACCTTAGAACCTATATCATCTTTTATTGAGGGGATATGGGTGAGGAATAGGTATGAACAATAACTTTAATTATTTCATTTAAAAGCATCACTTAGACATTAGGATATTAATTGAGGCCATAGATTGATAAAACTATTACACTTATGAGGTATTCGAAAGAACCCATTTGTGATATTTGTTGCTTTATCAACAAATTGACAGTAAACCCTCTAGATCTACCTTACCCATGTCTTCTAGCTAAATTTTGATAAATAATCAAATACCCATGCATGAACCCACACCTAGTAAGGGATAACCCCAGTTATTATCTACACTTGAATAATCTCTATTATTTCTATCTTTAAAATTGTACTCTCAAAACAACCAAATTGCTAAAGTCAAAATCATTCAACCAAACCTTTAATTTTTTCTTTCATTTATATTTAGTAAGTATTAAGGTTCAACTCATAGATGATTTCTTACACTCTTGAGCATTGAAATCCTTGTCTTCACTCACTGTGTATTCGACCCCAACCTCTACTAGGTTACTATATTAAAGACGATCACTTATATCTTATGGGTTTAGTCTGAGCCTCATCAAGATTTCGGTAGCATTGCCAGGGTAGTGAAATATATTATTCATCCTTGTAGTGTTTTTCTTCCCTTTGAGTTAGTCTTAGTGTTTTATTATACATTATTTGTTGTTTAATCTCTTTCTCATGCGAGGATATAGTATACACGATATATGAAACAACATGGTCGTAATTCCAATACTTTTGATGGGCATCTAGGGGATAAGGATCGCCTCAGAGATGTGGTTTGAGATAGTGTTATTCGTATTCAATCAGTGGAAGAAAATGGAGTATTTTACATTACTAACATGATGCTTCATTTACTTCAAATGAAAGGATTATTTGGGGGTCAATCCAACGAAGATGCCAGTCTACCCTTGATGAATTTTAGTGATATGTGTTTTCTATCTGACGTAGCCCACATATCTAAAGAATCAATCTATTTGCATCTTTTCCCTTTCTCTTTTATGGGAGAAGTGATCTTATGGTTGCGGTCTTTGCCCATATGATATATAAGTTCATGTTTTGAGCTCACCAAAGTATTTTTATCTAGGTATTTTGCTCCTTCTAGGATGTTGCAACTAAGGGATGAAATCATCAATTTTTACCAACTTAATGGTGAACCATTATATGAGGCTTGGAAATGATTCAACACTATAATAAGATAATGCAATGCCCAATCTTGAGGTCCCAGAAAAAATGCTTCTTCAAATCTTCTATAAGGAATTGGATCAACTGAACAAAATAATAGTAGATAATATATCCAAAGGGTCTTTTATCAAATAGACTTGTGGTGTTGCGGTGGCTTTATTGAATCAAGTGACCAAGAAAAGTAAAGAATGGCACACAAGAGATATCAAGGTGGCTGTAGGATATCCCTTGAATCTCTTGTAGGCCAAGATTATGGAATAAAGTATGAGGAAAGAGATAAAAATATGGCTAAAGTAATGACTCAACTTGATCTTCTCACCAAGCATGTAATGGGAGCTCATTCAAAGGGGATTAACGTAATTTCTTCTAAGAGTGCTAAAGCTTATGATAATGAGTAAAAAAAGTCTCTTGATAAATAAATTTGATTTTTGTCTAACCAATTGGTGGGTTCTCGTCCAACCTATCAAAGGTAAGGTGGGAATCAAGGTTTGAAGGAAAAGGATTGTGATAGAGATCATGATAGAGACTGAGATTGAAGAGATAAGGATAGGTATTATGACCAGTACGTACCTCCACATGATAGGGCCAAGGGTAAAGAGTTAATCTCTATTGACCCGACGAAGTTCAAAAGTAATGATGCCCTTCATCGTATCTTAATAGGTGCTGAAGTAACTAATAAGATGTTGAGAGTTATGAAAAGTGATTTCTCACAAATCAATTACACGGAGATATCTTATTTGACCTCTATCAACCAACTTGAAACTATAGTGGGTCAAATCTCAGCTCATCTCAATGTAAGGCCAAAGGGTGGATTTTCTAGTGACACGATTACTAATCCTAAGAAGGATGCTCATGTTATGGCCATTGTCACTATGAGTAGTTGGACTTTTGGTAAAAATGTTGTTGATTTTGATGAAGACACTAATAAAAGGGGATGTAAGGAACAAGCAAATAAAAAAAAGGCTAGTGAAGTCTAATAATGTAGTTTCAAAGAACAATAAGTCAATTGTTGAAAGGCCAAAGGTAGTTGAAGAAAAGGGTAAAAGTGAGAAAGCTTCAAAAGCAATTGAGGGTAAATCCCCAAAATTAGATAAAACTTTGGTTTTTCCTTTGTCACAGAAAAAATTCCTCCCCAATTCCCTTAAAGGCTCAAGAAGAAAAAAGATAATACAATGTTTAAGAAATTTCTTGAAAAATTTAGCAACCTATCAGTGAATATTCCTTTATTAGAAGCTTTACAAGAGATGCCTGGGTATGCTAAATTCATGATGGAATGGGTCACAAAGAAATGAGTCATGGATGTTGAAACAATCGATGTAACCCACAATTGTAGTGACATAATGTATAGCACAATAGTGATAATAAAGAAAGATTCGAGTGCATTTACTATTCATTGCACTATTAGGGTTGAAATACCCTAGGTTTTGGCCTTTGGAAATTTCCCAAGCTTTGAGCTCACTATCCTTGTAATGACTCATCATATGAGTTATATGGTGTCGGTATGGGTCAGGTGACAAAAATTGTTAAGTGTCTAGTGGATGGTGGTTGAGGTTCTGTTATGGTTATGATTAGGTGGTATAAGTTGTTATGGGTTGTGATGAGTCATTGGGATGATCCTTAATCAAATCAGTAACATTCTGACTTTACTTGTCATTGAGTATAAGTGGCTCATTAAGAGCCGTGAGGATAGACTATGAGTGGTATAGTTGAATCGTATGTTATCTAGTGTCAATCCCTTTGGATTCTGTCTTGGGTATGACTAGGCCATACGACTCGTATGGTTTAGTAATGAGTGGGATTAAGAAGTCATATGGTGTACTATGTGTGGGTGTTAAAACTTACTTATTGGTGACTACTCAATGGTATGAGTCATATGTTGTGGTCACGAGTCATGAGATCAACTCGTAACCACCTATGGTACTTTTACAGTTTTAAGTTGGGAACATTATGGAAATTTCTTCTTTTAACTTCCTTTGACACCATGAAGTAAAACACCTTTTGGGATTTCATTAACTTATTATTCCAAATCATACACTCATAAAATCTCTCTTAAACTCTCTTTCAAGCAAAAGGCTAGGGTTTTGTCAAGATAATTATCTAAGGCTTTCAAGGGTGATTTCTCTTCGTCTTTTTTGGTGTCTAAGGCATGTTACTCCTCCCTCATTGTTATTTACAAAGGTCATGTGTTTTAATATATAGTTTTCATAGTATTATTATGGTTTTGCAATAAATGTTGGGGGTTTTGGATGTTCATGGTTGAAGAATGTTTCTCATTGATTACTTATGTTTTCCTTCATACTTTTAGTATGATTTTGACATTTTGGGATGCATGTTAATGGTAAATGGATTTCAAGGTACTATAGATTCCTCAAATTACATAGTTATGGGTTTGAAACTTATGTACCCCCAACATGTTTGTTAAAATGTCAATGAGAACGATTATTGCCACCTAGTTTGTCTATTCTTGAAATCTTTGCATTGGACAAAAGGTAATGAAACCTGAATGGTTTTGGTTAATTTTAAATGGTTTGGACAGGCCTTTGTGCCCATAGTCTTGATTTAATTTGAAATGGTTGAGTCTAACTTTGGTTTAATGGTTTTATATGGCATGGTTGAAATGGACTTTCAAACTCTAATTTTTGTATGACGATACCAATAGTTAATGCCTAATTAAAAAGACTCCTTGGTAAATGGTCGTGAGTGTGTAATTTATTTTAATATGGGCTAAAAGGTGGTTGTGTAGAAAAGTAGTAGAAGGTGGGTGTCCCGGGGGGACTTGTACTGAAAACTCATGTTTGCCGATGTAAGGTTTGATCATGATGACCGTGTGCATGATGTCATACTTTTTATTCTGGGAGATGTACTAGCTATCTCAGGTTTTTCTCCGGCTCATGCGGCTAACCCGCACTGGGCCTTTTCAGTAAGGGACGCTGAACCCATATAGCTCGTGGGTGGACATTAAAGATGGTAGAGCTATACAATATAGGTTATGGTTTTAAATGCATGCTAAACCTTGTTCCTACCCTGCCATGGTCTATATGTATAAATATGATTACATATGGTTATTTGGTTTGATTTTGAATAATATTATTATTTTATTTTTATACCTAAGTACATGCTACAGTTTACTCCACTAACCATCTTCGAGCATTGTATCACCACGTGATGCTGGAACCATCCCTACTACTATTACTTATACTCATAACTTGGATTTGGGGACAACTTTAGTTAGACTGAAATGGTGAGCTTCCATACTCCGAAAGACTCCATTTTATGTTATGGACCTTTTTTCATTATGTTTATTTCTTGGATTTTTATTTTGGCTAAGGTCTAGGGCATGTCACAACTGAATGTTATTTGATTTTGGCTAGAGGCTTTGTCGGACTACTATGGGCATGGGCAATGTAGGTATTGTTGTCAGCCTTAGTATTGGTTTTGGCATTAGGGTTGGCACCAGTTGGACATTTGATTGAGGTTGTTGGATTATGATTATAGAATTTTTAAAATTTATTTGAATTAAAATTATTTTATCTTTTAATATGTTCAGAATTCATCTGACATAGGGTGCAGAGAGGTTACAGTTGGGTATTGGGGGTGGTCTCATATCCTTGTTATACTTGAGATGCCCGACACTACTAGGCCCTAGGTTTGATCATGTGAAATTGTTATTAGTGCCCTAGGTTCGTCGTCAATTAGGAGTGCACAAAGTCATGTCTAGTAGAGTATCTTTTAAGGATGTGTTGAACGCCAGATTCAGAAGGGAGAGGCTATAAGGCATTTAGGAATGTTTCTCATTATTGTGTAGAATTTGAGGTCCCAAATTCTCCTCTAATTCTTGTTTGTTCGCTTTTCAGATCATGCCTCCCCGATGATCTGAAGCTCAAAGAAAATCCCAGGTCCCACTCAAGGACATTATTGAAGGAACACATACTACTTATAGGGTCCAGACCTGGTGTAGGGGTCCAGTTCATAATCTCCCTCCTGGAGTTCCACTTATTCCCTCCTATCCTTCTCGAAATCCTCAGGCTGATGTGATGAATGCTAAGTTTCATCAGTCTATTCATATGTTGGCACATTTGGTAGATTTTTAGTCTGAGCATGGTGATTCTATTACTCTTTCTTCTGAGGCCACAAGGGCTATCCAATTTATAAGGTTGAAACCTCTTGTGTTCACTGTTGTTAGGGTTGAGGAGGATCCTCAAGGTTTTTTGATGAGATGGATAAGATCTTCCATATTACGTATGCTACAAACGTGGATATTGTGGAATTTGCTGCCTATCAATTAAAGGGTGTGGCATACCAATGGTATGAGGAATAGGAATAGTCATGGGGCGACGATGTTGAGTCATCCTGTGGGATGATTTTTCTAATGCTTTCCTGGACTGCTTCTTTTCTCAAGAGTTGAGGGAGGAAAAAGAGGAAGAGTTTGTTAACCTGAAGCAAGGCAAAATATCAGTCAACGAGTATGGCTTGAAGGCTTACTAGTTATATTGGTATGCTCCAGAGTTGGTTTCTAGCTTGAGGGCTAGAATGAGAAAGTTGGCTTTTGAATTTTCCCTAAACTTGATTTCAGAGAGTAAGACTGCCTTTTTGAACAATGACATGGATATCTTCAGGGTTGTTGTGTATATGCAGTAGGTTAAGGAAGAGAAGAAGAAGCAAGTAGAGGTTGGAGAAAGACAGAGTATGAAGTTTAGATTTTCTTAGTAGAGTGGTGGCTAATAGAAGAGTGGCATAGATGGTGGGAAGTGGTCTAAAAAAAGTAGGGCAATTTAGGGTCTTATTCAATGACTAGTGCTCCCTACCTAAAGCCATTGGGAGACATGTATTTTCATGGTGGCGATAATTATAGGGAACAGGGTGACTAATTTAAGGCTAGCGAGACTTAGTCGATTCCATCATATCCTCCCTACAGCTTTTGTGGTTTATTGGATCGAGGTTACTTTGATGAAGAAAAGGATAAGTGCTTCAACTATTGTCAGCTAGGGCACATGATTAGAATTTTTTCTGTTGGTAAGGTTGCCTCTGGGGAAAACAAGGTCCCAGTTTTCTCTACTTCAGCTCCGGCATAAAAGGATGTACCATGTGGCTCTAACACTTATCGGAACTGACTCTATGCTATCACTACTAGTTAGTAGTCTGAGGCATCGCCTAATGTCGTTACTGGTATGTCGAAACTCTTTTCCCATGATGTGTACTATTTACTTGATCTGGGGTCCAGTCTTTTTTATGTGACCCCATTTATGGCTGTGTATTTTGGTTTTGCTCCCGAGTGTATTTCAGACCCTTTTTCTATTTCTACCTTAGTGAGTGACTATGGTGGCTAGAAGAGTCTATAGGGGTTGAGTGGTATCTGTGGGTGGTTAGGTGACTTTGGTGGATCTGTTTGAACTAGATATGCTTGATTGTTTGCACTCATGCTATGCTTATCTAGATTGTTAGACGCGCAAGGTCATATTTAAATTTCCTAATGAGCCAGTTATTGAGTGAGAGGTTTCTTTCTTAAATCCTATGGGAAGGTTCATATTGTATCTTAGATCTTGGAGATTAATCTCCAAGCACTATCTGTACCATCTGGTCTAAGTTAAAGATTTTAACTTAGAGGGTCCTTTCTTACATTCTGTCCCGGTGGTGAATAAATTTCCTAAGGTCCTTCCTAATGGCTTTTCTAGTGTTCATCCCAATAGGGAGATTGATTTTAGGATTGATATTATTCTAGAAACTCATCCTATTTTCATTACCCCATATAGAATGGCTTCAGCTGAGTTAAATGAGCTTAAGAAAAAACTAAAGGAACTTTTAGACAAGGGTTTCATCCATCCTATTCTATCACTGTTGGTTGTACCGTTGTTGTTTGTGTGTAAGAAGGATAATTCCCTTCATATGTCTATTGATTACCGTCAATTAAATAAGGTAACGATAAATAATAATACCCTCTCCCAAGAATAGATGATTTATTTGATCAGCTTCAGGGTTTCATGATTTTCTCCAAGATTGATTTTCGGTACGTGTATCATAAGTTAAAGATTAGGGAATTGGATATTCCAACGAATGCCTTCCGTACTCAGTATGGGCATTTTAAGTTTCTGGTTATGTCTTTTGGGTTGGCCAATGCCCCGATTTCATTAATGGACTTGATGAATAGAACCTTCATCAGTTTCTTGATCTATTTGTCATCGTATTCATAGATTATATTCTATGTACTCTAAGAGTGAGGTGGATTATGTCTATTACCTCCATATTGTATTACAGAACCTTAAGTTGCAACAGTTGTATGCCAAATTATTAAAATGTGAATTCTAGTTGAATGCCGTCACTTTTTTGGGTCATGTCATTTATAGTGAAGGGATCATGGTGGATACGAAGAAAGTTGTAGTGGTTAAGAAAAGGACTAGACCCACGACTCTAATCGTATTCGGAGCTTCTTAGGTTTAGATGGCTACTACAGAAGTTTTGTTGAAATTTCTCTTCTATAGCTCCCCCGTTGACTAAGCTAACTTAGAAAAAATTGAAGTTCTTATGGTCGAATGCTTGTGAGGGTAGTTTTTGAAATCTAAGGTATAAGTTGACTTCAGTTTCGGTCTTGACCTTTCTTAAAGGCACTGATGGATTTGTGGTCTATTATGATGTGTCCCGTGTGGGGCTTGGTAGCATCTTGATGCATCATGGCAAGGTGATAGATTATGCCTTTAGACAGTTGAAGGTGCATGAGAAGAATTATCCGACTAGTGACTTGGAATTATTAGTTGTGGTGTTCATGTTGAACGTCTGGTGTCACTATTAGTATGAAGTGTATATGGATATCTTTTCCAATCATAAGATCTTGTAATATGTGTTTACTTTATAAAGAGCTTAACATCAGGTAAATGAGATAGCTTGAGATGCTCAAGGATTATGACATGAGTCTTCACTACCATCCAGGTAAAGCTAAAGTGGTTGTTGATGATCTTAGCAGGTTATCCATGGGGAGTCTAGGTCATGTGGATGAAGGGAAGCAAGAGTTGGTGGAGGATATTCACCATTTCTCTAACCTTCGAGTTCGTCTCTTAGACTCTGAAGATGGTGGTGTGTTTGTGCAGGAGGTGGCACAGTCATCGCTTGGTGCTGAAATCAAGGAGAAGCAAGTGTTAGATCCTATCTTGATGCAAATCAATAGTGATGTAGGTTGGCAGAAGGTGATGTCCTTCGAGATCAGTGTTGATGGTACCCTGTGGTATCAAAAAAGGTTATTTATTCCTGATGTAGATGGTTTGCAAGAGAGTATCTTGGCTGAGGCGTGTGAGTCGAGTTATGCTATTCATCCTTGTTTGACTAAAATGTATCATGACCTTAAGGAGATGTATTGGTGTAATAATATGAAGCAAAATGTAGCTAATTTTGTAGCTAAGTGTATGGTGTGCCAATAACTGAAAGATGAGCACATAAGGCCCAGAGGATTGTATCAAGAAATTGAGTTGTTTGTGTGGAAGTGGGAAATGATCAACATGGATTTCATCACAGATCTTTCTCGGCCTCATAATCAATTTGATTCAGTTTGGGTCATTGTGGATAGGATGACAAAGTCTGCTCACTTCTTGCATATAAGGACTAATTTTTCGGTTGAGGATTATGCAAGGTTATATCACCAAGAGATTGTGAAGTGCATGGTGTACCTTTTTCCATCATCTTAGATCATGGTACGGAGTTTTCATTGCACTTTTGGCGGTCATTTTAGAAAGGTTTGGGGACCAAGGTGAGTCATAGTACTCTTTTTATCCCACAGTCAAATGGGAAAGCATAAAGGACTATTAATACATTAGAAGATATGCCTATAGCTTTTGTGATTGACTATAGTGATAGTTGGGTAGAGCATTTTCCTCTTGTAGAGTTTGCCTATAAAAATAGCTATCACTCTAGCATTGGGATGGCTCCATTTGAGGACTTGTAAGGTAGGCAGTGTAGGTGCTTGATGGGTGTTTTGAGGTGGGTCAGGTGCAGATGTTTGGCCTAAATTTGGTTCACCAAGATATAGAGAGGGTGTAGGTGATTTGGGATAGACTTAAGGCTGCCAAATTAGCCAAAAGTCCTATACGAATGTGAGGCATAGGAATTTAGAGTTTGAGGTTGGGGATAGGATGTTCCATAGGGTGTCTTCCATGAAGGGAGTGTTCAGTTTAGGAAGAAAGGGAAGCTTAACCCTTGGTATGTTGGTCTGTACTTGGTTTTGATAAAGGTTGGAACCCTTGCTTATGAATTTGAGTTGCCTTTTAGTTTGAGATCCAATCACCTGGTGTTCCATGTGTCTATGTTGAGGAAGTGTGTGGGTGATTCATTGAAAATTGTGTCTATGAAGGATATTAATATTTTGGATTCCTTTTCTTATGAGGAGGTGCCGAATGAAATCTTCGATCATCAGGTTTGTCAATTGCGGATCAAGGACGTAGCTTTGGTAAAGGTTTTATGGAGGAACCACAAGGTTGAAGAGGCTACTTGGGATGTTGAAGATGACATAAAGTCCAAGTATCCATTCCTATTTCTCATTTTGGAAACTCGGACTTGAGGCATGTGTTATTCTTAATATCTTCATTTTCTAACTTAGTTAAAGGTTCGAGTAGAGGCATTTGGGGTTTGATCGTGCGAGTCAATTTCTTTTCCCATCATTCGAGGATGAATGATCCATGTGGGGGAGAAACAAAACATCCTGGGTTTTGACCCTTGGAAATGTAACGCCCCGAGTTTGTTCCCCGGATGATACACGGTTCTTACGACCCTAAAGTACCACAAGTTAACCCATGACTGATATCTGTTGTGAGCACTGAATAATAATATTGTAATAAATGTGGAAAATTGGCTGAAATGCCATAAGGTTCAAATTCTAAATACCAATAAAAGATAACATCTGTAATAATAATATGTGAAACTGAATATTGTCTGAAAGTCTAGTCTGAAAAGCCTCTAACTGAACTGACTGAAAGTGGAGTTGATAGGACAAGCCCCCAACTAACTCCAAGTACTGAAAAACTAAAATGAAAACATATCCTCGATAGATGAGGACTCACTACTAACTCTGACACTGCTTACTAAATCTGAATCTGTCTATACGCGGTCGGGAACCTTAGCGTCCGAACCTATGATATGAGATATCATAACACAAAGAAAGAGTATTCATCAGTACATGAAATGTACTGGTATGCTAGATGAGGTAAGGCTGAATGCAAGGGTTCATACACATGAACAATAATTGACTGAATGATATACAGTAACTGAACATGAGTGTACATTAATAACTGATATTGTTGTAAATACTAAGTATGCCCTGTTGTGCATATAAATAAATACTTTTACTGAGCTTGTATGAAGCTAAGTTCTAAGTTCTGATACTGAGTAACTGATATCTAAAGTTACTGATAACTGAGTTACAATACTCGTTGAATGTATCTGATAGTCTTGATTCTGTAGAACTAAACTGAGTTCTATTCTGAAGACTGAAACTGAAACTGTAAGAGGTAATCATCTAACCTACATGCCCCAAATAAGATAACTGAGTTGGAGTCCAACCTGTGACCCCAGTTGGAAGGGTGTCAGTATCATGCCATAGGTAAAGACACTAAAAAGTCACCCTCTACTGGCAGGTTCCCGAAATGAGAATGGTGGTACCCTCTACTGGCAAGTAAAGCACCTCATCAACCTTCAACTAGAAGGTTTGATATCTCAACCTACGCTGGCTATGTATTTCTAGAATGCAACGATTGTTTCTAAGGAACACACCCTCTACTGACAGGTGAGCCCCCATCCTTGGGTTCACTCAATGCTTAATCCTACTCCCAACTGAAAAACACTGAACTGAGTACACTGAACTGGACTTGACTAATACTGAGTTTACTGAGTTTTCTTGAGTTCTGTAACTGAATGGATTCTACTGATTAGGACATGACTGATGCTATTCTGTAACTGATGTTGGCTCTAGGTACACAGCTAAATTGTCGGGTATTAAATACCCCCAGGACTCGATAGAATAAAAGAAAGGCATTGCATAATCTTGAATAACATAATAATGTTCACTTGATTATAATTCATTCATAGAGGCGTTTCATCACACAATTGTAATTCATTAACTTGCATATGAATGGGGAATACATGCTATCATGTTATAATGGCACTATTTCATTTACATAGGCATTTTATCAAACACATGGGGAGCATTCTTAGGCTAAACAATAATCAACACCTATAATTAACATGGCTACATCAATCAACTTGCAAATTGAAGGGTTTATCATGAAAATCATGTAATTCAACACATATAATGATTAATTTCATGAAAGCTTGTAATTTAATCATGGACTAAGACCCAACAATAACATGAACATGAATTCAATTCAATTTTAAGCATGTAATTCATAATCAACAAACTTGTAGTTTTAAAAATGGATTCATGGACTCTATGGGTGAAAGGAAACCATGGATGAACACCTAACATACCTTGGAATGTTAATTGTTGAGGGTTCTTGGAGATTTTCTTAATCTTTGTTTTTAATTTCATGAAGACAGGGTTTTATATCTTGAGAGACAATGTTTTGATTCTTGATAAAATTGTGAAATAATGAGCAATTTGTGCTCTTTTAGGGGCTTAATTATGTATTTAGGTTGACTGGGGTGAGGTAAAAGTACTTTAAAGACTTTGGATTTAAAACTTGGAATTAACTGAAAAATCCCGATTTGCCATCCTGGCGTGACGCAACGCTATTTCGTCTTGTCTCTAGAAATTTACAACTGGGAAAATTTCAGATGGTGCAATGCGGTGGTATCGCGTTGCCACACTGGATGCGACCTAAAGGTTCACTGAGATGCGGTGACATTACGTAGCTTTACTTGAAAATGGATAATTGTGAACTGGAGGACTTTGCGCAGTGCACCTATATCACGATGGAACACTGGAATGTGACCATTACCATTTGGTTAGCCTCTACGATGCGTTGATGGCTAAATTGGCACACTGCTTTATAAAAATGGTCCTAACTCTTCGCTCGGGTATTCGTTTTGAGAGAATTTTATATTGTTGAAAAGATGGCTGAATTTCCTATGCATTGGTAAGTTATGAAATGAAAAATTCTGAGTATTTCAAAAATTTTATATTGGGTAACTCATGTACTGAGGATTAATTTAAGTTAGGGAAATACGGGGTATTACAATATTAGCCCCTTGGCAACATTTGTTCTCGAATGAGACTGATTAAGCTGAGAAACACTTATAGAAGGAGCTTACACACTAAACATGCATATCTGATGCACGCAATACCTGAATTAAACTACTGACAAGCTGAGTTCTCATACTGAACATATATATCTGATGTATGGAATACATGACTTAACTGATTCATGAATGCATGACTGAATATGCAATGGTAACTGATACCAAGATTATAACTATAACTAAACATGGAACTTAGCTCCCTCAACTGATTGATTCTGCCAAAGAACTTTGACCAAGGGAACTTTTTGGTTCCTCAGTCTGCCAATCTGATGATCAAGGATGTGGACTGGAACCTCTTTGAAAGACAAATCATTCTAAATATCTACGCCCGTTAAGGGAACTATGACTGCTGGGTTACCAATCCATTTCTTTAGTAAGGAGAAGTGGAATACTGGGTGTTCTAAAGCTAGATCTCAAGGTAACTCAAGATCATAAGCTACCTTTCCAAAATGACTGAGAATTCTCTAAGGATCGACATATCGGGGACTGAGTTTTCCCTTTTTTCCAATCCTCTTTACTCCCTTCATGGGAGATATTTTAAAAAACATAAAATCACCAATCTCAAACTCGACATCCTTTTTTCTCACATCTGCATATGATTTCTGTCGGCTTTGGGAAACCCTAAGTCTTTCTCTGATCAACTAAACCTTCTATGAGGCATCAAAAACTAAGTCAAGCCCTACTACTGTAGCCTCACCTACCTCGAACCAACGAATTGGAGATCTACATCTTCTACTGCAGAGAGACTCAAATGGAGCCATCTAAATACTAGAGTGATAGTTGTTATTATATGCGAATTCAATCAAAGGCAAATGGTCATCCCAACTACCCTTAAAATCGACAATGCAGGCTCTTAGCATATCTTCTAGAGTCTAAGTGGTCCTTTCTTCTTGACCATCTTTCTGAGGGTGGAAGGTTGTACTGAGGTGAATACCAAGACCCTTTTGGAATTCTTTCCAGAAATAAGAGGTAAATTGGGTACCTCTATTTGAGATGATGGATACTGGGATTTCGTGCAACTTCACCAACTCTCTGATATAGAGTTTGGCATAGTCCTTGGCTGAATAGGAAGTATGAACTGGCATAAAATGAGCTGATTTGGTCATCCTATCTATGATAACCCAAATAGAATTATGTTGATGACGAGTACGACACAAACTCATCATAAAATCTATGTTCACTTCTTCCCCTTTCCATGTGAGAATACCGAACTCCTGCATAAACCCACTAGGCTTCTGGTGCTCAATCTTAACTTGCTGATACGTAGAGAACTTAGCTACAAATTCTACAATATCCATGTTTATCCCACTCCACCAATAGATCTCCTGCAAATCATGGTACATCTTAGTGGCCCCTGTATGAATAGAGTATCGCACACCATGCGCTTCTGCAAGAATTTGTTGCCTCAAGTCATCTACACCCGACACATATAAACGACCCTATCAATGCAATACACCATCTCTGCCTTGGGAGAAAACCACTATTTTCTGATCTCTGACTGACTCTTTCAACTTAACAAGACTGGGATCTCTATCCTGCTTTTCCTTCACTTTGGAAACTAGAGATTATTCTGAACTATTCTACACCCATACACTACCCTCTGCCGAATCGACTAAGGGGACACCTAGTCGGGTAAGTTGATAAACTTTCTTAATTAACTTCTTATTATCATTCCCAACATAAGCAACACTACCCATTGATAATCTACTGAAAGAATCAGCCACTACATTGGCCTTGCCCAGATGATACAAAACACTCATATCATAATCTTTTAACAACTCTAACCACCTTCTCTAATGCAAACTCAAATCTTTCTAAGAAAAGAAATACTACAAACATTTTTTATCTGTGAACAAATCAACATGCACCACAAACAAGTAATGCCTCCAAATCTTTAAGACAAACACTATAGTTGTTAACTCGAGATCATGGGTCGGGTAATTCTTCTCATGGGGCTTAAGCTGTCTAGAGGCATAGGCTTTTACCTTACCTCTTTGCATGAGTAAACAACCCAAACCTACTCTAGATGCATTATAGTACACAACAAACCTGTCTAAACTATCTGGTAGAGTCAAAACTAAAGCTGAGGTGAGTCGAGTCTTCAACTCCTAAAAACTCTTTTCCCAGGAATCTGACCACTAAAACTGGACTTTCTTCTGAGTGAATCGGAACATTGGGGATGCAATAGATGAAAACCCTTCAACAAACCAATGGTAATAGCCATCTAAACCCAAGAAACTCCAGATATCAGATGAAGAGATGGATCTAGGCCAGTTTCTCACCACCTTAATCTTTTAAGAATAAACTCTAATTCCATCATCGAAAATAATATGACCAAGGAATGCTACTGACCTTAGCCAAAATTTGCACTTACTGAACTTGGCGAACAACTGATGAGTTCTTAGAGTCTGAAGTATGATTCTGAGGTGATCTGTGTGATTATTCTCGCTACAGAAATAGACAAGAATGTCAACGATGAAGAAGATAATGAACATGTCCAAGTATTGCTTGAATACATGATTCATTAAGTCCATGAAAGATGCTGGGGCATTAGTAAAACCTAAGGACATGACTAGAAACTTGAAGTGACCATACCAGGTTCAAAAAGTTATTTTCAGAATGTTACATTCCCTAACTCTGACCTGATGATAGCCTGATCTGAGGTCTATCTTAGAAAAGTAACTGGAACCCTGAAGTTAGTCAAACAAGTCATCGATTTTGGGAAGTGGATATTTATTATTGACTGTGACTTTGTTCAACTAACGGTAATCTATACACATTCTAAGAGAACTATCTTTCTTATGTATAAATAAGACTGGTGCACCCCATAGGGAAACACTGGGTCTGATAAATCTCATATCTAGGAGATCCTTCAACTGTAATTTTAACTCTCTGAGTTTTGTTGGTGCCATTCTGTATGGTAGAATAGATATGGGTTGAGTATTTGGAAGAAGTTCTATTTTGAAATCTGTTTCCCTAATGGGAGGAACTCCAGAAAGATCTTCGGGAAACATATTTGAGAATTTATTTAATACTGGAACTGACTAAAAATAGGGAGTCTCTGAACTAGATTCATTGACTCACACAAGATGGTACACATATCCCTTGGATATGATTTTTCTCACTCTAAGGTACGAAATTAACTGGCCCTTAAGCACTGTGGTACTACCCCTCCATTCAAGGACTGGTTCATTTTGAAATTAAAAATGAACTATTCTATTTCTATAATCAACTAAGGCATATCATGAATGGAGCCAATCTATAATGAGAATGACATCAAAATCCTCCATCTATAGCTCTAAAAGGTCTACTGAAGTAACTTTTTGAGATATCATAACCGTATAGTTCCTGTATACCCGTGGAGCTATGATAGATTTACCCACCATGGTAGAAATTGAGAAAGGCTCTTCTAGGATTTCTGGACTGACTCTAAAGTTAATAGCTACATAAAGAGTTGCAAAAATAAAGAAACTTCTAGATCTAGCAAGGCATAAATATGTAAATAGAAGATCTATAACGTACTAGTGACCTCATCAGGAGAATTTTCCTAATCTTATCTGGACTGGAGTGCATAAAGATTGTTTGGGTGTTGCCCAATGGTGGCACTGGAAGTGGCACCCTTCTAATTCAGGCAACCTGACTGAGCTGAAGAATGATTATACTGACCCTAAGAAGCTGACAGAGGACAATCTTTGACTATGTGTCCTGGCCTGTCACACCCTAAACAAACATCACTGCCAGCTCTGCAGACACCTTTATGGTTTGTGCCACATGTCTAACAAAGAGGATTTGTTCAAGCACTACTGACACTATCTTGAGATTTAGAGCCTGGCACCCTATCTTTGTTACCATTTCTGAACTTAGGTATTGTAGCACTGGCTGAGGACAGATCTAGAACTGAAGCTTTTAGGTAAAAAATAGGAATGGTTACCGCCCTCTTACTTAGACTGATTGAAATTGAAGCTACCTATTCTAGCTTTCTTATTCTGACTCTCTGTCTCTCTCTATTCTTAGCCTTTTCTATCTACTGAGCATGGACTATGATCCTAAATATATTTATCTCCTAAATCAACATCGAAGTTTTGCACTCTTTAATCATACTACCTGACACCCCAGACACAAACTTACTCATTCTGGACCTACTTTCTGCTACTATATGGGGATCATACCAAGCTAAGTGAGTAAACTTGAGGGAATACTCTTTCATACTCATACTTCCCTGCCTGAGATTGATGAACTCTAATATCTTGGCTTCTTTCAGATCTAAGAGAAAGAATCTATCTAGGAAAGCAGTAGCAATCTCTTCCCACTCTATGGGCTCTGCATCTGTGCCCCTATTCACCTTCCACTGCTTAAATCACGTATGAGTTATATCTTGTAGATGATAGGAAACTAACTCAGCACTCTCACTAGAATTCACTCCTATAATATCTATGACTTTCTCAACCTGATCGAGGAACTCCTGTGGGTCTTATTCTGACTTAGATCCTGAGAATAGGGGAGGATTCATTCAGGTGAAGTCTTGAATCCTAGATGCAGCAGTATTGGACATTGGGTTGTCCTGAATAGCAGCTGGCTGTTCATTCTGAGTTGTTATGGAATTGGCTAGAGTAGTGAATTCATCTCTGAATTCTGTATGAGAGAAATGCTTGTCCAAGGGATCTTCCTGAATGGTCTAAGGTGCCGAGTAATTTCTGGTTTTCCTTTCTTTAGTCTTTTTGGGAGGCATGTTCTGTAAATGAAAGAAAGAAACAGATTAAAATGAGAGTTTAACTTAAGCTCATGCTCACTCGTACGACATGAATACTGAAAAAAGGGAAACTTTTCCTAAAACAACTCATAGCCTCTTGTCCATAAGTGTGGCCCGCTACACACACATGCATAATACTCTATTTGATGCATCTTTAAGAAACCCTAGGACTCTGTTGAACCTTAGGCTTTGATACCAAGTTTATAATGCCCCGAGTCTGTACCCTGGATGCTACACGATGGTTACGACCCCAAAGGACCACAAGCTAACCCATGACTGATATTTGCTATGAGCATTGAACAATAATACTATAATAAATGCAAAAAATAGGCTGAAATGCCATAAGGTTCAAATTCTGAATACTAATAAAAGATAACTTCTATAATAATAATTTGTGAAACTGAATGTTGTCTGAAAGACTAGTCTGAAAAAACTCTAATTGTACTGTCTGAAAGTGGAGTTGATGGGACAAGACCCCAACTAACTCCAACTACTGAAATACTAAAATGAAAACATATCCTTGATAGATAAGGACTCACTACTAATTCTTACATAGCTGGCAGAATCTAAATTTTGTCTATGCGAGGTCGGGAACCTGTGCATCCGAACCTATGATATGAGACATCATAGCGTAAATAAAGAGTATGCGTCAGTACATGGAAAGTACTGGTATTCTAGATGAGGTAAGGCTGAATGAAAGTGTTCATATGCATGAACAATAACTGACTGAATGATATAGAGTAAGTAAACATGAGAGTACATGGATAACTTATACTACTGTAAATACTGAGTATGCCCTGATGTGCATATAAATAAATATTGTGACTGAGCTTGTCTGAAGCTAAGTCCTGAGTTCTGATACTGAGTAACTAGTATCTAAAGTTACTGATAACTGAGTTACTGATATTGGTTGACTGTATCTAAAAGTCCTGATTGTGTAGAACTGAACTGAGTTCTATTCTGAAGACTGAAACTGAAATTGTAGGAGGTAATCATCTAACCGACATTCCCCTAATAAAATAACTGAGTTTGGGTCCAAATTGTGACCCCAGTTGGAAGGGTGTCAGTATCATGACATGGGTAAAGACACTGAAGAGTCACCCTCTACTGGTAGGTTCCCTAAATGAGAATGGCGGTACCCTCTACTAGAAGGTAAAATACCTCATCAACCCTCAAATGGCAAGTTTTGATGTGTCAACCTACGCTAGATACGTAGTTTTGGAATGCAAGGATTTCTTCTAAGGATCACACCCTTTATTGACAGGTGATCCCCCATCCTTGTGTTCACTCGATGCTGAATCCTACTCCCAACTAAAAGACACTAAACTGAGTATACTGAACTGGACTAAACTGGTACTGAGTTTACTGAGTTTTCCTGAGTTCTGTAACTTACTGGATTCTACTTATTGGGACATGACTGATACTATTCTGTAGCTGACACTAGCTCTAGGTACATAGCTAAATTATCGGGTATTAAATACCCCAGGACTCGACAGTATAAAAGAAATGCATAGCATAATCTTGAATAACATAACAATGTTCACTTGATCGTAATTCATTCATAGAGGCATTTAATCACACACTTATAATGCATTAACTTGTACATGAATGGGGAATACAAGCTATCATATTAAAATGGAAATATTTCATTCACATAGGCATTTTATGAAACACATGGGGAGCATGCTTAGGTTAAACAATAATCAACACCTATAATTATGATAGCTACATCAATCAACTTGCAAATTGAAGGGTTTATCATGAAAATCATAATTCAATACATATAATGATTAATTTCATGAAAACTTGTAATTTAATCATGGACTGAGACCCAACAATAACATTAACATGAATTCAATTCAATTTCAAGCATGTAATTCATAATCAAGAATCTTGTAGTTTTAAAAATGGATTCGTAGACTCTATGGGTGAAAGGAACCCATAGATGAACACCTAAAATACCTTGTAATGTTAATTGTTGAGGGTTCTTAGAGAAATTCTTGAGCTTTGTTCTTGATTTCTTGAAGCTAGGGTTTGGTATCTTGGGAGAGAATGTTTTGATTCTTGAGAAAATAGTGAAATAATGGGAAATTTGTGCTCTTTTAGGGCTTAATTACGTGTTTAGGCTGACTGGGTAAGGGAAAAGTACTTAAAATCCCGTGGATTTAAAATTTAAAATTAACTGAAAAATTCAATTTAGTATGCTGGCGCAACACGGTGCTATCGTGCCATGTTTCTCAAAATTAAAAACTAGGAAAATATTCGGTGGCGCGACACAATGGTATCGTGATGTGTGAGAAGATGCTAAAACATTTGAGGCTTTTAACTGAGAATAATTTCAAAGTCTTAAGAAACTTTTATTGTTTTTGATTGGTTTCTCTTTGATATTACAGTAAAAGTCGAGATACAAGAGAATCAACAATTATCGGAGTAAAAGAGTTGATTTCTGAGCAAGTAGAGAAAGAAGAATAGATGACGACTTGTCTGCTAAGTCGTCAGCCTTATGATAAGATATCAAAGTTACCATCAGGCTTAGACAGAGAATGGTCTTCATCCGGAATGTGTGACGACATCTGTGATAGGCTGTCAGAAGTATGATAAGCCTTCAGGCTCGTCATCAGGCTTAGGCAGGGAATGGATTTTGAAGTAAAGAAGTGAAGACATCTCTGATAAGTCATCACATGTCTGATAAGCATTCAAGCCTAATTGTTAGCCCAATGGAGAGATTATCAAGGTGAAGAGGAGCTGACGATATTCCTGATAAGCCGTCAGACTCCTGATAAGCCATCACACACGTCGTCACCAGTCTGAGAAAATACTGTGATCTATGATTTTGATTCCATAATTAAACTAAAGTATTTAAAGCATATGTTAGGGTTTTCATTGAGGATCTTGGACATCTAGAACTCACATTTTGAGCACTTTTCTCTCTAGCTTCTGACTTTAATTCTTTAGAGAGATTATTACAATTATTTTGGGATTTTCTACTGGATCAAATAAGAGAAACACTTGCTACTATTTATCTTGCTGTAAGATCAACTATCTAAGTATGAATTCAACTTGTTGTCTTTCTCATTTTATTATGAGTAGCTAAATTCTCTTAACTCGAGTTGTGGGATCTATGGGTTCGGGTTTGTAACCTAACTAAGTGTCCAAGATTCTGATGGTGGTAGGAACTTCTTGTTAATTCCATTATTTTACATGCTGACTATTGGTTGCAAACAATAGACTTTACTTACGAGTGATTTGCTTGAGATAAGAAATAAACCCTAGTAAGAAGTGAATTATCAACAGGGACTTGGAAGCATTAAATTTCCATTTAATAATTATTGTTGTAACAAGATTAATTAACTTGGGATAACATCTTGTTATGAAATATAAATTTCCTAAGTTCGAGAGAATTAGGTAATTAGATGTCTAAATAGGTTGAGAAACATTTAGACATAACTTTGACAAGGATAGTCTGTTGTTCCTACCTAACACAAGAATCTTAAACCGTTACTAGCGTCTGTCAAATACCAATACCCATAGTGAACATAACTCTAGTTTTCCTTATCATATTGATTTCAAACACTGAACTGAGAAGTAATTATTTGTTACACTTCCAAAAACCCTTATTCATAAAAAAACTGGTAACTATCAGTTGATTAACCCGTAGATAACTCAAATTCACACCCTATTCCCTGTGGGATTCGATCCTAACCTAGTTGTGTTATATATTGACAACAATTGCTTACATTCTCGTAAGAGAGGTATAGTTTGAGCATTATAAAAAATGGCACTGTTGCCAGGGAATATGGTTGTAAACTGATGTTTGTGTGCGCTAAATGACTGTTGGTCAAGTTTCCTAGTTTTACGTTTATTTGTTGTTTTTGTTTTCTGCAGGACTTTTGTAGTGTATGCCAAGAACCAGAATTTCCGTACGACCATTATTACCATTTAATCCGTAACAATAATTAATCGGCAGAATAGAAGACCAGCAGAAGGATGACAGGTTAGCAGCCTTAGCTAGAGCTTAGGTGAATGTGCAAAATATCGCTCAATAAGTATGGCATCCAAATCCTGAGGATGAAGATTTGGGAGACGAGGAGTTGCTGAACCCTGGTAACCCAAGGCATGCAGAGCAAATAGCTTCCCCAGTACAGCGTAATGCTAACAGGAACCTTTATTTTTTAGGAAGGCAAGATTACCAGCCGGTCCAGTATGACCTCAATGATGATGATGATGGAATGGATGGAGTAGGTGCAACAGGAGAAATTATTCCTCCACCGTTAGCCCCTGGGGAAAAATTCAACATTAAGAGTACTATGATTTAACTCCTTAATCTGAAGGGATTGTTTGGTGGCCTTCCTGGGGATGATCCGAACTTGCATCTGGTGAAATTTGTCACCATCTGTAAATCTTTTGATAACCCAGGAGTGGGTCAAAATTATATTTGTTTGAGATTATTTTCGTTGTCTCTGTCTGGGGAGGCAACATTGTGGCTTAATGAGCTGACACTCGATTCTATCACCAACAGGAGACAGTTGAAGGAGCTTTCCTAAAAAGGTTCTTTCAACCTTACAGGAGGGTACAGTTGAGGGATAAGATCAGTAACTTTAGACAGCTCCCAACTAAAGCCTTGCATAAAACCTGGGAGAGATTCAAAAAGAAGCTGACGTAGTGTCCGAACCACAATATGACTGACATAAACTTAATGGAGACTTTGTACAGGGCTCTTAACTCTGTGACAAAACTAATTGTAGATAATGCTGGTGGTTCGTTTGTTGATCTTACATTCCTAGAGGCTTTAGAAATGCTAGAGAGAATGACCAAACAGAGTTAGGCATGGTATACAAAGACTGTGTGGTAGCAAGCCCCACTATTTTTGTGGGCATGACTATAGAACAACTTAGAAGAGACGAGGAGCATGATAAAGACATGGCTCACCTAAAAAAATAGATAGACTTGCTAACCAAGCATTTACTATCAGGTAAAACTAAGAAAGTGAAGGTTGTGGGATCGTAGGGCAAAGTAGAGTCTGACTTAGAAGAGGAGGCAAACTATGTAAACAATCAGGGGGTTTCCGAGGCAATAGCCAAGGAAATCAAGGTCGGACTTACTATGACAAGGCTAGATATAAGAATCAGGAGCAAGGAAATTAGAGGAGCAATGATGATAGGAGTGGTGTATATGTCCCTCTTGGAAATTGTGAGGCTGCTACAACAAGTTCTGAAAAGATGTCCATGGAGTACATGATGGCTAAATTGTTAAAGGGAGTGGATGCTACCAACTCAGGGGTGACTACCATGAAGACCGATCTGTCCTCTATTAGTCAGTTGGTAAACTCGCACTCCACTGCGATCAAACAACTAGAATAGTAAATGAGCCATCTCTCTACAACACTGAACCTGAGAAAGAGTGGAACATTACCTAGTGATACGGTCCAGAATCTGTACAATGATGGCTCATGTATGGAAATTACCACTACAAGTGGTAAGATATTACCTGGCCCTTCTGTGGGCAAAATTTTGATTGAAGCAGAGAATGAACCCAAGGAAGAATGTCTGGTGGAGTCTGAGAAACTGGATGGATCTGATGATGCTTCAAAAAAAGGGAAAAGAGAAGAAGAAGGAGGTAGTGGTTACCGTTATTCCAAAACCATCACCTCCCTTTCCTAAACAATTGAAAAAAAAACTGATGATGCAAAATTCAGCAAGTTCATGGAAATGCTCAAGCAATTGACAGTGAATGTGCCATTGGTTGAGGCACTGGAGCAAATTCTAGGATATGCTAAGTTTATGAAGGATATATTAACAAATAAAAGGGCAGTAAGCTATGAGCTGGTGGACAATCTACACCATTGCAATGTCATTTATACATGATCCTTAGTGCAGAAGAAGGCCGACCCTGGAACATTCACTGTTCCATGCACAATCGGGCCTCTCAATATTGCTAAGGCCCTATGTGATCTAGGTACGAGCATAAATATGATGCCACTAGTCATTTATAGAAAGCTAGGTTGGGGAGATCCGACCCCAATAAACATGCGACTGGTGATAGCGGATAGGTCTGTAAAGTGGCCAATAGGAATACTACATGATCTATTGGTAAAGGTGGCCGTCTTTATACTTCCTGCTGATTTCATACTCCTTGGCTGTGATGTGGACTATGAAGTACCCATTTTTTTAGGTAGAACATTCCTCATAACTGGTACAGTGATAGTAGACATGGAGCTAAATGAGCTTAAGTTCAGTCTCAATGACAAAGAAGCAAGATTCACAATGCACTCACCCATGACACAACAAAAGGAGATAAGTGTTTTCTCAATAGTGGATGTATTCTATGAAGATGGTAAAGAGGTATTAGAAGGTTGTCTTGATGAAGTCTTAGTAGTCAAGATATCCGAGTAGTGCTGCGATACTAAATCAGGCACTATTGGGAGGCAACCCAAAATTTTTATGTTTTCAAGCAAAGTGTTTTTATTTTTGTAGTTATGTTCTAGTACAAAGAATGTGAAACTGATGTAGTCAGCTCAAGAAAGTTGAGGCATGTTCTGTTAAGGCTAATGACGTTTGTGACGGGCTATCACACCTGTGCTAAGTTGTCAGAGATGGCGTCAGAGAATTCAAAATGAGGCAACATATTACCTTAAGTTGATGACATCATCGATGACTTATCAGACATATGATAAGCTGTCAGATGAAATTTGGGCCCAGAATTAAAAAAGAGGATCCAACTCGGCCTAGTCAACCTTTTCACCTTCCCGCGTACTCTTTTTTCTGTCCTTATAGTTTTATTTCCTTCCATAGATAGTTTATTACCTTCATTTTTCAAAAATATTTCCAAGTAAAATAAGAAAAATATCCTTTCTTATGAGAGTGATTTTGAATTCAAATAAATCAAGGACCCTCTTTTATCTGTGAACTCATCTTCACTCGAGTAACCAAGTGAAAGTCGTTCATCAGGTATGCTCAAAACTTAACTCTTCTCTTCATTTGGTAAGTGATTCAACTAATTTAAATCTTAGTTTCAAAGGGGTTGAGGCAAGTATAACTTGCCATTGTGTGAAAAATAGTATCTAGGTTTTATAGCGCTGCATTATGCGAAAGAACCCAGGGCTTAGATCAAGAACATAACTCTATGCGATTCTAAAAAAAATGGTTTGATAATCAAGACTAAAAATGAGTTGGAGGTTCTATTATGAGATGACGACATGTTTGATAAGTTATCATGTATGTGACGGCTTATCAAACTATGTCGTCGCAAGCTGGGAAAAATAGGCTTATTCTATTTAAGGCTGACGATATGCCGGATAAGCTATCACGAATGTGATGGCTTATCAAACTATGTCATCACAAGTTAGGAAAAACAGGCTTGTTCAGTTTAAGGCTGACGATATGCCTGATAAGCTATCACATTTGTGATGACTTATCAGAATATGTCATCACAACTTTGCTCTAATACAATTGTGAACCTCTTTTGAGGGATGTGGAATTATAATGACTGAACTTCTTGAGTGGTATGATCATGAGTGGTAAATGATTGCTTTCTTTTGCTATAGGTCCTATAATGGAACCCAAAGAAAAGAGCACCAAACCTACAAAGAAAGTGACAAAGGAGAGTGTACTTCAGAGACTCTTCTATGAGGGATCCAATTATGAGGAGGAGGAGCCACTTCTTAGGAAGCAAAAGAAAAAGAAAAGATCGAAAGAGCCTTTGCTATCTCCACCAGTTAAGGAGGAGAAGAGTGAATAAGGTGATACTGAAGCAACAACACAACCTGACAGTAGGCTTCTGAGAAGCCTGAGTCTGGGCATTCTTAGTCTGGGGAGCCTTAGTCAGAGCATGCTAATTCTGAGCAACCTGAATCTGAGGGAACATTATCTGAGTCCCCTTCTGCTGAGCAACAGGTTGATGAAGAATCTTTGATTCAGGGAAGTCTGGTTAAATATAAGAACCTCGGGGTTTGAGACAGTGCTAGGTGGTAAATTCCTAAGGAACAAAAAATATTCTATGATGGTCTTCTCATAACTAAAAGAAAAACAGTTAAAAGGCAAATCTTTGAAGAAAAGAAGATCATCACTACTGGGTTGAGCAAATACCCTGAAGTGGAACAGAAAATCCGAGATTATGACTTGGGATGGACCACAAAAGGAGGAAGCTCATTTTTTCCTACACTAGTTTGGGAGTTCTATGCAAACTATCAGGATCGACTAGAGAACATGTGCAAAGAAGAAGAGAAATCACCGGATCAACCTTTGTTGGAAAAAGTTCCAGTACCGGGTGTGATGGTGGATCTCTTAGAAACAACAATAAACATATTTCTTCATGGCCTCGAATTCACTCCTCAGTCTACTTCACCTACATTCTACACTTGGTTGAAGCATCGTGAAAATTAACGGTCTTGGTTATCCACTCTCATAGCTGAAAGGAAACCTGAATGGGTGACCAACCCGAATGAAAGGATTTTCAAGGCCTCCCTAACTTAAGAGGCAAGGTTTTGGTGGGGTTTAGTGCGCACCCATTTGATGCCTACTGAGGGAGATAACATCATTGGAAATGATAGACCAATACTGGTCGCAAGTCTTGTGGCTAAACCCATTTTGAACTTCGGAGAGATCATTACTGAGGAGATGAAAATTCGGGACTCAAGACCCGACATGACATATCCTTTCCCTTGTCTAATCACGAGGTTGTGTTAGGCAACCAATGTACCAGAATTTGCAGAGGTAGACAACAAGTTGCCTACCAAGAAGAACCACAACCCCATCTGGTATGATGAAAATCAACCGAGTCTGACACTTGACAGAGGAGCAAGGGTTGAAAAAGATCCACCAGTTACAGATACTAGCTCATCACCTAATATAGCGATGCAGGATTTTGAAGCTGCAGCACCGAAATCCTCAGTAATAGTAGAATCAGTGCCTAGAAATGATACAAATCCATCAGCTGTTGTGTCTACCACATAATTTTCCTTCAACCCAATGAATTTCAGGAGAGTGACAAAACAAGCCAAGTAGTATGAGGCTCAGCTATAAATTTTTGTCAAATATTTTGCCTCTACGGTAGACAAGAGGATTAAGGTCGTACTGGAGCCCTTTCGGGCCTTGCCCGGTTGGATTGATAAGTTAGAAAACCATTTCAATACACGGTTATGAGAAATATTGGGCTCAGACCTTGCACAATTTAGAGAATCTCTGGACAATGTAAAGACAGATGTTGGGGTATTACAGCAACACCAACTTATGGTGTTGGCAAATCTGGCTATTGATAAGTCTAAAGGTGAAATCCCATTGCTTGATCTCACAGGGGAACCAGTTAAGAAAAAGAAGAAAAAGGGAGAGAAGAAAGGTAAGGGTAAGAGAGAGAGGCGTGATATCAATGAAGAAAGAAAACCAGATAAAAAGGAGAGAAAGAAGGCTGAAAAAAAGGAGACGACGAAGGCGATGATCAAGTCCTTAGTTGACAATGAAAAATGGGAGGCAGCCATCCGAGCGAGAGCCGTAGGTACCTCAACTAGTAGGCCCCCAACAACTGCTGGGCTAGATGCGCCAAAACAGAGAGAGACTCTAGATGGAGATAAGGCAGCTAAGGATGTAACAGTAGGGTCAGGGACCATGATCCCCGAGATTGATCTACTCAAGGTATACCCTAACCCTTAGTTCAGTTTTTCTTTGATGTTAAGTTAAGGGTGTAGGGTGAGTTATTGTTGTAATATTTTGTAGTTGACTAGGAGAAATACAAGTACCTGAGGTAGTTAACATGGTTTTGTTATTTTGTGAACACCTCACAAATGGTCTAATTCTTTAACTGTGTGATTTGCATCTAATTGTGACCACTGTGCATCTTTGTATGGTATTAGTTCTAGTGACTGATAACCATTGCTAAGAAATTGTATGAACTGGATGAGAAGTAACTAGTAATATACTTGTGTTCCATGTACATGTGAGATTTTACTTAGTTCCCTTTGTATGTTGAATCCAGAACTTACCCGATTAGTCTAACCTAGGTTGAAAGATAGAGGTTAGGAAAGGATCCTAGGCCATTTTGATATTAGCCCACTTTTTCCTAAATGAACTTCCCTGTATGCATAATATCTCTTGATCCCTGTTTTGAGCCTGAATAGCCTATTTCTTTTTATGACACCTATCACTATCCTATTTATATCATAATGAACCTGTTTTGGACCTGGTCCTCCTCAGACATTATGCACCTTGACTTATGCAAATGGCCTAAGTTGAAGGTTGGCTATCATAGGGGTGCATGATGTAAAATAAGTATGAAGAAAGGTAGAATCAAAGAAAAAAATAAAAAACTGGGTGCGGTGGAAAAGAATAAGAAAAGAAAAATTGTGAAAAAAAAGAAGTGATTGTAGAAAGGACCGTACCCATCTT
This sequence comes from Capsicum pubescens, assembly GCA_030864215.1. Taxonomy (NCBI): domain Eukaryota; kingdom Viridiplantae; phylum Streptophyta; class Magnoliopsida; order Solanales; family Solanaceae; genus Capsicum; species Capsicum pubescens. The sequence continues at coordinate 207,975,625 of CM061540.1, read as the reverse complement.
GAATATGTGTGATCAATAAAAGAGAAGAATATAAAAAGGCTAATGAGTGAGACCCTAAAATCTAGTGTAGTGTCAAGTAAGATTAGTCACTTTAAATATCATCGAGTATCATACCAGCCCCTAGCCTACATTACAAGACAAAAAGAAGACCTATAGTGATCCTAGCTGACCTGTCTGGAAATCTTGGTAATGAAAATAAGGGCAAGCCTACGGTATTCGGCATACACTGATTGGAACCTCATTTTGAGAGTGAGTGCCTTTTGATTGTCCCCATGGTTACATAGGTGATGTCTGATATAAGTGAAGTGGGACTTCTTTGTAGTGAGGGCACATGGGTTACATTGCTAAGTGCTAACTTGTTTGGATAGTGTAGTCTTGGTACATGCATGGTTGCTATTGCTGAACTTTTGTCATATCTTGATTCATGTGTGTCACATTGTGTTCTTCATTAACATACACAGTTTTTATTAAATTGATTGACCTTGGGGATGGTGAAGATGTTTTGAGATAATATGGATGGTTGACTTCTGAATGTACATTGTATCCTCTTGGTTGTGTTGTAGTTGCTTGAGGACAAGCAATTGTTTTAAGTTGAGGGTGTTGATGTATGAGTAGATGCTAATACATTTGAGGCTTTTAACTAAGAACAATTGCAAAGTCTTAAGAAACTTTTGTCATTTTTGATTTTTTTCTCTTTGATATTGCAGTAAAAGTTGAGATACAAGAGAATCAGCAATTATAGGAGTAAAAGAGTTGTTTTATAGGCAAGCAGAGAAGAAAGAATAGCTAATGACTTGTCTAATAAGTTTTCAGCCTTGTGATAAGCTATCAAAGTTGCCGTCAAGCTTAGATAGAGAATGGCCTTCAGCTGGAATGTGTGATGACATCTGTGATAGGCCGTTAGAAGTGTGATAAGCCGTTAGGCTCGTCGTCAGGCTTAGGCAGGGAATAGATTTTGAAGTAAAGAAGTGACGACATCTCTGATAAGTCATCACATGTCTGATAAGCCATCAAGCCTCATCGTCAGCCCAAGGCAGAGATTATCAAAGTGAAGAGGAGCTGGCAATATTCTTGATAAACTGTCAGATAAGTCATCACACACATCGTCACCTATCTGAGAAAATAGTGTGATATATGATTTTGTTTCCATAATTAAACTGAAGTATTTAAAGCATATGTTAGGGTTTTCATTAAGGATCTTGGACATCTGGAACTCGCGTTTTGAGCACTTTTCTCTCTATCTTCTGACTTTAATTCTTTAAAGAGATTATTACAATTGTTTTAGGATTTTTACCAGATCAAATTTGAGAAACACATGTTCCTATTCATCATGCTGTAAGATCATCTATCTAAGTATGAATTCAACTTGTTGTCTTTCTCATTTTATTATGAGTAGCTAAATTCCCTAAACCCGAGTTGTGGGATCTATGGGTTTGGGTTTGTAACGTAACTAAGTGTCCAAGATTCTGACTGTGGTAGGAACTTCTTGTTAATTCCATTATTTTGCATGTTGACTATGGGTTGCAAATAATATACTTTTCTTACGGGTGATTTTCTTGAGATAAGAAATCAACCCTAGTAAGAAGTGAATTATCAATAGGGACTTGGAAGTATTAAGCATCTATTTAATAATATTGATGTAACAAGATTAATTAACTTAGAATAACATCCTGTTATGACATATGAATTCCCTAAGTTTAAGAGAATTAGGTAATTAGATGTCTAAATAGGTTGAGAAATATTTAGATATAACTTCGACAAGGATAGTCTATTGTTCCTACCTACCCCAATAATCTTGAATCATTACTAGCGTCTATCAAATCCTAATACACATAGTGAACATAACTCTAGTTGTCCTTATCATATTGATTTCAAACACTGAATGGGGAAGTAATTATTTTTTACACTTCCAAAAAACCCCATTCATAGGAAACTGGTAACTATCAGTTGATTAACCCGCTGATAACTCAAATTCACACCCTATACCCTGTGGGATTTGACCCCAACCTAGTTGGGTTATATATTGACAATGATCACTTACATTCTCATAAGAGAGGTGTAGTTTGAGCATTATCATATCATGTTGCCATACTAGATGCGACCTGGAAGTTCACCACGATACGGTGACATCACATAGCTTTACTAGAAAATGGACAGTTGCAAACTGAGGGCTTGGAGCAATGCACCAATATCTATGGAACACTAGAAAGTGACCATTTCCTTTTGGCTGGCCTCCGCGATGAGTTGATCGCCAAATTGGCACACTTCTTTACAAAAATGGCCCTAACTCTTTGTTCGGGTATCGGGTTTGGGCAAATTTTATATCATTGAAAAGCTGGCTGAATTTCCTAGGCATTAGTATACTCTAAACTGAAAAATGTTAAGCATTTTGAAAATTTTATATCGGGTAACCCATGTACTAAAGGTTAATTTAAGTTAGGGAAATACAGGGTATTACAGGAAATTTCCTGAACTTTGAACTCATTGTCCTTGTAATAACTCATCATAGGAGTCGTATGGAGTAGGTATGAGTGAGGTGACCCAAATCGTTAGGTTTCTAATGGATGGTGTTTTGACTTCTTTTATGGTTATGATTTGGTGGTATGAGTCGTTAGAGGTGGTGACGAGTCATTGAATGATCCTTAACCAAATCAGAAACTTAGTGACTTGACTTGGATCTATGTATGAGTAGCTCACTAAGAGACATGAGGATAGGGTACATGTGGTTTTGTTGAATCGTATGTTGTCCAGTTTCAATCTTTTTGAATTTTGTCTTGGGTACAACTAGGCCATACGAGTCGTATAGTTTTTTAATGAGTAAGATCAGGGAGTCATATGGTGGACAGTGTGTACATGTCCAAACTCATTGTATTCATGATGACTCAATGGTACGAGTTGTATGTTGCGGTCACGAGTCGCGGGATCAACTCGTAACCACCTACGACATTTTTACAATTTTAAGTTAGGGATATTTTGTACATTACCCCGTTTAGCTTCTTTTGACACCATGACCTAAAACACCTTTTGGGATTTCATTAACCTATTATTCCTTATCAAACACTCTTAAGATCTCTCTCAAACTCACTTTCATGCAAAAGTCTTGGGTTTCATCAAGATAATAAATTAAGGCTTTCAAGGGTTGTTTCTCTCCATATTTCTTGGTTTCTAAGGCATATTTATCCTCCATCATTGTTATTTTATAAAAAACATATATTTTAATGTATTTTTCCATGGTATTATTTTGGTTTTGCTATAAAGGTTGGGGGTTTTGTATGTTCATGGTTGAAAAATATTTCTGATGTATTACCTATGTTTTCTTTCATGATTTTAGTGTGATTTTGACATTTTGGATGCATGTTGATGGTAGATGGATTTCGGGTATTACGGATTCCTCAAATTACTTGGATATGGTTTTGAAACTTATGTGCCCTCAACCTATTTGATAAAATGCCAATGAGAAAGATTTTTGCCACCTAGTTTAACTATTCTTGAAATCTTTTCTTTGTATAAAAGGAAATGGAAACTGAATGGGTATGGTTGATTTTAAATGGTTTGGAAAGGCCTTGGTGACCATGGTCTTGATTTAATTGGAAACAGTTGAGTCTAACTTTAGTTTAATGGTTTTATATGGCATGGTTGAAATGGACTTGCAAGTTTTAATTTATGTATAACAATACAATTGGTTAATGCCTAGTTAAAAAGACTCCTTGGTAAATTGTTATAAATGTATAATTTGTTTTAAAATGGGTATAAAGGTGGTTGTGTAGCAAAACCATGGAAGGTAGAGGTCCCGGGGGGACTAGTACTGGAAACTCATATTTGTTGATGCAAGGTTTTGTCATGGTGACCGTGTGCATGATGTCACACTTTATATAATGGGAGATGTATAAGTTGTCTCAGTTTTTCCATGATTCATGCAGCTAACCCGCACCGGGCCCTTTTAGCAGGGGATGCTGAACTCATATAGCCCATGGGTGGAAATTTAGGATGGCAGAGCGATACAATCCATGTTAAGGTTTTAAATGCATTCTAAAAATTTTTCCCTACCCCGACATGGTATATATGTATGTATGTTATTGCATATGGTTATTTAATTTGGTTTTGAATAATGACATTATTTTATTTTTATTCTTGAGTACATGATAACATTCACTCCTCTAATCTTCTTCGGGTTTTGTATCCCCAGGCGATGCTGAAATTGGACTTACTACCATTCATCCTGCTCATGACTTAGATTCAGGGACAACTTGAGTCAGACTAAAGTGGAATCCATACTCCAAAAGACTCCATTTCATGTTATGGACTTCTTTCATTGTTTTTGTTTCTTGGATTTTTGTTTTGGATATAGTCCTGGGCATGTATCGATCGAATGTTCTTTGATTTTGGTTAGAGGCTTTGTCAGACTACTATAGGCATGGGTGATATTGGTATTGGTGTCGTCAACCATCTTCTACAATCTTTGAGGAAAGGGAAGTAGTGGTCTTGGGAGAGTTTTCACCACTACTTCTTTTTCCTTCTCTTTTCCTTGTTCTGAAGCATCATCAAAACCATCCAGCTTCCCAGACTCCACTGGACATTGTTCTTTAGGTTCATCATCTGCTTCAGTCACATCTTCAATCAAAATCTTGTCCACAGAAGGGCCAAGTAATATTTTACCACTCCTAGTGGTAATTTCCATACATGAGCCATTACTTTGCGGATTATGAACTGTATCACTTGGTAATGTTCCACTCTTCCTCTAGTTCAGTTCTACGGAGAGTTGGCTCATTTGTTGTTCAAGCTGTTTGATCAAAGTGGATTACAAGTTTACCAACTGACTAATAGAGGACAGATCGGTATTTATGGTAGTCACCCCTGAGTTGGTAGCCTCAACTCCCTTTAATAATTTAGCCATCATGTCCTCTAGGGACATTTTTTCAGAACTTGTTGTAGAAGCCTCACAATTTCCAGAAGGGACATATAACCCACTCCTATCATTATTACTCCTCCAATTACCTTGCTCCAGGTTCTTATATCCATCCATGTCATAATAATTCTGACCTTGATTTCCGTTTCTATTGCCTCGGAAACCCCCTGATTATTTACATAGTTTGCCTCTTCTTCTGAGTCAGACTCCACTTTTCTCTGCGATCCCACAACCTTCACTTTCTCAGTTTTATCTGATAGTAAATACTTGGTTAGCAAGTCCATCTGCATTTTTAGGTAAGCCATGTCTTGATCACACTCCTCGTCTCTTCTGCATTGTTCTATAGTCATACCAATAGAAACAGCGGGGCTTGCTACCCTAGAGTCCCTGGTATGCTATACCCGACTCTGTTTGGTCATTCTCTCAAGAATTCTGAAGCCTCTGGGAATGTATGATCAACAAACGAACAACCAGCAGCATTATCTATAATTGTTTTTGTCACAGAGTTAAGATCCCTGTACAAAGTCTCCATCAAGTGTATGTCCGTCATGTTGTGGTTCGGACACTGCGTCAGCTTCTTTTTGAATCTCTCCCAGGTTTCATGCAAGGATTCAGTTGGGAGCTGTCTAAAGTTGCTGATCTCATCCCTCAACTGTACCCTCCTATAAGGTGGAAAGAACCTTTCTAGGAAAGCTCCTTTCAACTGTCTCCAGTTGGTTATAGAATCGGGTGTCAGCTCATTAAGCCACAATATTGCCTCCCCGGACAGAGACAATGGAAGAAATATTAAATGGATAGCATTCTGACCCACTCCTGGGTTATCAAAAGATTTACAAATTGTGACAAAGTTCACCAGATGTAAGTTCGGATCATCCCTAGAAAGGCCACCAAACAAACCCTTCAGATTAAGGAGTTGAATCATAGTACTCGTAATGTTGAATTTCTCCCCAGGTACTAACGGTGGAGGAATAATTGTACCTGCTCTATATATTCCATCATTATTATCAATGAGGTCATACTGGACCGGCTGGTGATCTTTCCTTCCTCAGAATGGACGGTTTCTGTTAGCATTACTCTATACTGGTGCAGCTATTTGCTCTGCACACCTTGAGTTACCAGGGTTTAGAAACTCCTCATCTCCCAAGTCGTCATCCTCAGGATTTGGATTTCGTACTTGTTGATCGTCATTCTACACATTCACCTGAGCTCTAGCTAAGGCTACTAACTTGTTATCCTCCTACTAGTTTGCTATTCTGCTGATTAGTTACGGTTCAGGATTAAATGGTAATAATGGTTCTCCGAAACTTCTGGTTCTTGGCATGCACCACAAAATTCCTTCGGCAAACAAAAACAACAAATAAATGTAAAACTATGAAACTTGACTAACAGTTAATTAGTGCACACAACTTCAATTTACAACCATATTCCCCGGCAACGACGCCATTTTTGATAATGCTCAAACTATACCTCTCTTATGAGAATTCAAGTGACCGTTGTTAATATATAACCTAACTAGGTTGGGATTATGGTGTGAATTTGAGTTATCTGCGGGTTAATCAATTGATAGTTTTCAATTTCCTGTGAATGGGGTTTTTTCGAAAGCTAACAAATAATTACTTTTCAATTCAGTGTTTGAAATCAATATGATAAGGTAAACCAGAGTTATGTTCACTATAGGTGTTGGAATTCGAGAGACACTAGTAACGGTTCAAGATTCTTGTGGTTGGTATGAACAACAGACTATCCTTGTCGAAGTTATGTCTAAATTTTTCTCAACCTATTTAGACATTTAACTACCTAATTCTCTCAAACTTAAGGAATTTATATTTCATAACAGGATGTTATCTCAAGTTAACTAATCTTGTTACAACATTAATTATTAAATGGAAGTTTGATGCTTCCAAGTCCCTGTTGATAATTCACTTCTTACTAGGGTTGATTTCTTATCTCAAGAAAATCACCAGTAAGCAAGGCCTATTGTTTTCAACCAATAGTCAGAGTATAAAATAATGAAATTAATAAGAAGTTTCTACCACCGTTATAATCTTGAACACTTAGTTACATTACCAACCCAAACCCAGAGATCCCACAACTCAGGTTAAGGGAATTTAGCTACTCATAATAAAATAATCAAGACAACAAGTTGAATTCATTGTTTGATATATGAACTTACAGCAAGATGATTAGCAACAAGTGTTTCTCATATTTGATTCACAGTAGAAAATCCCAAAACAATTGTAATAATCTCTCCAAAAATAATTGTAAAGTTCAAGTCAGAAAACTAAAGAGAAGATATTCTCAAAACATCAGTTCCCCCATCATATCTCATAAGAAAACCCTAACATATGTTTTAAATACTTCAGCCTAATTATGGAAACAAAATAATAGATCACAGTATTTTCTCGGACAGGCAACGACATGTGTGACGGCTTATTACGATTCTGACGACTTATCAAGAATGTCATCAGCTCCTATTCACTTTTAAAAATCTCTACCTTAGGTTGACGATGAGACGTGATGGCTTATCAGACAAGTGATGACTTATCAGAATTGTCGTCGCTTCTTCACTTCAAATCACATTCCCTACCTAAGCCTAACGATGAGCCATATGGCTTATCACACTTCTGACGGCCTATCACGGATGTCATCACGTATTCCAGCTGAAGCCCATTCTTTGTCTAAGGCTGACGACAACTCTGATAGCTTATCACAAGGCTGACGACTTATCAGACAAGTCGTCATCTATACTTCCCTCTCTACTTGCTCAAAAATCAACTCTTTTACTTCCATTATTGCTGGTTCTCTTGCATCTTGACTTTTACTGCAGTATCAAATAGAAAACAATCAAAAACGACAAAAGTTGCTTAAGACTTTTGCAATTATTCTTAGTTAAAAGCCTCAAATGTGTTAGCATTTACTCACACATTACTCCTCCTTTTATAGTTGAGTGATGATTAAGAATTAAATATCATTGGACCAGCTATCCAAGTTATTACAAAATAGCACCTGTAAGTTTGTTACACAAGAGGAAAAAACTATGCAGATACCGTGTGCCAGCTGTACTGTACTTTGTACATCCCAGGATCTGGTCCCTTACAGTTTAGCTACTCATCATTAAAACTACAGATAACAATTTTCCTCTTTTTTGATGATGACTAACCAAACCAGACAATTTGAGCATCAGTTCACATTCATCACATTTAATCAGTATGATTACCACTTGAAGATGAATGTTCCCTCTATCATTATGCTTCCTCCTTCACTAACACAGGGACCTAGTCCCCTGTTGTCACCTTATGACTTCTTCCATTTTTTCCTTCTGTCATCATGTACCTTTATTTAGTGATTTTTGTACTTCCTCCTATCTCCATATGGGGACACACAAGCACCAGTTCCTTACATATGAAGTTAGTAGTAGTATTTCTCCTTTTGGCATCATTGAAAAAGAGTGATAGTAAACCATAAGTAAAAATAAGTGTTGGCTAATCAATGCATGGACACTAGGGAAACACTAACTTGAAGAATAACTTAGATTAAAGATAACAATATGAAGCACACAAGCAGAAATTCATTCATTATCGAACCAGGTCAGTACCAGTACAATGTACCAAAAACTTATAAAGAAATTGTTCACAAAGGCCATAATTGAACCAAGGACCAAAAACTGACACACTAGGACTCAGGTAAAAGAGGGATTAGGAGAGAATAACTTTAGCACCATATCCAATCAATTCTACAATTTTTTCTTTGAGCTTAACATTTTCCACTGCAAGCTCTTTTGTGGCACTAGGTCCTTCTAAGGACAACTTTTGAATCTATAGTTTTAGATTCACTATTTCAGTGTCTTTTACTGCTGGCGTAATACTCAACTCCTTCATTTCTTAGGATAAGCTTTCTTGAGCATACATTAGTTCAGACACTTGGGATACAATCCACACCTTTCCTTTAATACACATATCTTCCACCAGTGTGGTTAAACTGATTAGTTTTTTTATTGTTCTTAGTGTTTCTTTAGTCCTAATCACTCCAAAATGATTAAGGACTTTGTTCAAAAAGTATCCATAAGGCATCCCATGTCTTTTTTTCTTTTCTTGGACCACCTTGTGCATCTACTCTAACATTAGTGCAGGTAGACTCATTAACTGAAACTTACTCAAGCATTCGATAAGAAATAGATCAATACTAAAAGAAATTATTCTTTTCTATGATCTTATAGCTGGACCTTATTAATAAACTAAAAAACCAATTGAAACTCACTCTTTAAAAACTTCTTATTTACTGCAGCAATTGTGGTCCCACCTACTCTTGAAGCTTCAATCATAAATTCAGTTGTGGGTTGTTACTTTACAACTATCTTTACCCTATAATAGGCACATCCAGAATTCCTTCCAAGGTTTCCTCATCCAACCATATTTCTTTTACTTGCATCTCTATGGATATTCAACCCATCTTCTGAGAAATCTATTAAATAATAGAATTCTTTCACTTATTTTAAAACACCACTGGTGTTTCTTCCTCGAATAAATGCAACCATCCTTGATGCCTGACATATTCTACCTATTCCACCATCCCAGGTTTCTCATAGATTTTGGGATCAAATCTTCTTCCTGGAAGAACTTTTTGTGTCTTCTTCCTTTCAATCCTTCTTTCTTTGGACAATTTTTTCTTTTCTTCCTCTCTTTTTACTCTCTTATGCTCATCACTTGGCTTTTTTGTTTTCATTAATTTTTCTTTTCTTGGGACTAGGTCCCTTAGAGACTTTCTTTCTTTTCACAGAAATGTGTTTCTTTCTACTTACACCATGACTCCCATACTTAGGATCATAGGACCTGGTCCTTTCATCCTCATGTGCATCCAGTCTTTTCTTCTTAGAAACAATGAAAATATCATACTTATCTTCATCTCCTCTCACCTCTACAATGTTAAGTTTTTCTTTTGCCTTGGCAGTGGATTTCCCAAGTCTTCTTTTTTTAGCAGTAGAGGACTTATTCTTCTTTATTGCATATACTATTAATTTGATCTCAGACCCTCTAGTAGAGTAAGATCGTGTAACTTGTTTATGAGAGTCAGATAATTTCTCCTTTTCTTTACTTTCCTTAAGTTTCTACATTTTAAATACTAGAGTTTTTTATCCTCATCCTCTTTATTCACTTTATTTAGTGGTATTAAAAACTCTGTCTCCTCTTTCAGGTTATCCTTTCCTCTAACTATTTTCTCTTCCTCACCAGAAAAACCTTCCTTGGGATCATTTCTAAGTAAAATCATGATTTTAGCTACTAAATTCATACTACTAAGAGAATCATATTTCATTATAGAAATATCATCATCAACTAGATTAGCAAATATAAATTTGTCTTTGAAAGGGTAGGAGATTCATGTTCTTATAACTTATCTAAAGTTTTGACACCTTTCAATTTCTTGGAGGGAACCTAAATTCGAAGGTAACTGGAGGACTCTATTTTTTTTAGGAATGAGGTCCTTCAATTTGAAGAATCTCTTGTTCAATTGGAAAGTCAGAACATTTGTTTAGGTCATCCATTTTGCTAAAGCATTCACTAGGATTCAAAGTTTCAACTGGAGAAGTTTCACTTGGGTTTTTATGAGTCTCTTGAGAAGGAATGATCGATAAAGCTTTTGTAGTTCTTAAGAATGATCTGAAGACAGATCTTTCACGAGGTTTGAAGACGAGGGAATTTTAGACATTTTTTTATTAAAAGAAAAAATAGTGAAAAAATAAAAAAGACTAGGTTTGATAGAGTTCTGAGTTAATTGAGAAGATAATGAATTGATTGTATTTGAATTTACAAGTAAAATGATGATCGTTTGACATTTATGATGCACCCTTTTTGAACAGACACATTTAATGGCAGACGTTGTGATTCTTTATTTCTGAATAAAAATGACAACTTTTGTTTTTATGGAGTTAAATAAGTGACCTTTTAAAACAAAATTTTATAAACATTCAAGGAACATTATTTTTGTACTCACCTAAAAAATGGGACCAAGTCCCTCTCCTTTTTGGGTAAGATCTCCACTTGTGTTTGCTTCAATTATTTTCTTCCAAAGTTGTTCCCTTGGGTGTATACCTATAAAGGTGTGATACTTATTTAGATTAGAATATACCTACTTTATCATGGATACTTGTATCCTTGACATAGCCAAATTTGGAAGAGACACTGATTAATATATTATTCATTCTTGTAAAGCTTCTTCTGATATGAATTTTTTAGGGACTAGATCCCTCGAAATCATCTATTTTAAAATGAGACACCTCTATCTTAAAGTGTCTTGAGAGAGAGAACACAATCATCTCTTTCATTATAAAGCTTTAAAATATTTCAGTTGATGAGCTATTCATGAATGCACTCCTCTTTCCCATGCCTAAGATCATTATAACAAGTTGTATTTGGGAACCCACTTGAGCTTGAATTCCTAGTATGAATACAATGGTGTGATTAGATTCTTCTTAGCCCGTCTAAGTAGTGATAACTTTCTCTTTTCCCTTTTCAATAATTTGAAGCACTTAGAAAGTGCATTCTCCTGCTTAATGCATTCAGTACATCTCAATTTAGCCTTAGGCCAGTGCTGACATCCCCATTTTAGAAGTCCATCTCTTCTATAGTGAATACACTTGAGTTCATACTCTTTGTTTCTAACGTAATATACAGTCTTTCCTTTTAACTCAATAGGTTGAAATTTTCCTTGAATGCCCAACCTTCTAACATAATCGATACCCTAACTCAGTCGATTAGAAAGTATTTGTGAAGAAGCAGTCCATTTAAGATATTTGTTCAAATTTTCTCTTAATTAGACCAGGTCCCTTTCCAATACTTCATTCCTTTGAAGTGCATCCATATGGTGTTTTTGAGAATCCCTCAGTTTTTCTTCAATAACAATTTGAATCCTTGAAGCTTTCTTTTTCTGTCATTTAAATTATTTCCTTTCTTTAGTTGACTCATTCAGCTCAAATTCTCATATTCTAACTTAGAGAACATTTCTTTAGTTTCTAATATCTGAAGATTTATGGCAATAAGATTATGTTCTTGATTATCTACTTTTTTATCTATTGTATTCTTCTCAGTAGTTAATTCACATCCAGAGTTATCAACACACTAGCAAGACTTTTTATTTTTATAGTAGTGCAGTTATCTAGTTTTTTCTTAAGATCAAAGTGTGTTAGCTACTTTTATTCTTCATCCTTTGTGTTTTCCAAAAATGAAAACATGGAGTCATAGATAACTAGACTGTCTTCCACTACTAGTATAGAATTATCTCCCATCTTTTATCTTAACTTAAATTACTGGAGGAGTCTCCCCATGCTGCCATTTGAGAATACCAGAACCTGGGTTATTTTCTTATCATCTTGTTTTAGGATGAAATCATCTTCATACTCTTTGTTTTTCCCAGATTAGAGGTACAAGTCTTCCTATGCAGCCAACACCTTTCTTACTATACAACTAGCTGCACATTTTCTTCTTGCTATTTTAGGATTTTGATTTATCTTTTTCTCTAGGTAGTTTCTCATGAATTCTTTAGAGCTTCCACCTTTGTGACAACCTTTAATTTTATAATTTAATTTGCTAAGCTAACTTTCTCTTTTTATAGCTCTAATAATCCTTATTGCCAACAGTGTAACATATGTTCCTTCTTCTCCTTAGTCAAATTCTAAAGCCTTCAGGATCAGTAATCTCTCCATTTTTTACTTCTTTTCTTTCCTTTACTAGTTCAGTTATAATAGTCATGATGACCAGAGCACTCTAGGTATAAATCCTAAGAGTGAACCCTTCTTTGATACCAATTGTTCGAACCCTTGGGGGTTAAACCGTAAAATGGGGGACCAGGTGCCTCAAAGTCAGATACAAGCGATATCATAGTAAAGTAACTATGAGGTGCTGGAAACAAAAAGGTAGTGTAGGAAGGTAAGAACACAAGATTTGTGTGTGGAAACCCAAGAAGAGTAAAAACACGGCTTGCCCTCACAAGAACCAAACAGTCCACTGTAACCAACCCCTTGATTATAACCTCAACTGTGAACCTAGATTTTGGTTCCTTTTACTTGTAAGTAATTTTTTACAAGCTTATTTTGGTACCTCTGCCAAGGACCCTTTCCACTTATTAACACTAATCAGCAACAATCTTAGACAACTCAACCTAAGCACTCTTTACTTAAAGAAAAAAACACTACTCTTTCAGCTTGAGTATTTTGGTTATAAATTAAAGCTCAATCAAGAACAATTTCTATTTAATTTTACATAAATAGCTAAGAACTTGGGCAGTATTGAAATAGGGTTTTGCTTCTACTCTTTTCACTCTTTAAAATTTGAAAAAACCATTTGATGAAGAGGTGACTCTTTTCTTTTATAGATGAGTGATCATTATGGATGAAATATCATTAGAACAACTATCTAAGTTAGTACAAAATAGCACCTGCAAGTTTTTTACACAAGAGGACAAAACTTTGTCGATATCGTGTGCCAGCTATACTGTACTTTTCACTTCCAGGGACCTGGTCACTTGCAGTTTAGTTGCTCATCATCATAACTACATATAGAATTACCTATGAGTCATAGGGTCAACAGTGTGTGGGGGTTCAAGAAAATATCTTGGTTATGACTCGTGGTCATGAGTCGTAAGGAGTGGCTATGAGTTACTGATAGACTCATAGTCAAAGGCGACACTTTTCTAGCTTTTAAGTTAAGGGCATTCTGGATATTTCCCCTCATACCCAAATTAAAAACCACATCATATAAACCCTTTAGGGTGTCATTAGCACTCAAAAATAAATTATGTAACTTCTCAAACACTCCAAAAAGGATCTCTAAATTCCCTCAAGCAAGTCAAGATAGGATTTTAACAAGTTGATCATCTAAGGACTCAGGGGTCAATTTCTCTCCAAATTTCTTGGTGTTTAAGGCATATTAGTCTTCCCTCATTGATAATTTTTAAAGGCATATGTTTCAAAGTATTGTTCATGAGATATTTATGATGGTTTTGAAGTAAAGGCTAGGGGTCTTGAATATTTCTGAATTGAACAATATTTCTCATAGTTTACATATATGATTTTCATGCTTTAATTATAGTTTTGAATGTATGGGTGAATGGGTATGGTGAATGAACTAAGGAATTGGGATTTTCCCAAACTTGTGACTTTTGAAGTGGTTATGACCCCAACCACGTAATGTAAAATTAGTTTTTAATTATGAAAAGTGTAGATATTTATAAAATTGAACTTGTCTTAAACTATTGCATGCTATAAAGAGGTATTTGAAATACAATGGTCTAATTTAATAAACTAAGGGTATCGGTGTTCCCCCATATTGTATTAATGAACAAAGGGAGTTGTTTTTCCCAAGTTGATGGAAATTATTTTTACATGTTATTACCTTGCAAGTGTAGTTGGTATGACGATACCAACAATGTATGCCTTAATATGGAATATGGTTCAATGAATGGGAATGTGTGATACTTATTTTAATTGAGCTCTAATAAGGGTTGTGTAGCTTCTTTTTGAAAGTGGATATCCGAGTTACCGACACTGGAAACCACATTTGTCGATGCGGCGGTCTTAGTAACAATTGAGGTTCGAGTTCCCCTCACTATTATTTCATCATTAGGGAGGTTGAAGTACCACTTAAATAATCATATGATTGGGTGCTTAAGTCACCTTAGTATATGATTAGGAGGTTCGAGTCCCCCATTTATATATATGAGATTGTTCTTTGATTTATGCGGCTACATGTACTGGGGCCCAACGAGGGGTTGAGAGCTAGGGCCCATATATCCCATGGGTATATTTTATGAATATTAAGCAACACAATCTAGGTTAAAGTTTTAAGTGCATTTTAAACCTTGTTCCTTATCCCGGCATGCGAAGTATATATATATATGCATTTGTTTAAGCTCATTGGTTTTGAATGATTTTTAAACTGTTGATTATGTCATTATGTTATCTTTATCCCCGAGTTACATTCTAGAGTTTATCCCGCTATCCTTCTTTAGACATTATATCCCCATGTGATACAATAATTGATTATACTTCTACTCCTCCTACTCAATGATTAGGATTTTGCATCAGCTAGTGAGTTGACATTAAAGTGGTGAGCTTTCATACATCAAAAGTCTATATTTTATGTTTTGTTCTCTTATGTCTCAGACTATTTAGATTTGTTTTGGCTATATTTAGGGGCATGTCTAGACACTTTATTGATATTTAGATTTGGTTCGTTATTTAGAAGGATTTGTTTGGACTACAGTTGTTATTGGGTGGTATCGATCAGTTGTTTGGCTGGTGTTGGTTGGTGGTTATAGATATGCATTAAAGTTTTCTTAAGATATTATCGCTATCTTATTAAATTTTTGGAATTCATCCGATATTGAGGTGTGCTATGTTTGGTTTAGTTAGGTGCATGGGTTGATCTCCAGTCAACATGGGACTTGAGATACCCTTCACGGCTAAGACCTAGTTTTGATCATGACAAAATGCTATTAGAGCCTAGATTTGGTGTCATTGGGTATCCAAAAAAGTCATGTCATAGAGTCTCATTTATAGGTGTGTAGCATCCCACACTTATAAGGGAAAGGCTACGAGGCATTTAAGAATGTTTCCCTTTCTTGTAGTTCTATTTCAAGTTGTAGAGTCTAAGATTTTGAATTTTCTTTAATTCTCATGTGTTAGCTTCTCAGATCACGCCTCCCAAAGATCGGATGCTCGTAGCAACTTTTCTATCCTATCTGAGGACAATGTGGATGGAGCTCGTCCAACTCTAAGAATTCAAACCCGGTCTAGGGTCACTACTTTTGATTGTCTTGAGGGAGCTCCACCGGTTCCCTCTATCCCCTCTCCAGCACCTCGAGTTGATGTGTCTAATGTTGAGTTTTTCCAGTCGATTCATTTGATCACCCAGTTGGTGGCCTCCTAGGCTGAGCATGTTGCTTCTATTGCTCCATCATCTGAGGCCACTTCGGTTAACCAATTCACAAGGTTAAGTCCTCCTATTTTCACTAGTTCTAAAGTTGAGAAAGATCGTCAAAACTTTATTGATGAAATGAAAAAGATCTTTCGTATGATGCATACTACTAATGTGAAGGGTGTAGAGTTTGTAGATTATCTTGAAGAATATAGCATACCAATATTATGAGGAATGGGACCAGTGTAGGGGAGATGATAAAAAGTCCTCTTTGTGGAATAATTTTTCTAGTATTTTCCTTGACCGCTTCTTTCCTCAAGAGTTGAGCGAGATTAAGGATGAGGAATTAGTGAATTAAAGTAAGGAAGGATGTCATTAAGGGAGTATGACTTGAAGTTTCATTATCTGTCATTTTATGCTCCTGAATTGGTGTCTAGCATAAGGGCTAGAATAAGGAAGTTTTCTTCGGGGTTATCCCATGAGTTGATTTTAAAAAGGAAGGTTTCCTTGTTGAGAAAAGATATGTACATCTCTAGACTTAAGGTGCGTATACAACAAGTGAAACAAGGAAAAAAAGCTAGCAGAGATGAGTAAGAGGTGGAATAAGAAGTTTTTCATTTCAAATTAGGGTGTAGGTTAGCAACAAAGTTGTAAAGATGGTAGGAAGTGGTCTACGAAGAAGTAGGGCAATTCTAGTTCCTACTCTATGGCTAGTGCTCCTTATCTGAAGATGTCTGGTGGCCGTCATTCTCAGTGTGATGGTGGGTTTAGAGCACCAGAATCCCAGTCGCAGGCTAGTAGGGCTCAGTCAACTCTGTCATATACTACTTTTGGATGTTATGGTCAGGTGTATCATGGATTTTGAAAGGAAGGGAGGAATAAGTTCTTTAAATGTGGTCAGACTAGTCATCTGCTGAGGGATTGTCCATTTAAGGTTATTTCTAGGTCGAATAAGATTCATGTTTCTACTTTATCCGATCCTGCACCAAAGGGTTCTACTTTTGTTTCTGGCTCCGGCACTGGTTTGAACCGTTTGAATGATTTTTCCATTCTCCAGGATTCTAAGGTGTCCCCTAATATTTTTACTGGTACTCTTAAGCTCTTTTCTAATGATGTATATTGTCTATTTGATCCCGGGTTTTCTCTCTCTTATGTGACCCCTTATGTAGCTATTCATTTTAGTTTTGATCCTAAGTGTACTCCAAATCCTTTTTCTGTGTCCACTCTAGTGGGTAACTATATTATAGCTAGAAGGTTCTATTGGGGTTGTATGATGTAGGTTAATAGTAGGGAGACCTTGGTAGATCTAATAGTGTTGGACATGTTAGACTTTGATGTGATTTTCCGAATGGATTGATTGCATTCGTGCTATGCTTCTCTTGATTATTGGAGTCGAAGGGTATGTTTCCATTCCCAAGTGAGCCAGTAATTGAATAGGAAGATAGTTCTCTATTTCCTAAGGGAAGGTTTATCTCGTATCTTAGAGCCTGGAAATTGGTTTCTAAAGGGTGCCTATATTACTTAATGCATGTTAAGGATTCTAGATTCGAAGGTCTTTCTTTACAGACTATCCCTGGGGTCTGTGAATTTTCTATGGTATTCATTGATGATCTTCCTATTATTCCTACCGATAGGGAAATTGATTTTGGGATTGATCTTCTTCCGGACACTTGCCATATTTTTATTCGTCCTTATAGGATGGCTCCAGCTGAGCTGAAAGAACTCAATGAGCAATTGGAAGATCTTCTTAATAAGGGTTTTATCTGCCCTAGTATGTCTCCATTGGGGGCTTTGATTCTCTTCGTGCCTAAGAAGAATGCTTCCCTTCGAATGTGTATTGATTATCTCTAACTGAATAAAGTAACCATGACGAATAAGTATCCACCTCCGAGGATTGATGATCTCTTTGATCAGCTTCAGGGTTCTAAGTTCTTTTCCAAAATTGATCTTTGATCTTGGTACCATCAGTTTAAGATTAGGGAGATGGATATCCCTAAGACTACTTTTCAAACGCAATATGGTCATTTTGAGGTTTTGGTGATATCCTTCGGTTTGACCAATGCCACAACCATGTTTATGGATCTTATCAATCGGGTTTTCCATCAATTCTTGGATTGTTCATGAATATCTTTATTGATGATATTTTTGTATATTCTAAGAGTGAAGCGGATTATACTGATCACCTCCGCCTTATGTTGCTGACCCTAAAGGATCAACATTTGTATGCAAAGTTCTCTAAGTGTGAGTTTTCGATAAATACTGTGACATATCCTGGTTTATTTTAACTCTAGTGAATGGATCATGGTAGATCCACAAAAGGTTGCGGTGGTTAAAAAGTGTTCTAGACCCATGATTCCATCCAATATTCGGAGCTTCTTAGGTTTAGCTGGCTACTATAGAAGGTTTTTGGAGAGTATCTCTTCTATAGCTTCCCCTTTGACCAAGTTGACACAGAAGAAGGTGAAATTCTTATGGTCAGATGCTTGTGATGGTATTTTTCAAGAAGCTGAAGGATAAGTTGACTTCAGCTTCAGTCTTGAATCTACCTGAAAGAACTGATGGTTTTTTTTTTCTGTTGTGATTCATCCTAGGTGGGACTAGGTAGTGTGTTTATGAAGCATGGCAAGGTGGCTGCTTATGCTTATACATAGTTGAAAGTTCATGAGAAGAATTATCTAACCCATGATTTGGAATTACTAATTGTAGTATTTCCATTAAATATCTGGCAGCACTATTTGTATGGGGTCCATGTTGGTATTTATTCTGATCATAAGAGCCTGTAATATGTGTTCACTCATAAGGAATTGAATCTCAAGCAAAGCAGATGGCTTGATGTCACAACCCAATTTCTTCGGTCATGATGGCGTCTACCATAACCCACCGGTAGGAAAGCAAACCCGATGTCTAGAAGGGCTAGTAACGTACTACTCAATTATATAAGGAAATAAATATGGAATAAATGAAATAAAGATCAATACATAATAGAACCCCAAAACCTGGTAGTATCAGTACAAGAGCTTCTAATATCAAAAGAGTACAAATGTGAAACAATAACGAAACTACACTAATACAACTTATCTCAGAACACAATATAGAGATTAGCCTAATACTAAAAAGAGAGATAAGTAATACTCCTAACATCAGGAGAGCACTCTAAATCTCTCAACCATGGCTTATCTGCATGATGCACACACGAACGATGATAACCCGTACTATGATCTGCAGGCTGCAGAAGTATAGTATGTGTACCAAATGAATGGTACTTAATAGGCATCTATCAACTAATCTCCAAAGATAAAGTAGATTTATACAGCATATGCGCAGAATGGAATTTACACCCAAGGGTCCAGAAATCATATAACAAGTCACTTAGAATAATAAGGGACAACTATCCCGCTCAAGTCCAAAAGTCGCACATAATTAAAAAAAAAAGTATCAGGGTGAAATATCCTATTCCATCCACAACCAATAGATGTCAATACCATGTCGTATATCCCAGGATAATACATGAATAAAGGGTGAAAGAAAAATATATAGCAATATACAAGGTGAAGAAACAACTATTCAATATGAACAACTTAGAAAGGGATATATGATAGTACCATCTCTTCATATAGTTAGATATATATATATATATATATATATATATATATATATATATATATATATAAACATGATATTATCTCAAGAATAAACTAGATCCTCATGTTCTCATTTTTAAGACCTCATTATATTACTACAAGGATTTAATAGTATCATACTCAGGGCTTCTAATCCATATGGGTAGGCATGAAATAGTCGTTCATAATAGTACCATCATAAGATAGAAGTGGTTGTAGACATAACTCAGATCTCGATACCGGATCATTGACCAATGTATCATAAGATAATCATAATAATGATCATAGCAATGATAACAACAATATTAACAACTGCGTGAAAAACTGGCTACTCTGGACAACAAAATATCTAGCCGTGAATGCCTATGCATACCCTCTACACCACAGACTCATAAGGTTCAATCAACATACACCAACATAAGGAATATTCTTCACCCATATCAATGCAACTATCCTATACCGGAAGATAGACATAGGTGCTTACTGGTGATAGGTGATGCGCATGCAGGAATGAATGCGAAGTACATAATCAATATCACAATCTCATTATCATCAAAATCTTTATCATAATTGTCATTATTATTATCATCATCGGCGTAATCTACCTCCAACCTTGTTGGGTATCAATGCATCGTCACAGTATCTTTCAGCCTAGCCGGGTATCAATATCATTATCACAATATCCTTCAGCCTTCCGAATATAAATATATCATCACAATATCCTTTGGCCTTATTGGGTATCAATATATCATCACAATATCTTTCGGGCTTGCTGGGTATCAATATATCATCACAATATCTTCTGGCTCTGTCAAGTATAAATATATCATCACAGACATCAACACACATATATTTATAGACATATTTTAAGTGCCTGGGCATAAGACATAGAAAAGGAGTGTAAATCTACAAGCCTATTAGTATACTCATAATCATAATCATATCATCATAAAATATCTTACTTGTCGATACTTCCCAACTATTTGATATTAGCTAACCAATGCTTATTATCATTAAACCACTAGTTCACTAGTCTTCACATGACATCTAATTATTAGCCTAAACATTATCCTTCAGATAATACCTATTCATGGTATAGCAACTAGTAATTGTTAATATGTAGTCAATACCCAACATCTAGTCAAGATTCATTACTAGACCATAATCATAATTTATCCATTAATCATCATTATCAACTAATCAACATATAGCTGTTAATCATTACTCGTCCGCACATTACCATTTATCATTTAACCATCTTTATTTAACTAACACCATTCATTAATTAACCATCATTTACAAACGAATCCTTGTTTACCAACTATTCATCATTATTATCATGTCATCCTTATCACTAACATCTATTATTATCCAGACTCATTGATACACACTTCTCATTTAACAACTAATCAACATAATAAAATAAGTTATCAAGTGCTATAGTCTCCTAAAGACAACTATCTACCATATAACTTAACCCTTAAGTAGGAAAACAGTCATAAGATCGTACTCCACCTAGAATCATATCAATTACCAATATAATAATCATGAATGTACCAAATCTATGCATGTCATCACCAGTATTAAGTCAATGGAACAATAAGCATCATACCCTCATCTTTGTTGCTCCCATACTAGAGAAATATCTACACAAACATATATATGCATATCCATAAACTGTAACCGCATCTTTTACAAGGATAAATACTTCCCAGATATCCAACTAATATCATAATGTGTCCCTCGGCCCTATAACATATCTAGAATAATCACCACATCATAGTCACGACGTTCGGCCCATATACATATTTGGAACTTATATCAATAATCATATTTATAAGCAGTACCATATCTCGAATCACATCACATATAAAAGGAATCTTACATCTAGGAGGTATAACACCAATAAGTAAATAATCATCTCTCATATAGTAGGCATAATATCAATAAGCATGTATTCATCTATAAGATACCTCATATGAATAGGTCATACATCATGACTTGTGAGGAATGTCACCACTCTTGGCCATGTGTCATAGCTAAGAGAAATATCATCTTTGTAGGTCCAATAATCATAACAAAAAGGAGATAGAACTCTATAGGACTGACATCACATCTATGATGGGATAGCATCTCTATAGGCCCAACAATCATATCTGAGAGAAATAACATCTCTATAGGCCCAACAATCATAACTAAGAGGAATAACATCTATATAGGCTCAATAATCATATTTAACAGGAATATCATCTCTAATGACCCAACGTTATGTCTAAGAAGAAATATAATCTCTATGAGACAAACATCAAGTCTAAGAGAAAATAGCATCTCTATATGTCAAACATCATATTAAAAAGGAAGTAGCATCTCTATAGGCCCAAAATCATTATCCAGGGAAAAGTACATCATTATTCAATAAGGCACAAAGTAATCTTATACTAAGGTTTACTAGTCTCAACTATACCTAACATCTACATCTAAGTCCACAAGGCTAACACAAGTCTTGGCCTAAGTAGGACAGACGATACCACTTTTAATCCACAATTTTCTTATTTACGCAAACCATACCCCAAACTAGGCTAAGGTATCTAGTTCAACTTCTAGAAGTCAAGTAAGCCATACTCAAGCCTAAGATAGAAATTTTTACTAGAATATGGGCATTCAAGTCAACCTTACCCAAATCATACTTCCAAAACTAAAACCACATCCCAACCTTAGCATTATATCATATCCATGCTACAAATTTACCCAAACTAGGGATAAGGTGATAGAATTCAAAAAGGGTTATAAACATACTATCTTACGAGTCCAAAACCCTCACCAAAACCCAAAATATCAATAATCAAGGCTAAGTTATTCCACTCAAAATCAATCCTAACATCCAAATTCACACGCAATATATATCCCACATCATCTATGAAGAAAAGTAGATAGAAGCCTACCTTAATTCCAAACTACAAAACCTCACTCCATACACCACATGCTCGTATTCACTTCACAATCTTCAAAATTCTATCATGCTATCAAAAACATAATCTACTCATCAATACGAGTCTAATGATACCCATTTTTCACTATTGTGCTTCGGGTTTAAAAATTATACCAAAACCCCAAGCGGGTCCCACTTATGGAAAATGAGTTTCCAAGGCCAACCCAATGCTCACACAAAAACAAAGGAATCATAGCCCTCAAAAAATGGGTGAAAATTAAACATACTTTGGGCTAAAATCAAGCCCTAAGCTAAATTGAGGATTTGGTTCCAAACAAAGAAATTCAACCATGAATTCAAAGGATTATTACATTAAATTTTAAGATAATTGAGATAAAAAATGATAATAAAGATACCAAATCACCCACCATGACCAATTTGTGATTAACACACCATATTAGGGTTTCTAGGTCTCAATGGAGGAAGAAGATAGCTAATTCTTATCCAAAATAGGTATTTAAGTAACCTTTCCCAAGCCCTCAGCTAGGGAAATAGCAAACCCACATATGATATGATCGTGGCATAGTGATTCCAAGTCTACTTTTGCTTATCATGGTCCTTTGTTGCACTATGTAACAGCTAAAACTTCAAATTTGATTCCAAGTTTTGGTCAATGCCTCGGGAAGCATCCAAAATCTAATTTTCACAAATAAGATTTGTAACCACACTAAATTCAACGTTCCGAATGCATTGGCAAAGTCAAATTTTCAATCAAACGTTGTTTCAGCCAAATGTGGTTCCTGCACCTAAACTTTCAAATTTTCAACTTTCTAATGGATAGATCAAAATGAACTCGAGTGCATTGGGACCCAAACCAAAGGTCTACCTAGCCTAATATCAATATTCTAGATTTGCTAGTACAGTTGGAATTTACATTCAAGATTATTTCACTAAAGTTTTCTCTCGATGGCCATTTTGAACTAGCAAAGACTTCTAAATAGGGAATTGGTTCTAAAAACAAAACAAACCACTCGGTAACCAAACCATCAATCCCAAAAAGTCATAAATTACTTGGGGAAATAATGGAAAAGCTCAAATGGAAGAAATAATTGTAAACATAGAAAATGACCTGAAGAGTCGTAATATTATCCACTACTGAAAGAACCCCGAAAGTCAATGGATAGAAAGAATCTCAAAATCTTAGAGGGGTGAGATACTAGGACTGCATGCTCCAAGCATGACTTTCTTGATAACCTCTGCAAAGAGAAAATGCTTCTAAGGGATTTTACCATGGGTATCGCTTTTTCAACCATCATTATCATTCTTCTTCCAAATAGCCAAAACTCAACTTAACCATTAACTGGCCTCAAACTGAACCAAGAAGACTAATGCATGATGTTTCGTGGAAACACGACACTTTTAATGCTTAAAACCATGAAATTATGGTTGAACTTAGGTCATTTTAGTAGATATGATGTGTTTTTGGTCTTAATACAGGTAAAATAGATCAGTTTAAGTGTTGGACTGAAAATCAAAGAGAAAGAGCTAAAAACACCAATTTGAAGAAGGTACGAGTCTCCTCATGAGTCGCCAACACCTCATTTGACTAGGAGGATGACTCATAAGCACAACAGAAACCAAGGATAGGAAGAAAAGCCAAGTATAAAGAAGATACGACTGAGAGTATAAGCCGTATTATGAGGGTACGAGTCATATCACGAATTTGCACATAGAGAAGAACCCAAGAAAACAAATTAGAGTTGAAGTCTAAGGAAAATACGAGTCGGACATTTGAGTACGACTCATATAGAAAAGCTGTAAGCAGACTAGTATCCAAATGATGGAAAGGAATAAGTACCATATAGATACGAGTGAAGGCAATGAGTTGTATGATCAAGGTACGACTAGTGAACAGGTGTCATAAGAAGAACAAAAAGTTGAAGCCTAGAACATCAAACACTAGAATGGATACGAGAGGCATAGTACGACTCGTAAGAAGACAATACGAGTGGATGAGCGAGTCCTACCTTGTGCCGACATTACCTTTTCCTTTTCTATTTTTATTAGGATTACTAAGTATTTTTGAGATACTATATATACCCTAGGTTTTATCTTTTATTATGTTACGTAATTTGACACTATTCTTACTACTTTTACATACTTTGCAATTACTCTAGAGATTTTGTTTTTTATTCAATTGAATATTTGGGATTTTATTCATATTCTTGTGCAATTAAATACATGTATTTTTCATTGATAATAATGGATTCTTGCATGAACATAAATGGCTAATCTCCCTGACTTGGGTTGTGGGAACCCTGGCGGATTAACTATATAAAAGAAGTAGGAGATTTAGTTATTCTAGGGTTTATGCATGTATTTTAATACTCTTCAAAATAATTGACCTCACGACTACTACCAAATCTTGGGGATAGCTTGTATTTGCAAACGTCCTCACAAAGGAGTTTGTGATCAGGAAAAGAGGATTACAATAGTAATTTGAGATTCACTTCCATCTTTTTATTATTCCATCATCTCATCTAATCACTTGAGACTCAAAATGTGAAACTAAACTAAAGTCATAGAGACAAGGAGCAATAAGGTAACACCCTGAGACTCACCAAGTAAAGGGTGAGATTTACCAACACGTTTACAAAATAATTGGTAATACATATCTTGTCAACTTTACATGCAGAGCGACAAAATAGGTGGATTGAAAATAAGAAATTTATAGAGTTGAGAAGATAGGGGGAACACAAACCTAGTGTTTTGTCTTTTATTATTTACAACTCAAAGCATTCAAGATTCGATTACTAGTTATTGATAATTCAAAATTCCCTACATTTACTTCTCACACTGTGCATGAATTATATTAAGTTAGGTGACTTTTCAATGTTTTCCCGGTGGGATCGACCCTAACCTAGTTGGGTTACTATATTTGGCATCGACCACAACATACTTTTTTGGAGGTTAGTTTTGGGAGACATCAAATTTTGGCGTCGTTGTCAGGGAAGAAAATTTGAGTAGTTAATTGAATTGGTGAAGTTTGCAGGTTTTATTTTCTATTTTTATTTAGCATACGCCGGTATATGTCAAACACTAGGAGAAGAGAAAATCCCTTACTCCCTTTTGATCCAAATCCAGAAAGAATTCTTTAAATACCAAGAAGGATGTCAGAAAAAGTTTGTGATGGGGTTCAAAACCCTCCACCTATTGATCCTAATATGGAACTCCTACGTGATCCAATTAATCCGCATAATATTGCAGACCTATAGACGCAATAGCTAATAGCTATTGTTGAGGAAGAAAGAAGGGTAGCCAAAGAGGCCCAATTATCTGAAGAGGTTGGGTTAGCTCAGTAAGGAAGACTAGCCAGGCCTAGACAAGTTGTAATACCCGTGCTTATTTCTAGCTAGAAATCATCTCGAGGATGCTAGTACTTTCTTTGAAATACAAATCTATTTTTTTACCCATGGTATTTTGAGATTTCTACTTTCTATCACGTG
Organism: Capsicum pubescens; assembly: GCA_030864215.1. Classification (NCBI taxonomy): domain Eukaryota; kingdom Viridiplantae; phylum Streptophyta; class Magnoliopsida; order Solanales; family Solanaceae; genus Capsicum; species Capsicum pubescens. Next base: position 207,949,757 of record CM061540.1, on the reverse strand, counting down.
GGAAATTTAGTTAGCTTTCTAACGATACCAATTTTGTCCAAATATGACACTAGATGAGGAAGTTATGGATGGTTTACTCAGAACTGGCCGAAACGCCCAGGTGTGATGTCCAAGTTGACGGACCGCCAAACAAGTGACGGACCGTCACTTTGACCATCACAGCTAAGGTAGTAGGGCCACGTTCTGGATAAGGATTAATGGATGAGTTGATGGACCATCAGATTTTTGACGGACCATCATCCAGGTCGTCAACTCTTATCCAGTGAATCCCATTTCTGGTCCACGTATGACAGTCGAAATGACGGACCATCAAGTTCCTGACGGACCATCAGTAGGGTCATCATATGCCACATTCATTTTACTTCCAGTCCATTTTAACAGGGGTATTTTGGTCACTTACCACTCGCCTATATATACCCAGATAAGTCCAAATTCAGCCATTTTGCTCATTATTATTTCACAAACAAAAACTAGGGTTTCTCTCTAAATTTAATCTCCAAGAACAAGACCCAATATTCTTAAAAAAAATCAAAGGATTTCAAATCCTTCAAGTTCAAAAAATATCAAGAACCTTGAGTCAGGAATGTGTAGTGTTCGTCTATGGATCCATTTCGTTCATAGAGCTCAAGAACCATGTTTTAAATATTTTGTGATTGTCTTGTTGTGATCTGAGCATGTACATGTTGATGATTGTTTTTTAAGTTTCAATATGATATCTAAAGGTGTTTTCATGAAGTATATGTGTTTGTTAGTTGAAACCCATGATCCTTATATGGCTTAATATGGTGAAATTCATGAACACACTTAAGCTAAAAGAATTCATGCAAAGTGTTTGATAATATGCCTAGGATTATAGAATTCATGTCCCATGATTTATTAGTGCTTAAATATTAAGTCCATGCTCTATGCTTTACAATTTCCCATGAATTCTATGTGAGTGATATGCGTTGTTGTTGTGATATGGATTGACCATGATATTGAAGCTATACTAGTATATACATGTTGTATGAACTTCCCTGCCATGTATAAGATGTTGAGAACTATGCTTAGTATGAAATCCCCTACTCATGATATGGTAAATTGTGGACTCTACTCTTACGATCAAGTCAGTCATGTGTGTCAGTTTCCTTCCATCGAGTCCTAGGGGTACTTGTACCCAAAAAATATAGTTGTGTACCTAGATCTATGTCATGTTATCATGATAATCTTAGTCAATCCAAGATCTATAGAACTCAGTCGAGCATGTGACTCAGGAAACCTCAGAAATCTCATGATCTCAGTTAATTCTCAGATAGTAGTACTAATCCGTCAGTCAATGGAAGTCAGTTACTTAGTCCATGTACCTTTAGTTGAATCACGTCCAGTCTCTTCAAATGGGAGTAGAAGTTAGCACCGAGTGAACCCAAGGATGGGAACTCACCTGCTAGTTTAGGGTGTGATTGTTAGTAATCATCCTTATGTTCCAGAACTACGTAGATAGCGTAGGTTGAGAAATATTAACCTGTCATATTAGGGTTGATGAGGTGGCTTAATCCATCAGTTTAGGGTTCCCACCATTCTCATTTTGAGTACCTGCCAGCTAAGGGTCTCTCATAACTGTCCTTACTAGTGGCACGGTATTGACACCCTTCCAGTCGGGGCAGAGATTGGACCCCAACTTAGCTATATGCGTTTTTGGGGCATGTCGGTCAAAAAACTACCTCCCACAGTTTCAGTCCCAGTCTCAGTAACAGAACTCAAATAGTTTTTCAGATTTTAGTATATCAGAACTATCAGATACAGTCAATTCAGTTACAAAATGAAACACAGATAGTTCCATTAGATTTAGGACTGTCAGACACAGTCATCTATGTTATCAGAATTTTAGTATTTATCATGCTAGATATAAGAATATCATGTATTAGTGTCCATATCTAGATATCACGTAATCACGATCTTAGTTACTATGTATACATGTTTGCTCTCTTACGTTCATATCAGCCAGTTAGTTAGCATCGTTCATTCATGTAAACCCTTTTGTATTTAGCCTACCTCACTCATATACTCAGTACTCCTAGTTGTACTGACGCATTTTTGCTATGGTGCTTTCTTTCATGTTACACCATAGGTTCACAGATACGAGCTCTAGATCAGCAGTAGCAGTAGTATTCTAGTCGCAGATTTGCAATGAGTCCTCATCCATTCGAGAATGATATTATTTATTTCATTTATTATTTCAGTTCAATTTTGCTAGATGTAGTTAGTTGGAGACATGTTCCTTCAAATCCTTATTTAAAATGTATTTAGAGGATTTTAGATTTAGTTCAGATTTGATTCAGATTTCAGTTGTTTTGGGTATTCATTACCCCATATGGATGTTATGATTTGTCAGATATTTTGTTCAGTTGAACATTATGGCCTATTGTTCATGTTTTCCTCATTATTACATCATATATTGTAGTATACAGGTACAAATATTAGTTATGGGTTAGCTTGTGGTCCCTTGGGATCACGAGCACCGTGTAGCATTCTGGTTCAAAAAAATTGAGGCATTATACAAGTAGCCGAGCATCAAGAGAGAGTTCATAGAGGAAAATACCCATTGATTCTTGCATATCATTACTTACACCCATATAATGATGAATAGGGTATGGGTTATGTCAAACCTACTAAGGTAGGAGCCATCATTCCTTCTTCTTTACCCCCAATGTGATGTTTGATATTACTAGCTCTATGAACCAATTGTTGAACTTGAAGGGTGTATTTTCTAGATCTACAATTTATGATGCAAACATGCATCTTGCTAATTTTACTAGTATTTGCATGTCATATACTATTCCGAGAGTGGATCAAGAACTTTTGAGATTGAGGTCGTTCCTATTTTCATTGACAAGTGAAGCATCACAATTGTTTGGGGGAACTTTCAAGAGGCTCAATAAGTACTTTACATGAGTTACATAAATAGTTTTTGAATAGATTCTGCAAGGATACTGTAATTGGAACATGAAATTTATAACTTTAGATACTTACCGATAGAATCCATTATATTGTGTGGTTTAGATTCAACAAGAAGCTGAGCATGGTACCTAATCACAAAATTAAAGGATCAAATTTGTTGGAAATCTTCTATAGATCATTAAATATTAGTTTGAGAGCAATGGCAGATACAATTTTGGGAGGTGCATTCATGCATCTTTGATGGGATACTGTGTAGGATGTGTTGGATGATATTTTAATGACTAATAGAGGTTGGCATACTAGAGATGTAGAACATGGTCTAGGTATATATGCTATTGGAGTGGCTAATGCTTATGGAGTTAGTTATGATTTGGCAGAACAAGAGATTGCACAGCTTTGTACTGATATTGGATTGCTTAAAAATAGTTTACAAAAATGAGTGTTGAGAAAGTGAATGCAGTTGCAGCACAGGGATCTACTTCTAGAACTATTGAGATTGAATCTGAAGAAGAAATGAAGTATCTTGATCATAGGTTGGAAAATTTTTGAGCCCAAGAGAAAGGGAATCAAGATCAAAACTATTATAATAATTGATAAGAGACAAAAGTAGATAGACAGATAGGGACTGGTGGTAGAAATATGAATACAAATAGAGGGGTGAAAAGTATATTACACCAGGTAATCGTGATTCAGAATCTAGAATGAAGGCAATGTTGTCTAAATTTGTCAAAGGGAAAGAAAATCAAGAGAGATGTCTTAAGGATATAAAGGCAGACATGTCAGGGCTATACCAGAAAGTTGAGTCATATTATACAGCAACAAGGTAGTTAAAGCAACAATTTGGTCAAATATCATCCACAGTAAATCAAAGATAGCCTGATACTCTCCCAAGTAACACGGTGGCTAATACAAAGAAGGATGGTCACTATAACGCCATTACCACTCAAAGTAGTAAATCCACCTAGACCCACTTGTACTAATGGTAGATGAGAAAAAAAATAATGATGTGGATAGTAGTGGTAAGTAAGATAAAAGAGAATATAATGCTAAGGAGCTTTTTTTAAGCCTATCCCAAGACCTCATCCTCCTTTTTCTCAAAGGCTTAAAAAAATCAAGAAGAGGGTAAATATAAAAAGTTTTTAGCTATGTTAAATTATCTATCAGTCAATATCCCACTTATAGAAGCATTAGAGAAACTACCAGGATATATAAAGTTCATAAAATATTTGATCACCAATAAGAGTTCAGTTAGTTATGAGTTGATTAACAATATTGATCATTTCAGTGTGGTAGCTACTAGATCATTAGTGAAGAAGGAGGAGGATCCTGGTTCTTTCACTATACCTTGCACCATTGGATCTTCCAACTTCGCTTGTGCATTATGTGATTTGGGTGCTAGAATCAACCTCATTCCATTTGCAATATTAAAGCAATTAGGATTAGGAGCTCCTAAACCAACCACTATGAGATTGGTGATGGAAGACATGACTGTGAAAAAACTAGGTTGTATTTTATGTGATGTATTGGTGAAGGTGGCTTCTTTTATTTTTCCTGTCGATTTTGTGATATTGTATTGTGAAGTGGACTTCCAAGTCCCAATTATTTTTGGAAAACCTTTCTTTTCTATAGGAAGGATGTTTATTAATTTATATCTAGGACAACTAACACTGAGACTCGATGATAAACATGTGGTATTTAATGTATGCAAATCCATGAAGTCGCCTGATAAGTTAAGAGTGGCATCCTTGATTGATGTGTATGATGAGAAAATGGATTAATTCTTTTATGTTGATTTAGTTACTCTTTGGGATGCTGGTTCTAATGTGTCTTTTCCTAATAAAAAGAGGGTGGATATTGAAGCTCTGGCAGCAGTGATCATAAACTTTTACAATGATTATATTGAGGAGTATGATGAGATGGTATGTTCACTTTATGGAAGTGGTTCATATTCTTATGCACTAAAGAATCTTGATTTGGATTTGAATAATGGAACCACTCCGCCTGCTCGTCCATCTATTGAGGATCCACCGGTCTTACAGTTGAAAGACCTTTATTCTCATATGCGATATGCATTTTTGGGGGACAATAATACTTTATTAGTAATTATCGCAGCCAATTTGATTAATACAGAAGTGGAAGTATTGTTATCAGTATTACAGAGATTCAAGAGGGCTATTGATTGGTCCATTACAGATATTGTAGGTATCCCGAATGGGATTTTTACTTATAAAATTCAAGATGAACTAGAATGTATTCCAAGTACAAAACATCAGCACCAACTCAATCCTCCTATGCAGAAGGTGGTTAAGAAAGAGATAATCAAATGGTTGGATGCTGGTATAGTATATCGTATTGCTAATAGTAAGTGGGTCAGTTCGGTACAATGTGTCTCAAAGAAAGGCTATATTATTGTAATGCCTAATGATAAGAATGATCTAGTGTTGATAAGGATAGTTATAGGATGAAGAGTATGCATAGATTATAGAAAATTAAATGCATGGACTCAGAAGGACCATTTTCCCATGTCCCTCATGGACCAGATGTTAGATAGACTTGCGATCAGAGGTTGGTACTATTTTCTTGATGTAAATTTATGCTACAACCAAATCACTATAGCACAGGAATACTAAAAAAAACTATATTTACTTGTCCTTATGGGACTTTTGCATTCAGACGAATTCCATTTGGGTTATGCAATGCTCCAGCCATATTTAACAGATGTATGATGTCAGTCTTCTCTCACATGGTCAAATACACCATCAAAGTGTTTATGGTTGATTTTCGATTACTGGTGATTCTTTTGATAACCGCCTAGTTCACTTGGCAAATGCTTTTAGAAGGTGCGAAGAATGAAACTTGGTACTCAATTGGGAAAAGTGTCATTTCATGGTAAAAAAAAAGTATTGTTCTTGGGCACAAGATTTCAAAAATGGTGTATAGAGGTTGATAGAGCAAAATAGAGGTGATTAAGAAATTACCTTTACCTATTTTTGTGAAGGGAATTCGGAGCCTTTTAGGGCTTGCAGATTTTTATAGGCATTTTATCAAGGATTTCTCAAAGATTGTTAATCCATTTTGCAATTTTCTTAAGTAGGAGGTGAAATTTGTTTTTAGTGATGCATGTTTGAAGGCTTTTGAAAGCCAAAAAGTGAAGTTGGTGTCGGCTCCAATCATTGTCTCCTGATTGGTCCTTGCTTTTTGAGGTTATGTGTGACACGAGTGGAGTGGCTTTAGGTGCTGTCCTAGGACATAGAAGAGAAAAGATTCTTCATCCTATCTACTATTCTAGCAAGGCATTGAACCCTACTCAAAAGAACTACACAGTGACTGAACAAGAGTTATTAGTAGTGGTTTTTGCCTTTGAGAAGTTTATGTCTTACTTGATTAGGATAAAGATAGTTATTAGGTGGGTGTTATTTCTGTCAGAATTTGATTTTGAAGTGAAGGACAGAAAAGGCATGAAAAAACAAGTTGCAGATCACTTTTCTAGACTTGAGGAGAAAGCTATACAAAAAAATTAAAGATGGGCTAGAGATTGTTGATAGTTTTATAGATGAGCAGTTATTGGTAACTTCCCAAGTCTAATTCCATTATTTGTAGACTACGCAAATTATTTAGCCAGCGATCTACTCCAAGAAGATTTTCCCTTCCAACAAAGAATAAGTTAATGCATGAGGTATGGAAATATTTCTGGGATGAGCCTAATTTTTTTAGAATATGTACGACTGGGATTATTCATAGATGTATACCTGAGGTATAGATGATGATCATAATTAAGGCTTGTCATTCTTTTCCGGTTGGAACTGAAATACCTTAGATTTAGATCCCTAAAAATTTCCTAGATTTTTGGACTCTGGATATCATACGACTTACGGGTATCAGTCATATGATTGGGTAAGGTTGGTATTCTCTTAGTCATATTCTAACCATTGTTGGTTGGTAGGTTGGATGGGATTATGGAATAGGTACGATTTATAAGGTACGAGTCGTATGGTTGGATATGGTCGTACGATTTTGTTTTTTCATTCACTTAATCTAATACTCGGTCACTTAAATTGGATTTTCGTTTGAGTGTCTCATTATGAGCCATAAGATAGTGTACAAGTCGTACCATTGACTCGTATAGTAGGCAGTGTTCAAACTTTCTTTGGTTCTATTCTACCAGGAATATGATTCAGGTGTACTAATTGAATGGTTGGGTACGACTTGGGTTAGGTAAGTTGTATGGTGGATAGTGTTGGGTCCAAAGGGAATTCCTAGAGTATGAGTGGTACCTGAAGGTATGACTGGATGGGTAGTCGTACCATCTGGCGGGAATTCTAAGCAGTTTAAGTTGGGGGTAATCTGGACATTTCCCCACTTAACCACTTAAGGGCCCATGAATTATATCTCTATTGGAACATTATTTACCCTAATATTCTAATCTAAAATACTTAGAAATACTCTCTAATTCTCTCTAAGGCTCTTGGGAAAATAAAGGCTATGGCTTCATCTAGAGGATGGGGCTTATACGAGTGATTTCTCTCTATCATCTTCGAAATCTAAGGCCTGTACTCCTCCCTCATTGTTAGTTCCAACTAAAGGCATGTTTTATACAATGTTTTCATGGCATGATTATTGTATGGTTTTGGGTTTTGAAATATATGATGGGGTATTGGTATTAAATGCTTGGTTATGTTTTTTCCATGTTTTAATTTTTTAATTATATGCTTTAATGATGGTTTGGACAATTAGTTGCATGGAAATGGTAAATTGGTAATTGGAATAGGTTTTGGAAACATTGTGCCCCCAACACGTTTGATAAAATGCCTATGGTAATGCTTTACTATACTATTGAACTTTTTATGGAACTATTGCATGGTATGGGTTGGTAATTGAACCCTAAATGGTATAAATGGTTTAATGGTTTTGAATGGTTAAATTATGAGGTTTGGTGGTCATGGTTATGGTTAATTAAACTTTTTTTTAGGGTACAAGAAAATCCCCCAAGTAAGCATGTTAATGAATAACTTGTGGGGTACATGGGATTCCTCCAAACAAACATAATAATGGAACAACTAGTAGGGTACACGGGATTCCCCCAAGTTAACTTGATAATGTAATCTATGGGTAAATGGGAATCCCTTTACATAAAAAGTTTGGCTAAGGACATTGTTTGTAAGCTATAGCTGATATGATAATATCACTACTCATAGCCCTGATTATTGAAAATAGATTAATGCTTTGGTTGGAAGATAATAATTGATGAGTGGTGAATTTTCCACTCATTTGCACTATACATTCCTGCACATTACTGTGATTTAAATGTATAAATAAAACATATGTGTGATTAAATGCTCTAATATCCACATTTTTCATGCATACAGGTTATGATATGGAAAGATATAGATTTGAGCTAACAAGAATCAAAAGAAGAAAAGAAGTCCAGCTGGATGACTTGGACCAGAAATAGGCCTCAGTTATCATGATCACGTTATGAGGGATGCAATCACAGCAAGTCAAGACAGGTCAACATACCACGATCGCTAGATCTAACCTCGGTCGCGGTAGCCATAATCGTGATCAAGTGCCAGCAATCGCAGCGGAGCAAGGGACAGATTTGTAAATACACATAGCTGATTCTCAAATTCCCTTAAGAGGATCAAACCCTATCCCATAGAAGAGATCCAACTTTTGTGGAAGTTTTCCACCATATAGTTTCCAACTTTGAAGAGATGACAATTGTACTAATTCTTGGTTGAAGAATACATTAGTGTAGCTTTCAAGTAGAGAATTGGCAATTTCCATTGAAGATTTGTTGAATCCTAAAGCTTGCAATTTGAATTCTCTTTATCTTTCAATAAATCAAATTGATGGAGATTTTTGGGAATATCTTTATTATTAATCTTATGTGTAGCTAGTTCTTCCTCTTGAAATTATGTTAGAATAGGGTGAAATTATAGGTAGGTTGTGATTCATTTGGTTATTTTCTACTTTGTTGGTGATGGATTCTACTATTTATTGATTAAATTTGTTGAGATTTGTGGGTGAATTCCAAAAATACCGAAATAGGTTTGGGGGTGAAAATCCCAAGCTCTTGGAAGCTCAAACCATCTTTGAATAAAGGGTTTGGATGAACTTTTGGAACCAATATCATCCTTGAAAGTGGGATGTGGGAACCAAGGTAATAGTAGATAATTTATTGGCATGGTTTGCTAATTTTCACTATCTTAGACATAAGGGTGATTATGAAGTAGACTATACCTTAGGTATCATCCTAGAAATAGGGATACCCAATAGAGCTGTTGGGTGGCTTCAATTGACACACTCGTTAGGTACTCAAAAGGGTCAATGAGTGACATCTTTGAGACTTTGTTGACAAACTAACCTCAAGGACTTTCAACCTAGCCTACCACATCCTCAATGAATAGAATTTACACTGAATCATAATGTTTCCATGCATAATTTGCCCCTAGGAAAGCATAATCCAAAGATCTATTTCTAATTGATTATACTCTAATCATTCATAGCCTTGAGTTAGTCCTTTAGAAGTCTAAAAATAATCATACCCTTGAAAAACGTTCAAACCCCACCAAATCATTGTATCCTAGTATTGAATTTAGCAATCAACTTTCATTTCAAACCTACTTGATCGCTATTCACATTGCTCCTCATAGATTTAACCCCAACTAAAAGTTGGGTAATTATATTGACGACAACCGCCTTACACTTAAATGAATGTGTAAGTTGAGCGTTATAAAAAATGACGACGTTGCCAGGGAATAATTCGGTGTATTGAGTTAGTTTGAAATTCTAGCCTATTTGCTTGGATTCAAACTTGTAAATATTTTTTTGTTATTTTCTTTTATTTATTATGTTAGGTAAATTTTTCTTTTTGTTTACTTTTCAATATAGCATCTTGGGACAAATATGATTTTTGTAGTTGGAAATCCTATCATGATGATCCCTGTCCATATTGTTATGGACCCCACTTTCAGCAAGATTGTAGATATGCTCCCCAGAGAGAGAAACAGGCACCATCTCGATGCTATTAGGACTATGATTATTCTGTATGTGGTGGTCAAGATGGACATTGGAGTGATTGTCCAAATGCTCCCTCTTCTTGTTATGCTAATCCGAATGCTAGTTCTTTTAATGAGTTTGATTGTTACCATGATGAAATAAAGGAAGAACAATATTTTGTGTATAATAGTTTTGAAACAATGCTTCAAACTCTTTTAGATCGGGCAACTACATTAGAGGAGGACATGCGTAACTTGCATAAATCTAATGAGGCATTTAGAAGGAAGATTATCAAGAGAGGAAATAGGTAAGGAAACAAGCCTTTCAAATGCTATTACCTTGCCCACTTTTCAATATGAGGATTATTAAGAAGAAAGACCAACCTATGTAGCAAATGATGAGCTTGGTAGCGAAGAGTCCTCGGTGATTTCCCAACCAACCGAACCTAACATAGTTAAACATGCCAAAATCTAGAAAATGGTGCTAGAGTAAAAACAACCCATTCTAATCTCTTGTGAAGACTCTAGTCCAATTCGGGATAAGGATCCTAATAGGGATGTAATTTTGAAATTAAGAAATAGACCTCATTCGAACCATTTTTCAATATTGTGCCTAGTAGGTGTGATAAGAGTCTACCTACCCAAGCAAATGATGGATTTTAGGAAGAAGGAGCATCATCCCTACATTTTGGAGTTTGACATTCCAAAATGGCACATGAGAACCCCACATTTGAAGGACAATGAACTCAACTTCCTGTGTTCAACTAGTGGCCTATTAATGTTCCCACCATTACCCAAGGAGCTAAATCTAAAATTTGATGTGAAATTGGGTAAAAGGTTCATGTCTTCAAAGTGGCGAGTAGAATCCGCATCGCCATGTCATCATTTTTATCATGTTTTATCTTGGAAGATCTAAGTCTTTTCTTTCCCTCTATCGCTCAATGCATAGTGAGCAAAAGTTGGGACGGTGATTCAAATCCTCTAAGTGGAAACATAAGTGATAGTTGAGATGGTACCTTGCCACCAAAGATGGGAAGCAACCCATCATGTAATGAAAGTGGCACGTATCCTTTTATTTATAATGAAAGAGTAAATTTTATTTTTGTTAATGCATAATCTATCAAATAGGTGTCTTGAAAAGTGTTTAAAACAAGTTTAAGAAAGAGAAAGTGTGAAATTTTTATGTTTAGAACTGAGTAGGGGAGTTCAGAGGACCCAAAAATTATCCTCAGGTACCGCTATCGCGTGCCCGTGCCCTAGCGATTGTTGTAGCCATGTCACCACAATAACGGAAATCTAACTTTGATTGCAGTTAAATTAGTTTAAATAACCATCTGACTATTCATTCTCTCCCACAATCCTATCTCAAATTTTCTCTCAAAATTGACCCCAAGGTTCAATAATTTTTGATATATCCAAGGTATTCGTTGCATCATCAATGTGTCCTACTCTACGGTATGCGTGTTAACTCCCTTTAATTACAAATTTTGTTAGCTTGAAGTTTGTACTTTAAGAATAGACCTTAAATAGTATTTCTAATGCGAAATCAATGCTTGTATGTCGTTAGTAGTTGTAGTTGGTATGCACACCAATGGGGAAGTCTTGAGTACCCAAAATTTAGCGTAAATAGGTTGTAATTGGTATGTACACCATGTGTTGGATTGAATGCTCTGACGAAACCATTGTAGATTTCTTAACTTTTCAAGACCACAATCACGCACTAAGGGTTTAAGTTTCATGAGCATGATGATCTATTGGTTGGTTGGAACTCATTTTGGGGTTGAAATATGGTGCTTGGTGTTGTTATAGATTTTGGTCAAAATTGGTCTCAAATATCGCAAATACGGTCATCAGTACCCCGATCATAGTCAAGGGTCCACGATCTCCATAGCTGAGACTAGTATCCATCTTAGACCAAAAGTTTTGCGTACCCATTTCTCCCTCAAAACCTACTTTGACATCGCCATATAAGTTTATCTGATTAATCTAGTATGGTTTTTGTGAGAAAATGCTAATGATGGTCCAGGTAATGTTGCTTACAGGTACTTAGCCATAAAATTGGAGATTACTACTATATCTGTTTCATGGCTCCAGTGTGTCACAATCTTACTACAGTGACCTAACAAAGAGAATGCTACTCCCGGAGATGGGTATTTGCATGGATAAAGTGCCGAAGAAATTACTAGACTTTTTCAATAGTCTTGCTACTTCCTGGTGGATATGTTTTCCCCACACCCCTGCATTGCCAATAAGCACTAGGTAAGAGAGTTCTATTAAAATCTTAGCATAGTCTCCCTCTCAAACCCAGTAATGAAAATTAGAGAAAAGGAGTTGAATTTTAGAGTGATGCAGATCAATGGCTTATATGTGCTCCCAGATGCAGATATAACTATATTCCAAGCTAAGGGGTGTAAGCCAGGGACCTATATAGCTAACATACTATGCCCTGGCAATGAAGTTCCCTAGGCTGGCACCAAAAGAGGGATCTCCTTGAATGATTTCAAAGCAGAGGACAGGATTTGGTTAAATATTATCTGTAGCCGGGTCTCGCCATGCTCACATTTAATTGTTGTCACTAATATGCGATCTTGGATGGTGGCCTATCTCTGATTTGTCATTGCTCTGAATGTAGGCTAGATTGTGATTTCAGAATGGAGGCATTACAAGACTCAAGGTGGTACACTTCTTCTCTTTACTTTACTTACTACTGAGTTGTGTAGGAGGGTCGAAGTAGAGGAGTATCCTACAGACACCTAGGTGAATCCAAACCCCTGTATCTTTCCAATAAAGATTTGAGGTAAGGGTGCACACGACCAGAGCAAAAAGAGAAAGATCGACTTGGGAAAGTCGACAGTTGAGGAGTTAGAGTCATACAGACCATCCATTATTGGGCCTCTGGAAGATATTGGGGTGGATATTAGGGTCATCAAGGAGCTTGTATCAGGATTTCCTCAAGGGCGGAGAGATCCCTCCATTAGGCGGTAGTCTTATATGTCCCATTTAGATTATGATAAGTATCAGGATGAGGAGCAGAAATAGGGAGCTATGATTTTTAGGGTCGAGAAGGCATATTCAGTACTGGAAGAGTCTCACAGGGAGATTTAGGACTCCTATCAGAAGATGAAAACAAGGGAGAAGAAAAGAGACAAGTTCTTCAATATGATATGGAATGGGGTGAAGGGGCTGTGGAAGGTCCTGAAACCCCATAATAGACTACCTTCTCCCAGAGTAGAGAGTGATGATGAGGCCCTTGCTGAGTGATCAAGTTCTAATGCTGGTGGTAATGGTGCAGAGTCAACAAGAGAGATCATATCTTCTTGCAGATTTAGGGAGAACTTTTTTCTCTTGCTTTATTAACTATGTAGTGGGGACACTACTATTTTTTTATTTGGGGGTGCCGGTTCCCGGATTTGTATCATTTAGATTTTTTACGGATGTTTTGATGACATTATGGATGATTTTTATTTTTCTTTTTGGGTTGCATTATTTGGGATCTCTGATGGTGCCCACATTTCATGGATTAGTTATTTGGTTTGTTTTTTTATTTTTATGTTTTACTTTATCTTTATTTTGGTTGTAGTGATATTGGATGAGCTTTTCCCTATGATAGATTGAGTGACGACATTCTTAAGGGAAAAGCATTGTTCTTGAGTTTTTGATCCATGGATGCAGGGAATATCTAAGTACCCATGGAATTGAGGTCTCAAATGCCATGGAAATCTTAGTACCTTTGGTATTTCGGATTTGGGATCACATTCATACCTATGGAAAAAATTGAGTAGCCATATGGTTGGTTTGCCCGTATGAAAGCCACAATGTGAGACAGAGGCTTGGGTTGTTTCCATGGGTAGCAAATTATGCATGGTGAAATGCAAAACAAACACCCCTCTTTGTCTAAAATTTTTGAAAAATCAAGGGCATGAACGTGATCGACCTTGTACCAATATTTTTTCTTCTTTTGTGACTCCAAAACTTTTGGCTTGTGAAAATTGATAGATTCTATAATTTTGTCTCTAACGGGAGGGGCAATTGAGCCTTCATGGAGAATTTACTTTCCATGAGTGGTGAGCTCAATTGTCCAAATATCATGTGTACTTGTACCATCTAGAACTTGCCCCATTAGTCTCTCAAAGATAATTTTATTATACTTGGTTGGTGCGATGATCTTAGGTCATCTTTGTGACATTGGAAGTCTACTTTAGCCTAAAAGTTCTACCATTACATAGATGTTATCCCTAGTAACCCACTTTGAGCCTTTATACCTTTCTTTGGCAAACTCATTGCAAGACGTGAGCCTTTCAATTTTTATCCCTCTTTTGAACCCCACCCTCCTTGGACATAAAATTGCAACTTGAGGGTAAAAGCCTAAGTTGGGGGTAGTGATGATTGAAAGAGGTATTTTTGGACCACGAAGTTGTAAGAGAGTGCCTGTGGTCTTAATATTTGAGAACAATTTAATAAGAAAAAAAAAGAATCCAACAAAGGGAAGAGAAGCACAAAGGGTGCAAGAAAATAAAATAAAAAGAAAATGCGTGAACTAAGGAAATAAATGTAGGCACATGTGTAAAAAGTGAAAACAAAAAAAAGTGGCACATGATCAACAATTGGAAGGAATAGTGTGATGTAGATGGTCAAGAAGGGTATAGCCATGTTGTTCCAAAAAGATATCCTACCCTACTCCAAACCTATGTTACAAACTCAAAAAGCCCTTCGTGATTTCAAACCAAGTATTTTCATTGTAGTGGAAATTAAAAATAGGGGCATGCCTATGGTATGGTACTTGTTATCATCTAGAGATCTTGAGAGAGAGACAAAGAGTGTTTTTGCACTTAAATTCCTTATTTCACATTTGATAACTTAGTGTGTGGAATTTTCTTTCTTGTGAGAAGTGATGTAAACAAATTGAGGTGAGTGATTTTGTCATCTCTTAAAAATTAAGGCAAAAGGAGTATATTGTAGTTGAGGTCAAAAGAGATTCACTTCTAGAGTATTAGTGATTATTGCATGGTTGATTTTTGAAGTCTATTGCACCTTTAGATTGCATTTATGTTGAGGGAGGTGGTGAGAATAGCTTTGCCCATGTTTGAAGAGCTATTTGTAGTAGTAACTAAGCTTGAAGTCATTGTGATCATTGGATCATTGAATTTGGGCATAAACTTGTATTATTTTATGGTAAGAGGTAGTGTTGCTTTAGGACAAGAAAAGTTTTAAGATAGGGGTATTGATGAGTGGTGATTTTACAACTCATTTGCACTTAACATCCGTGCACACTACCATGATTTAAATGTATAAATGAGACATATGTGTGATTAAATGCACTAATATCCACATTTTGCAAGAATACAGGTTATGATATGGAAATATGTGGATTTAAGCTAAAAAAAATAAAAAAGAGAATAAAAGTGCAGTTGGAAGACCTGGAGCATAAATAGGAAAACATACCACGATTGCAAGATCTCATTGTGGTCACGGTAGCAGTGATCGCAAACAAGTGTCAATGATCATGGGGAAATGGGATAATGCCCAAGGGAAAATTTGTAAATGCACACAGTTGATTCCTAAATTCCCTTAAGAGGCTCAAACCCTATCCCATAGAGGAGAACCAATTTTTATGGAATTTTTCCACCATATAGTTTCCAACTTTGAAGAGACAACTATTATACTAATTCTTGGGTGAAGAAAATATTAGAGTAGCTTTCAAGTAGAGGATTGGCAATTCCTATTGAAGATTTGTTGAATCCTAATATTTGCAATTCATATTCTCTTTATCTTTCAATAAATCAAATTGATGGAGATTTTTGGGTATATCTTTCTTATTAATCTCTTGTCTAGCTAGTTCTTCTTCTTGGGATAATATGAGAATAGGGTGTAATTGTGTGTGGGTTGTGATTCATTTGTGTATATTCTAGTTTGTTGGTGATGGGTTATACTATTACTTGATTAAATTGTTTGGGATTTATGGGTGAAAGACCCAAATACCCAAATATATTTGTGGGAGGAAATCCCAATCTCTTGAAAGTTTAAACCATCCTTGAAAGAGGGGTTTGGGTGAAATTTTTGAACCCACATCATCCTTGATAGTGGGATGTGGGAACCAAGGTAATAGAAGACAATTTATGGGCATGGTTTTCTAATTTTCACTATCTTAGACATTAGAGTGATTATAAAGTTGACTAGACCGTAGGCATCATCCAAGAAATGGTATCTAATTGAGTGTTGAGTGGCTTCAATTGACATACTCGTTAGGTACTCGAAAGGGTAAATGAGTGATATCTTTAGACATTGTTGACAAAATAACCTCAAGAACTTTCAACCTTGCCTACCAAATCCTCAAAGATTAGAATTTGCACCGAATCATAATGTTCATATGCATAATTTGCCCCTAGGAAAGCATAATCCCAAGATCTATTTCTAATTAATTACACTATAATTATTCATAGCCCCGAGTTATTCCTTTAGAAGTCTAAAAATAATTATACCCTTGAAAAATGTTCAAAATCCCCCCCAAATCATTATATCCTAGGTTTGAATTTAGCAAGAAACTTTTATTTTGGACTTACTCGATTGCTATTCACATTGTTCCTTGAGGATTTGACCCGGACTCAAAGTTGGATAATTATAATCATGACAAATACCTTGCACTTGAATTAACTTGTAAGTTGAGTATTATCAAAGGTTTTAATTGGGTGTTAACTTGGGGTGTGATAGCTAACTGTGAAGGTGCAAGTCCAATGGACGAATACTAAAAATTCATGGTCGCCGACATGAGGGTTTTCCGTAGCAACCATTCATGATACTATGTGGTACATGGGAATCCTCTAAGTACACTATTCATATGTATCATGGAGAGTGAAGGGTACGTAAGAATCTCCTACCCTTATGGTATCTTTGGTTCATGCGGCTATATGTGTCAGGGCCTGTTCAGGGGGTTACACTAGATGCATATAGCCCGTGGGTAGTTCTAGGATGGTTAAGCTACACATACCCAGGTTAATGGTTTTAAATACATTTTAAACCCGATTCCCTTTCCTTACATGGTTATATATAGATGTATGGTTTGTATGTGTATGGTTGGTTTACTTGGTTTTACTGGATGACATTATTTTATCCTTATCCTGAGTTTATGCTAGCATTCACCCGCTAACCCATCTTAGGGTAGCTATATCCCCACTTGATGCAGGAACTAACCATTCTACTCCTCTTACTTAGTGATTGAATTTAGGATCATCTATTGGATTGAAGTGGTGAGCTTCCATATTCTAGAAGGCTTCATTTCATATCATGGATGTGTTTGCATACTTGGTCTATTTTATGGATATTGGTTTTGGCAATGGTTGGGGGCATGTCCCAATCATATACCTTTTTTCTTTTGGTTAGAGCCATGTGGAACTACTATGGGTTGGAATGGGTGGGATCGATATTAGTGTTAGCCTTTGTATTGGCATTTGTATTGGAGTTGATTTTGACTGAATTTATGATTGTTCCATCCTTTTATGTTATGTTATGGATAGGAACTTTGTTCTTATATTAGTTTATCTATGGTTGTAGGTTGGTAATGAATGGTTGGACCTTGTTTGGGTTGGTCACTGTTGTAGACCTATCCTAGAGTCTAAAATCAAAATAAATACTATCTTGTTATGCATTTGAAATTCATCCAACTTTGGATATATGTATTTAGAGGTTGGGTTGTGAAATAGGGGTGGTCCCCATTTCTGGATGGACTTGGGATACCCATTACGATAAGGCCCTGGTTTGGATTGTGTCAAGTTGGTATTAGAGCTTTAGGTTTATGGTCAATTGGGAGTCCATAAAGCCATATCGAGTAGAGTCTCTTTTAAGGGTTCCACACTCATAAGGGAGAGACTACAAGGCATTTAGAAATATTTCACCTTCTTGGTATTCTATTTTCAAGCTTTGGAGTCTAAGTCCTTGAATCTTTTTTAGTCCTAGTTTTTTTTTTTAGATCATGCCTCTATGATCTGAGATGCAAGGAAACTCCTCTGTCCCAATTGGGGATGATATTGAAGGGACAAGCACTACTCAGGGGATCCATACTCAGTCTAGGGATTTCATCCCTGATATTTTTGGTGTTTTACTAGTTTCTACTAGTCCTTCTTGGGATGAGGTGACTAATATGAAATTTCATCAATTGATTCATGGTATTGCTTAGTTGGTTGCTACTTAGGTTGAGCGGGATGCATCTGGTGTTTCATCTGCTGAGGCCATAATGGTTGGCTAGTTTATGAAGATGAATCCTCCTACATTTACTAGTGTAGAGGTGAAGGAGGATCCTCAGTGTTTCTTGGATGATATGGAGAAAATCTTCATGGTGACTCATGCCACGAATATGGAGGAGGTGAATTTTTCTGCTCACGAACTTAAAGATGTACCGTACCAATGGTATGAGAAGTGGGATAGGGAGAGAGGAGATGTTTAGAGACTTTTGCTAATGCTTTTATGGTTCTCTTCTTTCCTCAGTAGTTGACAAAAGTCAAGGCAGAGGAATTTATCAAGTTTAGACAAGGAAAGATGTCTGTCAAGGAATATGGCTTGAAAATTCATCAACTATCAAGGTATGCTCCAGAATTGATGTATGATATGAGGGAAAGGATGATAAAGTTCACTTCTGGACTGTCTGAAGATTTGATTCTTGAAAGCAAAACTGCATTGCTGATAAACAACATGGATATTTCTTTGTTGAAAGTTTATATGCAATAAGTGGAGAAGGTAAAGAGAAAGCGGACTGAGTTTAGGGTAAGGTAAGTCAAGAAGTTTAGGTCTTCTGAAAAGGGTAGTGCTCAATAGAAAGGTGGTCGGGATGGTGGTAAGTGGCCAAAGAAGAAGTGGGGGAGAGGGTTTTGGTTCCTTCTCTACAGCTAGTGCTTCTTACCCAAAATACTTAGGTGATAGGAGTCAGCATAGTGCTAATAATTTTTGGGCATAAGATGCTCATTCTCAGGAAAGTGGGGCTCAGCCGGCCTTATTATGTCCTCCTTGTCGGTTCTGTGGTAGGTTGCATAGAGGCTTCTATAATAAAGGGATGGACAGGTGTTTCAAATATGGTCAGCTAGGCCTTATGCTCAGAAATTATTCAGTTAGTAAGGGTGCTTTGGGAGCTAGTAAGGCTTCAATTGCATCATATTTTGCTCCTGCACCAAAGAGTGCTACTTCTACATTAGTTTCTACTTCTGGTACCGGCACATATTGGAATAGGTTATATGCTCTTGTTACTCAGCAGGAATCTAAGTCATACCTGATGTCGTGACCGGTACGTTACAACTCTTTTCTCGTGACATGTATTATTGCTTGATCTGTGGTCCACACTCTTTTACATGACCCTATTTATGGCTGTATACTTTGGTTTTGATCCCGAGGTTATTTCAAACCCCTTTTCTATTTTTGCCTCAGTAGGTGACTCTGTGGTTTCTAAAAGAGTCTATAGAGGGTGTGTGGTATTTATTAGTAGTAGGCAAACTTTGGAGGATCTGTTAAAACTAAAGATGGTGGATCCTGATATTATTCTAGGGATGGATTGGTTAACCTCTTGTTACGCATCCTTAGATTATCAGAACCGACCCACAAGTTTATCTCTAGGTTCCCTGGTGAACTAGTTATTGAGTGGGAGGGTAGTTCCCTAGCTCATTGGAGGAGGTTTATTTCTTATTTAGAGCTCGGATATTAATCTCCAAATGGTGTCTCTATCATTTGGTCAGGGTTAAGGATTCTAACTCAGAAAGTCCTTCATTACATTAGATTTCGATGGTGAATGAATTTTCTGAGGTTTTTCCAGATGATCTTCCTGGTGTTCCTCTAGATAGGGAGATTGATTTTGGTATTGATTTGATTCTAGACACTCGTTCAATATTTATTCCACCTTAAAGAATGGCTCTGTCTGAGTTAAGAGAACTCAAGTAGCAACTTAAGAATCTATTGGATAAAGGTTTCATCCATCCTAGTATATCCTCGTGGGGTACATCGGTGTTATTCATATGATAAAAGGTGGTTCCCTTTGGATATGCATTGACTATCGGTAGTTGAATAAGGTAACAGTCAAGAACAAGTATCCTCATTCGAGGATAAATGACTTATTTGATTAGTTTCAGGGGGCCAAATTATTTTCTATGATAGATCTTCGATCTAGGTATCATCAGCTTTAGATTAGGGGGTGAATATACCTAAGGTGGATTTTTGTACTTGGTGTGGTCACTTTGAGTTCCTGGTTATGTCATTTGATTTGACTAATGCCCCTGTGGCATTTATGGATTTGATGATCAGGGGTTTTAGGTAGTTTATAGATCTTTTTATCATTGTGTTCATTCATGATATTTTGTTTTTTTTTAAGAGTGAGGTAGATCATTCTAGTCACCTCTATGTAGTGTTGCGGACCTTAAAAGAGCAGCAGTTGTATGCCAAATTCTCTAAGTGTGAGTTTTAGATGAACGTTGTGACTTTTGTTGATCATATTATTTCTAGTGAGGGGATCATGGTGGATCCACAAAATGTGGTTGTGGTTAAAAGATGTCCTAGACCCACAAATCCAACTGACATTCAGAGATTTTTGGGTTTGGGTGGGTATTATAGGTGGTTCGTGGAAAGTTTCTCAATGATAGATACCCCATTGACTAAGTTGACTCAAAAGAAGGTAAAGTTTTCCTGTTCGGATGATTATAAGGGGAGTTTCAAGAAGCTTTAGGATAAGTTAACTTTGGCTCCAATTTTTATATTTCCTAAAGGTAATGAGGGGTTTGTGATTTATTGTGATGCATCTCGGGTGGGATTTGGTTGCATTTTGATGTAGCATAGTAAGGTGATTGCCTATGCTTCAAGGGAGTTGAAGGTACATAAGAGGAATTATCCTACTCATGATTAAGAGCTTTTAGAGGTGGTTTTATCTTTGAAAATCAGGCGACATTATTTGTATTGAGTGCATGTGGGCGTCTTTTCTAATCATAAGAGTCTACAGTATGAGTTCGCTCAAACGAAGCTAAATCTTAGGCAGATAAGATGGTTGGAACTTCTCAAGGACTATGATGTAAGTCTTTATTACCACCCAGGTAAAACTAATGTGGTTATTGATGCTCTTTGCAGATTGTCCATGAGGAGTTTAACTCATATGGATAAGAATAAGTAGGAATTGGTGAAGGATATTCACCACTTGGATAATCTTAGATTTTGTCTCTTAGATTCCAATGATGGCGGTGTGATGGTACAGGAAGTGGTTCGGTTATTTCTTAGTGCCGAGATCAAGGAAAATCAAATGCTAGATCCAATCTTGATAAAAATCAAGGATGATAAAGGTGTGGTATTTGACATCAATGCTGATGGTACTTAGTGGTACCAAGGTAGGTTATATGTTCTTGATGTTGATGGTTTGCGACAAAGTATTTTGGCTAAGGCGCTTGAATTGCGCTATGTTGTTCATCCCGATTTCATAAAAATGTATCATGATCTCAAGGGGATTTATTAGGGGAATGGTATGAAAAGAGATGTGGCTGATTTTGTGGCTAAATGCTTGGTGTTCCAACAGGTTAGAGTTGAGCACATGAGGCTTGGTGGGTTATATCAACAAAAAAAGTTGCCAGAATGAAAATAGGAAGTAATCAATATGTATTTTGCTACCGGTCTTCCTTGATCAATGAATCAATTTGATTCGATTGGGGACATCATGGATAGGATGACAAAGTTTGCTTACTTTTTATCGGTGCGGACTAACTTTTTGACTAAGGACTATACGCGATTGTATCTTTAAGGGATTGTAAAGTTGCATAGGGTACCTATTTTAATTATCTCTAACTATGGTATGCAGTTTTTATCTCACTTTTGGTGGTCATTTCAGAAGGGATGGGGTAATAAGGTTCATCCGAGTACTGCTTCCCACCCGCAAATGGATGGGCAAGTAGAGAGAAGTATCCAGATATTTGAGGACATGATTTGTGCATGTGTGATTGATTAAAGTTGCAATTGGGTTGAGGATCTACCTTTCGTACAGTTTTCTTACAAAAATAGCTATCATTCTTACATTGGGATGGCCCCTTTTGAGGCATTGTATGATAGAAGTGTAGATTTCCTATTGGGTGGTTTGAACTTGGTGAGGTTGATATGTTTTGTCCAAATTTGGTTTATCAGTCTATAGAGAAGGTAAAGGTTATTTGAGATAGACTTAAGGCTTCCCAAAGTTGCCAAAAGTCTAATGCAGATGTAAGGCATAGAAACTTAGAGTTCAAGGATAGGGATAAGGTGTTCCTAAAGGTATCTCCCATGAAGGGAGTGATACAGTTTGGGAAAAAGGGAAGCTTAGTCCTCGGTATTTTAATCCTTATGCGATTTTATAGAGGGTTAGTAATGTGGCGTATGAATTAGAGTTAACTTCTAGTTTGATCTCTATTCATCTAGTATTTTATATCTCTATGTTGAGAAAGTTTCTTGGCGATCCTTCTTCGGTGGTTCCTTTAGAAGGACTGGGTATCTCAGATTTTATCTTATAAAGAGATCCCGATTGAGATATTAGATCGGCAGGTTCGTCGGTTAAGGACAAATGATATGGCCTAGGTTAAGGTTCTTTGGTAGAACTATCATGTGAAAGAGGCTACATGGGAAACGAAAGCAGACATGAAGTCCAAATATCCGTATTTGTTTTCTGCTCTGGATATTCGTGTGGAAGGTATGTGTTCTTTATCAAATCTTTATTTTCTAACTTTGTTAAAGGTTGGATTCATATTTGATAATGCAAATGACTTATGCTTGTGTTTAACCTACCTTGTCCATCATTAAATGACAATTGATCCTAGTGGGGGAGATTGAAACACCCTAGGTTTGGACCCTTAGAAATTTCCTAGATTTCTAGATTCTAGACATCATACAACTTATGGGTACCAGTCATATAATGGGGTACGGTTGGTATACTCTTGGTCGAATGCTAAACAGTGTTGGTTGGTGCATTGTATGGGTTTCTGGAATAGGTTCAACTTGGAGGGTACGAGTCGTATGGTTGGATACAGGTCATATGGTTTAGGTTTTTCTTTCACTTACTTTGAGACTTCATAACTTAACTTGGATCTGAGTATGAGTGGCTCACTATGAGACATAAGGTAGGGTACGAGTCGTACCATTGAATCATATGCTAGACAGTGTTCAAACTTCCTTTGGTTCTATTCTATAAGGGATACAATTTAGGGGTACTAATCGTATGTTTGGGTATGTCTTGAGCTGGGTAAGTCAAATGGTGGACAGTTTTGGGTCCAAGGGGGAGTCCTAGGGTAAGAGTAGTGGGTACCACTCATATTGGAGGGTATGACTACTATGGGTAGTCAAACAATCTGACGACAATTCTAAGCAGTTTATGTTGGGGGTAATCTGGATATTTCCCCACTTAACCACTTAAAGCCCTATGACTAATATCTCTATTGGGAGATTATTTACCCTAATGTTCTAATCTAAAATACTTAGAAACACTCTCTAATTATGTCTAAGGCTCTTCGGAAAATAAAGGCTATGGTTTCATCTAGAGGATTAATTTGGGGATTGTATGAGTGATTTCTCTCCATCATCTACGAAATCTATGGTATTTACTCCTCCCTCATTGTTAGTTCCAACTAAAGATATGTTTTATATAATGTTTTCATGGCATGATTATTGTATGGGTTTGGGTTTCAAAATATATGTTGGGGTTTTGGTATTAAATGCTTGGTTATGGTATTCCAATGTTTTAATTATGTAATTACATACTTTAATGGTGGTTTGTACAAATTGTTGCATGGGAATAGTAAATTGGTAATTGGAATTGGTTTTGGAAACACTATGCCCCCAACATGTTTGATAAAATGCCTATGGTAATGCTTTTACTATACTTTTGGACTTTTTATGGAATTATTGCATAGTATGGTTTAGTAATGGAACCCTAAATGATAAAAATGGTTTAATGCCTTGGAAAGGTTAATTGGTAAGGTTTGGTGGTCATGGTTATAGTTAATTAAACTTTATTGTTGGGTATAAGGGAATCCCCCAAATAAGCATGTTAATGGACAACTTGTGGAGTACATAGGATTCCCCCGAGCAAACATAATAAGGGAACAACTTTTGGGGTACACTATATTCCCCCAAGTTAACTTGATAATGTAATCTATGGGCACATAGGAATCCCTTTACATAAAAAGATTGTCTAAGGACATTGCTTGCAAGCTATAGTCTGTATGACGATACCACTACTCATAGCCTTGATTAATGGAAATGGATTAATGGTTTAGTTGGAAGATAATGGTGGTTAATTGGGCAATAATCTCAGGGTGTTATAGCTAAAAGTAATGGTGCAAGTCCAATGGATGGACACTGGAAACTCATGTTTGCTGATATGAGGGTTGGTCATAGCGACCATATATGATACTATGAGGTACATAGGAATCCTCTAAGTACATTATACATATGTATCATGGAGAGAAAGGTATATGGGAATCTATACTCTTATGGTATCTTTGGTTCATGCAGATACACATATTGTGGCCCATTCAAGGGGTTACACTAGACCCATATAGCCCATGGTTAGATCTAGGACGATTAAGCTACACATGCCCAGGTTAATGGTTTTAAATGCATGCTAAACCCGGTTCTCTTTCCCGACATGGTTATATATATATATATTAGTATGCATTGTACGCATATGGTTGGTTTACTTAGTTTTAATGGATGGCATTATTTTATCCTTATCCTAAGTTCATGCTACCATTTACCCGCTAACTTGTCTTCAGACGGCTGTATCCCCATGCGATATAGGAACCGGACATTCTCGTCCTCCTGCATAGTGATCGAATTCACGATTAGCTATTTTATTGAAGTGGTGATCTTCCATATTTTGGAAGGCTCCATTTCATATCATGGATCTCTTCACATACTTGGTTTATTTTATGGATTTTAGTTTTTTCTATGGTTGAGGGCATGTCCCAACCATATACCATTTTTCTTTTGGTTAGAGGCTTGTGGAACTACTATGGGTTGGAATAAGTGGTATTGGTATTAGTGTCACCTTAGTATTGGCAATTATATTTAGGGTTGATACCATTGGACTGAATTTATGATTGTTCCATCCTTTTAAGTTATGTTATGGACAGGTACTTGATTTTTATATTGGTTTGGTTATGGTTATTAGTTGGTAATGAATGGTTTGACTTGTTTGGGTTGGTCATGGTTGTAGACCTATCCCAGAGTTTAAAATTAGAATAAATGCTATCTTGTTATATGTTCAGAATTTATCCGACTCCGGATATGCATATTTGGAGGTTGGGTTGGGAAACGGGGGGGGGGGGGGGGGTCGTGTTAGTGTCATTATGGAAGAACCCGCAAAACCCATAAAATATTGCAATATGTGTATTATTGGCCAATAATTTAAAAAGATGCACATAAT
The DNA here is from genome assembly GCA_030864215.1 of Capsicum pubescens. Classification (NCBI taxonomy): domain Eukaryota; kingdom Viridiplantae; phylum Streptophyta; class Magnoliopsida; order Solanales; family Solanaceae; genus Capsicum; species Capsicum pubescens. The sequence goes on along the minus strand of CM061540.1, from coordinate 207,924,425 downwards.
TTTGCTTCTGATTGTGATCATTGTCAACGCCAAGGTAATATCTCTAGACGTCAAGAACTTCCTATGACTATTATTTCAGCATTGGAATTGTTTGATGTACGGGGTATAGATTTCATAGGTCTTTTTGTGAGTTCATTTATCATGAAGTATATACTTTTGGTTGTGGATTATGTATCCAAATGGATGGAAGCAGTTGTGTTCCCAACAATGAACAACATATTCTATTGTATTCTTGAAAAAGCACATCTTTTCTCGATTTGGTACCCATGCGCTATCATTAGTGAAAGTGGATCATATTTTTGTAATCATCAATTCAAAATTCTTGAGAAGTATGCAGTGAAACACAAGGTGGCAACACCTTATCATTAGTAGTCTAGTGGACAAGTCGAAGTGTCCAATAGAGAAATCAAGTCCATCTTGGCCAAAACAATAAATGCTAATAGGACTTATTGGTCATGAAAGTTAGATGATGCATCATGGGCTTATCGAACATCATTCAAGACTCCAGTTGGTGATTTACCTTATCAGCTAGTGTATGGAAAGGCTTGTCACTTGCCTATTGTGCTTGAACATAAAGTATTGTAAGCCTTGAAGAAGCTTAATTTTGAGTGGCAAGATGCAGCCAAGTCAAGAATGAGCAAGATGAATGAGTTGGATGAATTCTAACTCCGGGCTTATGAAACTTCTGAACTTTACAAGGAAAATATGAGGCTTCATCATGATCACAAAATTGAGAAAAGAATCTCCAAAAAGGTGACCAGGTATTTCTTTACAACTCAAGGCTTTACTTTTTTCCAGGTAAGTTGATGTCCCGATGGTATGCTCCCTTTACTGTGCTAAGAGTATTCTCATATGGTGCTTTGGAATTGAAGCAGGATAGTAAAGCCCCATTCAAGATGAATCGGCAAAGAGTGAAGCATTGCATAGGTAACACTAAGGAAATAAATGTGATTATTGAATTAAACCTTGGTGAAGTATGAGTAACAAAGGTAATTATGTCGTGACACGACGTTAAATCCTGTGCTTCATGGGAGGCAACCCATGAGGATAGTTGGTGAAATCTGAGTATCCAACTTATCCATGGCGTTCCGTAACATTAAAGCAACCATTGTGTAGGAGGCAACCCATGGTTTGTACTTAATTTTTATAGGGTAATATGTTTCTTTAATGTGCAGAACTATAGATTGTAGAAAAGGTCTAGAAAAGTTCAAGAAGTTAGGTCATACAGACTCTTCACGAGCTTTATCTTAATGGTACGACTCATGAGTAAGAGTCGTAAGGACCTGGGAGACTATGCTGATTTAGGATAAAGTTTCTGGAGTCTTTACGACTCTAAGAACGAGTCGTATCCTTAAGGTATGACTCGTCAAATTGAGTCGTATCCACTCCAGAACCTAGGTAAGGTTCCATGTCTCTATGAGTTGAAGAAAAGACCCGTAATCTTGGGCATGAGTCATACACATGACTCGTACCCAAGCTTACCAGGTCAGGGGTCGCGGGTCAAACCAAACCTGAACTTGATTTAAAATCCAAACAGGCACCCAAAAATGAGTACCTGATATCTGAAATGTACCCAACTCCATTCTTGGTTGATTCTTTATCTTACAATGCACAAACTCAATCAAAAAGACTTTGAATTAGTTACCAACTTGCTTGAATTCCTCATATTTCATGGACCAGGCACGAAATTGGGAAGAATAAGTGAAAACTCGAGCACCCTACTCTTTCACTTATTCAACAATGTTTGTTGTATTTAAATTCATTATCTATCAAGTTGAAAAGAAAAATGTGAGATATTTTAGACCTTCTTGAAGTTGCATTTACTTGTGGGTTGAGATTTGGTACCCTAGTTCATAGGATTTGAGTTGAAAATGGAAATTAGGGGTGAACCTAATTTTGGGTGTTGATATTGTGTGTTGTTTTGACTAAAATTGGGTAATATTATAGTACAATGAAGAGGGTAGTTGGGGAATTATGTATTGGAGTAAACTCAGAAGTTGAACTTCTATGTTGCAGTGGATACGATACTCCTTACAACTCGTACCCACAGTAACAAAGTCGAAATGAGATTCGTACCCACTGAAAACATAGAAGTCTAACTACTTTTAAATTTTTGTATGGGTACAACTTGCCTAAATGAGTCATACCCAACCCATACGACTCATACACTTAAGTCGTAATGACCTTAGAAGTGGTATATTTTAGAGTTTTATTTCTTGATTGCTTACGAGTGTTGGTAACGAGTCATACCCTATTCTTACAACTCATTAGGAGGACTCATAAGAAGACCAATGAACATCCATGTACACACTAAGTATCATATGACTCAGTCATATGAGTCGTACCTAGTCGATACGACTAGTACCCCCTACTCGTACCTTGGACTGAGCATGTAGACTGGCATTCATTCCTAGATTTTGCCTTCTTTTCTTTATTTACATACTAATTAATGTGTACTTTCAGGTATCATGACTCCAAAAGGTGTTTCTTCTTCCAAGAAAGTGGAAAAAAAGGGAAAGAAAAATGCACCATCCTCATGTTTTAAATCCACTGAGTCATCGAGTTGTAGTGGTGATGTAGTTGAATTTCTAGTGAAGAGATAGACTGACCCAAAGGGAAAAAGACCTGCTCAAGAAAATAAAGTAGCAACCTTGGAGGACACACTTCTACGGGGACCAAGGATAAAGAACTCGAGTATCTCCCCTCCACACTCACCTCTACTTTTAGAGGTAGAAAATGTTGAATCCTGCTCTAAAGAAGAGAGTTCAAAAAATGCTAATGCTGCGAAAGATGTTCATGTACCATAGGATGATGTAGAGAACCCTCCACTAGACATTATATCTACTCTGGTGCCCACCATTGAATGATGCGGGTATCCCGGGATGCAGACTACCTATATAAATGGCCTAAGTAGACTCAGAATTAGAAAAATCAAAAGGAACCTGTACCTCGAGAGGTGCTTGAATACTACTGGGATGTAAAAGTTTCCTAGATTCTAGGAGTTGTTCAAATAGTATGGTTTTGGTTGGATGACTAGAGCGTCTGGCAGATACAGTCCTACACTAGTGCAGGAATTTTATGTTGCGTACAAAGGAGAGCTACAAGTATAGTATCCACATGGCTAGTAGTGGAGAGGTGGTGACCCCATTAACTCATCGTTGGTTATTCAAGGAGTAAGTGTCAAGATCTCCCCACGCACCATTTCCAGATTCTTGTATGAATAAGATTATCAGCCTCTGTTAAACAATGGTGAAATGGATTACAGTCTAGAGAAGATAAGAAAAATAACTCAAAAATAGATGGGTCGGATGAGAAGATGGATTACTTCAGGTGGATTACTGGGTGTATAGCATCAAATAGTGAGGACATAGTGTGGGTAATTGGCTTCCCAAGTTCCACTTAACAGAAAATAGAGAAACATACACCTAATTTCGAGGCTAAGGCTTGGTGGATGCTGACCCAACACTGGGTATGTCCCATTACTGGGGACAAAATGTTGAGTCCAGTCCGGACAGCTTCGATAGCCGGATTCTTATCCAACTATGAGTTTGGTGTAGGATAGTTTTTATCTTAGCAGATGAGGGACTAAGTTGTAGGTAGTGAAAAGTCATTGTTGGCATACCCATGCATGGTTACACAGATATATTTAGTTGTGGGGGTGCAACAACTCCCAGGTATTGATAAAATGATAGAGGCCACGAACATCACGTATTTAAGGCTGATCAAAGATACAGCAAATCCATTGGGCAGGAAGGCGAGGCAAGGATAAGATATTCTTGCGGAGATGTATAGACCGACTAAGACTGCTGATACGGGTGGATAGACTGAGACAACATACACTTTGGATGCAGTGGGTACATCTCGTGCCCCAACTTTTGTGCAGTATGTTCTACCTCGCCCAAGGGGTATGCTATCTGGTTTCATTATGATTTCACAGGCCATGTGGAATGAGGCAATGACTAGTTTAGGCACATTGAAGGCCAAGGTCCAAAACATGAAAGAGGGCGTAAAACCCTGGGTTGATACACAGTTGGAAAACCAGAATAGATGGGTGTATATGAGACCGGATAGATTTGAGATAAAAATGGCCTGACAGTTGAATAGTTGCCAAACCTTGGATATTACGAAGGTGAAAGTCAAATTGGTTAAGATAAAGAGGATAATGGATGAGTTATATGCTGGAATAGTTATCCCAGAGCCCGAAGTCATGACTATCATGCCCAAGGTCCACGTTGATAATATTTGGGCTATTTCAAACCTGGTAAAAAAGCCCCAATATAAAAGAAGAGGAAACATGAGGAGAATGATGCTAAGAAGAATCTAAGGCAGATAGCCTGCAGGATGAGCAGGGATGACAGGAGAGGGTCCGTGAGATGCATGTTGGGGCCAGTTGTTCTAGATCGGTAGTTGATGATACTGATAAAGGTAGAGATTTAGAACCTCCAAGTGATAACCCATTGAGCACACCAACCACCACTGGTGCCACTATTACTGACCCAGTCCCGGTAGCTGATGGGACTTTGGATGATGCTGATGGGACCTAAGTTGTGGGACTACATGCTGATGTTATATGAGTTGGCACCTAAAGTGCCCAGGTATGCTCCCAATTCCTTGTACTCAAATTTTTATAGATATACTAGGAATAGTGCATAAGCTTTCAGTTAGGGGCGGGGGTGTACCAAGGTCGCCACGGGCTATACTTGCCATGTTTTAAATCCCGTGGCCACAACCTTACAAATTTGAAGAACTGGCATGTTTTTTCATGTTTTGTGTGTTGTTTTTATATTTGTTTTGTGTGTTGGAAATAGCTGAAATAAGAGGTGAATTTGTTCTTGTGCCAGTAGACCGCTATTTTGAATTATTATGCTTGAAACAGTCTGATTTGAAAAAATTTGTGCCTAAAATTGATACCTCTTCTAAATTTTTGTGTTGACTGTGTGATCTATAAGTAAGTGAGATTATTGTGAATCTGATAATGCCATTAAGATTAGGAATAGAATAACTAGGGTAAAATTTTGCATAGCAGGATAGGTAGTGCTTAGTAATGTAAACCTATTCAAGTGTGTGTGAGGCTTTACTAAGTTCTCGATATATTGGAATCTAGAATAATCCCGATTTCTTTTACCTAGGTCTAGGATAGTCGAGTAGGAGATGATTATAGGCTCTTTTTTATAAGTCCACTTGAGCCTAAATTCCCAACCAAATAAGTCATGAATCCCGTTAATTCAAACATTTGATCTTTAATTGACGGAATTTTTTGTTTACAATGATTTCACCTGCTTGTTTCTACAATGAGCCTATCTCAGACCTTGTCCCCTTGAACACTATGCACCTCTGTCATGACCCGAGGATACCCCCTAGTCGCGACAAAGGTGCTTACGATCACAAGTGACCATAAGCTAACCCATGAGCTGGTACCTGCTTTGAGCACTGAATAAATACGAATATAACACCTGAGTGGAAGATAAACTTAGAAAGAAATATAAATCTGAACACTGAAATACTCAATAAAACATAAGTCTGATAAACTTGATAATAACTAAAAAGTTATTGACTGGTTGTTTAACTTACTGTTTGAACGTCTAAAAGCCTCTAAACTGACTGAGGAGTTGATGGGAAAGAACTCCAAATAACTCTGACTGACTGAATGAAATGAAATAACTTAATAAACACAACATGTTATCGAAGTATGAGGACTCACCACTACGGCTACTGAATTACGCTAATCTATCTAACTGCGGTCAGGAAACTATGTGTTTGAACCTATGATATTAGACATCATAATGCAAAAATGTGTATGCGGTTAATACTTTGAATGTAGTGGTATATAAGATGGGGTTAGTCTATATAAATTGGGTATTGTGCATATGAAATAAGGACTAACTGAATAGTATGAGATAATCGAACATAAATGCAAGAAAACTGTAATATCTGGGAATGCAAGACCAGGAATAAATCTATAATATAAAATAAGTCTGAAATCTGAAAAACTGTAAACTGTATAATTGCATAACTGAAAGTATGTACTCTTGGTCAAGCAAACCTAAACTGAAACTATACTTTATAATATACTGAGACTATGGGAGGTATCATCTAACTGACATGCCCCAATCGGAGCTAATTAGAGTCCAACCTGTAACACCAGTTGGATGGGTGTCAGTACTGTGCCACAGGTATTAACACTGGCTGTGTGAATCCACTAAACTGGTGTCTCGAAGGACTAATTACTCACCCTCTACTAGAAGGTGCTCTAATGAGATATGTGTCACCCTCAACTGGAAGGTAAATACCTTATCAACCCTGAACTGGACGGTAAACATCATATCAATCCTTAATTGGCAGGTAGACATCTCTAACCTACGCTAGCTACGTAGTTTTGGAACTCGGGGATTACTACTAAGGGTCACACCCTCTACTATCAGGTGATCCCTCATCCCTGAGTTTGCTTGGTTCTAAATCCTACTCCCAACTAAACTGACACTAATACTGGGATAGACTTAAATAGACTATACATTATTACATAACTGATAGTGCTCATCGTGCTTATAAACGTGTAAGTATACTGATAAGAGTCATGGATTCACTATTTGAGTACTTGAAAAGATAAATTTATGTAAATCATGTAGGTATCGGGTGTTCATAACCCACCAACACTAATGGAATCAACAATAATTCCATATAAAAGCTTTAAAACCATAGTAGGTCATCATTGTTCAAAACCCAACACTTAGGCATTTCATCAAACACATGAGAGTCATGAACTTAAACATGGAAATGGGTAAAGCATGCGAGAATAACATGATTACATGACTAGAATCATACTTAGGGATTTAACGAGAAGATTACAACATTTACAACATATAATGGTTCATCCCACTTGAAAAACACTTATAAACATAACTTGAAATTGAATTCACATGAGATTCATGGAGATACTTCAACTTAAACATGAAAAACTCATAATTTAAAATCAAAAAGGGATTCTTGGACTCCAAAAGTGAAAGGAACCCATGGATGAACATCATACATACCTCACTAGATGATTTCATGAAGATTCTTGGGGATTTCTTTAGGTTTGAAGCTTGAATTCCTTGATTCCTTGAGAATGGGCTAGGGTTTGTTCTTGAGATGGAAGATGCTTTTCTTGAGAGATTTTATGAATAAAGGGGAAAATAATGCTCCTTAGGGACCTAAATTTCATGTTCTAGATAAGTTAGGGTGAGAGGTATTGACCCAAATGCCCATAAAAGATGAGGAACAAAACCTGGACAAAAAGGGGAAGGGGCACCACGGGCTCTAGATCTCAACTAGGACTTCTTCATAAGAAAGGTTATCCTGAACATCCATGTTTCCTAATGGATGAACTACAGCTGAATCACCAATACATTTTTTTACAGGGAAAAATAAAACACTAGATGCACTGATGCCAAACCTGTAGGAAACTCTATCTCATAAGATACCTTACCAAGATGACTCAAGATCTTATATGGGACAACATAATGGGGACTAGGTCTACCCAACATAAAATCAATATTCTAGATCCACTAGCACAATAGGAATTCGTATTTGAGATTGTTTTACTAAAGTTTTTGCCCGGTGGCCATTTGGAACCAGTAAAGACTTCTAAATAGGGAATTGGTTCCAAAAAACAAACAAACCACCTAGTAACCAAACTATCGGTACTAGAAATTTATTAACAACTCACTTGATGAGTTATAGGATATCTTGACGGGTCAGGTGATCCTAATTATAAAGTGTCCAGTGAATGGTGTTTGAGTTTTTGTCTTGGGTACATCTTGAAGGTACGAGTCGTAAAGACTCATGATGAGTCTTTAGGATGTAATCATAACTAAATCAAAAATTTAGTGGCTAATTTCTGCTCTGAGTACTAGTGGCTCACCATGAGCCATAAGTACTTATTGTGAGTAGTTGGTTCAAATCGTAGGATGTCCAATATTAACCCAATTGGGTTCTGTGTTGACTCAACTAGACCTTATGATTCGTAGGGTCTTAGTACATGTGGTACCCGTTCGTCATAGGGTGAACAATTTGTGGGGGTCCTAGAGGTTGTCTTAGTTATAATTTATGGTGATGAGTCTTAAGGAGTGGCTACAAGTCACTGATTGACCCGTAGTCAAGGGTGACACTATTCCAGCTTTTAAGTTAAGGGTATTCTGCACATTTCCCCTCTTATCCAAATTAAACCCATGTCTTATAAACACTTTAGGGTGTCATTAGCACTCAAAAACAAATCAATTAACTTCTTAAACACTTTAAAAAGGCTCTCTGAATTCCCTTAAGTGAGTCAAGCTAGGGTTTCATCAAGTTGGTTATCTAAGGATTCAAGGGTCAATTTCTCTCCAACTTCCTTGGAGTTTAATTCATGTTACATTTCCCTCATTGTTAATTATTTAGAAGCATGTGTTTTAAGGTATTGTTCATGAGATGTTTATGATGGTTTTGAAACAAAGGTTGGGGGTCTTGAATATTTGTGAATTGAACAATGTTTCTCATGGTTTATATATATGATTTTCATGCTTTAATTATGGTTTTGAATGTATGGGTGCATGGGTACAGTGAATGAACTAGGGAATTGTGATTTTCCCAAATTTGTGACTTTTGAAGTGGTTATGACCCCAACCCCATAATGTGAAATTGGTTTTTAATTATGAGGAGTATGTGAATTCGTAAAATTAAACTAGTATTGAACTATTGCATGCTATAAAGACGTGTTTAAAACACTATTGTCTGATTTAATAAACAAAGGGAGTCAGTGTTCCCCCACTTTGTATTAATGAAAAAAGGGAGTTATTTTTCCCAAGTTAATGGAAATTATTTTGGCATGTTGTTATTACCTTGTAAGTGTAATTGGTATGACGATACCAAAACTATATGCCTTATTATGGAATATGGTTCAATGAATGGGAATGTGTCATACTTGTTTTAATTGGGCTCTAATAAGGATTGTGTAGTTGAGTTGTAAAAGTGAAGGTCCGAGTGATCGATACTTGAAACCGTGCTTGCCGATGTAGGGGTCAAAGTGACCAGGGAGATTTGAGTCCCCCTCATTATTATTCCATAATTAGGGAGGTTCAAGTCCCCCTTAAAATCAAGTAAATCATAACCCAAACCACTATCATCTACTAATTCCCATGATACAACTACAATATATCCTTGACATGCCTCATTATAACCTTTTTCTCGCTTTTAGACTTAGCCAGTATTCCTATTCTAAATTATTACACCCCAAAGTCCTCAAAATCATATCATCCATATCATAACTAGTATCATAGTAAATTTCTCAAAATTGAACCTATAAGTATGTAATAAATAACATAATCACCCTCCAAACTTGAACCAATAAGTATGCAATCAATAACATTATAACGACCCAGGACTACCTCCTAGTCATCACACGGTGCTTAGAATCCCGAGGGACCATGGGCTTTAGTATGTGTTTTCTCAGAAAGACTTAAACCACCGTCAGAAAAGGTGGGTGGAGTTATTGAAAGACTATGACATGAGTGTCCTTTATCATCCGGGCAAGGCCAATATAGTGGTTGATGGTCTCAATAGGCTGTCTATGGGTAGAGTTGCTCATGTTGAGGATAGTAAGAAGAAGTTAGCCCAGGTAGTACATCTGTTAGCCTGACTAGGTGTCCGCTTAGTCGACTCAGCAGAAGGTAGTGTATGGGTGCAGAGTAGTTCAAAATCATCTCTAGTTTCTAAAGTGAAGGAGAATCAGGATAGAGATCCCAGTATAGGTAAGTTGAAAGAATCAGTCAGAGATTAGAAGTTTGAGGTTTTCTCCCAAGGGAGAGATGGTTTTCTGCGTTGTTAGGGTCGTCTGTGTGTGCCAGGTGTTGATGACTTAAGACAGTGAATTCTTACAGAAGAACATAGTGTGCTCTACTCTATTCATCCAGGGGCCACTAAGATGTACCACGACTTACGGGATATCTATTAGTGGAGTGGGATAAATAGCGATATTATAGAGTTTGTGACTAAGTGCTTAACATATCAGTAAGTTAAGATAGAGCACCAAAAACCTAGTGGGTCCATGTAAAGGTTCAGTAATCCTACTTGGAAGTGGGAAGAAGTGAACATGGACTTTATGATAGGTTTACCTCGTACTCGTCATCAGCATGATTTAGTTTGGGTCATTGTAGATAGATGACCAAATCAGCTCATTTTCTTCCAGTCCATACCTCTTATTCAGTCGAGGATTATGCCAAACTCTACATTAGAGAGTTGGTTAGATTACATGGTGTTCCATTGTCCATTGTCTCAGATAGAGGTATTAAGTTCACCTCATATATCTGGAAAGCATTCCAAAAGCGTCTTGTCACCCGAGTTCAACTCAGTAAAACTTTTCACCCTTAGATAGATAGTCAAGCAGAAAGGACCATTCAGACTTTAGAGGATATGTTGTGAGCGTGTGTGATATATTTTAAAGGTAGATGGGATGACCACTTGCCTTTGATTGAGTTTGCATACAACAACAGCTATCATTCTAATATTCAGATAGCTCCGTTTGAAGCTCTCTATGGTTGGAGATATAGATCTCCAATTGCTTGGTTCGAGGTGGGTGAGGTCGTAGTTCTAGGTCCTGACATAGTACTCAATACCATAGAAAAAGTTTAGTTGGTTAGAGAAAGGCTTAAGATAGCTTAGAGCCGACAACAATCATATGCAGATATGAACAGAAAGGATCTCAAGTTTGAGATTGGCGATTATATGTATTTGAAAATCTATCCTATGAAGGGAGTGAAGAGGTTTGGCAAGAAGGGAAAACTTAGTCCCCGATATGTCGGTCCCTTCAAAATTCTCAGTCGCTTTGGCAAAGTAGCTTATGAACTGAAATTGCCTTCAGATCTATCTTCAGTCCATCCAGTGTTTCACGTCTCCTTGCTTAAGAAGTGCATAGGTGACCCATCAGTGGTAGTCCTTACAAAGGGCTTAGATATTTAGAACAGCCTCTCTTTCGAAGAGATCCCAATTAAAATCCTTGACTATCATATTCGCAGACTGAGGAACAAAGAAGCCCCTCTAGTTAAAGATCTTTGGCGAAATCAGTCTATTGAGGGAGCTACTTGGGAAGCAGAAGCATACATGCGGACCAAGTATCCTCACCTCTTCTCCGCTAATCTAAACTCAGCCCAAGGTAATAGCTTTCCTTAAGATTATTCAGTTTCATGCTTAAATTTCCATTACAAACTTGGTATTATTTACCATTGCATGTTTACCTATATGTTCATGAGTCAGTTCAGTCAAGTATTCAAGTATCAAATATACATGATCAGTATGAGAAACTCAGCTTATCAGTACTCCCACTCATGTATTCATGAACCAGCTCAATTATGTACTCATGCATCAAATATGCATGTTAAGTATGATAATTCAGTATATCAGTAATATTTGTCCTATAGTCATGTCCCAAATGTTCATGTCCAGTAAGTAGGTTCAGCCTACTAGTACTCTCAGTTCAGTCAGTCTCATTCGAGGATGAATGTTCCCAAGGGGGAGATATTGTATGACCCCACAAAATTTCTAACCTTAGTTCAGTCCTTTAAGCTTGTTAAGGGGTCCCACACTTAGAAAATTCTAGCTAAGTATTTAGACTTAGTTTATTTTTGGCCTTCAAAAGTTGTCAATCTCATTCCGTGACCTATACATCTATTAAATGATGATATTTTAGTTAATTCATGATCAGGAGGGTCAATAGGTCTTCCCGAATGAATTTTGGATTTTTCTGACCTCGTTTAGACCATGTTTGGAATCCCAAAATAGTGTACCAATGCGGTATTGGGGAAATGCATCACCTATCATGTTGGTTGATATTTTCCCTAGCTATCATCATGCAATTCTAGTGAACCGGCACGATCTCAACGCGACGCGTTAGATACCGCGTCGATTACATCGATGCGCCACATTGACCTGCACGTCACTGGGTCAATTTTTAGTCATTAAAACACTGTTTTTTGGGGGGAATTTAGGTCTTTTTTCCTTGACCTTCAGCCCCCAAAACATAAAATTTAGCCCCTTTAGAGTCATAATACAATCATTATTCATAAAATCCTCAAGAACAAAACCCTAGGGCAATCAATTCAAGAATCAAATTCAAGAGATTTCACCATCAATCTTTCAAAATTCAAGCAATAAGGTATGTAAAGTGTTCATCCAAGTGTCCCTTTCACTCTTGGAGTTCAAGAAACTTCTCTTAAAAACATGAATTGTGATCTCCATGTTGTGGGTTTGAATGTAGTCATATTGATGTTGTGGAATATGTTCCAAGTTGAAATCGTTACGTGTTTCTTGATATTACGATAGCATGTAAGTTGAATGTTGATTCTCTTATATTGAAACCTTTGAATTATGAAGTCATGATGTATTAGCGTTGTTGATCATACCCAAGTATAAAGTTACGCCTACCATGTGTTTGATAAAATGCTAAATTGAGACTATGGTGTTTTTGTGATCCTTTGTGTAATGCCCTGAATCTGGTACCCAGGATGCTACACAGTGCTCATGACCCTGAAGGACCATAAGCTAACCCATGAATGATATTTGTACCTGTACGTTGCATAATATATGGTATATATGTATACATACACTGTGAAAATATGGAATAGAAGTTGTAAGGCCATAAGGTTTAAAGATGAATAAAACATCTAATAATATAATATCTGTAAAATGGTACAATCAATAACAAAAAAAATATGTAGTAATTGTCTGACATGCTATATTCTGAAAGCCTCTAAGCTGTCTGAATAAGGAGTTGATGGGACATGTCCCCAACTAACTTCATCTACTAAAATCGATAAGTACTGAAAGAATGACATAATCAATTAATATCATCCTCAAATGATGAGGACTCACTGCTAACTCTGTCTGCTGAAATTTGGAATGCTACTGATGCTCTGGATCTCGTTCTCCTAAACCTATGGCATAACATAGAACACTATAGCACAAATGCATCAGTACGTTTGAATGTACTGGTATGCAAGTGAGGTAGGCTGAATGCAAATGGTTCATATGCATGAACAATACTAACTAACTAAATGATATGAACGTGAGAATACATGCATGAATATGTAACTGAAACTTAGATCGTGATGGGGATGAATACTAGGTTCTGACTACTGAGTCTACTGATAACATGGATACCCTAACGTCTGAAATTATGAATACTGGGATACTGAATAACTAAGTTTATTGATCCTAATATCAGAGTCATTGATAAGTGAGGAACTGATACTATATTACTGAGTACTGAAGGAATGAAACTATATTACTGATACATGAATGACTATTTTTGATAGTTCTGATTATGAAAAACTGGTCTGGTTGACTATATCTGACAGTCCTGAAGTTGAATACTGATAACATGAGGTTTGATAACTAATATAACTGATAACATAAGTGACTGTATCTGACAGTCCTGAATCTGATGGAACTAACTGAGTTTCATACTGTATCTGAGTTGACTATATCTGACAATCTATATTCTGATGAACTATCTGAGTTTTATTACTGAGACTGAGACTGAGACTATGGGAAGTAGTCATCTAACTGACATGCCCGGAACTAAACTGGTGGGGTCCAACCTATAACCCCAGTTGGAAGGGTGTCAATACCGTGCCATAGGTAAAGACAAGTTGTGAGTATACCCTCGCTAATAGGGAGTTCTTTCATCAACCCCTCATGATAGAAAACTCAAATGAGATGTATAAATCCCTAAATGCGTAAGGTACATCTCTACCTAAGTTGGCTACATAGTTCTGGAATATAGGGATTACTACTAAGGATCCCACCCTCTACTGGTTGACTGTGTGTATCCTCATCCCTGGGTTCACTCGGTGCTGAATCCTACTCCCAACTGAATACAAACTAAACTAATTTACTGGATGGAGCTGATATTGATAGTATTGTTTAGCTGAGATGAATTGAATTTACTGAGTTTCGTTGATCGATGGAATACTACTGAGATCTGAGGACTGATTAAGAGTACTGAAGTTACTGAGATTACTGAGAATACTAAAGTTTTCGAGATTACTGAGTACTGAGATCATTGGAATTACTAAACTACTAGGATTACTGAGATTTCTGAGATTTCTGGGCTACTAAGCTTTCCTGAGTCATATGACTTACTGAGTTCTATGGATTATGGCTTGACTGAGGATATCATGAGAACATGACACTGGCTCTAGGCACACAACTATATTTTTTGGGTACAAATACCCCCAAGACTCGATAGAAGAAAACTGACACAACATGACTTGACTCTTCTTGAACACCTGGCCATTATTCATAATTCATAATAACATAAGTTGGGGGATTTTATACTACTCATGGTTCTCAAAGTCTTATACATGGAAGGGAATGCATATAACAACATGCCATAATTCCATCAATCTAGTTTCATGAACATTCCATCAAAAATCATATTGCATAACAATATCATAGAAGTCATTGTTTTCATAAGGGTGTAGCATGCATTTGTCATTTGGGTCACAATTTAACTATAATACATGATTTCTAGTCTTTTAGGCATTTTATCAAACACCTTACATGCACAACTTAGGCATAGGAGTAATCAACAAATTATTCATCATGAACAACAAAATTTAGATGTTTCCAACTCATCTGATATCATTGATTCATAAAAACACATAAAGATTCCAACTTGGGAATCATTCAACATCAATAACATGAACATAATCCATTCACCACATAAATATCATGATATAAAATTTTAAAGAGGGTTCTTGGGCTTCATGGATTAAAGGAATCCACGAATAAACACTATGCATACCTTAGCTTGTGATTCTACAAAGATTAACGGAAAGATTCTTGAAATTTGACGGTGAATTCCCTTGGAATTGAACCTCTTATAAAAACCCTAGCGCTTGTTCTTGAGAGTTTTTGAGAAAAAATTGAGTATAAGTTGCTGAGTTATGGCCAAACCTTGTGTTATTAAGTTTATATAGGGTGGAGAAATTGACCAAATTTCCTATAAGACACGGAAGTGTAATGCTGAAAAACTGGGTACAAAGGCTACACAAAGGGCGGCGCCTTTGGTAGAGCCTTTTATACCTAGGCAGCGCCTTTGTTAGAGCCTTGTGGAACCTGAGCGGAACCTTTGGTGTTGAATTTCCCACAAAGTCTATATCATGGGTGGCGCCCCTTCATATCCTTTGGCTACTGGTTCAAAATCCAAACGAGCCCTAAACGGATTTCAAAAATTCCAAAACTCACCCGGAATGTACTATTGACTTGCCCCATCGTAACAAAACTTGAAAATCATAAAACGGATATCGGGAAGGTCGTCAAATAATTCCTCAAAGTTTGGAGGCTTAAAATAAGACATAGTGTTGAACACTTATCAAATTTTTCTAAGTGTTGGATCTTTTAACGAGCTTCAAGGAGCTAAACGAGCTGAATTTAACCACAAGATTTTGCAGGGTCTTACAATGTCTCCCCCTTAGAAACATTCATCCTCGAATGAGACTGACTGAGATACGAGAATAGATCAACTGAAGCACATATAGAACATACACAACTAAAAACATGAGATCATGACTGACATAACTGAAGAGCTAAATATAACATACGAAACAAACATATCTGATGCATGACTGATAATCTGAATTCATGTATATCTGATGCATGGATAATTTACTCATGGATAGATGACTAAATGTTCAGACGAACTAAATTTCTCGCAATGAGAATGCATGTCTGATGCATGATTACATGACTGAGCGGACAAATGAATGCATGACTGAATGTGCAATGGTGATTGACACCAAGTTTGTAATGGGAATTTTATATTAGGTTCGTAATGGTAGTTTAAACATGGAACTGAGTAGGTTCAAGAAAATTATTATGGAAACTAAAAAGTACTAATGAACCCATGTTATGCTAGAAGTATGCATGTACGGGCATATGAGGACATGGTTGATACTGGAACGTGATACATAAACTGAATTTCATGAGCTGAACTGAGTCTTGAATACATGGCGTGTAACTGATCTTGGAGCTTAAGGGTCAACTTATAAGTATCCCTTACTCCAAACTAGATTCATTACGTGAGCAGAGAGATTGGGATGCTTATGTTATGAAGGTTTTAAGGAATTATAGCGTATCTCCCCCTTGGGACACTATGTCCCTTGAAGAATGCTAGGTTTACTTTTCTGAGATATTGAGAAAAACTAAGGTGATGAAAAAGGCACCTAGGAATAAAGTCGTGACTGATTATCTGAGATCTAATACTGAGGCATAATACATGAACTAAGTTGAGCCCACATCTACCTGGTTGATTCATCTAAGAATGGTTTCATTTATGAGACTTCGGATATCGCGAATAGATGGAAAGATAGGAAAAAAAATTGTACGAACTTGTCTAACTGACTGCTAGACTGAAGTACTGGCTATTTAAACTAATTCTCTACCGACTGACTCATCTGATCTGCTGACTGATTAATGGTTAGGTATTGAGTATGCGAGATTGAACAGTACTTAGTCTGAATAACTGGGTTGAGGATATGAAGGTTTTCTTATGAACATGAGAAATGGACTAACTAGTAACGTGAGATAGCTAAGCGTGAATTCGTGAAATACTGAATTACCTGAGGACGCAAGGCCAGGCGGATAACATGGTCTGAAAATATTATGTAAGCTGAGGTACTGAAACACTGATGATATGCAGGATTGATAACTACATGCTTTGGTCATGCCATACCTGAAGTTGGACTGTGGTACTGATCTAACTTCTGAGCTGAGGCTGAGACTGATACTATGTCTAAGACTGTAGTAAAAATTGTAACTTAGTCTGTAATTGGGACTTATACAGGAAATAAATGTTGGTTTTTGATAAATGAGGTTTAGACTGATATTAAAGTACTGAGACTGGATACTGATAACTAATTAGGGAAGATTGACATATGCAAGGATCCGATGCTCAAACAAATACTATATCAAACTCAACACTCGACTAAGGCCTGAGGAACGAAATACCAACATTATGGATTTATTAAGAGATTTAAACTGAGGGTATACATGATGTAATCTGATCTTGACTTATCACTAGGAGTAGAGCATGATTCATGTGGACTGAACATATGGTAAAACATGACATGAGTGCCTGAGTCATCAGTTGCATGACCTAAGTCTGAAATTTTTGTGTTCATGGAACATGACTCATACTACTGAGGGTATTGGAACTCGTCATGCTAGGAATTTGACATGCACACAATCCTATGAGAGGTGTGTGAAACATGTGTAGGTAAGGTGATGATCGAAGTATAAAATAATTGCACTAAGATAAAATAGGTCGAGAATCATCTTCCCTTAGTTATTTTCTACACATACTGGAACTATAACTAGGATTTGAAGGCTTGACTTCCTGACATTAAAGTTTAACTACTTTGAAAGGCTACAACAAAAAAAAAACCCATGAATCTGATGAGACAAGAAAAAACAAACATGTAAATGGGAGGTCTGTAACATACCAGTGACTGCATCAGGAGGACTTTCCTGATCCTGCCGGGACTGAAGGACATGAAGTCTATTTGGGAATTACTCACTGATAGAACTGAAAGTGGCACCCTGCTAATTCATGCAATCGAACTGAACTGAGGAGTGGAGATGACTCTGATAACCTGACTGGGGGAAATCTCTGACTCTGTGTCCTGGCTTACCACAATCGAAATAGACATTATGGTAGGCTCTACGCACCCCATTATGATTCTTACCTTGCTCTTTGCAAAGTGGATGAGTAAGAATCCTACTCTCACTACTCTGGGACTTGGATCCTTATGCCCCATTCCTATGATCATTTCTGAACATTGGTATTGGTGCACCAACTGAAGAGTAAACTGGGGCTGAATATTTCTGACACAACTGAGAACAGCTACCACCATGTGACCCATACTGAGCAAAACTATAACTACCTATTCTGGATCTCTTGTTTTCTCTCTTCTTCTTCCTTAGCTTCTATTTTTTTATCTGCTGGGCATAGACCATAAGCCTAGATATGTCCATGTCACCAATCAACATCATAGTCCTGCACTCCTTAACCACTCTACCTGATACCCCTGACATAAACTTACTCATTCTAGATCTACTGTCTGCTACTACATGGGGAGCGTACCTGGCTAACTGAATGAACCTTAAGGGAGTATTCTTTAATACTCATGGAACCTTGTCTGAGATTGATGAACTCTAACACTTTGTCTTCTTTCTACTCTAGGGGAAATAATCTATCTAAAAAGGTTGTAGCAAACTCTTCCCACTCTATGGGCTCTGTCTCTGAACCCCTGTCTACCTTCAACTATTTATACCACGTATGGGCTATATCTTGTAGATGATAGGTGGCTAACTCTACGCTCTCACTGAAAGTTACTTCTATGATATTTGTGACTTTCTGAACCTGATCGAGGAACTTCTGTAGATCCTATTCGATCTTAGAATCGGTGAATAGAGGATGATTCATTTGGGTAAAGTCCTGAATCCTGACTGCAGCAACATTGGCCACTAGGGTGGCTGGAACAGCAGCTGGCCGTTCATTTTGAGCTGTGACTAAACTGGCTAGAGTAGTAAATGCAGTCTGGAATTCTGCATGAGAGACATGCTCATCTTGAGAATCTGGATGGATGGGCTAAGGTGCTGACTGATTTTTGGTTTCCCTTTCGTTAGTCCTTTTGGGAGGCATATTCTGTAAACAAAAGGAAGAAGCAGATTAGAATGAGAGTTTAATTGGAGTTTATTCTCACAGGCATGACATGAATACTGAAAGAAGGGAAACTATTCCTAAAACATCCCATAGCCTCCTGCACATAAGCGTGATGCATAACACACCTATGTACAAGACTCTACTAGATGCGGCTTTCAGACTTCCTAGGACACTATAGAACCTTAGGCTCTAATACCAAGTTTGTAACGCCCTAAATCTGGTACCCGAAATACTACATGGTGCTCATGACCCCGAAGGACCACAAGCTAACCCATGACTAATATTTGTACCTGTACACTGCATAATATACGGTATATATATACATACACTATAAAATGCAGAATAAAATCTATAAGGCCATAAGGTTCAAAACTAAATAAAACATCTGATAAAATAATGTCTAAAAAAGATTCTTGAAATTTGACGGTGAATTCCCTAGGAATTGAACCTCCTATGAAAACCCTAGGGCTTGTTCTTGAGAATTTTTGAGAGAAATTGAGTATAAGTTGCTGAATTATGGAAAAATCTCGTGTTATTAGGCTTATATAGGGGTGGGGAAATTGACCAAATTTCCCTTAAGACACGGAAGTGTAATGCTGAAAAACTGGGTACAAAGGCTACACAAAGGGCGGCACCTTTGGTATAGCCTTTTGTACCTGCAAAGCTCCTTTGGTAGTGCCTTGTGGAACCTGGGCGGCGCCTTTGCTGTTGAATTTCCCACAAAGGCTATACCATGGGCGGCGCCCCTTCATAGCCTTTGGCTACTGGTTCGAAATCCAAACGAGCCCTAAACGGTTTCTAAAAATTCCAAAACTCACCCAGAATATACTTTTTCCTTGCCCCATCACAACGAAACTTGAAAATTGTAAAACGGATGACGAAAAGGTCGGCAAATAATTCCCTGAAGTTCGGAGGCTTAAAATAAGAATAAGTGTTGAACACTTATCAAAATTTTCCAAGTGTTGGATCTTTTTAAGAGCTTCAAGGTGCTAAACGAGCTGAATTTAACCGCAAGATTTTGCGGGGTCTTACACTTTGGTGGTCTAAATAATGAACTTATTCTATACCCACATGTTCACAATGTCTTCCAGATTAAAGCTATACCTTGTATGTGTTCGATGGAATGCTCATGAGATTGGTTTAATGAAATTATGATGTGTTAGTATGCATTCCTATTCATGTGCAAGTTCATGACTTTCAGGTGATTGATGAAATGCCTTATAGATCGTATTGTGAATTGTTGGTTATTGTCAAGTATTCAAGAATTGTCATGTCTTATTATTTTCATGCTATCGAGTCCTGGGGGTTTTTAATACCCAATAATTTAGTCTAGTGCCTAGAGCTAGTGTCAGTTACAGAATAGTCTCAATCATGTCACGATCAGTAGTACTCTAGTTCAGTTACAGAACTCAGGAAAATTCAGTAAACTCAGTATCAATCCATTCCCTTTCAGTATTCAGTTCAGTTCTCAGTAATCTCAGTTAGTTAATGGAACTCAATAGTATTCCGTCAGCCAACGGAACTCATTTTAGCTCAGTAAATCAATATAATCAGTAACAGTTCAGTCAAACCTAGTATAAACTAGGAAATTAGTCCAGTGTCTATTCAGTTGGGAGTAGAATTCAGCACCGATTAAACCCAAGGATGGGGACTCACCTGTTAATTGAGGGTGTGATCCTTAGAAGCAGTCCTTGCATTCCAGAACTACGTAGCCAGTGTAGGTTGAGACCTCAAAACCTACTAGTTGAGGGTTGATGAGGTGGCTTAACCTGACAGTTGAGGGTCCCACCATTTTTATTTGAGAACCTGCCAGATGAGGGTATCTCTTCAGTGTCTTTACCCGTGGCACGGTACTGACAACCTTCCAACTAGGGCTATAGGTTGGACCCCAAATCTATTTAAAAAGGGGGCATGTCGGTTAGATGTTTACCTCATACAGTCTCTGTCTCAGTCTTCAACAAAGAACTTAGATAGTTCTACAGATTCTAAGACTGTCAGATACAGTCACTCAGTTCAGTACGTAACTCAGCTAGTTCCATCAAAATCAGGACTGTCGGACACAGTCACTCAGTAAGTCATATATTAGTTATCAGTTACATCAGTTAATTAGTATCCAGGCTCAGTATTCAGTATTATCTCAAGTTCAGTTATAGTTTATGTATTCATGCATGTACTCTCATTCAATCATACTCATATTATTCAATTATTGTTGTTCATGCATATGAACCCATGTATTTAGTCTTACCTCACTTTGCTTACCAGTACATTCACACATACTGACGCATACTTTTCTTTTGTGCTATGGTGTTTTATACCATAGGTTCAGACGTGCGGGCCCCATAGTATTCTTAGCAGATCAGACTTTCAGCAGATAGACTAGCAGTGAGTCCTCATCATTCGAAGATATTCTTTTATTTCATTATCTCATTAGATTCAGTATTTCAATAGATGGAGATAGTTGGGGGATTGTCCCATCAACTCCTTATTCAGATAGTTCAATTTTAGAGGCTTTCCAGACTAGATGTTTATACAGTAAGTAGTATTTCAGATTCTGATGTTTTGTCAGATTTTATCATTTCTCTTTATCAGTATTACAGTTTTGAACCTTATGGCATTTCAGCCCATTATTCTGCATTATACGGTATTATTACTTAGTTATTACAGAAGGTACCAGTAATGGGTTAGGTTATGGTCCTTCGGGATTATGAGCATCATGTAGCATCCGGGGTACCAGACTTAGGGCGTTACATTTCTGTGTTGTAAACATTAATCAATTGTGTGTTGAAACATCTTATCTCATGTTGATTATGATCCTTCTCAATTATTTATTGTTTATATTTATATTAAATCAGTTGCTCAAGTATAATGCCAGTACGTGGGTTAGCTTGGGATAACTTGTGGTTCTAAGTACGCTACAAGAAAAAGGTCTATTTAAGACCAACATTTAGGGACGAGTCAATAATTTGGTCGCAAAAAGTATACTTATTAGGACAAGATTAAATTCTGGTCCTTAATATTATACTTTATTGCGAAGGAATAAAATATGGTCCCTAATTATTTTTTTAATTGGTCCCAAATTCTAATTAGGATCTTTGAGCGGGAAAAACTAATTAATAGGCGCCAATTCTTTTCTACTTAGCTTTTAATTGAAATTCTAAAAATTAAATTAAGGTAATAGATTATAATTGCTCATCTTTCAATCCTCTCTAAAGCAGCCATACGCGACTAGTACATCGATCGTCGACGCCGGCTGGACCAACCAATTTTGCAGAGGTAAATCTGAATTGGGCCTCTTGTTTCTTACTTTTGGTTCAAACCCTTTTCAAAATATTCAATTTTTCACAGTGAGGTTGCACTATAAATCTCTTCTTGATTGTGTTTTCATGGTGGAATTGAAGTAATATTACGTTATGGGGTTCTTGTTTTTTTTCCCCTTATCTTTCTCTATTTTTTCTTATGTTAAACCTTTAGATAATGAGTTTGAACTTGAATTTTGTTATGATTTTGATGGTTGGGTGGTGACCATTGGGGTTTTTTCGGACATGGGCGTTTCTGGTTTTCTTGATTTTTGTTGTTGTTTGATGGGATTGGTCAACCAAACACATGGGTTTATGGAGTTAAAGGGCTTTTTTGTCCTACCTTACTTTTGATGTCGAACCCACTTTTGGAGAATCCAACACTCGCTGATATTTTTGAAAAATCCAAGCAACATAGATTATTTTGATGAAGCCTTATCTTCTTTTATAATCCCTTGATCAAGTTTCTGCCATTTCTCTAGAGCAGCAGAGAATACTTAGTTCTATGTGTTATTGTTTTACCTGGGCATTACCTAATTTGGTCCTAGGATAATAAAGATGATTGTTGATGTTTACCTCTCACAACAATATAGACGAGTGTTGCGTATTGATGAATTGGGGTTCTGGTATATGTCTGCATGTTTATTTATCTACATCATAATGTATAATGCTTATATTACGCTTGCTAAACATTCTTATCTACAAATGTCTAAGTATTTTTGCTTAATGTGCCCCTCTGAACATTGTAGGTTAATCCTGATCTTGATATGGAGTTAAAGCCTCAAGCACAGCCACGGCCATATCAAGAGAAGAGTCTTAGTAAGATGTTTGGAAATGGTAAGGATACAAAATCCAAAATTTGATTGATATTTTCGTGGCATTCGAGAATCGAGGCTGTGGTACCATGTCATAGTTGATTGATAGATTTAATGCTATTGCCTATGGTTAAATAGTATGTTGAATGCTTCAGGAAGCGCAAGATCTGGAATTATAGTGCTGCCTAGTGGTGCCGGGAAGTCTTTAGTAGGTGTTTCTGCAGCAAGCAGAATAAAAAAGAGTTGCCTTTGTTTAGCAACAAATGTTGTGTCTATGGATCAATGGGCTTTCCAGTTTAAGTTGTGGTCTACTATTCGAGAAGAGTAGATATGTCGTTTCACATCTGACAGCAAAGAAAGATTCTGTGGAAATGTCGGTGTGGTGGTGACAGCATATAACATGGTTGCTTTTAGTGGAAAACGTTCTGAAGAATCTGAGAAGATCATTGAAGAAATAAGAAATAGAGAATGGGATTTATTACTCATAGATGAGGTAAATGTCTGGTTTTGCAATGTTTCAAGTTGTACCTTTCAAATAAGTATCCAGTATATTGCTTTTCGAGGTTAATGCAAAATAATAGTTTAGTTTGAATGATGTCCTTATAGCAGAAATATCATAGTCGTTTATGTTTCTGTTTAAGGAAGAACATACAATGGTTCGTACATACATACATACATACAGATACACATGGAGATAGATGTGTGTGCACACACACACGTTCATACTCGTTGTTTCAATATATATGCTTCACTTTCCTTTTTAGTCTCTTTTAAAAAAAGGCTCCTTTCTATATAGTAAGTTTTTAGTTCCAATATTCCCTGTTTACCTTTAGTGACACTGTCTTAAAGAATGACGCCGCTTGTTAAGACCATAAGATTCACTGGTATTATTGGTATGTTATACACACCTTAGTTTAAGAACACATGATTCAAAAGTCTTCTTGACATTCTTAAAATTCGGTCACAGTCAAGCTTAGAAAAATGAAACGCAGTGAGCATACATTATCCTATGTAAAGAAATATGATAGCTTTATCGATTTACTATTTCTTAGTTGGTTTATCCATTTCTGTGTAACTCTTGCACTTAGTTGTTGCCAATAAATAATGGTCAATTTCGTTTCACTCTTTCCTTTATTTGGAAACTAATAGTAATTGCTGATGTTAAAATTGATCTATTCTAAAATAATATATTTGTATTTATTTGAATGTTTATAATGTATTTTTTTACTCTACTGGTGCTATGGGCAATTTGGATGATTTTCATTTCTCCAAAAAAGTTCTGGTTCAGTACAAGTATCTTGTGGAAATACATGTTGCATAATATTTTACCAAAGGTTAATTTCAGCTTTGAGACTAGATATTAAAGGTAACTTTGAATGTACACTGGCATAACTATAAGGGTCTCTTTCTTGGCATTTATATAGGTGCACGTGGTTCCAGCACATATGTTTCGAAAGGTCATTAGTATCACGAAATCACACTGCAAACTTTTGCTTACTGGTACGCACTTCTGAAAGAGAGTTCTTGCAAATTGCAATGTTAATTTTGTTTGGCATTTCAAGAAAATTTAATGGACTATTTGGCGTACTTGACAGCTACGCTTGTCAGAGAAGATGAGAGGATCACAGATCTGAACTGCCTGCATTATTTCCCTTACCGATTAGGTATATAAGTAATTAATTTGGTATCAACCATTTTTGTCCTTGGATGCATTAGGAGAGAGGATTTCCCAATGTAATATTTAGTGCTTATGTTTTGGCATCAGATTGTTTTGTTAAGAGAATGGTTGTGGAGTGGAGTTATCTAGTATTTGTTAGGATAACATGTTTGGCCTTTCTGTAATAAAAGGAAGGGAGAGTTAATTTAAGGAAATATAATGGGTTCATCGTAACTTTTTGAGGTATGTACAAACCTTCCTTTAAGAAAAGTAGATTCTACTCTCTGTCGAGCCTAAAGTGAAATTAACACTGACCGTTTAGGAAACAAGAGTAGCTTGATGGAGTAGAGATATAGGAAAATGCTTTAATTTGTTCAGTTAGTTGCTGAGATGTCCAGTAACAATGAAGTTTCTTTTAGACAAAAACCTTTGGACCTCTTAGCCATTGTTACAACCAAAATAAGGTGTGGACAAGTAGTTTTGTGATTAAACTGGAAAGGAATTATAAAAATGTTGATCTATGTAGAAGTTTATATTCTTGCATATGTTAAATTTATCATTTTTCCTCTCTTCTCAGGGTCTCCATGCCATCAACATAGGAGATAGCAGATTTATGTTGGTTAGAGATGGATCTACTATTTTCAGATCCCCAGTGTAACATCATGATTTCAATTTTACGTATCAGCTGAAAAGTGGTAATATCAGTGATTCACCAAGCTCTGGGGAGGTCAGTTTATAATTGGTGGTCTTGCTATCTTGTATAACCCTTGGTATGAAGGTTCTTCTTTTGTAGAGTGTTTGAGTAGATAACTTACTACTCAGGAACAAATGCTAATTGAGAAGTCTTTATTGAGCTGTTTTTGCCACTATAAACAGTTAGTCTGAGTCAGCCGTAGAACTTTGATCTCTTTCCAAATCCCATGAATCAAATTACAGTTTCAAGAAACGTGAGACATCTAACTCATATAATTAAGAAATTTTTTCAGTGATAAGACATTTAACTCATAAACCATTCGTGGTGTTGAGTGATGTCTATTATTTCGGATAGATAGTTTTTAGTATTATCTTGTGGTTGTAGTATTATTGTTTGCAAACTGGACTAGTTGATTTCGTGTTTTTGTTGTATGTTTATACCCTTCTTGCTCTCTCCCTGCTCTTAGATGACCTAACTTTTGGATGATCTGAGTGAAAGTATTCTTGCAAACTGAATAATTTAAGATCTAATGACATTCTAACACCCGTTGCAGGCCCCTCACCTAATGTTGTTATGTGTTTATACCTCAAGTTGAATATTGTGTCAACTTTATATGTGGGGTATTTATCTTCACTCTAATTTTAATCTCTCTCATTCAGTCGATCTGTAGTCTATTTCTCTGTTAAAATGAATGGTTGGCTTCTGGTGCAGGTGTTTAAAATACCTGTTGCTCCAGGAGATGTCATCATTACTGGAACTGATGGTTTATTTGACAATTTGTACAACAATGATATAAGTGCAATAGTGGGGCATGCAACGAGATCTGGTTTACCACCTCAGGTTGTAGCTTAGAAGATAGCTGCATTGGCTCGGCAAAGAGCACAGGATAAAAACAGGCAAATTCCTTCTCTGTTGCAGCATAAGAAGATGGTTTTATTTACCATGGTGGGAAGTTGGATGATGTTACTATGGTTGAGGCTTACATAACCAGTGAGAAAAATGTACGAGGAGACTATACCCTGACCACCTGACATGTCCTCTCTTTTATGTTCATTATATGTTTGCGTTGTTTTTTCTGCCAGACACGAATATCTCTCTATCTTATCTAGTCGTTATATCCTTGATGATGAGTGCAATCCTGAGAAGAATGACTCTCATCCTCAGAGAAATGGTGGTCCAAGAGTGGAATGGCTGGGGGAGACAGAACGTGAAAGGGCCAGAATTGTGCGGGAATGGGTTGAGATTGCGGAAATTGTGAGAATTGCCCAACCAGAGCATATTCGTAGGGATATGTTTAGACTGTGTGGGAGGCAGGTTCTGCTTGATTTTCTTATGAGGATTGAAAGGGAAAGGCAGAGGGAACTTCAGGGTCTGCTAGAGCATCGTGCAGTTTCTGATTTTGCCCATCACAATCAGATTCAGGTTGGTTGCTGATTTATGCCTTTTATTCTTTATCCAGACTATGCTTTGTCCTCTATTTTTTGTGTTGCAGTCTTCTTAAAAATTTTTACTAAGCGCTCAATGTGTGCTTTGTGAGGTCGTGATTTTTATGGAGCAGAGTGTTGACCAGTTAAGAAGTCCCACATTCAAAAAATAAAGGTGGCAGAAATGCGGATGTTGCGTTGGATGTGTGGGCTGACTAGGGGGGATAGAGTTCGAAATGAGACTATCAGGGAGAAGGTTGGTGTGACTCCAGTGGATTATAAGATGCGGGAAGTCCGATTGAGATGGTTTGGACACGTGATGAGGAGGGGCATGGATGCCCCAGTTCATAGGTGTGAGAGGCTAGCTTTGGATGGTTTTAGGAGGGGTAGGGGTAGGCTGAAGAAGTACTGGGGAGAGGTGATTAGGCGGGACATGGAGCAGTTACAGCTCACTGAGGACATGACACTAGATAGGAAGATCTGGAGGACGCGAATTAGGGCAGAAGGCTAGGGTCAGTTTGGGTCGCTAGTGTAGGGAATTACTTGGTAGGGGTATTATTCTTGTTATGATACCTTGTTTCATGTTTTATTACGAATCTGTTTGTTTTTCTCTGTTTTCTATTACTTGTGGGTGTCGTATTTGTGTTATGCCATCTTGTTCCATGCTTTACTATGTATTTGTGTAGTATTTCGTGTCTCGAGCCGGGGGTCTATCGGAAACAGCCTTTCTACTTCTTTAGAGGTAGAGGTATGGACTGCGTACATCTTACCCTCCCCAGACCTCACTATGTGGGAATACACTGGGTTTGTTGTTGTTGTTATATTTTATATCCTTCTACAGTCACTACTCAGAGGAAGATTCTTGCATGAAAGGCCTGCTGAGGAAGAGAGACCCCCTTCAATAGCAGCAAGTGAACTAGTTCAGCTAAGATAATGTAACACTGTCTCGGGGCTGAGGTATGTAATATAGTGTCTTGTTCCTTTGTTTTGAATATTTAGATCTTTTTGTCTTTGTGAAACATGTTATACTAATTAATTGGCTTCACATCCATGCATTACTTTTAAAATGAACAATACAACTTTTTCTTTTTGAATTCTAAACAGGTTCCAGCTTAGGTATGATACTTTTCATTAACTCTAATAAAGTTTCATATGTATCTTACCATTTATATGCACTATATTTGGTCACCCCTACACGTACTTATTTCCAGAAAGTTATGGGTAATTTTTGAAGATAGATGCTCACATCGATCATATGATCAGACTGATTGAAGGGCAATATCCATATGTAATCGATGCTTCTAACTATGGAAACATTTCCTGTTATATCAAAAACAGGTACTATTACAGTTCTCTTGATTTGATTTAATCTCAATGTTGTTATAACTGCCTAAATTTGCATTATATTTGGAACATCAACTTCAATTTAAGTGTAAAAGTAAAGCAATATGGAATACTCGTCTCAAAGTTCTTTTATAATGCCTAACAACACTAACAATGTTCAGTTCATTAACTGAAGATTGACAACCAACAAATCTATTACTACAACCAAATTCACAACCAATAGTCAATCACAATACCAACTATGTATTCTTTAATATTAAGGCTTGCTCTCATATTGTTATTGTATCATCTTGGTTGTCAACAAATTAGCTCCATTGATTTTTCAAATTAAATTCAGCACATATTGCCAAATTTGTCATGGCCTTGACCATTGCAGGTATTTGTTGAATGAGTGGGCTTTATCAACGGATCACTAGCCTAGCAATCATGGTCAGTGTAGTGGCATGTACAATGGTTTCTCACTCCCCTTGAAGATCAGTTCTCCTACATTCGCTTCAGACAAACTAAACCATGGGTAGCTCAAAATAGCAATTGGACTTGGCACTTTTAAGACAGAAATTATTGGTGCTTGAACTCAAAGAGCCTAGGTAGCTGGATAAAGCTAATTTGAAATCTATATTAATAGTGTGTGTTAGTAGAGGATTTCAGTTTCTTTTTTTCGTGGAGTATTTGTGTAAATGATGTATATATGGTGTTCATGCGTATTTATGAAAGCGAATTATGGTAATTTTATATACATATATATATAGATATATACACATTTGATTAATGCCATTAGAAATTGTATAATTATATATATAGGGACAAAACTTTATCTGAATAGGCTTTTTAGGACCATTAAACTAGTGGTTGAAAATCTTAGAACCAAATGTACTTTAGGGATCAGATTTTTGTTGGTCACAAAATCTATTTAATCGGGGACCAGAAATATGGTCCCTAAAAGCAGTTTTAGGACTAGTTTTATGTTGTTCGCAAAAACTATTTTAGGGACCAACTAGTTTAACTTGTCGTAAAAGACCTTTAGCGAACGAGGTTATAGGAACGGGTGGAAACCAGCTTTCCCGTCGTTAAAATATAATTAGGACCAGGTAGTTAGGCTATTTGGGATGAGATATATCATCGTAAAAGGATAACTAGGATTGGATTTTTGTCCATCGCGAAAGGTTTTTAGGGACCTGCTTTGTTACGTCGTCGCTATTGAGCATTAGCGGTAGAGCCTATTAGGACGGGATGCGACCGGTTTTTTCCCGTCCCAAAAGACCAATTGGGACGAGATTTGGACTTTTTGGGATCAAATTTTCCTTCCTTATAGGCCATTTTTCTTGTAGTGGTACCATGTTACGACCAGGGGGTAGTCTCGGGTCGTGACATTTCCCTCTTTTACTCTCCTTTTTGCATTTGGGACAATGCAATGACTTTTGGTGGGGTGGGGTATCTTATTCTACATTTGATTATCTGTACCTATTGATTTTCCTTGATGGCGGTTGGATGGATTGTGGAGATATACCTTACTTTTTTACATTTTGATGCTTATTTAACCTTTGTAGGGCTTGATCTTCATGATAGACATTTCTTTGAATGTGGCCCTTATGGGGCATATTAATGATGATGTCGGATATTATCTTTTTCGAGCTTGTTCATGCACTCAATATAAATGTGATACCGATTGTGATTGTATTGGTATTGATGGTGCATTTTGGGTGATGCTTTGTGCATTGTTTTTGTCACCTTTTGTACATACATGTCCAATACACTCCAAAGGTTTTCTTCAAGACTCAGTTCTTTTCCAAGGATAAAACTGTGCTTTCTTTTCCTTTTAAAATTGTCTTTACTTTATTTATTTTCTTTGTCAAATCGAGTGGTATTTTACCCATGATGGATGTAAAGGCAACAATCTTAGGTGAAGTACATAGTCTTTTGAGTGGATTTGGAATAGGCAAAAGTTCAAAAATTCTTTCGAAATGTCATTGGCAAGAAATGAAATGATTTAGAGAAAAACCAAAAATATAGTTTTCTTTTTTAGAAAGAACAAGGATGTTTATGAGCTTTCTCTTGAGTGAGACCATTAAATTCAATTTTAGGCTTTCTCTTTACAAGGATGAGTCTTTTACTCAGAGTAACTTATTAAGCTCAAATTGTTCAAATTAGTTGGGAGACAATCTTTTTGATCTATGAGTACGATGCCTTGTATGGTGAGATCTTTGAATAATTCTTGTACATACATGTAGTCTAGAACTTGCCCCAAGTGTATCCAAATCAAAATCTTTGAAAATCTTGGTTTGTAGGATGGCTCAAGGCCATTTTTGATCTATCACATGGCTAAATTCTAACCTTAACATTGATCCTTGGTAACCCCTTTGAACCTCTTGCCCATTTTTCTTTCTTTTTGTAAAGATAACCATGCTATAACACCTAAACCCTTTTTGAGAATCTTCTTTTTGGCACTTAAATTTCCTTTAATACATCTCATGATTCTAAATAATAAAGTATTGGTAGAAACCTTTTGGAGGGTTGTGCAATTATAATATTGATGTAAGGTTGGTTCAAACTCCTAGATTGAGGGAAAATGTGATATGGTAAGATGAGCTAAGAAAGGTTTATGTAAGATTGTCAAATCATGTGCTTAAGAGACAAAAGACATGTTTGATAACAAAGTTGAATCGCCTAGCCTATAGAATCTGAAGAGAAATTAGACAAATGTGGGGATAAGAAGAGCTTAAAGTTGGAAAATATCTTGAAAAAATTTCAAAGAATTGAATAAAGAAAAGGTGGCTTGGATTTTTTGGTAAATGACAAGCTAAAGGATAAGGGAAACAAGGGAAATGAATTAAAGATGAATAAGGTGGATATTTGAAAAAATAGGGTAAAAAGGTATTAGATATTGTGTTGAAGGAGGTTTTTTTGTCACATGATCCATATATTCCTTACCGCACCATAAACCTTCATCTAGACACGCAATACCTTGGCGATTCCAAACTAAGTACGTCTACATTAATGAAAAAAAAACAAAGGACAAGCCTATGATT
This sequence comes from Capsicum pubescens, assembly GCA_030864215.1. NCBI lineage: Eukaryota > Viridiplantae > Streptophyta > Magnoliopsida > Solanales > Solanaceae > Capsicum > Capsicum pubescens. The sequence goes on along the minus strand of CM061540.1, from coordinate 207,893,433 downwards.
CTACTCATTGTACTTGAATTTCTTTGTGAGAGTGAGTGTGAATTCTTTCGTTATTTGAGCTCCTTTAATATTTGAAATGTATTGTGTGTGTGGAGGTAACTCTTACTTGCGAACGACATTGATACTTAGGGTTAGAAGGTGATTTAACTTCTCCCAATTTGGGTAAATAGGCAAGGTAAGTTACATTGTGAAGGTTGAGATGATCTTTTAAGATTTGGTGTCACCTCTTGCAATGCTTTATTGATTTGAAAGGTTTATTTGATACGAACTTGCATCCTTGCTTCATAGATATGTGCTTATTGAAAAATTTTGGTTTACTTATTGCCATGACATGTTTGGGAAGTCTTTATTGAGCTTTGTTTGCCTAGATCTTTAGTGTAGCTTTCTTTTGGGTGGTTTTGAGTTGTAACTACCCTATTTCATTAGATTATTCTCAGTTGCTTATAGACAAGCAATAGTTTATGTTTTGGGGTTGATAAGTTGTCAATGACTTGTTAGCAACTTTTAGGCTTAAATTGCCTTGATTTTTCATTGATTTGGTGTTAATATCATGTGTAATGCTAATTTGTGTTGGTAAAGGTTAAAAATGAAGATAAGAAAGCCATTCAAGTCAATGGAAGGTCAAATGTGAAATAAAAAAACCCTAAAGTGCAGAACGCCACCCACATAAGCGGGTGCCCAAAATGGCCAAAATAGAGTTATTTATTCCTAAGGTACGCCCCCTTGTGCCTAAGGATCACTCCATCTGCACCCAGTTTGCTCTGGATGGAAATTTTGTAATATCAGGTAAACTGGAAATTAGGGTCCAAAAGAGGGTTTTCAGCTTATTTCCACCATTATTAAACTGTTCTTGTACTTTTCTTAAGCTAAGAAACATTTTAAAGACACTCAAGTGAAAAAATAGTGTTTTTTATTGAAGATTTATTGAAATTAAACTTGGATATTGTATTTTCCTTATTTTCTATGGATCAATTTGAAGGGAATATTAGTATATCTCTACTTTCTCTCTCTACGAGTAGCTAATTCTTCTTCTTGGGATTATGTTTGAATAGGTTGTGATCAGTGCATGGGTTTTGTTTATTTGCCTTCCTAATTAGCTATTTGATATGGGTTTTGCATTCATTCCATGTTTTAACTAAGAATAACAAGTTACACACCCCATTTACCTTAGAACCTATATCACCCTTGACAAAAGGGATATGGGTGAGAAATGGGTGTGAACAATAACTTGAATTAGTTTATTTAATAGCATCTTTAGACATAAGGATGTTAATTGAGGCCATAGATTGGTAAAACTGTTACACTTATAAGGTGTTTGAAAGAACCCATTTGTGATAGTTGGTGTTTTATTGACAAATTGACACTAAAACCTCTAAATCTAGACTACCCATGACTTTTAGCTAAATTTGGACAAATAATCAAATACCCATGCATGAACCCATACCTAGTAAGGCATAACCCAATTCTCATCTACACTTGAATAATCTCTAATTATTTCTAGCTTCAAAATAGTACTCTCAAAATAACAAAATTGTTCAATTCAAAATCATTCAACCAAACCCCCAATTTTTACTTTGATGTCTATTTACTACATATTATGTGTCAACTCCTAGTTGACTTCTAACACTATCAAGCATTGAAATCCTTGCCTTACTCCCTGTGGACTCCAACCCCGTTGGGTTACTATATTGACAATGATCGCTTATATCTTAAGGGTGTAGTTTGGGCGTCTCAGTTTTAATGCCAATTCAAATAGCTTGTTATAGTATGTCAAAAGATCAATCCACCACTTATTCAAATAAGTATTATCAAATCCAATCATAAATGACAAACATGTTCAAAGATGAATCAATCGAGTATTAGTTTAGGAGTGAACATTACACCAAAACTAATGTCGATACTCTAATTCAACATACCCATTTCATTCACCAATTTAACCCGATTTTATTTCTATAAAAGTTTATAAATTCAGTTAACATCCTAGTCGTCAGTATGTTAAAAAACTATTCCATTAGAACCACTTCACTCTATTCAACTTATAATTTTAGCTTGAGTCATACACCTTTACACATCTTACTTTCTAGCACTTAACCAAACTTGACATTAGGTTATTAAGTTATAACACCACATTCTCTTTCATGATCAGTTCTCCTAACTATCTTTCAACAAGAATATCTCACATTCCATACACATACAACATCAAATTCACTTATTTTAAGGTGTCAAAATGAGTTTTATAGACTATAAGCTCACAAAATTCCTCTATTGTTGTCCACATTTATATATTGAACTTTTAAATCATCAAATTAGTTATATAAATACAACACCCATCAAAGCATCTACACAAATACATAACAACACCCAATTAGATTTATATATCCTTAATCCATGTTTTATCGATCCAAACTCTATGCCTATAGTCCTAAACATGAAGTTTACCATAAAAATTATGGGTATATTATGTATCTAACTGAAATACCCTACACATTGACCCTTGAAAAAATTCATGGGTTTTGGACATTTTGTCCATGGTACGGCTCTAGGGTACCAACTGTACCCTAGGATATGACTTGGGGTGTTTCTCTCATATGTTCGGCAATGGAATTTGGTTGGGATTCTATCGAAGGTACGCATCAAAAACATACTAGTCGTATGGAAGGATACGAGGAGTATGATGCTAAGTCGTATGAAGCTTGTGGACTAGTCTAGTTGAATTTGTCCAACATACGATTTGTGGATACTTTCGTACCCTAAGATACGAATTAGACCTAGACGTCTGTATAATGGTCAGTATAAGGGACCATAGGGTGTATAAGGTATGAATTAGGGTACCACTTATTTCCTAGGGTACGACTTAGGGGGTTGGGTCGTACCTTCTAGGACTTGGTTTTCAGCTTTTAAGTTGAGGGTAGTTTGAACATCTCCCATCTCGAACCCTTATGTACCTACATTATATAACCCTTGGTTTCCTTTCATAACACACTTTGAAGAATATATAAACTTAAAAATACTCTCTCAAACTCACTCTTGGAGAGTGGAGGCTAGGGTTTCTACTAGTGTTCTTAAAAGGGCTCAAGAGTCAAGTTTCTCTTTAGAATCTTCTTATATAAGGCATGTACTCCTTCTCTCATTGTTATTTCTAACTAAAGGAATAATTTAATGTGTTTTAAACATTGACTTATGAATCATAAATGGTGGTTTCAGAAAACATATGTTGAGGGTTTTGATGCATAATGTTGAATGTTGGTTTAAATTGTGTTTTCACATATTTTTGGTGATGGGTTGAACATATGGGTTCTTGTTGGTTGTGGTTTAACAAATGGGTCATGGGTAACCCTTATATTGATGGTTTATGCTTAGGTTTTTGTCTTGGTAAAGGTATTCCCTCAATATATTTGATTAAATGCCTAAGAGAATGTATTTACTTTATTGTTGAACTTTCATTGGAGATATTCCATGATATGGTTTGTTAATTGAACCCTAAATGGATTTGGATGGTTTTGCCTTGTTTAAATGATTTGAATGGTATAAATGGTTTAAGGGTTTTGGAATGGTTTTAAATAGTTTGAATGGTATAAATGGTTTAAAGGTTTTAGAATGGTTTTAAATGGTATGAATGGTTTGGAGTGGTTAAATAGTAAAGCCTTGATGGCAATGAAATTGATTTGATGAAAACCTTACGGGGTACACGAGAATCCCCCATGTGAATGAAATGATGGAATTGGTTTGAATGTTGAATGTCTTGTGGAGTACACGGGAATCCCCCAAGCAAAGTTTTATAATGAAATACATGTGGGGTACAGGGGAATCCCCTAAGTAAGATTAATAATGATGTACTTATGGGGTAAATGGGAATCCCTAAGTAAACTAAATAATGTAACCAATAGGGTACATGGAAATCTCCTAAGGTTGGCTAAAGACATTACTTGCAAGCAATAATCGGTATGACGATACCACTTATAATAGCCTTGATTATTTTACCAGAATGGTGGTTTGGTTGTGTTGTAATGGTTTTATTTGGGAAATAATGGCGGGGCTTGATATCTAATCGTGAAGGTTTGATTCCAATATATGGACACTAGAAAATCATGTTTACCAACATGAGGATAAGGCATGGAGACCCTATACTTGAGAGGTACACAGGAAGCCCCTAACACTTGTACATATGTATCATGGAGAGAGAAAGGTACACGGGAATCCCCTAGATCAATGTTATCTCCGGTTCGTTCGACTACATTCATCGGGTCCCATCTGAAGGGTGACACTAGACCCATATAGCCCATGGGTGGTTCTAGGACGATTAAGCTACACATACCCAGGTTAATGGTTTTAAAGGCATGCTAAACCCGATTCCCTTTCTCTGCATAGATTATATAATATATATATGTATATATATAAATGTATGGTTGTGAATGCATATGGATGGTTTACTTGGTTTTATTGGTTTAAATTATTTTATCCTTATCCATATTGCGTGTAGCGTTCACCCACTAACTCGTCTTTGGGTGGTTGCATCCCCATGCAATGCAGGAACCGACCATAGTACTTTTCCTGCTCATTGATTGGACTCAGGTACAATCGGTGTTGGATTGAAGTTGTGAGCTTCCATAGTTAGGAAGACGTCCATTTTATTTCATGGGTTACTTTACATTTATTCATCTTTTATAATCTTTGGTTTTTGGCTATAGTCGGGGGCATGTACTGACTAGCTACTCTTTGGTTTAGGTTTAGAGGCTTTGTATGGACAATTGTAGACTTGGGTATGGATTTATCATGTTTATATATATATATATATACATACACACATTAGGTTATTGTTTTCATTTTGATTTATGGTTTTGGTATGGTTAGTGGTTTCGATTATTGAACGGATTGACTTAGTTGGGTTAGCCTCGAATATAGGCTTATCCCAAAGTCATTACATTCTAATTACGCTATTTTTTTATATGTTCGGAGTTCATCTGACTCTAGGTATATGTGTTGGTTTGTTGGGTTGGGCATCGGATGGGGGGGGCTCCGGTCTGGGTTGGACTTAAGATTGCCCATTATGACAAGGCCTCGATTCGGGTCGTGTCACTAACCTAAATCTACTTCACATTAACTATAACCTACCTCGACCGAAGATCTTGGAATAATCAAGCCACACCACAGTTGTTCTTTCATTTGCTTCATGCCTCCATTAGTTCAGTTATCTATAAATCAATCAATTATAGGATTAATTAATGAATTACTCTGTGAATAACTACTTTGGAAATTAAACGCACGAATTCTATCCTTATTCATGGTATAAGCATTACCCAAGGGTAAATTAGCTATTTAATATTTCTATCATACTCAAGCCATCTCTATTATTCTACTTTTAAAGTTAATATTCCACCTTCATTGAATTAAAGATTTCCAACAATCAAACTTTATGTTTTAGAATGACAAATTTATGCTAGTAATTCTAGGTGATATTACCCCAATTCGTAGGTTTTTTCAAAAAATCTCATGAACCTAGGCTTCTTACCCTCAATCCTACCATTAAAGACCACTATAGCAATTCAAAGATGTAATTGGATTAAAAGACAAAGAAGATGATGGAAGAACTTACCTTAATGATGAATTCCCACTCTAGACCGTAAAAAATCACTTATAGGACTTTGGAATGAAGATTTTGATTTAAAAAACCAAAAACGATCAAAATATGCTTAAGTACTGCCTGTTTGTTGCTACAATGACCCGATTGTTGTTGAAGCAACTCGATTGTTATTGCAACAACTCGATTGTTGTTGAAGCAACTCGATTGTTATTGCAACAACTCGATTGTTGCTGTAATAATGCCAAATTTTCAGCACAAACAGTCTTCAGTAAAATAGTCATAGCATTTTACTCCAAAAGCAGATTAATGAATGGTTAGATGTTTTGGAAATAAAGACTCAAAAATCTTTATTTTGGTGGGTATTAGGCCTCATAAATCTTTATAGTCTAGGAGGGGTGCTTGTTTGAAGTTGGCCTTAGTGAAAACTCAAACCAAAACTCAATCAGTAAGGTTACTTCGGACTTAACTTTGTGTGAGGGATATTGTATGACCTTAATTCATGTCAAATTCACTCCCACAATAAGGAATTAACCCTATAATCTATGATTAATAAGGTTCTTATGTCTTTACAACCAATATTTTTAGTAATAATGGAACGAATTGTTACATGGTATCATAATAGTTGAAAATGAAAAAAATGAATTAGTACCTCAGAGAACAGTTAAGTGTTGGTGGATCTATATTGACTACTAAAATGTCACGACTCAAAAATTCAAGGGTCATGATAGTACTCATCGCGGTGAACCTTGACGAGTAAGCCTAGCACTTAAACTAATACATAAAGGGAAAAAGACAGAAATACCCGCAAGGTAAGGCTTCTTGAACCAAGCCGAACCACATAAGTATAAATAATGCGGAAAGAAACATAACCATCAATAAGTCAGAACTCCCAAAAACTGATGTCAAATATATAAGAACGTATCTAGTACAACTCAAATCCTAAATAAATACATAAGATATCCAAATACAAGAGAAACTTTATCTCAGAAATGAAAGTAAGGACATAGTTTATAATAAAGGCAGTGGAATACATCCAGACGCTTGAAAGTTAACCACTACCTTGAAAGCACCAAATGTCACCCAAATCAACCATGATGGGACACACTAGAACTAGGACCTGCACTTAAAGGGAGCAGTAGGCATGAGTACGGTCTACGTGTACTCAGTACTATCATATGCCGATCGAGCAAAGTAGAATATAAAACATACAAAATACATACTAAGGGCAGGTCACTTGCAATCAGAAAATGTCCCACAATGGTAGCTCGCACTGCTTGCACTAATATTTCTAATATACATATCTCATATATTGCAACAACACAACCAACTAAGTCATAACTATACGTTATATCACATACAAGTAGGGACTAGGAAGAAAATATATATACAAAATTGTCAAGTACAACTAACAGAAGATAGCAAAAATAAGATATGATAAGTCAATATGGAAATTTAAACACAACATAAACATAATAAAGTAGGTTCAATGTGTAAGATGATGATGATGATGATGGCGTATGAGGTCGTCGCACAACCTCTGTATACACCTACGGAGACAAGCCTCTTGATGTGGGACCCATGGGGGGTTCGTCAACCTATATACAATCCATAATCCATATACATATCTCCTTCCTAAAGCATCCCCCGAGAATGGTTTTATAAGGTATTGCAATATCTCATCTATGGCATATCACTAGGGAAGGATTTTATAAAAGGTGTTGCCAGTGTCTCTCAGGAATTGCCATAGTAGTACTATTTGTTTCATCAATGAGTATGATATGAGGATGCAATGCTCACAACCAATCACAATGATTATTTCCACAACCAACCACAATGATATATTTCCCCAATCAGTCGCAATTTTACATTCCCACAACCACGTGAGCCAATATCCACTAATTATTTCCATCCATCCATGAATTTCCACATGTTACATATGCCACCAAGTTTAAATATATTACAATACACCAACGGTACCATAAAAAGGCATTTTCAACAACCTAATACAATTACTCACATGTATTTTAGGCTATCAACATCACGTAGGACCCCACACGGTCATACATATTGTATAATATCTCAATTTCAATAATTACATCACATATAGGCCCCCACACAGGAACAACATGTAGATATCCATTTATCATGATTAGTTCTCACCCTTAACATTCATTTTGTACTAACATTTACTACCCAGCCTAGCTTGAAGGAGTTAAGCCATAACCTACCTAGAAGACCAAATAGCAACATTTCAACCATAAAGCCCTACTTCTCATGAATGGTCCCAAAATCAACTAAAATCAAGAAATATAGAATGTATGCATCAAAAAAAGGCTAACAATACCCATATTGTCCACTTTTGGTTTAAGGTCAAAATGTACCTTCGAAACATGTTTTTAAAAAAGAAGGGAAAAATTGTAATTTTACTTCAAAAATGTGTTCCTTATAACTTTAGGAATCTATAGCTGAAGATGCCTGTTAAATTAAGTCAAAAATAAGGTTCAAATCGAAGAAAATCTATTTTTGAGCTTTACTAGGTAAAACCAGAAATCCGTTTGAAAATCAAGAATCAAAGTTGATTTTAAGATGAAATTAGGAAAAAACTAGTGATTATAGGATTAAGAACATTCTTCAAGTGAAAACATTTAGAATTTAGGGATAAATCAAGTACTATGGTTTTGGAGTTTTTAAACAATTAACCAAGAAATTTGAGAAAGAAAAAGGGTGAATTCTTACCTTAAATCCGTAAGAGAATCAAGAAATAGATGTTAATCTAGCTTCCCAAGAGCCCACAAGCTTCACTTTTAAGCTCTTACACTTTTTTAGGGTTTAACTCTTAAGAGACAAGATGAAAAATGCGGGAAAATAAGGAAAAAAGAGGCTATTTATAATCATACTACGTTACAAGGTACATAAGGCATAAAACGCGTTCTTTAAATGAGTTTTACACATTGTGATCCAGTTTGCACCAGAAACCTGGTGCATCAAATTTTCTAAGTCCAGAACGAACTTCGACGGGATTCCTGGGATTAGTTTAGAATCTGATATACGTAAACGAACTATGTAACCAAACTAAATTTGACGCTCCGGACACCATGGCGGCATCTGAATTTCAAAAAAAAATAAAAAATTCTCAAAGTTGAACCCCAAAACCCAAAATCATAATTTTCTAACTTGAGGGTCAACATGATATTTAAAACCTGTAAAACCGACCAAATATGTTACCGCCCTCAAATTAACATTCAGGATCTGCTGGCGTAGTCTGTTCAGCCATCCATTGCACGAATCAAAAGATAATCACATAAGTCCATAATAAGGCTCTCGAAGCAACCAAAAACCACAATATTGTATAGAAGGCACCGAAATACATCAAAAACCATGCCAATCACACTCACATCTCAAAAATACCACAATACAACTACGGGGATGAGTAAAAAAGTCAAATCAAACAAAATCTCTAATTTCACATATTTCATCAAATTTCAGGTCGTTAGAACATCAACCACTAAAAATCTACTTTGTCCTTGAATTAAAGGCAAAAGAAATACCTGAATCCAAAAGAGTTGGGGATAAGAACAATGCATATCAGAATTGACCTCCCAAGTAGCCTTATCTATGGGTCGATGTCGCCACTGAAACTTAATAACAAGGATAACTGTGGAACACAACCATCTAATATCCCTAGCTTAAATGGAGACCGACTCCTCAACAAAATATAATAGCTCATCTAACTAAGACAACTCCCGATGAATGACATGAGACTCATCCAAAATATAATGGCAAAGCATAAAAACATGAAAAACTGGATGAACAACTGATAAATCTGGAGGAAAAGCAAACTTATAAGCCACATTACCAATAATCCGAAGAATCTTAAATGAACCAATATACCTGGGGCTAATCTTGGCCCTCTTCCCAAACCTCACCACACCCTTCATGGGTGAAACTCAAAGACAAACACGATCACTAACCCCAAATCTCAAGGATCGAAACCTACGATATACATAACACTTCTACCTATTCTGAGCCACTCTAAGTACATCCTGAATGATCCAAACTTTGTCTAAATACTTACGAAGTAAGTCCGCGTCTCGAGGTCTCACCTATGAAACATCAAACCAACCCACTAGGGAGTGGCAATGCCTACCATACAAAGCCTCAAAAGGACCATGTTGATACTGCAATGGTAGTTTTACCATACACAAACTCCTCTAAGGCCAAATATTGCTCCCACTGACCACCAAAATCCATCACACAAGCGCGGAGCATATCCCCTAAAACATGAATAGTCAGCTTTGACTGACTCTCAGTCTGGGGGTGAAACATTATGCTAAGATCAACCTGAGAGCCCAACTCATCCTAAAATTTCTTCCAAAAGTGACACATGAACACCTAACCTCAATCTAAAATTATAGACATGAGCACACCATGTAGTCGCGACCAACCTCTTAGCACTGAAGGATTCCTGAACAGAAATGAAATGAGCTAACTTTGTCAATCTATCTATGATAACCCAAAGACTATTTCAAAACCAAGAGATGTACGAGGAAAACCAATCATGGACTTAACCAGCAGACATCATATGAAACTAGCCAGGAAATTTTCTACATCATTCCTCATACCACCCTATCAGCAATATTGACTCAAATCACAATACATCTTAGTCACACTTGAATGGATGGAATATATGGAACAATGGGCCTCCTGTAAGATCAACCTGATTAAGTCACCCCCTCTTAGTATACAAACTCGGCCCCCAATCCTTAAAATGTCATTCTAATCAAGTGAAGTTCCCTTAGACTCACCACCCAACATATTTTATTGAATTGATCTCAATCCCGCACCATCAAACTGATGAGCTTGAATCTTATCCATCAAACAAGATCTTGCCTCCACAAATACCAAAACATGCCTAGGTGTTAAAATGTCAAGATAACTATCCAGTTAGCTAAAGACTAAAATTCTAAGGCTAAAGGCCTCTCCTAGGTTAAAAGATACACCAAACTACCTATGCTTATCTACTTCCAGCTCAAGGCATTCACAACCACGTTAGCCTCGCCTGAATGATAGAGAGAAGTCAAGTCATAATTCTTTAGAAAATAAAGCCAACGGTGCTTCCTAATATTATGATCTCACTAGGTGAAAAAGTACTGAAGGCTATGATGATCTGAGAAAATCTCACAACGGACTACATACAAGTAGTACCTCCATAACTTTAAAACAAAGATAACCGCGCACAACTCCAAATCATGGGTAGGATAATTTCATTCATGGTGCTTCAACTAACGAGAAGCATACGCAATCACCTTACCCTACTACATTAACACAACTCCTAACCCAACACCTGAAGCATTATAAAAGGTGGTAAAGCCCACACCCTCCTTATGCAAAGTCAATATAGGACCTGAAGTCAACAAATCCTTGAGATTTTAAATGCTTGCCTAACAAGCATTGGACCTTTGAAAGGAAATATTCTTTCAAGTCAACTTTTTCAAAGGAGCTACAATGAAAGAGAAACCATTATAAAATACTGATAATAACCAACCAAGCCAACAAAACTCTGTATATCGATAGACGAAGTAGGTTTAGCCCAATCACGAACCACTGTAATCTTGGTTGAATCAACCATAATACCATCCTTAGTCACCATATGACCCAAACATGAAACAAACATTTACCAAAACTCACACTTGGAGAACTTAGCATACAATTTCTTATCCTTCAGTCTTTGAGGCACAATCTGCAAATGCTCCTCATGATTAGCCTTACTAATGGAATAGACTAAGATATCATCTATAGATACAATAATAAAGGAGTCGAGATACGATCAAAACACCTAGTTCATCAACTCTATGAACGGTAGGGGCATTGGTCAACCCAAGAACATGACCAAGAATTCATAATGAACATATTGAGTCTGATAAGCTATCTTTGGAATATCCAAAGCTCTAATCCTCAACTGGTGATAGCCGAACCTCAAATCAATCTTCAAAAACACCACAACACCCTAAAGTTAATCACATAAATCATCAATATGAGAAAGAGGATACTTATTCTTAACCATCACCTTATTCAACTATCGATAATCAATACACATCTGCATAGTCTCATCCTTCTTCTTCACAACAAAATAGGCAACCCAAGGTGATAGACTAGGTCAAATAAATACCTTATCTAGTAAATCCCACAACTAAACCTTTAATTCCTTCAACTCGGGTGGGCCCATACTATAAGGAGGAATGGAAATGGGCTTGGTGCCCAGCTCAACATTAACAGAAAAATTAAGATCATGATCTGAAGGCATACCGGGCAAATTCATAAGGAACACATCTATAAACTCATGAACAACACAAACAAAATCCAAGGAAGGAGGTGAACCCACACTAGTATCATGAATATGAGACAAATAAGATAAACATTCCCTCTCAACCAACCTGTGAGCCTGAATAGAAAATATGATCCCTTAGGCCCTGGATGAAGCTCACCCATCTAAAATATCCTTTTTACACCTAGTGAATCAAAGGTTATAGTCTTAGAAAAATAATATAGGATAGCATGAAAAGGATCCAACCAATCCATACCTAAAATAACATCAAAATAAACCATACCTAACACAAAAAATCTACCAAGGTCTTACACCCAGCAAAAGTTACAACACAAGATCGGTACACTCAATCCACCACTAAGGAATAACCTACCAGGGTAGATACATGAATTGGCATGGAAAGAGGCTCACTAATAAAATAAAAACATAAAGAAAAATACAAAAACACATAGGAAAATTTAACCTGAGATCAAATAACATAGATGCGGGTCTAAAACAAATCATGTGATCACAACATCTAAAGCCTCTGCCTCAGGTCTGGTTGGTATAGCACAGCACTGCTCACGACTACCACCTACCTGAGTGGCACCATGAACACCACTACTAGATCTAATACCTCTTCTCCTCGCACATCTCGTAGTACCCTTACCCCTCACAGTTGAAATAAAAGTGTCTATAATTACATAATAGGAGCAGTTCTTGGCAACATAGCTAATCTCATCACAGACAAAGCAACCTCTACAACCCAACTCAGTAGAAAAAGATACAATTGGGCCCAAATAAACAATCTAAACTACTAAACTAGAAGATCCATCACCCAAACTCTACAAAGCCTCCTGCACCAGCCTACCCTAATATCTACGAGAAACTCTAAAACCTCTACCATAAGAAACCTTACGTCTGAGCTAACCAAAATATTGCACCTTTTTTGCGCCTCCCTGAGATGCCAAAGAATACCCTCAGTCATCTTAGCATAATCTACTATACTCTAAAATGATGCCGTAAATACAAACATCTGTGATAAAGCCAACTGAAGAAAGATATCAAAACCCTTTAAAAACTTTTGAATTATATCAGACTCAATAGAAATACTAGCATAAAAATATCTAGGTAAGGAATGAAAGAATGCCTCATACTCTACTACAGTTAAGAAGCCCTGATCCAAGAGGTCAAACTCATCACGCATCCAATCCCTCAGACTTTAAGGCATGATCCTCTCCAAAAATGCATCGACAAACTGATCCTAAGTCATATCAATAGAATCAAGAGGTTTACAACTAACCAGTAACCTCCATTAGTCTCTAGTAGTATATAACTAATAGGTAGTATAAGCAACCCTATGCGACTCAAGCAATCCCAAATTATGTAATTTCTCTCAATAATCAATCAGGGACTCATAGACATCCTTTTCCATAGTACCACTAAAACTAGGAGGACCAAAATAAGTAAACCTCTCAAACCTCTTCTAATTCTTAGAAAATATAATAGTACTCGCAAAAAGTAGAGGCATAGTGAATCTAATAGGTTAAGATCCCATTTGATGAGGTAACATAGAAAAAGGCTGAACTCTCAATCTCAAAACACCATGTACAGATGTCGATGCTAAAATAGGAGTAAGACTCGAGGTCTGAGGTGTACCCAAAATAGAAGCAGGTGCAACAGGAGGATCCACACTCTGAATTGGAGGAACACCCAGTATAATAAAAGGAGAACCCTCTAAACGGGTCAACAAATGTACCAATAACCCCTGTAAAATTCTAGAAAATGGACTGTGAAGAACTAGAGTGGAACCTATACCTCTAATCTACTCAACATGAAGATCAGGGAAGATTCCCCTACACTCCTACTAGATGTGGCTGAACTAGGCCCTATCTACTCCTTTGATTCTATCCATGACTCAAGGCCTGTCTTTTTAACTAAACTCTCTCCAAAAACAAGCTCCACATCTTTGACCTCGCGGGACCTAGTCAACGAAATCTATGAAAAAAAAGTATAACACAACTAAAAACATAAGGTATGAAAGAAATTCACACGATAAGGAATAAAATAAGAAAAGCTTCCTAAAGACATCATATAGCCTTTAGAAGATAGATACTTACATCTAGGTACTGATTTGTGAGACTTTATTAGACATTCCATTCTTACACCATTGAGACCAATGAAAATATGGCAGCTCTGACACCAATTTTTCACGACTAAAAATCCAAGGGTTATGATGGCACTCATCGCGGTGAACCTTGATGAGTAAGCCTATCACTAAAACTAATACAAAAAATGGAAATATAGAACAAAGTTGAACCACATAAGTATAAATAATGTGAAAAGAAACATAACCATTAATAAGATAAGATTCCCAAAACCTAATATCAACAGTATAAGAACATATCTGATACAACTAGAATCCAAAAGAAATACCTATGATATCTAAATACAGGAGAAACTCTATCTCAGAAAATAAAGTAAAGACAGTCTATAAGAAAGGTACGAGAATACGTCTAGATGCTTGAAAGTCAACCACTACCTTGAAAGCACCAAATTTTGCTCGAATAAACTAAATTGTGGAACACTCAAACTAGGACCTATAATGAAAGGTCATAGTAGGCGTGAGTACAGTCCAGTACTACTAAGTAGGTATCATAGGCCTATCTAGCAAAGTAGAAAATAAAGAATAAGAAATACCTACTAAGGGCATGTCACTTACAATAAGAAAATATCCCGCAATGGTAGCCCACACCACTTTCTCTAACAGTTGTAATATACATATCTCATATATTACAACAACACAATCAAGTAGAGCACAAGTATACATTATATCACATACAAGTAGGAACAAGGAAAAATATGTACATGCATGATTGTCAAGTACAACCAACAAAAGATAGCATAAATGAGATATGATAAATCAATATGGCAATTCAAATACAAAATAAACACAATAAGGTAAGTGCAATGTATAAAATGATGATGATGATGAGATGCACGAGGTCGTCGCACAACCTTGTTATAGACCCATAGAAGCAAGCCTCCCAATGTGGGTCACATGGGGGTTTGTAAACCCATATATAATCCATAATCCATATCAATATTTGCTTCTTATCACATCCCACGGGAAGGGTTTTATAAGATATTGCAATATCTCCTCCCCGGCACATCCCTTGGGGAGGATTTTATAAAAGGTGTTAGCAGTGTCTCTCAAGTGTTTCCATGATTGTACTATTTATTTTAGGAATGAGTATGATATGAGGATGTAATTCTCACAACCAGTCATAATAAGTACTTCCAGTACCAACCACAATGATATATTTCCACAACCAATTACAATGTTATATTTTCACAACCATATGAGCCAATATCCATATATTATTTCTATCCATCCATGAATTTCCATATATTTCATATGCCCAAAAGTATGAATATATCACAATACACCAATAGTACTAGAAAAAGGCATTTTCAACAACACAATTCAATTACTCACATATATTTTAGGCTATCAACATCACATAGGACTCCACATGATTATACATATTGCATAATATCTAAATTTTAATGATTACATCACATATAGGCCACAAAACATATATAGCCATTTATCATGACTAGTTCCCACCCTTAGCACATATTTTGTACCAACATTTACTACCCAACCCAATTTAAAAGGGTTACATCATAACCTACTCAAAGGACAAAACCAGTTTGCAACACTTCAACCAAAAAGCCCTATGTCTCATGAATGGTCTCAAAATCAACTAAAATTAAGAAATATAAAATCTATGCATCAAAATAAGGCTAAAAATATCCATATTTTCCACTTTTGGTTTGAGGTCAAAATAGACCCTCTGAAACTAGTTTTAAAAGAAGGGCAAAATCCTAACCTTACTTTAAATTTGTGTTCTCCATACCTTTAGGAATCTATAGATGAATATCAAAGTTAAATTAAGTCATAAATGAGGTTCAAATCGAAGAAAAACCATTTTTGATCTTTACCAGACAAAATCTTTGAAATCCATTTCAAAATCAAGAATCAAAGTTGTTTTGAAGATGAAATTAGGGAAAAACTAGTGATTTTATGATTAAGAACATTATTCAGTGAAAAGGTTTAGAATTTGGGTATAAATCAAGTACTAAGGGTTTGGTGTTTTTGAACAATTAATCAAGATATTTGATAAAGAAAAGGGTGAATTCTCACATTAAATCCATCAGAGAACCAAGAAATAGATATTAGTCTAGCTTTCCATGACCTACAATCTTAACTTTTAAGCTCTTGCACTATTTTAGGGTTTAGCTCTCAAGAGGCAAAATGAAAAATGAGCAAAAATAAGGCAAAAAAGGTCTATTTATACTCATACTAGATTACCATGTATATAAGGCATAAAACGTGTTCCTCAAATGATTTTTTACCCTTTGTGATCCCGATTGCAACAACAACCTGGAGGACCAAATTTTCTAAGTCCAAAATAGACTTCAACGATGTGTTTGGGATTCATTAAAAATCCAATATATGCAACCAAACTATGTAACCACACTTAATTTGATGCTCCAGACTCAATGGCGATATCTGAATTCCAAAAAAATATCATTTTCACAGAGTTGACCCCCAAAACCTAGAATTACAATTTTCCAAATCTAGGATTGAAATGAGATTTAAAAGCCGTAAAACTAGACCAAATATGTTACCACCCTAAAATTAATGCTCCGGATCAGCTTGCATAGTCCTTTCATCCATTTATCGTACAGATCAAAATATAACCACATAAGTCCATAATAAGGCTCTCAAAGCCACCAAAAAACTATAATATCACATAAAAGGCACCAAAATACATCAGGAACCATGCCAATCACCCCCACACCCAAAAATACCACAAGCCAACTATGAAGAGGGGTAAATAGTCAAATCACACAAAATCACAATTTCACATATTTCATCAAATTTCATGTTGCTACATAAAAGTTGAACATTACAAAACA
The DNA here is from genome assembly GCA_030864215.1 of Capsicum pubescens. Lineage (NCBI taxonomy): Eukaryota > Viridiplantae > Streptophyta > Magnoliopsida > Solanales > Solanaceae > Capsicum > Capsicum pubescens. The sequence goes on along the minus strand of CM061540.1, from coordinate 207,876,559 downwards.
AAAGGATCATTACCATTTACCATTTTTGGATCAGATGTCAGATTGAATCATTGGGCATGATTATTTTTGTTTTTTTGATAGATATTTTGATTATAATAAATTCATGATTACTTCAGAGGACCAAGAGAAAACTATATTCACTTGCCTTATAATACATTTATTTTTAAAAGAATGCCCTCTAATTTATGTTATCCACTAGGCATTTTTCGAAGATGCATGATGAAAATAAGTGCAATTATGATAGAAAAAATATTGAAGCTTTTCATGGATGATTTCATTGTCTTTGGGTATTCATTTGATAAGTTCTTAAGGTACTTATATGTAGTACTTTCTAAATGTGTGGAGACCAACTTAGTTCTAAATTGGGAGAAATTTATCTTCATAGTTTAAGAAGGAACTATGCTTGGGCATAAAATTTCATATGGAGGTATTAAGGTGGACAAGACTAAGGAAGAATCTGTTAAGAAATTGCCACCTCTATTATCTATAAATATGGAGTGCAGTTTCTTTGATCATGCATGATTTTCTAATTATTTATTAAAGACTTCTCCAAGACTACTTCTCTGATATGCAAGTTTCTAGAAATAGATGTTGATTCAAATTTGATAGGGACTATATTAAGGCCTTTGACGAGTTGAAGCAAAAGTTGGTAACTAAACTTGTGATCATTACACCAGATAGGAAAACCACCTTCATTTTATGTGTGAGGCTAGTAATTTTAGTTTGGGCATAGTACCTGGGAAAAATAGGGATAAAAAGTTCCACCCTATCCACTATTCTAGTAGAACCCTTGATGCAGCACAAAAAAGAACCGCTAGCCATAGTTTATACATTTGACATGTTTTTATCCGACTTAGTAAGCACCAAAGTAATTTTATACAAAGACCATATAGTGGTAATAAAGTACTGGTTCGCAAAGAAGGGTGCTAGGCCTAGAATAGTTAGATGGATTCTACTAATAAATGAGTTTTATATAGAGTTTTGAGATAGAACAGGGTCAGAAAAACAATTAGCAGACCCCTTATTTTAGATTTAAGGACTGGGAGCACGTAATAGATAAAGAATAGTGTTATGAACCAATTGCCCCACATTGTAAATATAGAGAAATGCTAAGGGGTATTTAGTCCAAATGGGTTCTCCCACCTATTAGACTACTCTTTTGGGTTGGGCTCTCCCGATTGGTTTATAACATTGGTGCTTTCATTGAGAGTCCCACGCGTTGGGCCGTGACTCAGAGAGGTGGACTACATACTAGGAGTGGTGGCCTGGACCTAATAGGGGTGCCAACCATAACCAACTAGGCATAGCCATGACGAATGAGGATTGATCCACGTATGGAGCCATGTGTTAGGCCGTGACTCGGAGTGGTGGACAACGTCCTAGGAGTGGTGGACTGGACCCAAGAGGGGTGCCAGCCATGACCAACTGGTCCTAGCCATGACCAATAAGGATTGATCCACGCATGGAGCCATGACTCGGAGTGGTGGCCTGGACCTAAGAGAGGTACCAGCCGTGACCAATGAGGTCATTGGTTCTCAAGCGAAGGAAATTATTATGAACCAATTATCCCACGTTGGAAAAATAGAGAAATGTTAAGGGGTTTATAGGCCAAATGGGTTCTCTCACCAATCAGGCTAGTCTTTTGGGTTGGGCTCTCCCTTTGGTTTATAACAAATAGTCATCAAGAAATTCCCTAATGAGCAATTATTTATAGTTAAGAACCCTGAGGTACCATGGTATACAGATATGGTAAACTTCAGTATTAGCATTATTTACCCACCTTGTACTACTCAAGAAAGTAAAAGAAAGCTTAGGAATGACAATAAATTTCATCACAGGATGGGCCTTTTCAACACAATACAGGACCAGATCAATTAATAAGAATATTTTTTCCATAATAAAAGGTTAGAGCCATTGTAGAAAGTTTCCACTCATCACCTTATAGTGGTGATACAAAAACTGTAAAAATTCTATAATTAAGATTTTATTGGCCAACGTCCTTCAAAGATACTCATCCATTGATGAGAGCCTATGATATCACTTAAAGAACTAGAAACATCTCGATGATAAGAGATGCCCTTAGATGAAATTATGTAGATTGAAATATTTTATCATTAGGGTATTGACTTTATGGGTCCATTCATCCAATCTCGAGGTAACATAAATATATTAGTAACTATAGACTATTCATCAAAGTGGGTAGAGGCAGTAGATCATTGCCCACAAATGATAAAAATATAGTGGTGAAGTTTCTAAAAAAAATATCTTCACATGTTTTGGATAATGCCATGAGCTATTATAAGGGATAAAGGGACCTACCTTTTTTAATAAATATTTGATAAGCTATTATATAGGTATTATGTGAGATGCATTCCACCCATAGACAAGTGGACAAATTGAGATATTAAACAAAGAAATCAAGTGAATCCTAACAAAGTAATTAGCATAAATTTGAAGGATTCGGATATGAAGCTAGATTATGCTCTATGGGCCCATAGAATAGCCTATAAAACTCCTATTGTTACATCCTTTTATAGGTCAATTCTGGGAAGGCTTGTAATTTACTTGTGGAACTAGAGAATAGAGCTTACTGGGTAGTAAGTAAGATAAACTAGGATATGAAAGAAACCAATGAAAAGAGACTCAAATAGTTACAATATTTTGATTATTTTTATTTAAGAGCTTATAAAAATGTCAAGTTATACAAAGAGCAAATGAATAGATAGCATGATAAAACTCAACATAGGGTATTTGAATTGGGATAATGGGTGCTTTTATATAATTCAAGGCTGAAACTATTTGGAGAAAAATTGAAATAAAAATATATTAGACCTTAAGAATAGTAGGGATTACACCATATTATAACACCTTTGGTTTTTGGTCCTTTGAAATTTTTGAAATTTTATCCTCACTATCCTGACTACGACATACCCTATGAGTCATGGGGAGTCTTGATGAGTCATTGGACCCAAATCATATCCTGACCAGAGTGTCTCACTATGAGTCGTGAGGAATCTTTATAGGTCATTGGTTACAAATCATAGGATGTCCAGTACATACCCAAATGGATGTTGTGTTGACTACAACTGGACCCTACGAGTTGTAGTATCCCATTACGAGTTGTATTCGGTGAGTCATAGAGTCAATAGTATATGTGTGACCTAAAAATTATCTTGTCTATGACTCATGGTGATGAGTCATAACGGATCCTTACGAGTTGTATAGTGACCTGTAGTCACTGACAAGTAAATTTCAGCTTTTAACTTCAGGGCACTTTGGACAATTCCCTTCTTACCCAATTAAAATCACACATTCATTAAGCACTAAAAGGGGTTATTTCTTATTCATAACATAATTAAATAATCTCAAAACTCTCTCCAATTCTCTCAAGAAAAATACTTAGGGTTTCCAAGAAGTAGGTCATCCTAGGGCTCAAAGGTTGATTTCTTCCAATAAAACTTTGTATTTTAGGGATGTTACTCTTCCCTAATTATTATTTTGTAAAGGCATGAATTTATTACATAGTTCAATTGAATGATTTTTTAATATGGGTTTCCAACATGGTTGAGGGTTTTGACATGGTCGCTCCTTGAATTATTTTCCCATGAATTATTATACATTGCTTATGCTTTATTAATGGTTTTGAACTTGTCGGATTCATGGAAATGGTGAATAAACTAAGGGGTCATGTGAAACACCCTAGGTTTTGGTCCTTGGAAAGTTACTGGGTTTTGAGTCTATATTGATCATATGACTCAACATACGAGTTGTATGGTGAGGATACGGATCGTGTGACCCAATTTGTATGCTAACCAGTGTTTTTTTGGTTGAGTTTATGGATTGGTTATGATTTGGTTGTGTGGGTCGTACGGTTAGTGATGGGTTTCTTGGTTGATCCTTTACTTACTTTAAAACTCGGTGATTTGACTTTTCTTTAAGTATGAGTAGTTTACTAATAGACGTAAGGATAGTGTACAGTGGTATGATCTAAATCGTATATTGTCCAGTGTCCAGCCTAAATATTTCTGCCTAAGGTGTGGGTTGAAGGTACTGATCGTATGATCATGGTACGATTAGGGAAATGAGAGTTTTATGGTGGACAATGTGTGATGTCTAATATCTTATCTAGGATACCAGTGGTGTGTACCACTCATATGATGTGGGTATGATTCAAAGGGGAGTCATACCTTCTTTGGGGAATTTTTACAGTTTATGTTGGGGGTAATCTGGACATTTTTCCTCTCAACCCTTTATGACCACACGACCTAAAATACTATTAGGCCATTATTTACTTTATTATTATAATCTCAAATACTTAGAAAATCTCTCTAAACTCTCTCAACTCTTGGGTTAAGCAAAGGCTAGGGTTTCCTTCAAGGCGGTCAATTAAGGCTATAAAGGGGTGATTTTTCTCTGTCTTCTTCATAATCTAAGGCATATTACTCCTCCTTCATTGTTAGTTCAACTAAAGGCATATGTTATGAATGGTTTTATGGCATAATTATGATATTATTTTGGGTTTTGAATTATATGTTGGGGGTTTTGGTTATTAATGGTTGATTTATATTTTCCCATGTTTTTACTTATGATTTTCATATTATAATGGTGGTTTGAACATTTGGATGCATGATAATGGTCAATTGGTACTAGGTTTTGGTTTTGGAAACTATATGCCCTTAACATATTTGTTAAAATGCCTAAGAGAATGTTATTATTACCTAGTTGGACTTTTATTGAAAACTTGCATTGGTATAATATGGTGTTGGGACCTAAATTGGTTAAATGGTTTTAATGGCTAAATGGCAAGGCCTTGGTAGCCATAGCTTTAATTTTAAAAACCTTGTGGGGTACATGGAAATCCCTCAAGTGAATCGAATAATGTTACCTATAGGGTACATGGGAATCCCCTAGGTGATTGGCTAAGGAAATTTCTTGCAAGCTATAGTCAGTATAACAATACTAATTCTTATATCCTTGGTTAATAATATGGAATTGGTGGTTTGGCTGTGTCCTAATGGTTTTAATTGGGTAATAATGGCAGGTGTGATAGCTAACCGTGAAGGTGTGAGTCCAATGGACAGACATTAGAAACTCATGTTTGCCGATATAAGGATTGGTCATGGAAACTATGTACTTGTGGGGCACAAAGGAATCCCCTAAGTTAAACTTGTATTTATGTATCATGGAGGGTAAAGGGTACACAGGAATCCCCTAATCCTATGATATCTCTAGTACGTGTGGCTATATATACTGGGCCTATTTAGGGGGTAACACTGGACCCATATAACTCGGTGGTTCTAGGACGGTTAAGCTATGCAAACCCAGGTTAATGGTTTTAAATGCATGCTAAACTCGATTTTCTTTCCCGAAATAGATTATATATATATATGGATGTGAATGATATGGTTATTTACTTTGATTTAAATTTTGGCATTATTTTATCCTTATCCTGAGTGCATGCTCGCGTTCACCCGCTAACCCATCTTTGGGCACTATATACCCACGTGATGCATGAATCGGCTATACTATTTCTCCTACTCACTGATCAGATTTGGGAATAGCTTAGAGTTGGATTTAAGTGATGAGCTTCCATACTCTAAAAGGCTATATTTCATGTTATGATCTTTTCATCATACTTTGGTTATTTCTCAGACTTTGGTTTTGGCTATGGTCGGGGGCATGTCCCGATCGAATTCTATTTTAATTTTAGATTGGGTCTTTATGAGACTACTGTGGGTTGGTATGGGTGGTGTCCACATTGGTATCAACCTTGGCATTGTTATTGGTACTATGGTTGATATTGGTTGACTATATTTGATTTTTAATTGTTCCATCTTATTATTTTATATAATAGTTATAGATTGGTTTACGTTATGGTTGTTAGCTCAGTATTGGATGGTTTGACTTGTTGAGTTGTTCATGGTCATGGACCTATCCTAACGTCTTGTATGGTACATAACTCTATCCTGTTATATGTTCAAAATTCATCCGACTCAGGGTATGTGTTTGGAGGTTGATTTGGGTATCGGGGTGGTCCCCGGTCCTTGTTGGACTTGGGATGCCCATTATGACAAGGCCCTAGTTTGCGTCATGTCAAGTTGGTATCATAGCCCTAGGTTCATGGTCAATTGGGAGTCTACAAAGTCGTATCGAGTAAAGTCTCTTTTAAGGGTGTGTAGACCACCACATAAATAAGGGAGAGGCTACAAGGCATTTAGGAATGTTTCTATTTCTTATGTTCTTTTTTCAAGGCTTGGAGTCTAAGTCTTGGAATCTTCTCTAATTCCTATTTGTTCGCTTTTTAGATTAGTCCTCGATAATCTAAAGTTCATGGAAACTCTTCTGTCCCAACTGGGGATGATGTTAATGGAACACACTCTACTCATGGGATCCATACTCAGTTTAGGGGTCTAGTTTTGGATTGTTTTAGAGTTTCACCGGTTCCCTCTAGTCATTCTCATGTTCCTCAGGTTGATGTGATGAACACTGAGTTTCATCAGTCTATTCATATGTTGACATATTTGGTAGCTACTCAGTTTGAGCATGGTGTTCATATTACTCCATCTTCTGAGGCCACAAGGGTTGGCCAATTTATGAGGTTGAACCCTCCGATCTTTATAAGTGCTAAGGTAAAGTAAGATCCTCAGGGTTTTCTAGATAAGAAAGAAATGATTTTTAGGGTATGCATTCCATGAAGTGGAAAGGGTGGAGTTTACAGCCTACTAACTGAATGATATGGTGTACCATGGTACGAGGAATGGTATTAGGCATGGGGTAACATTAGTGAGTCATTACTGTGGGAGGATTTCACTAATGCATTTCTGGACTGTTTTTTTTCTCAGGAGTTAAGGGAAGTAAAAGTGGAGGAGTTTGTTAATCTAAGCAAGGGAAGATGTCAGTTAGGGAGCATTCCTTGAAGTTTCATCAGTCGCCTTAGTATACTCTGAAGATGGTGTCTGATATGAGGGCTTAGATGAGAAAGTTTACTTGGGTACTGTATCATGAGTTGATCCTTGAAAGTAAAATTGCCTTGTTGATCCAGTACATGGATATCTCTAGGTCAATTGTCTATATGCAATAGGTAAAGAAAGAGAAAATAAGTAGGATGAAATAGGGGAGAGAAAGGGTAAAAAGTTTAGGTTGTCTGAGTAGAGTGGTGGCCAACAGCAAAATGGCAGGGTGGTGGCCAATAGTAGAGTGGTAGGGATGGTGGTAAGTGGCCCAAGAAGAAGTAGGGCAACTCTGGGTCTTATTTGATATCTAGTGCTCCCTACCCAAAGTCGTCAGGTAATAGACGTTTCCATGGTGGTGAAAACTTTGGGGAACAGGATGCCCAATCTTAAGCTAGTGGGGTTTAGTCGACTCCATCATGTCCTTTCTACAGGTTCTGTGGTCGTCTATATAGGGGTTTATGTGATGAAAGAAGGGATAGGTATTTTGGCTGTGGTCAGCCAAGATGCTCATAAACTGTCCTATTGGTAAGGTTGCCTCTTGGGCAAATAAATTTCTTGTTGTTTTGTCTTCAACTTTAGCACTAAAGGGTGCACCCTCAAGTTCCAGCACTGGTCAAAATTTTCTTTATGCTCTCACTACACAATAGGAGTCTGAGGCATTGCCTGATGCCATGACTGGTATATTGTAACTCTTTTCTCGTGATGTATATTATTTACTTGATCTGGGGTCCACTCTCTCTTATGTGACTCCCTTTGTGGTTGTGTATTTTGGCTTTGGTCCAGATTGTGTTTTGGACCCTTTTTCTATTTCTACCCTAGTAGGTGACTCTGTGATTACTAAAAGAGTCTATAGGGGGTGTTTGGTATCTATTGGTAGTAAGGAGACTTTAGTGGATTTGTATGAATTAGATATGGTTGATTTTGATGTTCTTTTAAGGATGGATTGGTTGCACTCATGCTATGCGTCCCTAAATTTTTGGACCCATACGTTTGTCTTTAAAATTTCCTAATGAGCCTATTATTGAGTGAGAGGGTGGTTCCCTATCTCCTAAGGGGAATTTTTTATCATATCTTAGTGCTTAAAGATTAATCCCCAAGAGGTGTCTCTATCATCTAGTCTGGGTTAAAGATTCTAACTAGGAGGGTCTTTCTTTGCATTTGGTTCCAATGGTGAATGAATTTCCTGAGGTTTTCCCTAATGACCTTCCTGGTGTTCCTCTGGATAGGGGAGTTGATTTTGGGATTGATCTCATTTCGAACACTCTTCCAATTTCTATCTTCTCTTATAGAATGGCTCTGATTGAGTTGAAAGAACCTAAGGAGAAACTCAAAGATCTTTTCGATAAGGGTTTCATCCATCCTAGTATGTCCCCATGGGGTGCACCGGTATTGTTCGTGCGTAAGAAGTTTGATTCCCTTCGAATATGTATTGACTACCAATAGTTGAATAAAGTGATAGTAAAGAACAAGTATCCTCTTCCAAGGATAGATAACTTGTTTGATCAGTTGTAGGGTGCCAAATTTTTTTCTAAGTTTGATCTTCAATTTAGATATCATCAGCTTAAAATTTGGTAAGTGGATATCCCAAAGACTTCTTTTCGTACCCGATATGGTCACTTTGAGTTCTTGGTGATGTTGTTTGGTTTGACTAATGCCCCGGTGGATATCATGAATTTGATGAATAGGGTCTTTCATCAGTTTTAGGATTTATTTTTCATTGTCTTTATAGATGATATTCTGGTGTACTCTAAGAGTGAGGTGGATCATGTCAATCACCTCTGAATTGTGCTGCAGACCTTGAAGAAGAAGCAGTTGTATGCCAAATTTTCTAAATGTGAGTTTTGGTTGAACACTATCACTTTTTGGGTCATATTATTTCTAGTGAGGTGATCATGGTAGATCCTCAAAAGGTAGTAGTAGTTAAGAAGTGGCCTAGACCCAAGACTCCAATCGATATTCAGAGTTTCTTGGGTTTATCGGTTTATTACAGGAGGTTTGTGGAAAGGTTTTCTTCTATAGATTCCCCATTGACTAAGTTGACTCAAAATAAGGTAAAGTTCTTGTGGTCTAATGCTTGTGAGGGTAGTTTCGAGAAGCTGAAAGATAAGCTAACTTCGGCTCCAATTTTGACTTTGCCTGAAGGCACTGATGGTTTTGTGGTTTACTATAATATGTCCCGTGTGGGACTTGGTTGTGTTCTGATAAAACATGGTAAGGTGATAGCCTATGCATCTAGGTAGTTGAAGTTGCATGAGAGGAATTATCCTACTCGTGATTTCAAATTTTTAGTTGTGGTATTTGCACTAAAAATATGGCATCACTATTTGTATGGGGTGCATATGGATATCTTTTTTTATCATAAAAGCCTATAGTATGTGTTCACTCAGAAAGAGATTAACCTCATGCAAAGAAGATGACATGAGCTTCTCAAGGACTATGGAATGAGTCTTCACTACCATCTAGGTAAAGCTAACATAGTTTTTGATGCTCTTAGCAGTTTTTCCATGGTGAGTCTTACTCATGTAAGTAAGGTGAAGTGGGAGTTGGTGAAGGATATTCACTATTTGGCTATCCTTAGAGTTTGCCTCTTAAACTCGAAGAATGGTGGTGTGTTCATTCAGAAAGTGGAGCAGTCATCTCTTGGTGCTAAAATCAAGGAGAACCAGATGTTAGGTCCTATCTTGATAAGGATCAAGGGTGATGTTAGTGGTCAGAAGGTGATGGCATTCGATATTAGTGGTTATGGTACCTTGTGGTACCAAAGAAAGTCATGTGTTCCCAACGTTGATGGTTTGCGAGAAAAGATCTTGGCTGCAGCACATGAATCACGCTATGTTGTTCATCTTGTTTGATGAAGGTGTATCATGACCTTATGGAGATTTATTGGTAGAATGGTATGAAGAGGGATATGGCTGATTTTGTGGCTAAATGCATGGTGTGTCAACAAGTGAAAGTTGAGTTCATGAGGCTCTGAGGATTTCATTAATAAATTGAATTGCTTGAATGAAAATGGGAAGTGATCAACACAGATTTCATTACCGGTCTTTCTCGATCTCCTAATCAGTTTGATTCGGTTTGGGTTATCATGGACAGGATGACAAAGTTAACTCACTTTTTGCCAGTACAGACTAACTTTTTGGGTGAGGATTATACGAGGTTGTATCTTCATGAGATTGTGAAGCTGTATGGGGTGTCTGTCTCTATCATCTCTGATCGTGGCATGCAGTTTACATCTCATTTTGGGTGATCATTTCAGAAAGGGTTGGGGACTAAGGTGAATCTAATTACTATTTTCCATCCACGGTCGGATGGGAAGCCAGAGAGAACTATTCAGACATTGGAGAACATACTGCGTGCATTTGTGATTGACTATGGTGGTAGATAGGTTGAGCATTTACCTCATATAAAGTTTTCTTACAATAATAGTTATCACTCTAGCATTGGAATGGCTCCATTTAAAGCCTTGTATGGTAGAAGATGTAGATCTCCTATTGGGTAGTTTGTGGTTAGTAAGGTAGAGATGTTTGGCTCGAATTTGGTTCACCAATGTATGAAAAAGGTAAAGGTGATTCGAGATGGACTTAAGGCTGCCCAAAGTTGCTAGAAGTCCTATATGGATATAAGGCAAAGAGTATTAGATTTTGAGGTTGGGGATAGGGTGTTCTTAAAGGTATCAAACATGAAGGGAGTGATGCGGTTTGGTAAGAAGAAAAAGCTCATTCCCTATATGTGGGTCCTTACTTGGTTTTGCAATGGGTTTGTAAGGTCGCATATGCATTGGAGTTGATTTCTAGTTTGAAATCTATTCATCCGGTGTTCCATGTTTCTATGTTTAGGAAGTGTATGGGTGATCCGTCTCAAATCGTGCCTGTTAGAGATATTGGTATCTCGAATTCTTTGTCCTATGAGAAGGTACCGATTTAGATTTTGGATTGGCATGTTCGTCGATTGCGTACCAAGGATGTAGCTTTGGTTAAAGTTCTATGGAGGAACTACAAGGTTGAAGAAGCTACTTGGGAAGCGAAAGAGGACATGTAGTCCAAATATCCGTTCCTATTTTCTACTCCGGGAATTCGTGTGGAAGGTATGTGTTCTTCATCATACTTTTGTTTTCAAACTTTGTTAAAGGAAAGAATGATTTCCTTGCATATTTTTTTTCTAACTTAGTTAAAGGTTAGAGTCGAGGTGTTAGGGTATTAATCATGCTTTTATTGACTTGTTCCATCATACGAAGATGAATGATCCAAGTGGGGGAGAATTGAAACACCCTGGGTTTTGTTCCTTGATAATACTCAACTTACACATCAATTTAAGTTCAGGGGGGTCGTTGTCAATATATTTAACCAATTAAGAGTCGGGGTCTAATCCATGAGGAACAATGTGAGTGGCGATTGAATATGTCCGAAATAAAAGTTACTTGTTAAGTTCAAACCTATGATACAAGATGGTTTGGGGATTTTCAATGTTTTCTAGTGTGAAAGTAATTCTTGGTCTTCTAAAGGACTAATTCGAGACTAAGAATAATTAGAGTATACTCAATTAAAATAGATATTGGGACTATGTTTTCCTAGGGGTAAGTTATGCATAGGAACATGATAATTCAATGCAAATTCTAATCATTGATGATGTGGTAGGCTAGGTTTAAGGTCTCTAAGGCTAGTTTTTCATCAAAGCCTTAAAGATGTCACTTATTGACCCTTTCGAGTACTTAACTAGTGTGTCAATTAAAGCCACCTAATACCTCAATTGGGCATTCCTATTTCTAGAATGATACCCATGGTATAGTCGACCTCCTAATCACCCTTATGTCTAAGATAGTGAAAAATTGGCAAGATATACCCATAAATTATCTACTATTGCTTTGGTCCCACATCCCTCTTGTAAGGATGATGAGGGTTCCTAAAGTTCACCCAAACCCCTCTTTTCAAGGATGGTTTGAGCTTTCAAGTGCTTGGGATTTTCATCCATCAAACCCATTTGGGTATCTGGGGCTTTCACCCACCAATCCCAACCATTTTAACCAAACAATAGTAGAACCCATCATCAACCAACTAGAATCTACACAAATATATCACAACCCACACACAATTGCATCTTATTCTCTTATAATTCCAAGAGGTAGATCTAGCAAATCATAATGGTATTAAACACAGATAAACAAATATTCCCATCAAAGTTATCCATAAAAAAATAAAGAGAGGGCAAATGACACTTTAGAATCCAATGAATCTTTAATGGGTGATGCCAAATCTACACTTAAAAGTCACTCTAATGTCTTCTTAGCTCAAGATTAGTACAAGTTTTGCTCCAAGCTCCAAGAAATTACAAAAACCCTAAACTAAGGATAATAGGTAGAGTTATAGAATGATGAATTGTCCTCTAATGAGGGTTTTGAGCCCTTTTTGTGAGAGTTGGGATCACCATTGTGGAATGACAATTTTGCTCCTGGCTGGAAATCCCGCTATACTACAATCGCACTAGCTTATCCATGATCGCAACTCCGTAATCACTTCATTCTTCAAGCGGTCGTGGATTTTTGACTTTGTTGACTTACCGCGATCATGGTGGCCCCGCGATCACGATACTTGATGCCTAGTCTGCATAGGTTTTCCAACTTTTGCACTTCTTTTCCCTTTTTGATCATTTTCAGCTCAATCTCATATCCTTCTATGTCATCACCTGTACACCTACAAAATGTGGAAATTAGTGTATTTAATCATGATGTTGTCTCATTTATGCCTTCAAATCACAGTAGTGTGCAGGAATGTTAAGTGTAAATGAGCGGTTATTTCACCCCGTATTATTCCTTGGAAAATTCCCTGGGTTTTGAGTCTCTATTGATCATACAACTCATCATACGAGTTGTATGGTGAGGATACGGGTCATGTGACCTAATTCATATGTTATCCAGTGTTTGGTGGTTGAGTTTTTGGTTTGGTTACGGTTTAGTGGTATGGGTCATATGGTGGGTAACAGGTTGGTTGGTTGATCCTTCACTTAATCTGAAACTTGGTGATTTAATTTGCCTCTGAGTACGAGTGGCTCACTAAGAGCCGTAGGTATAGGGTACGAGTGGTATGATCTATATTATATGTTGTCCAATGTCCAACCTAAATGTTTCTGCCTAGGCTGCAGGTTGAAGGCACGAATCGTATGATCATGGTACGACTGGGGCAAGGGGATTCATATGGTGGATAGTGTGTTATGTCCAACATCCTGTCTAGGGTACGAGTGGTGGGTACTGATGTGTTATTGAAATATAGCACTTTTGACACTTAAAACGAGGAAAACATGTAAGTTTCTAAGGACTTTTTGTTAGTTATGATTTATTTAGGGTATGTTTTGTAGGAAACTATGATTTGAATGATAAGTTTGTGAAAATGGTGAAAAATGGTGGTTTGGCCACTTTTGGAGTGATTATGTATGATAGGGATGTTTTTCAGCTAGATCACAATCAATGTATGTTCGAGATTTGAAGTAGATCTAAAAAACTGACTCCCGACACCTAATAAGTCAACCTACAAACCACAAGTTGAACTACGGACTGTAGGTAGACAAAGAGGGTACCAAAAAGTCCAAAATCCCAAGAGTCAACTTGCAGGAAAATTTCTATCCGGTACCTGTGGTTGGTACCTATGCCCAGGGCAGACCGCAGGTTCAACCTGTAGCCGGGACTAAATCGCAGATACATTGAGTAGGTGTCCACGTACCTTGATTTCTCCTATGCTATTTGGGCTTAGTTTTTGGGGTTTTCTCTTATACTATAAATACTCTTTATGTACTTTTTAGTAGAAGTTAGCCACTTTTAACACTTACAAACATATTTTTATTTCAAGATCCATCTTTGATCTTGGGATTTCACTGTATTAACTTTGCTTGGTTATTCAGTCTATAGTTGTGGGTTTCTTTCATCTTATCATTGTGATTTGATCTTTGCTTTCCAACATGAATGTTATTGATCTCTTCACAATTATATGTGGCTAAAACCCATAGCTAGGGTTGTAGAAACCCTAGCAAATTAATAAAGCAGGGAAAGTGCTATTGTTGACGGGAAACCCATACCCATGGCATGTATTTCTTTATCTTGGATATGATTGATTTCTTAATGGGTGCACACATTAGGATCACTCCTAGATATTATTACTTTATCTATTAAAGGAGTAGTAACTAGGAAAAGATAAAGACAATAGTACTTTGGCAAGCTAATAATCGATCTGTTGTAGCACAACAGTATAGCTGAATGATTATTAACATTCATCTAATAAATTGAGACTCAAAAGGTGATAGTTAACTGGGACTAGGATAAGGGTTAGTAATACGATATCATGAGACTTAATAGGTAAAGGATTAAATCCTCCTACTCGTTCACAAGACAGTAGGAGGTACATAACTTATCGGTTTTGTATGCAAGGTATTGGGTTGGAACAACATTTCACGAGAAACCTTCGGAGTTGAGACGCTAGGGGAATATACAATACTAGTGTTCACTTATGACTGATTTTCAACCAAGTTAATAATATTCTGTGTTCGAGACTACTACAAATAAATCCCTTTTTTACTTTCCTATTTTGCCCATAGACTATAACCACTGAGATCTGTCAAACCACGTGTTGCTTTGGGATTTGACCCCAACCTTAGTTAGGTTACTATATCTTGATAGCGACCGTATCATCATCTAAAAGAAGGTGTTTCTTGGACGTTATCAAATTTTGGCGCCGCTATTAGGAACATGGTGTTGATTTGTAGATTAAGGTTATTGAAGTTTTTGGGTTTTTAGTTTTTCTTTTTGTTCTTAGTTGGGCATACACTATTGAATTCCGAGCACATGGAGTAGAGGCAATCCCTTACTCTCGATGAATCCAAATTTAAAAAGGATCTTACAAACATATGGTAGGATGTCTGAGTCAAAAAGAGGTGATAATCCAGAAGGGGTTCGTGATATTGTGCCTTCTATTGATGGGGCACAAGATATTGTTTATCTTCAGACAGGTGAGCTTTTAGATCAAATAAAAGTTAAAAGAAGAGTAGAGGAAAAATCTCAAAGGATAGCTAGGGATGCGGATCTAGCTGAGTAGAGACAACCAACAGACCACAGAGCAGGACTTGGTGTAAATCAAAATAGAGCTTGAGGTGACCGTGTTTAAGTTATACCAGCATATCAGTATGTGCATCCATATATATGATGAGGAAGATATGGGATATGTTGAGCCGACGGAGAATGGATCCATCTTACCTTTGTTTTTCCCCCAGGCATACAATTTGACATCACGAGTGCCATGATCCAACTTCTAAATTTTAAAGGTTTGTTTGCAAGATTGCTTAGCGATGATGCAAATTTGCACCTTGCAAATCTCCTTGGGATCTGTAACTCGTATACCAACCCAGGGGTAAATTGGGAATCTCTTATATTGAGGCTTTTCCCTATCTCACTTACTGGAGAAGCATTTTTATGGTTAGGGGAATTGCCAAGAGGATCTATCACAACTTAGAACAAGTTGCGCAGGAAATTCTTAAATGGGTTATTTCCTCCTTCAAGGATGTTACAGCTTAAGGATGAGATTTATAATTTTAGGCAGTTGCCGTCAGAATCCATGTGAGAGGCTTGGTTCAGGTTTAAGAAGAAGCTTAACTTGGTGCCCAATCATCAGTATTCAGGGAAAATCTTATCAAGGATTTCTATAGAGCCTTGAACATCAGCTCTAGAGCCATGGCAGACACTATCTCTAGAGGAGCTTTTATGAGACTATGCTGGGAGGCATCTTCAGAGATGTTAGATCGGATCTCACTCACTAACCGAGGGTGGAAAACTCGGGAGGCTGAGAGAGGATCTGACACTTATTCTATTGCTTCTTCATACGACCAGAGATCAGTTGATGATACAGTAGCGCATGAAATTGTGTTACTAAGGACTAATTTAGGGGTACTAGCAAAGCAATTTGCAACAATAAGTTCTGAGAAAATGAATGCAGTAGTGGCATAGGGGTCATCTTCCAAAGCATATGAGTACAAATTGGAAAAAGAATCTATCCACCTGGATCGTCAGATAGAGGGTTTCTGAGCCCAAGGGCAAAGGAACCATGGTCGGAAAAATTATGATAAGTATAGAGACCATAGCAGAGAGTGAGATAGTGATTGGAGAAAGAAGGATGACTATAGTGAGAAGATATATAGATACATTTTTCATAGTAGACATGATGCAAAATATAGAATGGAAGAGATGCTTGCTAAATTGGTGAAGGGCTTAAAGAGATTAAGGTTAATATTTTAGGATTGATCCAAAAGGTTGAGTCACATGCCACTACTATGAAGCAGCTGGATCACCATATTGGGTAGATCTCAACAACTCTGAACTAGAGGCAGCCAGGTACCCTTCTAAGAAACATGGTGCAAAATCCAAAAAACAATGGCCACCTACTTCTATTACCACGAGGAGTGGTATCACTACTATGGATCATTCAATGCCTTATACAGAAGTTGTTGATGCTGAGACATATGCTATAAAGTTAGAGAAGGTAGAAGATGATAGAGATATTGTTGCTAAATATAAAGGTAAGGGTCCAGTCATTGAGCTAGAGATAAGAAAAATTTTGAGACCACCTCCACCTTTTCCTCAGTGACTGATATAGAAGAAAGATAAAGGTATGTTCAAATAGTTCATTATAATGCTGAGAGAATTGAGTTTTAACATACCTCTTCTTGAGGCATTACATCAGATGCCTGGATATGCCAGGTTCATGAAAAATTTAGTCACAAGAAAGAAAGGAGCAACTTTTGAGGATGTTGAGAGTGTGCACCACTACAGTGCATCATGACTAGCTTTTTGGCATGGAAAAGGGGTGATCCCGGAGCATTCACTACACCATTTACTATTGGGTCATCTAGGTTTTCCCAAGCCTTGTGTGATTTAGGGGCCATTATTAATTTGATTTCGCTGGCCATCTTTAAGAAACTAGGCTTGAACCCTCCGGAACCAGCTTTGATGCGACTATTAATGGTTGACCGCACAGTGAAAAAACCTGTGGGAATCTCTTGTGATATGATCGTCAGGGTGTACAAATTCATTTTCCCTGTTTACTTCATCATCTTGTACTGTGAGTTTAACACTGAGATTCCCATTATTTTGGGAAGACCATTCATGGACATAGGAAGAGCTATGGTTGACATGGAAAAAGGTGAGCTGAAATTCCGAGTCACTGGCGAGGAGACAACATTTAACACCTAAAAGTCTATGAAGCATCCCATTCGCATGAGGGTGGTGTCGGTGATTGATTGTATTGATGACGCTGGAGGATATTCCTATGGGTATCTTGTTGAATTCTGAGTAGTCAAGATACCCACGTCGTGCCACAACGTTAAATCAATGGTTTCATGGGAGGCAACCCATGGGCTTGTTGGTGAATTTTGACTAACCAACATAGGCACATCGTGCCACGACATTAAATCAAGAACTGAGTGGGAGGCAACCCACTATATATTAGTGATTATATTTTTGTTGTTTTTGTTTTTGTAGTTTTTTAACTTTTGGACCTTACATGGAATACGATAAACATTACTACATTTATTGATTAGCAGGTAAGGGGATTGTGTGATCATCCTATCATGGTCACAAGTTCCACACGGTAAGTTGGGCAGAAAATTGAAAAGTTAAAATTCTGAGGATGAGAAATGGTAAGTTGTGAAATTTGGCACCTAATTTTACTTTTGTGACCTAAAACTTAAGTTGTGGGACCATTAGTATCTGGAAATATATTTCTATGCCACGTTCGAGTTGCAGAAAAGCGAACAAAAAGTTTTGGCCAAGCACCTACGCCCAGCACCTACTGGCCACAGGTGCTACCTACGCTCAGGACCTGACCATGGGTAGATGCTATGACTAGGTCAAAAATTGGGCCCACCAATATTTAAATATGACCTATTGCAGCACTCCACCTATATTAAAACATTCTAACACTTATTCTAACTCATTCTAATCCTAAAAACTTTAATTTTCTCTTTAAACTCAAACTTCCCACCTTAAACATAAACCAACCCCACACTTGAGAAAAGGTTAGATTGACACTTGTTTGAGATACCAACTTGTCCCAACATGCTAAAAATAAGTTTCAACCTTGGTTTTGCTTGAGTTCTTCATTATTCTCTTCCGAATTTTCATATATGAGGTAACTTTCTTGGCTCTTAGTGGTGTTATAATGCTTTATATATTGTTGAAACAATTTGATATGTGTAGTACATGGTTTAATATATAGAAAATATCATTCTTGAATATGGGATCCTTGAAATAGCCTAAAATCATAATGCACTACCTCATTTCGAGTTAAAATTCTAAGTTTAAGCCCCAACCAGAAGTTGAACTTGAATGAATGAAAGTAATGCCATCAGTTAAACTTGTTTGTTTGCTTTGAAAGTTATGAATTTGGATTATTGTGTATACATTTGACTTGTTGGGATCTCAAATAGGTTATAGGGGTGTGAAAAGTGAGGAAAAATTCAAAATTTTCAAATGTTTAGCTTTTCTTCAACTTTCACTATCCCTCACTTTTGTTGGAAACTAATCTTTAGTTTTTCAGGTATTCATGGCACCTAAAGCAGAAAAGAAGAAATCAGTTGGTACTTCGAGAAGACGGGCAGATTCTCCTGAGCTTAGCAATTCAGTGGAGGAGTATTCGAGATAGCGTCATGTTACTGCAGTTGCAAAGACTTGCAGAGTCATACAAGGACAGACTCGCCGGGCTTCTTAGATAACTGTAGCATAGCCAAGGATATATTCCGCTAGGATATCACCACCATATACTCCTCCACCAGATAATGATAATAAGGAGAAGGGGGAAGGTTCCTAGGATTCTTTTGAGGAGGCTGAGTAGGAGCAATCATCAGCGGTGCACCAGTATGAGAAGGGTACCGCTACTCATACACAGTAGAAAGAGTTACCCTAGTTTAAGAAGTGTACAGCATAGGCCTCCCATATTGCACAGCAAGTACCCACACTCACACATGTCGCAGATATACCTCCCGAGAAGGGATAACTGACGTGGTGTGTGGAAGGGATGTGACATATTTTTGAGCTTGATCTCACTGTCTGTGAGCTAGGAAGGCCTACATAATGTATCTATGAGGAGTGCAGGATAGACTTATCGGGGCTACGAAGGTTACCATAATTGAGGATAATATTTGATAGGCATCAACTCGAGTGGATGACTAGGATACTCGATTCTTATAGCCCATCTATGGGGCATGAGTTTTACACATTTTATAGAGCCACCATAGACTTTCCCATGTGCCATCATCCAGGATTTATTCTATTTGCATAAAAAGGGTAGCTTGATCACACACTAGTCAAAGGGGTCAAAGTTGATGTTAGAGAGGAGACTCTCTGCAGTGTCATATTTGGCCTAGGTTACATTACACCCACATCTATAGCAGAGTGCAACCATAAATTAGGTATCACGCGGGATAATCATATTATGTGGGATATTAAGCACAGGGTTGAGAGGCTCGAGATAGCTTGGTGGATAGCTAGTTATATTTTACCACTGGATGATGAGGCCCCATGGATTGAGGGTCCATCTGTGATTAACAAGGTCCTATTAAAACTAGAGGCCAAAATTTGATGGTTGTTGATTCGATATCGCCTGAGTCCCATGACTTTAGATAATGTATTGACGTAGAAAGGAGTTGTATTGGATGCCTACTTGATGTCTAGTTATTATATTGATTTTGTTGCCATCCTCAAGTATGAGCTACACGAGTGATATTTTGGAGAGATAGCTAACCTGCCATTTCTTTGTATGATCCAGAGGCTATGCAATGAAGCAGGTGTACCTGAGTTACCAGGTATTGATGAGAGAGTGGCTATTATTGCTACTATACAGATGAAGAACCTAAAAGGTCTGACAAGTTTAGGCACTTCTAGGAGATCTAGACAGCAGGTAGCAGCACCACAGTCTTAGACTGAGGGCCCAACAGTTTCTGCAACACCTGATAAGGTACATAGAGATGATATGAGTGTTGGTATAGCTTTGGAGATAGGGAGCAAAGAGGTGCTCCAAATTATATTACTAAGGGTGAGGGGACATAGGCTATTTTTTTCAGCCCAGCTTCGACCACATAGCCGGTTGGTGCATCTACAAAGCCTTCTCACCCATCCAATATAGCTCCTATGATCGGTATAATTACTGTATCCTATGAGTTTTTGCAGATCCTAGTGGATATCTAGAGAGATACAACCCCTTAGTCAAAGATTGTTGAGATCGAGATAACTACCCTCTTTCTAAAGATGAGATCAGGGGTTAGGACTAGATTTGAGTAGGCCGAGGCTAGATAAGAGGCTACTTACAGAGCCACACTGTCAGAGTTGTATGTTGACTTTCAGACATCAATTGATGAGATAGAGAGATGAGTTACATCTCAATATATAGAGACAGTTGTGCCATATTTAATTCAGTAAAGGGAGGATTTTGATATCCTACGTGCAGAGATATGATCATTTGTAGAGAGCTGTGTAGCAGCAACTCCCTCTATGATACCCCCTATAGTCCATATTTCACCTCTACGTGCACTGAGATATTTTGACCTTTTTGAAAAGAATGATGAGGAGGTCCCAGCAGTTGGGACCAAGAGAGGTCACTTGCATGATTTGTAGGATCCTGTTATGATAGAGAAGGAGGCCCTTAAAAAGACCATACATGATTCATTGGGGACTGCATTAGTAGATAGGAAGAGGCATGACGTTATAGCAGTGGGTGCGTTATTCAGTATTGCACCGCCATGGACACTACCTCTACCAGCTTTTATACCTTCATCTGAGAAAGCTCCTGACTCAGGCACTTAGTGTATCCTAGGTATTTTTTCACTTCCTTATGTATTGTTTTGTTTTTAGTGCATAGGGAATCGTGTGCGGTTTTTAGTTATGGGTAGAAATGCCATGCAATCACAGGTTTTTGTTATCGTGCTTCTTTTTTTATCGGTTGTGGTATGATTGTTGAATCAACATGTCTAGGATAATTTTGTGTCGTATTGTTTTTTTCATATTGTGATGTTTTGTGTAATTAGGAGATTTTGAGTATTTTGGGAAGTTGTTAGATTTTGTCTGATTTTTGATAACCCTCCAAATTTTGTGTTTTAGAACTGTGTGTTGATGTATTTATGGGTGAACTCTGTGGATCTTGTTATGGAATTAGTATTAGGGACATGATAACCATTTGCTAACAATTACATGAACTGAATAGGTAGTAGTTGGTGATATTAACTCCGTGCTCTGTGGGTGTGAGCTATTACCTAGTTCCCTTTGTATGTTAAATTTAGAACTTGCCTAGTTAGTCTTGCCTTGGTTGAAGGATAGTTTGTTAGGAAAGGATCATAGGCCATTTTTAGTATAGTTTACTTTTAGCCTAAATGACTTTCCATGTGTGAATTATATTCCTTGATCCCTATTTTTCAGCCTTATACCCTATTTTTTTTTTGCTTCACTTATTCACTTTTCCATTTGTGTTACACTGAACCTATTTTGGCCCTAGTCCTCCTTAGACATTATGCATCTCTAATGAGGCAAATCACTTAAGTTGAGGGTGGTTATCATAGGGGTTCATAGTGTAATGTGGTTATGATGAAGGGTAAAATAAGAGAAAAATAAAGTAGGGATGGGTATGGTAGAAAAAGAAAAAGAAAAAAAAGAAAAAATTGTGAAAAAAAGTAAAAAAATAAAGAATAAAAGACCACACCAAACCTGAATGTGCAATAAAAGAATAAAAAGGAGAAATAAGGGTGGAATAAAAGGAAATTGGTTGATAAGTAAGACCCCCAAGGTTAGTGTAGTTCCAAGGAGGATTAGTCACTTTAAATGTCCATATATATTGTACCAGCCCCCAAGCCTACATTACAAGCTGAGAAAAGTCCTATACTGATCTTGACTTGACTATCTGAATGTTAAGGTAAAAAAAAATAAGGGCAACCCTATGGTATTTAACATGCATTGGCTAGAACTTATTTATTGAGTGTGAGTGTCTTTTGAATGTACATGTATTGACATGTATGACTTCATATGAGTGAGTGGGACATTTTTGTTGGGAGTGCACTTGAGACATATTGCCATCAATTTCCTTGTCTCGGGTAGTGTAATTTGTACATATGAATGGTAGTCTATTGCTAATGCAGTTGTCATACCTTGATTCCTTTGTGTCACATTGTTGTGCTTCATATTCTTACAAAGTTGGTTTTGAAAAAAGATATAGGAGGGCATGTTGTGATTTGAACTTAACATGATGACTTATTGCCTTGAGTATCTTAGATTCTTCTAGTTAAGCATTATTTTTTTTGTGTTTTTGTTACTTGAGGACATGCAAATGTTCTAAGTTGAGGATGTTGATGTTCTATAGAAATATAGCACTTTCAACGTTTAAAATAAGGAAAAGATGCAAGATTCTGAAGCCTCTTTGTTGGATTTGATCTATTTTGGGTATGTTTTGCAGAAAACCATGATTTGGATGATAAGTTCATGAAATTGGTGAAAAAAGGTGTTTTTGGTTACTTTTGGAGAAATTATAGGTGATTAGAATGTTTTTCATCTTTATTGTGATCAATGCATGTTTGAGATTCAAAGTAGAGCTGAAAAACTGACTCCCGACACCTACTAAGTCAATCTACGGACCATATATTGACCTGCAGACTGCAGGAAGACAAAATAGTTACTAAAAAGTCCAAAATACCAAGAGTCAACTTACAGGAAATATCCCATCCGGTACCTGCATTTGGTACCTGTGCCCAGGGCAGACTGTAGGTACAACCTACACCCAGGACCAAACCACAAGTATAGGGAGTGGGTCGCCACTGACCCTGATTCTCTTTTTCCATTTGGGCTTACTTTTTAGGGCTTTCTTTAGTATTGTATATACCATTTAGGTACTTTTGAGTAGGATTTAGCCACTTTTAACACTTAGAAACATATTTTGATTTCAAGATCCATCTTTGATCTTGGGATTTTATTGTATTGACTTTGCTTGATTATTCAGTCTATCGTTGTGGGTTTCTTTCATCTTATCATTGTGATTTCATCTTTTCTTTCTCAAATGAATGTTATTGAACTCTTCACAATAATAAGCAACTAAAACCCATATCTAGGGTTGTGGAAACCCTGGCAGATTGACATAGTAGGGCAAGTGTGATTGTTGATGGGAAACCTATACCCATGAAATTTATTGCTTTATATTTGATATGATTGATTTCGTAATGGGTGCACACATTAGGATCTTACCTATATAATATTACTTACTCTAATAGAGGGGTAGTAACTAGGAAAAGATAAAGACAATAGTAATTTAGTGAGTTAATAGTCAATTTATTGCAGCACAATGGTATATTTGAATGATTATTAGACTTCATCCAATAAATTGAGAGGAAAAAAGTGATAGGTTATTAGTACTAGGATAAGTTTTAGTAATGCGACATCCTGACACTCACTAGGTAAAGGGTGAAATCCTCTTAATCATCCAAAAGACTATAAGAGGTACATAACTTATCGGTTCTACATACTAGGTATTGGGTTGGATCAACAACGCTTGAGAAACCTACGGAGTTGAGATGCTAGGGGAACATACAATCCTAGTGTTCACTTATGACTGATTTTCAACCAAGTTAATATTGTTCTGTGTTCAAGACTACTACAAACAAATCCCCCATTTTACTTTCCTGTTTTGCCCATAGAGTGTAACTACTGAGATCTGTCAAACCACGTGTTCCTTTGGGATTTGACCCCAACCTTAGTTGGGTTACTATATCTTGAAAACAGTTGTATCATCATCTAAAATAAGGTATTGCTATAACATTATCAGGCACCAATCGTATGATATTGGTATGATTCAATGGGGAGTTGTACCTACCTACGGGAATATTTATAGTTTAAGTTGGGAGTATTCTTGACATTTCCCGTCTTAACCCCTTATGACCCCATAACCTAAAACACTGTTAGGACATCATTAACCCTATTATTCTAATCTTAAACACTTAGAAACTCTCTCTAAACTCTTTTAAGCTTTTGGTTTAAGTAAAGGCTAGGGTTTTCTTTAAGGTGGTCAGTAAGGCTCTAAAGGGGTGATTTCTTTTTGTCTTTTTCGTTATCTAAGGCATGTTACTCCTCCCTCATTGTTATTTCAACTAAAGGAATGTTTTATGAATGGTTTTCATGGTATAATTGTGATATTATTTTAGGTTTCGAATTATATATTGGGGGTTTTGGTTATCAATGGTTGATTTATGTTTTCCTATATTTTTACTTATGATTTTCATATTATAATGGTGGTTTGAACATGTGGATGAATGGAAATGGTAAATTGGTACTTTGTTTTGGTTTTGGAAACTATATCCCTCAACATGTTTGTTAAAATTTCTATCAGAACGTTGTTATTACCTAGTTGGACTTTCATTGAAAACTTGGATGGTATAATATGGTGTTGGAATATTAAATAGATGAATGGTTTTAATGTCTAAATAGAAAGGCCTTGGTGGCCATGACTTTTATTTTAAAAACCTTGTGGGGGTACACGAGAATAACCCAAGTGAATCTAATAATGGTATACATAGGAATTCCCTAGAATATTGGCAGACATTTCTTGCAAGCTATAGTCAGTTTAATGATACCACTTCTTATTTCCTTGGTTAATAATATATGGAACTAGTGGTTTGGTTGAGTGAAAATGTTTTCAATTGGGAAATAATGGTGGGTTGTGATAGCTAACCATGAAGGTGTGAGTCCAACGGACAAACACTAGAAACTCGTGTTTGCCAACATGAGGATTGGTCATGGAGACCATGTAATTGTGAGGTACATAAAAATCCCCTAAGTTAAACTTATATATATGTATCATGGAGGGTAAAGGGTACACGGGAATCCTCTGCCCCTATGATATCTCCGATCTGTGTGGCTACCATTTAGGGGGTAACACTGGACCCATATAGCCCATGGGTGGTTCTAGGATGGTTAAGCTACATAAACCCAAGTTAATGGTTTTAAATGCATGCTAAAGTCGATTCTCATTCCTGGTATGAATTTTATATATATGTATAGATGTGAATGCATAGGGTTATTTACTTGGTTTTAAATATTGGTATTATTTTATTCTTATCCTGAGTGCATGCTGGCGTTCACTTGCTAACCCATCTTCAGGTGTTGTCTCCCCATGCGATGTAGTAACCGTCCATACTACTCCTCTTGCTTAGTAATCATATTTGGGAAAAACTTAGAGTTTGATTAGGCTTTCATACTCTAGAAGGCTCCATTTTATATTATGATCTTGTCATTATACTTTAGTTATTTTTTAGAATTTGGTTTTGGCTATGGTCGGGGAAATGTCCTGACCAAATTCTATTTTACTTTTGAATAGAGGCTTTGTCAGACTACTATGGGTTGGTATGAGCAATGTCAACATTGGAGTCAGACTTGGCATTAGTATTGGTATTATGATTGATACCGATTGACTGTATTTAATTTGTGATTAGTCTATCTTACTATGTTATGTAATAGTTATAGATTGGTTTGTGTTATGGTTTTTGGTTTGGTATTGGATAGTTTGACTTATTTGGTTTGGTCATGGTCATGGACCTATCCCAAAGTCATAGGTGGTACATAACTCCATCTTGTTATATGTTCAAAATTCATCTAACTCAGGGTATGTGTTTGGAGGTTGGGTTGGGTATCGAGGGTGGTCCCCTGTCCTTGTTGTAATTAGGATGCCTTTTATGACAAGGCCCTAGTTTGGGTCGTGTCAGCATGTTTTCCCCTAAATTGATGTTTTAAAAATTTGACTTTTCTTTGAATTATGGTGTTCCTTCAACCTACCTGTGTAAATGGTTTTGAATTATAAAATTATCACTTGATTTGACTTGCTCACCTATGTTATTACATTGCAAAATTAGTAAACTAATGAACTTGGATTTTAAAGGCCTTGTTAGCTATCATATTAATAAACAAAAGGGGTGAGTCGTTCCCTTAAGATTTTTATATTAATGAACGAAGAGGACGAGGCATTCTCCTAAGTTTTAAAGTGATTATTATGGCATAGAGCTAAGTATGCAAGTTTATGGGTATGATGATACTCACGACTTGACTTAACGGTTGTTCATTGACTAATAAATGGGTTATGTGAAACTTGCTTTAAATTGGGCTTAATGGGGGGTTATGTAGCCTAGTCGTGAAGGTGTGGGTCTTGGATAACTTGTACTGAAATCTTGTGTTTTCCGACCTGAGGTTTGGTCTTGATGACCTATGTGCACATGTCACACTTGATATATATTTTTTGGGATGGCTAGTTATTTTGATGGCCTTAGCTTTCCCTCGTATTTATCCAATTTATGCAGCTAACACGCGTTGGGGTCATTTTAGAATAGGATCTTAACCCATTTAGCCCGTGGGTGCCTATTATGATGGTTGAGATACATAGTCCAGGATAATGCTTTACTTCATGTTAAGCCGTGTTCCCTATCCCGACATGTTATTTGTATATATATTATGATATGGTTCTTATGGTATTTGAAATAGTTTGACTTGACATTATATTTTCCCTTATCCTCGAGTTACATGCAAGTGTTCATCCCACTAATCATCTCTAATGTTAGATCCCCACATAATGTAGGCACCACAGATACTGTTGCTTTTTCTATGCAGAGTTAGGTGGATCATCTCGGTTCATCAATTCGTTGTGGTGAAGTGGTGAGCTTTCATTCTCTGAAAAACTTAGACATTTCATCAATTCCTTTCATAGACTAGAATTGAGAGTTTACATTGCCATTAACATTATCATTGTCCTTATCAGAGTCGGGGACATATCCCGACCAAGACTGGTTTCAGTTTTCCTTACATAGAGGCTTTGTTGGATTACTGAGGACTTGGGTAGTGTTGTTTATTTTTTTGGGGTTGTTGCTGGTTATCGGTTATAGACATATCTTTTATTCTTTCGGTTTATTTCATTGCTATCTTTCTATATGTTCAAAATTCAGCCATTGTTGGGCTTAGTGTAGTGTTTGGTTAAGTTTGGGGGGTCTCTTGTCCACAGTGGACTTGGGATACCGGTCACGGACAGGACCTAGTTAGGTCGTGACAAAGTTGGTATCAGATCCTAGTTTTGGTGTCATTAGGTGTCCACAAAGTCGTGTCAAGTAGATTTTTTATGGGTGTGTAGTGTGCCACACTTATAAGAAAGAGGGTATGAGGTATTTAGGAATGTTTCCCTTTTCTTATGATCTATTTTTGGGCTATATAGTCTAAGGTCTTGAATCTCCACTAATTCCCCATATGTTTTCTTTTCATATCATGCCTCCCCGAAGATCTGATGCTAAAAAAAAAAATTCTCTGTCCCACTCAAGGTCTCCTGTTCCAAATGGAACCCATTCTACTTATGGGGTCCAGACTCGGTCGAAGGCTCCTATTCTAAATGGCTCTCATGGGGTTCCCCTGAATTCCATTAGTCCTCCTTGGGCTCTTTAGGGTGATGTGACTAATGCTTAGTTCCATTGTTCGATCTATTTGCTTACTCAGTCGGTGGCCTCTTAGTCTCACCAGTCTGAGTATGAGAGTGTTGTTACTCCTTCTTCTGAGGCCACTATAGTTATCTAGTTTATGAGGCTTAAACCTCTAGTTTTCACTGGTTCTAAGCTTGAGGAATATCCTCAAGGCTTTATTAATGAGATAAAAAATATTTTTTATGTGATGCATGC
This sequence comes from Capsicum pubescens, assembly GCA_030864215.1. Classification (NCBI taxonomy): domain Eukaryota; kingdom Viridiplantae; phylum Streptophyta; class Magnoliopsida; order Solanales; family Solanaceae; genus Capsicum; species Capsicum pubescens. The sequence continues at coordinate 207,848,906 of CM061540.1, read as the reverse complement.
CTCTAGCTGAGAGGGTATGTAATTTCTTGCATACCAGCTGAAAGATGTAGCATATTAATGGAATGGGGAGTGGGATTAGTCGAGTTGTGATAAGGCAAATTTGACATATTGGGATGAATTTTCTAGTGCTTTATTTAATGGTTTTTTTCCTCAGAAGTTGAGGGAGGCAAAGGCTAATGAGTTTGTAAGCCAGAGGCAAGGTAGGATGACAGTGAAGGAGTATGCCTTGAAGTTTCATCAGCTGTCTCATTATGCTTTGGAATTGGTGTCCTCTATGAGAGCTCAGAGGAGGTAGTTTTATTTAGGACTATCCCATGATTTTGTATTGGAATGCAAAGTTGCTATGTTAAATAAAGACATGGATATCTCCAGGTTGGTGGGGTACATGCAATAGGTAGAGGAGGAAAAGAAGAAGCAGGTTGAGATAAGTGAAAGAATAATAAGAAGTTTCAATATTCAGATCAGGGTGGAGGTCAATAATAGAGTGGTAGAGATGGTGGAAAATGGTCTAAGAAGAAATGGGGAAATTTTGGTTCCTACTCTATGGCTAATGCTCCTTATCCGAAGTCGTTGGGTGATTATCATCTTCAGAATGGGGTTGTTCCCAAGGCATAAGGTGCCCAATCTCAAACCAGTAGGGCCTAGTTATCTCCATCCCAACTTCTTTATAGATTTTCTAGACAATTATACTGTAGGTTCAGTGATGAGGGGAGAAATAAGTGTTTTAGGTGCATCCAACCTGCTAAATTTAGAGGAACTGTCCTTCAGGCAATGTTGCTATGGGGATGAATAAGTTCCTGGTTGTTGCTTTTTCTTCTCCCACACCGAAAGGTTCTACTTCTAGCTCCGGCGTTGGTCAAAACCATCTGTATGCTCTTGCTACCCATCAGGATTTTGAAGCATCTCTTCATATTGTTAGTGATATGCTAAAATTTTCTTTTGTGATGTGTATTTTATACTTGATCCCTAGTCTACTCTTTCTTATGTAACCCTTTATGTGGCTATTTATTTTGGGATTGGTCCTGAGTGTATTTCAGACCCTTTTTCTGTGTCCTCCCAGATTGGTGATTCTATTATTGCTCAGAAAGTCTATAGGGTTTGTGTGGTATCTATCTATTATAGGGAGACATTAGTAGATTTGATAGAGTTAGAAATGCCAAACTTTGATGTGATTTTGGGAATGGATTGGTGGCACTCGTCCTATGCTTTCCTTGATTGTCGGACCCGAAGGGTCATTTTCCATTTCCTGAATAAACCGGTGATTGAATGGGAAAGTAGTTCCCTAGTGCCTAAGGGAAGGATTATATATTATCTTAAAGCCCTGAAATTGATTTCCAAGGGGTGTCTCTACCATCTAGTGCATGTTAAGGATTTTAGATTCGAAGGTCCTTCATTTTAATTTGTCCCTGTGGTCTGACAGTTCCTTGAGGTGTTTCTTGATGATCTTCCTGGTGTTCCTCCCGATAGGGAAATTGATTGTGGGATTGATCTTCTTTTGAACTCTCGTCCTATCTTTATCTCTCATTGTAGAACAGCTCCGACTGAGTTGAGAAAACTTAAGGAGCAGTTGAAAGATCTTCTTGATAAGGGTTTTATTTTCCCTAATGTGTCCCCTTGGGGTGCTCCCGTGCTATTTGAACGTAAGAAATATGGATCTCTTAGAATGTGCATAGAATACTGCCAATTAAATATGGTGACCGTGAAGAATAAGTATCCCCTTTCAAGGTTTGTTGATATGTTTGATCAGCTTCAGTGTGCTAAGTTTTTTTCTAAGATTGACCTTTGGTCGGGTTATCATCAGTTGAAGATAAGAGAGGTGAATGTCTCTAAGACCGCTTTCCTAACTCGATATGGTAACTTTGAGTTTTTGGTGATGTCCTTTTGTTTGACTAATCCCCCAATGACATTCATGGATCATATGAATCGAGTTTTCCGTCATTTTCTAGACTTGTTTGTCATTTTGTTCATTAGTGATATTTTGGTATATTCAAAGAGCAAGGCAGATCATGTCAATCACCTCCATTTAGCGTTGCAGACTCTTATGAAGCAGAGATTGTATGCTAAATTCTCTAAGTGTGAGTTTTGGTTAAATGTTATGACTTATCTGAGTCATGTTGTTTTTAGAGAAAGGATCATGGTGGATCCACAAAAGGTTGTGGTGGTTAAGAAGTGGCCTAGACCCACAACATAAACTGATATTCGTAGCTTCTTGGGTTTAGCTGGTTATTATAGAAGGTTTGTGAAGATATTCTCTTCTATTATTACCTCATTGACTAAGTTGACTCCAAAAAAGGAAAATTTCTCGTGGTCGGAGGCTTGTGAATGTAGTTTCAAGAAGTTGAATAAAAAGTTAACTTCGACTATGATTTTGAACCTACCTGAGGGAACAAATGGTTTTGTGGTTTATTATGATGCATCCTGTATAGGATTAGGTTGTGTGTTCATGCAATATGGCAAGGTTGTTGCATATGCTTCTAGACAGTTGAAAGTTCATGAAAAGAACTATCTGATGCATGATTTAGAGTTGTTGGTTGTTTTTTTTGCTCTAAAGATCTAGTGCTATTACTTGTATGGGGATCATGTTGATATTTTCTCAGACCATAAAAGTTTGCAATATGTGTCCACGCAGAAAGAGTTGAATATCAGGCAAAGGAGATAGCTTGAGTTTCTCAAGAATTACGACATGAGTCTCAATTATCATCCAGGTTAAGCTAACATTGTTGTTGATGCTCTTAGAAGGTTGTCCATGGGAAGTTTATCTTATGTTGGTGGGGAAAAGCAAGAATTGGTGAAAGATATTCACTGTTTGGCCAATCTTGGGGTTTATCTCTTGGACTCTGAAGATGGTGGTGTGATTGTTCAAGAAGTGGCGAAGTCATTTCTTGGTGTTGAGGTAAAAGAGAAGTAGATCTTGCATCCTATTTTTATGTAGATCAAGTATGATGTGGGTAACCAAAAAGTTATGGCTTTTGAGATTGGTGGTGATGGAATCTTAAGGTACCAAGGTAGGTTATATGTTCCTAACATTAATGGACTGGGAGAGCGATCTTTGCTAAAGATCATGAGTCAAGGTATACTATTCATACTTGTTCTATAAAGATGTGTCACCAATCTAAGGATATGTATTAGTGGAATAGCATGAAGAGAGATGTGGAAAATTTTATAGTCAAATTTATCGTGTGTCAACAAGTAAAGGTTGATCACTTGAGGCCTGGTGGTTTCTCTCAATAGATTGGGTTGCTCGTGTGGAAATAAGAAGTGGTTAATATGGATTTGTTTATCAATATCCCACGGTCTCGTGGCAATTGGATTCTATTTGGGTCATTGAGGATAGAAAGACTAAGTCAGCTCACTTTTTACCAATGAGGACTTATTTCTCTTCTGAGGACTATGCCAAGTTGTACATTAAGGAGATAGTTAAGCTGCATGGTGCTCCAGTTTCCATTATTTTTTACCATGGTACTCAATTCTCATCTTATTTTTGGCATTCATTTTAGATAGATTTGGGGACTAAGGTGAACCTTAACACCGTTTTCCACCCTCAGTTGAATGGACAAGTAGAGAGGACCATTCTAACTTTAGAGGATATTTTAAGGTCTTGTGTGATTAATTTTGGTGGAAGTTGGGTTGACCGTTTGCCTCTTATAGAGTTTGCATACTATAATAGCTACCATTCGAGTATTGGGATGGCTCTTTTTAGAGCATTGTATGGTAGGAGGTGTAGGTCTCTTATTGGATGGTTTGAGGTTGGCGAAAATAGATTGTTTGGCCCATACTTGGTTCACCAATCCTTGGAGAAGGTGAAAGTGATTTGAGATAGGCTTAAGACCACCCAAAGTCGCCAAAAGTCCTATGCAGATGTAAGGCAAAGAGATTTGGAGTTTGATGTGGATGATTTGGTACTTTTGAAGGTGTCTCCCATGAAGGGAGTGACGCAGTTTGGAAGGAAGAGGAAGCTTAGTCCCCGTTATATTGGACCATATCGTGTCTTTAAGAAAGTTAGGAGTGTTTCTTATGAGTTGGAGTTGCCTTCTAGTTTGAATTCTATTCATTCGGTATTTCATGAGTCAATGTTGAAGAAGTGGATGGGTGATCCTTCCTTGGTTGTTTCTTTGGAGACTGTTGGAGTTTCAAATTTCTTGTCGTATGAGAAAGTCTCGGTGGGTATTTTGGATCGGCAATTCTATTGGATACGGACTAAGGATGTGGCTTCAGTAAGGGTTTATGGAGGAACCAAAAGCGTAAAGAAACTACTTAGGATGCCAAAGAGGACATAAAGTTCAAATACCCATTCATATGTACTGATTCAGATAATCGTGCTTGAGGTATGTGTATTCTATAATATATTTGTTTTCTTTCTTTTTTAAAGGTAAGTGTGGATGTATTGGGAGTCAAATCATGCTAATAAATGCCTTGTCCTGTCATTCAAGGATGAATGATCCTAAGGGGGGATAATGTAACACTCTGGGTTTTTGGTCCTTGGCAATTTCTAAAATTTTATCCTCACTATCCTGACTACGACTTACCCTACGAGTCGTAGGGAGTCTTGATGAGGTGTTGCACCTAATTTATAGCCTGACCAGTGTGTGTGTCTAAGTCTTCTGCTATGAGTACGAGTGGCTCATTACGATTAATGAGGACTCTTTACGGGTCGTTGTGTACAAATCATAAGATGTCCAGTATATACCCAAATGGTTGTTGTGTTGACTACGACCAAACCCTATGAGTCATAGTGTCCTATTATGAGTTATATTAGGTGATTCGTAGGATCAACAGTGTGTGTGTACCCTGGGAAACTGCCTTGGCTATGATTAGTGGTAATGAGTCGTATTGTGACCTGTAGTCACTAATGACTAAATTTTAGCTTTTAATTTAAAGGCACTTTGGCAATTCCCTTCTTACCCAATTAAAACCCCATGTTCATAAAGCACTCAAAGTGGTTATTTCTTATTCATAATGTAATTAAACACACTCAAAACTCTCTCAAATTCTCTCAAGCAAGATACTTAGGATTTCTAAGAAGTCGGTCATCCAAGGGCTCAAGGGTTGAATTCTTTTCTTAAAACTAGGTCTTTCAGGCATGTTACTTTTCCCTAATTATTATTTTTTAAAAGTCATGAATTTATTACATAGTTCGATTGAATAGTTTTGAATGTGGGTTTCCAACATGGCTGAGGGTTTTAACATGGTTTCTCCTTGAATTGTTTTCCCATGATTTATTATACATTCCTTATGTTTTATTAATGGTTTGGAACTCGTGGGGTGCATGGGAATGGTGAATAAACCAAGGTGTCATGGTTTTCCCCAAATTGATATTTTAAAACATAGAATTGGTTTTGTATAACGGTGTTTCCTCAACCTACTAGTGTAAATGGTTTTAAATTGTAAAATTATCACTTGGTTTGACCTACTCACTTATGTTATTTCATTGTATAATTGGCAAAATAATGAACTTAGATTTTAAAGGCCTTGTTGGCTATCATATGAATGAACAAAGGGGGTGAGGTATTCCCCCAAGATTTTGGTATTAATGAACAAAGGGGGCAATGTGTTCCCCCAAGTTTTAATGTGATTGTTATAGCATAGACATAAGCTTGCAAATGTTTTGGTATGACGATACTCACGATGTTCCTTAATGGTTAGTTCATTGATTAATAAATGGGTTATGTGAAACTTGCTTTAAATTGGGTTTAATAGGGGTTATGTAATGAAGCCGTGAAGGTGTGGGTCTAAGATGGCTTGTACTGGAAACTCATGTTTTCCGACAAAAGGTATAGTCTTGATGACTTGTGTTCATATGTCACCTTGATATATATATTTTGGGACAGCTAATTTCCTTGATGGCTTTAGATTTTCCTTTGATTTTCTCCAGTTCGTGCAGCTAACACATGTTGGGGACCTTTCAGCAGGGGGAGTTGAATACATATAGCCCATGGGTTCCTATTATGATGGTTGAGATACATAGTCTAGGGTAATTTTTTACTCCATGCTAACTTTGTTCCCTATCCTGGTATATTATTTATATATGTATTATGATGTGGTTCATATGGTATTTAAAATGGTTTAACTTGACATTATTTTGTCCGATATCCCCGAGTTACATGCTAGTGTTCACCCCACTAACCTTCTTCGGATATTGTATCCCTACACAATTCAAGCACTGGAAATACTGGTACTTTTCTTGCATTGAGTTAAGTGGGTCGTCTCGATTCGTCGGTTTATTGAGGTGAATTGGTGAGCTTTCATTCTTTGGAAGACTGAGACATTTCATCAGTTCCTTTCATAGACTAGAATTTAGTGTTTAAATTATCATTGTCATTGTCAGAGTCGGGGACATGTTCTGACCAATATTGATTTTGGTTTTCGTTGTGTAGAGGCTTTGTTGGATTACTGTGGACTTGGGTGGCTTTGGTTGGCTGTTTTGGGGTCGGTTGCCGGTTATCAGTTATAGATATATCTTTTATTCTTTGAGTTTATTCATTGATATCTTGTTATATGTTCAAAATCCATCCATTGTTTGACAATGTGTGGTGTTTGGGCTAAGTTCAGGGGCTAGTATTTGGTCCATAGTGGAGTTGGGATACTCATCACGGCCAGGCCCTGGTCCGGTTTGTGATACATATGGTTCCATAGAATTGAGAGCAAATGTGTCTGGTAAGTGGTTCCTATTGAATGGACACAGAGTCAGTCATTACTTTGAAGGAATGACTGACAAAGAAGTAACCTTCATGACTCTAAGGACATCCGAAAGGTAGAGTTGTGTCATAACACTAAATTAGGTTCTAGTTAGGAGGCAGCCCTATTTTTATTACTATAACTTTTTGACTTTAATTACTTTTGGTTTTAGTTTTTTTTTATGACCCTCCAGATCACTTTTCAACTTTCCTATGTTTTTAATATTTTAAGCTTCCTGATAGTTGTTACCCGGCATTTATGACCTTCCAGGACAGGTGGTTCAATTTGTGTGTAATTCATTTGAGAATTTCATTAATATTGAGTGTGTTCTAAAGTATTTTGTTTAAATTAGAATTTAGTAAAAGATATATTCCATTACCTTATGAAATTGGTTTAGACATTTATGCAAATTCAGTAGTTATGATATATTTATATTATTTCATAATAATTTATAATTATACATATTTTAAATAGAGTCTTGTTATGTAGCAAAATATTTTATTATATGATAAAGATTTTATTAGAAATACTTTTCTATTAATTATGATATATTCAAAATATTAAATTTAATTTACCATGATCCGATGAAATACGAGTAAATATGTAACAGGACAAAAGTATTTTGGTGACCCTACTCCACGTGGAAGTAAAGGGGAGAAGGGACAACAATGTCTAACATTTAAAATACAACCATGACATTCTTAGCATAGTAATATTACAAGTTCATATTTAAAGTAAGTTAGGCAGCTATATTTTACTATGTCTTCACACACACACAGACGCACACACACACACACACATATACATATATATATATATATATATGTGTAAGAAGGTATGGAGCATTCGAGTAGTTCGTGATGTTGTTTGGCAAGGCACCAACCACGTTTTGCACTCTTATGACTAATATTTTCCAGTCATACCTTGATGATTTTGTAGTGGTATACTTGGATGACATTGTCATTTATCGTAATACCTTGGAGGAGCATATGGAGCATCTACGTAAAATCTTCCAACTACAAAATTTTACATCAAGAAAGAGAAGTGTATATTCGTTAAGGAAGAGGTAGACTTCTTGGGGCATGTCATAATCCAAATCAAGATGGACGAGGTCAAGGTGTCTTCCATAAGAGAGTGGGAGGTGCCTACTTTTGTGATTGAGTTGCGGTTATTTTTGGGGCTCATGAACTACTATCGTCAGTTTATTTATAAAGGGGGATTCCACCATTGCTATACCTGAAGAAAAAACATACTTGGGAGTGTATGGAGAGTTGGCAAACATCCTGTAAAGAGTTGAAGGCCACCGCTATGTGTCAAAATGGGGGAACTTAAGGTGCACTTTTTTAAAAGAAATGTCCTGATACAAAGTAGGATGATCATTCGAGGCAGCAAGGCACGCAAGTACTCTTATAGTTGGCATATTATTAGCTGCAAATAAGAGAGAAGATCAAAGGCAGGTCTTATTGGGCTTTTTAATGTAGACCAAGCCCTAGATACGGTGAATTTGACTTTGGATTATTAGACTAAATTGAGTCTAATTATACTTAAAGAAGATAGGGGGAGTCTACTAAATCAAATTTCTTAGGAGTCCCAAATAGATCATATATTAAATTACTTGATTCGTGAACAGAACCTTTTGATTAACCTAATTTTATAGGGAATGAACCATCATTCAATGTTTATTGATTGAGAACCTGTGTAGGATTGTGAAGCTTCTCTTCTCTTGGGTCTATAAGGTAACTCCCAGTATTGTCCCTCGGCGGTTTGGATTGATGCCTATCGGTAAGAGGAAAACTTGGGATTCATTCCATATGTGTGGCACATAACAATTTTTATCAATGTGAATCAACGAATCATAAGAAAAATAGGTCACGTAGATCTTCTTTCCTATAGAAGAAAATTTAGCTTGTGATCAGTACCTTATCATTCTCTTTATTCCCATAGAAAGATTCTTTTATTAAAAAACTCTCGAATTGGCTGACTTTTCAAAGAAATAGGGATCATGCTGCAAGCTTCTAGGCTGTCTATTCTAGAGTATCTCATGGCTCCTTAGGAATGGTACTGGACACTAGTCATCTCTTCTTTACAGAGCATTCACCTCTGAATCTCTCGGGTCTCTTAGATTTGGTTCGATCAGTCCTAGTTTTCATAGAAAATGAAGAGAAGAAGATGCATTAACATCACTCCTACCAAGGCAGTACATCTTTTTTCAACCTATTCAAGTCTAACCCATTTGGACCCCTGAGAGGCTCTAACCATGGAGTACGCAGATCTAAAAAAATGCATAGTTTCTCCTATAAAAATAACTTCTCTAGTTGGGGAACACATTAGATATTTACCTTAACCAGTAAGTCCTTAAGCGGATCCCACGTTAGCCCCAAGGCATTATTCTCTAACTAGAAAAGTAACTTTTTGATCTTGAGAAGTTTTTGGTCCAGTAGGTAAAATATATATTTACATATATATATGTATACAATACCTACTACTTGGATACTTGACATGAAAAAATCAACATAGTGGATGCAAGTATATTTTCTTATTGGCATGAAAACAGTACTAAAAATATTATCTATCATTTCTTTGATAATCAAAAAGAAATTTTCCATCTACCTCAAGATATTCAAGTTCAAATTTTATTTCATGCCAACTTAAAGAGTAAGAGGTTTTTGGTGTGACAATATTTTGAGGTCAGGTCGAGGGATCAAGTGGCTCATGGATGGTTTGTGAGATTGTTATTCGGCATCCTAGTAGGTTAAGGTCTACTCTTCTCTATGAGATTGCATATTGTATAGATTGCATGCTAGTAAGGGATTACAAGATAGATTTATAGCTAGTTGTATCATGATATAATCGATCTAGGGGATATAGAACAGAACTGTAAATTGATCCTTGACCTAAGGATACCCGCTATAGCTATAGGATAATATAAAGTTTGAATATTATGTACATGACCTTAGGTTGACATTAAGAACCTTTAGTATATGATTTATAGTATTACTTAGTGATTTGGGAGATATCCCTCAATTAGATCCTCCCTATAGCTTGATGGTCATATTTACCTTACTATTGTTAAGTTATAATGTTATTACCTTACTAAATTATAGTTTTTTTATCCTGTGTCCATGGTTATGAGACCAATTGGACATCATGTTGTTATTCTATTTTTTAAAAGGATGTGGTTTAGCTCATAGATGTGTATGTTTGTATTATTTAGATACTGGTCATGGCATGTATTCGTTTAGATGCATTATTTCTTATCTAGTGGTACAATTCCAATAAAACCTTAGTTTTATCTGCTATTTTCCTAAAAGAGGTTATGCCTGCTTTTCACTTTTAAAATTGATTCTAAATGGAAGACATACCACCTTACTATTGGCTTATGAGATCTTTTAAATTGAGCATCCTACTATGAAAACTCTGACTAAGGTAGATTCTTATCCATTCTCGATCTATGCATTTTTTACTATTTACCTACTTTGATCTAGTGAGATTTTTACCAATTCTATATTATCTTACCATTTTAGTCCCTAGTTTAATTTTGGGCACTAAACTTTATGAATTTCTACTTGTTTTAATATTAGTTTGATTTAGCACTTATTACTCATATTTACCTTTAGTATTGGATGGAGTGGATTGGTTATGGATTATTAAAGTCCTAGTTTTAGACCAGGCAGTGCATACAGATATCTGAAGACCCCTATGAGCTCCTTCATTCAATGAGCCATAATACTGGAGAAAGATTGTTGTTGTAGGTCCTACCTTTGTGAGCTACTGAAAATGAGGAGGTGTATACACTTGTGATGGATATGGCACTTGATTTATATTGCATTATCTAGTTTTTTTCCTGACTGTCATTCATTTATATGCATCAGTTATCACTATTATAATTATTTGGCACTTGTATCTATTAGTTTTACGGGTGTTTGCTTGTGCCTTCTAGGATTATGAGGGCTAGGTTAGGTTATTATTTGTCTGGGATAGTTGGTTATTTTATTATTTGGTTATTGTTGTATAGTTCATGGCTGGTTTTTTATGGATGGTACTCAAGATTTCAGGTACGCTTCTGAGTTTTATTACTCCTTATTATGGTAAGATTTATTATTGTTAGATTATCTTATGCTTATTCATATTTGGCTAGAGACTCTAATTATGCTAGAGTTAGCTCCCTCATTATTTATGGTTCTTTTGATATTAGACTTCCTCCATCATGGAGGTACCTTCAGGTTGGCTGGTTTGTATAGCGTGGTTATATATACATTCCTCGCAAGCTACTCTTGTATTATTCCTTCCAACTACTACTATATATTATATATCTTGTTCTCACTCTACTATCTTAAATTGACTATTCACTTATATGTATTGCACTTGTGTCCCTTATTACTTGTAGTATTTGATAGTTACCCCTATCTCTTCACAGGCATTATCATGTTCATTTCTTAAATAGTTGACTATAGTTTGTATTCATTCTTTAAATTTTGTTTACACTTACATTATCTTTGGAGCTCAGTCATCCATTAGTACCTCGTGCATGGTACTCATACTACATATTTGCACCATGCAGATCATAGTATAATTCTCACAGTTGATGTGTGCATCATGTGAAACTTCCATGGATCATATATTAGGGGCGATCTCATAAGATTAGGATTTTTTCCTTCTCTCCCTCAATTATTAGACTGATTTTTATTTTGCATTTTGGAGACAGTTCTATATATATGTATTATGCTTACCTTGTACTCTTGTTTCGTTAGAAGCTCTTATATCGACTTCTCTAGATTTTGGGGTTACTTCTCTATATTATTCTCTTTATTGGATTCATTTTTCTTACTTTTTTTCTCTTGATAGTCTGTTACTCATTGTTCTGGATTATGGGTTGGCTTACCTAGTGGTAGGATATGGATAGGGTAAAGTATGTTGTACGAGTTAGAGTCTTTTATTTGTGTTTATTACTTGATTTATATGAGAATATTCAATAACAGTAACAATAATAATAATAGTAATAATAATAATAATAATAATAACACAAAAACATTTTTCATTACAACTGTGAATTCCTACGTGATATTAAGTTTGATGTTCTAATATTAATGGACTAGTACACTAAGGAAAATCTTATGATTCATCTTATGTTGCATCTGCAAATTTTTGGTAGATTGAGCATAATTATGTTCTTATATCCATTTATATGATATTGTGTATACTTGTGAGTGAATATGGATAACTCTCTTTTTATAAGGGACACATGGTTGACGAAAGATAGGTCAAGTGTTCGATATCTTAATTGAGAGACTTATAAGTTTTAGCTAATGTCATAGAATCAATTCTTAAGATTGGGTGTGGCAGCATGTCAGACGAAATCAAAGCTTTTATCAACGCCATAATAGCTTTCTTAGACTGGGGTTGCGCATCCACTACCCTAATGGACGGTTTACCATGAAACAAAGAATTCTCAACCCTTTACGGGATGGATTGACTTTTCCAGTCTTAAAAACAACAAATCCTTAGTATTTTGGTAGCACAACTCTTCCATATATGACATGCATGATATTTTTGCAGCTCTCATATGGTCTTTAACACCATCAACAGTCCACGGAAAAAAGTATACCCAACTTTAGATTTCTATATTTGATCAAGCAAGAAGCACATTGGAAAGCTATTGTGTATACCAAGCCAATCTCGCTTCATAATAATGGAAAGAAATTAGAAATCCATGTTTAAATCAAAACAATAATACTTGCCTAAGTGTTTCCTTACTCCGTAACTCTGCCCTAGAGGATCGAAATACCCATCCCTTTGGAAAAGAGGAGCACGAGTGAGAAATATTTCATTGATGAGAACAAAATTTACAAGAGAGTTTTTAGGTTGAGACTTTGATTTTTCCCAACTAAAGACCTATGCTAGGAGACAGAAGCCTAATACAAACAAAAGATAAAGATAAATATTATCTTACATGGCCCACTATTATAATAATAGTAAAGACCTATATTGTCACACACTACTATTCTAGGAACACATAACTATGATATATATACATTCTACTTTATTCAAATTAAGCTCCAAAAACATGTGGTGGAGCCTAATAAAACAAAATCTAAACATGTTGGCATGTGCAAGCATGTGGTTGAGCAGCTTGTTTCCAACTTGCAAGCAGGTGAATAAGAAACTTGTAAGCTCTTTAAAATAAGGTGTGTAATCTTCTTATAGGTGTTTACCAAGTATTTGGATAAGTAGTTTGTAGGCAAATCCTTCTGAAAGGGGTTCATGGTAACCCTAGGTAGGTGATACCATAGAGCTAGTGGTGAATGGTATTTTCTTGCACATGTAATCTGATGTCATATTTTCATGTAGTACCTGATAGTTTTGATAGTGAGATTTCTATTCTTTCTTCATCCTCCAGTCGACTCCATGTTTGGTATGTGCTCGAAGAAGATTGATGACGGGTGCCATTTCCTTATTTTCCTTTGTTGAAGAGAGTTTTTTAGAGAATTCTTCTAGCCTTGATAGGAAGTCTACCATAATGTTTTATTTTCCCTTGAGGGTTTTTACTTGAAACTTGTAGGGAGAAAACCATTGGGCCCATAGGAGAAATTGCAGATTCGAATAATCTTTGGATTTATCATGACCATTTTTGGGAAGGCCCCCATATCCATTTAAATTTGAAATTCAATGTGATTTAGGAAGTTAAACTTATGGTTTCGATTTTTTATGCCAATGATTTCTTTAAAAGTAGAGTGATAACATTGCTCAGCCTCTTTAAACATTCCACTTACATCTGCATATTTTTGGTTGGCCATCTTTTTCTTCTAGAAGGACTACAATCCAGTAGACATTGCTAGCATGTATTTATAATATCATTTTTCCATTTGAGGGAATATGGAGTGTCTTGACTTCCTTTGATATTCTTTTTATCTTTCGAACTACATCATCTTGTTCCTTTCCCTGGATTGACCATTTTTTTAGCATCTTTGAAAGTAGGGAAATATACATAGAGACATCAGGAATAAAATCCCAAACATATTAATTACCCTAAGAAACTACTGGAGTTGTTTAACTGAGAAATTAGTCTCTAGAAATTTGAGTAGTTCTTGGCAGATGTGTGTTCCTAGAATGTATTACCCAAGGGCAAAGTGCATTCCAAGAAAGTCAATTTTATATCTTGGAAAAGTCATCTTCTTTGTTGGGAGTATTATTCCATACATCTTCACCAAGCCATGGAATTGGAAAAGCAATTCAAGGTGTTCTTTCAAGGTGTTGTGAAAAGCAGTATATCATCAATATAGGCCAGCGATGTGTAGAGGATTGGTTGGAATATCTTGATCATGGACTTTTAAAAAAGAGAGGGGGCAGGTTTGAGTCCAAACGATATAACCTTCCATTGGTAGTGATGTTCAAGTATGCAGAAAGATTGTAATGCCCCGCAAAATCCTCTTCCACTCTGAGCCTTACAGCATATTTGGTAAAGCGAAAATCCAAGTCAAAATGTTTCAAAAATATCCTCCCAAGTATGAAATACTTTGAATCGTGTGGGAATCTATTTGATCATGAATTAAGATCATAGAGGTCCCCTAACTCATGAACGAGTTGAAAACTTTCCTATCGTTCAAGTTTTAGTGACCGTCAAAATTTGGGTCAACTTAAATCGACCATAACTTGTTGTATATGAAGAACTGGGTGGCTTTGTATATATCAAATGAAATATCTTTGAATTATCTTTCCAACGAAACCAATTTCGCCTAAATCCGATATCGGAGCAAAGAGTTATGCCCATTTTACTCCAGCATGTCAAGCTGGAAAACGTGACGACGTTTCTGACAGGCTATCACGTTTCTGACGACGTTTCTGACGACGTTGTCACATTTTGACGATATTTATGACAACGTCGTCAGTCCTGGGCAGAAAATCAAGAATTTGGACCCCTTTTGTGACGACCATTCGTGACGGCCTATCACGGACCTGACGGCCTATCACGGATGGCGTCAAGTATATTTTTCTAGCAATTCAAGGGCATTTTTGCAAGAGTATTTTGGTCATTTCCCACCTTTTTCGAGCCTCTATAACTATGAGGAACCCCCATTCAAACCCTAATTCAATCATTTTCTTTTCCAATTCTCTCAAGAATATCTAGGGTTTCATTCAAGAACCCTCATCTTCCAAAATTCATCCATAAATTCTTCAAGGTTTCTTCAAGAATCAATTTCTTCATAGTGTGAGCTTCAAGAACTTATTTATTTCAACTGTGGATAAGGTTTCAAGCACTAAAGTTCATCCAATTTCAAAGGTTAAGGTATGTAGATGTTGATTCTTGGTCCCTTTCATCCAAGAAGCTCAAGAACCCTTTTTAAAACTAAAAGATTTTTATGTTTATGAGTTGTAAATGATTTGTATGAGTTGAAATGGATGTTTAATGTGTTATTGAGTTTTGATTTATGTTTGCCTACAAAATTTATGAGCTTTAACCCTAGCATGTGGAATTCATGTGATGTTTGTGATAGACCCTCTTGAAGTTGTTTTTTCATGTGATGTATTCATGACTTTTGGGTGTAAAAATGGTGGAATAAGTGAAGAACGTTCCCCATAGGTTTGATAAAGAGCTTAGGTTAAGAATAAAGGCCACTATAGTATGTTGAATAGGAAACCCCGAATTGTGAGTTAGTCGATGCATGCCTAGTGTTTGATAAAATGCCTTAGTGAGTGAAATGTGCCAAGATAGCATGAAATCTCCAAGTAGGTGTAAAATCGGTTGTGTCTAGTGGTTGTTGAAAGACCCTAGTGAACAAGTCGAGATATGATGGTTGTAAATTCCCCAATTTTGTGCTCTTTGATATATGCTAAGCTTTTAATACATGTCAAGTGGTTAGCAAGTTAATAGTGACGTGTTAGTTTGAAGTTTCCCCCAAATCAAGTGATATCCAAATACATGACAAGACTGATATAGGTATGAAGTACTTGATGTAAGATCTCGTTGAATAGGGTATAATCTAATAGCATGTCTTCCCTAGGCTAGTATATGATGGTAAACCGATGTTGATGATCCTTAAAGGTTTGGAGTGACCCTTTTGCGGTTGTGATGATGAATAGAGGTCTATGTTTCCTAAATGCTTAATGTGATGTCCTAAGGATCTTAAGAGGAAAAGTATGTTATGATGCCAAACTACTTGAAGTGATTCTTTAATGATTGTGATGATACATCAATGATTGTAATGATGAATGAATGCTTGTAATGATGAATGAATGATTGTAGTAATGAATGGATGACCGTGATGATGCATGAATGATTTGTGACGAAGAATGATTATGTCTTACTTTTATGTTATCGAGTCCTGGGGGTATTTATACCCAAAAATAAAGTTGTTGTCTAGAGCCCATGTCAGTTTCTCGATAATTCCAATCGAGCCATAATTCCCAGAACTCAGTGAACTATAGAACTCTATATCCTCAGACAAGTGTGAAGCTTAATAAAGCTCAGTAATCTCAGTTATCTCTGTAATCTTTATATCTCTAGTAATCTAGCCTCAGACCTGTAATTAGCTCAGTTCTAATAGTATTCAAGTGATTCAATCCTAATCTCTGAAGCGATTTGAGTAATGTATACAAGCTCTGTATCTTTAGTCAGATACCATGATTCGATATCTTTTTCGTCAGATACAGAACTAAGTGATCTCAGCGTAACTCAGTCAGACCTTTTGAGTATTATGATCAGTGTCAGATTCAGTTCAGCTAGTGTTCAGTTGAGAATTTAGTTCTGAGTCTTTCAGTTGGGAGTAGAAACTAGCACCGAGTAAGCTCAAGGATGGGAACTCACCTACTAGTAGAGGGTGTGATTCTTAGAAGCAATCCTTGTGCTCCAGAACTACGTAGCCAGCGTAGGTTGAGACATCACACCTGTTAGTTGAGGGTGGATGAAAGACACCATACCTGCTAGATGAGGGTACATGATTTGGCTTGACCTGCTAGATGAGGGCTCCACCGTTCTCGCTTGAGGACCTAATAGATGAGGGTCACATAGAGTTGTCTTTACCAGTGGCACGATAATGACACCCTTCCAACTGGGGAACAAGTTGGAGCCCACATGTGGTAGGTCGAGGCATGTCAGTTAAGTGACTACTTCCCACAGTTTCAGTTTCAGATTTAGTCTCAGTTTTAGAATCAGTCTTTAGAAATTAGGACTGTCAGATACAGTCATCTATCATTGTGAGGAACTCAGATAGTTCCATTAATTTATGGGCCATCCCATCAGATAGACTTGGTCTTACATAAAGTTATTTGATATTATATTCAGAGATTTTCTGTCAGACAGACTTGATCACAGTATCAGATTTCTATTGAGTATTTTTCTTATCAGATTCAGATATAATCATATTTCTTATCATTGATAAAGCTTTCGAAATCATCTGTTAGAAAGGTTGATCTCTAATACTGTCAGTCAAAAGAAGTAAGTCCAAGAATTCAATCATTGATGTAAGCACATCCAGATCCTCAGTTATTAGTATCAGATGAGTCAGTGATTCAGTATCTCAGTGTCAGTAGTGAGTTCAGTCTGCAGTAAAGTGGTATATGAGTTTCAGTATCTAGAGTTGCGATAATTGTGTTCATGTTCTGTGCATTCATGTATGTGTTCTCATGCTGCATTTTCATGATTATTCAGTTTAGATATTGTGCATGCATGAACCCTTGCATTAGCCTACCCCATCTACATACTCGGTATATTTTTGTACTGGCGCATTTGTGTTATGGTATTTTATTTGACACCATAGGTTCAGAGGCACAGGATCTAGTTTATCCTTGGCAGTTTGGTCCCAGTCAGCAGCAGTAGCAGTGAGTCCTCTTTTTTTGAGGATGAGTCTCAGTTTACTACTATTGTTTTAGACTTTGTCTATTTTCTGTTGACAGAGTCACTTGGGGACATGTCCTATCAACTCCACAGTTCAGACAGTTAGAGGCTTTTCAGACGGATGTATTAGTATTCAGTTTTCAGTTTTGAGTATGTATAGATGTGCTGAACCTTATGGCAAGTCTCCGCATTTTTTCTAGCTTTTATGC
This sequence comes from Capsicum pubescens, assembly GCA_030864215.1. Lineage (NCBI taxonomy): Eukaryota > Viridiplantae > Streptophyta > Magnoliopsida > Solanales > Solanaceae > Capsicum > Capsicum pubescens. Next base: position 207,831,191 of record CM061540.1, on the reverse strand, counting down.
AGTGTACAGGTACAGATATCATAAAAGGGTTAGCTTATGGTCCTTCGGGTCCATAAGCACTGTGTGACATCATGGGATGGGATCTCGAGGCGTTACAAACTTGGTATGAGAGCCTAAGGTTTTAGAGTATCCTAGTGAGTCTGAAAAGACGCATCTAGTAGAGTCTTGTACATGGGTGTGTAGTGCGCCACATTTATGTACAAGAGGCTAAAGGATGTTCTTAGGAGTAGTTCCTCTTCTTTCAGTGATCATTTTGTGCGAGTAAGCATGAGCTCAAGTTGATCCTCAGTCTTATCCACTTCATTCTTTCATTTACAGAGTATGCCTCCTCATAGAGACTTGGTCCATAGGGTTGATGATCATCCCCCTCAGCCAGTAGATCCTGAAAATATGAGTGTGTCACATACAGAGTTTCGGGCAACTTTCCAGGCACTAGCCCAGGTGGTGACTAATGTTCATGGCAACTGTCAGGCTGCAGTCCCACCTCAGCAAGATGGGAATTCTACTGCAGCCAGGATTAGAAGCTTCATGAAAATGAACCCTCCCAAATTCTTTGGGTCAGTAGTAGGTGAGGATCCGCAGTTTTTTCTTGAGGAGGTGAAGAAGATCACCAAGATTATGCATGTATCAAAGAAGGAGAGTGTTAAGTTAGCATCTTATAGGTTGAAATATATTGCTCATGATTAGGTAGTGATGTGGGAGAAAAGTAGAGGGGAGAATGCAGCTCCCGTGACTTGGCTAGAGTTTCATAGTGCTTTTCTAGATAGGTTTTTCCCACTAGAAATGAGATAATCTAAGGTAGAAGAGTTTATGAACCTAAGGTAAGGCTCCATGACAGTGAAAGAGTATTTTCTTAAGTTTAACCAATTAGCTAAGTATGCTCCCGACTTGATAGCTGACCCTAGAACGGGTATGAGTAAGTTTTTGACTGGGGTATCAAGTGATGTGTTAAAAGAGTGTAAAGCTGCCATGCTTAATAGAGATATGGATCTTTCTAGGCTAATGATTCATGCACAACATATTGAGGAAGATAAGATGAAGGAGAGAGGGAGAGTGAGTAAGAAAGCCAAGACAGGTAGTCGTGGTTTCTCACAGTCAGGGTCTCAAGGTGGTAGTAGTTCTCAGTATGGTTTGAGATTTTTAGTTCCAGCTCCATCTTTAGCTAGTGTACTCGCACCTACGTTTGGGGGTGTCAGATTTGAGGGAGAGCCAAGCTCCAAATCCCAGAGTAGTACTAGTGGTGTTCGTACCTACCCATTGTGTGAAGAATGTGGTAAGAATCATAAGGGTGTATGTATAGCCGATAGTGATGTATGCTTTGGATATGGAAATACCGGTCACAAAGTTCGAGGCTGTCCTAAGCTAGGTCCCCAAAGTCAGCATAGTCTTCCTTCATCCCATAATAGATTGTATGCACTTCAGGCTCACCTTGATCGGGAAAGATCCCCTGAAATTGAACCGGGTATATTATGATCCCTTCATCTTTATATTATGCATTGATAGATCCTTTGCTCTTATTTTGAGATTATATGTTAGCATGAGTCATGCACAAGTTTCAGATCTTGATCGATCAATTATGACCCAGTCTGTAGGTGCCTCGTGCACCGCTCCAGTATTTTAGCAAAGTTTGTTTAGAGGGACATAGAGTCCCAAAGGGGAGATACCCCATGGTATTATGATGTTGCATGTCATTAGATTCATATCGATGCATGTTCAGATTTTCCTTATAAAGTTAGCATCAATCATTGTTGCATTGTCAAGTCGTGCTTTCAAAAGTCAGCTTAGCCGGACATTCATGCATTAGATATGCGCATTTAGTAGAAAGAGTTCAACTTGTCAGCGTGTGTTCAATAATGTATTCATGAGATCATCCCAGTTATGAGTCCATGCATAAGATATACATGTGTATTATGAGAATTCATCTATGAGTATCATTAGTCGAGTATTCCATGCATCAAATATACATGCCCAGTGTGAGAACTCTATATGTCAGTCGTTCCAGTTACGTAGTCCAGATCTGAGATGTTTCCATTTCTTGAGTGAGTTTTGTTGATCCGTATTCTCAGTCTATCAAACGACATTCGAGGATGAATGTTCTTAAGGGGGAGATAATGTAATGCCCCGCAAAATACTCTTCCAATCTAAGCCTTAGAGCGTATTTGGTAAAGCAAAAATCTGAGTAAAAATGTTTAAAAAATATCCTCCCAAGTATGAAATACTTTTAATCATGTGGGAATCTATTTGATCATGAATTAAGATCATAGAGGTCCCCTAAGTCATGAACGAGTTGAAAACTTTCCTATCGTTCAAGTTTTAGTGACCATCAAAATTTGGGTCAACTTAAATCGACCATAACTTGTTGTATATGAAGAACTGAGTGTCTTTCTATATATAAAATGAAAAATCTTTGAATTAACTTTCCAACGATACCAACTTCGCCTAAATCTGATATCGTAGCAAAGAGTTATGCCCATTTTACTCCAGCATGTCAAGCTGGAAAATGGTGGCGACGTTTCTGACAGGCTATCACATTTTTTACCACCTTTTTGACAATGTTGTCATATTTTGACGACATTTCTGATGACATCGTCAGCCCTGGGAAGAAAATAAAGAATTTGGACCACTTTTGTGACGACCATTCGTGATGGCCTATCACGGACCTGACGGCCTGTCACAGATGGCGTCAAGTATATTTTTCCAGCAATTCAAGGGCATTTTTGCAAGGGTATTTTGGTTATTTCCCACCTTTTTTGAGCCTCTATAAATATGAGGAACCCTCATTCAAACCCTAATTCCATTATTTTATTTTCCAATTCTCTCAAGAATATCTAGGGTTTCATTCAAGAACCCTAATCTTCCAAAATTCATCCATAAATTCTTTAAGGTTTCTTCAAGAATCAAGTTCCTCATAGTGTGGGCTTCAAGAATTTATTTATTTCAACTGTGGATAAAGTTTCAAGCACTAAAGTTCATCCAATTTCAAAGTTTAAGGTATGTAGATGTTGATTCTTAGGTCTCTTTCATCCAAGAAGCTCAAGAACCCTTTTTAAAATTAAAAGATTTTTATGTTTATGAGTTGTAAATGATTTGTATGAGTTGAAATGGATGTTTAATGTGTTGTTGAGTTTTGATTTATGTTTGCATACAAAATTTATGAGCTTTGACCCTAGCATGTGAAATTCATGTGATGTTTGTGATAGACCCTCTTGAAGTTGTTTTTCTATGTGATGTATTCATGACTTTTGGGTGTAAAAATGGTGGAATAAGTGAAGAACGTTCCCCATAGGTTTGATAAAGAGCTTAGGTGAAGCATAAGGTCAACTATAGTATGTTGAATAGGAAATCCCGAACTGTGAGCTAGTCCATGCATGCCTAGTGTTTGATAAAATGCCTTAGTGAGTAAAATGTGCCAAGATAGCATGAAATCTCCAAGTAGGTGTAAAATCGGTCGTGTCTAGTGGTTGTTGAAAGACCCTAGTGAACAAGTCGAGATATGATGGTTGTAAATTCCCCGATTTTGTGCTCTTTGATATATGCTAAGCTTTTAATACATGTCAGTGGTTAACAAGTAGATAGTGACGTGTTAGTATGAAGTTTCCCCAAATCACATGATATCCAAATTCATGACAAGACCGATATAGGTATGAAGTACTTGATGTAAGATCTCGTTGAATAGGGTATAATCTAATAGAATGTCTTCCCTAGGCTAGTATATGATGGTATACCGATGTTGATGATCCTTAAAGGTTTGGAGTGACCCTTTTGCAGTTGTGATGATGATTGAGGTCTATGTTTCCTAAATGCTTAATGTGATGTCCTAAGGATCTTGAGAGGGAAAGTATGTTATGATGCCCAACTACTTGAAGTGATGCTTTAACAATTGTGATGATACATGAATTATTGTAATGATGAATGAATGCTTGTATTGATGAATGAATGATTGTAGTGATGAATGGATGACTGTGATGATGCATGAATGATTTGTGATGAAGAATAATTATGTCTTACTTTTATGTTATCGAGTCCTGGGGGTATTTATACCCAAAATCAAAGTTGTTGTCTAGAGCCCATTTCAGTTTCTCGATAATTCCAATCGAGCCATGATTCTCAGAACTCAGTGAACTATAGAACTCTGTATCCTCAGACAAGTGTGAAGCTTAATAAAGCTCAGTAATCGTAGTTATCTCTATAATCTCTATATCTCTAGTAATCTAGCCTCATACCTATAATTAGCTCAGTTCTAATAGTATTCAAGTGATTCAATCCTAATCTCTGAAGCAATTCGAGTAATCTATTCAAGCTCTGTATCATCAGTCAGATACCATGATTCGATATCTTTTCTGTCAGATGCAGAACCAAGTGATCTCAGCGTAACTCAGTCAAACCTTTTGAGTATTATGATCAGTGTCGGATTCAGTTCATCCAGTGTTCAATTGAAAATTCAGTTCTGAGTCTTTTAGTTGGGAGTAGAAACTAGCACCGAGCGAGCTCAAGGATGGGAACTCACCTACTAGTAGAGGGTGTGATTCTTAGAAGCAATCCTTGTGCTCCAGAACTACGTAGCCAGCATAAGTTAAGACATCACACCTGTTAGTTGAGGGTGGATGAGAGACATCATATCTGCTAGATGAGGGTAGATGAGGTGACTTAACCTGTTAGATGAGGGATCAACAATTCTCGTTTGAGGACCTGCTATATGAGGGTCACATAAAGTTGTCTTTACCAGTGGTACGGTAATGACACCCTTCCAACTGGGGCACAGGTTAGACCCCACATGTGGTAGGTCGAGGCATGTCTGTTAAGTGACTACTTCCCACGGTTTTAGTTTTAGTCTCAGTTTCAGAATCAGTCTTCAGTAATCAGGACTATCAGATACAATCATCTATCATTGTGAGGAACTCAGATAGTTCCATTGATTTATGGGCCATCCCATCAGATAGACTTGGTCTCACATACAGTTATTTGATATTTTATTCAGAGATATGCTTTCAGACAGGCTTGATCACAGTATCAGATTTCTGTTCAGTATTTTTGTTGTCAGATTCAAATATAATTATATTTCTTATCATTGATAAAGCTTACAAAATCATCTGTTAGAATGGTTGATCTCTAATCCTGTCAGTCGAAAGTAGTAAGTCCAAGAATTTAGTCATTGATGTAAGCACATCTAGATCCTCAGTTATCAGTATTAGATGAGTCAGTGATTTAGTATCTCAGTGTCAGTAGTATGTTCAGTCTGCAGTAAAGTGGTATCTGAGTTTCAGTATCTAGAGTTGCGATAATTGTGTTCATGTTTTGTACATTCATGTATGTGTTCTCATGCGGCATTTTCATGATTATTCAGTTTAGATATTGTGCATGCATGAACCTTTGCATTAGCCTACCCTGTCTACATACTCGGTACATTTTTGTACTGACGTATTTGTGCTATGGTGTTTTATTTGACACCATAAGTTCAGAGGCACAGGATCCAGTTTATCCTTAGCAGTTTGGTCCCAGTCAGCAGCAGTAGCAGTGATTCCCCTTCTTTGAAGGATGAGTCTCAGTTTACTACTATTGTTTCAGGCTTTGTCGATTTTCTGTTGTCGGAGTTAGTTTGGGACATGTCCCATCAACTCCACAGTTCAGATAGTTAGAGGCTTTTCAGACGGATGTACTAGCATTCAGTTTTCAGTTTTGAGTATGTATTGATGTGTTGAACCTTATGGCAAGTTTCCTTTTTTTCCAGATATTATGCAGTGTACAGGTACAGATATCAGAAAAGAGTTAGCTTATGGTCCTTCGGGTCCATAAGCACCGTGTGATATCTCGCGATGGGATCTCGGGGCATTACAAAGTTAATTTGTCTATATCTTTTGGGTGTATATGTCACGACCCAAACCAAGGCCTGGACGTTAAGGGTATCTCAAGTCCATCGAGGACCAAAGATCACCCCCTTTGCCTATCCAAATAGGACATGACACACCTTACAACGGTTGAATTTTGAAGACATTACAAGATAGAAAGTAATGAATTTAAAGACATCTAAGAGTGTCAACATCAAAAACCTAATCCACAGTAATATCCACAAAGTCCCTACTAATCTTAGAATAACCCACGTCGCGACATGCCCTCGTCTGACAACGACAATGACAATGATAATGATAATGTTAATGTGAAGTCTTTAATTCTAATTTATTGAAGGAAATCGATGGAATGATTAAGTCTTTCAAAGAATGGATGCTCACCACTTCACCTCAATGACCGACGAACCAAGCCAATCCACCAAACACTGCACGGAAAGTGTAGGATTTCCTTTTGACCCTACATCGCATACAGATATAGTGTCCAGAGATGGTTACTGGGATGAGCACTAGCATATAACTTAGGCAAGAGATAAAATAATGTCAATCAAAAGTCCAATTTAAAACTCACTATTAATGTTCACAAGCATGCATACATATATATAATAGATGTTGGGGTAAGGAACAAGGTTTAGTATGATAGTAAAACATTATCCTAAAATATGTAAATCGATTTTCATATATAGAAACCCACGGGCTATATGGGTTCAGCTCCCTTACTGAAAGGGCTCTAGTGCATTTTAGTCGGACGAACTGGAGGTATCAAGGAAGACCAAGAAATGCCCCGACCTTACATCAATCCAAGATACAAATATATATCAATAGTGTGAACTGTGCATATGGTCATCAAGACCAACCCTCACGTCGGCAAACATGAGTTTCCAGTACAAGTCATTCAAGACCCACACATTCACAAATTAGCTACATAACCCCCATTAAGCCTAATGAAAATAAGATTCACATAACCCATTCATTAACCAAGGAATTACACGTTAAGACACACAACGATATCGTCATACCATTTAACTTGCAAGCTTATACTTATGCCAATACAAGTCCATTAACTTAGGGGAATGCCTCAAACCCCTTTTTGATTAAATCAAACATAGCCAACAAGTCTTTTAAAATTCATATTCATTGTTTAACCATTTATGGAATGCAAAAGTATAGGGGAGTAAGTCAAACCAATTGATAATTCCATATTTCAAAGACATTTACACGAGTGGGTTGAAGGAATACAATTGTTCAAAACTAATTCCAAGTTCAAAACATCAAATTAGTGGATTACATCGACCTCTATTCTAATTCCCACACTAATGCACCCCATCAGTTTAAAAGCATTCAATTCAAAGCATGATCGACTCATAAAAACCATGGGAAAATAATTCAAAGATCAACCATTCCATAGCCCTCAAACATAACCAAAACCATATTCAAATCTATTCAAATAAACCTTTTAAAACACGTGCCTTTCATAAAATAAGATTTATGAAAGAGTAACAGGCCTAAAAATATCACAACTGTAGAGAGAAATCACCTTTGAGAGCCCCAAGTAACCAACTTCTTGGAAACCCTAAGTTTTCTTAACCTTGAGGATTTGAGAGAAATTGAGAAGTTATTTTGATTTGTTTTTAGAGTGATAATGACAAACTAAAGGGGTTTTAAGTCATCGATCAGGATTGGGGAAGCGGGGAAATGTTCAAATTACCCTTAATGAAAATACTAAAAATTGTCGCCAGTGACTACGGGTCACTGTACGACTTGTAAGGTCACATTACAACTCATCACCATGATTCGTAGTCAAGATAGTAACTAAAAACCCTTTTCTAGTGACCCTACTATTCACACTATATGAATCGTCAGGTGACCATATGATTCATAGGGTCCAAGTCATAATCAAGATGAAATATTTTAGGTATCACACTGGTTTGGCTATGGATGGGACCATATGACTCATTTTGATTCATTACGACTCGTAACCCCTAGTTGTAGTCATAACAGAAATATCAGGCTAGCACTCTGGTATGGTTATGAATAGGTCTGTAAGACCCATCAAGACACTCTACAACTCGTAGGGTGAGTCATAGTCTGTGTAGTGAATTTAAAAACTCAAAGATTTTTAGGGACCAAAATCTAGGGTGTTACAGTATGCCTAGTTACCAAAATTAAGATTTAAGATCAAATGAAGAAAACTGGGTGGCTTTGGCTAGGTACGAGAATAGGGTCGCTTATTAAGAATAGGAGATTTGTCATCTAGAAGAAATTAGTTTAGAGTTTGGTAATTTGTGACAAGACGTAGTTTTCCTCTTGTCTATTCTGCTCGTATATTGATGTAGAATGCTTCACAATCTCACTTGGAATCAAATAGCTCAATGAGCCTGAATTTCAGAAGTTCTGCGCACTCCTACTTTTCAAGATGAACATGTTCAAGGTTTAAGGCAGAATGACTTGCCTTTTGTGGGATTTATATTCTTATTTTTCTTGAATATAAGCTTTATGAAGAATTCATGATTAAGCCATAAAAGGATTTTTATTCTTCTTTATGAACTCTTTTTGAGATTTCATACAGGATTCATCTATCAGTTGATTCTCAATCTCATTCATAGTGTCTTCTTTGCCAATCTAGAACAACCTTGCAATGGTAGAATACTGTTTGAATCTACCCATTAAAGTTATTCCTTTAGTTAGGATTAGGAGTTAATTCCTGAGCTTCCAATAGATGTCGAATCCAATGATCAAGTACTTTCTTGGGATATTACAACCAAGTAGTTTCATCCTGTACTACACTCTTGGGAAGAATTTAATCATGACTTGTTGCCTCATGATAACCTTGGTTGTAAGGACTCCTTTTGACATTATGTCAAAGTTCCTGAAGTGAGGAGACAATTTCATATAAGAGATAATACCAAGATCTAATATTGAGGTTGCTGCACTGACCTGAATTGGCTTATCCCTCTTAGATGGATTGATCATTAATTCAACATGAGGGGTCTCTATATCAAAGATCATGTCGAACCCTCCTATGAGAATGTTGATCCCATTCATTAGATTTGTGATTTGACAAAGATTATCATCATTAATGAGGGATGATATGTCATGACTCGATTTATGAGTCATGATGGCACCTACCAAATCCCTCCAGTAGGTAAGCCAAACCATAACCCAGAGCTAAATGCAATGGTTTAACTTTGTAGGAAATGCCCAACATTGGCCTAATTTATGAATACAACTTATAATAATTTAAGGGTTTCAAATTGATATAAAATATTAAAACATAGATACCATCCCATGACCTGGTCGATCTAGAACAAAAGCAACTAGTAATAATGCAACTCAAGTTTCTAGAACAGTCAAATAACATCTGTCTCAAAACAAAAGACTGAATATAAAAGATAGAAAAAAATAGGCAACTCCGACTCCAAGAGCTCATGCTATCTTCGGCTAGTTCTTGGATCTACACCAAAAAAGTACAGAAGTGTAGTATGAGTACCAAAACCACAGACTCAGCAGGCATCATCGATCGACTGAGATAAATCATGATATAAGTATGATAAAATACAAGATCATAACTAAGTCAAGGTACAAAAATGAACCTGAGTAGACTCCAATATCATTGTACATGAATAAGTATATATACCAAAATGATAAAATAACATAAAGCGTCAACACAACATCATGACTACAAAATTGGCTCCCATACGCCAATAGGTGCAAAAAAGTAAAGAGCTCATCACAGGCCCCCATTAACCTGGAGAGTACAATCAAGATATTATATTCTAATCACCCATTACTACGACGACCCAATTTATCAAGTCATGATGCCACTGCTATAACCTACCAATAGGAAAACCAACCCCATAGTCCAAAACTACTAGTAATGGACTACCAAAAAAATGAAGGAAAGAATAAAGAATATGTAATAAAATAATAACATACATAAGATAATACCAAAACCTGATGGAATAAGTACAAGAACTTCTAGCATAAGAAGAAATATGGTACTAAACAAATATATATATATATACAACCATATCTAATACAACATAGAGACTAGTTGGTTACATACGAGGGAGGAAAGTAATACTCAAAATGTTAGGAGCTCACACTATGTATTCAAAACATGGCTACTCTACACGACAAACACAACACCGATGATAACTCGTACTATAATTTGTAGGCTGCAGAACTGTAGTATGAGTACCAATACGTGACACTTAGTAGGAAATGGCCGACTGAGCTCCAAAGCTAATGTACATATACATAACATATAAACAAAATGGAAACTATACCCAAATGTCCAGCAACTACATAAGGAATCCAATGATATGATAAGGAGAACTATCCTATTCATAACCAAGAAACTAGCATAATAAGGCTAAGAAAGTATTGAGGATGAATTATCCTATTTCAATCATACTAAGAAATCCCAACACTATACTGTATATCACTATCTAATATACAAAATAAGTGAGAAAGAAAAATATATATAACTATACAAGGCCAAGGAATGAATATACAATTTGATTAAATGAAAGAAAGGGATATACGGTAACACTATAGTTACATATAGATAGATATACATGTATATGAATAAGTTCAACTCAGGGTACAACCTAAATCATTAGTCTATAATTTTTAAGGCCTCTTAATCATAGTAGGAACTAGTGCTAAAATACATTAGGATTTCTAATCCATACGTCTAATCATGAGTTAATCATGCATAATAATAAAATCGTAAGATAGAAGAGCAAGAATCATACCTTAAATCTTGATACTGAATCATTAACCAATATATCACAAACTATCCAAAACAATAATCATAACAATAAAAGTAACGATAGTAATGACAATGCGAGTAACCGGCTAGTCCAGATAAATAATACATAGCTGAGCCTTTAGCGAACCCCCACCATCCCAGGCTTAAAAGTTTCAATCAATATATAAGACACCATAATTCATACTCATCGCCTATACTTATGTAACCTCCCATAAAGCTAATAGATATAGGTGTATATTGGTGGTAGACAATGTATATGTAAGGGTAAATGTAAAAGAATCCACAATGCCATAATAGATCCAAGTATCATAATATATCTATCCAGACTCAAACCGGTAAGTATAATCAATATCATAATCATCATCATCCTAACCATCACTATCATAACCATTATCATTATGATTATCCTCCTATAATACCCTAAATTTTTCAAGCTCTAGGCCTCTTTATAGATAGGCTACAAAGTTAGCTTTCCAATGCTTCAAGCCTCATCTTAATCTGATGTCGTGGAAAGAAACTATGAAAAATTTCCCTTAATGTCTTGATTCACTATAATGACTATGACTCAAAGTAACGAGTCGTAACCACTCATGATGAGTCATTATGAGTGAGTTATAGTCACTCTAGTAGATCCCTCAACTTTAGCCAAGTAATTATGACTTCTCACTATGACTCGTAATCAGTGTCTATGAGTCATATGTAAGGATTTTTAGTCATAATAGTATGTAATCCAATAACTCAACCCAGTGGTTATGAGTCCAGCATATGACATGTATCCAAACATGACGAGTTGTTATGAAGTCTTATAGCCTAACCAGTAAAAGATCCAAGAATCAATCCTCTTCTTTTGATAGTTTTACAAGTGACTTAGACATATATTAATACTCCAAATAGCTCCTAACTTATAGACAAGTTGAAAAATACCCTAGCGATTAAATTCTTGAGATGTATACAACTATAGTGTTTTCAAATGAGCATAACTTTTGTTTTAATAAGAATTTCTGATCTCAAGACCTACCAATAGATAGGTAATTTAATTATCTTTCCATGATACTAATTTTTCCTTAATCCGATATCGAGGTGAAATGTTATGGCCCAAATACTAAAGCACTATCAAAGCTGCCCAGACTACGACTCATAATTTCTCATTACGGGTTGATAGGAGGGAGTCTTAATCTAGGCAATAAAGGCTGAAATGGGTCATCTGATAATGAATCAATTTATGAATCATGGCTAGACCTTACGAGTCATGACCTAAGTCATCGGGACGGCTTACTAATGATTCCCATAAAGTTTCTAAGGGGTTTTTGGATCTTTTCCCACTCTTTCAACCCTAAAACTATATCGTTTCACCCCCAGACACCCAATATATGAGTTCAAACCCAAATAGGGGAATTATTTTCCCCATTCCTCTTTAGTTATCATACGTAAAACCCATCCTCTTTCCCAAGAACATAAAATCAAGCCTCTTCTCAAGGATTCAAGGATTCATAGTCCAAATTACAAGCTTTTTCTTTAAGGATTCGGACAATTAAGGTATGTGGGGTAATTATCAATGGGTTCCTTCCATCCATTGAGCCCAAAAATCCCTCTTTGGTTTAAAGTATGAATTTATCCTCTTTTGATAAAAATATACATGTTCAAGATGAATTAATCCGTGATTTTCTTTGTAAATCTAAATTCAAGCCATGTCAATGTGTGTTCCATGTAAATTTTGTTATTTTGTGCTTTGAATTTCAAGTATCCATGTAATATTCAATGAAATTATAAAATTATACATGTTCCCTTATTGATTTACATTCAATCCATCCTAATAGTTCTAACCAATGTAATTCATGATCCTATATACTTGAAGTTTCAAAACCCCATATCAAGATTTTTCAATATCATATCAAATTCTCAAATTATTCTTTAAACTGTACCAACATGAGATTTTCCAGAGGTTAACTCATTCCTAAGTTCAATTTCATGTAATTTATCAGGCTATTGAAATATCTCAAGCTTTGGGTATTTGAATTATGACTTTACATCACTGTTTTAAGTTTTGTTATTGAATTTTGTAATCATTCAGTGTTGGGTGGTTATGAACACCCGATACCTACATGTTTACTTGCATTTTATACTTTTCAAGTAACGAGTTAGTCAACTCATGATTTTATTGTTATAAATTCATGTTAAATTATTAGTTTTACATGTTCATAATTTCTTTAGATTAGACATGCACTATTAGTTTTAAATACCTTATGTGAGAAAATTAGTTATCAGTGTATGCATCAATTAGTATTTTAGTGCCTTTCAGTTGGGAGTAGGATTTCACATAAAGAGGGAAGTATGGGTTCAACACATTCTACTTTCCAGAAACTACGTGCCACCATAGGTTTAGGGGCCTCTCCACAAAGTGTTTTCCCTTGCCCAATATGGGCTTAGTTTAGTGATTACTCTAACTCGGTTCAAGTTCTACTCTAATGGCAAGGATAGAATAGCCCTCTTCAATGTGGGTCAAACGTTGGACTCCATAATAGATTATATGTGAGCTAATGCTAACACATTTGAGGATTTTAACTAGAAATAATTGTAAAGTCTTAAGCAACTTTTGTCATTTTTGATTACTTTCTCTTTGATAATGCAAGAAAGTCAAGATGCAAGAAAACCTAAGATAATAAGAGCAAAAGAGGTGAATTTAGAACAAGCAGCCATGAAAGTGTAGTTGACGACTTTTCTGATAAGTCATCAAATTTGTGATAAGTTATCAGAGTCATTGTCAACAGTAGGAAGTGTGAGGAAGTTGGAGCAAAAGTGTGATGACATCCCCTAATAAACCGTCAGGTGCCTGATAAGCCGTCAATAATGTCGTCACTCAAAAGTAAAAGATTTTCTGATGACATGTCCTGATAAGCTATCAGATCTCTGATAAGCCATCAGGCATGTCGTCACTCAAAAGCAGAAGGCAAAAATTTGAAGCATGCCTGATGACATATATTGATAGCTTATTAGAACTCTGATAAGCCGTCAGGCATGTCATCACACATAAGTAGAAGACAATAAATGGGAATCAAGTCTAACGAAATGGTCTGATGAGCTATTAAATCTCTGATAAGCCATCAGACATGTCATCAACTAAGGAGAAAAATCTGAATTTTTATTTTTGAATTTTTCTTAAGTTACGGATATAAATAGCAGCTTTTTGGGTTTCATTGAAAAACAGGCTTAACATCTTGAACTTATTCCAAAGACTACTTTAATTCTCTTTGGTCTCTAAACTTGGATTTCAATTTTCAATTCTTTGATTTAGTTGTGGGATATTCTTCTTGAATTTAGAAAGAGAATCAATTTCTGACTACATCCTTTTTGTGGGATATTCTTCTTGAATTTGGGAAGAGAATAAATTTCTGATTACATCTTTTGTAAGTTGAATCACTTTGAATTATGAATTCAGTTATTGTTATCTCTTTCTTTCTCATGTGGAACTAAAACCCATGACTAGGGTTGTGGGATCTATGATTATTCCTTCATGGATTTAATAGTTGGTTAGGGTTTGAGTGATTGTGGGAACATCTTGATAATTTCTTTGTAATAATTATTTTTTATTGGTTGGAAGCAATAGATCTCGCCTTATATTGATTTGCTCGAACTGAGAAATAAACTAAAGGTAGTGAATTATCAATGAGGATTTGGGAAGGTTAAGTTCTTATCTAATGATTAATGTTGTAACAAGATTAATCAACTCAAAATAAAATTTGTGTGAATAGAAGGTCCTAAGTTTGAGAGATTTAGGGAACTCAACATCTAGGTAGGTTGAGAAATACATAGATGAACTGTCGATACTGATAATTTGGTGTTTCTCATAAGTCATGAGAATCTAATACTACAACTATTATTCAATGGAGGATTACTAATCATAGTTATCACAACTCTAATTTCTCTATATCATTGATTTGAAATATTACAGTTTAAGCTTTGAGTTCTAAGGAAAATTGAAGTGTTAATAACTTTTGTTCAATAATTAAAAACCCCCATTTTATATTTTTGTATCATTTATTTGAATTTAACTTGTAGCTATAGTTTCAAATTAGTTTAATCGCCACTCACATTGTTCCTTGTAGATTCGACCCCTACTCCAAAGTTGGGTAAATATATTGACGATAACCGCCTTGCACTAAATTGACTTGTAAGTTGAGCGTTATCAAAAATGGCATCGTTGTCGGGGAACAATTTGGCGTATTGAGTTGGTTGGAAATTTTAGCCGACTTGCTTAAATTCAAACTTGTAAATATTTGTTTTTAGTTTTCTTTTATTTCCTGTGTTAGGTAGATTTTTATTTTAGTTTATTTATTACTATGGAGTCGTGGAATGAATATGAGCTTGATGGTTGGAAATCTTATCTTGATGATCCATGTCCATATTTTGATGGACCTCACTTTTGGCAAGATTGTAGATATGCTCCTCGGAGAGAGATGTGTGCACTATCTATATCCTATCGGGAGTATGATTGTTCTTTATTTGGTGGTCAAGATGGAAATTGGAGTGATTACCCAAATGCCCCCCTTTATTACACAGCCAAATTTTAGTTCTTTTTATGAGTTTGATATGTCTTATGGTCAAGAAAATGATGAACGAAACACAGAAAAGAGTGGCATTGAAGCTATGTTTTAATGAATGTTGGATCTCCAGAAAGAAATGTATGATATCGTATGTGATATGCATCAATACATGAAGTCAATCATTCATGAGGAGATGGATATAGAGGTCATTCATTCAAAGCATTCTTTTATATTATGTTAAGATGATATCTTGCCTATGGAATCATTTAAAATAATGGAAGAGTGTAAAGATGAGGAGCAAGAATCCTATATTGATGTTGATCTTGATAATGAGCAACCCTCAGTGATTTCCCAACCAACCAAACCAACCATAAGAGATGATGCCAAGATTGAGGAAATGGTGCTAGAGGTAGAAGAAGAAATTGAGCCAATCTCTTATAAAGACTCTAACCCAAATTGGGGTGAAGAGGTTGAGAAGGATGCAACTCCGAAATTAGGGAGAAGACCTCACTCGAATCACTTTTTAATATTATGCTTGGTGGATGTGATGAAAGTCGAATCATCCAAGTAAATGATGAATTTTGAAAATAAAGAGGAAAATTCCTATATTTTGGAGTTTGTATTTTTGAAAGGGTATAATACAACTCCAATCTTGAAGGACAAGAAGCTTAAAGATCGATGTCCATTTTGTGGCTTTTTAAGATTGTCACCGTTGCCAAATGAGCCTACACGAAAGTTTGATGCAAAATTGGGCAAAAGGTTCAAGTCTTCAAAGTGGCGTGATAGAACTTTCCTTATCATGCTCTCACATTTTCCCAACGCACCTCAAAGATATAAAGATCAAAAGATGGGCCGATGATTAAAATCGTCTAAGTGGAGGGATAAAAGATGAAGCACCATGTTACGACTAGGGGACAGCCTCAGGTCATGAGACCTTCGACCTTGCCGGGTGTATAAGCATATCATCATAGTCATCCTCCAACATTGTCAGGTACTTAAGCATATCATCATAATCATCCTCTGGACTTTCTGGGTATATAAGCATATCATCATAATCATTCTCCATCCTTGACAGGAATATAAGCATATCATCATAATCATACTCTAGCCTTGACGGGTATATAGGCATATCATCAATACATATATATAACATCAATACTATAATCTATTGTGAGGCACTACCTGATATTCATATCATTAATACAATCATCCTCCTCTATCCCATACCAGAGAGATGTGTATGTAGATATATAATAGATGACGGACCTAAGTCATTGCTAAAAAGAGTAAATACATAAAGTCATTGCTCGGGGTAAACTTTGGGGCTAAATCATTATGAAAGTGTAGAAAGGATTGAAATCTTTCATGACTGAAGTAATTAGTGGTATCAAATCATAGATTGAAATCTATCTCGGTTAAATCTTTAAAACATTATTTTTAATCTCTTTACACATAGGTTATTTATTAAGAAGGGCATTTATTTCTATAAAGAAATCCATTCTTAAGGTGAAAAGTGGGCCTTAACACCTAACTAGGACAAACAGTAATCGAATCATATTTAAGCAGTAATCGAATCATATTTTACCTAGAATCATATAATTTACAATAAATAATGACCATGAATGTACCAAATCTATGAATGTTATCACCAGTATTCAAATAATGAAATCATAAGAATCAATATATACATGAACTATAACAACATCATTTACAAGTATAAACACTTCTCAAATGTCCAATCAATATCATAACATAGCCTTGGGCCCAATAATATGTTCGAAATAATTACAACACAATAATCACGGCCTTAGGCCCACACACATATTTGGAACACATATCAATAATCATATCCAGAAACCATATCATATATATAAGCCATAGCATATCTATGAGGAATATCATATCTAATGCCCCGAATTTGGTATCCGAAATGCTATATAGAGCCTATGATCCTAAAGGACAACAAGCTAACCCATGACTGATATCTATAACTGAGCACTGAATAAGATACTAAAATTATGTGGAATACATAAAATCTGTAAGGCCATAAGGTTCAAAATAGTATAAACATCTGATAAAACAATGTCTGAAATTGATATAACAAATACCAAAATAAATTTGAAATAACTGTCTGGCATGCTATAGTCTGAAAGCCTCTAAACTGAACAGAATAGGGAGTTGAAGGAATATGTCTCCAACTAACTCCATCTATTGATACTGAACTGAGATAATAAATAATAATAAGGAAATCATATCATTCTCGAATGATGAGGACTCACTGCAAATCTACTATTGTTGGAATCTGAAATGCTATTGATGCTCTAGAGCACGGGCTTCTGAACCTATGGCATAAAGTAAAACACCATGCAAATGCGTCAGTACGTTGGAATGTACTGGTATATAAGTTAGGTGGGCTGAATGCAAGGGGTTCATATGCATGAATAATACTAACTGAATGACTAACATGAACGTAAGAATACATGCATGAATACGTAACTATGACTGACATCGTGATAGGACTGAATACTGAGTTTTGACTACTAAGTCTATTGATAATAGGGATTTACTGATATCTGAGTTTACTATTACTGGAATACAGACTAACTGTATTACTGGTAAGCTGACAATTGAGTTTACTAATATGGATAATCTAAATATTTGTTTTTGATAGTTCTGATTATGAAGAACTGATCTGATTGACTATATCTGACAGTCCTTATTCTGAATACGGATAACATAAGTTTTGTATAACTAGTATACTGATACTGAGAGACTGTATCTGACAGTCTAAGTTCTGATGGAACTAGCTAAGTTTTGTACTATACTGAGTGACTGTATCTGAAAGTTCTAAAATTTGTAGAACTATCTAAGTTCTATTATTAAGACTGAGACTGAAACTGAGACTGTGGGAGGTAATCATCTAACCGATATGTCCTAAAACTGACTGGTGGGTTCCAACCTATAACCCCAATTGGAAGGGTGTCAGTACCATGTCACGGGTAAAGACAAGCTGTGAGTAAACCCTCTCTGACAGGGAGCTCTTCCGTCAACCCCTCCTATAAGGAAAAATCTCAAATGAGATGTATTAGTAGCCCTACGCATAGGGGTACATCTCAACATATGCTGGCTACATAGTGCTGGAATGCAAGGATTGCTTCTAAGGATCACACCCTCTACTGAATAACAGATGAGTTCCCATCCTTAGGTTCACTCAGTGCTGAATCCTACTCCCAACTGAATAGAAACTAAATTGTTTTTAATGAACTGAACTATTACTGATGATATTGTTTAGCAGAGCTATACTGAGTTCGATGAGTTCTGTTGACTGATGGAATGCTACTGAGATCTGAGGACTGACTGAGGGTACTGAAGTTACTAAGATTTGCTGGGAATACTGAAGTTATCGATATTACTAAGTACTAAGATCACTGAGATTACTGAACTACTGATATTACTGAGATTTATGGGAGAGACTGGACTGATACTGGATTTACTAAGTTTCCTGAGTCATAAGACTGACTAAATTTTACTGATCATGGCTTGACTGAGCTTAACGTGAAAATATGACATAGATCTAGGCACACAGCTAAATTATCGGGTACAAGTACCCCCAGGACTCGATAGAATAAAACTGACAAGTCTTGACACTTTTGATCACATGACCAATATCAACAATTCATAATTTCTTGGGGATTTTATGAAGCACATGATCATAATAATATTGTACATGGATAGTAATGAGTATAAACATGGCATAACTTTGTGCTTCTAATCTTATGAACATCTCATCAAGCAATCATAATGCATAGGTTTGCATGGGAATCATCTTAATCAAGTAGGTATAGCATAACTTAAGAGGCATGACATGATCTTGACACATGAAAACTAAGTACTTGATCATCATTCATTCATTGGGGCATATTATCAAACACCTTTAATGCACACTTAGGGAATAGGTATGATTATCAATTTAATACAACATGGTTCCACAATTTAACTCAATTGCATGAATTTCAACCCTATAATAACATAGTTTCATGAAAACATGATAAGGATGCAATCTTGGCAGTCATACAACAATAACAACATGAACATAATCAATTCAAAACAAGAACATCATGAGATATAGTTTAAAATAGGGTTCTTGAGCTTCATGTATGAAAGGAGTCCATGAATCAAGACTGTGCATACCTTAGTTCTTGATACTATAAAGATTGATGGAGAGATTCTTGAATTTGGGTCTTGGATTTGAATCCCCAATTGAAAACCCTATCTTGTTCTTAAGAGTAACTTGAGAGAAACAATATATTTTGGGTGAAATATGGTTGAATCACGTGTTATTGGGTATGTATAGGGGTGAGAAATTAACCATTTTAACCCTTAGATACATATTTTAAATTCTGTGAAAATTTGCTAATGTGGACCCCTGACGTGATGCGGCGCTGTCGCACCGTGTCTATGAAAGGTGACAAATGGGAAATTACAGGGTGGCGCAATGCGTATCTATCACGTTTCCACTTTGTTTATGACCTAAAAGTTTGGCACGATGCTCCACTATTGTGGAGCAACACTGGAAATAGACAATTGCCATTTAAGCTATCTCTGTGACGCACTGATGGCTCAGGTGATACACTGTCTCACTATAAGGGCTCTAACTTTTTGCCCGAGCATCGAATTTGGGTGAATTTTATATAGATGGGAAGATAATTGAATTTACCACATGATAAAAAGTGAAAATCTTGAAAATACCACATGTATAAAAGTGGATTCATCTTTGAAATAAGTCTTTAATATTTCTGGTATGATTTTTAAGCTAGGTAGAAGTACGAGGTATTACAATATCTCCTCCTTGGGAATATTCATCCTTAAATGAGACTGATTGAGATGGGAGAAACGATAAGCTAAAGTTTATACTGAACATGAACAACTAAAACATGACTACTTGACTGACATTACTGCGATTCATACTGAGTATGCATATCTGATGCATGATTTTATGACTGAGTTGATGCATGACTACATGACTGAGAGTACTGATAAGATGATCACGTATATATGATACATGAATACATAACTGAACTGACTCATGAATATGTGACTGAATATGTAAGGGTAAAGATACTAAGTTTGAAATGAAAATTGAGCATGGAACTGAATACCACATTTGTAACTGAAATCTGAGCATAAAATTGGATAAA
Organism: Capsicum pubescens; assembly: GCA_030864215.1. Taxonomy (NCBI): domain Eukaryota; kingdom Viridiplantae; phylum Streptophyta; class Magnoliopsida; order Solanales; family Solanaceae; genus Capsicum; species Capsicum pubescens. The sequence goes on along the minus strand of CM061540.1, from coordinate 207,810,832 downwards.
CTTAAGAAAAGTTATTGCCTTGGGATGATTCTGAGTTTATTTACTTATTATGCATGAGCGGAAATATAAGAATGTAACTGGATCTGGAACGTGATACATGAGCTGAATATTGTGATCTGAACTGAGTACCTTAAGTACATGGTGTACGACCACGATTGGAGCTAGAGGGTCAACTTATGGGTATTCACTACTCCAAACTGGATTCATTATGAGAAGAGAGAGGCATGTTTATGTCATGAAATTTTGGAGGAATATAGCTTATCTCCCCCTTAGGATACTAGGTCCCTTGAGGAATACTGGTTGGGCTAAGCTGATGAGGAAAACTGAGGCGCTGCACAAGACACCTAGGAATTGAGTCATAACTAATTATCTGAGATCTGAAACTAAGGCATGATACATGAACAGAGCTGATCTTGCATCTATCTGATTGGTTCATCTTAGAATGGTTACATTCTTTCATGAGATTTCGGCTAGAGCGCATAGCTAGGGACATGGAAACCAAACTGTACGAATTTTTCTGTATAAGACAGCTGAGTAAGAAAATCATAACCTGATTGAGATTCGGTAAGATGAGTTGACACCTATGAACATCATCTGAGATGAAGTAACTAAGCCTCATGCACTGCAACTAAGACTACTGAAAAGATTCACGTGGGTGCTGAGCACGAATGCATAACCGTACTGACTTATCCAATTAAATAGAGGACTGATAAATGAATACTGAGTCTGCAAGGTTGGTCTATACTTAGTTTGAACAGGTGAACCAAAATGGTAGAGTATCATGCATGGAAGGTAATGAATGACTGGATAACATGAGGCAACTGAGCATGAATGAGTGAAAACTATATTACCTCAAGAATGCTAGGGTAGGCATCTAATGTGATTAAGAACATTTTGTAAATTGATGTATTGAGGTACTACTGACTGTGTAATCAATAAATATAACATTGTCAAGCTATCCTAAAACTGGACTGAATTTCTGAATTAATTACTGGACTAAAACTGGGACTGAGATCGTAGCTAAGATGGTAATTGAGACTAAACGTTGATTTTTGATAACTAAGGTTTAGAATGGTGCTGAAGTATTTGATTCTGGGACTGAATACTGATTATTAAAACTGAACAATAAAACTGTAACTGAGTTCTGATAATTACTTACGGACAATTGACATACGCCAGGGTTATATCAAATTTAACACTTAACTAAGGCCTAAGGAATAGAATACCAAAATCATGGATTTATCAAGGGCTTTAAGATGAGGGTGTACATGACACTACTGAGTTTGGCTGCTCACTAAAAGTGGAACGTGAGTCATATGGGCTAAGCATATTGTAAAGCTTGACATGAGTGTATGAGTCATGAGCTGCATGACCTAATTCTGGAATTTTTGTGTTTCATAGGGCATGATTTGTGACACTGAGTGAACTGGAATTCCTTATATTAGGAACCTGGAGCACACACTATTCTATGAGAAGCATACGGATACAAGTTGTATTCGTGGAACTGAAACGGGTAGCATACGTAAATATCATGATGACTATAGTATGAAAATTTTCACTAAGATAGGAATGGGTCGAGAGTCGTCTTCCCTTACTGATTATCTACACATATTGGAACTATAACTAGAATCTGAAGGCTTGAATTTCTGACCCCAAAGTTTAACTGTTATGCAAGGTTTTAAAAAAAAAACTCATAAATCTGAAAAAGCGTGAACATGTAAATGAGAGATCTATAACATATCAATGGCTACATCAGGAGACTTTCCTGATTCGGTCGGGACTGAAGTGAATAAAGTCTGTTTGGCCGTTGCCCACTAAAGCGATGGAATTAATGCCCCTCTATTTCGAGCGACCGGACTGAGCTGAAGAACGACCATGCTGACCTCGATGACCGAGTTTAGGATAGTCTTGAACCTTATGACCTAACTCACCATATCCAAAACGCACATTACTGCCATCTCTACACACCCACATATGATACTTACCCCACTCTTTGCAAAACGAATGAGTAAAAACCCTGCTTTCACTACCCTGGGCCTTAGAGCCTAATGCCCCATCCCTACGGTCATTTCTAAACTTTGGTATTGGCGCACTGATGTGCTAGCTTTCTGTTAGCACATTTAAGTCTTTTCACTTGGAATAATTGTAAGTTCTTAAGTAACTTTCATTGTTTTTTATGATATTTCATGTGATTTTGTAGGAAAGTCAAGATGCATTAAAATATATGAAAGTTGTGCCAAGGAGGATTATTTTTGGTGAAAATAATTGAGTTTTGAAGAATTCACACTTGGAAGCAATTCTGATGACTTATGTGATAACTTATCAGATTTGTGATAAGTCGTCACACATGTCGTCACACTGAGGAAGAACATAAGAAATTGGAAGCATGTCTGACGATATGTGTGATAACTTATCACAAATCTGATAAGTTATCACAGAAGTTATCACATTAAAGTAGAAGTTCTGATGACATGCTTGATAACTTATCAGATTTGTGATAAGTTATCACACATGTCGTCACCAAAAAGGAAAATTCTAAAATATTTATTTCAAATTTTTCTTAAGTTATGGGTTTAAATAGCAGCTTTTAGGGTTCATTCATTGTGGCGGAATATGTTGAACTTATTCCATAGACTAGTTTACTTCTTTTTGGGCTCTGAGCTTGTAATTTAATTTTCAATCCTTTGAATTAGTTCTGGGAGATTCTTATTGTACTTGGAGGAGAATCAACTTTGGATTTCATCTTTTGTAAGTTTAATTTCTTTAAATTAAGAATTCAATCATTGTTATCTCTTTCTATCTTATGAGCAACTAAAACCCGCAACTAAGGTTGTGGGATCTATGACTATTCTTTCATTGATTTAGTAATTGGTTAGGGTTCGAGTGATTATGGGAACATCTTGATAATTCTTTTGTATTAATTATTTTCTGTTGGTTGCAAACAATAGGCTTTGTTTACTGTTGATTTGCTTGAGATAATAAATCAACCATAGTAAGAAGTGAATTATCAACGAGGATTTGGGAAGGTTAAGTTCTCATCTAATGATTAATGCTGTAACAAGATTGATCAACTTGAGATAAAATCGGTATGAATAGAATGACTTCTTAAGTTCGAGAGAATTAGGGAGTTCAATATATAGGTAGGTTGAGAAACACTTAGATGGACTGTCGAAACTGATAATCTGGTGTTTCCCGCAAGTCATGAGAACCCAATGCCACAGCTATTATTAAATGGGGATTAGAAATCATAGTGATCACAACCCTAGTTTATTTTTTATCATTGATTTGAACTATTGAAATTTTGGCTTTGAGTTCTGAAATAAGTTACAACTTTAACATATGTTTGATCATTGAAAACCCCTATTTTATCTTTTCGTATCACTTTTTTGAATTTAACTTTTAGCTTTAGTTTCAAATTAGTTTAATCACCACTCATATTATTCCCTATGGATTCGAACCCGACTCTAAAGTTGAGTAAATATATTGACGATGACCGCCTTGTACTAAATTGATATGTAAGTTGAGCGCTATCAAAAATGGCGTTGTTGCCAGGAAATAATTTAGCGTATTGAGTTGGTTTGGAATTTTAGCCTGCTTGCTTGAATTCAAACTTGTAAATATTTGTTTTTAGTTTTCTTTTATTTCTTGTGTTAGGTAGATTTTTATTTTAGTTTACTTATTACTATGGCATCGTGGAATGAACATGATCTTGGTGGTTGAAAATCTTATCTTGATGATCCATGTCCATATTTTGATGGACCTCACTTTTGGCAAGATTGTAGATATGCTCCCCAGAGAGAGATGTGTGCACCATCTCCATCATACTAGGAGTATGATTGTTCTTTATGTGGTGGTCAAGATGGATATTGGAGTGATTTTCCAAATTCCCCCTCCCCCTATTGCGCTAACCCAAATTCTAGTTCTCCTTATGAGTTTGATAGGTCTTATGGTCAAGAAAAAGAAGAACGAAGCATCGAAAAGAGTGGCATTGAAGCTATGTTTCAATGAATGTTGGATCTTCAGAAAGAAACATATGATAGCGTATGTGATATGTGTCAATATATGAAGCCAGTCATTCATGAGGAGATGGATATAGAGGTTAATCATTCAAAGCATTCTTTTATATTATGTTTAGATGATATCTTGTCTGTGGAATCATTTAAAATAATGGAAGATTGTGAAGATGAGGAGCAAGAACTCTATATTGAAGTTGATCTTGATGTTTAGCAACCCTCACTGATTTCCCAACCAACCAAACCAACCATGGGAGATGATGCCAAGATTGAGGACATGGTGCTAGAGGCAAAAGAAGAAACAAAGAAAATCTCTAATAAAAACTATAGCCCAATTCAAAGTGAAGATGTCGAGAGGGTGAATAAAAGTGAGTGTGTAGTAGATAGTGTAAATTTTAAAGTAGGATTGATTGGGCCTCATTCAAATCACTTTTCTACAATATGTTTAGATGATATCTTGCCTGTGGAATTATTTATAATAGTAGAAGAGTGTGAAGATGAGTAATAAGAATCCTATATTCTTGATTTTACATTAGACAAGAAACATAAAAACACACCTCACATTAAGTTCGAGTGGTTTACCACCTCAATCCATTACTCGACTTCTTAATTTGTTTACCACCCCCCTATGAACGAGCCAAGAAGATGGACTCTAAGTTGGGGGTGAAATTCATATCCTCAAGGTAGAGGAAAAAGCTGAGTTGGGTCGTTCCACGATATTAAATCAGGCGCTGCTTGGGAGGAAACCCAAGGTATTTTGTTGTTTGTCTTCGTATTAGATGATTGACATCAGATCTTCGCACCCATGGTACCACAAGTATGTTTCTAACTCTCTTATTTTGGTTTGACACATTAGGGACATTGCATAATTTTAAGTTGAGAGTGGGGCTACTTGTGGGTGTTGATGTTCTCTTGGGGTTTTTGTTATCGTACCTCTTTTCCCTGGAGTCTTGTTTCTAGTAGAGCCAGCATATTTAGGCTATGGTGTTTGTTTTGTGATGTGTTGTGGTTAACTGGGAGAAAATAAGTATTTGTGACAGTTGACATACTTGGTTGATTTTTGGAAATGGTAAATACCTCTCCAATTGTCTATTTTGTAACTGTGTGATGTGCATCTATATGTGACTACTGTGAATCTTTTTATGGCATTAGTATTAGGGACATGATAATCATTGCTAACAATTACATGAACCGGATAGGTAGTAGCTTGAGATGTACATTTGTGCCATGTGTTTGTGAGATCTTAATTAGTTCCCTTTGTATGTTAAATCCAGAACTTACCTGGTTAGTCTTACCTAGGCTGAAGGACAGGCGTTAGGAAAGGATCATAGGTCGTTTTGATATTAGACCACTTTTAGCCTAATTGACCTTTCCTATATGCATAATATCCCTTGATCCCTATTTTGAGCCTGAATAGCCTATTAATTTTTATGATACCTATCACCATCCCATTTATATCATAATGAACATGTTTTGGCCCTGGTCCTCTTTAGACACTGTGCACCTTGACTTAGGTAAATGGCTTAAGTTGAGAGTGTCTATCATAGGGGTGTGTGATGTAAAATGAGTATGAAGGAAGGTATAATAAAAGAAAAGGATAAAAAGATGGGTGCAGTGGAAAAGAACAAGAAAAGAAAAGTTGTGAAAAAAAAGAAGTGATTGTAGAAAAGACCACACCCATCCTGAATATGTGTGATCAAGAAAAGAAAAGACTATAAAAAGGTTAATAAGTGAGACCCAAGAAGATAGTATAGTGTCAAGGAGGCTTAGTCACTTTAAATGTCATCGATTATCGTACCAGCCCCTAGCCTACATTACAAGCCAAAGAGAAGACCTATAGTGATCCTAGCTGACCTATCTGAAAATCTTGGTAATGAAAACAAGGGCAAGCCATGGTATTTGGCATACATTGATTGGAACTTCTTTCTGAGAGTGAGTGTCTCTTGATCGTCCCCTCATTGACATACTTGATTTTATATATGAGTGAAGAGGGACTTCTTTGTTGTAAGGGCACATTGGTGGAATTGCTAGCTGCTTACATATTTGGGTAGTGTAACTTATATATATAGGCATGGTTATTGTTGCTAAGTTGATGTCATATCTTAATTCCCTTATGTCACATTATTGATCTTTATTGATATACACAGTTGGGTTTAAAGTGATCGAAAATGGAGAGGGTAATGTGTTTTAAGCTAAACTTGATAATCAACTTTCATAGATATCTTATGTGTCTCTTGGTTAAGCATCGTAGTATGGTGTTATGTAGTTGCTTGACGAAAAGCAATTGTTTTAAGTTGAGGGTGTTGATGTACTAGCTTTTTGTTAGCACATTTAAGGCTTTTAACTCAGAATAATTATAAGTTCTTAAGTAACTGTCGTTGTTTTTTATGATATTTCATGTGATTTTGTAGGAAAATCAAGATGCATAGAAATATATGAAAGTTGTGTCAAGGAGGATGATTTTTGGTGAAAATAATTGAGTTTTGAAGAATTCACACTTGGAAACAATTCTGACGACTTATGTGATAACTTATCAAATTTGTGATAAGTCGCCACACATGTCGTCACACTGAGGCAGAACACAAGAAATTAGAAATATGTATGACGACATGTGTGATAACTTATCACAAATTTGATAAGTTATCACAGAAGTCATCACATTGAAGCAGAAGTTCTGACGACATGCCTGATAACTTATCAGATTTGTGATAAGTTATCACACATGTCGTCACCTAAAAGAAAAATTCTGAAATTTTTATTTCGAATTTTTCTTAAGTTATGGGTATAAATAGCAGCTTTTAGGGTTCATTCATTGAGGCGGAACATCTTGAACTTATTCCTTAGACCAGTTTACTTCTTTTTTGGCTCTGAGCTTATAATTCAATTTTCAATCCTTTGATTTAGTTGTGGGAAATTCTTATTGTACTTGGAGGAGAATCAACTTTGGATTTCATCTTTTGTAAGTTTAATTGCTTTAAATTAAGAATTCAATCATTGTTATCTCTTTCTATCTTATGAGCAACTAAAACCCGCAACTAGGGTTATGGGATCTATGACTATTCTTTCATTGATTTAGTAGTTGATTAGGGTTCGAGTGATTATGGGAACATCTTGATAATTCTTCTGTATTAATTATTTTCTGTTGGTTGCAAACAATAGGCTTTGTTTACTGTTGATTTGCTTGAGATAATAAATCAACCCTAGTAAGAAGTGAATTGTCAATGATGATTTAGGAAGGTTAAGTTCTCATCTAATGATTAATGTTGTAAGAAGATTGATCAACTTGAGATAAAATCATTATGAATAGAATGCCTTCTTAAGTTCGAGAGAATTAGGGAGTTCAACATCTAGGTAGGTTGAGAAACACTTAGATGGACTGTCGAAACTAATAATCTGGTGTTTCCCACAAGTCATGAGAACCCAATGCCACAGCTATTATTAAATGGGGATTAGTAATCATAGTGATCACACCCCTAGTTTATTCTTTATCATTGATTTGAACTATTGAAATTTTGGCTTTGAGTTCTAAAGCAAGTTACAACTTTAATATCGGTTTGATCATTGAAAACCCCCATTTTATCTTTTTATATCATTTGTTTGAATTTAACTTGTAGCTTTAGTTTTGAATTAGTTTAATCGCCACTCACATTGTTCCCTATGAATTCGACCCCAACTCCAAAGTTGGGTAAATATATTGACGACGACCATCTTGCACTAAATTGATGTGTAAGTTGAGCATTATCACACACTAGATAAAGAGTGAACTGGGGCTGAACATTTCTGACACAACTGAAAATGATTACCACTCTGCCACCCTGACTGAGCAAAACTATAACTACCTATTCTGGCCCCTCTTATTTTCTCTCGCCTTCTTCTTAAGTTTTTGCTCTTCAATATGTTGAGCATGTACCATAAGCCTAGATATGTCTATCTCCTTAATCAACATCGTAGTTCTGCACTCCTTAACCACTCTAACTGAAACCTCAGACACAAACTTACTCATTCTAGATCTACTGTCTGCTACTACATAGGGAGCGTACCTGGCTAACTGAGTGAACTTAAGGGAGTATTCTTTTATGCTCATGTTACCTTGTCTGAGATTGATGAACTCTAATACTTTATCCTCCTTCTTCTCTATGGGAAAGAACCTATCTAAGAAAGTCGTTGTAAACTCTTCCCAATCTAGGGGATCTACATTTGTACCCCTGTCTACCTTTCACTATTTGAACCACATATGGGCTACATCTTATAGATGATAGGCGGCTAAATCGGAACTCTCACTGGAGTCACTTCCATGATGTCTATGACTTTCTAAACCTGATCTAGGAACTCCTGTAGATCCTCTCCTGACTTAGAACTGGAGAATAGGGGAGGATTCATTCGGGTGAAGTCCCAAATCCTGGATACAACAGAATTTTCCACTAGGTTGGTTGGAACAGTAGCTGGCCGTTCATTCTAAGCTATGACTGAACTGGCTAAAGTAGTAAATACAGTCATAAATTTTGTATGAGAGACATGCTCATCCAGAGAATCTGGCTTGACGGGCTGAGTGCTGACTGATTTTCAATTCCCCTTTTGTTAGTCCTTTTGGGAGGCATGTTCTATAAATAAAAGGAAGAAGCGGATTAAACGGAGAGTTTAACTATAAGCCTATGCTTACTAGCACAACATAAATATTGAAATAAGGGAAACTGTTCCTAAAACATTTCATAGCCTCCTGCACATAAGTGTGGTGCACAACACACCCATGTACAAGACTCTACTAGATGCGGCTTTTCAGACTTCCTAGGACATTATTGAACCTTAGGCTCTAATACCAAGTTGTAACGCCCCAAATATGGTACCCAAAATGCTACACGATGCCTATGACCCCGAAGGACCACAAGCTAACCCATGATTGATATCTGTAACTGAGTACTGAATAATATACTAAAATTATGCAGAATACGTAAAATCTATAAGTCCATAAGGTTCAAAACAGTATAAACATCTGATAAAACAATGTCTGAAAATGATATAACAAAAACCAAAACAAATCTGAAGTAACTGTCTGGCATACTATAGTCTGAAAGCCTCTAAACTGAACTAAATAAGGAGTTGAAGGAACATGTCTAAAACTAACTCCATCTACTGATACTGAACTGAGATAATAAATAATAATAAATAATTCATATCATCCTCGAATTATGGGGACTCACTGTAAATCTACTGCTACTGGAATTTGAAATGCTTCTGATGCTCTAGAGCGCGTGCTTCTGAACCTATGGCGTAGAGTAAAACACCATAGCGCAAATACATCAGCATATTAGAATGTACTGGTATGCAAGTAAGGTAGGCTGAATACAAGGGGTTCATATGCATGAACAATACTAACTGACTTACTAACATGAACGTAAGAATACATGCAAGAATACGTAACTATGACTGACATCGTGATAGGACTGAATACTGAGTTATGACTACTAAGTCTACTGATAATAGGGATTTACTGATATCTGAGTTTACTATTACTGGAATAAAAATTAACTGTATTACTGGTAAGCTGACAATTGAGTTTACTGATATGGATAATCTGAATATTTGTTTTTGATAGTTCTGATTATGAATTACTGATCTGATTGACTGTATCTAACAGTCCTGAGTCTGAATACTGATAACATAAGTTTCGTATAACTAGTATACTGATACTAAGAGACTATATCTGATAGTCTAAGTTCTGATGGAACTAGCTGAGTTCCATACTATACTGAATGACTGTATCTGACAGTCCTAAAATCTGTAGAACTATCTAAGTTCTATTACTGAGATTGAGACTTAGAATGAAACTGAGACTATGGGAGGTAATCATCTAACCGACATACCCCAGAACTGACTGGTGGGGTCCAACCTGTAACCCCAGCTAGAAGGGTGTCAGTACCATTCCACAAGTAAAGATAAGTTGTTAGTAAACCCTCCCTGATAGGGAGCTCTTCCGTTAACCCCTTCTGTAAGGAAAAATCTCAAATGAGATGTATTAGTAGCCCTACGCATAGGGGTATATCTCAACCTACATTGGCTACGTAGTTCTTGAATGCAAGGATTGCTTCTAAGGATCACACCGCCCACTGAATAACAGGTGAGTCTGCATCCTTGGGCTCACTTGGTGCGGAATCCTACTCCCAACTAAATAGATACTGAATTGATTTTACAATACTAAACTGTTACTGATGGTATTGTTTAGCGGAGCTAAACTGAGTTCGTAGAGTTTCATTGACTATGGAATACTACTGAGATCTGAGGACTGACTGAGGGTACTGGAGATACTGGGATTTGTTGGGAATACTGAACTTACCGAGATTATTGAGTACTGAGATCACTTAGATTACTGAACTACTGAGATTACTGAGATTTCTGAGAGAGACTGTACTAATACTGAATTTACTAAGTTTTCCTGAGTCATGAGACTGACTAAATTTTACTGATCATGGCTTGACTGAGATTAACGTGAAAACATGATATGTCTCTAGGCACACAGTTAAATTGTCGGGTACAAGTACCCCCAGGATTCAATAGAATAAAACTGACAAGGCTTGAGACTTTTGATCACATGAACAATATCAACAATTCATAATTTCATAGTTGGGGATTTCATTAAGCACATGATCATCATAATGTTGTACATAGATAGTAATGCGAATAAACATGGCATAATTTTGTGCTTCTAATCTTATGAACATCTCATCAAGCAATCACAATGCATAGGTTTGCATGGGAATCATCTTAATCAAGTAGGTATAGCATAACTTAAGAGGCATGACATGATCTTGACACATGGAAACTAAGTACTTGATCATCATTCATTCATTGGGCCATATTATCAAACACCTTGCATGTACACTTAGGGCATAGGTATGATCATTAATTTAATACAACATGGTTCCATAATTTAACTCAATTGCATGAATTTCAACCCTATACTAAAAAAGTTTCATGAAAACATGATAAGGATGCAATCTTGGCAGTCATACAACAATACCAATATGAACATAATCAATTCAAAACAAGAACATCCTGACAAATAATTTAAAATAGGGTTCTTGAGATTCATGAATGAAAGGATTTCATGAATCAACACTGTGCATACCTTAGTTCTTGATTCTATGAAGATTGACGGAGAGATTCTTGAATTTGGGTCTTTGATTTGAATCCCCGATTGAAAACCCTAGCTTGTTCTTGAGAGAAAAAATATATTTTGGGTGAAACATGGATGAATAATGTTTTATTGGGTCTATAGAGGGGTGAGAAATTGACCTTTTTAACCCTTGGATGCGTATTTTAAATTCTGTGAAAATTTCCTGATTTGGACCCCTGGCGCGATGCGGCGCTATCGCGTTGTGTCTCTGGAAAGTGACAAATTGGAAATTACATGGTGGCGCGATGTGGAGCTATCGTGTTGCCACTTTGTTTGTGACCTGGAAGTTTGGCGCGACGTGCCACTATCGCGGAGTAACACTAGAAATAGACAATTGCCATTTAAGCTGTCTCCGCGACACGCTGATGGCTTAGGTGATAAACTGTCTCACTAAAAGGGCTCTAACTCTTCGCCCGGGTGTTGGATTTGGGTGAATTATATATCGATAGGAAGCTTATTGAATTTTCCACAAGGTAAAAAGTGAAAATATTGAAAATACCACATGTATAAAAGTGGATTCATCTTTGAAATAATTCTTTAACATTTCTAGGACGATTTTAAGCTAGGTAGAAGTACGGGGTATTACAACAAGTCTTTGCCCAAGGTGGGTCAGAAAAACCCACTTCTAATCCTCGAATTCCCTATTTAGTCAAATTCTACATCAGACTAGGCTAAGGTTTCTAAATTGACCTCTAGAGGGTACATAAGCCAAAATTAGCCCTAAGATAGGGATTCCACCTAGAACATGAGCAATTAATTCAACTCGACCTAAATTATGGTTTCAAGATCACTAAAATGACCAATTAAGGTTAATCATGTTGACCACGCTTCCAACACTTAAACTACATCCCAAATTTGGTGTCATATCATACCCATTCCATGAACTAGCTTAATTAAAAAAGAAGGCAATAGGATCGTAAAAGTGTAATAAGCATTTCACTTTACGGGTCACTTCACCAATCTAATCCACAAACCTCAATAATCAAGACTAAGTCACAGTATTCTACCCATCATAAATCTTAACACTCACATTCACATGCAATATATAAAACTCATCATCTTGTGAAGAAAAGTAGATAGAAGCATACCTCAATGCTGAACTGCAAATTCTTGAATCATTCATCAAACGTCCATCTTCACTCCATGATCCTAAAATGCATCCACACTAGCAAAAATATAATCTATGCATCATTAGGAGTAAAACGATACTCATATTGCTATATTTAAGACGTGTCTAAAAATGGATCGTGAATATGGGTTTGAAAATTAAAAGGGTAAAATCATAATTTTGTTTTAGAAATATATTTTCCATACTCTTAGGAGTCTACAGCTGAAACCTCATGTGAAAATGAGTTAAAAACAAGGTTCAAATCAAAGAAAAAACACTTTAAAACTTTATTAGCAAACCCCCTCCCCAAAACTCATTTTAAAATAAAGAATTTGAAGTATTTTTAAAGATAAAATTGAAGTAAAATGATAATTATAATATTAGAATACTTACCCATGGATGAAATCCCAAAAACTCTATTGAAATCGCCCAAATCCGAGCTCCCAAGCTCCAAAAAAGGTAAAAATAGGGTTTTTGATTCTCAACTTGGGTGAAAATCCCAAAAATTAAAATAGAATTTCTTGGGAAATAGTAAAATAGATTTCTAAACTGATATAAAAAGATTATACGAGAAAAATGCATTAAAAATCATTAAAATTGGAGCTTCCTAGCTCCCAAAATGTTGAAAATACGAACTTGAGATTTTATACTCAATGATGATCGTGATCGCAAACTTTTGGCTACTATCATGACTTGATTAGAGGCTAAAAATGTTTCTATCACGATCTTTTGGTTGTGATCGCAAACACATCAGCACCAGCAAAGTCAAAAACTTATTTTTTACCCTCAGAACTCATCTGAAATCCTATGAAGATATTTAGAGAAATTTGAGTGTAAATCATATTTCGAATCCAATGGAATCATCAAAAATTTCATCCGATATCGTTTTGGAAAAAAGTGGATCCACACCTGTAGTTTTACTTTTCATATAATCCTCTCAATAGTCCAAAACAATTATGGAAGCTTTAGGACCTGAACCAAGGGTCCCCCTAGCCTAAAATCGATGTTCTGGAGTTGATGGTGCTGTTGGAATTTCCTTTAGAGATCATCTACTAGGAGATTTGGTTTGAGACCAAATCCTAAATAATAAAAGCTTCAAATTAGAGAAATGAGCCTAAAATCCAATCAAACTATTTGATCACTGAACCGATAGTTCTGACAAGTCATAAATGACTTGTAGTTATTGTAGGAAGGCTCGAAACACCAGAAATGCATGCAAATAGAGGAAATAACCTGGAGGGTCATTACGATTACTTACCACTAACCATCATTATCATTTAACCAACATTCAACAACTTTCCATCATTTATCCATTTCAACATTTATCGATTAATCATCTCTTATCATTAATCATCATATCAACTAGCCACTATTTATCAACTAAGCATCTTTTAAAAACTAGTCATCACTTTCCTTCTAGGCATCTTTTATCAACTAGTCATCATATATCATGTCTATTATATCATAGCATATATTCAAACTTGAATCGGTAAGCATAATAATCAAGGTCATATCCATCCTCCAGAATTGAACTGGGCATATAAATAACATAAAAATCATCTTTCAAAATTAAATCAGGAGTAATCAACATCATACTCATCCTCTGAAATTAAACTGGGTATAATAAACATCATAATCATCCTCTAGAATTAAACTATTATAATCAACATCGTAATCATCTTTCTGAATTGAAATGGGTACATAATCATCACATACACATAAATAAGTAATAAAATGATCAATAGCATAGTAGATAACATTGGCAATAAGCAAGGGTCCCTGTATAGTAGATGATAACTCGGGCAATAAGAAAGGGTCCCTAACATCGACCCATCATAGTCATCAAGTGCTACACTCCTAAATATCATCTTAGTAAGCCCCTACTAAGTAAATAACAAATGTATAAAAGGTCAGAAGAAGCAATTCAAGTCTTGGACTACGGTAGGTCGAAGTACCCACTCCTAATCCTCTGAATCCCATTTTAAGGAAAACCCACTCAAGTCTAAAATAAGGTAATTCCATTTTTAGATGTTAACTAAGAAAAAATCATCCCTAGGATAGCAATTTTACCTTAAACATTCATGACTAAGTTAACTATGTCAAACTTACAATGTTCAGAGAGCCTGAAAGGTCTAACTAGACCAAATCTTGCATTTCATCAAACCAACATGTAAAACCCATCCCAAATCTAACATAATATGATAAAAACCCATGAAGTAGCTTAATCTAACAAAGAGTGAAACCTAACCAACCTCGATGCCGAAGAAAGATCAACAATCTACTAAACCACCACTTTTCGCTTTCGAGAAGACTCCTCAAGATGCCAAGCTATTAAAATCAAATTATAATCATTAATAAGAGAATAATGTTACCCATATTTCACCATTCTTCTTTGGGTCCAAAAATAACACCAAACCCCCATGTGGGTTCCACTTACGAAAATTGCATTTCTAAAATCAACCCAATATTCACACATTCTTAAGGAATCATCACCCTTAAATGGGTGAAATATAAGCTAAATTAGGGAAAAAATCAAGACCTTAAGGTTTTGGGGGGTTTGAACAAGAAATCAAGAAAATCTACCAAGAAAAGGGTGAATTCTTACTTTAAATCGAAAGATAATTGTGGAAACAAGTGTTAATCAAGCTTCCCAATCACCTACAAGCTTCAATCCCACTTAATCTCACTCTATAGGGTTTAAGATCTCAAGAAATGGATGAGAAATTGTTAAAATCTCAAAATAAGGGGTATATTTATACCTAGCCCAGGCCCTCGGGCTATCGCGATTGGGAGCTCGCGATCACCCCTTTTTGTGGATTCACGGAACATTCATGATCATGACCTATACCTACAATAACACTAGTGCACTTCCAAGGGTATCGCGATCACTACCCTTGGCTTGTGATGGCAATGGCACCAGTTGACAGCGGAGACTTGGAAAAATTCCAAGTCTTCGCCAACCCCTCAGGATCCATTTGGAGTCCCATATATGAAAATAAACTATATAAACATATCAAATTTGAAATTTAGGACTCAAGGGCATAGTATAAATTTCCATCTAAGGTTATTTTTTAAAAATATGGGTCCCACACCCATATTCCAATTCCTTAACTTTCTGACCAATAGGTCAAAATAAACTCGGGTGCCTCGGGACCCAACCAAAGTTCCACTTAGCCTAAAATCAATATTTCAAATTTTCTGGCACAGTTATAATTTGCATTTGAGGTCATTTTACTGAGTTTTTTATTTAGTGTCCAATTGAAACCAGTAAATACTTCAAAATAAGGTATTGGCTCTAAAAACCAAAAAATTGCCTGGTAACCAAACTGTCAGTTCCAAAAAGTCATAAATGACTTAGCACAGCTATAGGAAATCTCTAATAGAAAAAATAAATAAATATATGGAAAATAACCTGAAGGATCATTACATGATACTTTCTCCGGTGGTTATCAATGATGAGAGGCAGTGGTGGACCATCAATAATAAGACATGGTACATCTTATATGTTCCTTATTCTCTAGGAAAAATATATTTGAGACCATTATCCGTACTGAGATGAGGATTGTGCTAAATTTTTCCCTCATCTAGGTATTGAGAAGCTGTTGTTTCATCCGAGAGTGAGCTAACCTCTTGTCTTTACTAGACATAGGAAAGGCCTTTGCAAAATTTCCTTTCTCATGATAAATAAAGCATTTGTCATTGCCTAAACTCCTTCTCTTAGAGGACCTTGCTTTTGATGATTGTGGATTCATCATCTAGCGACTTACACTTTTTGGCTCGTCTGTATTGCATGTACCTTTTGTTCCTTTCCTAGCATTCTAAGAGCTGGGAAAATCTATTTGGCTTAGAATTTAGGTTATTATGTGTCATGTCAGTGCTGGCAGATTTTGGACACCCATTTATTGTGGTTCAATCAGATGAAATTTCCTTAGGTTTCTTGGGTGTATCCAGATAATAATATTATCTATGAGAATATGAATATTTTGATATAAGCTCATCATTCCCTAGGATAGGGGGATTTGGATCATGATCGTTGATAATTAAATCGGTAGCATAGCTTAAAAAGCCATGATCCGGTAATTTCTCATCATCTTTGAGATGGCATTATTTCAAAGAGGACCAATCTTCATCATTGAATTCTTAGTTAGGGATCTTTAATGTATCACCTAAAATAATGGGATTCAGATTCAAGGAGGTTGAATCATTGTTTAGAGTAACATAACTTGAGATCATCATGTTTTCTTGATCAACTGCTTGGGTATTCATGTAAGAATTCTATTTTATTTTGGCTTGTTTTTGGACTACTTTAACTTAATCTTGAAATATAAGAGCATCTTTTCTTTCCCATGCTAGTTTGGCGATGTCAAACTCCTGCTCGTCTACAAAATTTAGAGAGGAAGTCATAGATATTAGTGGATTAAAAAGGAAAGTAACAGAGATATGGCCTATTTTTTCTAGTGAGTACGTTTATGGTGACATGAGGAATAGAGTTGGGTTTGGTAGTGAGTTTTGGGTTCTCTTTGGTCCAAAGCTTCCATATTTTAGGCGCTAGATTTGTTCATTCGGGAAAGCAATTTCTTTTTATTACTGGCTAAAGAAGTGGGATATTGAGGTACCTAGTGGCATATATCATATTTTCAAGGTGTTGAGTCGGTTTTCTAAGACTCTAATAAATCCATCATTCTAAGCGGATGAGTGTTTTGTTTTTTTGCTCATGACACTATTTTCCAACTTAATGGACTTCTTTTCCCCTATTTTCAGGATAAAATTCTTATTTGGTATTTTTGGAGTGTGGCTCAAGTTATTCTTTTCAATGTTTTGGTTTTGTGGAAAATTAGATGTGTAACTGGAACTAGTAGGAGATATTATAAACATGTGAGTCTCAAGCTCTCTTCTAGCTTGAATGGCTTTATTTGTGGAAGGGATAGGTTGTATGGCATCCTCTTGGCACATGTTATGATTTTTATCAATATTTTATGGTTTGTGTCTAATGAAAGAAAATTTTCACAACATGTTGTTGTGACCCTCATGATTGAAATATTTAATCCAATCATGATTACTCTAGAAGCTTCTGAGAAACCAGGATATAGTTTTTGGGTTTTCCACATCTAAAAGGTCATTATTGGGTTGGTACATGTGGATAGATAAGGTCATTTTAAGGGTATTTTTGAGATAAGAGTGGTCAAATTAATAGTGACTATTTTGTTGCTCTTTTTGGCAAAAGTGGGTCCAATGGATTAGAGAGGTTGAGGATGGTTTCTCAACTTATCATAATTTGTGGCCCATGAGTCTAAATCACTTTGATGAGGTCTTACCTTTAAAATTAGTCGTGTGATGTAGGTTCACTGGGTGGTTCCATTAGTGGCATTTATGTTCAGGAACAAAGCATTTTAGCCTCCATAGCATGGTTCTGGAGTCGCCAAAATATCTAGTAGTGGAGAATTTCATGGATGGAATCTGTAGCTTATGGATCTCCAAGGATTTATACCTATTTACTCAACGCCTCTATCATCTATGGATCAGAGAGGGACATATTAAAGTTGGGAAAGATAGTGACAAAAATTGTCCCGATATTCAGTGATCTCTGAGCTACCCAAGTTCGTATGTTTGTAGTTGTTGTCTCTTGTATGAAGAAGGGAAATACATACCATTAATGATTTCCATTTTCTTCCATGATATATCAAAGCAACTCTAACATCACCAAAATGGACATGGGTCGAGCCTTGGATTTTCTGCTATCCCAGAAAATCCTTCGGCATCTACAAAGTAATAAACTATTCCTCTTGAGTTGCAAGAATAGGATGTAGGTTGATTTTTGATGCAACAATGAATCCTTTAACTCCTTTTGTATTTTTATGTACCAAAGAATGGATTTGTAGCCACGGATAGAACGCCTTCATTACAAAGGAAAAGTATGGGTATAATAGAGGTAGATATGTGGGAGATATTTTATTTTTTGGTGGTAACGCATCTACTTCATAGAGGTAGTTAATTTACATGATAGAGTTTTACTATGAGTATGAGAGATGTTTAATTTTGCTAGAGATTTACATAGACTAGACGTAGATGAGAAAGATAGTAAAGACTCTAAGAACGACATATTTTTGTTGTTTTTTGGACTATAAAGACTAGATATATTAGTGATAAATATCTAAGGAAAGTAACTACGACACAAATATTAACATGACTTTAGTAGTAATAACGGGAAACTAAACACTTTATTTAGATTTAAGGCTAAAGACTCAAACAAAGTAAAATGAAGACTAAAAATGTAAAGTTGTCTCTTGAACAACAATGAAAATAGATCTTATGTGAACACTTTCTTTCTCCCTCCCTCCGAGAATAGGATAGCTTTGACACCAACATAAAGATATAAGAGAGGAATGAATAAAGTATATGTGTTAATTACTTTCCATCCCTAGTCGTTGTAGTCCTATCTTGAGTATTATTGCTTTAATTGGTGTTGCTGTTGTAGAGTCATATTTGTAGAGTGGAGCTTACTCAAGAGAGGGCAAGAGTCTTAGTGCGAGGGTTTCTGTGTGGCTAAAATTCATAATTTTATACTATAATTTGACTCAATTTTACTTTTTTTATACTATTTCACCGTACTTAATATGAAATACACTTATGTAGCTTATCTAGATGTGTAAGATAGAGAACAAAGGATTTTGCATGGATTTGGAGCATATTGGTGTGATAATTGACCTTTTAAGTTTGAGTAGGAGCTAAGGAAGGTGATTCAGAGAAGATACAAGGATGGAACTTCAAGATGGGAGCTTAACAAAAACAAAATATGAATAAAAGGAAAAAGCACACTATGGAAAGACCCTGGGTTGTTGTCGTAGGCTCCCACATAGTGCAAAAAGAAATCCTCAAAACATATAGTGAATGGGATTTCCCAAATCACTATGAGATTTACACTGTGCATTTCCAGACCAATTTTGGCCTGGTTCAATCCAAGCAATACAAATTTTGACCTGAAATCCCCTAAAACTCTATATATACTACTTTTAGTCATTATAATCAGATTTAACTAAGTATTGAACCAAGTAAAAGCAAAGGGAAATGCATGTAGCTTGGGAGTAACATCTCCACATAGTTTTTTATTCTCTTTTTACTACTTTTAGTCATTGAAATTCTATTTATTCATGAATTCCTTATTGTGTTATTAGTTTATGAGCAGCTAAACCCATTAGAATCTAGGGTTGTGGTTGAACATAAAGGTTGATGTTTAAATGATAAGTTGGTTTGATTTGATTTCCATTATAAAGTTATTTATCTTCCTTTGTGCTTAGTTGTTTGGTTGCTTGATCACCTCTTAAACACTATTTATGGGGCATGAATTGGACTTGGAATAGGAAATATATGTTCATAATAAGGTAAGGTCGGGCGTGGTTTTAGAAATAATATTAAGAAGAAGGAATGATTCTCTAACATGGACAGTAATAAACTCGTTAGCCTTTCTTAGTTGATATGGAAAAGAAATCATATGCACTTCACTATTGATCGACGACCATTAGAATTTAGGCATTAGGAATAGTCAAGTGGGCATAGAGTTAGTTTGGAAAGACGCTCAACAAAACAAATATCAATCTGCAACTAGTAACTTAGGGAATAAATTAGATTAATTATCCAATAAACTCCACTGGATTGTTGCAATACAGCAACCCAGGATAATTAATCAACTCTGAAGATACAAAACAACCTACAATCACTTTTACATTTTAAAATCTGAATTATTTTAGTAGTTAATAATCTCTCAGTCAACTAATATTATTTTTTTATCCATTGAATAGTGAGATACAAATCCAATCTTGCTACCAATACGTAAATTTCCCTTGGGATCCATATTTGGACTCTCAAGTCCTATATTACTTGTCAAACCATGTACACTTGTGTGTGTAGTTAGATAAAACATTCTTAAACCATTTTTAAACATTATCCAATGATTATTTTATGATTTCATCTTCAAACCTTGGTTGTTTAACTTGGAAATGATTTTGAGATTGACTTAACTCTATTTTCTGATGAACTTTTTTATTTAAACTCCTTAAGTTGTGGTAACTATATTTTTAAATAAAAATCTCATTTTGCCCTTAGGAGAATGGGGTTGAATTTTGGATTGAATTTTTGGATCCAAAATAGAAATATAACAATATAGGTATTGATGAACTTGTATTTACATGTAAATCTTATTATAGATAGATTAGGGGTATTTTAAATCCATTCAAAAAGGGAAGGGTAGTTTGTGACCTTTGGTGGCTTGCAATTAGCCTTTGAGGTAGGTTAGGCTTAATTTTGTTCAAACTTTTCTTGGGTGGGGACTGTAATGACCCTCTAGATCATTTTCTGAATTTTCACAAATTTCTAAAGTTGTAAGCCTTCCCATAGTGACTACATGTCATTTATGACTTATCTGAACTGTCGGTTCGATTATCAAATAGTTTTTTTGGGTTTTAGTCTAATTTTCCCTATTTTGAAGATTTTTCTATTAATGAATTGGTCTTGGGATAGAACTCTTAGTAAACTGCCTTAAATGATAAATCTAATAGCACACTATCAGTTTTGGGATGTTAATTTTAGGCTAAGGTGACCTAGGTTTAGGTTCTGAGGCTTTTAGACTCATTTTGGGTACTGGGTAAAATTTGGTTATAATGGAACTAGATATTGGACCCATAGTTAATCAAAATCATTTCATATTAAATTTTTTATGGTTTTATTGATTGTGGAATGTCAAATTTGGTATGGCAACATTATTTGTTTACTCACAGGGGGTGGGTTCCAAGTAAATCTCGAACCCCCGGTCAAAGTCCAAGTGGACTTGGTGAAAATGTAGCTATTCAGCATATGGTGCAAGTCACTCTTATTCTTTGCATTTAGGGGGAGTTGACCATATTTTCGAAGGGTCAAGTCATTGACCTTTGAAATCAGGAGCTCCTATTGCGTTCTTGGTGAAGGCTCAACCTGACCTAATCATTCATCCTTCTCTATGATCAAAATTATAAGCATCAAATTCAAGATGGTTTGTTCCTTTTACCTTCACATTTGCAACACTTTGGTTGTGTACTTAAAGGGTAAATAATATTAATCATTGCGTTAGTGACCATGGCCTCGACGTTTACAAAGGCTAAATTTTTGGCAGTATATAATCCCCTCTTTTTCAATTTTTTCACCATTTCATGCCATTTTCTGCCATTATTAGACCTAGGAACTCAGAACTCATAGGGAATCCTAAATGCTTGGAATGTGTAGAGGATGACGAAATGACCATTTCCTACTAATTTTTTTTTACGATGTCATTTGGAATCATGGAGAAAAGATGAATGGTTCATGGATAGTTTAGGTTTACTTTTCTCTATGAGATGGTGTTATGTATAGATTGCATACTATGTAGAGATTATAGGATATGATTATGACCAGTTTATCTAGACTTAATCTATTTAGGGAACTTGGGATAGAAATATGACTCGAATCTTAGCATAGGATACCCGTTATGGTCATAGAACCATATTATCCTTTGTTATAGACATGACTAACCATAGATTGACGTTAATGATCCCTTAGTCTAAGATTTTCCATTTGATGTAGTGATTTGGATGGTATTTCCCTAATTAGAGCTTTGCAGTGATTTATGCCCTTGATAAACATAGTTTCCCGAGTTATTAGGCTTTATTATTTAATTATAAATTGTTAAACCCGAGCCCATGGTTATGACACCAGTTGTACTCCAAGTAATTAATCGATCCTTAAAGGGACATGATTCTAGTTTATATGGAAGCTTGGAACTTATGGTTGTATCGCTTGTATACCGGTGGTGGCATCATACATTAATGCACATTCATGCTTACTTAGTGGTAATATTCTAATCAAATCCTTTATTTCACTACTATTTTCTAAAAAGGGATTTATTTCCACTTTTCACTCTTAAAATGGACTCTTTTGCAATAGCAATCGTACTACCTTAATTCATGATTTATGAGATTTCAAAACTAAATGAGCTATTTTGCAAATTAGATTGAGATTTATTCTGGTCCATTTTTAAACCACTCTTTACAACAACTATTTGCTTTGATCAAAGATAACTTTGACCCTTTCGACATTATTATGTCGATTTAGTCTCAAACTTGATCTCGGGTAATAGATATACAAATTTACACTCTTTTAGTCTCAATTTAAGTCTGAGAACTTATTATACATACATATATATATACATAGTACTAAATGGAGTAAATTATTATGATAGTTATTAGAAGTACTGGTTCAGGACCACCAGGTAGTGTATACAAATATCCTAAGTCATTTATGGGCCTATTCATCTTTGAAACATAGTGCGAGAGAAGGACAGTCATTGTAGGTCCTGCCTTTACAAGCTACTGATCTAGAGGAAGTGAAATACCCCTAATTTTGGCCTTCGAAAAATTCTTGATCTTTGGGCTTACTGCCTTAACTACGAGTCGTAGAGTGTTGTTACAGGACCTAGGGACCCAAGTCATAACCAAATTAGTGAAGTAAGTGGCTAAGTTCTTCTTGGAGTATGAGTGGGTCTTTACGAGTTGTAAGTACTTGTTATGAGTCGTTGGCTGCAAATTGAAGGATGTCCAGGTTTACCTAGTTGGGTTTTATGTTGACTACTACTGGACCTTACTAGTCGTAGGGTCTCATTAAGAGTGGTGCCAGTTGATTCATAGGTTAAATAGCATGTGGGGTTCCTAGAGAGTGTCTTAGTTACGACTCGTGGTGATGAGTTGTAAAAAATGGTTACGAGTCAATGGTTGACTCATAGTCAAAGGCAGCACTACTTCAGCTTTTAAATTAAGGGCACTATGGACATTTCCTCTCTTACCCAACTTGAAACCCATGACTTATAATCCCTTTAAGGTGTCATCAGGACTTAGAAACAAATCAAAGTAACTTCTCAAACACTCCAAAGGGCTCTCTAAATTCCCTCAAGCAAGTCAAGCTAGGGTTTTTGATGTGCTAACTTTTTGTTAGCACATTTAAGTCTTTTAACTCAGAATAATTGTAAGTTTTTAAGTAACTATTGTTGTTTTTTATGATATATCATATGATTTTGAATAAAAGTCAAGAAGGATGATTTTTGGTGAAAGATGCAAGAAATTAAGTTCTGAAGATTTCTTCTGACGACTTGGTCTGATAAGCTATCAGATCTGTGATAAGCTATTAGACCATGTCGTCATACATAGGCAAAGAATTAGAAAATTAAAGATTTTCTGATGGAATGTCCTGATAAGTTATCCGATCTTTGATAAGCCGTCAGGCATGGCGTCACTCAGAAGCAGAAGGCAAAAATTTGAAGCATGCCTGACGATATGTTCTGATAAGCTATCAGAACTCTAATAAGCCATCAGGCATGTCGTCACCCATAAGCAAAAGGAAAAAAATGGGAATCATGTCTGACGACATGGTCTGATAAGCTATCAGATCTCTGATAAGCCGTCAGACATGTCGTCAGCTAAGGAGAAAAATCTAAATTTTTAATTTCAAATTTTTCTTAAGTTACGGATATAAATAGAATCTTTTAGGGTTTCAATGAGAAGGGATTAACATCTGGAACTTATTCCAAAGGCAAAGTCACCTCTTTTTGGGCCTCTTAACTTAGAATTCAATTTTCAACTCTGTGATTGGGTTGTGGGTACTTCTTCTTGAATTTGGAATAGAACGAACCTCAAACTTCATTTTTTGTAAGTTTAATTTCTTTGACTGATGAATACAATTGTTGCTATCTCTTTCTATATTATATGGAACTAAAACCTACAACTGGGGTTGTGGGATCTATGATTATTCCTCCATGGACTTAATAGTTTGTTAGGGTTTGAGTGATTGTGGGGACATCTTGATAATTTCTTTGTAATGATAGTTATCTATTGGTTACAAATAATAGATCCCGCCTTATGTTGATTTGCTCGAACTGATAAATAAACTAAAGGTAGCGAATTATCAATGAGGATTTGGGAAGGTTAAGTTCTTATCTAATGATTAATGTTGTAACAAGATTGATCAACTTGAGATAAAATCAGTATGAATAGAATGTTTTCCTAAGTTTGAGAGAATTAGGGAGTTCAACATCTAGGTAGGTTGAGAAACACTTAGATGGACTGTCGAAACTGATAATTTGGTGTTTTCTACAAGTCATGAGAATCCAGTACTACAACTATCATTCAATGAGGGGTTAATAATCATAGTGACCACAACCCTAGTTTCTCTCTATCATTGATTTGAACCATTGAAATTTTAGCTTTGAGTTCTATAGCAAGTCGAAAGTTGTATCAACCATTAAAAACCCCTATTTTAGCTTTTCGTATCATTTATTTGAAGTTAACTTGTAGCTATAGTTTCAAATTAGTTTAATCGCCACTCACATTGTTCCTCGTGGATTCGACCCCGACTCCAAAGTTGGGTAATTATATTGACGACGACTATCTTGCACTAAATTGACGTGTAAGTTGAGCGTTATCAAAAATGGCGCCGTTGTCGGGGAACAATTTGGCATATTTAGTTGGTTTGGAATTTTAGCTTACTTGCTTGAATTCAAACTTGTAAATATTTTTTTATAATTTTTTTTATTTCTTGTGTTAGGTAGATTTTTATTTTAGTTTATTTATTTTTATGGCATCTTGGAATGAATGTGAGTTTTATGGTTGGAAATCCTACGTTGATGATCCATGTCCATATTGTGATGGACCTCACTTTTGGCAAAATTATAGATATTCTCCTTGGAGGGAGATGTACGCACCATCTCCATCCTACTGGGAGGATGATTGTTATTTATGTGGCGGTCAAGATGGACATTAGAGTGATTGTTAAAATGCCCCCTCCCCCCATTGTGCTAACCCAAATTCTAGTTCTTCTTATGATTTTGATAGGTCTTATGGTCAAGAACAGGAAAAACGAAGCACTAAAACGAGTCGCATTGAAGCTATGTTTCAACAAGTTTTGGCTAGCGAGGAAGAAATGCTTCAAGACATGAGGGAATGAAAAGAGAAAAGAAAAAGAATAGAGGAGATGGATTTAGAGGTCAATCATTCAAAGCACTTTTCAATATTATGTTTAGATGATTCTTGTCTGTGGAATCATTTAAAATAATGAAAGAGTGTGACAATGAGGAGAAAGAATCCTATATTGATGTTAAGCTTGATAATGAGAAACACTCGATGATTTCCCAACCAACCAAACCAACCATGAGAGATGATGCTAAGATTGAGGAAATGGTGCTAGAGGCAAAAGAAGAAACCAATCCAATCTCGTATAAAGACTCTAGCCCAATTTGGGGTAAAGAGGTTGAGAAGGATGCAACTCCGAAACTAGGGAGAAGACCTTACTTTAATCACTTTTCAACATTATGCTTGGTGGATGTGATGAAAGTCGAATCACCCAAGCAAATAATGAATTTTGGAAATGAGGAGGAAAATTCCTATATTTTGGAGTTTTTCTTTTCGAAAGGGTATAATACAACCCCAATCTTGAAGGCCAAGAATCTTAAAGATCGATGTCCATTTTGTGGCTTTTTAATATTCTCACTGTTGCCAAATGAGCCCACATGAAAGTTCAAAAATTGGGCAAGCGGGTCAAGTCTTCGAAGTGGTGTGATAGAACTTTCTTATCATGCTCTCACATTTTCCCAACGCACCTAAAAGATGTAAAGATTGAAAGATGGGCGAATGATTCAAATCTTCAAAGTGGAGGGATAAAAGATGAAGAACTTTTAAGGTATCTTGATGAATTTTGAGTAGTCAAGATAACCTAGTTGTGTAGCGACATTAAATCAGGCACTACTTGGGAGGCAACCCAAGGTATTTTGTTGTTTGTTTTTGTATTATATGATTGACATCAGATCTCTGCACCTATGGTGCCACAGGTATGTTTCTAACTCTCTTGTTTTAGTTGGATGCATTGGGGACAATGCATGATTTTAAGTTGAGGGTGAGACTTCTTGTGGATGTTAATGTCCTCTTGAGGTTTTGGTTGTCGTGCCTCTTTTCCCCGGAGTCTTGTTCCTAGTAGAGTTGGTATGTTTAGGCATATTGTGTTTGTTTTATGATGTGTTGTGGTTAACTGGGGAGAAAATAAGTATCTGGGGCAGTTTACATATTTTGTTGATTTTTGGGAATGGTAAATACCTCTCCAATTATCTATTTTGTAACTATATGATGTGCATCTATATGCGACTATTGTGAATCTTTTTATGGTATTGGTATTAGGGACATGATAATCATTGCTAACAATTGCATGAACCAGATAGGTAGTATCTTGTGATGTACCTTTGTACCATGAGTTTGTGAGATACTACCTAGTTCCCGTTGTGTGTTAAATCTAGAACTTGCACATTGGTCTTGCTTTGGTTGTAGGAGAGTGGTTAGGAAAGGATCATTGGCCATTTTTTATACTAGTCCACTTTTATCCTAAATGACCTTCCATGTTTGAATAATAATCCTTGATCCTAATTTTGAGCTTGAATGCCTATATATATATATATATATATTTGTTATACCTATCACTTTCCCACTTGTATCATAATGAACATGTTTTGGCCCTGGTCCTCCTTGGGCATTGTGCACTTTGACTTAGGCAAATCGCCTAAGTTGAGGGTTGCTATCATAGGGGTGCATGATGTAAAGTGAGTATGAAAAGGGTAAAAAAAATAAGAAAAGAAAAATTGTGAAAAGGAGAAAATGAAAGACTAAAGGACCGCATCCAGCCTCAATTTGCTTCAATAAAGAAAGGGAGAAATAAGTTAAAGGTTGATAAGTGAGACCACAAAAAAATAGTGTAGTGCCAAGGAGGCTTAGTCACTTTAAATATCCTTGTGTATCATACCAGACCCAAGACTAAATTACAAGCTGAAGAAAAGTCCTATAGTGATCCTAACTTAACTGTCTGAAAGCCTCGGTGATGAAAATAAGGGCAAGCTTATGGTATTTGGCATACATTGACTGGAAATTCTTTTTGAGAGTGAGTGTCTCTTGACCGTCCCTGTATATTCATGATTGAGTTCATATATGAGTGAGGAGGGACTTCTTTATGGTAAGGTCACATCGGTTGCATTGCTAGTTGCCTACTTGTTTGGGAAGTGTAATTTGTATATAGGCATGGTTATTGTTGCTAATTTGATGCCATATCTTGATTCCCTTGTGTTGCATTGTTTATCTTAATTAATATACACAGTTGGGTTTAGAGTAATTGCACTTGGAAAGTGTAATGTGCTTGGATCTAAAATTGATGATCAACTATCATGTTATATAAAGTATTGTTCGTGAGATATTTATGATGGTTTTGAAACAAAGGTTGGGGGTTTTGAATGCTTATTGTTGAACAATGTTTGCCAATGGTTTAATTATTATTTTCCATGCTTTAAATATGGTTTCGAACATATAGGTGCATGGGTAGTGTGAATGAACTTGGGAATTGTGATTTTCCCCAAACTTGTTGCTCTTGAAGTAGTTATGACCCCAACCCTGTATTGTGAATTTGGTTTTTAGTTATGAAAAATGTGGGAATTGAACTGTTCTTGAAACCATGGCATTATGATGTTGAATTGAATATTATGGATTTGTGTTTTCACAAGATATGTCTTAATTGAACCAAGGGGGGTATGAATTCCCCCAAGTGGTGTAATTATTTTGTCATGTGTTACCTCCTTTCAAGGTTAAGTTGGTATGACTTTATCGATAGTGTATGCCTTAATATATAATATGGTTCAATGAATGGTAATGTGTGATAATTATTTTAATTAGACTTTAAAAGAGGGTTGTGTACCTAAGTCGTGAAAGTGGAGGTCCGAGTGACCGATACTGGAAACCAAACTAGCAGTACGAGGGTCGTTATAGCTTGAGGGTTTAAGTCCCCTTGCTTATGACCAAGTGGTTCGATTCTACCTTGTTGTTATTATTATGATTAGAGGGTTTGAGTCCCTCATATAATATTTCATGATCGGGTGCTTAAGTCACCTTAGTATATGATTGGAGGGCTCGAGTCCCCCATGCATATATATGAGATTATTCTTTGGTTCGTGCAATTTCAAGCACTAGGTCCCAACCAGGGGTGAGAAATGGGGCTCATATAGCCCGTGGGTACTATTATATAATGGTTGAGTTACACAATCCAGGTTAAGGTTTTAAAGTGCATGCTAAACCTTGTTCTTTATCCCGACACAAAATATATATATATATATATTTACATATGGTTATGTGCATTGGTTAACTTGGTTTAAATTGACGGCATTATTTTATCTTTATCACTGGGTTACATGCTAGCATTCACCCTGCTAACCATCTTTGGGTATCCCCATGCGATGCAAGATTTGTCCATACTTCTACTCCTCCTACTCAGTGATTGTGGATTGATCAAGAGTCAACTTAAAATAGTGAGATTTCTTGCTTCTAAAGGATCCATTTCAGGATTATGTGTTCCATTTTAGTTTAGACTAGTGAATACTATTTTTGTTTATAGTCTAGGGCATGTCTCGACACTTTATTTATATTCGGTTTGGTAGAGGTTTTTTTGAATTACTGTGGACTTGGTATGGTTTAGTTTTTGGTTGGTTTTGGCTATTTTCATATCATAATATCTTTAATTTTAAGTTCTTTTATTTATTATATGTTCGTAAGTCATCCGACATGAGGTGTAAGTTGGTTGATGGTTTAGGTATTGGGGTGCTATCCAGTACTTGTTGGACTTGATATACCCATCACGGATCAGCCCTGGTTTAGGCGTGTCAAGATGGTATTAGAGCCAGGTTCATGATCAAATTGGTGTCCTCAAAGTTGTGTCGATTAGAGTCTCTTTTATGGGTATGTAGTGTGCCACACCTATAAGGGGGAGGCTACAAAGCATTTAGGAATGTTTCCCTTTCTTGTTGTCTTATTTCAGGCTGTAGAGTCTAAGGTCTTGAAATATCCTCTAATTCCTATTTATTTTCTTTTCAGATCATGCCTTTTAGATGATCTGAAGCTCATGGAAACTCTTATATCCCACTTGAGGATAATGATTATGGGACACACCCTGCTTATGGGACCTGGTCTAGGGGTCTAGTTCCTAATTTCTTTTCTGAAGTCTACCGGTCCCCATAGTCCTCCTCGATCTCCTCAAGTGGATGTGAAAAATGTTGAGTTTTGTCAGTCTATTCATATGTTGGCTCAATTGGTAGCTTCTCAATAGGAGTGTGTTGCTTATGTTAGTCCATCTTCTAAAGCCACGAGGGTTGGCCAGTTTATAAGGTTGAGTCCTCCAACTTTTACTGGTGTTAAGGTTGAGGAGAATCCTAAAGGTTTTATAGATGAGGTAGAGAATATCTTCTGAGTTATGCATGCTTCAGATTTTAAGACGGTGAATTTGTTGCCTATCAATTGAAGGATGTAGCATACTAATGGTATGAGGAATGGGAATAGTCGAAGAGTGATGACATTGAATCTGTATTGTGGGATGATTTCTTTAGTTCTTTTATAGACTACTTCTTTTCTCAAGAGATAAGGGAGGCAAAATCAAAAGAGTTTGTCAATCTAAAGTAAGGCAAGATAATGGTCAAGGAGTATGCCTTGAAATTCCATCAATCTTCTCGATATACTCCCGAGTTAGTGTCTACCATGAGGGCTAGAATGAGGAAATTTACTTCTGGGTTTTCTCGTGATTTGATTCTAGAGAATAAGGCTGCCTTGTCGAATAAGGAGATGGACATCTCCAGGTTGGTTGTGTATATACAGCAGTTTGAGGAAGAGAAGAAGAAGTAGGTAGAGATAGAGAAGAGGCAGAGTAAGAAGTTTAGATTTTCTGATCAGGGTGGAGGTCAGTAGCAGAGTAGTAGAGATGGTGAAAAGTGGTCTAAGAAGAAGTGGGGGGAATTCTGGTTCCTACTCTATGTGTAGTGCCCCTTATCTTAAGCCATCGGGTGATCATCATTCATAGCATGATAGTGGGTCTAGGGAACAGAGTTCCCAATATCAGGATGGTGGGTCTTAGTCAGCTTCATCATATCCTCCTTATAGATTTTATAGGCAGGTGTATCATAGTTTTTATAGAGAGAGGAGGAATAGGTGTTTTAAATGTGGTCAGATTGGTCATTTGCATAGGGATTTTCCTTTTATTACTGCTTCAGGGGCAAATAATATTCCTATTTCCACTTCATCAGCTCCTACACCAAAACATGATGCTTCTACTTCTTGTACCAACACTATTCGGAATCTCTTGTATGCTCTTACAACCCGCCAGGACTCTGAGGCATCTCCCAATGTTGTCTCTAGTATGTTACGACTTTCTTGTGATGTGTATTACTTGCTTTTTTCAGGGTTTGCTCTTTCTCATGTGACCCCATTTGTGGCTGTGATTTGGGTTTTTATCCCAGGTGAATCCCTAATCCCTTTTCTATTTTTATCCCAATGGGTGACTATGCGGTTGCTAGAAGAGTCTATAGGGGTTGTGTGGTATCAGTTGGTGGTAGAGAAACTCTGGTGGATCTGATAGAGTTAGACATAGTTGATTTTGATATCATATTGGGGATGGATTGGTTGCATTCGTGCTATACCTTTTTAGCTTGTCGAACTCATAAGATCATGTTTAAGATCCCAAATGAGCTAGTTATTAAATGGGGAGGGGGTTCTCTAGTGCCTAAGGGAAGGTTCATATCATATCTTAGATCCCGGAAGTTGATTTCCAAGGGGTATGTTTACCATTTGTTTCGGGTTAAAGATTTTATCTCAGAGAGTTTTTCCTTTTATTTTGTTCCCGTGGTAAATGAATTTCCTGATGTCTTCCCTAATGATCTTCCTAGTATTCCTCCTGATAGGGAAATTGACTTTGGGATTAACCTTATTTTGTACACTCGTCCTATCTCTATCCCTCCCTATAGAATGGCTCCGACTGAGTTGAAGGAGCTCGAGGAGAAGTTGAAGGATCTCTTTGACAAGGGTTTTATCCATCCTAGTATGTCTCCATAGAATCCCGTTGCTATCATGTCAGATCGTGGTACTCAATTGTCATCACACTTTTGGCATTCATTTCAAAGAGGTTTGGGAACTAAGGTAAGACTTAGTACTGCTTTCCACACGCCGTTGGATGGACAAATGGAAAGGACTATTCAGACATTAGAATATATGCTTAGAGCTTGTGTGATTGACTGTGGTGGTAGTTGGGTTGCTCATTTGCCTCTTATGGAGTTTGCATATAATAATAGCTACCACTCTAGTATTGGAATAGCTCTATTTGAGACTTTGTATAGTAGGAGGTGTTGTTCTCCTATTGGGTGGTTCGAAGTTGATGAGGCGGGATTGTTTGGCTTGACTTTTATTTACCGATCCATGGAGAAGGTGAAGGTGATTTGAGATAGTCTTAAGACCACCTAAAGTATCCAAAACTCCTATGTCGATGTGAGGCGAAGGGAGTTAGAGTTTGAGGTTGGCGATTCGGTATTCGTGAAGGTGTCTCCCAAGAAGAGAGTGATGCAGTTTAAGTAGAAAGAGAAGCTCAATCCCAGGTATGTTGGCCCTTATTTGGTTTTGAAAAGGGTTGGTAATATTGAATATAAATTGGAGTTGCCCTCTAGTTTGAGCTTCATTCACTCGGTGTTCCATGTTTTTATATTAAGAAAATATGTGGGTGACCCTTCGACGGTTGTTCCTTTAGAGGAGGTGGGTATTTTGGATTCCTTATCTTATGAAGAAGTTCTAATTAAAATTTTGGATCGACAAATTCATCGATTACAGGGATGTACATAGCTTCGGTAAAGGTCCTATAGAGAAACCACAAGGTTAAAGAGGATAATTAGGAAGCCGAAGAGGACATGAAGTTAAAGTATCCATTCTTGTTTTTCGCTTTGAATAATTGTGCTTAAGGTATGTGTTATTCTTAACATCTTTGTTTTCTGATTTTTTTTAAAGGAAATTATGATTTCTTGATATCTTCATTTTTTGACTTTATTAAAGAGAAGTGTGGTTGTTATTTGTGTTAAAATCGTTCTTGTAATTCCCTTGACCCATCATTCGAGGATGAATGATCCTAGTGGGGGAGAATTGAAACACCTCAGATTTTTGCCCTTGAAAAATTCTTGAGCTTTGATCTCACTGCCTCGACTATGAATCATCCTATGAGTCGTAGGGTGTTGTTACGGGACCTAGGGACCCAAGTCGTAACCAAGTTAGTGAAGTAAGTGTCTAAGTTCTACTCTGAGTAAGAGTGTCTCTCTATGAGTGGTAAGAACTTATTATGAGTCGTTGGGTAAAAATCATAGGATGTCCAGTGTTTACCCAAATGGGTTCTATATTGACTACGACTGGACCCTATGATTCGTAGGGTCTTATTATGAGTGATACCAATCAAGTCGTAGGGTCAATAATGTGGGGGGTCCTAGAGACTTTCTTGGTTACGACTCATGGTGATAAGTCGTAAGGAGTGGTTACGAGTCAACGGTTGACTCATAATCAAAGGCGGCACTTTTCAGCTTTTAAATAAGGGCATTTTGTACATTTCCTCTCTTAACCAACTAGAAACCCACGTCTTGCAACCCTTTCAGGGTGTCATTGGCACTCAGAAACAAATCAAACTAACTTCTCAAACACTCCAAAAGGTTCTCTAAATTCCCTCAAGCAAGTCAGGCTAGGGTTTGATCAAGTTGGTCATCTAAGGAAGGGCGCAAGAGTCAATTTCTCTCCAAATTTCTTGGTGTTTAAGGCATGTTACTTTTCTCTCATTATTAATTTATTAAAAGCATATGATTTAAAGTATTGTTCATGTGATGTTTATGATGGATTTGAAACAAAAGTTAGGGGTTTTGAATGTGTATTGTTGAACAATGTTTTTCCATGGTTTAATTATGATTTTCCATGCTTTAAATATAGTTTTGAACATGTGGGGGAATGGGTACGGTGAATGAACTTGGGAATTCTGACTTTTCCCAAACATGTGACTCTTGAAGTAGTTATGACCCCAACCATGTATTATGAAACTGGTGTTTAGTTATGAGAAA
This sequence comes from Capsicum pubescens, assembly GCA_030864215.1. NCBI lineage: Eukaryota > Viridiplantae > Streptophyta > Magnoliopsida > Solanales > Solanaceae > Capsicum > Capsicum pubescens. The sequence continues at coordinate 207,777,569 of CM061540.1, read as the reverse complement.
TATGGGAATTCAACTGTTTTTTAAACTATGGCATTATGATGTTGAATTGAATTTTATGGATTTGTTTTTTCATAAGATATGGCTTAATTAAACCAAGGGGGTTGTGAAGTCCCCCAAGTGGTGTAATTGTTTTGGTATGTTGTTGTTACCTTGCAAGTGTAAGTTGGTATGACGATACCGACAATGCATGCCTTAATATGTAATAGGGTTCACTAAATAAGAATGTGTGATAATAGTTTTAATTAGGCTTTAAAAGATGGTTGTGTAGCTGAGTGATGAAAGTGGAGGTCCGAGTGACCCATACTGAAAATCGTGCTAGCCAGTGTGGGTGTCGTTATGGATTGAGGGTTCGAGTCCCCTTGCTTGTGTCTGGGTGGTTCGAGTCCACCTTATTGTTATTATTATAATTGTAGGGTTCGAGTCCCCCATATCATATTTCATGATCGGGTGCTTAAGTCACCTTAGTATATGATTGAAGCATTTGAGTCCCCCGTGCATATATCTAAGATTATTCTCTGATTCGTACAACTACACGCACAGGGGCCCAACCAGGGGGTGAGAATTGGGGCCCATATAGCCCATGAGTACTATTATATGATGATTGAGCTACACAATCTAGGTCAAGGTCTTAAAGTGCTTGCTAAACCTTATTCCCTATTCCGGCATGAAACACACACACACATATATATATATATATATTTATATATGGTTATGTGTAGTGGTTGACTTGGTTTGAATTGACAGTATTATTTTATCTTTATCTCTTAGTTACATGTTAGTGATCACCCCGCTAACCATCTTTGAAAGATGTATCCCCATGCGATGAAGGATGTAGCTATACTTCTACTCGTCCTGCTTAGTGATTGTGGGTTGATTAAGAGTCGACTTAAAGTGGTAAGATTCCATCCTTCGTAAGGCTTCATTTCAGGGATACTATTTAATTATAGACTAGTGGATACTATTTTTGGTTATAGTCCAGGGCATGTCCCGACACTTTTTTGATATTCGATTTGGTGGAGGGTTTGTTGGACTACTGTGGACTTAGGATGGGATGGTTGTTGGTTGGTTTTGGTTATGGACATATCATAATATCTTTAATTTTAAGTTATCTTTTCTTGTTATATGTTTGGAATTCTTCTGACATGCGGTGTAAGGTGGCCGATGGTTTGGGTATTGGGGTGGTCTCCAGTCCTTGTTGGACTTAAGATATCCATCATGGCCCGACCCTAGTTTGGGTCGTTTCAAGAGGTGTATACATTTGTAACTTTATGGCTATATAATCGGACATGGTACTTAAGGTTATGTTGCATTCATTCATTTATATGCATTGCCTACCACCGGTATGATTATTTTGGGATTATATCTTTTGGCCTTATGGGGGTTGTATAGATATAAGATATGATTAATATTTGCTGAGTATTTTATTAAACTGGTTGGGATTATGGGGCCCAGTTAGGTATTATTTTCCAGAATAGCCAATTACTTTATTGTTGGTTTATGGTGAGTTTGTGGCAGGATGGTTATGGACAGGTACCCTATATTATTGGTACATTTTTTATTCCTTATCTTTCTCTATTATTGGTAAGTCATATCATTAATAGGTTACCTCATGGTTAGAGATTATGGTTAGGGACCCGGATCATGCTAGTACTAGCTTTCCAACTAGGTTATGAGCCCCGAGAAATTAGGTTGGCTTCCTCAGGTTATTATTTTTGAGTTTAGCCATATATATGTAATTATATATATATAAGTTACTACTATATATCCCTTTCTTTTCTTTGTTATTCATGTTGTATATGTACCCTTTGGCTTTGTATTACTACTATATATCCTTATTTCACTCTCTTTTTGTATATTGACGAGCGTTAAATGGTATTTCACTTTAGTTCCTAGTTTGTTTTAGAATAGGAAAGTTTATCATCACTGGTCCATTAGTGTTACTATGTACAGTGTTCTTGGATAGTTGCATGTACTTACGTTCCTTCTTTACATGTTATTTATGCAAGCTTATTTTTGGAGCTCAGTTGGCCGTTGCTTACTGAGTACAACATGTTTGGTGCTCATACTACACTTCAGCAGCCAGTAGATAATAGTATATTTTTTTATTATTGATGTGTGTATCGTGTGGAGTAACTATGTAGAAGATTTGGTTGAGCTCTTGACTTTTGGAGTATTCCTGCTCTTCTTCTTATTTATTGGACTAGTCTCTATTATGTAATTCAAAGATGACTTATACTTATCTTATACTTCACTTGTACTCTTATTATACTAAAAGCTCTTTTACTAGCTCCACCGGGCTTTGGGATTATATTACTCTCTTTATTAAAATTCCACAATTTTTTTCACTTTTCTTGATAGTCCATTACTAGTCATTCCGGTCTACAGGTTGACTTACCTACTTGTGGGTTATAGTAGCTTCCATCATGACTTGATAAATTGGATCTGACAAATTAGTTTCAAAGCCAATGTTTATCGGTGTGCTGGTACAAGAGCTAAGTGTCTACGCGAGTTGGTGCAGAGACGTTTGTATTCTAACTTCGGGAGGCTACAAGGCATTCTTAGGAAAAAATTTTCTTGACTTCCTAACGTGTCTTCCCATTTCTATGAATCTCTGATACTTCTTTTGACTCCATTCTTTCTTAGATAGATGGAACGAGGTTATTGATAGATATGGATGAAAATTTTGCAAATGTTTTTACAGTTTCAACTCAGTATAGGGCTAGGGAGTTAGAGATTAATGTCGAAGTTCTTTAGATTTAGCAATAGGGTTTAGAGTCAACCCAGGCTACGCTAGAGTTTTGACCACCTCATCTTTTCAAGATTCAGTGTTAGGTGTTCCAGGTCTATTTGTGGATATGTTGCAACCATTTTTTGTGCCTGGCACATTGAGTTGTTCGCAGACCAGAGTTGTGTTTATTGGTGTTTAACAAGGTTCTCTATCAATTTTAGAATATAAGACTGGGTTTCTCAAGTGGTTCAAACATACTCTTATACTGTATCCTTTAGAGTATGGGAGGGTGCATAGATTTTGTAATACTCTGTACTTCTACCTATCTTGAAATCATCCCAAGTATGTTATAAACTTACTTTGAAAGATTAATCCACTTGTATATACATGGAATTTTTTTAAGATTTTCACATTTTGTCATGTGAGAAATTGAATTAGCTTTCCAACGATACCAATTTCATCCAAATCAAGTATCGAGCTAGAAAGTTATGGTCGTTTTATAGAAAGCAGTCAATACCAACCAGGTACGATGGTGAGAGTCGACGAACTGTCGAGCTAGCGACGGACCTTCACCCAAGCCATCGCAGTAGAGGCAGTGAGACCACCTTATGCCTATGGGCGACAGTTCAGGCCGATGGACCGTCTAACTAGCAATGGACCGTCTCCCAAGCCATCGCAGCAGAGGAAGTGAACCCCTATTCTGCCCAAGTACAACGGTCAGGACCGACGGACTGTCGTACCCACCGTTGTATAGTTCATTTAGTTATTTTAAAGTCATTTTTAAAAGGGTATTTGGGTCTTTTCCACCCGTTTTAACCCCTAGTTATATCATATCAAGGCTCATAAATTCATTATCCATCTACAACATCAAATTAGGGTTTTCTCTCAAAGATAATCCCCAAGAACAAGATCCAAATCCTTCTTCAAGATACTAAGAGATTCAAGTTCTTCAAGTCAAAAAACTTCAAGGAACTCACAACCCAGGTATGTCATGTGTTGATTCATGGGTCCTTTTCACCCATGAAGCTCAAGAATCTCTTTTCAAAATCCAAAATTTGTGTATTTATGATTGTTCATGATTTAAATTGAATTGAAATTCATGTTCATAATGTTGTGGGGTTTTGATTCATGTTTGAAATTACATATTCCAATGATTGACCCTAGGATGTGGTGATTTGTATAATAATCATGATAACCCCTTAAATTTACACGTTGATTGATATATCCATGATTATTAGATGTGTTGACGATTGTATAACCAAAGCATGCTCCCCATGTGTTCGATTAAATGCCTATGTGAAGGAAAAGTGCCATAATATGAGTATAATAATATGAAATCCCCATTCATGTACAAGTTCATGCATGTCAAGTGTTTGATGAAATGTCTTAGTCAATGAGTTATGGATATATGTGTTGTCATTGTGGTGCTTTAGAACTTCTACTTCATGAAATCTCCAACTTATTGTATTATGGATTGTGATGTTGGTCATGTATTCAAGAAAGTCATGCTTTGTCAGTTTCTTCCCATCGAGTCCTGGGGGGTACTTGTACCCAAAAAATTTAGTTGTGTGCCTTGAATCAGTTTTATGTTTTCAAGATACTCTCAGTCAAGCCATGATCCATAGAATTCAGTCAGTCTCATGACTTAGGAAAACTCAGTAATCTCAGTAGTATTCTGTCAGTCAACAGAACTCAGTTAACTCAGTCCAGTCAGTTCAGTTAATCATGTTCAGTGTCTATCCAGATGGGAGTAGAAATTAGCACTGAGCAAACCCAAGGATGGGAACCCACCTGTTATATGAGGCTCTGATTCTTAGAAGCAATCCTTATGCTCCAGAACTACGTAGCCAGCGTAGGTTGAGACATCATAGCCTGTTATATAAGGGTAGATGAGGTGGCTTAACCTTTTATATGAGGGTTCCCACCATTCTCACTAGAGTCGCCTGTTATATGAGGGTTACTCACAGATTGTCCTTACCAGTGGCACGGTATTGACACCCTTCTAATTGGGGTTACAGATTGGACCCCAACTCATCTATATTGCATTATTTAGGGCATGTCGGTTAGATGACTACTTCCTACAGTTTCAGTTACAGAATTAGGACTATCAGATACAGTCATTCAGTCTCAGTAATAGAACTTAGATAGTTCTAGAGAATTTAGGAATGTCAGATACAGTCAACTCAGAACCGCATGGAACTCAGCTAGTTCCATCAGAACCTAGGTTTTCAGACACAGTCGTTCCATATTAGTTATTTCAGTTATGTTGTAGTTTTGAACCTTATGGCCTTTCAGCCTTTATTTCTGTATTTATACAGTATATTATACAGTGTACAGGTATAGATATCAGTCGTGTGTTAGCTTATGGTCCTTCGGGGTCATGAGCATCGTGTGGCATTCTGAGTACCAGACTCGGGGCGTTACAGATTTATCAGTGGGTTAACTTTGCCAATCAACTTGGCGTCAGAGCATTTGATAGTATTTGGGTTGTCTATTCCTTAGGTTATTGATAATGCAAGGACCACATAGAGAGCGTGTATTGGTACATAAGTAGGTAGCGGTAAGAGGCCATGTCATCAGTACAGTGTTATTCCATTCGAGAGTAAGGGTCCTCACAATAGGGATCAGCATCATGTCATGACCCAATTATGAGTCATGATGGCACCTACTAAATCCCACCAATAGGTAAGCCAAACCATAACACAAAGCTAACACAATGGGTTAATTTGGTAGAAAATGCCCAACATAGGCGAAATTTCAAGAACACAATTTATAAATAGCAAAGGTTCTAGATAAGATAAACAGCCAATAAAAGATACCAATCCCACGATCTGGTAGATCTAGTACAAGAGCATCTAATAGTCAAAGTACAACTCAAAGTATAGAATACTCAATAAATCTGTCTCAAAACAAAAGACTGAAAATAAAAATAGAGTGAAATGGGTGACTCAAACTCCAAAAGCTCACCCTATCTCCAAAAATCAATCACCGCATGAACACCAATCAATGGCGACAACTAGTACTCGGATATGCACCAAAAAGGTATAGAAGTGTAGCATGAGTACCAAAATAATGGGTACTCAATAGGCATCATCGACCGACTAAGATGAATCATGACATAAGTATGAGAGAATGCAAGATAACATAACTAAGTCAAGGTACATAAACGAACCTGAATCATCTCCAACATCCTTGTCCATAATAAGTAACTAAATTGGAATAACAATATAACATGAGACATCAACACATGACAATCACCGCTCGAAAAGACAATTTGGAATAATAACATATCATAAAGCATTAATATAAGCAACCACAACCTACAAAATTGGCTACCATACGCCAATTGGTGCAAAAATAGTAAAGAACTCATCACATCCTCTCATACGACTGGAGAGTACACTCAAGAGAAGAATAAGCAATCAACCAACACTATAACTAACCTTCATTATTATTTAACCACCATTCCACAATTTACCCACCTTCCACAATGTTACCATCATTTAACAACCTTACCATCGTTGCTCACTAATCACCTTTTATTAGCAAATAAATATTTGGTAACCACTCTATTTAATTATGAGAGCCCATTTATAACAAACCATATTTTAACCTTTTCCTTATTTTATGACTTAGAAAAAATTCTAATTTCAATCCCATATCCTGATATCACTAATCATAAAAAGTATATCATCATATCATAATATGTATATCAGGACTTGAACCAGTAAATATAATCAATATTTGAACTTAAACTGATAATAATCAATAGCCAGACTCGAATTGATAAATATAATCAATATCCAAACTTGAACTAATAAATAATCTATAGCTGGACTTGAATCGGTAAATATAATCAATAGTGCCATAATCATCCTCCGGACTAGAATCGGATATATGTATAGAATCCATATAATAAATAGTATCATCAGTATGTATAAATAATAGTATAGTCAATAGGCATCACATCAACCAATATAACCACCAAGTATCAATATTTCTCAAATTACCTCAATTCACAATTCCAATAGTCTAATAAGCATAAATGATTTTACTAAAACTAACATGTGTCATAGCCTAAAGTGGGTTAAGAGTCCACTTCTAATCCTCAAATTCCATTTTAAGAAAATTCCATTTGGACTACACTTAAGGTATCTAAATCTACTTTTATATGTATAGCAAGCCATAAATAGTCCTAAGGTAGAGATTCTTCCCAAACACAATAACTCAGCTAATAAAAACTAAGGCCACCTTTGCTAGTGTAAGCAACAAAGGTCAACTTACCCTAAGCATGATTAACTAGAGAATTTTAATTAATCATGAGCAATCTAAGGCATTCTCATGCTAAACACGAGTAATGATGCCAAATTCACCTAAGGTATGAGGAACAAACTAAGTGTTTCAAGCTTACCGTGTCAAGTAGCCTAAATGGCTCAACTAACCCTGAGTATTACATTTCATCAATCTTACACCTAAAAACCATCCAAATCTAACAAAATATCATAAATATACTATGACTTAGCTCAATCTAACAAGGGATAAACCTAGCCTACCTCATCACCGAAGAAAGCCCAATGAATTGCTAAATTTTTGATTTTATATTTTGAGAAGCCTCTTTAAGATGCCAAGCTATCAAAAACATATTCTACTTATCAATATGAGAATATTGATACCCATATTGCACTATTTAAATTCAGGTCCAAAATTGACATCAAAACCTCATATGGGTCCTACGTATGAAAAATGCATTTCCAAAACCAACCCAACATTTGTACAAACTCAAGGAATCATTACCCTTAAAAATAGGTAAAAACAAAGCTAAATTAGGGCTAAAATCAAGACATAAAGGTTTTGGTATTTTGAGCGAATAATCAAGAATTTTCACCAAGAAAAAGGTGAATTATTACCTTAAATTAGATGATAATCAAAAAAATAGATGTTACTCTAGATTTCTAAGCTCCCAAAAAAATCAATTTTAAGCTCCCATATATTCTAGGTTTTAGCTCTCAAGGGGAAAGATGAAAAATTCCCAAAATCATGGAAATGGACTCTATTTTACCTAGTCAAGGTTCTCGAGAGTCGTTATCGCAACACAAAAGTGTGTGATTGCACTTACCTAATTACTGCATAATTAGTCACGATAAAAACCCATACTATGTGATTACAGCACTGCGATTGTGGTCCAGGGATGGTGATCGCAGCATCATTAGTTGATAGTTGAAGACTTGGAAATCTTGAAAGTCTCCACCAATGCCTTGAGATTCATCCAAAATCTCGTATATGAAAATGAACTATGTAATCATACCAAATTCGATATTCTGAATGCGATGCACACTCGAAATTGAAGGTCATTTCAACCTAATGTGGGTCCCACACTATTTTTTATTTTCTCAACTTTTTTACTAATAGGTCAAAATAAGCCCAGGTTCCTTGGGACCCAAACAAAGGGTCTACCTAGCCTAAAATCAATATTTTAAAGCTACTGTCACTATTAAAATCAATATTGTTTTGTTGAAGTTTTCACCCGGTGGCTATTTAGAACCAACGAAGATTTCTAAATAGAGAATTTGCTCTAAAAACAATCAAACTGCCTGGTAACCAAATTGTCAATCCCAGCAAGTCATAAATTACTTGGGGTAGATATAGATAAGCTCTAACCACAAAATATTTAGAAATAGATAAAATAACCTGAAGGTCATTACATATCACTTACAGCCTGTCAATTCTTTACATATAGCATGACATGCTATAGGTAGCTCTCAGGTCTATTATGGTGGTCACAGTAAGTAGAGTTCTTATCAGACATAGCAAGGATGATCATTTTAGTAAAAAGTGTACCAAGCATCAATTGGTTAACCAATTGGGAATAGCTCATGTTTCTTGCTAGGTTCAAGTTTCAGGGTCTTGTTATGACTGTAAATAAATATGCCACTAGTCTAAATAATGTCCCAAAGTAGGATTATTAGTCATTCAATTCATCCAAATCAGTTTTATAGTGTTGTGGCACCTTCGATTAGAGGTAGTGCACTTAGTGTTTTGGTTCGTTATTCGAACGCTCAGTCATAGTTTGGACACACTTAGATTCGTACTACTTTAGGCACATCAGTACAATGACTTCTAACTCTATTGATATAGGTGTGATTTGACTTACTATGTTTTACTTTCTATGTGAGTTGAGTTGTGTTTTCACACCCATCGATGACTATATGCCTTGATATTACTATATTGGTTGTTGTATGAATCATGTAGATTCATGTATAGGGGACTACCCTCGTTGATGATTTCTTATAGTTGTGATTTGAGTGGATCTATTTGGTATTCCCCTTGGCGTGTAGCATTTGGGTTAAAGTCCCTTCCATTTAGCATTATGGCCTTGAGTGGTATTGGTTATATTTTTCATTTTTGGTGACTCCTACGCCTTTTATTATTGTTACTATTATTATTATTATTGTCATTATAGATTCTTACTTGATAGGTGACTAGACTAGCACTATCTAGTTAGAATTCGTGATTCTCATTTGATGGTGTAGATACTTTACTCAGTTGGTTGGTTTTCTCTCTTTTACTGAGGTGAGGTTGGTTGTTTTCCTTCTCAGTTAGCAAAGTTAGTTTAATTATTTATAGTAAGTAAAGGTAGGTTGGCCTTCTATGGTTTTATTGTGATTTTAGAATTGGTAATTCAGTTTAATTACCCATTATGATGTTGAAAAGTATAAGGCTTGCTCTTCTGGTTTATTGGGTTCATCGCCTGGTGTTAGTCTTGATATTAGTAATGGTGTTGAGTTGGGTGATCTCTTCTAACTATGATGTGGTCCATGAATCAATTGAGTTTAGGTTGGTGAAAATGGGTGAATTCAAAAAAAATCTCATTTTGGCAATTGACCGGCCTAATGTGGATTCATAGAGTTTTTCTCTTTGTAATATGTACCTATGGGTATTTGTGGTCGTAGATTGAGTACTGTATTGACTAGATTCAATCTAAGATAGTAACTTTTCTAAGTTGCATAGGATTTGACTACCATTAGTATTCTTTGCAACCTTGGTAAGTTTTTGGTTATGCCTTGATGTACTTTAGCCTTACTGGATTGGTATTTTACTATTTGTATCTTCATTATGAAGTTTTCCTCAGTTGTGGTTAGGTTCTTTGGCAATATTTTACTTTCAACCCTTGCGAGAATTGTGGTTATGTGCTTAATTTCTAATGATGGGGTTTATTGGGGTGTATCACCTTAGTTTAGACTTGTTGGCTTAAGTTTTGGACATTGACATTTCTGAATAGTTGCTTAAATTATATAATAGATTTTGTCATAAGGATGTTTACTCAGCAACAGGATCGATTGGGATAGTTAAGATTGAGTAGTTTGGCTTAGATGTTGAGATTATAGCTATGGATTGCAACTTAATTGCAACCCTATTTCTAGTTTGGTTTTAGTCGGGCATCTATTTATAGGCTAACTAAGCCTACTCATTACCTATTGACTCATCTTTCGTTAGTTCAAATAGATATGTTTGATATATGCTCGATGGATAGTCCGTTGGCACAAGGTATTAGCTTTTACAGCTCTTGACTTTCATTCTCCATTTTCATTGGAATTTTAGATTGTTGGCTCAGCAGGAGAAGTGTGATCAAATTGAACTTAGAATGGCTTTATTCTCAATTGGTGAGACATTCGGTAGCAGATCATTTAGTTTTAAGGGTTTGTTCTTTTGATTCATAATTGTCAGTTTTTAGGGTCATTCAGACCAATTGTAGAACCTTATGGGCCCATTCTTGTGTTTGACATTATGGATTTTTAGTGGATCAGCTCTAGTTTTATCAGGTTAGTATTGCAGGCAGGACTGGGATGAGATTTTGAATTATTAAGAGTAGATAGCAGGTTTGGAATGACAAGGGAATATTAGATTTGGAATTTGGAGTTGATTGCATAGTCCATGCCTTAGATTGTATGTATCTTGATTGAGTTCCACTTGGTTGTGCTCGTATCAATGTGATACTAGCGTATTATGGTTTTGATTTACATGCATTAGTCATTCTTGGTTTAGTTAGAGGCGAGTTAGTTGTTGAGGTTGAGTCTTTGGTTATTTGAAAAGTGAAGTAAAGAAGTTGGTGAAAAAGGGATACCTTTCGTGAAATCCCTTAAAAGTGTTGTTTCTTCTTAAAGGTTATCTGGGGAGTCTTACTCATAGCATGTGGCCCAGTACCTCATCCTTTTGAACTTTTGGGCTTTTCTATCGATTGACTTTTATGGATGAAAGTCCTTTTAGTAGTTGATATTGTAATGACCCTCCAGGTTATTTTCTCAAATTTTGTGCATTTCTAGTGTTTCAGGCCTTCCAATAGCGACTACATATCATTTATGACTTATCAAAATTATCAGTTCGGTTATCAGATAAATTCATTTGAGTTTTAGGCTCATTTCCCTATTTTTAGAGCTTTTGCTATTAAGGGATTAGTCTCGGACCAAAACTCCTAGTAAACAAACTCAAAAGAGAAATCCGACAGCACCAGCTCTGGAATGTTATTTTAGGCTAGTGGGTCCTATATTTGGGTCTCGAGGCTTTTGGATTCATTTTAGGCTATTGGGTCAAATTTATTTAAAATAAAACTAGGTTTCGGACCCACATTTAATCAAAATAATCTCGAATAAAAGTTTTGATAGTTCAATTGAGTTCGGAATGCTAAATTTAAATGATATCATAGTTCATTTGCACACACTGGTAGGTTCCAAATGAATCTAGAACCCTCGATTAAAGTTTGAGTGGACTTAGTAAAAATGCTAGTATTCAGCATCTATTGCAAGGCACCCTCTTCTCTGCGTTCATAGGGAGTTGACTGCATTCGTGAAGGTTTAAGTCATTCACCTTCACAATCGTGGGCCTCCCATCGCGATCGTGATAAAGGGCCAACCCAACCTAATTTTTCCTCCTTCATGATTGTGATTATCAGCGCCACGTATGTGATGGTTTGTTCCATTTGCCTTTGCATTCATGACACTTTTGTTGCATTTGAGAAGAGTAAATAATCCCAATCGTCGCATTCATAACCTTGGCCTCTGCATTCATGAAGGCCAAATCCCTGTTAGTATATAATCCCCCTTTTCCCAATTTTTTCACCATGTTCTCGCCACTTTCCACCATTGTTAGCCCTAGGAGCTCAAGAACTCGTGGGGAATAATAAATTGGAGCTAGAGATGTGTAGAGGATGATAAAGTGATGATTTCCCACTAATTTGTTGTGTGGCGTCATTATGGGATCTTGGAGAAAAAAAGAGCAGTTCGTGGATGGTTCAGGCGTTTAATTCTCTGTGAGATGGTGTTATGTATAAATTACATTTTAGGCAGGGACTATAGGATATTATTATGACTAGTGTATCATGACTTAACCTATTCAGGAAATTTGAGATACAAATGTACCCTGAACCTTAGCATAGGATACCCATTCTGGATAAAGAACCATACTATCCTTGGTTATAGACATGACTAACCATAGATTGAAATTAATGATCCCTTATTATAAGACTTAACATTTGACTCAGTAATTTGGCATTATTTCCCTGATTAGAGCTTCGTTATGATTTTATTTCCTTGATTACAATAGTTTCCCGAGTTATGGGGATTTATTTTATTAATTATATATTATTGGTACCGAGGTAATGGTTATGATACTAGTTGAACTTCAGGTGAGTATTCTATCCATAAAAAGATGATTTTAGTTTATAGATGCTTATGTGTGTATTGTTGTATTTTTTGGATACTTGTGATGTTATGCATACTTTTAGGCCCATATATGCTCACTTACTGTCATGATTCCAACCAAATCCTTTATTTAACTATTGTTTTCTAAAAAGGGATGTATTCCCACTTTTCACTCTTAAAATAGATGTACTTACAAAGGAATTGTACCACCGTATTTAATGATTTATGAGCTTTTAGAATGAATTGAGCTATTTTGGAAATTAGACCGAGGTTGATTCCATTCCATTATCAAACCACTCTTATACCACTACTATTTATTTCGGTTGAAGTAGATTTCGACCCTTTCTACATTATTATCATACCCCGCAAGATCCTAGACTAGTTTTCAGCTATTTGTCACATGTTTAGAAGTCCCAAGCCATTTAATTTACACTAAGTACAAGTGACGTGTCCTTTTTAAGACCCCAAGATTTTGAACATTTTATTTTTTGGCCTTTTCAAGTTCAAAATATTGATTTATGAATTGAAATATGTTTAGGGATGTTAAAAGGGTCATCCGGGAGAGTTTTAAAATTTTTGGAAGAGGTTCGGGGGTGTTTTTGGACCACGGAGGCAGAATACCTCTGCGATTTCCCCATGCAACGGAGACTGTACATTCAAAGTACTTATCGCATAATCTCTTTTGTGCTATGTTTTCTTATAACATAGGTTCAGGTTCTCAGTTCCTCGATTTCCCTTAGTCAGCACAGTGCCACTACGTAGTAGTTATGGTGAGTCCTCATCCTTCAAGGACAAGTTAGTTGCAATTATTTTTGGTAGTTTCTTTTTTTCAATCTGTCGGAGTTAGTTGTGGGTTTGTCCCATAAGTCCTCATGTTTTAGAGGCTTTCATATAGTCAGACTTGTTTTAGTTTTTCTATCAGTAGTTCAGACATGTTGGGTATCATTTCAGCATTACCTCTTAACAGTATTTCTATCAGTTTAGCTTCTGTATATGGTTCTTTATTATTATTTATTCAGTGCTAGCAGCAGATACCAGATCATGGGTTAGCTTGGGGTCACTTGTGGCCTTAAGCACGGTATTACGACTAGAGGATACTCTCAGGTCATGACAAAACTTGGTATCAGAGTTTAAGGTTTTAAAGTATCGTAAGGTGTCTGAAAGCCGCATTGTGTATAGTCTTTTGCATGAGTGTGAAGTGCTCCATATTTATGGATGGGAAGCTACGAGATTTTTTAGAAAATTTTCCCTTTTTCAGTGTTCATGTCGTGTGATGGAGCATAATCTCTATTAAACTTCTTTTTCTAACTCGTTCTCTACCGTTTACAAAAAATGCCTCCTAGAAGGGCTAACGAAAGGAGAAATGTGAATCAGCCCGCACCACTACCTTTCCCCAAAAACCTTTTGAACGAATAGGTCTCCTATGCAGAATTCAAGGTTTTTTTCACACTCTTAGCCTAATCCATGGCTACCTGAAATAATCAACAACCAATCAAACCAATAGTAAATATGGCTATAGCTAGGATCTGCAACTTTACTCAAATGAATCCTCCATTGTTTTCTAGATCCAAGTCTAAGGAGGATTCGCAAGTGTTTCTGGGTGGTGTACAAAAAGTAACAGACATTATGGGTGTCACTTTGAGTGAGAGTGTTGACTTAGCTTCTTATCAATTGCAAGGAGTATCTAACACTTGGTTTAAGTAGTTAAAGGAGGACAGAAGTGTCGAGGCAGGGCCTATTGAGTGGGATAAGTTTACTATAGGTTTCTTTGATAGATTCTTCCCACTTGAGTTGAGGAGGGTTAAGGTTTAGGAGTTTATCAATTTGAAGTAGGGTAGTATGAGTTTGAAAGAATACAAACACAAGTCCGACTATGGTGGCCAATTCTAGGTCCAGGATGAGTAAGTTAGTGTCGGGATTTCTAAAGATGTGGTCAAGGAGTGTAGAACAGCGATGTTGATAAAGAAGATGGATCTCTCTAGGTTGATGGTCCACACTTAGCAGATTGAGGAGGAGAAATGTAAGAAGAAGTAAAGGGAAAATAAGAGGGCCACAACAAGTAGCTTCAACTTTTCTCAACAAAGGTCGGAAGGTGGTAATCATTCTCAGTTCCTCTAGAAATCTTCAGCTCCATCCATTTCTCTAGTGCCAAAGTTCATACAGCACAATCAAGATAGAAAACTAGGCTCCAAGTCCCAGGGTAGTGTGAATAGTAGCCACACAAACCTAATCTGTAAGAAGTATGGTAAGAATCATTCGGGTGAGTGTAGACCAGGTAGTGATGTGTGCTTTGAATGTGGAAAGACAGGCCACATGATAAGGGATTTCCAATTGGGAATGTGGAAAGATAGAAATGATCATCATTGGGGCCAAATTAATCCTTCCGCAGCACTAGCAGGTCGCCCTACTCAGCATAGCGCCACCTCTAGTGCCACCAGTCAGCAACATCAGAACTGACTTTATGCTCTCCAGACTTGACAGGATTAGGAAAGTTCTCCTTATGTGTTTATGGGTACGACAAGTCCTCCATATCTATGTTTATGCATTATTAAACCTGGGAGTTTCACTTTATTTTGTGACTCTATAATGCCCCGAGTCTGTACCCCAAATGCTACACGGTAGTTACGACCCCGAAGGACCACAAGATAACCTATGACTAATATCTGCTGTGAGCACTGAAATATGATACTATAATAAATGTGGTAAAATATGTAGAAATGCGATAAGGTTCAAAATCTGTAAATACTGATAAAGTGTATGAACTAAAATAACAATCTATAAAATTGAGCACTGTTTGAAAACTAGTCTGAAAAGCCTCTAATCTAAAACTATCTGGAAGTGGAGTTGATGGGACAATACACCAACTAACTCTATCTAATGAAATACTGAGTCTATTGTAATTATAAAATGAAAGAATATCCTCGAATAATGAGGACTCACTGCGAAATCTACTGCTGGCTGAATCTAAATCTATCTATGCACGGTAAGGAACCTGAGCATCCGAACCTATGATATAAGACATCATAGCCCAAAGAAAGAGCATGCGTTAGTACGTGGAATATAATGGTATGCTAGATGGGGTAAGGATGAATGCAAGGGTTCACATGCATAAATAATAACTGACTGCATGATATAGAGTAACTGAATATGAGAGTACATGGATAACTGATACTACTGTAAATATTGAGTATGCACTACTGTGCATATAAATAAATACTATGACTAAGCTTATCTGAAGCTAAGTCCAGAGTTCTGATACTGAGTAACTGATATCTGAAGTTACAGATACTGGTTGACTGTATCTGACAGTCTTAATTTTGTAGAACTAAACTGAGTTCTATTCTGAAGACTGAAATTGAGACTGTGGGAGGTAATCATCTAACCGACATGCCCCAAATAAGATAACTAAGTTGGGATCCAACCTGTGACCCCAGTTGGAAGGGTATCAGTACCGTGCCATAAGTAAAGACACTGAAGAGTTATCCATATCTGGAAAGTACTCTAATGAGAACTGTGGAACCCTCATCTGACAGTTTAAAACACCTCATCAACCCTCAACTGGCAGGTTTGATGTCTCAACCTATGTTGGCTACGTAATTCTAGAATGCAAGGATTTCTTCTAAGGATCACACCCTCTTTTGGCAGGTGAGCCCCCATACTTGGGTTCACTCGGTGTTGAATCCTACTCCCAACTGAAAGACACTAAGATGAGTATATTGAACTAGACTGAACTGATACTGAGTTTATTTAATTTTCCTGAGTTTGTAACTGACTGAGTTCTACTGAGTTCTGTAACTAACTAAGAGTACTACTGATCGTAACAGGACTAAGACTATTTTGTAACTAACACTGGATCTAGGTAAATAGCTAAATTTTTGGGTATTAAATGCCCCCAGGACTTGATAGCATGAAAAATAAAGCATAGCATGATCTTGAGATACACAACAATGTACACTTGTCCATAATTCATTCATAAAGGCATTTCATCAAGCACTTGTAGGGCATAAGCTTGTACATGATTGGGACCACATAATGACATGTAAAGATTCCACTATCTACTTCACATAGGTATTTTTGCAAACACTTAGGGAGCATGGAGGATTTCACATGATGATGGTCAACACATGTAATAATGAATACAACATTCAATTTCAAATTCAAGGGTTAAGCATGCAATTCTTATAATTCACCACATAACTATCTTAATTTCATGTAAACTTATAATTAAACATGCATTGGATCCCAATTACTATCATAATCATGAATACATTCAATTCCAAGTATGGAAATCATAAACCATAACTCTTGAAGTTTTAAAAATAGATTCTTGGACTCTATGGGTGAAAGGGGCTCATAGATGAACCCCTGGCATACCTTGAAAAGTTAATTATTGAAGGTGCTTGAAGAAATTCTTGAGTTTTGATCTTGATTCTTGAAGTTAGGGTTTATTTTCTAGAGAGAGAATGCCTTTGATTTGAGAAAAATTGAATAATAATGATGTAACTAGGTTAATTTGGAGTAATTTACGTGTTAAAGGCTGACTTGGGTCATGGAAAAATACTCAATTACCCCTGGGGATGATTTAAAATCATTACTGAAAAATTTCTGATTTGGACACCTGGCGCAGTTCGCCACTATCACGCCAAGCCATTAGAAAATGACAACTGGGAATGTGGTTGGTGGCGCGACATAGTGGAATTCCGTTGCAATACTGGATGGGACCTGGAAGCTTGGTGCGACGCGGTACAATCGCATTGCTTTACTGGAAATTGACAATTGTGGATTGAGTTCTTGGCGCGATGCGCCAATATCGCAAAGCAATACTGGATTTTGAAAATTGGGAAATTAGCTGGTGGTACGACACACCGGTATCACGGTACCTCACTGGAAACTGACAATTGTCATTTTGGCATACTCTGCGACGTGCTACTGGCCTAAATAACGGTGTTTAATGACTGAAACTTAAAATAGTCATAACTTCTTACCCGGTTATCGGATTTAGCTGAATTTTATATTGTTGGAAAGCTAATTCAATTTCCTACGCAATGGTAGGCTCTAAACGAAAAAATACTGAGTATTTAAAAAAATGATATTGGATAACTCATGAACTGAGAGTTAAGTTAAGCTTGAGAAATATGGGGTATTACAATATCTCTCCCTTGGGAACATTCATCCTCGAATGAGACTGATTAAGCTAAGACACTGATAGAATGAGTTTACATACTGAACATGCATATCTGATGCATGACTACATGACTGATCTACTAATAAGCTGGGGTTTTCATACTGAACATGCATATCTGATGCATGAGTACATGACTGAACTGATTCATGAATGCATGACTGAAAATGCAATGGTAATGGATACCAAGTTATAATTATAGTTGAACATGGAACTGAGTAAAGCTAAAAAGACTATTACCTTAAGCTGTATCTGAGGTTGCGAAGAAGAGGTGAGGATACTTTGTCTGCATATCTGCTTCTGCTTCCCAAGTAGCTCCTTCTACGGCCTGATTCGGCCAAAGAACTTTAACTAAGCGAACTTTTTTGTTCCTCAGTCTGCGAATCTGACGATTGAGGATCTAGAGTGGAACCTCTTCGAAAGAGTGATCCTTCTGAATATCTATGCCCTCTAAGGTAACAATGACTGTTGGGTCACCAATTCATTTCTTTAGCAAAGAGATGTAGAATACTGGGTGCACTGAAGCTAGGTCTGAAGGCAACTTGAGATCATAAGCTACCTTTTTTAAATAACTGAGAATTCTGTAATGGCTGACATATCAGGGACTGAGCTTTCCCTTCTTACGGAACCTCTTTACCCCCATCATGGGAGAGATTTTCAAGAACATAAAATAACTGATATCAAACTCGAGATCCTTTCTCCGTACATCTGCATACGATTTTTGTCGGCTCTGGGCAACCCTAAGTCTTTCTGTGATTAACTGAACCTTCTCTAAGGCATCGAATACTAGGTCAGGCCCTATTACTGCGGTCTCATCTACCTCAAACCAACCAATTGGATATCTATATCTCCTACCATAGAGAGCCTCAAATAGAGCCATCTGATTACTAGAATAATAGCTGCTATTATATGCAAACTCGATCACAGTCAAGTGGTCATCCCAACTACCCTTAAAATAGACAACGCATGCTCTTAGAATATCTTCTAGAGTCTGAATGGTCCTTTTTACTTGACCATCTATCTGAGAGTGGAAGGTTGTACTGAGGTAAACTCGGGTACCAAGACCCTTTTGGAATGCTTTCCAAAATAAGAGATGAATTGGGTACCTCTATCTGAGATGATGGATACTGGGACTCCGTGTAACTTGACCAACTCTCTGATGTAGATTTTGGCATAGTCCTTGGCTGAATAAGAAGTATGAACTAGCAAAAAATGAGCTGATTTGGTTATCCTATCTATGATAACCCAAATGGAATTATGTCGATAATGAGTAAGAGGCAAACCCATCACAAAGTTCATGTTCACTTTTTCCCATTTCCATATGGGAATACTGAACTTTTGCATGGACCCACTAGGCTTATGGTACTCAATCTTAACCTACTGACATGTAGAGCACTTATCTATAAACTCTGCAATATCCCTCTTCATCCCACTCCACCAATAGATCTCCCACATATTGCGGTACATCTTAGTGGCCCCTGCATGAATAGAGTATCACGTACCATGAGCTTTTGCAAGAATTTATTGCCTCAAGTCATCTACACCTGGAACACATAACAAACCCTGGCAACGCAAAATACCATCTCCCTATTAGGAGAAAACCTCTATTTTCTAATCTCAGACTGACTCTTTCAACTTAACTAGACTTAGATCTCTATCCTGCTTTTCCTTCACTTTGGAAACTAGAGATGATTTGGAACTGTTCTGCACCCATACACTACCATCTACTGAATCGACTAAGCGGACACCTAGTCGGGAAAGCTGATAAACTTCTTGAGCTAACTTCTTCTTATTGTCCTCAACATGAGCAACACTACCCATAGACAGTCTACTGAGAGCATCATCCACTACAATGGCTTTTCCTAGATGATATAGAACACTCATGTCATAATCTTTCAATAACTCTAACCACCTTCTCTGATGTAAATTTAAATCTTTCTGAGAAAAGACATACTTCAAGATCTGTGAACACATTTACATGCACCCTATACAAATAGTGCCTCCAAATCTTTAAGGTAAACACTACAGCTACTAACTCAAGATCATGAGTTGGATAATTTTTCTTATGGGGCTTAATCTGTCTGGAGGCATAGGCTATGACCTTATATATCTTCATGAGGACACAACCCAAACCTACTCTTGATGCATCATAGTATACAACAAAACTATATGAATCAACTGGTAGAGTCAAAAATGGGGCTGAGGTGAGTCGATTCTTCAACTCCTGAAGACTCTTCTCGTGGGAATCTGACCAGTAAAACTGCACTTTCTTCTAAGTCAATCTGGACATGGGGGATGCAATAGATGAGAACCCTTCAACAAACTGATGGTAATAGCCAGTTAAACCCAAGAAACTCTTGATATCTGATGGAGAGATAGGTCTAGGCTAGTTTCTCACTGTTTTGGTCTTTTGAGTATCAACTCTAATGCCATCACCGGAAATAATATGACGAAGTAACTCTACTGACCTTGTCCAAAATTTTCCCTTACTAAATTTAGCGAACAACTGATGAGTTTTGAGAGTCTAAAGTATGATTGTGAGGTGGTCTGTATGATCATTCTTACTACAGGAATAGACAAGAATGTCATCGGTGAAGACTATAACGAACATATCCAAGTACTGCTTGAACACATAATTTATTAAGTCCATGAAAGCTGTTGGGGCATTAGCAAGACAAAAGGACATGAATAAAAATACGAAGAGACCATACCGGGTTCTGAAAGTTGTGTTTGGAATGTCACATTCTCTGACTCTAAGCTGATGATAGCCTGATCTGAGGTTTATCTTAGAAAAATAACTATCACCCTAAAGTTAGTCGAACAAGTCATCGACTCTGGGAAGTGGGTACTTATTATTGACTATGACTTTGTTCAACTAATGATAGTCTATACATATTCTGAGAGAACCATCTTTCTTATGCACGAATAATACTGGTGTGACCCACGAGAAAATGCTGGGTTTGATGAATCCCTTATCTAGGAGATTTTTCAACTATTCTTTTAACTCTCTGAGTTCTATTGGTGCCATTCTATATAGCAAAATAGATATAGGCTGAGTATCTGGAAGAAGGTCTATTTCGAAGTTTATTTCCCTAACGGGAGGAACTCTAGGAAGATCTTTGGGAAACACATCTGATAATTTATTTGCTACTAAAACTAACTCAAGAGTTGGAGTTTCTGAGTTAGAGTCTTTGACTAGCACAAGATAGTAGATACATCTCTTGGATATCATTTTTCTCGCTCTAAGGTATGAAATCAACTGACCCTTAAGCATTATGGTAATACCCCTTTATTTAAGGACTGGTTCATTTGGAAACTGAAAATGAACTATTCTGTTTCTACAATCAACTAAGGCATAACATGAGTAGAGCCAATCTATGCCGAGAATACCATTAAAATCCTCCATCTCTATCTCTACAAGGTCTACTGAAGTAATTTTCTAAGATATCATAACCAGATAGTTCCTGTATACCTATCGGGCTACGATAGATTTACCCACTTGGATAGAAACTAAGAAAGGCTCTGCTAGAATTTCTGGACTGACTCTAAAGCTGATGACTTTATAAGGAGTTACAAAAGATAAAGAAGCCCCTGGATTTAACAAGGCATAAATATGTAAATGGAAGATCTGTAATATACCAGTGACCACATCAGGAGAATTTTCCTGATCTTGTCTGGACTAAAGTGCATAGAACCTGTTTGGGTGTTGCCCACTGGTGGCACTGGAAGAGGAACCCTGCTGATTTAGGCGACCGGACTAAGCTGAAGGCGATTATGCTGACCCTGAGAACCTGAATGAGGACAATCTCTGACTCTGTGGACTGGCTTGCCACACCTGAAACAAACATCACTGCCAGCTCTGCAGACACCCTGGTGGTTCTTTCCACATTGCTGACATAGAGGATTTGTTCGAGCACTGCTGACACTACCTTGAGATTTAGAGCCTGGTTCTCTATCTTTGTTACTATTTTTGAACTTAAGAACTAGAGCACTGGCTGAGGACAGAGCTGGAACTGAAGACTTTGGGTAAAACTGGGAACGATTACCGCCCTTTGACTTAGGCTGATTTAAATTGACGCTACCTATTTTAGATCTCTTGTTCTGCCTCTCTCTCTCTCTCTCTCTGATCTTAGCCTCTTCTATCTGTTTAGCATGGACCATGATCCTGGATATGTCCATCTCTTTAATCAACATTGCTAGTCTGCACTTTTTAACCACACTATCTGACACCCCAAATACGAACTTTCTCATTCTGGACCTACTTTCTGCTATTACATGGGGAGCATACATGGATAATTGAGTAAACTTGAGGGAATACTCTTTCAAAATCATACTACCTTGCCTGAAGTTGATGAACTCTAACACCTTGGCTTCTCTCAGCTCTAAGGGAAAGAATCTCTCTAGGAAAGCAGTAGCAAACTCTTTCCATTCTATGAGCTTTGCATCTGTGCCCCTGTCTACCTTCCACTTCTTAAACCACGTATGAGCTACATCTTATAGTTGATAGGAAGCTAGCTCAGCACTCTCACTGGAAGTCACTCCCATGATGTTTGTGACTTTTTGAACCTGATCGAGGAACTTATATGGATCCTCTTCTGACTTAGATCCTGAGAATAGGGGAGGATTCATTCGGGTGAAGTCCCAAATCCTGGATGCAGTAGTATTGGCCACTGGGTTGTCCTAAACAGCAGTTGGACATTCATTTTGATCTGCTATGAAATTGTCTAGAGTACTGAATGCAGCTCTGAATTCTTCTTGGGAGACATTCTCGTCCAGGGGATCTGCCTGAATAGGTTGAGGTGCTGACTGATTTTTGGTTCTTCTTTTGTTAGTCTTTTTGGGAGGCATATTCTGTAAATGAAAGAAAGAAATGGATTAGACTGAGATTTTAACTTAAGCTTATGCTAACTCACACAACATGAATACTAAAAAAAGGGAAACTTTTCCTAAAACATCTCATAGCCTCATGTCCATAAGTGTGGCACGCTACACACCTATGTACAAGACTCTACTAAAAGTGGCTTTCAGACTTTTTAGGACTTTGTTGAACCTTAGGCTCAGATACCAAGTTTGTAACGCCCCGAGTCTGTACCCCAGATGCCATACAGTGCTTACGACCTGAAAGACCACAAACTAACCCATGACTGATATCTATTGTGAGCACTGAAATATGATGCTGTAATAAATACAAAAAAATAAGCTGAACTACCATAAGATTCAAAATCTGTAAATACTGATAAAGTGTATCAACTAAAATAACAATCTAAAATTAAGCACTGTCTGAAAACTAGTCTGAAAAGCCTCTAATATAAAACTATTTAAAAGTGGAGTTGATAGGACAATCCTCCAACTAACTCCATTTACTAAAATATTGAGTTTGTTGTAATAGTGAAATGAAAGAATATCCTCGAATGATGAGAACTCACTGCTAAATCTACTACTAGCTGAATCTGGATCTATCTATGCGAGGTCAGGAACCTGAGCATCAGAACCTATGATATAAGACATCATAGCATAAAGAAATAATATGCGTCAGTACGTGGAATGTACTGGTATGCTAGATGGGGTAAGTCTGAATGCAAGGGTTCATATATATGAACAATAACTGACTGCATGATATAAAGTAACTGAACATGAGAGTACATGGATAACTGATACTACTATAAATACTGTGACTAATCTTATCTAAATCTAAGTCTTGAGTTCTGATACTGAGTAACTGATATCTGAAGTTACTAATATTGGTTAATTGTATCTGATAGTCTTAATTCTATAAAATTGAACTGAGTTCTATTTTGAAGACTGAAACTAAGATTGTGAGAGGTAATTATCTAACCGACATGCCCTAAATAAGATAACTGAGTTGGGGTCCAACCTGTGACCCTAGTTGGAAGGGTGTCAGTACCTTGCCACGGGTAAAGACATTCAAGAGTTACCCTCGTCTGGCAGGTACTTTAATGAGAATGGTGGAACCCTCATCTGACAGTTTAAAACACCTCATCAACCCTCAACTGGCAAGTTTGATGTCTCAACCTACGTTGGCTATGTAGTTTTGGAATGCAAGGATTGCATCTAAGGATCACATCCTCTTCTAGCAGGTAAGCCCCCATCTTTGGGTTCACTTGGTGTTGAATCCTACTCCCAATTGAAAAACACTAAACGGAGTATACTGAACTGATACTGAGTTTAATGAATTTTCCTGAGTTCTATAACTGACTGATTTCTACTATGTTCTGTAACTGACTAAGAGTACTACTGATCATAACAGGACTAATACTATTCTATAACTGACTGGCTCTAGGTTAACAGCTAAATTGTCGGGTATTAAATACCACCAGGACTCAATAGCATGAAAAATAAAGCATAGCATGATCTTGAGATACACAACAATGTATACTTGTCCATAATTCATTCATAAAGGCATTTCATCAAACACTTGTAGGGCATAAGCTTGTACATGATTGGGACCACATAATGACATGTCAAGATTCTACTATCTACTTCACATAGGTATTTTATCAAACACTTAAGGAGCATGGAGTATTTCACATGATGATGGTCAACACATGTAATCATAAATACAATATTCAATTTCAAATTTAAGGGTTAAGCTTGCAATTCATATAATTCACCGTGTAACTATCTTAATATCAGGTAAACCTATAATTAAACATGCATTGGATCCCAATTACTATCATAATCATGAATACATTCAATTTAAAGCATGGAAATCGTAAATCATAACTCTTGAAGTTTAAAAAATGGATTCTTGGACTCTATGGGTGAAAGAGACCCATATATGAACACCTAACATACCTTGGAAAGTTAATTCTTGAAGGTTCTTGAAGAAATTCTTGAGTTTTGATCTTGATTCTTGAAGTTAGGGCTTGTTTTCTTGAGGTTAGGGTTTGTTTTCTTGAGAGAGAATGCCTTTGATTTAGGAAAAATTGAATAATAATGATGTAACTAGGTTAATTTAGGGTAATTTATGTGTTAAAGGCTGACTTGGGTCATGCAAAAATACTCAATTACCCTTGGGAATAATTTAAAATCATTACTGAAAAATTATCGATTTAGGTACCTGGTGCGACGTGCCACTATCGCGTCAAGCCACTGGAAAATGATAATTGGGAATGTGGCTGGTGGCGTGATATGGTGGAATTGCATTTCAATACTGGATGGGACCTGGAAGTTTGGCGTGATGTGGTACAATCGTGTTGCTTTAGTGGAAATTGTCAATTGTGGAATGGGTCCTTGGCGAGACGCGCCAATATCGCGGAACAACACTGGATTTTGACAATTGGGAAATTAACTAGTGTCACGACACGGCAGTATCGTGATACCTCACTGGAAACTGATAATTGCCATTTTGACATACTCCTTGACACGTTATTGGCCTGAATAATGGTGTTTAACGAATAAAACTTAAAATAGTCATAACTTCTTACCCGGTTATCGGATTTAGGAAAATTTTATATTGTTGGAAAGCTAATTCAATTTCCTACACAATGGTAGCTCTAAACTCAAAAATACTGAGTATTTTAAAAATTTAATATTGGATAACTCATGAACTGAGAGTTAAGTTAAGCTTGAGAAATACGGGGCATTACAGACTCTCTATATAGAAGTAGACTTTAGCGTCAGTCCGAAAATCTTAGTAGAACCCTTCTCAGTGTATACTTCTGTCAGTGGTTCTATTACAACCAAATGGGTATATAGAAATTACTCAGTCATAGTGTCTCAGAAAGTCACTTAAGTTGATCTTGTGGAGTTAGAGATGATGGATTTTGATGTCATTCTCGACATGGATTGGCTCCACTCTTGCTATGCCTCAGTTGGCAGTAGAAATAGAATAGTACAGTTCTAGGTTCCTAATAAGCCTGTTATTGAATAGAGGGGTCATATTTTAGTTCCTATAGATCGATTTGTCTTCAATATTAAGGCAAGAAAGATGATTTCCAAGGTATGCATTTATCATCTCATTCAATTCAAGTACTCAAATTCTAAATCTCCAAGTCTTGAGTCAATTCCAGTTGTGAATGACTTTTTATAAGTGTTCCCTGAAGATCTTCCTAGAGTTCCTCCCAAGAGGGAAATTTACTTCGGAATAGATCTCCTCCCAGATATCCAGCCTATCTTAATTCCATCTTACAGAAAGGCTTCAGCTGAGCTTAAGTAATTAAAAGAACAGTTAAAAGATCTTTTAGATAAGGGTTTCATCAGACCTAGCATTTCTTTGTAAGGTGATACAATTCTCTTTGTGCGCAAGAAAGATGGTTCCCTCAGAATGTGCATCGACTACCGACAGTTGAACAAAGTCATAATCAATAATAAGTATCTGCTCTCCAAAATTGATGACTTGTTCGATCAACTTCAAGGTGCAAGCTATTTCTCTAAGATAGACCTCAGATTCGGCTATTATCAGCCTAAAGTCAAGGAATGTGACATCCCAAAGATAACCTTCAGAACTCGATATAGTCACTTCAAATTTCTAGTTATGTCTTTTGAACTAATGAATACTCCTGCGGATTTTATGGACTTAATGAACAGGGTGATCAAGCAGTACATGGACATGTTCGTTATAGTCTTCATAGATGACATCCTCGTATATTCACGTAGTGAAGGTGATCATGCAGATCATTTGAGGATTGTATTGCAGACTATTAAGGATCACCAGTTATTCACTAATTTTCGCAAGTGTAAATTCTAGTTGAGATCAGTAGTTTTCCTTAGTCACCTCATTTTTGGTGATGGTATTTGAGTTGCTTCTCAAAAGATCAAAGTAGTGAGAAACAGGCCTAGATCCATCTTTCCATTAGATATTAGAAGCTTCTTGGGTTTAGCTGGTTACTACAAATAATTTGTTAAAGGGTTTTCTTCTATTACTTCTCCCATGTATCGACTAACCCAGAAGAAAGTCAAATTTCAGTGGT